>CM035815.1:22223923-23491423 GCA_020458035.1 Magallana ariakensis | reverse complement strand
TTTTTTTGTTCAAATGAAGTAATTTTTTTCTATTGAGATACTTTACCTGAATGTCACTACATGTGTGCCAAATTTGATATGATTTTGAAATATAGAGGAGACCGAAAATGAGAGAGAGAGAGAGATAGAGAGAGAGAGAGAGAGAGAAAGTTAGATTTTAAAATATAAAGGAGACCGAAAATGAGAGAGAGAGAGAGAGAGAGAGAGAGAGAGAGAGAGAAAGAGAAAGAGTAGTGATACCTTTTAGTATTGCATAAAATCTGAAAAAAATTTGAAAGTCTTGTTTTACTGAGATGAGATGAAACATATTCTCAGAATTCATATTTTGACAAGTATTTTTGTGTTGCAGCACCAATTTCCAGACATAGATAGATAGACGATTGAGGACCAATATTGTTAACGGAAAAATCAATAATGTTAACGGAAAAAAATCTACGCCATGAAGACTGCTTTAATCAATACTGGTTTAGAAATGAAAATTGAAACGCTGGTAGATCTTTTAATTGATCGTGTGGTTTTCATGTATTTTTTCAAAAATGATGATATGAGAATTAATACATTTATTACATGTACAGGTACGTGTAAATTCAGTAGCATTGAAGGTTGGGTTATACAATGTACATAGTTTGCTGTTTTAATGTTCCTAAATGATGCCTTGATCATATTGATATTTAAATGTTTCAGTAATACTCAATAAAAAGTCAGAATCTAATATAATGTCTTAATTTCTTTCATAATCATAGATATTCATTTTTATTTAATGTATCAACATCACTACGTCAAAAATTACATGCGCAAATCCAGAAAAATTTTTCGGGGGGGGGGGGGGGTCCGACGGTTATTTGAGTTCGCCAGGAGGGTCCGTGGCATATTTTTGGTAATTTTATAATGTAATTAAAAAAATTGAATTTTGGGGGGGAGGGGGATCCGGACCCCCTGACCCCCCTCTAGATCCGCGCATGAAATAAGCTTAGCTAATGCATGATCTTGTTTTTGTATATGCCATGCAATATTATATAGAAATAATCAATGTGATTAAGCATTTTGGTGTGAATAATTGTTCATGAATTTTTACATCGTAATTTCATCATTAAAAATAGTGCTCTAATCGGTAGTTGTGCCGTCATTCAGTCTTTAAATAACCATACAGCTTTGGCTGAAAATGAAAGATGATGGATGCTCTTATATGCGTGTGATATACATGTAGGTAGAAGGGGCCTGTGATAGGATTTCCCTTCCAATAACTAAACTGCCATGTTCCATTCGTTGTTCTAATAACAACATTTGGTGTCAGCTATTCAAAAATAAATAAATAATTGATGAACAAATAATTGGGTTTATTCAAAGAATTATAGATTTGTTACATGCAGTTTGAAATCTTTCGCACTTTGAAAAAAAATCAAAGTGTGTTAATTTTTGAAGCAGTTCAACGCGCTTTTGAAAAAAAAAATCAAAGTGCGTTGATATCGACGATATTATCAAAAAACTGTTCAAGATATGGTCCAAATAATTGATACTTTTATATTCAATAAATGATTTGATTTAACCTTAGTTTGATATTGTTAAGTTCAATGGGGTATATTTAAAAAAAGAAATCAATGCATTCTCAGCTTACTTTATAAACAGTTTCTCGATTAGATTTTTTTTTCTCATAAGCTTACGTTGTTTGACAACTTACACAAGAACAAATCGGGAGTTTTAAATTATCCAAATATGACATAAACTGCATCGCTTTGCAACTGCCTTTTCCTTTTTTGTCTATGCAGCAAATGTACCTCTACTTCAAGTTGCTGAATATCATAGGTTTTGGATAGAAAGATAAGGGGTAGGCGACCTTCTTTCTGAAATCAATTACTAGTAAATGATACACTGATAATTGACCTGTATGATTGGTAAACCCACACCAACCCCCGTTCTCAAAGACGGTTAATGAGATTCACTAGTGTTAACAAATCATCATACTATCAGCAAATTAGAAATTCAGTTCCAGAATTTGTGATTTTAAGATATTTTTTTAAAAGTGCGTTAAGTGTTTCGATAATAAAAAATGTTGATGTTCCTTCATAACGCACTTTGAAATTTTTTTTCAAACTGCTTAGTCATAAGTTTAACGCGTTTAAATTCTTTTAAGTGACGTGTACTTTTATCAAAATGTGTTGCCACATAAGTTATTTAAAATCAACTATAAATCACAGAACTTGTGTGCTATAATTCTTTAGAAACTGTACAAAGAATGCATGGTGTATCAAAGCATTTGATAATGAGAAGATGGGATAAATAAGTTAAATTAATGTAAGTAGTCATTTTCATGTGTGTATTTCGAAACTGACAATGTAGTGAGAATCATGTGTGTCTAACTGGTGGGTCACGTGGTCTGATGTAGTGAAGTTCAGGGGAAAACTCTAATTTTTAATATAATAAATTTGCAAATTATCAGCCCCCTAGGGTATTAAGAGTATAAAGTTTTTTTATAAATTTGCTCAAATTTTTTCTTCACGACCCTTAGAAAATAGTGTAGTGACTTTCAGGTAAAAAGTCAAGTGTAGTGAGTTTCATGTCTTTACGAGTATGTGTGTGTGTGTGTGTGTGCAATATCCTTGTTAATATATTAGAGCAATTCTACAACTTAAAAACAGTTTTCCTGATTCTAGAACTTCAGGACCATTTTCTTTTTGACAACGTTATTTGAATATGATTCATAGAAGATTAGGACACAATTGTTTATTCATTTGTTGGTGGATTAGATAATAACTATTGTTTCTTTATTTCTTGTATAAAATAAGTTTTCCGGAAAAATGATTTGTATAATGCTTTGTTTACAAGACATAAACATCGAAGACACCCTATTATGATTTCATAGATCTTATTGAAAAATAACACTATAGTTTTCAACTTACATATACTTTTTAAGAGATGTGGTCGGTTTTGAACTTACTAGTAGGCTTTAACAAGTTATATATACACAATGTCTTTTAATTTCAACCAGTGTAATGTATACATGTAATATACATGTTGTGTTTGATATGTTTGTGTTTAAATAAACCTCACTTTGCGTTATAATTAATTATAGTATAGGAAAGGGCGATCTGGGTTTTCATAACGTTTTCTTAATCCTTTTGTTAACACCACCTAAAACTAAAATAAGTTCAAACTGTAAACTTCTCTCTTATCTTTTACATCTCCCTTAATACGTTACAACATACTACAACAAGTCAATGATAGACACATGGCAATCCATTGGTTTCAGTTTAAGCAAACATTTCGATCTATTGTCATTTTGCTTGCAACACGCCTTTCCGAAATATTGTGTCATTTTCGTACATCACTGCTGGCCATACGACAAAATCAACAACACTGCCGTTTTTGGTATAGACACTAAACTTCTTGTTGTCTACAGGATCGCCAGACACTGCCTTAAAGTTCAACACTAGAGGTGGGTCTTGCACGTTCATCAGCCAAGATAACTCCGCGCAACGATCTGCATATTCTTTTACTTCTTTGCCAAGGCTGGCATAATTAATTTGCTCATCGACTTGCTAGACAAATACAGGCACAACAAATTCTTAATAATGGTCGACAAAAAAATTTAATTCCTTTTCAACGAGAATAAGTTTTTAATTTCTTTGAACACTTAGGAAGTTTTTGTAAAGTAGTGTTATTATATGGTTTTTGTCGTTATAATTTTTTTACTTACCTTTTTTACAAATGGATAAACATCCATTGCACTTTCTTTTTGCAATGTTTTTATTTTATTTCTCAAACCCTGCGATAAAGCCTGTAGATAATTAAATATAACATTATATTCTGTCCTTGAGATTTTTGTCAGAATACAAATTTTACATATCATAGGGGCTTTAAGACTTACATGTTCATCATAATCGGGTTTTTTTAATGGCAAAAACATCAATTTCCTTATTAAATCGATTTTAATAATAAGAATTTAAAAAGATTCTTATAATTCCAAATGTTAAACCTAGAGTTTTAATGAGAAACTGTGTACATAAAATACATGTCATTGGGCAAAAGTAGACAGCAAGGCTTTTGAATTATGAATTGTTTTGTCGAGATTTCAAAACAAAAAGTTAAAATAAAATATGATACCAGAAAGGTTGTATCAGTGTTTATATGAACATGAATAAACTACTGTTTATTTGCTTACATCAAGGTCGATTTCCGGACATGAACCGCATAAAGTAATTCCTCTTAATAATGCCATTCGCTGACTCCTCGCAAACGTGTTACACGTTTCAAAAACCGACTGAAAAAATGAATAAAGTACACGTTAAACACTGAATAAATATCATTAATAATCGTATCTTTATCCAGGTATTTAACCAATAAAAGAGCGGAATGGAGCTAGAACACTAAAATCTGAAAAAATATCATCAATCAACTATCTCTCCACAGGAATTCAACTAATACCTTCAAGATACCAGCAAGTTTATCAATTGCTTCTCTCTCTGAATGCCGTGTCTTCAACAGATCCTCCAAAGCATTTGTCCACTCGTTATCATACAACTCACCGAACGCCTCTACGATCTTAGTGGGTCTTTTTGTGTCAGACAAATCTTGTATGTTGGGGTTATTATCACATAACCGCAAACCAGCAACTTCACTGAGCCTTTGCAAGAGTATAAATTGAGTGTTTAGATAAAAAAATCATTCAATTTGATACTAAAAATTTCAGTTTTTAGTATATATTTATTATAGCAATACCTTGTCAGTAGACCTTCTTTTTGCAGTTCTAATGTTGAAACTTTCTCTTTTAGTCGCCTTGCTTCCGTTTGGAAGTAGTTTATTTGTTTGTCCAACTGTTCCATTCGAAACTGAAGTTTTTCGTTCTTGTTGATTTCATTATGGAGAGATTCTTCTTTTGCCTTTCCTTTTTGACTGAATTTGTATTCGTTAATAGACCTTACAAGATATAATAAATTAGACAAATGATAAAACCAAACAAAGACAGATATACGCTATATTTATTCATAGAAACGTTAACTCGTCTTCCTTTAATGTTTTTTCATTCATATTAATTAACTGCATTTTCTTATGATCGTGAACACTACATTTAACTAAAATGTAATTTTGAGATACTACTCTCATGTAAACACTCATTTCGAGAGTAAATTCTAATCAATAATAAAAGTCGAAAAAATACAATGTACCAATAGTACCAATAGTATGTTTGTTATTTCCAAAAAAGCAACCAAACAACAATGTGGTAATGGAATGTGAACCTAAGTGCACAAATACAGGTAATAATTTCCTGTTTCAGCCCGCGCCCATTCAAATGCCTTATTGAATTGCACATAAAAAGTACAAAGAATGCTATTGCAACATGCGTTTGTTGGCATCAAATGCCATTTATGCTCTGTCAAAGGTTAATTTTGTGATAAACACGTATAATACAATACCAATATTTAGAAAATCTAAGATACACCACGAGCTTGTTTTGAGTTCAAATCCCCACGCATTTTACTCTACCTCTGCAAGTAGTCCAGGCGACAAAACATATCCTCAGTCTTCTGTTTAAGAGATGAATGTGATACCATTAAAAATCCATCTTCTTCAGATTCCTCTAGAGAAGATTCGTTTAGGACCATCACCCAATGTTCACACTGTTTGGGGTTACCAGCGGAACAATCTTTAATGTCCTCTTCTATTTCTGAGACTTTGTTTTCCAGGGTCTCCATCAGCGTATGAAAAAACTTTTTCGGGTTGCTCTCAACTACAACCCTTAAAATCAAACAACAGTTATATACACACGGATAATGAATTATGTTTTGAGGAAGTCATTCATTTAATATAGATAATGAATACAAACACAGAAACCTCAATGTACTTGTGATTTAATTTTGATCTTAAAACATATTTATATTAGAACACAAAATCACTAGCATAATGTATTAAAGATGTTTTGATACAGCTGACTGATTTTAACAAATTAAAATGATTATTTAATATACAATATATTAAGTTTGAATGATATCAATAAAGTTTGAAAATATAACAATAGTGATAATAACATACATGTCTGATTCAGCCATCATTCAATGATTGATCCTCGCTGCTTAAGAGTTTACTTTCGTTTTATCAATAAAATTTTTCACGTGCCAGTCTAACTGACCTACTCAACATAGAAGTCACGTGTACCCTGAGTGATAACAATCAGTTAAACGCAGATAGACAATGATATCAAACGCTACCATTCACAGTTTAAATAATATCAAATCACACTTTATTATATGGTCAGATACAAACACGAATACCTCAGGAAATAAGGACATTTATTGGCAAATTATTTAGCTTCATGTTAAAAAAAACAAGGAAGTTTAATTTTGACTAAAATGCTGAATAATTTCTTACTTCTGTCATGGCTTTTTTATATATATATATATTTAAAGAGAAGTTAGTTATATTCGAAAGAAATAAGTAACCTAACGCTTTTGTATGATACGGAAACGGAAAACTACTACTTCTCTGATATTTAATTTTCAATACTGTGGTTTCATCAATATTCGTGGGTATCAATTTTCGTGGATTTTCTGAAAACCACAGTTTCGAGGATACCTAAATTCGTGGCCAATGACCCTATCAATACAAAATGTTAGTTGATATTGTTCTTCGATGAGCATTTAATTTCGTGGATCAACTTAACAACGAAATCCACGAAAATTGGTATTCAACGAATATTGATGAAACCACAGTACTTAATAGCTACCAGATACTCGTTATGACATGATAACAGATCGTACATTTGAGTATATTTACATCCACGTCATTACTGGTGATGTTGATTAGTTAAGAACGAAGACCTTAGATCACTTATTATGAAAGGACCAAAATTTAGGGAGTCTAGATCTTTATCTTTTACATGACGTCGTAATTTTATACATATCATGAATTCTGTTGAAGATTACGCCAAGCGATGGGCAAAATCTGAAAAAGAAGACATTGGTACCTTGTCAGATTGGTTAAAGCATCAGGTGTATATCAAAATCTCGTATTAAACGACTGAGAGGTCAAATGAAAACCATCTATCCTTCTGTTTTCAATAAAGCAGAAGTGAGAAAAGAACTAGATAGATTGCACGATCAATATATACTGGTCCCTGCTGATAAGACAAGTAACAACATTTTCTTCGTTTGTAAGGCACATTATATTAATTGCATTTTCAAAGAACTAGGTTACGATTCTACACATGGTAATCCTACTTACACCCATAGCAGCCTTTCCAAGCAGGAAATACTTCAAAATCATAAATGATCAGTTATGAATATCTTTAATACCGGTATCCCCAATAAACAAAATGAATTTGATTTACCTTATTTGTACTGGATTCCCAAGCCTCACAAAAGTCCTTACAAACAGAGATATATAGCAGGTTCCAGTAAATGTTCTACCAAACCTCTCTCTTTACTCCTTACTAAAATTCTTACAGTAGTGAAGGAGAAACTTCATGAGTACTGTACAACAATATACTCCAGAAGTGGTGTGAATCAGATGTGGATACTAAAAAAACTCTAAAGAATTATAAGAAACTTTGAGGTCACAAAATCTAACCAAAATCAATAGCATCAAAACGTACGATTTTTCAACGCTTTATACAACCATTCCACACGACAAATTAAAATCTAGACTTTTTGATATCATCGACAGTTGTTTCTTCAATAAAAATGGAAGTCGTAAAAATGCTTACCTTGTCATACGAAATCTAAAAAACTATTTTGTTAAAAACCATTCTGATTACACACAAGTACTTTGAAGTTGACATTAAAAAGATGCTTGAATTTCTGATAGACAACATCTATGTAGTTTTTGGAAATCAAGTCTTCCAACACTCTGTTGGAATTCCCATGGGTACTAATTGTGCCCCATTGTTAGCAGACCTATATTTGTATTTTTATGAAGCAGAATTTATTCAAAAACTTGTACGCAAATAAAATAAATCACGCGCTGTGGGCTTCAACTCAACATTCAGGTACATCGACGACGTATTATCAATTAACAATTGTGATTTCTATACTTACGTCGACTCGATATATCCCAGTGAACTTGAAATAAAAGATATCACAGATACTGCGTCATCTGTTTCATATTTGGATATTTTACTGGAAATGGACATTGATGGTTATCTAACAACAAAACTTTATGATAAACGCGATGACTTCAATCTTTCTATAGTCAACTTTCCTTACTTATGTAGCAATATACCTTCATCACCTGCATATGGTGTTTTTGTCTCTCAGTTAATTTGATACGCAAGGGCATGTTCTTCGTAAGAACAGTTTCTAAGACGAGGCAAGCTACTGACAAACAAGTTGATAAAACAGGACTATCAACAGTCTCGTTTGAAGTCATCTTTTCGTAAGTTCTATGGTCGATACGACGACCTTGTCAGCAAATACAATCTTCCACTGAGTCGCATGCTGACTGGCGTTTTTCATACTGATTGGTAGACATAATTACTTACCTAATTGTCTACGGACTTTTGCGGTTTTTATTTTCCCGATTACGACAAAGAGCACACGGCGGGTGTGACCGGTCAGTAAAAGATGCTCACTCCTCCATGGCACCTGATCCGACCTCTCTCTTGGAGGTCCGTGTTGCTCTGCTTTGAATTTGTATTTCGTTTTATGGATTTTTGAGATGGTTGACGGTTTGTTATTGTCATTTTTTTTCATTATATATAACATTAAATGCCTTTTGACATTATCTATTGTTTAAACGATTCATGAATGTTTCAAAATAAAAATTGTACATGTCAACAAAGGCTTTCAAATTTTCATTAGCGTTTATGGAAAATATATTTGGCACAAACATCAATTTCGTTTTCAAATTGATTTATCAAATTGATTTATCAAAGGGAAATTGTGTACATGAAATGATTGGGCAAAAGTCGACGACAAGGCTTTAAATTATGAATGGTTGTAAAAAATGTTTAATGAACATAAACAAACTAGAGTTTATTTGCTTACACCAAGGTTGCTCTCCGGACATGAATCGGATAAAGCCAGTCCTCTTGTAGTAGCCATTCTCTGATTCCTCGCAAACGTGTTATATGTTTCAAATATCGTCTGGAAAAAATTGGAATGAAGAATAACAAAAACTAAATGAATATCATCAATCACCTATCTCTTTACAGGACTCCATTCAATACCTTCAAGATACCAGTAAGAATATCAATTGCTTCTCTCTCTCTGAACGCTGTTTCTTCAACAGATCCTCCAAAGCGTTTGACCACTCGTTGTCATACAACTCACCAAACTCCTTTACGATTTTGGTGGGTCTTTTCGGGTCGGATAAATCTTGAATGTCTGTGTTATTTTCACATAACCGCAAACTATCAACTTCACTGAGCCTTTGCAAGAGTTTGAATATGTGCGTTCAGATAGAGAATAGATTTTTGATATTGAAGATTTCAAGTTTTAACACGTAATCAGCATTGACATACCTTGTCAGTAAACCTTCTTTGTAGAATTCTTTTCGTTAAGTCGTTTTAATTCCGTTTCGAGGCAATTTATTAGTTTAGTCAACTGTTCTATTCGAGATTGGAGGTTTTCGTTCTTGTTGACTTCATCATTGAGAGTTTCTTTTATCGTTTTTACCTTTTGACTGGATATGTATTCGTAAATAGCACTAAGAAGGTAATAAGGATATCAAGGTATATTACTACATAATTAAAGTAAACAAAGACACGGTTACATTTTATGTAATCAGAGAAACGTTACCCATTGGCAGATTTTCTCTCATGCTTTTAATTGTATTTTCGTTACATGTAACTGCGGATTTTAGATACTACTCTCATGCAAACACTCAGTTGCAGGCAATTCTTACAAAGATTGAGAGAGACAAGTTTAAAATTAAAGGAACCAAGAGGAAATGTTACTGTATCAAAATTTAAAAATCCACAAAGGAACTAAAACCAACAGGTTGTGGAATGTGAAACAAGGTGCACATTTACAGGTGTTATTAGTATTTTCCTGTTTCAGTCCGCTCAATTACACTAAAAGTACAAAGAATAATATTGCAACAGACGTTAATTGGCATCAATACTATATCATAAGTTATCATTGTGATACATAAATATAATGCAATATTACATGTAATAATTTACCTAAAAGACACAATGTTTTTGTTTTTATGTCAATTTTTCGCACTTTATTGTACCTTTGCAAGTTGTTCAGGCGACAAAACATATCCTCAGTCTTTGTTTAAGAGATGAATGTGATACTATTTTTAACGGTGGTTCATCGTCAGATTCTTCTAGAGAAGATTCGTTTAGGACCAATACTGTGAAATCATTATATTTCGTGGTGGCTCAATTTTCGTGGAATTCGTGGGTACTTCTCATCCACGAATTTAAATGATTCCACAGTACCCAATATTCACTTTGTTTGGGGTTGTCAGCAAAACAATCTGATTTTTTCTTGTATACCTGAAATTTTCTTATCTAGGATCTCCATCAGTGTAAGAAAAAAACTTTTTTGGGTAGCTCCTGACGTTCCCTCTAAAATTCAAACAACAATCATACACATATAATGACTATGTTTTGAAGAAATCGTTCATAATAAATCGTGGAGAGAAACAAATAAAGCATCAATGGACTATGTTAATTTAATTTTTAATATGTTTAAACTTAGAACACAATATCAGAAGCATATACATGTACATATATCAAAATGTTTTGATACATCTGTCTGACTTAAAATTACTTTAAAATTAACATTACTATACGAGAGACGATGTTCATGTATTAAGGACGACGGACCCAATTCGTTTTGCGCAGATATGCATGTTTTGCGCACCTAAAAGTCACAATCAATCACTTCAACTCAATGCAAAATCGCTAATGACGCAATACATAAATGTTCTACCTAATAAATAATAATTCTATATAGTGCACGTAGTGGTTGGCCTTTCTATAATTTAACATGTTAAAGGAGTTTGAGTAAGTGAACAAATAAATACTCGCATTAAAAATAGAGTTAATTATGCCTTTGCGTAAGTTTTGGGGTAATTTACGATAAAAAATTTTAAAACTCTATTAGTTGTTTTGTTTTAAAAGTAAATCTTAAAATGATGTACATAAACATTTTATAAGAGTTTGTGCAGTACTTCTTAAAAAATTGAGGAAAAATAACAGCATACCACATTTTTCACGCACTCCACAAAACAGTTGTTGGCATGGTCACTTTAAATATTAGTTATTCAAAATCACCAGAAAGCTAACACAGTTCAGTACAATTTGAATAGAACATTTATTGCAGAATGTTTTCTTCTTAAAATTCTCTCATATTAACATTGTGTTTAATTAAAGATAAGAATAAAAAAACAACAGTTCTTGAAATTGTCCCTACTAAAACATTAATATGTTTTTTATATAATTTGTTGATTGATTTAGATATATCATTAGTAACTCTAACTCATATAATAAAGTTTTCATGATAAATCACTATTGTAGAAAGGAAGTAGGTTCGTCGTCCTAAGGTTAGGATGATAAAGTATGAAAAATTATTACATAAATATCTGATTCAGTCATCATTTAATGTTCTTCACTGCATACATGCGAGAGTTTACTTTCGTTTTATCAATTGAATTTTTCATGTGCCAGTCGGACTGACCTCAACATTAATGTCACGTGTACCCTGTATGATAACAATCACTTAAACGCAGATAAACAATGATATCAAACGTTAGCCGTCACAGTTTTAACGATATCAAATCACAATTTATTTTATTGTCAAATGCTTAAGGATAACAAAATTAATTGTCAAAATATTTGGTTTGATGTTATAAAAAGTAAGGAAGTTTAATTATTGCACTTGGCATTTTCTGATTTCTTTCATGATTTTTTTATATTAAGAAAAGTTTATTATCGTAACTAAAATATAGGTAAGTTAACCGATCACGTTTGTATGATACAAATTCATATAATGATTTTGTTTACAAACGATTTATATGCAAGGAAAGTACCATCATTTTCTAAACAATATAATCTGTGCAGATAAGGTATTTTTTATTGTGTTCAAATATAACTTTAAAAACAAAATAAAACAAAATTTAAAACGAAACCAGGACTTGATTTTTCTTTACAAAACAAAACAGTGGCCTCTTTATTGTTTGAATCAAAATTGCTATTATCAATAATGCAAAAAAAAAAAAGAAATGAAAAATGGTTTAATGAAACGTCTCTTTAGAGAAAACGTCTAAGATCATCTTATCTCACATTTTAAACATGCAGATTTTATATTGGTCTTACAATTGTTTTTTTTATCATCTGCCTTGTCAAATTATGAGAGTTTTCCACTTAAAGGGTACCTGCAGTGCCGGTCATTTTTTGATATTATGGAGATCTATGTGAAAAAACATCATCTTGAAAATATTCATGCGATCGCATAAGTACTTTTCGAGATATTTGGGGAAAACCCAATTTCACACCTGAACGGTTTTTTAATCAAGCCGATTTGGCGCGAGATGAACTGTGACGTCACGGGGTCAACGCCGCTACATGAGAAACAAGAAAATCGTATGAAAACTGTTCGTTTTCTTGCATTGTTTTATCGATATATGAATAGTTGTTTCTGTGTTTTTATTTCCTTTTCAACCCAGGATGACTTAATAAAATGTTGTTCGAATTTTCGGAAAATTGTTTGATTGATGAATTAAGTCAAATTTGTAACACACTTTCCATATAAATTCACAGTCTATGTGGCAAAATGACAATCAATCAAAGCACTTTTGTTATAAGAAATATATTTTCGTATTTTTCTGGGATGATTTTTCCATGACATTATTTATTTAATAATATTGATAATAGTACATATTTTGTAAAAGGTATTATAACGCGGGGTCTATTTCTCGTATGAGACATACAATTACCACTGTGTCGCCTGAATATTCATTAATACTAATTTCAAACCAATAACAATCAAATCAGCATGCATATAAAAATAAACACAGGATTAATTATAAACGGATCAGGGCGAAAGTCCATGCAAGATGGCTGCATGATGAAGTCTGTCTTGTATTCTTTAAAAATACGATAGTGGAATTTCATTTTAGACTTATTTACATCCTTTGTCATAATTTTTTTAAAGATTGTATAATGATTCGGCGTCAGTATAACAACTTAAGTTAATTAAGCTATTTGGAGTATTTAACAGCTGACCAAAGAGCTCGAAAGAAAGTTGCAGTTTATTAATATTAGATAAGAAATTGAGACTAAATTAATGATTAAAGTAATTACTTTCGAAATAATTACTTAATTACATTTTTAAAAAGATTAAAACGGTTGAATGGTAAATTTTGTCATTTTAAATGTGAGTAAATAAGTAACAATCATGGCATTTATTTTTAACGTTAGCAGGTTAGTGGTTACGTTTTGATAGTCTGATTGACAGACTATACACATGTATTAGCTTATGAACACAGTCTAATTTATTTTTTCTGTTTTCAGTAGCTAATTATACACAAAGTCTAGAGGTGTGAAACCCCCCTTTGTTCACCAGACATGCATGTGTAACATGTGTTTACATACCCAAGATATACACGTGTCTGGAGCAGTAGCTAGTTTACCTGTTTACCTGTGTCATTGTCTCGGATCATTCGCGTGTGAAGTGATATTATGTAATCAAACACTGAATAATGAACATATTCTGCCCATGCAAGTGTTTTAATATATCGTAATCATCGGTAAAGAGGCATAAATAGTCAAGCAGACTTCAGGAAGCACAACTATTTTAAAACTTCAAATCATAATAGTCACTAGTTACAATCCCTAAACACTTCTTTTTTCACGCATCTGATGACTAACGATTAATCTATAAACGTTCATGCCATCAAAATCAAGTTTTAATCATACATGTATGACATATGTAAATACAAAACATACATCCATTCAAATCGTTGTTGTTCATCCCTAACTACCTCATTCGTTGTTTCTTTTTAATTATTATGTATAAAAGATATATATATATATATATATATATATATATATATATATATATATATATATATATATATAATTATATATATATATATATATATATATATATATATATAATATCGTTTTAAAAAAAATAAAACTTACTGTTTCATTCTCAGTGTTGCTAATTACAAGCATAAAGAATACAAAAGTTTAAAAGTTGATCAAATGTTGGTATATTTCTTAAAACCATTTTATCAACTAAAGTTTTCCACACAAGTGAAGTAAAACTAACAACACACGAAGTTTTATAATTTGCATCGCTCAAAGTTTTTGCTCAATGTAAATTCTGGTGTGATAATTTACACTTCATGTAATAGGATGTTGTATATGTTAATTGATATCTTGTGATTAACAATATTGACACTTAACACTGCTGTGCAGAAATGCAAATTACAACAATATTGGCACCTAACACTCGGTGACCTTGTTTACAACAAAATTGGCACCTAACACTCGGTGACCTTGTTGTGCACAAATGCAAATTACAACAATATTGGCACCTAATACTTGGTGGTCCCGTTGTGCACAAATGCAAACTACAATCTGTTTAACAACTTTGTTATCTTGACCATGGGCGGTTAATGCTATGCCCCTCACATGCACACATCTACTACTCATACATATGTATAATACCATCTTGTATATAATTACAAAATATGTTTCCAAAAATGTTTTTAATAAAAAAATTTTGAATTGTACTTAGAATGACATAAAAGGATCACTGTGGTTGCAGTACACCTTTTTGTACTATTGGTCCGTTCTCATGTAGAAAAACGGCCGGCCAAACCAGAAAATCGACCTTTTCTCCCGATTTCGTATACAATCGGAATACATTTTTGTCAATCACGGAACCCTTCTTGGGTCCAAAGTCCAAATACATTGGAGGATCTTGGATGGCCATCATCCAGCATAACTGAGAACACTTCTCAACAAAGTGACATTTTGCTCCGGAGTCGTTATCCTTCAGATGTGTATATTTTTCTAACTGGAAATTATAAATAAAAAATGAACCTATTAACGTAGGTTTTCATTGAAAATAAGAAATGTATAATGTCGCAAATGAATAGACACATGTAAGTCTTACAATTATTTTTTCTACATCTTGAAAAGCTAGTGTCGCAGTTCGTTTTTGGAAATCGATGACTTTGGACAGTACACCTTCTTGATGATTGTGAATCTGAAAGAATGACAGTATTCTACTTCAAAATATGGCATGATCATTGTGCATTTTTGTGTTTAATTGTCAAAATATTTTCTAAGTACCATTAAAATATAAAAATCACGACAAGAATTATATTTGACCCTTCAAATATTTTGCACATAAAACGTGAATTCATAACATGAATTCAAATTAGTAATTTTAATACCTTATCGAGTTCTTGATTTGCAGGACGCTCTATAGCATTTGTCAATACTTGACGTTGTCTTTCAGCTAGACTGTTGCATGTGTTGAAGGCGTCCTTTAAATATACAAATGTTCATATTTCACTTTTCAAAAAAAAGAGGGAGATGTGGGCATTAAGTATCTTAGTAATAATTGTCCGTCTATTGTACATGTTCTACCTAGCTTTTTAAAATCTGTCTGCTCAGAATAGATTTAAACAATGGCTTTTGAATTGACCATTAAGATACTATTTTATATTATTATTCACTGAAAATGAACTTTTTTCACTTTTACATTATATCAATATGCACGTTGTATTTGACATTGTTTTTACTGCAAATTGCAGCTTGAATATAAATTCATTTTCTCCCAAATATTTTCCCTGAATGAATAACTGAATTGTAAACAAACCTTCATCATCTGAAATACCCAGTATGAACAACGAGAACTTTGAATGTGAGAAAGAACTAAACTATTACATATATTCAAGGGCGTCATAATGCTTGATAAAAAACAAAACTGGATTAAAATTATTTCGGGACTATTGATTTAATCTTAAATTTAAGTATCGTTTAGGCTTTCCTTAATACATATGATGACTCAAACTTTTATCTGATATGAGTATACAAAGCCAAAAATATTAATTTGGTTGCTTTAGTTTTAGATCATTTTCCCAAACACAAAATATGAGTCATTTACTTCCAGTATTATATAATGTTATTGTATAATTCTTCATTCATTTTAAAACCAATGTAAAGAAGATTCAAACCATCTAATTTTACGAAAGAATTTAAATACATGGGAAATATTGAAATACACAGATTCAATTCAAAATATTGTTTTAATAAAAATAACTTAATAAAATTCGAATGCAGAAATTTGTGAATTTGCAAACCTGTAACAACGATATAATCTGTCCAATTATTTCGTCCTCTTCTCCTGTTCCGTCCAGTGTTTCATAGAACTCTGTCCATTCGTTGTCGTAAAGCTCGCTAAATTTCTCAGCTAGTTTGTTGGGACGATTTTCATCTGACAAATCTGCTATTGCTGGGTTATTGAACCGCAGTCTATCTCCAGCCACCTCGCTCAATCTAAAAATAGATCCTTTAATCTTTAAAATAAAGGTTTGAAAAAGATGTAAAAATGCAACTTTACTTAGTTCATAGCAAATGTATTCAATATTTTGCCCGTAAACAGAGCGATGAATAAAAGAGGTCTATTACCTCGTTAAAGCCTTTTCTTTTTCTTTCTTTTCATGCTCACAGCTGTTGGCAAGCTCTGTATTTCTAAAATTAAACAAAATATATTGAACGAATACAATTATCTTTGGTTTCATAAAATAAAAGAGTTTAAGTACCAAAAAAAAAAGTTCAATTGTAATTGCAATATTTGGTAAAAACGTCACCTGTATTCAAGAGATTTCACTTGACTAATCGACCTATAAACAACAAAGAGAGAGATTTTATATAAAATACATTAGTTCATGTATTCTTTATGTTTTGTGGCTAAATAAACAATTTATATTAATTTTTATGTTCAGTATTAATGTAGAGGGCATACGCACTGTTGTCTGTATCTTCTTAAAGCTTCCAAATCACTTTCCAATGTTTTAATCCTAAGAAAAGAAATATATTTTGTTGAATCGTTATTTGAAATGTTATTGATATGAGCAACAAGCACTAGGGGCAGACCCCTTTTGTAATTGTACATTTTTAAAAATATGAGGTATTTATGATATTATACTTAATAAATATTTCCTTAAAACAAGAGTTGAATTTTAATTAAATCCGCTATTTTCCGTGTGCTCTGATCTCGGGCTGAAATGTTCTCGATGATCGGCTAGGGCGTTAGCATAGTTGGGTAATCATTACCTCACCATGCCAACGCCCTAGCCGATCATTACTAAAGAAAACAATGTTAACAAATCGTACGCGGAATGTGTATCTGCGAAAATAACTTAAAGTAATATAATTTGTTTTAATGCATCATTTCTTTATATTAGAAAGAAATGTATATATGATGGATTTTATATTTATTCAAAACAAGAGTTGTATTATAATTGAAACCGCTATTTTCCGTGTGAATTGATCTCAGGGTGAAATGTTCGCGGCGATCGACTAGGGTGTTCGGTAATGAAAACAACGTTAACAATGCAGATTTTGTTAAAAAAAATTTAACTGGAAATGTTTATACATTATATAAATGATGCAACGACAACTCGGCATTTGTAAATAACAAAAAAAAAAAACCAACGTATATTTTGATTCTTATGTGTTCGATATCAAATTCTCCAATTGTCAGGTTAATCGTGAATATCGTTTAACGCAGTTATACGTTTATCATGAACATCGTTTATCCTTTCATATCGTGTATCAATCCTATTGTATCGTGCATGTTGTTTTATCGTGCATTAATCCTATCCTATCGTGCGTGAATTCAATCCTATCATTTATCTTGTAAAAAAGAAATAACGTTGCGGGTATTGTAACTATTTTTTTTTATTTTCAATTTACATGTATTGCTTTCCGTAAGTAATTCGTGTCTTAAAATCATTCGACAAAGAAAGATTGAACTATCTTAAGAAATAAAACCATTTTTTCATGAAATTTTACCAATCCAATGTTTAACTCTTTTTGAAAGAAAATAATTAAACAGAATGATACAATCAATTATCTGAAGTCCATAAAGAGCTCTTGAAATATTCAACAGTAATAAATCCGTACAACATGTTAAACATGAAATCCATCGTTTAAATAAAAAAAAATTATTGTACGAATAAACGATCAAATCATAATTATTCGTGTATTAATGTAGTTAATGTTTATATTTATATGATTTTAAAGCTTACATTTAGGTATACATATTGTGCATATTTGTAAGAAAATGTTAATCTGTTATTCAATTGAGGAATGAGTTTATTCTTAACGCTTTTAGGGATAATTATATAGAGATACAAAAATGGTATTTAAAGAATGTTTTTTTTTTCTACAAATGTTATGTTTTATTTATAAGGGATATAAATAATAATTATTTGAGCAAATAACAGTCATCAGGTACAAAACAGATACATGTAGCATGTAAGGTATTTGATACAATCAAATGATTGTGAACAACATATATAACATATAACAGACATATCCAGCTATCTATTCAATTAGGCGATACAAAACTTACTGTTCTTGCAAATTCCTGTTTATTTCCTGTAGCTCCTCAATTTCTTTTTCTAACTTGCTATTGGTCCTGTAAATTTTAAGTAAAATAATTTCATTGTTTCGTACATATTGATCATAAAATTTATGGTTTGTAATTTTGTAATTCTTGTTTCTAACAAAGGGAAGTTTGTTGCTCACAGCCCATGATTTAGAATGCATGTTATTTGCTTTTACCTCATTTAGATACCAGAAGATTTGTATGTGATAGTTACATGTATTATACTAATTTACACTGTGTCTAGACAAACATAATGACATGCCCAAACACACAAAATGCAGTACCTCGTTTGATAACTTGATGTTTTCAAATTTCTCCATTTATTAACAATCCATTCAATAGCACTTCTACACCATCTGGGGTTGCAACGGCAAAAACTGTTAAGATAAAAAGTACTCAAAGTACTGATATCCGGGCTCAATTGACGTGCTTGTAACAGATTAAATAGACACATTGTGTCATTATTAATGAATTAAGTTTTTACACGTATAAATAAATATTTGTATTGTGTTTGGTCAGATATTCAATATCCCAACTAAGATTAACCGTTGTACACGTTCTTAAAACAATTCCTGCAACAATATGTACACTCAATTAATTAAGAGGTAATAGAATGACCCAAGTTATTAGTGTAAAAAAATATTCCGCCGCTTAGCTTCTAGTATTTAGAATGTAACACAGAACAAGATTACCATGTTATGTAAACTTTCACTGACCAACTGACATGCTATACATTAAACGTTTTATTTAAAGT
Organism: Magallana ariakensis; assembly: GCA_020458035.1. NCBI lineage: Eukaryota > Metazoa > Mollusca > Bivalvia > Ostreida > Ostreidae > Magallana > Magallana ariakensis. The sequence goes on along the minus strand of CM035815.1, from coordinate 23,472,088 downwards.
TGAAACTACAATTTTGTGCAAAGAACGATTTCAACTGGTGTTCAGTCAACATCCGGTAAACCGAGAACCATAAATAAAGCCTGTTCATTGTTTTCGCAATAGGCCCGGTCAAAATTATTGTTACATGTGTTTAAAGCGTAAATTATTTTTGCCGATATATTTTGTAAAGGGTTATAAACATTGAAATATGTTTTAAATTTAAAGTACTGCATTTACTATCTCTCAAAACGTTAGTTCAAATTGCGGTGAAGAGGGTCAACTTTCAATTTCGGTAGAACAGGATCCCCGAAGCCGGCTATTGCTCTACGAACAATCGCCCGGCTAAACATGGAACGACTCTGTACGATTCAGCAACGCTGATCATGATTTCTGCAATTTATGTTCCTCACTTTTATCGTAATATCAAAGTTCTATTTTTATATACGTCGGTGTCCACATATGTACACGTATTTTGTGTACATTTTGTGTATGCCTAATTATAAATGCAACAGAATTTTTTATACAAACAATAAGGTATATTATTGTACTTTCATGTTAAATACTGAAATCTGATTGGTTTAGACACAGTTTACAATCCGTTCTCTTACCCTCAGCGTTAGCAACACGCTTGGCAACGGGCCGACAGAACAAATTGTTACATGCGCGTAAATTATGCGCGTACGGTTCGCCGTTAAATTCACGTCATTTCTATATAAAAGCAGTAAATTTTCTCTAAAATTAAGACATTCAGTATAATAAAATAAATAGTGCCTGTTTGGGAGGGTATCAGTTGAAATTGACACCCCGAGAAAACCATTGTCAACCGACGCGAAGCGGAGGTTGACAATGGTTTTTGAGGGGTGTCAATTTCAACTGTTACCCTCCCAAACAGGCACTATTTATATACTGTTCATAAAATTAGAGTTGTAAATGTCTACAGAAATCAGAAGATACGAAAGCATCATTTTGGGTGATGATGGAAAGGTTCTAAAGATTAGAATATAACAGTCATCTGTCGAGGATGTCGAGTGGATGACTTTCGACCAGTCACGGAAGTGGCCCTACTTTACACTTTGAAAGTAAATAGTGACTAAACTAGTCAGACGGGGAGTACGAAAGACGAATAGGGCCACATAAAAATTATTTTTATATCGTTACTACGAGTTTATTATCTCGTTATTACGAGAAAAAATTTCGTAAATACGAGAAAAGATCTCATAATTAAGAGTTAATTATCGCGTTATTACGAACAAGGACCTCGTTTTTACGAGTCAATTATCTCGTTATTACGAGAAAAGGTTTCGTTATTACGAGTCAATTATCGCGTTATTACGAGAAAAGATCTCTTTATTACGAGAAAATATATAAATAAAATGGTGCGTTTCATTTTTCTACATGGACTCTCTGAGTCTCTTTATGTAAAATGGATGAACATATATTAAGAAATTCATTAAATTAGTGAAAGTTTCAGAAGGAGGAGCAAAGCAGATTGATTAATAAATTAATTGACCATTTTTTCATATTAAGGATAATTTGTTTTTAGACTCCGAAATGTTAATAAACAAAAACAACTGTTTCAATATAGGATGTGTATGAATATATAAAACACAATCCGGGGTAAATCCCGTACATGTATATTCATGATTGAAACTATATAGTTAATATCCTTAACTAATGGAATTGTGTTTTATAACTAGAACTACTTGGTATTTACTTCGGAGTGGGATTGACTACACGTTAAAAAGGAAAATTACATGAAGTTCTTTCCACTTAGTCATGAAATGTCAAATTCGATCATTTTATGTAGAAATAAATAAATAATGATCGTTGTTTTTCAAAAATAATCAAACTTAATTTAACGTTTTTTGAAAGAAAAAAATAGACTGAAAGGGTGAACCAATTGACTTGAAGGTCTAGATATGATGAAAGAATAACACTTCTATTTGTATTTACATGCATTCACAATAATAAATCAAATAACAACTACTATGTATTTTATTTATAACGAGATATTTTCTCGTAATTATGAAATGATTAACTCGTAATAACGAGATCTTCTCTCGTAATTACGAGATCTTTTTTCGTAATAACGAGATAATTAACTCGTAATAAAGAGATCTTTTCTCGTAATTGGAGATTAAAATATTTTTTATGTGGCCCTATTCGTCTTTCGTATGGGGAGTGTGCTGTCACGCTTATCCCAAAATTGACATTCAGACCCAGATGAGTTTCGTGTAGTGCATCAGGGACTTGACATGGCCAAGATATATGCAAATCTGGTTTTTTATTCATATTTGACTAGATAAACCCTTAAAAATTATTGTTTTGTTAAAATATCTCGGAGAAATTTTTGGATAGATATAATTACAAAATCATATATCACATCCTTCAATTATAATTTACATAAGAAAATTGGGATGTTAGATCATCAACATATTACCCATTCATCAGATATAACTTCATTTTTGAAATATATTGATAATTTTTACCCATAAACTATTAATTAGTAATTAAAAAAACAATATATCTTAACTTTAAATTTAAATATTGTCCTGTAGTACATCTTTATACAGAGCTCTTCGTATTATGGTCTTAAAATTACCACCACTATCTGACCATATTATTCAGTTTTCAGCTTTCTGATTTTGATCGATTTATTATATATTTTGTATGTCATATTAATGACATTTACAATAAAATTTCTCTTGCAATTAGTTTGAAGTTTGGAGTACTGTTCTGCTTTTTAAAAATTAATTTTAATAATACTTACAAAACAGGCCTTAGACACTTAGCTAGTAATCCACAAATGTAAAACATAGAACAATGCAATGGGCAACAGTCGGGGTAGAACATGCTTCTTTTATCCATTGGTTCCTCGTCGTGAATTGATATTATGGTATCAGGTTCACTCGTTGGTAGAAGACTATATGCCATACCAAATTCTGGGAAAAGATAAACTACCTAAACGTGCTAAATACACTCTATTATAATAACTATATCTTAGTAGGTCAACATGGTTTATATGTACAATGTACATTCTATTCTGACTCACTTAAATTCTTTTTTAAATTTTATAACAGCACAATAAATTTCATGCATATATCAAATGTATTTTTAGTTGAGGTTAAATATTATACCCTCAAAGATAACATATCAAATCGTCTTCCTCATCTCTTTCCCTCATGCTTTAAATTTGATCTTTCACCTTTGAGATGTTAAATGCGAAACGTTGTATCGTGTAACATTTCGACCATGACTAGCTTAATTAAGAAATACAAGGTTTCATGATAATAATAAAAAAGAAAATAGAAGAGTTCTTACTTACGTGAACTCTGGTTTGGAAAATCCACTTTCGTTTTGATAGTGTTCAAATTTCTTAAGAAAGATAACTCCAACCGTTTTATTTGGCTTTACATGATTCAGGGGTAATCAAATAATACTATGCTTCCTTTTAAACTCCCTCCTGTCATCGCCATTGAGCAGTTAAATCTATTTATTTTTCATTTAAAAACGTTTTCCCTTCGATAGTAAATTGACCCTCCATGAACTACAAAGGCATCAAACTGTAGCAAAATAAAACATCGATGAAGCTCAAAGTATCAATACAGACACTGTATCCCTTTAAACCACAAAATGGCTTGACTTAGACATTCTAAAAAATACAAGATAAAAAAAATAGTGTCTCAGGACTTTTATTAGCAATATATTATTTTAAAAAAAAGATATTTCAAAATTTGCACATAACAGATCTAACTCAAATTGAAAATGTTATTATAAAATTTGTTGTTTAATTAAATACTTTAAGATATTTTCAAAACGTAACGAATTTGTGACATATCTGCTCTATAAAAAACAAATTTGATATATATTATTTCATGGTAAAAAAAAAATACAATGAGATCCATATTTACATTTTGAATTTATAAAAACCACGAACAATTGAGAAGAATTGAAAAAAAAACTCGAAAGGCTTACTAGGTATTTCTATTAATATTTATATCATCATAACAGTAATATTATTTATATGATCGGATCACGTCGAGTTGCAAAGCGCGGATCAGGCAGATCAAACGAAAACGTTGTTTTATTAGAGCCATATAGATTTACTTCATTTCAAAGTACACAAATCCAATAAATTAGGTAAACACGCATAAACAGTAAAGGCATATAACATTGTAAGTGAAAAAAGTTTTTTTTTATGTACATGTAGATACAGGTAACTCTTGATAACTCGAAGTCCATGGGACCGAGGAAAAACTTCGAGGTATCGAGAGTTCGAGAATTCAAGAGTTCGGAGATTTCTGGGTTGACCGATGGGTTTTAAAATTAGTCTTACCGGATGTTATGATTAAGCCATTTATTAAGTGCTTACCTTTAGGCACGTGCTTAAACAATGTTTTCTTTTCAGTTAAATATACAGACCTGGATGTTTTAAAAACTAAATAGAAACAAATATTGAATAAATTCATGATACACTGTAATTATTTATTTCATGCATCATATTGTGATCAGATTGCTCAGTTCTACTGGACTGTGAGACGACATGTCGTAAACTAGATAATTGAATATCACCCATTGTTCCCATTTTACGGGTCCTTCACCAGCTGTAAGAACTTGTTCAGCAATAATCATTAAAATGACAATGATGCTGATAAGCATAATTTCTTCAGTTTTATAATTCTAAAATTTTTACCATGGCTCAAAATTATCGTTCCGTCTCATTTAAATTATCATTTTCACTGCGCCTTCAAAGAACAAGGTACAGTTTCAGTCATATTTGGCCCTGGTTTAGAGAAATTTTTAAAAATATCAAAGGAAATTGAAATGTAACGTTTATTTACACAAGAATACCCATAAATTAAGAATCTATAAATAGTTACCTGGTTTGACTTTCACAAGGTTAGTTGTGACGTCACAAACTGTGCATTTTCCCATAATTTTCATAAAAATGAGCAGAAGACACTAGTTTCTTAGTAGTTTTTTGAATAGAAAAATATGTCCGCAGCTGTCGCCCACGATGAAACTCACACAATAACTTTATCATGTGATAACACATAAAATATATTAATTTCGTTGTGGGCGATGGCTGTGGACACATTTTCCTCTTCCAAAAACTATGAGAAAATGTGCCATTTTTCATCATTTTTTAACCAAATCTTAGAAATATGCCAAAATGTTGTAGTCATAATTATTTTTTGAAACAAGATAAAATTATATAACTTGGTACTTTATATACATACATGTTCAAGATGGCATATGTGTATTTTAATGAGATTTAAACAACTTTTGAATTTTTGGGCAAATATTGAAGGAAACTGTACCTTCTTCGGTCGGTGTTAATTATAGATTAGGTACTGGTATGGTTAATCATCAAACAATTATCACTTGGCAGGACAAGTGTCGCCTGAATAAACAACCCGTGACACGGGTCCCGCGTCTAACGCCTGGAGCCATTTAAATGACCAAGTAGGTGTTAATTAGGTAACGCTTGGATATACACAGCCACTTCGAGGTATCGAGAGTAAAGAACTATAGATTATGAATAACGGGACTGCAGTTTGACTTCGAGTGATCAAGGGTTTCGAGAGATCAAGAGTTCGAGAAATCAAGAGTAAATTTGCTTAGTTATATAGGGAAAAAAATCGGGACCCTAGACTCGCTTCGAGCGATCAAGAACTTCGAGCGATCGAAGTTCGAGCCATCGAGAGTTACCTGTATAAGAAAAATACATTTAGTCTAACCAATTATTTGTGTTTGAACATAGATTTGGAATTTAAAACGTCAATAATCTGTTAACGACACCCGTCATCTGGCGACTTCCTTTAACACATGGCGCATTTTTTAAATTTAATTACTATTATACAATGAACATCTTATGTCTGAGTTCAAATTAGAATTTTTCAAAATGATTGTTTGTTGATTAACGCCGACTTTTTATGAGTTATGGTATCTTACATTACTTTTGGATCAACCCTCATGCATGTACTTCCTTGCAATAAAATCCATGCGTCGCAGCATTTATTTTCAAAACCTCTAAATAAATAGTCATGCATTTTATAATTATAAATATGAAAGAAAGCGTTTGAGACAACCATAAAAAGTCGCTTACACTTTAAAAAAAAAATATCTACAATGTATACTACGTATATTTGAATGAACAAGATTAACGGACAGTGGGTGATCTATAATATACCTCGTATAACTGCATTACATGGTAAATCTTCTCTAAAACAGTTATATATAGTAAAATGCTTTACGTTGTGAGTCATCTGGGTATGAAGGTAGCATTGCAGATCAAATGCACAATCCTTGTTAGCCATAGCCATTTTTATTCTATCTGCAGAAATAGGTCAACTTGAGAAGCAATTATTTTTTGATTTGAATTTTCAGATCTAAAAAAAAGACAGTGAGTTTTTTTTTATTTAGCATATTCTGCTTATGTCAATTTATTATGATTATTTTTTTTCGCAAAAGGTATTTGGATTAGTTCTCGCATTTTCATTATCAAAACAGAAGTTTGTTTACCTTTAAACAAGTGAATTATAATGGCGGTCAGCACTTATCCCAACTACACATGAAAATAAGCTGTAATGTTATATAGTTTTCTCTATCTTATTTTTATTGCAGAGCAATCTAAAGACTGGTGTTTTGTTAATATCCATGGCTTCGATGGTTATGACTGCTACTCCTCCCGATTACTTTGGTCAGTAGAATTCTGGCGTACTTATTTAATATAGTATGAGGGTTTTCATGCATTTGTATATCATGGACTAGGTCTGAAAGCATTTATTAGAGCATATTGAGGGCTTAAACTTAAAATGTCCTTGTAAGATAGGAATGCACTGTAAGGAATTTAATTTATAAGTAGCCATCGTCAAAACCAAATAAAACTCTGTGTAGTCATCATTTCTTTAGACGATTCCTAATGTTAATTTTGTTTTCGTATTTCATCTGTAAAATACATTCAACAGTATACTGAGTATAATGTTTCATAGTTTAACATCATTGATAGTGTTTCCATTATTTCGCAATTGGTTGAAGAACACCCTTGGTTACTAAGGGCCCATTGTTGTGCAAAAACACTGCTGGCCAAACCACGAATTTCACTTTCTCTCCAGTTATTGTATAACATCTGAAAACGTCTTTTTCAAACTTTTCATTTTGTGCCGGGCCAAAGTCGAGAATCATTGGTGGATCCTGTATAACCATCATCCAGCAATACTCTATACAACGATCTATGTACTTTTGCATAGATGTGTTGTTTGCGAAGTTTTCCTTTCTAGCCAACTGCAATCAAATAGATTTGACATCAACATAAGAGTCTGAGAAACTTTTGAATGCTAAATTGAACGATCCAATATACTGATATATTACCTAGGTTTTTTTTAATCACAAAAATTTGATTTTTATATTCTTATTATTTTTCTTTTAATAACTTACAGTATAGTTTCTTATGTCAGCAATGGCATCGGATGCCGTCTGCTTCTGAAGATCAATCACTTTTGACAGAATTCTCCCTGGTACATCTGTTTTCTAGAAATGGAAAGTACAATTGTACCTTGATATACAACATTATGAATATCTTGAAGGATGGACATTAAAAACAGGAAATATGAAGTGTGAGATTCGAGAATTAAATACATGAAGTTTTGAGAATAAAAATAAAGCTTCATCCATGCATTTGCAATATAATTGAAACACAACAACTCTTAACTAAAAGTTCGGGCGTCAAATTGATTTTATTAAATTTTAAATTGAAACATAGTAAGCGTTTTTCAGAATATAATTTCATTCACAGATGGCATATTCTTACTTGTGGTTCATCTTTTAATGTAGTAGGTTTAGTTATATTAAGTATCAATCTTGTTCTTTGTCGCTCTGCAAACTCCATGCAACAATCATAGATATCCTGAATAATGTAAAGTAAATATTTAAAATTAAGTAGACTTATGTGTTTTCAATCATAAAAGTCCGTATAATTGTGATCTTCGTTGTTTTTTTTTTTAAATATATATTTTCATAAAACTCTCCAACTATTTAAAGTCGTATTATATACTGCATGTATACCTATCAAAGACAGTTATCTTTGTACATTTTGGTTGGTTATTTACTTACAATTTTGGAATGTTTTACTGTTGCATTGAAATGTTCCCCGACGACGTTTGAAATAAAAAACAAATACCTGAAGCGTCTGTAAAAGATCTTGTGTTTGGGATTCCTCAGTTTGGTTCGTGTCTGCTAAAGATTCTAAGGCATCGGTCCAATCATTGTCATAGAGTTCACTGAATTTTTCAGCTAGTTTGTTTGGACGATTTTCATCAGATAAGTCAGCTAATCCTGGGTTGTTTAATCTTAATTTTTCTCCAGCGTAGGCACTTAATCTTTAAAACATAAAAAAGACAATGAGCAAAAAACGTCTGATTTGTTGTTTGTTCAAGAATGCTCTTGAATCAATATCTTACTTAACTACTTAATGAAATTGTTAACTTCTTTAAAAAATCAAAGTACTGAAGTACTGAAAGCCGGACTCTTTTGATGTGTTTTATGCATATGGTGCAGTAAAGACTATCAAAATCTCGCTCTTCCTCTCTCTCATTTTCTCTTTTTTTATCTCTCTCTCATATGCTTTTAATTTCGGCAAAGCGTCGGATAGTGACTAAATTTTGAAAGCGGCTATTAGCGAAGAAATATATCTGTTTAATAGAAAAAAATCAACTGTGATTTGCACTTTGAAACAAGCGTTTTAAACTAATTCCCCTATTTCTTCGATGTGCAGCCGAATACTAATGCTTTGTAAAGTAGTTCATGGAAATTCATGCGCATTGTAAGTGTCAAAAGGGCACCCTATAAGTCATGTTTTTAAAGCACGTAATTGATAAGAAACAAAAAAATACTCCTCGCTAAATTTATTCGCAATAAATCCCCCCAAAACAATACATTTCACAAAACATGGCTGTCTGTGGACCTGTTTGGTATAGCGGAAGCTTTTACTTTGACGCTGTTCGGTTTTTTGTTTATTTTTTGAAGCTGTGCTTTTTATAGTAACGTTGGCGATTTGGATGCCTACAGCCAGGACTCTGCTTTCAGCAGAGCCCGGCTAAAAATAAGAAGATCAAGTTATTCGACCGATTGCAATACCGCATGACTAAATATTTCTTTCACAACCCCATAGGCCTACAGTAATGCTGTATGGTCGTTGTTGCATATCAGTCATCTTTTATGAACCCATTCGCTCAAGTAGAGCCAAAACTGATCAATGACGAGTGTTGGTTCAAATCATATCAAATTAAGAATATTATCATGCACTTTAAGCAGTAACTTTAAGCTACTGAGATAAACAATAAATCCATTTTAACAAGACATCGGCTTTAGGTAGTTGTGCCAAAGAGCAATGCCTTTTATTTCATTGTCGACCATCCAGTCAAGGCTCATTAAACTCAACATTTGTCCGAACCTAAAGTTGTGCCTACGAAATTTGTGTAAATATTGCATGAGAACAGCGTCACTTTCACCTGTTTTGATGCTAGAGGTAAATAGTTACATCACATTAACAGTCCAAGATATTGGTAACATGGCTTTAATTTTTCCATGCGTTGATAATTGGTTTACTAGTATTTTAAATATAAAAAAACCTTTGGCTTAGACAACCTTAGTTATGGCATGTCAAACGATGCAATATTTAATCTTTTCCATTTGTATTGTATAATTTTCTATTTGTATTCTATAATTTTCCATTTATATTCTATAACTTTGCATTTGTATTGTATAATTTTCAATTTGTATTGTATAATTTTCATTTGTATTCTATATTTACCCGTTTGCATTGTATAATTTTCATTTGTTTTCTGGAATTTTCCATTTGTATTGTATAACTTTCCATTTGCATTGTAAAACTTTTCATTTGTATTGTAAAATATTTCATTTGTATTGTATAATTTTCCATTTGTATTGTATAAATTTCATTTGTATTGTACAGTAAAACTTGTTGAATCCGGATGTTGTGCATTCTGGCATGTTGTCCAATCCGGCGAAATTATTCAGTCCCTTGACATATTCCTATCATTTAATGTTTGAAAAATGTTGTGCAATCCGGATCATGTCTATTCTGTAAACCGGCCACGGTGAAAAGAACCGACTGCATATAATTATTTAGAGTTATCTCCCGTAAACCGGCCGCTTATCGATCGATTACTGCTTAATTATCGATCAATTTTCCTGTCGTTGCTTTTGATTATAACAGACTGTGAATATAAATCAAAAGTATCAACTCATTTCGGTGTATACGTCTTGTTTTAAATAAATACGCATTTTTTTTCAGCCAAAATTAGATCAAAAGTGGGGGTGGCGTAATATACTTCATCCCGTGTTTTCAAATCGTGTTTCTGGATACCGCGGAAGTAAGACTGCTGATATCGTTTGAAATGTGCGTTGTATGGTTAAACTTACAGATTCACATTTTATTCTCTCAAAATGCTCCATTCTTTATTAAAGTCCCGTGTATTTGAATATTTATCCATTGTTCGTTGCATTAAAACAATTCTCGCTATTACGTAATCTGCCACCTGTTGACTCGTCGCGTGGTCAATGTTTGTTTAACAATTTCCGGTGAGTCATGCAAATGTCTCGTGTCGGACTTCATAGGTTATTCGGGTGTTGGAAACTTTATCAATTACGGTATTTTAATTAAAAAAGTGTTTCCATTGTATTTATTCCGTTATGCAATTATTATTTTCCACATAAAAAATGAAAATGAAAATCAGCACCGTAATCACGATCGAGGAGGTCTATAATTCAGAAGAACTGAAAATATTGTTAGAATAGACATCAAGACCTACTGCATTAAATGCTTAATTTGCAACAATGTTCTCCAAACCGGATGTTGCTTAATCCGACCAAATTTTTCAGAACCATCCTCCGCCGGATTAGACAAGTTTTACTGTATAATTTTTCATTTGTATTTTAAACTAATTCATTTGTATTGCATAATTTTTTTTATTTGTATTGTATCTTAAGGACTGTTTTGGTTTATAACGAAGTATTTCATTGGCTATTATTATACTTTATCGAACCGGGTAATGCTAATGTGTCTGGAATCTGGTTTAGCCTATATGTCAAGCTAATTAGACACTAAGATATTTTTCAGTAGTAAGACCAAATACAGTCGGAGTAAGTGCCGTGAACGGACCAAAAGTTTGTTTTGAGCGATGTTTCATCTATTAGACAGAAAAATGAAGAAAAATAACAAATGTCCTTTAACTCAAGTTTGTGATAGTGCATTTTGAATTTACGTTAAAAATTGATTGGGTTATTATATATGCAATTATATATTAACAAGCCATGATTCAAATAATTGAAATACTCGATAAGGAACATGTAATAAGATTCTCCAAAATCTAATAACAGAAATGAAATGATCAACCCTGTGAAAATATGTGCACGAATCATGTGCAACATTCAGACAATTTAGTCCATTAAATTACATCGTCAGAAACCTGCAGCCGATCTCGCTCTCATAACCCACGGTTGGTCTCGCTTCTCTTACCTCCCGGAGGTAAGAAAAGCGAGACCGACCGTCAGTTTCCGATGATGATTAAATTAACACTAACAATTTCCTTCGAAAAAATAACTACGACCGATGGCCTCTTGAAAAATATCTAAGTATCTGAATAACCTGTCATAAAAGGTTTAGTCAGATTCCAGACACCTTAGCATTACCCAGTTTGATAAAGGATAATATTAAACCAATGAAATCCTACCTAACAAACTAAAATAAGCAACCCTTAAGATACAATACAAATGAAAAATTATGCAATACAAATGAATTAGTTTACAATACAAATGAAATATTTTACAAAACAAATAAAATTTATACAATGCAAATGAAAAGAATATACAATACAAATAAATATATACTAGTAAAATGCAATGGAAAATTATAGAAAACAAATGAAAATCATACAATGCAAATAGAAAATTATAGAATACAAATAAAAATTATACAATACAAATAGAAAATTATAGTATTCAAATGAAAGTCATAGAATACAAATAGAAAATTAAACAATACAAATGAAAATTTATACAATACCAATGGAAAAGATCGAATATTGCAACGTCTGACATGCCATACTAAGTCACACAAAAAGTACGCATGTATACGATTTATTAGTCACTATTTGAAAATTATCAAGAAATTTCATTTTAATTCTTTTACCTGGTTAATGCTTTTTCCTTTTCTAATCTCTCCATTTCAGATCTATCAATGGAGAAGTTATTGGTAATTGTTTAAATGAAAAATATATAAAAAATCTTTATGAAAAACTTAGGGATTATAGATCTAAATTAAGCTGTGAATAATTAAAGAGTTATCTTTATGAAAGTCAAAATAAATTGATCGTTTTAAATTTTCAACTTGAATAATATATATCAGCCAAATACAAAAATAAAGTGCAAAATAATTGTAATTTTTACCTTGCTTCTGCCTTTTGTCTTGCAACTTTCTCCTCTTCGATTCTTAAAAAATATATCGATTGGAATGATAATTAATATATAGATTGGAATGATAATTAATATATCGATTGGAATGATAATTAAGTATGTTTGGCTTTGAATACAACTTAAAGAGTGGACGAACAGAATTTAATGAAGGGTTATCTTTGAGGATTTTCCGACTTAAAATAAACACTATTATAATAAATGAGAAAACAACAATTTTCTTTAGAAACGTTTGTGTAAAGTCTTATGCAGACAATATACACCACGCATTTGTTAAATATTTTGAGATGCAAAAAAGTACATATTCCCTATTTCTACATAAAGAGATTTACAGGAGGACGAATTCATTTTTTTACTTCATTCAAAACATGCAGTTTGTTGTCTTAATTTTGAAAGATACCTTTGTTCCAATTCTAGTCGTTCTATCTTAAAGGCTTCGTCTTTCATGCTGAGTCTAACGAATAAAAGGAAAAAATAATCGTAAATTAACAGGCCATATATGTTGCATAGGTATGTATATGTTTTTAATCTAAACTGGTTTGTTTATAGTTGTTTTAACTTAAACTACATCTCTTGCTTCAAGCAATAATTGTTTTAATAAATACTCTTCTTTCATCTGTCCAAGTTCAGTCTGGTATTCTGATAATCTAAAACCCAATAAAGTTATTTTTAATTAATATTCAAGTGATCAGATTATAAGATTTAGGTTTTTAATCTTTTTCAAAATTAAAATGCTATTTACATGTATTTCGAATTCAGTTCAGTTTAGCTCAAAACACCTACAATTATTCTTTAAAAAAATCTGTATATACAAAATACATATAAAATGTTTTTTAAATGTACCTGATTTCCTGTTCGAGTTGGTTTTCGAATCTATTAAGTTCAAATTGATATCTCAATGAATTATACTGTATATTCAAAATTAAAGCACAATAAAGCACAAGAGAAATGATTATCATTAATAACAATAAAAACCAGTGCCTATTATTTATAAGAAAAAGTATTGGCATTATTGTCTTTTCATCTTTTTCATCATTTTGATTAAATATCAAAGCGGCGGGGATAAAGAATGAACCGTAACAATTATCATTTCATATAAATGATTATTTGTAAATACAAATAAATACCTGTCTTGTTTGTAACTCCTCCTTTCGATGAAATACAAAACAATGCTACAGAAATATACGCCTCCAAAGACCAAACAAACACTATTAAGCGTCAACATTGTTGCGTTAAACTCAAAGCTGTAATAAGAATTATAATGGAAAGAGTATCACAATGAGTAACAAGTAATATTTTCATTTGTTACTCAATTTTTCATTTTCATAGGTATTTAAGAATATGTAACGACATGTAGCAAGAGGCTCATGGGCCACATCATTTACCTGAATAACAGTTCTTGTATCTCTTTCTAAATTTTAAAAATACGAAACTCTTCTAAAATATTTTTAAACTTACAAAAATGATCATGCCTTACAAGATTTGACAATACATAAATACAATGTATAAAAAAGAAGCTCACTTTTTGGACATTATATCCTTAAATAAAAGATGCATCAACTGACTAATCTTATTATAATAATAGCCCCCATGTATTAAAGATAACAGAATTGGAAAATGAACTATAAATAACTATATAAATTAAAAGAAGGTCTTTGTAACGTTGATATGAAAATATTAGAATATGAGAATGCTTTCATAGTAATCTCACAAATTATAGCATTGTAGTTTTTGAGAAGAAAATTTTTAAATATTTTTCTTACATGTTTCTATGTTAAACTTTGAATCCCTCTTGGGGTCCTAGTATTAGTCCGGGGGTCACATATTTTTCATTTCAGAATTTACATTATCTGAGGATGCCTGCATGGTAATATCACAAATTGTAGCATCGTAGTTCTTGAGAAGAAGATCTTTAAACATGTTCCTTATATATTTTTATGTTAAACTTCAAAGCGCTCTTGCGGTATTGGTCTGGGGGTCACAGATAGTACAAGAATATCTACATGCTCCATATAAAAGTAAATTCTGCCTTACAAACTACCATTTTCACATAAGATGTTTATTAAGATAAAAATCACATCTGTTTCACAAAATATACCGAAGTAATCACAGTGAAATTGAAGGGTAGAGGTATCATATTATATGTATATAATATGGGCTTGTGCTAAAAGCTAGTAAAAATTGCAATTTTGGTACTGGAATAATTCAGACACAGTGTAACTTACTTGAAAGTTACCTACCTCGGATTTTTAAATTCGGTGCAATACCATTTTTCGACAAAAACATAGTATGCCAAAACTATCCATCCAATCCCTGTAATCTTACACGCTAAACACAGACTGCACATATGCCATTTCAGTTTCCTTCTCTGGGTCTCTTCTATTAGTTCTGTTTTATCACCCTCATTTGGTTCCACTTCAGTGGTCGATGGAGATGACCTATTTACAGCAATAGGAAATCAATTCAAAGTAAGGTATTTTTCATACAAACAATATGAAGGGCAAAATTAAAAAAATAATAATTTAGTAAATTAAAGTGATTAAATGACCAAAATATTAAGATATATGCAAATCTGCTCGGTATATCTTTAATAAGAAAAAAAGTAATGAAGCTCTTCAAGTAATAAAGTAATATTATATAACTGTCTTCCTTTGTATAGATTACAAACAAACGGTGATATTTTTACTAGGACAACCAATGTCATTAATTAAGACAGTATTTATAAACTATATACTGATTTAAACAAATGAAAAGTATGTGTACAAACATGATAAGATATAATACTATACATGTCTGCAATGCATTTAAAATCAGCAAATTTATTTTGGACATAATATCGTCGTATATTAATCGAGATCCAATATAATCATGCAGACCAGAGGTCAAGCGAGTATAGTACATAGTACACAATCAATATAAAGAAATAGAATATCGATAAAGTACTTACATTCTTTTTCTGATCTGTCGTTCCATGTACATACAACCTACTTTCTGTTTAAAATGCACAAAAATATTATGAGGAATTACTCCCCTTTTTCTTGGAATTTATTCATATAAAAATTTTATATAATTTCCAGGAATTTGATAAAAATAAAATCGTGTAATATTACAAAAGTTTCGAAATGCGAGAAATGCATGTTTCTTATCTCAAAAGTAGGTGGTTATTTCTATATATCGTTGACTTTTCTATGAACACCCCCCCCCTACAAAATTAAAAATAGGACAAAGAACAAGTAATGTGTTTTTATTAGTTGTAATGTTCATTCGCTCTAGCTATAATATCTAAACAAAATTTTGAAAACGTACAAATGTATCAAAAGATTTATTAATTAGTAGTTTGATTTAAGAATATAAGAATTTTCAAAATTGTTTAACAAAAATTCATTTTGAAATTCCATTTAATAATGACATTGAAGACTTGTAATTTAGATGTTATCTTTCGTTAACCAAAGGCGAGCTAGTCTTTTTTTAATTGAATTGTTCTCTTAAAATCAGTTAATTAGTTTCCTTGGTAAATGTACCTTTCAGAAAATTCTTTAAAAATTATATTTGTTTGGTTCTTATTTTTAATTATTTATTAATTTTTAATTAGTACTTAAACTTTGCACTACCTATGTAAGACCGAAAGGATTCTTCAAATATGGTCAGTTATATTGACTTATGCAGCTAGTCACTGACTCAAATTAAAATATCGTTAGTTTGTGCAAATACCCGATTATTATCATATTTATTATATTTTACATATATTGTATAACCTTAATATTGAAATCTGCGCTTCTGCTTAGATAGAGTGTAAAGTGTAGCGTAATATATTTATAATTATGTATATATGTTACAACTGCTTAAAATTCATATGAATTTTAGCAAATAAACAATACACAAGTAAAAAATACACATATGTTTCCTAGTGTCATCACGACCTTTGTCTTCCGGGTATTTGAAGTAATTAACAATATTAAAAGGATTAACTTCTGAATATTGCATGCATGAAAGTAAATGTGATGTTCAAAAATCGAATGGTCATCCAGAACAAACCTTATAAATGATAGCAAGAATTTACATTGGAAACTATTATCTATGGAAAGCAGTTGTTTATATTTAGTTTACTTATTATTTGTTTAGCTATTAGACTACTAGTATCTGATGAATGGGCGTGGTTTCACAAAGAGGGAAACAATTTTTCATGAAAAATCAGGTTCAACTTTTTTCTTACATGAAAGTGTAATATAAAAAAAAAGATGAATATATGTACTATATAATATACTGTTTTTAAAGTCAATCGAGATATATTCCCATTGGCCTCGAAGGGAAAATCAAGACTAGCTATCATAACCTCTACATCGAGAAGAAGCTACAGTTTTACAATTTTAATATCTTGATAGTAGCATACGAGATTGGAGGAACCCCATTCCAACCAAACAAGAAGACAACCTCTGCTTACATGCATCACTCACGTTTATGAATTTATGAAAAACGTGATAAAATTTTGATTTCATTTATTGATTCGATTTGAACACATTTTATTGTATATCAAAGAATACAAAAGGTTCAGGCACAAGTTCTGACAACTTACGAGGACAACATCATAATGGTCATTCATTCAAAAATTTAACAAAAAATGGAAACGTAATATTCAGAGGGAAACAGTCTCAATATTATCAACGTAAATCAAACCCTCTATATGTCAACACACACACACACACACACACACACACTAGTTGCAATTATATAAAATGAATATAACTAAAGTAAACAAGACTTATAAATACAGCATTATAATGTATAAACAACTGGAAAGATTACGAAATGATGGGAAATGAATAAATAAATTTTATTAGATATGTTGATTTATAAATGACTTAAAATATAGTTTTATGTACTATCAGAAGTAAAACTATATATTCAACATTATTCAACTGAACACAATCGTGACTAGAATACCGTTTGTTCGTCGACCAGCGAGTTTTCTTACTACTGATTGTTACGAAATTCATCTATTACTTTTTCGATGTTTCTGCTTTAGACAAATTCTCTTTAATTGGCTGGACCACACCTTTATGAACAAGAGGTCCGTTTTCATGTAGCAAGAGCGCTGGCCATACAACGAAATCGAGGCTTCTACCGTTTTTAGTGAAGAGTCTGAACAGGCTTTTGTCTATATTCTCCGTTGAATCAAATTCTAAATACATGGGCGGATCTTGGATTTGCATCATCCAGCAAACCTCTACACTCCTGTCTATAAATGACTCACAGTGTAACAAGACGTCTTTGTACTTTGATACGAATTCCTCGTCCTCTTTCATCCACTAAAGACAACAATAAGTTTCCTTTATAATTTAAAAAAGTTGTAACATATTGACGAAAAAACAGTACATTTGACATTGATATAAAACCACGAATTACAATTTTTTTTCTACAAAATTACCTTTTTGGCATTAGATATGGATAAAATAGCCACCTCCTTTTGAAGTTCGGAGATTTTCTTGTAAATTGTTATGAAGCGGCCCGCTTCTGATTCTCTCAGATCTCTCTGCAATTTATTTTTTTAAATTACTTGTAACAATCTTGCCGAATATAAGTTAACGCATAAACATAATTGAAATGTACTGTATTCGTTCTTCAGAAGAATTTGTTTACATGCAAATATAAACAAAAAATAAAAACGCTTATCAATGGGTGTATATATACCTGGAACAATGCCTCTTGTAAATTCTTGTACTGTTTGTCAGCAAAGCACTTCGTTTTGTTGGCAACAAACTAAAACACAGAATGTGAGCTTAAGTTAACTCTATTTTTTCTTTAGATACAAGTATGACAATCAATATAGATTGAAACAAGTGTGTTATAGCATAAATCGTAGAAAAGTACTTAAATTAGATAATAATATGCTCGTATATTGTTTTGGATATTTTCTTTTCGTAAAAATTACCACTTGATGAAATAAAAAATGTATATATAATCAAAATTGAATAAAAAATACAACATGTACTAGACTATACTCTGTCCCGGGTTTTTGCTTCCACCACTTTTCGCTTGATATTTCGATAATCATAAATGCCTTTGTGCTCAAACTACGTTCATCCACTAATATGAAAAATGTCCAGATTATCTGTTTTGAAACGCCCCTTCTACCGCTTCAGGTTTCAATACACATCCCGAAATAGAAAGTCTACGAGGATTTTGCATTGCATCAGCCATTAATAAGCCCGGATGACAATGTTGAAAAATTGCGCGAGGTGTCCCGATAACTTCCGAATGGAGAAAAGATGTAAACATTTCCCATTATAAATCTCCGTAAGAAATTTGTTTTCGTTCCTGTAAACTTTTATGAGTGAAAAAGGATAATTTGTCAATAAAGATATCTTGGATATGTTACATTTCATCGTTTTCAACCGTACTTCTTTCACAGGTATGTGTATTTTTATTAAAAATCATCAAAAAGTGATGGAAGCAATAACTTGGGACGGACTATAAGTATGAAAATATAAAAATGTCAATTCTTACCTTGAGAACATCCCTGATCATCTGTATGGCCATTTCCTCGTCCCTGTCCCCAGCCAGCTGATGGACAGCCTCCGTCCACTCATTGTCGTACAGTTCGCTGAAATGCTCTCCGATTTTTTGCGGCCTGTATTTGTCCGATAGATCAGTCAGTCCTGGATTATTGTGAGTCAACTTCGCCCCAGCTATGGAACTGAGTCTACAACAAGCAAGATAAGTTAGTTTAGAAGTTTATTAAAACGAAATAAACCTGTATTATTTACTTCAATAATTACATGTACATTATTTTGAGATGCACGTGTGATGATTATATCATATCATGAGCTATAATAGTTTGTCAAATGTTCCCTTTATAAATTTTATTGTATTTTGTTGTATTGTTTATTTTTGTTTTAAACAAAAAATTTTCAGGTAATTAGAATAAGCTCTCTGATATAGAACTACATGAACACATGTCTAAAAAAAGCTCAACAAAGCCGAAAATATATTTGATAAATTTGATTACCGAGTTAAGGCGCGTTCTTTTTCTGCTTCCTCTTGCTTTAGTTTCCGTTTTGTCTCGTCGAGTTCCCCTTGGATCTTCGACATAAGGAGAATCAAGTTATTTATGTCTGCCATCGTGATAGTAAGAGCTTCCAAGTCAGAATGATATTGTATATGTCGCGATTAACAAGTTATACGTAATATTTAAAGCCGATATCGATGACGCACCTTTTAAATATTTTGGCATCGTCATAACAGCACATGGTGTGCATGATATTTACAATTCATAATAACGCTTTCGTTTACTTAAACAAAACCTTTTGAGTTCGTTTTAGATCAAATCATTTTATATTTTTTCTACTTTTTTAATAATAAAAAAGATCTTTTGTTCAGTAACAAACAATTTATTCACTAAATAAAAACCATAATAGTAAACACGAGATCACATGTATAACTCGTATTATCATTTAAAGTAAAATATTTTTTAAATGATGAATTTAGGCTGGGACAGAATATTTTATACTAGTGTAAGTGTTTCAAATTAAATTGGTGATTCAAAATAATGTACATAAAATAATACTAGTGATAAAACGTGTAAATATTCTAAGAGCTTATTTAAGTTATTGTACAACAATATATTCAGGTAGATGCACTTAAACAAATTGTCAGGTGAGACATCCAACAATGCAGACACACGTACTCGTTCATTCACCTTACTTTTCAAGTGGGTCGTTTAAACTCAGGAATGGTGTGTCATAAGACGTGTTTAAAACAACTATATATGGTAAACTCTCAGCTGATCCTTAGCAGGTCAAGTGATAATTGGTTCATTCGCGTACGACTCATTTTCACAAAAGGTCATTGTAGAACCACATTGTTGTGAATATATGAACGTATATAGTAGAAATACATTGTAAGTAGCTGATTCATTGATAGACGCTGCCAGGTAGTGGGGTGAAGATTTAGAACTATAAACACATAGGTGGCTATAGGTACATTACATCACCCATGATTACTCATGATCAGAAATATTCAATCAATATGGAACCACTCTATATTCAAGTAATCACCCGGAAAAGGGCGTTGAGTATTTGTTTCATACACATGTTATTCATTTCCTGTCAATCAGTTCACGATTTATTATTTCGATCATCGCTGAAACCAACCTCGTGATTCAATATGTATAATATTGATCATATATATATATATATATATATATATATATATATATATATATATATATATATATTAATTTCTAATTCGTCTGCAATTTTTAAATTTCTTTTTATTAAAAGAGGTGAAATATACCCGAATATGGCGAGCAAAGGACATGAAAAGATATACCACAAAGACAACTGTTAATAAATTGTTTTTATTCAACAACAACAAAACAACTGTAACAATAGCATATCAAAATATATCAAAATAACAAACAAACAAAAAATAATATAATGGTTTGGCACATTATTAGAATATTGCAGCTGATTATCTATGAAATTAGCGCTTGTCGTTTTGCCGATTGCGTGTTTGCCAATTGGTTGACAAGAACCTCAAAAATTTTCCTCAGCAATCTAGATTGTAAAATTTCTAGATGTAAACATGAAACGGTTGATATGACTTCGATCTTCCAAGTTCCAACAAATATAACTCGGTACTGTAAAATGTTAACTGTCTGAATATTAATGAGATTTAAGCGTTGATTTTGACTTCAAAGGTTGCACAACGCCTTTCTGGACAAGAGGGCCATTCTCGTGCAGTAAAACTGCAGGCCAGACAACAAAGTCCACCTTCTCTCCACTTCGTGTGAAAAGTCTGAACATAGTTTTGTCCACAATTTCTGTTGAACTACTGAAGTCCAAAACCATGGGAGGGTCCTGAATATGCATTCTCCAGCACAGTTCTACACATCTGTCTACATAAGGTTCACCGTAAAGAATAACACTTTCGAACGGCAGCATGAAATCCGAATCAATTCTTAAGCCCTTAATAATGAGAAAGAAATTCATCATTAGTATAAGTCATTAAAATACTCTCAAACTAGTCTTTATATGACTTGTATTCACGAAAAGTTAAGATTGTGTTCTGTTTACCTGCTTTGAGTTATCAATGGATATTGCTGCTACTTCTTTTTGCATTTCACCTATTTTCTTGTATATTGGTATGAAGTTCTTCATTTCCGAATTCCTCAAGTCCCTCTGTAAAATAAAGAAAACGATTTTCAATTTTTTTTTTCATTTCTTTCAAAAACACGTAAAACACCATTTCCAATAAAAAAAACAGTAGATGCCATTTTAATTCTCAACAATTACCTGAAATAAGGCATTTTGGAGATTACGATACTGGTCTTCTGATGCCTTTTTCGTTTTCTTATAAATATATTGAAGGACATCTCTCAGCAGTACGATAGCATTCTTCTCCTCCATGATTTCTGTGAGATGGTCGATCGCGTCCGTCCATTCGTTGTCGTACAGCTCACCAAACATTTCCCCCAGCTTCTGGGGTCTGTTCCTGTCAGACAAGTCCGCTATATTTGGGTTATTGTACGTTAGTTTTGCACTAGCGATGGAGCTCAACCTAAACAACAAATTATCATCGCATTTAAATACCCTGTTTAGCGAACAGCAAAAGAGAGATAAGTCTTCTTAACATATCAGTACACCATTTTACCTGCTTAATGCATTGTCCTTTTCTGCTGACACTTCTTGTAGCTTTCGCTTAGTGACATCCAAATCGTACTGTAGCTTAGAAATAATTGCCACAAAGTTCTCTGTGTTGATATTCATTTTGACTGTTGAATAAGTTTCGATATCCGCTGTTTATATATATACGTGAGAGTTTTGATCACGTGATATCTCTAGAATGTATGAGTAATTTCTGGTTTAAGCTAGATTCGTCTTCGTCATTTATTTATTCAAACTAAACAATGAACTATCACAACTCTAGAAGTATATCTTATATAAATGATCAAAGATGTATATTCTTGATAGGATCTAGATTCAGCCTTTCAATTGCATTTTTTTATGTTGTTTTCATGATTGGTAAATCATGCGGAAATCATCTAGAAAATTCCTATGCATGAATGAGAACATCAAGAATGATTCGTATAAAAATAGTTGAAAATGCTCCAAAATAAACCATACACAATTATCTATCGTGTCAAATTGTAATTTTGAATTTGAGAACATGTAAATAAAAAAAATCCATTATATTAGGTTCGATGCATTTTTCGCCTTGATCAGAAACAGATTTAATCTCCAATATCAAAAAAAATTTCATACTTTAAAAATAAAATTACTGGTTTGATTTCAATATCAGTTTCAGTAGAACGTAATTTCTGAATATTAAATTATTCCCCAATCTTTATATAAAAAAAGAAAAACGAAAATAGGGTTTCGTTTAATAATAGATATGTTCATTAAAGACAATATTTCTCAAGATGTATTAGAACTATTTCCGATATGCATTTCTGTAACCATATATATGATAGTATATGTATTTTTTTTTTAAATCGTTTGACATTTTTGTTTTTACTTTTTATAAATACTTTTTTTTGTACCATAATCTACTTGTTCACAGGAAAACAAACACTAAGAGCTTTATTTTGTCCCGTTCAGAGTGCTGACTCATGAAATGATTCAGTGAATCACACGCCCTTATGAAAATTGCCTACGTTTCGTGTCAAACATGTAATTATTGCTGGTTTATATTGTTTAACCCCAACGGTTCCCAATGTTTTAAACAATAAACAATTACTTTTTATGAAAAAAAATCCTTGATTTTTTTAAAATAGCGTTTAAATAGAAAAGTCACCTTATCATCTATTTCAATAATCACTTCTAAAACCAAAATTATATGCCAATGGCTGATGTCAGATATACCAGAAATAAATTGTACTTAACGCTCTTGAAATTTATGATAACCAATTGATTGTTATTTCCCGTTTCCTCCTTTATTCACATTGCAGAACGTCGACAAATCACTTTTCCGTTTATTTTGATTTTAACACAAATAACAAACACATGTAATTACTTCGCAAAGTGCGAAGGGCAATAGTAGAAGGTATAGATATAGACGTTCATATACTTCTCGCTTGCTACGAGAGAACACAACTGTATGTGTCTATTCAAATGTCGCTTTTACAAGCCGATATCCTAAAATTGTTAACAGTTTTAAGATCTTCGACTGTACATAGACGAAAATATGTACTTTGACTATCCGCTGGTTTTAGACGGCACAGCCATCCAAAACATTTTAAAGTACATGTATGTAAATTCTCATACAAGCCGTGACATGTACATGTGGTTCTAGTTATCTTTAATTTGAGACAACTGATGGACACTGTTTGAGGGACTTTCAGTCATGAACATCCTCTTAGTGAAAATAAAGAATTTTTTTTACTACTTTCTTTGTGAAGGGTTGATAACTTTTTCTTTGGTACAAATACAGGATGTATATTTTCGCATTATGATTCGCATATTCACAAGAGCAAGTATTGTGATACTTATAATAGTCATCTCATTTGCGACTGCAACCAGATGCAATATTAATGAACGACCTCTGAAAATGATGAGAGATATATACAAATTAATATTATTTTATCTAGTTTTAATTATAATAATATACAATGTAACTGTAACCATTGATGAGGCATGTGAGGATTCAAATTCAGCTATTTATCCGTGCCCAAACTTTTTAACCACCTTGGAAAATGTTCCGATAAAATCACCTTCCTTGATGTAAGTTTATTTATAGTTTAATATGCCTTTAAGGCTACATTGACTTGTAAGTTGAAACCAATGTACCTAGTTTTAAACAAAGCGAGGTTGTTGCTGGTGAAAAGAACCGTATCGTTTAAAACGATGAAACAAAGGGTGTCCAGAGAAGAAATGTGTTTGTATCAACCTGTTGCTAATAACTACAACGGTTTGCATATCTATCCTTTTTGTGTTTTGCGTCCGAAATTGCGATTGTGTCTACGGAAAAAGTTTCAAGCATACTGAATACTGTAGAAATGAATTTTCTTTTCATTAAATGCTTGATAATTCGATTGCTAATTTTAGGATTAGGGATTCCATATTCAGGTAAAATAGTTTCTTTAGATATTAATTTTCGAAGAACTCTGTAATAAGTTTTTTTAGACATGTTATTGTTTACTTATAAAATTAAAAAAAAAAGAATCACGTAAATCATAATAAAATAATTCATATCCATGATGAATTTTAAAAATGTTTTGTATTTATATCTTTGCGAACTTGGTAAAGTACAAAAAA
This sequence comes from Magallana ariakensis, assembly GCA_020458035.1. Lineage (NCBI taxonomy): Eukaryota > Metazoa > Mollusca > Bivalvia > Ostreida > Ostreidae > Magallana > Magallana ariakensis. The sequence continues at coordinate 23,447,360 of CM035815.1, read as the reverse complement.
GTACGGCTACAACCTAAACAAAATGTTCATTGGAAGTAATGAATTTTCTACTATTTTTGAAAACTATAATCTGTGTTCTTTTTTTTAAATATTTTAATTTAAAGGGGATGGGTGGGTTGAAACACGAAGGGTTAGTAGTATGGCTGAAACTAATGTAAAGTTAAAGTAACATCGACAAAATATTAAGCTCTACTTGTCAAAAAAAACTTTGAACAATAGCAACCAAAATATGAATAGACACAAATACTCACCAAAAATGGTTAAAACTGATTTGAGAACGCCCAGATTGTACAAGTAAATGGAAGTTTCAGTAAATGTTTTAACGTTGTATCCCATGCGCTCTAAAGCGTACATGCATCTTCTTATATTGTTGTTATTCCGATGCACCAATATTAGTTAAATGCGCAATATACATTTGTATAACTATCTTCACATCTATACATATTGGTACGACTTATTCTTCTTTCTTAAACTTAGGTTGAGTTTAATATTTTGATCCATGCTTACTAACAGTTATTTTATTCCTTTAGATGGAACTTGTACGTTTCCGACTTATTTAGTGGGAGATTGGACGAGTGCAGAGAGAGGAAGCTTGTCCATTACAACAGATTCTATATATAACTATAAAGTTTACATCCCCTCTTCCGACCCAAACAACCCTACCATTGATTACTACAACTTTACTTGTCTGACCAAAGTCAACGCTAACCGCTTCACTATAAGGTTATTCATGTTCATTGTGTTTCTTCAACCACATTCATGTTTGCGCAAATCTATATTCTACATGCGAAAATGTTTTCATCTGCACTTCTATTTCAAAGAAGTGGCTGTAGACTGTTATTATTCCTTTGAGAAAAAAATAGACGTCCGTAAATGAGAATTGAACCCCTAGAGTGTATCATAGTAGATGCTGGCGAATTTAAGAATACTACTTTCTTGATACATGTAATCGTTATACTGAAGCACCAAATTTATGTCTTAAAAAGAAGTCCTCATGTATCGTTTGATTTTTGAAATATCGCCATAAAATCATACTTCTTTATTTTTAACTTTCAATTGTATGCACTAAAATAAATTTTTCAGGTCAATGAATTTCAATGTGTTGTTTGGAACCAACGTCTTCTTTTACATTTGTCTGGATATCTACACTGTCAGTGAACAGCTGAACTATTACTATCATGCAACAGGTATTTATGTACAATATACAATACCAGTATATTTAAAGGCTGGACATTAGAACTAATAGTTCCTGAATAATTAAATAACAACATTGTTTAATTCAATTCTCTGTAAGTGTTCCATTATTTTTGTTGATGGCTTAAACGGAAAAACACTGGGGGTTTTTGTCAATCAAGATTGTGGCTTGTTTTCTTTTGTATATAAGTTGTATTACTTGTTCCACTTTCTTGAATGGGGTGTTTTGAATAGCTGTAGATAATCTTATACGTGAAAATATGGTCGGGATTGCAGAGGACAAATCAAACTCATATGAAAATATCTGCACTAGAAGCTACATAGATCCAGCCAACTTCATTGTACTGCTACGTAAAGGTATAAACTAATAACTATAGTATTTATTGTAAAGTTCGTCATACGTACTTAACGATGGACTGCATAAAACTATTTATATAGTACCCCTTCTATAAGGCTTCACACCTGAGACACGACTTATCCTGGTGTTATATATTATATACATGTATGTGTATATAAATGATTCATATAGATTATTTAATTTTATGATTTCTAAAACAAAAAATCAACATCTACCATACTTTGAAGAATGTGACGCACTAAATGAACATACTACAATTAGCAGACTCTACATAATCAATTAAGAAAAGGTATAAAATATCAAATCTTCATAATTCAAAGTAGCAAATCGGATGAAATGTTTATTAACAAATTTAAGCATTTGTCTATCAGATGCCGTGGAAGATAACACCATACAGACCCTCTGTCCCGATGCCTTACAAATGGTCTACAGCAATATCACATTTACAAGTCACACGGGGACTACAGAAAACTGTGTGACGGCACAGATGGACGGCTGTACTAATAAGACCATGCTCAACTTTACACAAGGAGGGTGCATGGAGAAAACTCTTTCAGGTGAAATATTGTGAAAAATATAAAGCAGCGTCTCATTCTACTTTTTTTTCGAATTATCATTAATTATGATTATAACAATAAATGTGATTTTTATTAGGCTATCTGGCTATTGGCATGGTTACTTGTGTTGTTTTTACTGTTATTCAGACGGAGGTATCTACACTTGCATCTACTCAAAGACTGTTGACAGTCAGTTGTATTTCGCAGCGTGGAACAATGATGATACGTTGACTTCATCCACATACAGATTCTCTTGTTTTGTGAGTCATTTTCGTGTAGGATTGACATAAAATAAAACTAAAGATAACAGCATTACAGCATATCGCAACAAACATAAAGATAAAAACGCATTCCATTTATAAATACAGTGCTATGTATTAATTTATATTAATTTAAAGAAATTGCGCTTGCAAAAAATCGTCAATTTTTTAGGCATGCTGATAACATTTCTACTATTTTCAGAAAATTACAAACTACATGAATGGAACTGTATTCCTGGAAGAGAAACCAAAATTTTGTGGAAATTCCGTAAATTTCACAGCCTATCCATCAACAAGTTCATCCGCTGAATTAAAGGATATAACAGGTACATAAGGCATTTTACATACAAATATTGTTAAAATTATGATAAAGCAAACTTAAGCATAGTATGATAAAGGTATTAAACAAGTTTTATTTTTTTCAGACACCTGTCAAATTATACTCCCCAGTACGTAAGTCTTATCATTGTAATTTTCGTCTCAAATTATCCTACAAAATCAGAACATCTAACATTTGTGTTTTGTTTCTTTTGCTTTTTAGCCACGACTGAAGCTCCATTTGTTGCTGATTTAAACTACCTATTCATATTATTAGGAGTGTTCATAATTTTCTTGGTCATCGTCATTGTAATGCTTACCAAACGTTTAAAACACTACCTTAAGAAGAAAAAAGAAGAAAAACCAATAGACATTCGAAAGGGGGAAAAAGTGGGCCTTCAACACTTTGATCCCAAAAAATCCCTTATGATAAACTCTCCCAGACCTGTGAATTATTTTAGACCAAAACGAGCAATTCAAATCGTACCTTTGTTCAAACCAGGCTTCAGTACTGACGAGTTTCCGATTCACCCACCTCCTAAGATCACTTGTATCTACACTGACAGTATCGTGGATTATATGAGAGGCAGAATGCCAAGACGACCAGATGGGATCAGCCTGTATAGCTTCGATTCCGCCATATTTAGGGCGAGAAGTCCATTTTCCACAATTTCCATCCTCAGCACAGATAATGACGATGTCTCTTTTGGATCAGAATCTTGTTAGAAATGTTTTGTGAAGAAGTCTCGGTCGTTTAAAAAATGTTTATTAAAAAATATATAGAACATATCTAACGTTAATTTACTCCTTAATGCAGTTTTACTGAATATTTTATTACTTTTTTATGTTTTTATTTTAATTTCAATTATAATTTTTCAATAATGCGTTATTATAAATAGTAGTTCAACGTTTTTGCAATGATCATTACATTGCGTTTGGTATTTAGAAATATAGAGTCAATAAAATACACATGTACGCATAAACACATGCTTTAATTTTTTTTCGATTGCATGCATTAATTGTGTGTAGAAAACTAAACTCCCAAGAGACCAAGACAATGGTACATACAATTTTGGCGACTTTGAATGGTGGCTTAAGAAGAGCACTTGGGTCATATGTAATGGATCAATGCGATAATGTAGAACCCCTATCGAATAGTGAAAATCATAGTTGGGTCACAAAACTATTTCTAGCTCTCCCTCAATAGACTCACTAACCACGAGTCCATTTTAGAGTTACCTTTCTTGCATCTACCCGATCCCCTTCCGTCAGACACATTGCAATACAAAGTCGTTTGATTGTCTGTCTTCTCCTTATCGTTTTTTTTAATTCATTTTTTCTTTGTTAAGAAGTTCGGGGATTTAATTCTGCAATTCATACTCCTCTACCCACAACAATATGGGCATGCTTTCATTTATCTTCCCTTTAAACCTAATCGATTAATTTGCTTTTGCATAAACAGGCTTTCACCAAACTGAATAGACGAACCATGATCCATTAAAATGAACGAAAGTACACACGGTTTTTCAATAGATGGAAGGTTCGAACTTTAATATAAGTTTATAATAAATAACGGCTGAGATATATTTCATGCGGTGTGTGCAGCTTGGGAAATAACTTTAATTGGTTCTTGGGACGTCTACATAGGAATTTAGAAAGGTAAATAACGAAAAGTATAATGGCAGTTTGTAATAATTTCTGTTTTAGACATACAACGAAGTTTTTATATTATCTTAATCAGTTCAATCACTATGCATGAATTGTTTGAAATGAATGTGTACTGGGCACTTTATAACCCTTCACTGTGTGTATTATGCATTGTGCTTTCAACACAATAACTGGCTTATTGGACTACCCTTGTTTTACATGACAACTCTGTCTATTATATTTCGGATATTTTTAATTTTGTTAAAGGTCTGCAGATTATGTAAACTGTGGCGTAATCATCGAGAAAGATTAAAATGTTGGGGCTATTTCTTGTAACCCAACTCATCTTTGCAGGTAAACTCTCTCTCTCTCTCTCTCTCTCTCTCTCTCTCTCTCTCTCTCTCTCTCTCTCTCTCTCTCTCTCTCTCTCTCAATAATCGAAATTAAGTACAAAAATCAAACTACATGTATATCAAAACTATTTTCAGGTGTTTTATATAGAACACTCTGTTTGTCACTCTGTATGATAACAATGCCAGAATATTGGAAAATCAAAGACAGAACTTTTAATTAAAGTGTAGGAAATCGATTGCTTACTTTTCTGTGAAACATTCTATTGAATTTTATCAACAGCACAATCTGCATCGTCATGCCAGTTGCCAGAGGACCTAAGGGGCGTGTGGATCAGCTCCGACAAGGGCTTTCTGAGAATGGGCGAGTCTATGATTCACAATTACCCCGTAACACTCCCAGGGGCGAGCTCCGTAGACTTACAGTGTACATATAGCAATGGGACTCACTACATGTTTAAGTAATAATACCCGTCTTGTTTACTTAATTATTCCTAGTTTATTTGTTATTGTTAAAAAAAAACAGAATAAAAGAGATAAAAGATTGTTTGATTGTGTCTTGTAACGTATGGTCATGACATGTATGAAATATATACGAAGTACTAAATATTTTCATGAATTGAATGGTGTTCATCGTTTTATATCATAATTGTTTTATGGTTTGCAGATCCAGTCAGGATATTGACGTGTTTTCAATCAAAGTCAGCATATATACCTGCTTGAGCTTCGTTCAAGTGACCCAGAACAATTACATGTACTATATCGGAACACCTGTAGATCCGATGGTCAGAGAACGAGTCTTTGCCAATTCTAAAGAATTAAACGTAACCATGAGTGATGTCTGCACTGCTCACAATACGGAGAACAATACGTATAGCTTAATTAAAAACGGTATGGTATGATTTTAAATGATCACGAGAAATATACATTTACTATTAGAATGATCACATGTCTTACATGCGTTACGTCTTCATTATGTCAGTGATCAAAATGCTAAATTAATATGTGTATTTGATTTACAGTTTCCAGTGACGACATAGTTAAGACCAATTGTCCGAACATACTGAAAAACTCATTTGCGAGTCTAACAGTAGAAGAAAATGGGGTTGAAAACGCTTGTGGAGATGGTGTAATCAATGGATGCTTCAGTAACACGGAGGTTGATATCTCAAGGCTGTCTTGTCATTTCAACTCCTTTATTTCAGGTAAAGACCCTATCTTTACTGAACTGTTCTATGACGAATTTCTGCACTATTCAATTATGTATTTGAAAACAATTCCAAAGACACGTAATGCACCTCTGCCAATCAGTCAATTAAAATGTGACTAAATGATTACTGACTGCCACACAGTCACATTTCCAGACATTGCAGTTCATTTTCAGTTGACTTAGTTGCGCAAAGTTCATCTTGTGGAGTTTAATTTTCTTTTATTTCTTATAGATCACCTGTCCCTGAGTTGCTTGTTTCACCGGAAAATTGGTGAAGTCATATATCTTTACGCGTGGACCGAGGATGTTTCTTACCAAACTACAACAAATCATGGGTTTATTTGTATGGTAAGTAATTCATCAATCTTATGATACTGCATTCATATACGATACCGTTGATTTTGTCAACATAATTTCGTTTTGATAAAAAAAAAGGGATGGAAAGAATGTAAGTACATTGTTAATTGACGGTAACTGTCACGCGCCTAAAAATATTTATTAAACACAATATTTGTAAAATGGTGTCTAATATTCTTTCGTACAGGAAATAACACAAGTTGCTGCGTGGACGACATTTCGATTGTTTAATGATACATGTAGTGACGTATCCCCGTCTCTCAACTTCCTCACTTTGAAGTCCAACCTGACCACCAGTAAGAGATGGATGGCTGTTACTAGTATTCTGCTTGGTTTATAATATATATAAATTGGGCATATTCTTTGAACATTTCCTTTTAAAAGAGTTTAGTAAACATCTAAAACTCATTCATTTATGTAAAAAATAGTATTGTTAATTTCATTTGATTCTAGTATTTTGTTACTTGTCTATCAGTCGATCTATACATCTATCTATTTATCTAATTATCTATAACTGTTGTACATATTTATTTGTTTATTTATCTAGATACGTGTCAACCAACCACACCAGGTAAATGCTTAAACATTTCCTTGTGTTAAGTGTCATATTAATGACTTCGCTTTCTCAGAAGATTAATACAGAAATAATTCGAATTCTCTTTCATTTGTCGAGGTTTTCTTTTAACTTTACACATTAATCATTTCTGCCAAATATACAAATGCCAAACATATGAACATGAAAAATATACACAGTTGTCGTAATCTTCTTTATTTAATGCACATTGTTGCTTTTAACTTATGGTTAAATCAACATTTTTATAACAACAACTATGTATAATATAAATCTTTGTACAACCAACACTGTATCTATAAGTTTCATTATTAAATGGATTTTGCGCTTGTTAGATAAGACTTTTTTTAGGCTTAACCAAGTTTTTAACAAAAAGGGTTAAAAAATTATTGGTTTTCTTTTCAGCCCCTCCACCGAAAAGGAACACAAACCATGAAAATCGTCCAAAAATGAAGACATCAACCAACTGGGCCATCTACTTTGCCATCGTGGTCTGCATCATTATCATTATTGGGTTTATTTTCATTATCATCAAGTTCTTCCGAAAACAAATGTGCGATTTCATCGGGAAGAAACCTCCACCCCAAGAGCGAGCAGTGTCTTTTACAAACATTGAAGCAAAATCGACGGAAACGTTAGACACTCTTACTTGATTTCCTTTTTTAGAGCTTCGACATGTTACACAAAAAAAGATGGATAACTCAACTATCTACACTCAGTTTCATAAATAGTCTCATAAAAAGAATAGAATTTCATTGTTTAAAGAAAGACACGAAATGATAATCTTATTAGTGGCTTTAAAAGTAACAAAATTTGTTTTGCATGTGTATAGCAAAAAGTCAAATAATTTATATTTTAAATGTTGATATATGTATACGTATTTGTACATTTCATCAACTTTTTAATTACTGCTACTTTGTGATATAATAAAAAAAATATTGCAATTCAATTGCAAGGTTCTGTAGCGCAAGATTTGTACTATGTTGCCTTCCAATTTTAATCCGAAATTCGAATGCTATAGGGTGAAAAAACTGTTTATTGCTAGCGCTCTCGAGCGCTAGCAACTACGTTAGTCTTTTTCACTTGAATACGCATGCTCGACTCCATAGTAGGGGATTCTGGGAATACTGTACTACTGTAGATAAACTGTACCATGTGAATTTCGTTTTATCATCTTCACATGTCAAAAAAAAATAGTAGCTTAGGTCTTATAATGCAAAGTTATTTTAAATATCATAATAAATAGCTAGCTTTATTTTAACTACCTTCAAGCTCGGAAAACAACCTCGGATATGTTTTCCGAGCTTGACGGAAAGGCCCGAGAAGATACGATTGCTACAAAACGGTACCAATGGTTCTTGAAAATTTTCACCTGGAAGTTGAAATTACAGTATATACATAATGATTAAGGCACAGTCAATGAGCTATGCCATTGCCGATGCTTCTGTGTTTTATGATGGCTACAGCGCTAGCTCACCAATCTTTTTAAAAGATAAGCTTGTAAAATGACTATCATGCTCATTTTGTTACAGTTTGTATGCATGGTTGTATTTTTACTAAATGTATCTGACAGATCTTGTGGAAATCATCACAATGACAAATGTACAACTTAATACAAAAAACCTATTTATTTACATCATTTAAAAACATTGTAGATTAAAATGGCAACTTTGTAAATGCACAATAAAACTAGTCATTTTATAGTCTTTGAAACTTTTTTCTTTTTCTTCGAGACCCCTTCTGCTTTTTTCTGCTATTTTTGTTCGACTTTTTCTCCATGGTCTTTTCCTTCACTGTTACCAAACCCCCAGTATTCATCTGATGAGTGTGGCTCGGAATCATGGGTAAATGAAACTTGGTTTGGCGCCCAGGATTCCTTCCTGGCTGTGATGGTTTGGTGCTGACAGTAGAGATAGAAGAATTGTTAAGATAGGCCTTGTAGTCCAAGGGATGAACACCGGGCAAGGGTGGAAGGTTAGCGAGTCTCGTAAAACTAAACCGGAAAGGAAGGTCTGAGTCGCTGTCACTGCAAATGGACACTGTGTCGTAATCTGTAGAAGAAACAGTATGTTTTACATGTATTGCTGATGACACAGGATGACACTCTGTTATTCTGCCATTCTGTCAACTGATGGATAACTGTAAGATGACTGAATGGCGTAACTCTTCTATACAATCAATTTTTAGATCTTTTAAACAACACTCAGTTTACTGAATGGCAGAACTTCATCTTGTGTGAATTCAGCGGTGTTTACAGGCAATTAATGTCTGAAAACTTAATGTTATATTTTATTTATGCTTTTCTCAAACTGAACACCATTTTATATAATTTGTGTGTATGCCAATATTGTTATCATTGATGTAGGTCTAGTGTAAACATATCGAAAGACTATCATTAAATCAATGCACGAACAATAATAAAGACACATGCACACACTAAATTACGTAAAAATCATTCTATACTTATACAAGACTCGCTCACCGATGGAGTTTGTATAGGCCGTTGATCTGTTGGAGAGGATGGCTCCTGATCTCAAGTCCCTTGGGTGGGAGTTCCCCATTGTCTCTCTGACTCCTACCTTTCCCGACCCACACCCAACGACATTTCCCAGGGTGGGAAATAATGCGAGTCGTGGTAATCAGTAGAGCAGGTGATTTCTGATTTGATGGAACAGCCTCATAAACTTCAAGTGCAATTAACACATGGTGAACATTTGTGTAAATGAAATTTTGTTCTTCTTATAACTAAGAAAACTTACCGTTACTTATAAATTAATACACTGTAAAATATCCGTGGAGCGTTTTATGTAGTCATTCTTAGGAGAATAAACACGGGCCTTGGTATTCATTGAGCGGATTAAAATAATCAGTATTAAGTAAACGGTTTGCAGTTTGTTGATTGTTCTCTTTGTTTAATCATAAACAAATATAAATGTCGAAAAGATTGCATTCACCCTTAAATTTCTTGAGTTTGGAATCGATTAAACTCTATTACTTCGGTCATGTTCTTAACAAAACCACATATTAATCTTTTGTGATTAGTAAACACAGATAACAATTTCATGTTTGTACCATAAACTTTATTACTGGAGGTCCATTTTATTATCTTTTATTAAAACTCTTTCTGCACTTCAACTCTAATTTAACTATTTAAATGGGTAAGATGTAAGTACATGTACATGCATGTTATTGTACGTCTACACTTGGTCTGATCGCAGCAGCTACGTTCAATGTACTAGGTTTCCACAGACTTTGTGTACATGTACTTGTAATACTAAGTAACCTTGATTAAAATACAATGTAAATACATGCATTGTGCTTAAATAATAATTATTTTAAAATCGATTTGTACTAAGTAATCACATCTTTACAATATTCAACGAAATTAAAGTACATGTTATATGATAATTATTTATCCTAATACACAATTCTTGAATCTGATTATCATAATATTTGCGCTTTGTTTGTTGATAAAAAAAATCAATTCATAAGAGAATTATTTGAATATCTCTTTATTCAATCTTTTTACAGAGTAAAATCAGTAATAAGAAAACAATTTAAATAGTCTGTTTATAAAATAGACAAATATAACATATCAGTCAATAATTAGGACGGAAGGATTCATGGAAACAACATAATTTCATATTCACAAGTCTGACTCATTTATTTGATTTCATTTTCATTGCAATCATACACATAATATGTTCATGCCATATAAATCAATCGTATTAAACAGATCCAGTTGTTGTTCATCCTCTCCACAATTGCACCAACTTGTCTTCTTGTAAAACAGTAAACAACAACAAGAAGACAATACTTAGGAAAGAATTTTATACACAATTCTTTGTGGCACCAGAGACGTGCCAGGAGGGAGTATCACTCAGCCATATATGATAAAACCATATTTTGACAAAATATAGGTTAAATGAAATCTCTTCCTTTAAAAAAACTTTTAATTCATTTTTTCGACATTCTACGCTTTGTATTTCCAGGTTTGGGTTCCTTTGAGTTTTGTTTAGTAAGTTTCGGTTTGTCTTTAGGATTTTTCTTCTCGTTTTCATCCTTGTATTCTTCCCCTTTCTTCTGTTTAGAATCATTGTCCTTTTTAGTGTTTTCATTATTTGGAGTATCTTCAACGGCTTTGGTTTCCTGTTTTATTTTCGTTTTCTTCATTTCTAAGATGTCATGTAGGGTATTTCGTTTGGGATCCGCCAGAGCGCCAACATCGAAACTCTTTTTGGAACTGATTTTTGGAAGAAGAATAAACTTGGCAATATTGTAGAATGTGAATGGGTTATCCTCATCTTCAGCACTGTCAACCGAGATGGTATCAGCTTCTACAAAAAATAAGTCCCTTTTTAAAGCTTTTCACGAACATTTACATTTTAAAATTTAAGTTTAAAAAGCTAGAAAGAAGAGTAGCACAAACTCACCGTAATTTTAAGTGCGTGATTTTATTCTACGTACTGTGAATTGCTAAATGCTTGGTGATGTTAAAACAACAAAAGACTATCACACAATATAGCTTGTGAAGTTATTCCTTGATGGTATATTAAATAAATACTTGTGCTGTGGACGAAATTTATTGCCTTGTTCACAAATCATACATATCACAATTTTTAATCACAATCAGAATATCACAGACATTTTACAGTCTTTAATCTTATACAATTTGCTGCTAAATTAAAAACAAACTATAAAATACAAATTATCTTTTGTAACACATACAATGTATTCTTGTTGCTATATAGCCTACATATTTCGTTCTTTTCATGAAACTACAAATCACGGCACTACATACAAACAAGTCAATGATCTATGAATTCCTTAAAACAAACAACATCGGAAAGACAATCTGGGCTTTCAATTTACAGGAACTTCATTGGAAATTCAAATGATTTTAAAGCAAAGCTAATAGTTGGGATTTTCACTAACAGCCTCAGGAATGTTCGCGTTGGTGGGAGTTTCAGGTATGGCTTCTGGGTAATAAACAGACTCTGCAGAATAGTACAGTTTTTCAAATGAGCGATACAACTGATCATACGAATGGTACAGAAAGCGATCGTCGGAGCGGTAAATCTCCCTCAGTCCTACAATGTAGATATAGATAGAGATAATTGAGGGTTTGCTTGATTTATAGGGTAGGTCATTCGAGGTGGGTGGTGTGATTATCAAGAATCTATTTTTTTTTTTTTGTAGAGGACAGTGGGAAAGAGCCGGTCAATTAAAATAGGGATAATTTTTCACCGTTAACCGTTGTATTTCAACAGGGATTGGCGGAAGGTTGCAAATTTCTCGTTCTCTCTACCTCTCGTACATGTACCTTTCTTCACTTTCCCTCTTTTTCTTTTTTTGAGGAAACCACGATTGCGGAAACTTGATCATTTTCTCAAAAAAACTGGTGATGCATTATCTGACAATTAGTGCTTTGTTAATATGCAATTAAATGAAATCTACGTTGAATACAGGCACGTGAACAGGAAACACTACTAAATGTGAAAGAAGACATAACATTTGGATACAGATAGCTCTAAGAAACGTTTTGAAATTATTATTGAAAACCGATGGTTAATTGTGAAACAATTAGTTTCTAACAGCATCAAAAATTACAAAGTATTAGATGATAAAGCTACATAAAACCACGCAAGTTAGTGAGGTAAGAAACATTATAGAAGACGTTAGTACAAAAAAATATCACACAGAAAATAATACTAGATATTATTATTATTATTATTATTATTATTATTATACAATTAATGGAGACAAATATACATGTATAAATATAAATAACTTGCATAGATTTTTTCCTCATATATATACTGTAACATACATTACTTTTGAAAATTTATAAACTATGTTAAAAGAATATATGTATTTATTGTTTAACAGTTTCCTCAGTAGGCGGAATTTTTCGATCAATTAAGAATGCAGAAATATCACAAGTAAAAATACTGCCAAGCGAACCTCGTTTAGCGGGTTTACTGGTGTCCCTTTTGTTGGTCAGGGCATACAGAGGCTCAACCTTGGGAAGAACATCAAGGTTAGGCTCTACGATGGGCCCGATTCGAAGAGGTCTCTTCGCTTTGAATCCTGGGATTGGATCCAACTTGTTCGCCTTAAAAACAGTATTAGTCACGTGTTCTCCCTGCTCCACCGTGCTTTCTGGAGAGCTCGGTCGCTGTTGCTTCTTGCATTTCTGTGGCGGGCAGTACCCTTTCTTACAGAGTATGATGAGCAGTATAACTAGTGCTATGATGAACAAGGAACCTAGTACTATGGTGATATAGTAAACAGCACTCGATCCGCCTTCTACCTCTTCATCTACAAAACAAATCAAAGGAGCTTAACAACTTGCAAAATTTAAACATTGCTTCATTCTAAAAAGAAAACAAATATATCTCAGAAATATAGCCCCTGGATGCCATGTTTATCTGTCAAATAAGGCGAAAATACTTTAAAATAAAGTCGTCTTTTTGTCATTTCGGAATATAATAAATGCACTCTCATTTCTTTAAAAAAGTTAAGACAATTTGATTTCAATCATACGAGTCATTTTATTAACAAAAAATGCCTTCAATAGTATTATTTTCATATACTTACAACATGTTTGCGTGACGCCTGTAAAAGAGATCTTCAATCCCGGTGAAGACACAGTCGTGGGCGTCTGGCTGCTGTCGGAACAATAGTTTGGAAACATGGTGGCCGAGGACCCACTAATCACCTTTAATAAAACAATGTACAAATATTGACCCTAAACCATCTTTATACTTAATTGGTCGTTTTCTCTCAGACTTTAATACCTGGGTTATTTTATTAAAGAACTAGAACAAATATTCAACAAGGGCTGCCAAATTGAAGAATGAAAAGAACCTCTAACCATCCTTATCGTCATTTCATTTTTAATTCATGTTATTCAAATCCTAGATATATACACTCAACAAAACTTCTAAGTGTTCACCTAGTATAATGTATTTACTATATGAAATAAGCACATTTATTTGTCTTGCCGTCAGGGTGCCTGATTTCCACTTAACTTTCAAATTGTTAAAATCGATGCATTAACCTTGACCTCAGGTTGCGACCTGAGACCTTGACCTTTGCGCAATGTCACTAACACTTCCGGTATGGTTCAATTTGCTCATAGCTTAAGTTGCTGGTGAAAATGATATTACGCTTACGAAATAGAAAATTATATCAAAATAACGTTTCCTTCGGATTGCTTAATATTTAAAACAATGTCGAGGTCAAAACAAACAGCAAATATAAGGTGAATACGATCTGTTGTGGAAACAATGCAGACATCAATATTCCAACGGCTATGGCTGTGTTTGCAGTGATCATTTTCGCCATTTTAAGTGGTTTTCTTTATAAACTATCACCAAACATTAAAATCAATAACAAAATAATGACAATCATATTAAATACCAATATTATGTTTTGACGTTACGTCACGGGTAAATGATTTCTATCGGTGTTGTTTTATTTCATCTGTGCTATTGATGAGAAGACATATCAGTTACGACATGTTTAAAATTTCACATCATTTTATTTCATAATTTCAAAATTATTCTATTTATTAGGATGAGTTTTGTTGAGTGTATTTCAAGATGATAATTTCGAGATGAATTCTACAGTCATCATGTATCATTGGTGATACTCACAAGACAGGCAAACTGATAGTTGATTCCTGATGGGAAGGTATATGTCGTGGACCCTGTGACTGAGGAGTCATTGTTCCAGACCGAAAGATACGTGTAACCGCCACTTGACACACTTCTCATACATGTCCAAAACCCACCGGCTGTAATAGTATTCATATACTATGAAGCCTAAAGTGTTTGCACTCACATTAATGTTTAATGTGATGTAAGATAGATCCTGATGAATAATTTTGAGAGAAAAAATGAAGTTGATTAAGAAAGATAGATCAAATTCGCAATTAAACTTACTTGAGAATTTGAGGGTAGATCCACAGCTTGCATCGTACGTGTACCTCATCTCTGTTTTGTCCGCACACCCATCCATAGTCGTACTCGAACATGTGGTAATGCCGGTTGAGTCAGTTATCGAAACTGCATTGTATGTGGACAAAAGACTTGTCGCGCACGTGGCTTCAGAGTCTCCAGTCGTAATAGTTCCTAACGATGAAAAAAACCTCCTTAATATATGATGACTTTTTCAAGATTCATATCATGTGCATGAGAAAAAGAATATTACATCATTATGTATATGAATATTAAACACGGGAAATATAGACAAATATACACATAAAGTATTTTTTTAATTATGATTACTTATATATTTAAATTCTATTTGAAGTAAAAGTTATGTGAAACATTTTATATCTTTTGAATTTCAAAAATTTAAAGTAGTAGTATTGCATGCTTCAAACATAGACATGAAACAAGATCTGGATTTGGTACAAATAAAAACATCTCACCTTGACTTTGCTAGTGATTAATTGTGCATGTGCGTTTCGTTCAAAGTGAAGGCTGACAAAATATAGCAAGTAAAACAATTTTAGGTGTCAAACAAAGGAACAGAAAAATGTCACAAAATCAAAATGCAGTGCAAAAGATATATCAAATATACACATCAAATGACAATATACACAATTATGTCCAAAACAAAAGCGGTGGACAAAGTGTGCAGATCTTAATACTAGAGGGGCATACCTCTGAATTAAAACAAGACACTATACTGCACGTTTATTTATATCACATGCACGTAATACTGTATATTTTCATCTCAAGAACAGTATCTTGCAAATATAGAGTCTCGTTTTAATGCATGTAATTTCATAGGTTGTCTAAAAATATTCAGCAAAATAAGTGTAATGGAGCTTACGCCGAGAAGGAAACAAACGCCCAAGGAATAGCAGATTAAAATCAACAAGCTATACATATAAATATATAATATTGCACAAATGTACACATAATCACAACACAAAATAGATATAAGCATATTTAGAGCTATAAAGTGCCGAACATTTTACCATCTTTGACTAAAGTTACAAAAGATGTTATGTTGTAAGGTTCTTCAATGTCACAAACTGTCTCCATTGTTCCAACGGCAACGCTATCGATATATCCCTTAACATGGTCTTGGTTTGTAGGATTTGTTGCTAAAGTATGATAAAAAATATACAGACAAGTTACTAAGACAGAATTTCCCGTCGACATTGTTCAGTCTTCCCTCATGAGGAAATATGCATCGCTGAGTGTGTGTATTTATTTTAGCTTATATAATCCAACCCTTTTGTTGCTGTAGTATGTCCCTTTAGAAGGTCAAACTGCTAAGTGGTAAACTTTTGTGAAAACATTCATATCAGTAATCAATCCCTTTGATTCTGTGTTATAATGTGAAGAGGTCGTTATAAATCATCAGTGTAAGACAAAGTCTGCAAATCAAAATCAAATCTGAAACATATAGACACGTGAGTGTGAGATCACATTTAAACTCAGATGCTGGTATAAGGCAAGGAGAAGCATACCATCCTTGACTAATGTTATGAAAGATCCAACAGAATAGGGTTCGGGCTTATTACACCCGAGGGTCGCGTCCACTGTTACTGCATCCACGCGTCCGAATACATTGTCATTGTTGGTAAAACTTATACCTTTGTTGTAGATAACGATATTATAACTACTGTTCGATGAATTTATATTATAATCATCAGCATCAACTTTTTTATTGGTACTAATACTTGATTCAATTTCTATGTCGTTTCTTTTATAAACAAAAACATGTCAATCTTTAAATATTTATGTCCTATTTGATATATAATTTATCTAATGTTATCTATCTGATAACTTACTTGTCGCATGGTAGTAGTAATACTTAGTACTGGATACTCTCCATAACTCTATGCATATATAACCTCGAATATATTGACCGAACACAAGGGCAGTGGAAGTTGCTCTGCAAATAAAACAATTCCAATTTATTTTATCTGTGCTTGAAAAAGATAATAAAGATGCGGAATTGAAACAAGAAAATACATTTGGTCGATGTTATAACTTAATACGTAGGTTTTTCATATTTTTGTTTGTTGTTTTCTTTATGTTTTTGTTTTTGTTAATACGATACAAAGGCTGACTTTTACATTTAAAAAAAATATCACTGGGGTTGCTTTCTATCATTTCTTTCTGTTTAGTTAAAAAACAATTCCTTTCATGATTAAGATTTCTCTTGGGTTTTTTTTTCTCTCGTGCAAAATTTCATATCTTGGTATATATATTGATAAATTATGAAATTCAAATTGATATTGGATTTATTTTCTGAAATGACAATCCGAACTCGATAGCTTTATATCAACTTTTAAATCAGAATAATTTCTTTCATCTCGACAAAGAAGAGTGTTACAAAAAGGGCAGTGAACGGGATTTATTTAGGTATCATTGTCACACTGTCTATAATATCATAATAACAAAATGTTCTACATTTACAACCAACGCATTTCTTCCAGTCTTCTGTGTTCTTGGCGACCGACGCCCTTTAACCTATCTCATGGCAGGTATTATGCAGTCTTAATCCTGGTGTACAAACATATTATTATCTGTTCTCTATTTGCACTCTTATTTTTTAAGATTTAAACTGCACTGTCTTGAATTTTTGATGGCGGTAGCAAGTATTTTATCGCTAGTAAATTTAAATGATTAAAATTGAAGTGGTTTTTTTTATCCCTTGCATCGACCCAGCATGAAAGAACCAGCCAAGATTTATTACTCAACATGTGTCCAAATACATAGGCGTTACACTGATTACCACACAGTATGAAATCAATATCATCGTAATGCGCATCTTATGCAACAAATTTATGACATCTATAGCAACCGCTTTAATTATATAACATTAAACATTTATAATGTGTCACTTTTTAAAATAAATGACTGTTGTATGAAATATGCATGAGAGTTTTTTTTATGAGTACCTCAGCAGGTATTTTCTCCCTGTATTGATGTAACATTCAAAGTCCAGCGACTGTACGGCAGCAGACATATAAATGGGGTACCCCGTCAGATGGGTGGAGTTGAATGTCAACTTCCCTTTGTAAGCACTATACCAGTCACCGTCTATCTCTGAGGGAAATGTACAGACACTCTCTGCAAAATAATAAAACAGCATATTTAGTTTAACAAATGGTTCTAAATACAAAATTCTCAGTCGGGGTAAAGTATTCTTTGATTAAACGAAACCATATTAAGCAGTTTGTATGAAAAGCAAAAAAAATGTTAAATCAATAGAAATGTAAAGCAGTTTATTATTTTTTCTGCTTTATAATTTTTTCTACCGAATTTGTGTTCCACAATTTGAGGGAGATTTTTGTCATTGCGCTTTATTGTTAATTTAAACACTCACACACCAGTATATAGCATTTTGTTTTACATTTCAAAGACTTCAAACATAATCTCCGTGCCCATACCATTTAAAGTTCACAGCAGCTGATAGTTTTAATACGAGTAGACATTTTAATCCTTTTAACTGACCAACATTCAAATTTCTATACCTCGATATGTTTTATGGTAATGTAAGTTGTATAACCCAATCTTTTGTTTCGATACAATGAAATGAAACTAATAAAATCTGCCATGTAGGGATTCGAAATGCTGCCAATGCCTGGCACAAGTTTTTTTTTTTTTATTGAGTTGTATTTGTAAAAGTTCATATTGAGAATTATTTCACCATTATCATATTGTTGAAGCCCGTAAAACATACCTTTAAAAAACGCAAGTCAATTAATTTGCTGTCGACAATGCCTACCCCGCTTTATATTTTACATCAAAGAATATACACGCTTAAACCAGAACATTAACTGCAGCATTATTTTTTCAATATGCTTCTACTCAATATCGGTTCAAATGCTGATCATACTCCCATGATATTGCGTCTAGAAACAAATTAAACAAATTATAATTAAAAAGATATTTCTTTAAAAATGCATGGCGGGGATTACATAATATAACAATGAATATTATCAATAGAACCATATCAAAATGGAAAGCTTATGTTCCCTGTTAAATTCATGTTAACAAAATTACATAAATCTTATTTTGACACTAATGGGGTTTAATTTGGATTCTTGTACCTTTGAATTTTCAGAGGAATGGAACTGCCAGAATTATAAAGCGTTTTAAAAAAATCATTGAAAAACGAAAGAAAATGAAATATATTGTCCATTTACTGGAGACAAAAGGGGCTTTAAATTTTTCATTCATTGTAATTGCTTTTTAAGTTCTCCTTTCGGGAATGAGTAATAAAACAAAAATGATTTGTGTTCATTGTAAAGAATATATTTTTTCTCCAATCGTTGCTCTGATAAAAAATTCATATCGATTCCATAGAAAAAGAAGTTCTTTATAAAGGAAGAATTCTCTTCTGTATTCATCGTCCAAAAATAAGGACATTCAAATATTCTCTCCTGTCATAATTCGATGAAATGATATTCTTTGACAAGTTTAAGCTCGAGTATGTAATTCCACCTTCCTTTTCATAAAATGATGAATATTTCATTTTTCTTTGGTGGCAAAAAAGCCTCACCTCAATTGCAAAACCTTGATTTGACAACTTGAATTTAATATTTACAATGAACGAAGGACATCATTGCATTCGATATTTTCTATTCAACGCAGACAGACGTCGACTGTTTGATTAATCCTTTAAAATCACTAGCGTACGTAAATCTGCTATATAGATATCAGATATAATATCAACACGCATTATGGTTATAGCAAAGAGAGGGGATGTTGAATATTGCAGTATTTCTGAAGACAGACTTTGTGAGAGCCTTTTGTCGTGATTCTAAGGCATATTTTTTGATAAAAAAAGCCGTGCATTTATAAAGATTGCACATTTCATTATTTACATAAAAAGTGTATCACATTCAATGGGAACGCTTTTGAAGCTGCCGATGAATATTCCGGGTGGTACAAAAAAGTCTCAACTGTTCGTGTTTTTTAATTCCTTTTTGATATTAATATAAGTGCATTATAACTTATCAACGCAGCTTTTCTTAAATAGGAAATAACTACAATAATTTAGTAATTACTATTACGTCAATTGATTTTTTACCCTGCTGCACACAAGTGGAGTTAAAAAAGAATGTATCTGTTCTAGTCTCTCTCTCTCTCTCTCTCTCTCTCTCTCTCTCTCTCTCTCACACACACACACACACACACATACATCCTACTAACATATGATATATTCATTTTGTGTTCCCTAAAACCAGAGAACCTGAAAAGATCGAGGAGTGCTAAGTTATGGAATAAAAAAAAACCCATCTAATATTGATGTATAGTTCAACGCTGTCACCAAATGCTAAGATAAGCACAGGACTTGAAGCAAGGGCTTCTTTTTCAATCTATAGTTAAGCTCGACTTTTTCGATTGAAGAATCGAAAACTATTTCAATAAAAGATGACGGTGGAAGAAAAAATCGATGGGTTCCTTTTTGTACAAGGTGGAATTTAATATCCAATGTATTCGCTACAGTCCGCTTGCCGGTTTTATATTGGATGCTAATTGGATGTAGATTCGCCATAGATGCCGACGAACACGGGAATTTCATCAATGTTGAATAAGCACTTAGCCCAGGGAACAATACTCATTTTGTCCCAATGTTTCAGTGTATTTGTTTATGAAATTAAAATCAATTACTGTTTAATATCGGACACTATTTGGATTGACTTTATTGGGCATCAAACTATTTTCATAACGTCATCATTAATTAACTTCAACGAATTGATTTTTTTTTTCATTTTGATTTAGTTCCGTTAATATTGATAAGCGTTGTAGTTTATCTGATCTGTTACATATTATTATGGATTTCATACATAATTCTGGAGAAGAAAATATTCTATCAGAGTAATTGAAAAAGAATTCCTATAAACACATCGACGACCCCCGTGCATTGCATGTCGGCCAGATTAAACAGGACGGTAATAATTTTCAAATTTTAAACTGATCCATGTTCAATCATGTTTAAAGATCCCCCTAAAGTTAAAAGTCCGAACGTAATAAAAGGGAAAAAAATGATTGAGTCGGAAATTTCATAAGAGAGACTTAGATAATATCATTTAAGCCGCATATTTAATAATTCAGACCTAACATATTCAAACACGAGGGATTTCTTTACGTTGTACATATGTAGTCATGCTTTGTCCATTTCTGTTATAATTCTTGTTTTCAGTACTAGTTTAGTTGCGTAAAGATTGAAGATTAATTGCCGTCCCGTGGGTTCTAGTCCATTTAACCCCTACACAAGTGAGATGTTAAGCTTAATGGGTTAGATCATGTCTTTTGGCCCTTTTTTGTGTATAGAGAGCTTCTTAGCACCTATTAAGATATCACATAAAAAGGATTTTCATTAGAGTAGATAAGGATCGATGAATAATCGTTACTCGAAGTTCAAATTCTTGTTCTGAGAATAAAGTTGAGTAAATGCATGTAATCATATGATCACAAATTAATAACCAAATATACTCATGCAATAAAAAACAATATAACAAAAAATATGTTTTACATGTTTGTTAACGTATTGAGATACTCATACATTTGTCTATATGTGATAGAATTAGCAGTAACTCTGACCGCAGTTCTTAGGCTCTTAAACACATTTAAGGGGGGGGGGGGAGAAGGGGGTGTTTCTACGCGGCCCATGGCCGCGCTTACAAGTAGTACTAATACTGTTACACCATCAGTACGCTGTCAGAGTACTTTTATGATTATGGCTCATCGTCTATCTTACCGTTTGTATATATGTCACTCAAATTAAGTCTGGAACATATTATGTATGTATTTAGTACTTACAATTAGCATATTGAAAAGTAATAAGTAAAAACATACCTGATAAACGAAGGCAAATGAGAAGGATAGCTAATGAGATCCACGGAAAACTATATTTCATTTTTCTTCTTCAGTTCAAAGTCATGCGTCTCTCATGGTTAAAAGAATCAAAATCAACAAACTAAAACAACACAATAAAATCAGATATTCACTAGCTTTTCAAGTCATTGTTTTTACGTATTTCTCAATCCCGAATGTAAATTATTGGTTTTGTTTTTTTCCAGGTCCAGATACAGTTAAATACAGCTTATAACCTCCAAATCCATGTGAACATTGAAACAAATATGTCCGTTTGTGTCACAACCCGTATTGATCTATAATCTGTTGTTATTAATACACAAATAGAAAAAAATACATATATGAACCTGGGTGAAACTAACAATGAGTTAATCCACGGATAATGCCTGGATTCGGGCTTCTTTTCAGATGACGGGTTTAAATTATGCATCGATTTAAAAAATTGCAGTAATATAACTTTGCCATTCCAATGGCCCGTTGTTGGTCGCCTCTGCCGTGGAAACGATCGGGGGCCGACGAGTTTAAATCTCTTCAAATCGTTTTGCAAAATTTTCGAATTACATCATTGTTTGTAATGGAGACAGATACTAGTATTCGTGATGATTTGGAAAACTAAAACATTACATTCGATTTTCATTTATTGAAAATAAGAGTGTGTATGCCATTACTCGAAGGCTCTGTCAATTTGAAAATCTGCCCTCCCAAGTAAACAGTGCATTATGGCGGCATCATTGAAAACGTGACACTTGCAAAAAGGTGTTTGAGTAACTACTTTTCTTTTTAAATGTTTTGAATGAAGATTATGTAGAAGAAACATCGATGAATTTCACATTCAGCTATTTTTCACTGACGAGTCTATCTGCTTCAGATATCAAACTCGTGCAATTCATTTTTATAAAAGTGGTAAAGGTGGCAAAAAGGTAGCAATTCATCATAATTTAGCTTGGTAAGCACAGGCGGTCACTATTTACATGTACAGCCATGACAATACACTGTGAATTTTAATTTTGTTACGTGAATCATTTTAATAAAACTTTATATCGAAATATTTCCTGTGTTGTCACCGTGTTGGGGTACACTCCTTTTCATCCCCTTTTCAACACTTGGTTTGAAATAAATGTACTTGTATTTTAACAAGACAAATGAATTGTCTAACATTTATACATCAATAAATCTAAAAATTAGTACATGTTGATAACTCGTAGAGTACCCGGAATATTGAAATTAATTGGTAGTTAGTAGTTTTAAAGGTCTGTTAGATTCACTACAAAAGATAAAAGAAAATGCACTTGGCATTTCATTAGATTGTTCTTTTTGTTAAATGGACAATACCTCTGGGAAAGAAAAATCGATTTCAATACAAAGCCATTTAACAGAAATGATATCGCAAAACGAGTGGATATATTACACTTGAATATTTCAAACCGTCGTCATCATTTTGTGCAATGAAAAAGCAATCTTTAATCTCCAGAATTAACTGCTATTTGAAATCCAATCGCACCAAGAAGGAAAGTCTTAAACAAATGTGTAGACACAAAAGGGGGAGATGGGATGATAAATCTGTAGGCAATAAAAGAATAAAGGTGACTTGGTTCAGCAAGTTTTAAAAGTTTTGAATATAAGATATTGATGTAAATTATTATGTACAAGATGGTTGTCAACAGAGGAACAATGGTCGAACTTTTTTGGATTTGAAGTCGTCCCACGCTCTCTTAAGCGTTATGAATGCAATTTCACAAAAGGGAAAAATATCACACGTATCCAAATGGAAAAAACATATCAACATCTCCGTACGTTCTAGTATATTTTGTACAGTACCGCGTAACACGTAAGACTGAAAGATGGCCAAACATGTATAACACCAATTAACTAAACACTCAATTTCCTTCTTTTCAAAGGATGGAGCCATGTAGCAGTCATTTTTCTAATTGTAGTTCACTAGAGCACCTATCGGGATGGTCTTCACACCATTTGTTAAGTCCATCACATGCAAAAGACAACTATTCTCCACAGCTCTTCTGACCAATATGGGTTGCATATCTTTCATTGCTTTTGGTATTATTGATTCCAGTCAAACATGTTTTTGGTCCAAGATAATACAGCTCAATTTTTTCATGAAACAGAAGGCTTTGTTGTTAAGGACAATTAGATTAACTTAAAGAAGACGATTTAGGAGATTGTATATTGTATATCGATATTGTAACGGAATTAGTTTCGAAGTAAACAAATAAATAAACTATAATCTTATATATATATTCAAAAATTTAACAAGTATATACATGTATATAGCAAGTATCATACGAGTTTGTTAATATTGCAAATCAAACATCACACTTTAAAATTGTTCACTGCATGCAACAAAACGTTTTCATAATACTGTATTCGTGTTTTGTGTCTAGCTATTGTATTCTGTATTTCATACATTCTGATCCTGTATAGGAAGCACCATTGATTGACGAAAGTTTTTTTTTTAATTCCCATTAATAGACTGAATTAACGCAAAAGAGTTCCATGTCCGATATATACAGGACACTATTACATAATACAATCACGCACACATTATTGCAAAAGTGTTCACTGGGCACAAAGACACAACTGTCTTGATCTGTTCCTACCATACTTGTTTGTTTTACTGCACTTAGGCCCCATATAAATTGAATTCACTGTTTATATGTAAAATTAAAGTTCGTGTTGAATTCCAACACACTGATTGCGTCAGTTTTTTCTCGTCTAGGGGGTTCATCCAAGTACAACGGTTGTACCTTCAATGGCGGCTTGGACATTATGATTTCCACTGGACCCACTTTATTAGAATTGAAACACTTCCGTTTACACTTTCGGAATACACCTTTTTTGTACAAGATTATCAGTAGGATCACAAGCGAGATTATGAACAAGGCACCCAGAATCATAATGATGTAGTACACAAGGTCAGATTCGGGCTCTGTCGTTAAACCTGCAAATCAGAAAGAAGCGTTTTCAAAAATGTTTTGAAATATAGACACCAAACGTCTTAAAGTAAAAAAAAAACCCAATTCTTCACTACCAATTCCATAGCATTGATATTCGATTGCTAAATCAAAGTTTTGGGGAATACAGGTTAATGGATGCTTTGTTTGATGCAGAACTGTAGCTCTATGGGTAAATTTTGGAAGACCTGTAGCGCTACAGTTCTGCAGCTAGTGCATTGATTACTTACTACATGAAGAAGAAGCACCGGAGAAAGTAAGCTTCAGGCCTGGAGAGCTCACAGACGTCGGATCCTGCGAAGAATCGGAACAAATCTTGGGAAACAAAGTTGCCGAGGTTCCGCTTACAACCTGCAAAAGGAGACGAATCATGAAATGTTTCATCTATTATTTCACCAGTCGAGTTTATACTTGAAAATCCATCAAAAGCAATGGCTTACCAGGCACGCAAACCTATACGTCTGGCCCGAGACAAAGATGTAAGGTTGGAGAAAGCTCGAGGAAATCGTAGTATCGTTGTTCCACAAAGAAACATACGTGTATCCATTGCTGACGATGCTTCTTAAGCAAGTCCAATTGCCACCCTCTGAAAGAAAATATTGTTTCAAAAACAAGTTTAAACTACATCTTTAAACATTTGACTATTATTTTGTTCATTTACTCTTTTTCTGAACTTTTTTTTGCATTGAATATCATCGACTTACCAGAAAACTTGTGCACTGCCGTGCAGGAAGGGTCGTACGTGAAGGACATTTTGGTTTTGGAAGAGCATCCGTCCATGACATTGTTGGCACAGCTGGAAGCGTCATTGTACTGACTGATGGTGACCGAGGAAAAGGTGTTCAGAAGGTCCGACGGACAGGTTGCTTCTGATGACCCGTCGTCAACAGAACCTGAAAACGTGTGATATAAACTAGAAATCATTTCTAGGGACCTCCTAATCGCTAGACAAACAAAATGATCATATTTAACACCCAAAAAGAAAATAAGCAAACAATATTTTCTTCACACGTCGCACTTTTAGATTTTTCCAACAAAAGAGTTATTTATTGAGACAATAAAAATAGGGAAAATTGCTGAACATCTATGCAATACTAAGGATAATACCTAAAACGTAATAATATTTTTTTTTGTTTTATCCAATGAAATTTACCATCTTTGACGATTGCGACAAATGATGAGGTATCTGATGAGATGCTGCAGATTGCAGATATGGCTGGAGTAGTCCCCTCAATACTCCCACGGGTGTGGTCATTATTGGTCGGTGAGATTGCTGTGTAAAAAACAAATTGTACACTGAATTATTCAGTTCAGTGAAAATGTCGTACAATTGCCATAAATAATTCGTTTATTTAAAACTACGAATATTTAGTTAATATTTATAGTTGTACCTTAAATATAATACAAATTAAATATGGGAAATAATTAAAATTTCAAAGACCGAATATCGGTCATATATTAATATATTAAATAAATCGTATAGAAAAGTCGCGGTAATTTATATATATATATAAGGTTAAAAAGAAAGCATACGTGTATTGTGAAGATAGTAATACTTTGTCGCAGAAACTCTCCAAAACTCGACACACATGTAAGCATTAAAGTTTCCTCCAAAAATGAATGCTGTCTCTGTCGATCTGAAAATATATACTGAGTATATGCAGTACTTATCATTACTTACAACTTGTCGTTTCTTATTATCACTCTTTGTGTTGAAAATTAGAATCAAAAATGATAATATTGAAGTACAACAGTTTAAGAATTTAACAATTTTGGCTCAAAGTTATATGATCAAAATTTATATGAGGTCTTGAAATGAATGAAATATTCACAAATTAGGAACGTAAAACTCTCTACCAACCAATCAATCGATCTCTCGATCAATTAATTTTAACCTGAATCTGGTGAGTAAATTGAAATATGTGGACTATCGTCTTTAAATTAGATATTGAATCAAGTAAATTATCATAAAAATGTACATGATTTTATGACACTTAGTTAAAATCTTACTTAAATGCGTATTTCCTATCGCTCGTTCCGATACATTCAAAGTCTAGTGACTGCACGGCTACAGACATAAATACGGGATACCCCACAATGTGCGTCGAGTTGAAGGTCAGGGGCCCTTTCTGTGCGCTGTGCCAGGTTCCCGTCAATTCATCGGGTAGTGTGCAGGAACCTACGGACAGGAAAGAGATATTTTGGTTTTATAAGTCACTACTCAAGATGTTTCCAAGTTTCAAACTTTGCTACTGTGGAATCAGTGTATCGACACGCCATTTATGAAGTCAAGCCTTTTTGACCAGAATCTTTCTCTTTGATATGCATATAGGGAAAATGCCTACGCTTGTACAATCTATTAACATTTTGCTAAGCTAAATCCAAATTAATTATATCTCAAATTTATTCCGCTACTATTTTTGAACTTTAAAGTTGATTAACGTAATTAGTTTATCATTAGAAAAAAATTAATTCCATTGATGTTGAAGGCTTCCCGTTGCTAGGCTGAAGTAATCAAGTATTGAATTCATGATTTAAAAATTCTCTGCAGCGTATCAATGCAACTAAGGTCCCTTTTCCGATGCATAGTTAAACCATTTTACGCCATGTCACTACGACAAAAAGACCAATATTGGCCCAGAAATCTTGAAAAGGGGTAAAGAATAATGCTCAATCATACAATATGACATGGACACTCAATATGTGTTACACTTATTCTGACTGTTTTTCAATGCTGATTTCCACTTACGATTTCAATAGGTCTCCTGCTATGTAAACTTTCAGTGAGGAGTTTTTTTAATATTTTTTTTTCATAAAATTACAATTGAACATAAAAAAGATTTTTGATAATTACAATGTACGTTAAGTTATTTGCCAACCCTTCGTTAGATTTTCCAATAAATCGAAATGAAAAATGCAATTTCGTACAATTTTATATTTATCAAATTAAAACATCCTATTTTAAATGATATGCAATTAATTTAAGTTACCAGCCAGCTCAACACGTATACCGTTGCTAAATATTTTTTATGTATACTGAATTTCTTTAGGAAAGAAGATTTGATAAGCAGGTCGTTTTTAATAGCATATACCAGAATAATAGCACGGACGAATAAATAAAAGAAACTCTAAAAAATTGAAAGAAACTATAAAAAAAATTGAAATATTGCATACAAAAAAAGGTTTTTAATTTTATTTTTTTACTTCTTTAAATCAACTTATACAATAGTGACCATTTTAAACAAAAATTATAAATTAATTATAATCATTTTACTTACCTGTAATTTTAACAAGATTACCAAGGAAAATAACTACGATGTATAAAATGTCTCTCATGTCACTACATCCCCTTGGGAGAAACTACATTACAAGTTACAAAAAATCACTGCATATCACAAGGCAGGGTGAAAGTCATTATTTTTCTGTTGATGTATCAAGTTCACCTGTTGTTTTAATCTCCATTGGCTATGCCATGGAAGATTGGTTCATTTGCGCTAAAACTGCAAGTTTTCTAAAGAAAGCATCGTTCCGTGTTTGCGCATATCGTTAGAGTGATTTCTACAAGCTGCTCTTGGTTTAAAACCACCAGTTCGATAGTCAGCATTCTACTGGGTGCGCGCACACAGCAAATACCATATAAAGGGTGCTGCAATTTACCTCTTAAATGTATTATTGATCAAGGCATAACCATTGCATTCAGTTACAAAGAAAATGCTATAATAATAAAAGGAGCGAATGAATACCTGGTCTTCAGTCCTTTTAGATTTTGTTTAAATGCGTCTCTAATAATGAAAAAATAAAATCAGTGAAATGAAATTTATATCCATTGAAATTTTCTATTCTTGCGTTATTAAAAAAATTAATTAGAATTTAAAATTGCGAACAAAGAATCAGTCCTAGTGTACAAGTGTTGTATTTTTATTTATTCTGATATAAAGTATAATGATTTAAAATCTTGTACATATTTTGTGTTATGGAAAAGGGATTAAATTAACATTTCAAACAAGAATTCAATCCCAGTGAATAACTGTTTATAAAAATATGTCATTGTTATTTTTTTTAATTAATGCTCAAGAAACATTACTCTACCAAAGCTTTTATTCTAAATCAAACGCTTTGCTTTGTGCATTATAAAAAAAAAACAATGTAAGATCACACTTCCATCCTCCCGTTATTTCTAAATCCAATCAGAATTTTTTTCAATCCTTTGTTTATGGTTGAATTGGTTGGTTGGTGGGGGGGGGGGGGGGGTCAGCTTCCTTATTTTGATGACGAAAGAATCAGAATAGAATATGTACAGCTCATAAAGAGCTTCTCGTTCGCCCCCAAAATATGCGGAATTAATTATATATTTGACAAAAATCATAATGATTGGCCATATCTTCATGATTTTATCATGAATTGATGTGTTTAAGTAA
Organism: Magallana ariakensis; assembly: GCA_020458035.1. NCBI lineage: Eukaryota > Metazoa > Mollusca > Bivalvia > Ostreida > Ostreidae > Magallana > Magallana ariakensis. The sequence goes on along the minus strand of CM035815.1, from coordinate 23,418,290 downwards.
TCAATGGGAGATTAGAAAAACCTAGGGAAATTACATCATATTTGTCAACTTTGTTTATTTCGTCGCCAGGAAGCAAGTTATACAATACTACTACACTCAGATACCACGATAGATCTGCTGCAGTGTTGATCTGCTGACACTGCTGTCCTTTCTGATATATTTCATTTTATCAAATAAAATATACAACATGACTACATGACTACAAGTAGTCATGTTGTATATTTTATTTGATAAAATGAAATATATCAGAAAGGACACTGCGATACTGCTGAGCGACCCGTACAATTGTTGTAGTTTGTATGATATAGAATTTTAAAGAGCAGATATCGATCTAGCAAATAAAGGTTGTGATATTATAATATTTCTATGAATATATATTGGTATGAATTTCGACTTGTAGCCACTAGTGCAATATGTCGTTGTATTGAATTTGAATATAGCGCATACATGTAACTAATACACATGTAAGTACTGCTGATTCTACTTTAAAATATTGTCAACTATTTGTTTTAAAAGCGAATTAGCCGATTTCAGCTACATGTTTATCTGTTGCCTATAGAAATGTCGATATAAAGGTGGGATATATTAAGGACACACGAGACGTTCCTCAATTTTAGATAATGTTCACTGAAAGATTTTTCCTTATTTATTTCCATTTAAACCTGTTAATGCCCAAAAATTCAGGGTACATTACCAGGCTATTATTAGAGATGAATATTTTGAATTTTGATTAAAATAGCATTCAATATTCAATTAAATGGTTATTAATAAAGTCACAGTATAGATTTTCCTTTGAAACTACATATGAAGATAGAAAAATATTATATGACATAAAATATAATTATGAAATTACATAGTGGAAATTTTCATATTCCGGAGATAAGAATTTATTAAAAAGAATAATGGAAGATACTAGTAGGTCGCGTCTTACCTTAATATAGTTGGTTCAATCTCTGTTTAAAATTGTTCAAATCATTTTCACGTAAGAATATATAAACACGTGTTGTAAAACACAAACGGGTGTATAGTTTACTACGTATTTGATCATTCAAGAAACATCATTTCGAGAGACCCCCCCCCCCGAACTTTACTGTACGCACGATTTAAAAATCGACATTATTGCAGTTTTCCTCAAATTTAATGAGAATTGGACTACCTATCTTAATCTTGCAATTGCATGTAAATTCTGTACATTCTCCATGACAGAGCTAAAATTCTAAACCCTCTTGTATCAAGTCTGTCTCAGGTTGTAAATTTTTTTTCAAAATTTGGTTGTATTTATTAAAATACTATGCTATTTGTTTTTTGACTGATTAGCAATCTGCAACAATTATTATTCTTAGTACATAAGAATAATTTTTAAAAAACAAAACATACATAGTATAATTATACAAATATAAAAATGAATCTGTGTTATAATAATATGAAGACAAAAATATACAATGTACGTGAATAATAATTTGATCATTTAACAAATCTGTCATACACCTGTAGTAAAATCTTTGTGATATCATTATTATTTTGCATATTTCAACATAGTTTTACATCCACAAGTCCATGCTCTGTTTAATAACAAAGTTGACTTTAATCATTTTTTCATATTTTTCGCCTTTTCTCTCATGGTATATCGCATCATTCTTTCCAATCTGTCTTGGTCTCGACCTCTACCCATCATTGTCATGAATGCAAGTTGCCTTTCATCGGGGTCTTCTTCCCGCACCTGTGGAAATTCGAGCTCAATTCCTTCCTCTACGAATGTCTTGACCAGTTCTATATGACCATTTGATGCCGCTAATGTTATGGCAAAGTCTCCTTCATTTGTAGTATTTTCCGGTTTGGCTTCATTTTCTAGAAGCAAGTCTACTAAAGACCAATGACCGTTTTCAGCTGCAATGTGCAATGGAGTTTTTCTGTCCGTGGCTTGACTATTTACATCAGCCTTCTTCTTTAGCAAAAACTCAACTATTCGGGGCCTATTGAACAGAACTGCAAAATGAAGCGCCGTCCATCCTCCAGCACCTTTAGCGTTGACGTCTGCCCCATTTCCCAATAGCGTCTCAACAAGACTCGCATTCCCAAATGCACATGCACTATGCAGTGGTGGCCAATTATCCTGGCACCCCACAGGATTTGCTGATCCCATGGCGTTTGACAGCGTCTTGACCACGCTCTCTACACCGACGCCCGTAGCTGCTGCCAACATTGATCTACCATCCTCCATCTTGTAACCATCCTTGGCAATGCCCTCGCTGAAGTGTCTGGTTGCATTATCATTTCCACATCTAATGGCCTCGTGAATCGGTAAACTGCCTGTCACACTTTTGAATGACGTCAAGTCGGGTTTGGGCTGCAGAAGAGCTCTTAGTGCTCCGTCGTCAGGGTTTCTTGCTATTCTGTGGTAAACCGACAATCCGTCTTCTGTTCTCACGTTGACGTCTGCACCTTTGGCGATCAAACCTTGTAGAGTATCAAAGGACCCATACACGGCTGCAACATGCAGCAATGGAGCATTAAGTTTTCGAGTTAATTCAAACATGTCCTGCCCATAGAGGAGAACAAAATCGTCATCAGGTAGCGGATCGCTAGAACTCAATGATGCGCCTTCTTCTAACAACATTTTCACGACTCTACCATTACTGGCACCATTCCCATTACATGCAGCAAACAGAGAAACGACAAGTTCCTCTTTGAACCATTCCATCTCCTTAATATTCTTAAAATCTTCGTGTTTTAGCAAATGTTTGATTGTTTGTTCTTGTCCATAATAACAAAGCCAAAAGAAGAATGAACGATGATAATCGGCTCTTTGAAGAAAAACCGGTTGTAAACTTCCCATTTCCCCCATAAATTTGACAAAAGCTTCCCCAAACCGTATATCGCATAAACTTGTATGAGATGCTATAAGTCTTGCATTGCCTCTAAGAATTTCAAATACAAGCCTTTGCGCCAAAGCTGTGTAATCTTTATTCCAAACGCACAAATTGGACTCCATGGTTATCGTGAAGTAACTCGATGTTCTAATACGTTCCATTAAGAAATTTAAACTGCATATTTCTAAAACTTTAAGAGGAATTCTTTTGAAAACGGAATGAGTGACAAAGAAAAACATTCGTTCATGGCAAAACTTCCAATGATGTAACTGAATAGGTTCAAGAAACACTCCACAGAGAAGAGTGCAAGCGTACCTCATCTTCTCTAAATCCACATCATTCGGGACTTCTAAAGTTATTTTAAGTTGCCTAAAGATATTTTGTTGAAATGCTGTGTAATCTTCAAACCTTGCTTTATCTAGTTCAATCTTTCCATCAAATAGTCCTACACATGCCAAAGTGTAATAAATGATTTTGTCAAAACGAAATACTTTCTCTAGTACAGTTTCCGTTGAGTTTTCAGGGCTCTTGAAATACTGCATACCTTCCATATGGAAGCTTTTCACCCCTCCATATAGACGACAGTGATAAGCAAAGGAGTTCAGATTGGATCTCAAAACGTCATCTTGTTCATTTATCAATAACCCATGTTTCCCACTACAACTGCCTTCTAGAATCTTGTGTTTTTCATTATTACTAGCCTTGTATCTGTCATTGGTTAAATCAATGACATGCTTAGACTGAAAGAGAGGACAAAGTGTCACTCGAGGGTGAATTTTCTCAAGTTGGTGTTTTTGAAAGGTGATGATTACTAAAGTATTTGGTCTGTTTCGAACAGCTGTCTCCAAAATTTCATCCAGATGGTTGATCCATTCTTCAACTTTTGATACAGAGTAAGTTGCAGGACCAAATATCTTATCAATCAAAACACACTGCTTTTTGGTTGGGTCCACCTTGCGTTGCCATTCCTGATACGAGTTGACATAGACCACTGTATACTGTGGTCGGCCATCTTCATCCAGCCAAGCTCCTTCCCATTCGTTCTGCTCTCTTGGTGTTGGTCTCTGTGGAGGTTTCTCTGGTTTCCTTACAAATTTGACCATCAGATGTTCCGCCAGGGCTCGCTTCCCATCGCCAGGGAAACCAGTGATAGTCACCCAGCCTCTATTCCATAAAAACCTCCTAGCTGAGTAGTATGCACTGTACTTCACAAATAATTCCTCAGAGTTGATTGGAGTGACATTGAAAAAATCATTCCACACTGAAAGAATGAAAAATACTTTGAAATTATAATAAAAGAAAGTTCAAAGTGTACTGTAACATGGTACAATGTATATAATTCTATTGATTATTAAAAAGTGGTTAACATGTGGATCGACATTATTTTTAATTACTTTAATATTTTTAATTTTCCTAATTTTGACTATACCTGTATTTATCCTGTAAGTGTTTGATACATGAAAAGTCTAATAAAAATAAAACCAGCACTTCTTTTCTCAACTGCTGCCAATTAAATGTTTGGACTAATTAATGCTTTAAAGTAAACTTATTACTACACTTACATTTCTTCTGCTCCTCTGCAAGATACTCATTGATTTGTAAAACTGCTGGTGTTCTATGCAAGGCTACATATTCTGGGGCCTGTGGTCCTCTCTGGGTAATGCCAGGGCCAGAGTCACTGCCGGAAATTACACCACCATTATTGTCCACCGCTATTGGTTCTGGGTCAAACCCATGATTGACACTTCCCATTGGACCAAAGCCTTGAGATTGCAGTATTTGTCCAGTGGAAGTGTTATTTTCAAATGAAAATTCCTCTACATCTGCGAAGTCCTCATCATCTTAAATTTAAAGGGATCAATATGTAAAGTGTCACATGTTCTCATTTATATCAACAATAAAAGTAAAGCCATTTGCATGGTGATCCAGAGACTTAAAATATAATCTTAAAATTAATTAATATGTATTAATAATGAATCAACAATATTTAAATATTTTACATTTTGTTATAAATATTGGTTCTTATTATGATTCACCCAAAAGGTAAAACATTTGAATTTATTGGACTGTACATTAAAAAATTGATGTGTAGTGTTATCACAGACAAGGACACCGGAAAATGTAAATACCGGTATATCATATGGACATAATACATGCCATTGTAAAAATGATAAAAGTTTATAAGCCAATTTAAGTGTATTAGGATCGTGTGTTTACATGTGTAGTAGTTGGAGCTATATATACATGTATGGACCTTGGAATATTGGCCTGAGTAGCTCAGAGAGCTCATGACTTTAGAGTTGCAGGGATCTCAGGTTTGATTCCCAGTCCAGCCATACTGTATACAGGGAAATATTCGCCCCCGTTTTATTTTCGCCCCCATTGTCAGCGGGCAAATTTAAGACTGCGCATGGACGATTTCCAGGGTCTCAAAATGTCTCTCTTTAAACGCAACTGTGTCTGTGCGAATTCAAGACTGGGCGAAACTGTTTGCAAGACAGTTTGAGTGTAGAAGGGCGAAAATTAGGCTGGGCAAAAATAACCCCAAAATAACAGACCAAGTATGTTCAGGTCCAGTACAATCTCTTAATTTAAGCTTGAATAAGCTATATAGCTTTATCAAGATATTCAGAATAGCTTGATAAAGCTATTTATATTATATGCAGTTTTTAACAAAAATGTTAATTATTAGAAATATAAACACAATAGCAATTAAGTTAATTACCACTCATATTTATACCACAAAAGAAACCCTAATTGAAATTAGTTTCAACACTGCTGCTTTTGAACACTTTTAAGCAAAATATATATTTCCATTGTTTTCACAAAACTGTTTATTATAAGAAAAAGACAAAATATCGCAATTTACGTACTACATATGTACTCATATTTGCACCATGGACCATTAAAAAGTAATCCTTACAAAAGATAGTTTTAATATTGCAGCTTTTAAACGCTTTTACGCAAAAAATATATTTACATTATTTGGGTAACTGTCCATCACTTTTTGTGCATTGAGGCATGGATAAGTATGATTTCTTCTCATTGTGCTGAATTATGTCCAATCATCATGTTAACATAACTGACCTACTTTATATTTTATTCAAGATGTTAAACTGTTTGGTCATCAATTACCCCAAAACTTTTAGAACTTTAAGTGTCTTTTAAGGAGATACAATTTGATGAGTAATCTTTGGATGCATTATTTCCAGGTAGAACAGTTCAAAGTTGAAAACTATCACTTCACTAAAGTGCGATATTTTATACATACTGAAAAAATTACACATTTAAGAAAACTGTACGACAAAATGAAATAGCAAAGTCAAACTACTCTGAATAGCTTAATAAAGCTATAAAGCTATGTAATTCAAGCTATACTGGTGTGCAACCCGTTCTCACTGAGTACCATTTCTCACAAAAGCATTGTTACGTCATTTTTCGTATATAATTTTATGTCTTAAGTTAATAAAATGACGTAACAATGCACTGCCGAGAACTGGTCGCATGCCAGTAAAGCTAAATTAAGAGATTGTACTGGACCTAATGTTTTAATATTTAAGTATTGAATCCTTATTTTTTGAAAGATATAGTCTCATAACTGCAACGATGTGTGCATACAAATTGAATAACGCGCGTTAGTGCGTTATGAAAATTTGTTTGCACACACCCTTGCAGTTATGAGACTATATCTTTCAAAAAATAAGGATTTAATGCTTATATTTACATTTAATTATTTTACCTTCTTGCCTTGTATGCAAATGTGAATTATACCTCAAAATTACTGTATTATCCTATGGGTAAGTTCAAATTAATGGAAGAGCCACAGTAACAGCCACAAGCGTGATCTTTGATTTTCGCTTGTGACGTTGTATTTATCAGCGTTGAACGTTTGTGACGTCACAATTAAAACTCGTGATTTAACCTTTTAGTACATTGTCTGTGTTATGGTGCTATATCTGCAGTAGCTTTACATGCAAAATATATGTGGAATGTAAATATATTGTATTTAAATGCTCATTCCTCCTCTCCTACTACACATGTATATCAAAAAATTTAATTGAATTCAATATATTGCTAAAATATTTTATTTATCATACCACTGTCTTCATAGTCATCTGTTGTGAAAACAATATGATTATGATCCATATTTGGCTCCCAACCCTCAAGTCAAATCCTAAAATATAATTCATATACAAATTTATAATCATCATATTAAATATGAATTGTATGTACATCTAAGATAAGTATTTTCATGTGCCCTACAAGTAGAGTTGTAACAATATGGCGACATTGATTGTATTGATGGTAAGGGCCCATGATACACGTATCATATCGTCATATTTGTATCATGATACACAGTATGGACTTTCTAGAATAATTACATGGTATACATTATATGAATTACGACATTAAGAAATTTCAATTAAAGTTGGTAATAATTTGTAGGTTTTGATCTAATCATTTGATTTTTTATTTTTTTTTTACAGTTTATTTATTTATTTTGTAAATAACTGGCATATTTGTTTTATGCCATCTTATTACTAGATATACTAGAGGTAGGCAACAAAGATATAATTAAGTTAATTTATCTAATAGTTGACAACTAAATCGTGATATATGATCGCATTAACATATCGTGATATGTATCGTATCGTGAGGTAGCCAGCGATACCCAAGCCTACCTACAAGGCATCATGCCGAAACACTATAACAGTCGGTGGCAGACAGGTAACATGGTTATTTGTTAACAAAAATTTAGATTTTGCTCAATGCGCTCTTCCTAAAAGTAACGTTAGGCATTAAACACATTAACAAACTGAAAATAAGGCATCACACTATCCTAGCGTATTTTACCGATCCGTTTACAACATAATTATTAGACATGTAATCCTGCAATGTATATAATCATCCTAAGTAAGTTATAGATATTGCCTCACCTTGAAAGAGAAATGAAAATTGGAAATCCCATGTGCTATAAATAGAATGTTTGGTTTTTTTTGCTCTGTGGTCCTGAAATATAATTTGTATTTTAACGTTATAAAATAAGAATTTATCTGACCAAATTCTCAAATAATCACAACTGATTTTGCCCTTTGACAACATTTATTGTATCCGAAATTTTATTTGTACAAACTACTTTTGAAAAAAAAAAGTTAGGTTGGAGGTAAAACGAGTGGATATAGACAGAACCGGGCCGAATTTTAGCCCCCCCCCTACCCCCAGCAGTTAACCCAGTGACATGGTTTTTTAAGAATCTCGGTTTAATTTTGGTTTAAACGAGACGAACATTTTAGTCTTCCTTATGATTAACCAACATATTACCCCCCCCCCCCCAAGCGTCCTGGAATTATACGATTCAGTCCCCCACCCCCCGAAAATTGTCCGTTTCAGACTATTATATATGTTCTAAATTTACTTTTACTACTGATCAACGTTCAAATTATCAGCTTTTGTCTAGAAAATTGAAACATTTTTTTAAAAAATATATATATATATTAACATAGTCTCACAGATGCAGCGGTATGCATACAAATTTAGTAACGAGCGTTCATGGCGCGTTATGAAAAATTAAGGTTTAATTTAAGGTAGCGAAATTGCAGAAAAAATACATAACCCTATAAGCATAACCCGCCTTAGCGGGTTATGTAATAAAAAAAAAGAAATCTGCAATGATCGCTACCTTCATCCTCACGAATTATCAAGGAATTTCAAAGCATGTTATCGTTTATATTTACGTGTACATCTTTCTTTTTCTTTTAACAAATTGATGAATTGATCCTAAAATATTTAAATACTCCGTAGCGCCATATAGACCTCAATTTTATTTTATTTATTATCATTTTTTTTTGTTAAGCTGCGAGTATAGATTTTAAAAAAAATACTTTAGAAAAAATCTTTAAGACTTTTGATCTCATGATCTAACGTCCTTGAGGAGGTAATAAATTAATTATGTCTTCTTTTTTTTTATTGCTTTATTAAAGTTGATAGAATCACGGCACAAAGAAGAAATAAATAAGCTGCAACAGGGTCTCCTTGTCTACATCTTCTCTCAACAGAAAGTTGGTCTGATAAAAAAACAATTTGTAAAACTGCAGCTCTGAAATTTGTATTAAGTATCTTAACCCACTGAATAATGTATACACCAAAACCAAAAAATCTCAAGACTTTGTAAATAAAAGACCAAGAAATTGAATCGAATGCTTTTTCGAAATCCATTTTCTTAACTTCAGTAAAATGCATTAAATCATATTTAAATCTTGTATTTTCTTCAATATATCTCCCTTTAATGAAACCTGACTGAGTGTCAGAAGTAAGATAATCTAAAGTAGATTTAATTATTGAACTAAGAAAACCTTAAATAAGTTTATATATAACATTCAAAAGTGTAATGGGTCGCCAGTGTTAAAAAAAATTGTCTAGGTTTATCTCCCTTTGGCAAACATGATTTAATTCCCAAACGTTGAGAAATAGGAAGTTCTCTTTGGAGAAAATACAATTTATTGACTGTAGGATAAATTCCTTTAGGTAAAAGAATTTAAAAAACTCAACAGTATATCCATCGCTACCTGAGGATTTCATGCGCGGATCTAGCCCCCCACCCCCGGAAAATGAAAATTCATTAAATTTACATAGTAAAATTATCGCAAATATGCCTCGGACCCCCCCCCCCCCCTCCACCAGGGATAAGGAATTTCATGATTTTGGGAATAATTTTTATTAAGTCTCTCTCTCTTTTTTTTTTTTTTTGCTTGTTTGCTTGTCAAGATTTCTGATGATTAGTGAAGCCCCCCCCCCCCAACTTTAAATTCGGACCCCACCCTGGAAAATTTTTTTTGATCTGCGCATGGATTTATTGTGTTTCATGTTTTTTACGACTTCATAAATTTCATTTTCAGATATATTTCTGTCCAGGGATTCTAAAAGAAATTCATCTAATTTTGGAACATGGGTTTGAATAATATCTTCAAGGTCTAGGTCCGAAAGTTCCGATTCATTTTCTGCATACAGATTTTTGTAAAAAGTTTTAACTTCATTAAGAATTTCTACCTAGTCATAGATTAGACCACTTCCTTCTAGTTCTAATTTTTTTTATTGTTATAGTATCAATATAATTACGATTTTCCAAGCTACAGAAATATCTGGTAGGCTTTTCTCCTTCCTCCATCTCCTTATGTTTTCTAGTAATAATCTCTTCCCTTCAATTGCATGTAAATTCATATATTCTTCTGACTCTAATTTATCTTTTTCTTCAAGAAATAAATTTTTTGGTTATTTTCTCTTTCTTTTTTCTTAAAAGTGGAATATAAAATAGTAATACCCCTAATTATGTCTTTCTTGGGCACATGGATGACCTCGCTTAACGCCGTATTTTGGGTCGTCTTCGGTCACTATTGTTACGTTTATTCCTCGCTTAATTTTACTTCAAGTCATTTGTTTTATTATAGTCTGGTCAATTTTCAATAGAAAGTTACTATCATAATGGTTTCATCTGCGTTGCAACAAAATAATTCGCTATTTTCTTAACCTTCTTGCTCTGCAAATATCTTGAATTTAGACTTGTCTGCCCTTTATTGAAGATACATCTTCGCTAGCCAAGGGTTTTCGGTTCTTGGGTTTATGTAAGCGGAATGGACCGAAAATCCTTGCCTAGCAAAGATGCTGAAGATAAGACTCATAAATATGCATGACGGATTGATCTAATATTGTAATGAGTGGTCTAAAATTAGAATAGAGGTACTATAATTGAATAGTCTGACACATTCTCTCTCTCTCTCTCTCTCTCTCTCTCTGCATGTTGCCATTTTTGAAAAAGTTTCGTGGCAAAACAAAATAAATAACGTATATAACATCGGACAGTACAAGTAGCCATTGATGATCGTAAACCAGTAACTGGTGTTGACATGCAATTTAACGTGTTCGAATAGAATTAACAAGTAGATTAATCAGTAACGCACACAACCGATAATCTCTGGAAATGAAGAAACCATCACTCGATTGGAATGAATAGGTATGGATGAATTAATATCGTCTAGCAGAATACGTGACACAGGTCTAGCACGTCACGTGACGGGAGTTATGTATTCACAAAGAAATATAAAATTCAACTGGTCAAAGTATACCATTTACAGCAGATAACGCAAACGCAAGAAGAAACAGTTTTTTTTATATCTTTTTAATCATAAGCGTATATCTTCAATCTCCTTTTAACATAAGCTTATATATATATATGTAACCGGTGTCGGTAGAATAAAAACTCAGACAACTTGATCTGGTCAAAGGTTCACTTCATTCAGTATATAAATTACACAAAAACCTGGAATAATTCATTATAATTGTCGTATTCCATATTTAAATACATAATTATTTAACATAAAGTAATTTCACAATTACATTTATTATAATATCTTACCGGGACAGCTTCACCCAAGACAGACAGTATTCATCCGAATTTACAAACGATGCGTCTATCTGGACAACGAAGTGGGAAGTGTCCAGGTATTTAACATATATCATATAGTGCAGTATATTGGCGGGAACAGGTAGAAGAACAGGTTTTAAAGATCATGTGATATATTTATTTATAGATGAAGTTGGTCGTCGCTGGGCTAAAAATATACGCTCACACGCACACGAACACTATCAAAATAAATGCAATAGCGCAAATACATATTTAATAATATAACCCTGGTTACATACTCCCCCTCTTGGCTGAAATGGCTCCTGACATTTCCAGAAGAGTATGCTATAATAAATATACATCCAAAATACACAAATCAAAATTCAAATAAAATCAAAACACATTACCCAAACAAACTCATATCCACCACATAATGAAATCCACTATGAAAAAAATAACCACTCCAACTCCCAACATTATCAGAATGTAGGACTTGACATCAACCAATGAAATGCTTGTAAACAATAATAATTCATCATATAACTTGAAATCTCATTGGTCAGCTCAATTAAAAAGTACTAGTTTTGCAACTGACTATGTGAACTGAAATTCTGAAATAACAACTGATCAAAACCATTGGACTAAACAATGCAGTAATGAGATATGACCCCCCGGATATGGGTATGGGAAATACTGGCATAAAAACTTATTTTTTTTTTTTTTTTTTTTTTTTTTTTTTTTTTTAAATACCTTAAAATCAATAGTTTAAACTGCGTCATAAAACAATCGGCATAAAAGCAGTTATTCGGCATAAACAAACGGTTCTCGGCATAAAAAACATATCACGGCATAAAAAAACAATTACGACACCCACTCACCGAAACGATCGGGTGGTTTTCGAGATCTTGTAGACCTTCGCGGCATAACCGGTGAAAATGACTGATTCGGTCGACTAAGTATAGTATTCTCTGAATCGCTGTTGCCCTCTGCTTCCTCAGTGTTTTCACTGGACTGGAGTTCATTCTGATCCTCAGTGTTTTCACTGATGTTTTCATTGGACTGGAGTTCATTCTGAAACAAAGCAAAATCATGTTCATTAGTATCACTAGAACTATAGCTATCATCTGACAAATTTTGACTTGTTCTAATTGTCTTAGTCTTAATCTGTATAATTTCTGGATCTGAACTATCATGATCAGATTCCTGTAAATCAGATTTCTGTTTCTCCATGATTTTCCTCCTTGATACTGGTGTCCTGGAAGCAACAGGCAAATCAGAGTCGCATGGCAGTACATGGTTAAATGGTAGGAGCATATTTCTGTGCAAGGTTCTAGTTTTTCGACTAGTGGTACTCTGTACCTTGAAAACAGGGATGTCTGAATTAGGGATGTCTTTGACAACATAAACATCTGAGTCCCATTTGTCAGCTAGTTTGTTTTTTCCTTTTAACCCAACATTCCTAACTAAAACTCTATCTCCTATTTCAAGCATACTAAACCTAACTCCCTGGTCATAATTGTTCTTATTTTTATCAGAAATTCTCCCAGCTTCCTTTGAGGCTAATTTGTACGCTACTTTCATCCTATCCCTGAGTTTTTGTACGTAAGTATGATGGTCACCTTCCTCCAAGTCTGAGTCAATTCCGAAGAAGACGTCAATGGGTAATTTAGGATGCCATCCAAACATCAAGTAATGGGGTGTGTATCCAGTAGCATCACTCTTAGTGGCATTATATGCATGTACCAAAGGTGCAACATGGGATTTCCAATCGGATTTCTGTTCCTCACTTAAAGTTGAGAGCATTTTAATCAGTGTTTGATTAAACCTTTCAGCGGAACCATTTCCCATGGGATGATATGGCGTAGTTCTGGTTTTCTTGATTCCTAGGAGCTTACAGAGTTCTCTAATGACCTTTGATTCAAAGTTTCTCCCTTGGTCACTGTGTAGTTTTTCAGGAAAGCTATAGTGAAGAAAGAAATTATCATACAAAACTTTAGCAGTAGTGTGGGCTGTTTGATTTTTGCAAGGTATAGCTTGAGCAAATCTGGTAAAATGGTCAGTTATCACTAGGATATTTTCAAATCCACCTTTGGATTGCTCTAAGCTCAAAAAATCTATACAAACTAATTCCATGGGTCTAGTCGAGACAATTGGAATAAGCTCAGCTGCAGGCCTAACTGGGGTCTTAGTGCATATGCATCTGCTACAAGTTTCTATATGATTGCTGATATCCCTTTCCATTCCTGGCCAATAGAAACGCTGCCTGGCTAACCATATGGTCTTATCCTTTCCGGGATGTCCTACATCATTGTGGATTCCTTGCAATGCTGTCACTCTAAAACTCTGTGGGACAACTAACTGTAGGAATTTCCTATCTCCATGAAAAGCGGTTTTACACAAGATTCCATTAACTATCTTGAGCTTCTTAAAAATCCGTAAATACTTCTTGACCTCTATGGATTCCCTCTTCACATTTCCTCCTTTAGGGCGGAAACCGCTTTTCAGGATTTGGACAACTCGATGTACATCCTTATCTCTTGACTGCTCATCTATCCAGTCATTGGTGTTGAGTGTGTCGGTAGAGAAGTTCTCCTCATCGGCCGTTTGAGTTGAACCCTCCTCCGAGATCATCTGACAATACGGTAACTGGACGCTTGCTGCTTGACACAAAGCTTTTACTGTATCTGAGTATATAATAGGTTTCCTGGAAAGACCATCTGCATCACCATTTAAATGTCCACTTCTGTAAGATATCTGGAAGTTATAGTTGGCAAGGGCAGCAACCCACCTTTGACCTGTGGCATCCAACTTGGCTTTGGATAAGATGTAAGTCAAGGGGTTGTTATCTGTGACTACCTGAAACTGACTGCCATATAAGTAATCGTGAAGTTTGTCGCAAACTGCCCACTTCAAAGCCAAAAACTCCATCTTGTGTGCTGGGTAATTTTTCTCGCTGGGTCTCAATCCACGGCTGGCGTATGCAATTACCTTTAATTTCCCTTCCTGTTCTTGATATAAGACAGCTCCAAGCCCCTTTGCACTGGCGTCTGTATGTAACACAAAAGGTTTGGAATAATCTGCATATCCAAGCACTGGTGGACTTGTCAACTTCTCTTTTATTGTCTCAAATGCTTCCATCTCCCTCTCAGACCATTTCCAAGGAACTGCTTTAATTGGTTTGTTTCCTCTTCCCGGTGTCTTTCCTCTATGAGTGTCATGACCTTTTAGTAATGAGTTCAAGGGTGCTATTATCTTGGCAAAGTCCTTCACAAATCGACGATAATACCCTATGAAACCAAGAAACTGTCTTAATTCCTTGACATTTGTTGGAGCTGGCCAGTCTTTGACTGCTGATATCTTTTCCGGATCTGTAGAAATCCCCTGATCTGAAACGATATGGCCTAAATATGAAATAGACTGTTTAAACAATTCGCATTTTGATGGTTTAAGTTTCAATCCATGGTGTGATAACTGTTTAAAAACTTTTTCCAATCGTTGACAATGCTCTTCAAATGTTTTAGAAAATATCAAAATGTCATCCAGAAAAATCAAACATTCTTTAAGATGAATTTCCCCCATGCATTTTTCCATTAAGCGTTGAAAAGTAGCCGGAGCATTTGTAAGTCCAAAACACATCCTATTGCATTCGTAAAATCCTATGTTACCTACCGAAAAAGCTGTTTTGTGTTTGTCCTTCTCTGCTATCTCCACCTGCCAATATCCAGATCTCAAGTCCAATTTGCTGAAATACTTCGCTCCACTCAATGTATCGACAATGTCATCAAAACGCGGTAGCATAAAGCAATCTTTTTTCGTTTTCGAGTTTAACATTCTCATGTCAATGCAAAAGCGAAGAGATCCGTCGGATTTCCGGACTAACACAACATTTGACGAATAGTTGCTATTAGATTCTCTGATAACACCTGAATCTAACATTTCTTTAACATGCTCCCTAACCTCTTCTAACATATTAGGAGGTATTCTCCTGTACGGTTGTTTGAATGGTGTTTCATCCTCTAAGTCAATTTTATGTTGCACTAAGTCTGTTTTACCCAAATCTAAAGACCTTTTGAAAAAACATGACAATTTTCCTTGAGAAGTGATTTGACCCTTTCAAATTGTTCTGTATTTAATACATTAGAGTCAATCTTAACTCCAAGACTGATTGGATCACTGGTCTCAGACTCCTCATTTTGCTGAAAATGAACAGAATTATTGACAATCTTAACTTCTTCTAAGTTACAAAGTATCATACCACGCTTAATTGTGATCGGTTTAGCAGTGATATTACAAACTGTAACCTGTACGGTTGGTTTCATAAAACCTGACAACTCAACTACTCTAGGACACACTGTAAACTTTAAATCTTTGTCACAATTTTCAGTAATTAAAGTCATACTTTCTTTTCTAGGTACACCATTTGTTCTCCCTTTTACAACCATTGATTTGTTTGGTTCAATAATGACACTTCTCTTACACATTGATCTAACATGGTAAGATTGACACTTTAAAGTATCTAATGCCCTTTGCCATTGTAAAGGAATGCAAGTACCTGAAATTTTGTTATTCAATACATTTCTACAAATTCTAAGTACATTAGTACCAATGATAATTGGACACTTTTTGTTGAATTCTGTATCTTGTACAACCAACATAGGCACAAAGAACTCAATATCAAGAAATGGAATCTTTAAAGTACATTCAATATATCCCTTGTATTGTAACAGAGAACCATCTGCTACTGATACTTCCAAACCTAGATTTGATAACGTTTTCAATTCTGGTTGATTTTCTAATGATTTGTACCCTGTTAGTGATATAGTTGATACCATAGAACCACTATCAATAAGTGCATTCATCTTTTCACTCTGTATTTCAATCATAATTTCATTGGATTCACCAATCAACTCACACATAATCTGTTGGCCTTGAGTAAAACTGGTCCCTGATCGGCCATCCACAGAGACCTTTACATGTTTGGGGCGTTACCTGAATTATTTGAGTAGTATCCTCCCCTGTTCTGTCTTCTGCCCTGGTATCTGCGGTCATAACTATGTCCTCTTACTTGACTAACATTACCTCTATAGTTACCTCGACCTCGTCCATTGTTGCCTCTACTCCATCCTCCATGATAATTGTTATTTGACCCAGTCTCTTTTCTAGTATCTAACTTAGCTAATATCTGATTGAACTTTTCATCTAACTTACCATTGAGTGTCTTCTCCATGTCTTCCATTTTCTTGTTCATTTTCTGTTCAAGTACCTGTAAATCTGATTCTGTTGACATACCATGTTGATGTACAACTCCTTTCTTCTCATCAGCTCTGGTACTAATAGACAGTTCTTTCTCAACTCTTCTAATTTCTAACAACAACTTATCATATTTGGTAATGGAGTCATATTTATGTCGGGTCTGCCCTTTAAGTTTTTCTGATCTTAAAGAGGTCCAAAACTTATGTCTAAGTAAGTCATTCTTAGAGGCTTTGTCAAGATACCCATTGTCTATTGCATTCTGCAACATTGTTTCTAATCTACACCCAAAGGAAGTAGCACACTCTGATGGTAACTGATAAGCACCAAAAAATTCCTGCATAATCATTCCATTATCTGAAACTTCCCCAAAAAGTATGTCAAGTTTTTCTAGAATCTCTCTTAATCTAGCTTTCTCACCCAGTGGAATCAACATTTGCTTTGCTGTACCCCTTAAGGACCTTCTTACACTCTGAATGATGCTACTTTCTTTAACTTCAGGGTCATTTCTTAAACATTGCACCTCGTATCGCCACTCTTTATATGACACGTCACCTTTCTGGGGTGGATCATCCCCAGAGAACTGTGGGATTCTGAGAAACTGTGCTTGATTTACTTCATACACATGAGTAATACTACCCTCATCTCTCTCGTATGTACTGCAACCTTTTTTTCTTTCACCTTGAGATGGAATTTTGGTACTAACTTTAAATTTTACACCATTAAGCTCATCACCACTTTCAAATTGTTTACTTAGAGGTGGAATTTTGGTATTAGTTTTAAATTTTATGCCATTTAGTTCATCACCCTTTTCAAATTCAACTTGATTAGAAAGTGGGTCAGGTATAGGGGCATTCTCTTCAATCTTAACAGACTTGGATTCCCTATCCCCCATTTTAGGAGTACTAGTATCAGCACCAGCAAAATCTATCTTATCATCCTCCTCTGAAAACATCTCTTGACCTTTCTTATCAACTGACATCTTAATTCTATCAGCAATAGAATGATCTGACATGACAGATACCAACTGAACTTAGACCTTCACAAACACAATTGAACATATATGAACACAAATAATCAATACAACTGAAATATACCACTGAATTGCTATGGCTTCAAGTTTAAAACGCAGCGCTTTTGTAAAAAAATTAAAGTTCACACAACCACACACACACACACTATAGCTGATTCAACACACCAGGTTGTTTTGTCACTATGTCTAACTACTGATTAGTAATTCAAGAAATGAGTGCACATAGTGTTAGATACATGCAGGGTATTAGCTATGGTTGGTACTGACTTAACTAATTTTTCACAAAAGTAACAAAACAGCAAGATTTGAACATAAACATTGGGCACAACACAATCCTGAAATCAAATGATGAAATAACATTCAAATAAACAAAAAAATTTAACAGAATTTGAAAAAAAACCAAGAACTGCTGTAGGCCTTTGATAAACAAATGAAAAAAATCAAAATAATAAACACAGCGCATCTAAATAAACAAAATATAAATCAGCAAAATTGAAATCGAAAGTAACAGGAAATTGAAAACAGCTGATTGAAGTTTCCGGAAGTAAACAATTACATCGGGTTCGGATTCAAGAATTCCTTTCTGTTTCAAAACACAACCACGTGGATATGGAATATGCACACTACACTGACAGACACGTCACACATAGTAATAAAATTTGTATGCATACTGGGTAAAATTTCAACGCATAATTTACAGTACCTTTCGCTTGCAAGCTGTAACCTTGGCCTTTCCAACGATATGGTTGGCTGCTCACGTCTCGAAGGCTACTCGGTCACGTGATAACGCACCTTTGGATCCGCGCTCTTTCCCGCCAAATTCCTTCTGGTCCGTGAATAACGGTACTGGCCAGTAGTAATATTCACAATTAACACAATTTTAACACATCTTCCCTCTGAATTTTGAATTAATTCACAACATAATAATTTTACATATTAGCTATAAACACAGACGAACTCTCTCTTCACGAAGGCACACAGATAATCTTCTATGAAGGTTCGTCCCCCGGGTGTCAATGGTAAAACTTTCTGGCTGCTTGTCCCGGTCTTGTAGTTAACATTTTATATGAAGGACAACGTGGGCGCCATTTGTAACCGGTGTCGGTAGAATAAAAACTCAGACAACTTGATCTGGTCAAAGGTTCACTTCATTCAGTATATAAATTACACAAAAACCTGGAATAATTCATTATAATTGTCGTATTCCATATTTAAATACATAATTATTTAACATAAAGTAATTTCACAATTACATTTATTATAATATCTTACCGGGACAGCTTCACCCAAGACAGACAGTATTCATCCGAATTTACAAACGATGCGTCTATCTGGACAACGAAGTGGGAAGTGTCCAGGTATTTAACATATATCATATAGTGCAGTATATTGGCGGGAACAGGTAGAAGAACAGGTTTTAAAGATCATGTGATATATTTATTTATAGATGAAGTTGGTCGTCGCTGGGCTAAAAATATACGCTCACACGCACACGAACACTATCAAAATAAATGCAATAGCGCAAATACATATTTAATAATATAACCCTGGTTACATATATACGTGTATAAATATACAACAACCACTAAAAGGAGAACAATATACAAAGATGCGCTGACTATGAATTACATGTAGGTCTGTAAAAAAGTGGGCGTCCTCATTATCCAATGGAGATTCAAGAAAATTCAATGACCCCTACATATGACAATGACTTCGTTCTTTGTAAATATAAACTTCAAGTTAATGTAATTACACAAACTTGCAGTTAAGACAATAGCAAATCCTACAAATGCAATTTATAATAAATAAATATTCCCATTTTTAACATTAATTTTGTCGCAAAATTTAAATGTCCATAAGTACAGTCATCCTTTCTTTTATGCAATAGAAAATCATCTAGGTGTGTTTTTAAATCAATTCCTATACATGTAGGTATTTGTGGTTGGACACACTAATCTTCAAGCCTAGCTTCAACGAAAAAACCTGAATGTTCCCGTTAACCAATAATTCTCTCCCTTAATTTTTAAGTTAATAGATACAATGAATTTCTCGCCAATTTCTAATTAGTTTTCAATGATAGTATTCCCTATATAAATGTAGAATTAGGTAGCGGACCGGATACTGATGTTGTTACTCATTTTACCAATATTCCGAAACCGCACGCATGCGCTGTATCCACTATTTACATTGCGAACTCTGAGGCCTACTAACCTACTATGTATGATGTAGCGACTGTTTTGACATTACTGGAATGAAAATAGCAAGGACATGGAAAGTCAGAATGTTGGAGCTGAATCCAGGTTGGTACAAACACACAGTGACATTGTCAGGTTTTTTTGTTGTCCACATGCAATGTTACTATTTAAGGTGGGCTGTAATAGACAAGTTTATATCGGTAGCTTACACGAACAAGATTACCCTTTTGACCTAATTATCTACTGCGATAAGAATTCCCAATGATAGGGTACCATAATATTCCCTAGCACTGACTGTGTTAAAATATATATAAATATATTTTTGGCTTTGATCCTTAATCTTCTTTCAAAGATGGCAGATGTCGTTTGGCAAATTTGTTGTAAAAGGTCACCTAAGGTGTTACAGGTCAGGTTGTTTACCTCAAATGAGCTTTCCTTTTGTCCAGCATCCGTCTGTCTGTCCATGTTTAAACTCTTCATATTTTGACTTCTCCAGAAGTACAAGTATAGCTTTTTAGCTCTCCATGACGAAGTCAGGGGGGAGCTTATGCTTAGAAAGAATAATCTTACTCTGACCATGCAGGCTACGCTCGACCACAGTAAGAATTTGTTCCATATACTTGCAATGTAGCAGCTGTTAAGCAGATCTGCTTTGCTTGTTAAAAATGATCTGCAGTGGAAAAACACAAAAATATACAAAACAAACCCTTTTGAACATGTATATGTAGTAAAAGTCCACAAAATATTGATTTAATGGGTCATACCAGAAGGCCTTTACACAAATGATAGGTTTTTTTTTCATTTGCTATGAGCAAGTATATGGGACAAATTCTATTGTTTGACTGGGGCTGTAGGACATCTGTCATTTTAACGATGGAGCATTCTAATATCTAGCTTATGCTATACCCCCGGCGTTGGTATTGGCGTCCGGACCTGGTTTAAGTTTTTAGAACAGGTCCTGTATCTATGGGTAAGTTATAACTTGTCCTATATCCACCGAACTTGCATGGATGATGCATCTGGACTTACTTATGGACCAGAGAGACTTGGATGCTGAAACTTGAATTTCAGATGCTGGAGGAGGTAAAGGTGTTTGGAGCAGGTTGAAGGTTTTGGGGCAAGTGCCCTTTGATGGCCATATCTAAGTTACCACTGGACCTATCTTCACCAAACTTGGATGATGTGTCTTATGATACTTATGCTCTTGACAGGCCTAAATACTGAGCCATAGGTTTCGAATGCTGGAGGAGGTTATGGTGTTTGGAGCGTGTTAAAGGTTTTTGAGCAGGTGGCCTTTGATGACTATATCTAAGTTATTACTGGTCCTAATTACACCAAACTTGCATCGCTGGTGCATCTCAATTGTGATACAGATGCACTCCACAGGCTAAGATGCTGAATCTGAGCCATAAGTTTTGGATCCTGGAGAAGGTTGAGGTTTTTGGAGCTGGTCACATGTTTATGTAAATAATAGTACTTATTCAAATTTGCATGGTTGATTCAACTATGTAAATGAATCACAGAGGTACATGTAGGTACATGTAGCTTCAGATACTGAGAGTGATCTTGATTATCTAGATGCATAGGCAAGTTTAAAATTTTAGAACAACTCAATTTAATTGTGTTAGGGTCTTAGATCTTGTGATAAAATGAAGTAAATTTTTGTTCCTACCTAGTCAGACTTAAACAGTTACTGGTAATATAACAATGGGTGTGCAAATAGATGTAGCTTCAGATACAGAGCTTGATCTGGATTTAATCTTGATGTTGGAACAGGTTTTTTGCCAATTTCAACCAACCCTGACACATAGTATCCTTGGGTGAAGGGTATTCAAGTTTTTAAAATGAATGGCAAAGCTCTCTTTCAAGGGGATGTAATTATGAGTTTAAG
This sequence comes from Magallana ariakensis, assembly GCA_020458035.1. Classification (NCBI taxonomy): domain Eukaryota; kingdom Metazoa; phylum Mollusca; class Bivalvia; order Ostreida; family Ostreidae; genus Magallana; species Magallana ariakensis. The sequence continues at coordinate 23,396,653 of CM035815.1, read as the reverse complement.
TAAAAGTTTTCATGCATGTTGCAGAATGATTGAACCCTTGAGGTCGAGATATGTAATAAATGTTTTGAAATTAAAAAGCCCAGGCGTCAACTGAGAGTATTAGCCAAGGCTTTTATTTTTCAAACATTTCAAGAGCCACTTTGATCTATAAATCTAATATCATTAATTTGATCAAAGTTATTGTATGGCTACATGTATTTTTGCTTAGGTGAGTGATTAGCCCCTGGGTCTCTTGTTGTGTTTTACATTAAGTTACTATAGCAGAAGTTGCAGAATATTCTACAGAAAAAATTGGGTTGACATATGCGATATAGCTACAAAATTAAATATCGAGTGCCTATCATATATAAAACTTGCAATAGATTGCACACTAAAATTTGCAGTATAGTGTTGGGTAGATTAACCATATTTTTTAACATTGAATGATAATGTATTCAATAAGATACAACATTCAAGGTCTTTCTGAATTTCTCGATCAAATTATTGCCATTATCAGGCTCTTATGTACGTCATAAAGATTAGACAAACTCACTTTTGATCTTGGCTTTCTCACTTTTCATTTATAAGGCTGTGAAATAATCAAACTTTGTATCAGTACTAGCTGTCAGAATTAATTCAGATCCATAAATGTGTTATATTAAAAAATATTGAAGTTCATTTAACATATAATTGTTAGATGATGTATGATTTTTATTCACTAGTTTTTTTTAGCTCACCTGAGCTGAAAGCTCAAGTGAGCTATTCTGATCACCTTTTGTCCGTCGTCCGTCTGTCCGTCCGTCCGTCCGTCTGTCCGTCTGTCCGTCTGTCTGTCTGTCCGTCTGTAAACTTTTAACATTTTGAACTTCTTCTCTAAAACCGCTCGGCCAATTTCAACCAAATTTGGCACAAAGCATTCTTATGAGAAGGTTAATATAAATTGCAAAAATGAAATACCGATCTTTATTCAAAGCGGAGAAAACCTTGAAACTGTAGAAAAAGGGGGGTGCATTTTTAAAAATCTTCTTCTCAAGAACTACCGAGTCAAATTCAATGTAATTTAGCATAAATAATCCTTATGGAAAGGAAAATATAAATTGCAAAAATTATGGGCTAATTCTGTTTCAAATCTGAGTTATTACGAAAATAATAATAAAGGAAAGGCGTGTTTCAATCAGTTTATAGCTTCGGGTTCGGTATTCCATGAGCATGATGAGTCATGGTAAAATGGGTAGGCAAACGCGGGCCGGGGCAAAACAAAAGATTGGCAGTTATTAATATGCCAATCTCATTAAAATTTTGAGGATATGTTACGGACCAGTATATTTGTATTCGCTGTAAATATTGCTGCAAAACAAAGCGTATTTTGGAATTGACGATTGCCGATCTGCCCCGGCTTTTATTTTGCCCCGGCCCGGGTTTGCCCACCCATTTTACCAAGACTCGTGTTTAAGATAAACGGGTCGATCTGACAATGTTGTGCAACAGTTCGCGTACGAAGGGGATCTTTGAAACATGTAAAATACATTGGTGCCGATTTTGTGAAGTAAATTGAGGTGAAATATTTCAATGCGTTGACAGTTTTCACATATGACGGTGGTGTTAGCTTGTTTTGATTTTCGTTTCGTTTTCATTATCTATGCTTTGTAACCTGTATTTTGTAAATTTTTACGTATCAAATGAAACAGAGACTTCGGTAAATCAGCCAGTTAACTGTTTACCTGCGCAAATTAAGCAAAATCTGATGTATTAAAAGAGTACTAAAATACTATTCATTCTATCGGTAATTCGGTATGATCTTTTGCGTAATATTAGATTAATGCAATGTGTTTTGTTGAGATGCTTAGCATTTTCTCGAGTTTATTCATAAATTTAAATAGAGTTATATATCGCTGACGGAAATATGTAGGTATATACATGTATATGATTCATTTTGAAAAATAAATTGTGCACTTTATTTGTTATAGTGCATGTTTCTTATGTTTAATTGTTTACAATTTCTATTTACTAACTATATTTGAGTGTTAAGCTTCGAATTATAAGCAAGATACAGAGATTTTCTCACAATTCTATGTACACAGATCTGAGGCCATTCTTTTTTTCCCCACTTTAAATGCTGAATAGGAAATACCAAGTTAAAAATCTTAAGCTGAGGCCATCATTAAAAATATCATTGTTTCCCCTAACCCGACCCTAAATTTTGAAGTTGGGTAGGTAGGTAGGTAAATAATTTTTTTTTCTTCCAGGGCATAATTAAAATTACATTATAAATTAAAAATGGAAAAACAATCAATTCTTTAATTAATTACAAAACTAAAAAAATTTGATCAGTTGTAAAACAAATTGTAATACTTGTACTAATGGAATGTAAAACAAATTTAATATCGAATTCACAATTTGATATTGTTTATCTTAAATTTTAACATGTTTGATTCAATGACAAGATGTGCATGAATAGATTCATTATCATTTGTATGTTGATGTACATGTTAATCTATATTTAAATATCATTTTAATGATAATGTACATACTTCAAAGTATCAATTAGTTTTTCAAAATTTGGTTTATACAATGTCTAAAAGTATATTAAAACAATAATATTTGACAAACTTAACGTAATGTAATAAATGTAAATGTTTGTTAATAAGTCATATTTAATGATTCTAGTTACTATATTATCAAGTTTACACAAACTCACTAAACTTGCAGACATTATCCTTCTTTAACAAGGAAAAAGGTGTCTATACAAAGAAATATTAACCGAAATTTGAAACATAATGTCAGGGAAGAAAACAATATTTAGATAATAAAGATTTTTGTGAATTTACCCAATTTCACTTTATTTATAGTAATTACCATAACCAAATTTTGTTTCGGTTTATTTGAAATATGATGAATTTAAGAGAACTGTTTAAATTTTTCACAACATAAAGGGTCTTTCATATAACAGGTACCAACCTATTTTTGGGGAGACTAATTTCTCCCTAACAGAAAAGTGGGGAGAAGTTTGAGAAATCAGGGAGACTGTCATCATTTGATACATCATAACCTACAGAAATGATGATATACACAGATTCAACCTTAATTAAAATTGGATTAGAATTTAAGCAAGTCTATAAAAATTAAAACAACTTCTAAAAGTTTAAAACACTTATCCAATCTATTAAATTCAATTAATTTGATGTATTCATACAATTTATAGATGAAATGTTTTGTAATTGTGTTCATGGTGTTAGCTACATGACAAATAAAATCAGTCTGTACTTCTGTGTATTTTGGAGGTATAAGTCCAACCATTTGACCCAATTACAACCGTTGTTTAGAGGATCATTTTAATTTTTAAGATAACTGTAGGCAGATTTAGCATTAATTTGGCAAAGTTATTAACTAATTACAAGTTACCAACTAATTGACATATCAACACTAAAAGTAGTAAACATCAGTTGTAATTTTCAATGCACAGTAGGCTATATGTTGCAGCACCCGTATTCATATTGTAACCCATAAAAGATAAGACAATCGCAAATTTTTAACATGATCACAACAGTGGTTAACTGAGGCTATGGAAACGTTTGGGGTTAATATACACAATCTTGAACTCAGAATACAAGGCGACTTCAACTTCTCTTTCGGAGAAAATTCTGGCGAAGTTACCGATCATAAAGCGAGTATTCCGCCCATGTTGATGATCAAGGCTAACAAAATGATTGTAAAACGAAAAAATGTGGGTCTCCTAAAAACGAATTTGGGTAAAATTAAGTTTCTTAAAAAAAAATCTCTATTCAATGTAGTTAAAAAAATAATTCAGTCGGCGGGATTTAATTGGGTCGGTCGCGTTAGGGGAAACATAAATAATTTTAATTTTGGCCTGAATGTAATAATTTTTAACTCATGTGAACAAAATATGACTCAAACCTAGCAGAATTGTGAGCTCTGTATCTTGCTTATAATTCTACGATTGACACTGAAATGTTGGTTGATCATTAGAAATGTCTTGCTAAATGTTAAATACTTGTACAAAAAAAATTAACGGATGATATGCTGTATATAACTACTCTCTGGGGCCCCCTCTTTATACAATGAATAATGTGAAATCTACATCAATTTTGATAGTTTTTCAGACATGAGTAAATAAAAACGACACTGTTAAACAATTTCCATAGTTCTGACACATTTCTTTTGCGGGGATAAAGGAATTATTGCTATTCCTAAGAAAATATTACAGCGGAAAATTATCCTGGTCTGTAGCCATTTTTATTTTTGAATAAAGATGAAAATAATGGGTGTGCCTTAGTAAAATAGAGTGATGTGCCTGTCAATACTGTAACATTGATTTTTATAGTTCTTTAACATGTCACGTGACAACAATTTTCATTCCAGTGTATTCATCACTCAAATGTGAGTAAAGTTATAAAAGTCACACGAGTTTACGCCAGGTAAACAACAGTCATTTAATTATAATGGAGAAGACAAATTAAACTTTTGAATGTTTTTAATTTGAGGAATTGAGCGGATTGGAGTACAATTTTCTTCTTCACATCTATAGGATATTTAATAAAATGCAATAACTATTATATGATATTTTTAAAAAAATACAATAACTAGTATGTAGTTGAGGAAGAAAATGTACCTATATGTTCTCATATATTTTGATCGCTTTATAAAGTGGGGGAAGGGGGTGGGGGCAGAACGAAAATATAGGGAATTGGAAGTTAACAGTGTACCCCTACCAAATGTTAGTTTTATATCTTGCGTAGGATTTTCTTATTCTGGGTAAAAATAGTATTCCATAAAGATACAATGTCAAAGATTACGTGTATGCAAAAATAAGTGTAAAATTCGAATACTTTACAATATTTATTTTTTGTTAATCTACTGAGGGGCCATATGGCACAATATATAAATAGTGCCTGTTTGGGAGGGTACCAGTTGAAATTGACACCCCGAGAAAACTATTGTCAACCGACGCGAAGCGGAGGTTGACAATGGTTTTCGAGGGGTGTCAATTTCAACTGGTACCCTCCCAAACAGGCACTATTTATTTTATTATACTGAATGTCTTAATTTTATGGCAAATTTTACTGCTTTTATATAGAAAAGACGTGAGATCTACGGCGAACCGTACGCGCATAATTTACGCGCATGTAACAATTTGTTCTATCGGCCCGTTGCCAAGTGGGTTGCTAACACTGAGGGTATTAGAACGGATTGTCAACTTCGTCTAAACCAATCAGATTTCAGTATTTAACATGAAAGTATAATAATATCTTTTGAACGCCCATTGTTGCTCAGGTGAGCGATGTGGCCCCATGGGCCTCTTGTTTAAATTTGTTTTAATTTGCATGAATAAAAGTCATCTTTAATTAATGATTAACTAATAGTTTCTCAGTAATTGCGTTAGTTGTCAACTGATATACATGTGTATGTTATATAATATTTCAATTAAAATTCAGCTTAAAGAGGAAAGGCTCCATATCTGATGAGGAAAATCATTTGGAAAACAAAAGGTAAAAGTTTTGAATTGATTTTGATTAATTGACCATATTATTGAATATTTTGTTTGTTTTAAAAAGGGTACATTTAAACTAATTTTTGAAAAATATTCTTGAAATTCATAGTGACTATCAAATATTATAAGACTCATTAAGAACTGGTGATGCAAATATTGATTTTATTGTACAATGAAGTTCCGTGTAAATGATATTTTTTTAAAAATTGGACACATCATTAGTGTCCTTTAAACAAAATAATTTTTCCCATTCCAATTTTTATTCCGGTACAATTATTAATATTTCATCATAAATATGATAATTGGTTATCATTCTGGTATGTTGCAGAAAACTTCGACGAGAAGGTGAAAAGTTAAGAAGAGAGAGGTTGAACAGAACTCTCGGCTTGCTAGCAGAAGAGGTGCCATGGTTAAAGAGATGTGAACGCCGGCCAGACAAAAGCAGCATACTCAAGCTGACAGTCAACTACCTTAAGTTGAATATTGGTGAGATTTAAATTCATACATTGCGTAGCAGTGTTTAGTAATGGGACTTTCTTTGGTAGAGGGACTATTTTGTAGATTGGGGGGAATATATCTAAAGTTTCAATCTAGATACTAGTCTCTTAAGAATATTTTAGATTATCAGTCAATTTTGATAAATATTAAGTATATATACTTCAGATATTGGGATGTATCAACAATCCATTTATTTAGCGAAAAATCATCAAGAGACATATTTTTGTCAAATATCTTATATTTTGATAATTTTGTGATACACTTTTTCTACTGAAGGACAGTACAAAAAATTTTGTAAAAAAGTTTTAATAATACACGGTAATATTATTGTAGTTATATAACTGCATGTACTTAATTTATATTTTTAATTTAGCTGCTGTGGAAATTAGATATTTTCAGTTGACTTTGTACTGTGGACTTTCTTTAAATTTGTATCTTTCTAAATCCAGGAATCAAGAAAAGAAACCTGAATTTTGTCCTTCCCACTTTCCTTAAAGACACAGTCACTGAGGATTTCCTGGGATTGGTAAATTGATATAGGCATTTCAATTTTCTCGAGCTCTAAGAACCGGTGCGCGGGAAAAAGAATGAGCCAAACCTACAGATTCATCACGAAAATTTTTCAAAAATGGCTAACATTTAACTCGTAATTAACGATGCCTTGAGGTTCGAGGACACGTTTTGAGTAGCGTACAAGCACTGTAAATTTGCGCACAAGCTTTAGTGAGACCCAAGAGATGTTTTACTTGCTTCCATTCCTTCGTATTGAGTCGAGATATGTAAACAAATAAATATAGATTTGAATGTGTGATGTCACAGTGATTTCGCGCTAGATTTCCCTCGATAGATTTAGAGGTGGATCAAACATCTGTAGTGCGTGTACTTTAGCTATTTCAGTATAAACTGCGATACCTGCCTTAGGTGAATTGTAGGGTTTTTTTTGGTTTTTTGTTTATTTTGATAAAGAGATTATATATACAATGTACATTATATACAAGCAAGAGTTAAGCTAATTTTGCGTGCATGAACAGTAAGTTTAAGAAGGGGGGGAATTTTTTTTAAAAAGTCATTTTGAACTAAATAATAAAGAATAAAGAGAAAAAATAAACAGTTAAAAAATCTATGCATATATATCATATTGTCAAACATTTAATTGGAAAATGAGAAATTACAACACCTACAAACAGGGACCGGGGGCACAGATACAGCATATACCAAAATAAACAAATTTCAGTAAAAAAAATTATGAACCAGGAAAACAAAAATAAAAGTCAGATAACAACAAGGTTGAAAAGAAAAATAATACTGTATATACACTTTACGCTTTTGACCAAATTAAACACAAATTACATTTTTACAGACTGATCAATTTTCTCCAAGAGTAAAGAACGCTTTTAGGGGAAGCAAGTCTATGTATTTTGTAAGAATTTTTTTAAACTTAGGGATATTAAATATTCTCTCTCTCTCTCTCTCTCTCTCTCTCTCTCTCTCTCTCTCTCTCTCTCTCTCAAAAATTCTTTGATGTTAGATGATAACTGTCAAAATATCACTAAGTTGACAATGATGTAAGGTATGTGTAATTCTTGCTGCGCTTGCCACAACTGTAGCACCGTAAAACATATTACTTTGAAGATTTTTTATTTTAACATTATTTTGTAAAATACCTGCTTCACAAAATGTAATAAGACTTTTTCAAGTACATGCAGAGTTGCACTTTTTTTTGCATACTGCTAATATCAGGATTTTGTTGTAGAATTCAGACAGTATACCTCGAAGTTGCATGTGAATTTTTATTGAATCACAAACATTTTGATTAAGTGAAAAATTCACCTGCTCCAAAGATACATTACTGCCTATGTATATTATTATTCATTTGGTTTTCTTTTTTTAGGTAGCATGTGGATCTTTGCTCATCATCTCAGAGTCTGGTACAATCCTATATATGTCAGAGTCTTTAACACGAGAGTTAGGATGGCTACAGGTAATGAAAAATTCCTGTAAACATTTAATAAAATCATGAGAGTTTACTCAAATACCACTTGATTTTTTCTGTGAAAATCGTATGAAATTTTATCAAATATACTGTAGTAATTTATCATAACAAATTAAATGTGAATAAATTTATTTTCTTCGTTCCGTATATTCTTACTTCAATCGCTAAGACTCACACACCTTTCAATCATTATTTACATGCATAATGACAGTGTGCTTATGATAAACAGGAAATCAATTTTGCATGGTAAAAGTAAAATGAGAACCCTACAAAGGGTATTTACGGGAAAAAAAATCGTTGGATAGAAAAAAACAACAACCTGATTTTGTTTTTTTAATTGCAGAATTTTCTATATTATAATTATAGTATATATACATGTATATAGCAGAAAAAAATTACATAACCTACTAACATTATGTATTTTTGTGCAGTGTCTCTATCTTCATATCAAGCATGTTTCATCAAAGAAAGCAAATTATTGTTTAAATGAAATACTAGCTGTAAACCAACTTTTATTTGCGAGCGAGAAAATTTTGTGAAGTTGGTGAGAGCCTCATCATCATGAATATTTCTCGCTGCGAACCAGCCCTTGTCACTTTGTTGCAATAACAACATAGGGTTGGATATAAAGGCTAACTAACAAAAGTACCATAAATTGTAAAAAAAAATTGACTTCGCAAATAAAAGTTGGTTAACAGGAGATGCAAAATTGTAGGGTTTGGGGGTTTTTATTGTGATTTTGTATGGTATATGTGGGAAAAAATCAATTCCATTAAATTATTTATTTGACCTTTCGTTTAGATTGATGTGCTTGGGAGCTCTATCAACAAGATGATACATAAGGATGATGTAGAACTGTTGAAGCTGCAGTTCAAATGGCTGAATAATTTCCATTACACAACAAAGACCAGTACAGAAGATTGTAAATCATATATACCAGGTATAATTATGTATATTCAGTCAAGGAAAAACTATGAAGGAGGTAAGGAACACCTCCTTATTGTGACATTCTTTCTTTATAAAAAAGCAAAATTAACTGTAAAATTTATCATGTTTGTACACTTTTATCTCACAAATGAATTTTGATGCCTTCATAGCAGCATAGGCCAATAGGATTAGGCTAAAACAACAATTACTGATCTGCAAAACAAGATTTTAATAGCCACTCAGGCTTTTTTTTCTTTCCATTTTTACCTGTTTTAAAAAGAATTTTTAAAATTAGTTTTATGATCAAGGATTATATTATATGAAATTTTAAAAATCATAATCAAATATAATGAACTTTTGTCTACATTTATCATAGCTTTCTGAATTAATAACCAAGGCATATGCATATGCTTTTATATGTTACATAGATAGGTGAGCTCTGCATCTTGCTTTTATATTTCATGTGACTCTCAAAATTTTGATTCATTGGATGCCTGCTTGAGTTTGAAAAATAAAGTTTAGCTATGTTTATCTAAACCAACTTTAATTCGCAACGACTCTATTTTTCAATTTATTAGACATAAACTAGTTTGCGGCAGCAAATTTTCGAAATCAAGATGTAGGTTATTTGGAAAATAAAATACGAGAGACATTTGTGGATTGGATTGAGGCGAGAAATATTTGTGTCATTTCGCAATAAAGAGGCTCTTTCAATCAACACAAAATTTCTTGCATGCGAATAAATTAAGTACTATGATTTCAGATTCGTCATTTAAATATGACTACCTCTTGCTTCTTTAGTGAACATGTCCAGAAAGGTGAACAGGTCATTCTTTTTGAGAATGTTGAACCTTCAGCAAGGATCTGGGACTGCACCTCATTATGATGAAATGAAAATTGTCGGCCATCTTCATTATCATACGCAGGACAAAAAGAAAGTTAGGTCGGGTGCGTAATGATTTACAAACCACAGATAAAAGGTTTGGAATGTGTTATTTTACCATTTTAAAGTCTGCTTTTTTGAGTAAAAAACCGATAAAATCATATTAATGAATTTTATGTCATCAAATACTAAAATGCTTTTATGTTTTATAATGAATGTCTTATTTTGTTTTGAACTTATGGGAATGTTGAACTACATTTTTAACAGTCAAGATATGAATAATCAGTCTTTTTTTATGTGTAAATTTGTAGGGAAATTCTAAAGAGGTCCTGATATTACATTGTATATTTCAATGTGTACTAGCTCTTACTTATATCAAATCGATTTAAACTGCAAACCACATTGGTGTAAAAATATGTATGAAAACAGTCAAATGTTTGGAATCCATAACTACTGTACATTTACTTTTAATGGTTTTATAGCCTGACATAAATTGCGGAGTTGCAATGACTTTCACCCATCAGTCTGTAGTCCATCCATATGTGAGTCAGTCATGAAATATTAATAATCTGGTTCTCAGGCCCAGTTTTTAATCTTGAAACATGTACCCTCACAGAATACCTATTTTATTTAAGATGAAGGTGAGTGGGTGACATGGAAAATATACATCTCAAGTTTATTAATGGTAGGGGTACACTGTTTACATACAATCTTCATCGATTTTTACCTCTGTCCTAAATTGAAACCCACAAAGTTCTCAAATCTTGTATTACAGTAAAACACGGTTATAGTGAACACGCTTATAATGAATTGACACTTATAGCAAAGTGATTTCATTCCCAGTGACTTTATTACATGTTGTAAACTTGACGGATATAACGAATTAAGCTTATAACGAAGTAAATATGCCCGTCCCTGAGACTTCGTTATAAGCTTGTTTTACTGTACTTGCATACAAGGTTTAAGAGCTTGGTGTTTTAATTTTGTAGTTTTAAATGAGAGTTGGTTGGTTGGAGTCTGTCGTCCAATTGCTCAACAAAATATAATCAACATGCAGACTTTCGAAGACAACAACAATCCCGAGTGGATATCCCAGCATGCAATGGATGGGAAACTCTGGTATCAGGATCACAGGTGCTCTTTATTTTTTGGCAACTTAATTAAATGGTGATTTGTGCTGTTTGCAACAGAATGGTTAACTTTTTCATTGAATATGTTTATAATAATTATACTTAGCAAACTGTCTTTTCTGTTTGTCTTAACAAACTTTTCAAGTCTCTGTTAAAGGGACATGGTCACGATTTTGGTCAAATTCTATTTTTCTGTTTTTATTATTTACAATGCTTTAGGAGTGCATTTCCAATGACCAAATAAAATTGGAGAGTCAGTAGTGAAGTTATAAGCAAAATACAGGGCTCACAATTCTTTGTTGTGTAAACAAGGCTCGTGCCCTGTTTTTGTTTACATTAGTTCAATATACCGATAAAAATTCTTTTTCAAGCAGATTTTTCCATCTTCTTATTCATTTTAAGCATTAATAAACAGATCCTAACGTTTACCACACTCATTTTCGGTCTAAAACTGGAGTTTTCACGTCAACGTTCAAAATGTAAACAAAAGCTTTGTTTACATAGCAAAGAATTGTAAGCTCTGTAACTCGCTTATAACTCAACGAATGACGCTCAAATTTTGGTTGCATATTAAAAATGCCTTACTGAAGCATTGTAAACATTAAAATCGCTAAAATAATTTTTGAACAAAATCGTGACCATGCCCCTTTAATTGCACCCTTTTGGGGGTAGACTGATTGCTGTTTTCCACAGCACTTCTCTGCACAATTACTTTGAAATAGTATAATGTAGTAAATGGAATCCCCTTTAATCCTGAGAATATATTTGCTTGTTCTTAGAGCCACCAGTCATACATCTTTTAAATTGCTGGATAAGTCTTGCCCTTTCTATCCCTCTCTCTTTCAACATGTATATTTATGGAAATACATGTTTTTAAGATACAATAACAGTTTTCAGATCTTTTGATATCACATATGATGTAAATATGTTTAAGGACTTTGGATCATGTGGTCAAAAGTCTTAAAGCTTTTTTCTAAAGTATTTTTTTTAAATCTACACACACAGCCTACTGGTTACCAAAATTAGAAACAAAAATTTGGGGTCTATGCTTCTTTTGGGGCTTTTGAGGCTACAGTGTATTTAATATGACCTTTCTGCACTGAAAGTGAAACGTGCACATACATGAAAATCACTTTTCCCTTTATAATATTTTATTGGAAAGAAATATTGTCATCAAATACAAATTTATACTTTTTAAAATAAATAAAATTAGAATTATCATGAAGCGTAAATTCACAATTTCTTCATCTAATTGATATTTTGACCTTTTTACACTAATTATACAATATTTTTAGTTATTAACGATTCAACATGCAATGAAAATATTTAAAAGTCTCAAACTTTTTCTCAAATTATAATTGATTTGACTTGTAAGAAAAATTTCATAAATTCAGAAAATGAAAGTTAACCAAAAGTATAGGTCTATTATGTCAAATTTGAGATATGGCATGAAATACTGGTAAGCTAATTTAAGGCAAAAATTGGAATTCATTTATTCTTGATTTTTAAGAATTATAAGCTAAATATGCCAATATATATCGATAGAAATATTGAAAAATTGTTCAGATATGTTTTTCAGATCAACATGAAAATATCCCATAGCACAAACTATCTGGAAATTAGTTCTGCACTGAAAATTATGAAGCTAACGTTACGGTACTCTTGAACTACTGAGTTATGAAAATGTTCATTTTCTTCTTAAAAACCTTCCGCCACAAAATATAGTCCCTTACTAAACTCTGTAAATTTATAATTTTTCCTTAAATATTTTATTAAATATAGTTTATTTGGCATTGTAAAATATGAATTTATAAGAATTGATATATAGTGCATAGTTTTCAGACTAGAGGTGATCGAAAATTGCTACCCCAAAAAACAAACTAAGGAACGAACCTCTTTAAAAATGACAACTGCAGTATCATAAAATATCTTTTATTTAAGTCAAAAAGGAGAATATGTTGCAAAAGTTTTCTCTTCACCAGTGAGCTTTAATGCAATTTTATTTATTCCTTGCATTTTATTAGGAATCTACTGTACAGTCAATATGAAGTCTAAAATGGTTTTGTAACATTGTCTCAATTATTTAAGAATGTTCATGAATTAAATGTCTATAATGAACAGTTATGAAATGATGTTTCACACTTAGTTATCAGACATACAAGTATGTACAGAGTCACGCATTACATATGTCATTTTATGCTACAGAGTATCCTTAGTAACGGGATTAATGCCAAACGAATATATTGGGAGATCTGTGTATGACCTAGTCAGGAAGGAGGACTTGAGGGACATTGCCTGCAGTCATATGAAAAGTAAATTCATGTAATATTTATTACTGAGAAAGTCAAATGAATGTAATAATATACTAATTATCATACATGTACAAACATATGCACGCATCTACCAATTAGGTAGAGAACTACTAATTTCTTATTGTTTAAATTGCTCTGAGTTATGAATTTTCAAATACATGAGAGTTTGTGCATTAATTAGCATATGAGTCATGAAGTGAAGAAAGGTACAAAGGTATAAAGACCCATAACATTGAATTTTTAGTTCACCTGAGTCACTCAGGTGACCTATTATTATTGGTCGTTGTCTGTCATGGTGCAATGTCCATCGTCCAAGAACAATTTTACATTTTTATACCCCGCTGTATGTCTGTCCTTCCTTCTGTCTGTCCGTCCTACCAAATATTTCTGTCGCATTTTTCTCAGCAACTATTCATGGCAGATGCTTGAAATTTTAACACACCAATTGTTTAGGCATGCTTTATGGTGGGATATATTTTTGTACCAATCGGCTGTCAACTTCCTGTTAAATGATGACTTTGTTTATTTTTAGCCTAAATTTTGAAACAAATTTTTGTCAAAGATTTCTCAGCAACTATTTATAGCAGATGCTTGAAATTTTAACACACTCTCTGTTAAGGCATGTTTTATGTTGGGATCTATTTTTGAACCAATCGTATGTCAACTTCCTGTTAAATGACGACGTTGCTTATTTTGTATATTTACATCAGAGCGGGGTTATTACAAGTGAGCTTTGGCTCACAAAAAATATCTTGTTGATTCTCACTTGTTTCTATTTATATGAATAGTTTCATGGTGTTGATTTTTTTGAAAACTGCAATGCTCAATTATAGTAATATGACTATGAAATCATCCAGGTACAAAAGGGGCTTAATTTTTAGCTTAAGAATATCTGGAGAACATAATAAAGTATTGAAAATTTTTTTATACAGGATCTAATTTAATAAATTGCTCAGATATTTTGTATATAATTCCATAAAGCTGATTTTATCATGGCTATCGTTTCTCAGGTTAGCGATGTAGCCCATTGGCCTCTTGTTTTGTATATATTCACATCAGAGCGGGGTATTACTAGTGAGCATTGGCACACACATATCTTGTTAACTTCTTCTTGAAAACTACATGGCCAATTATGACCATTTTTGGTTTGAAACATCTTTAGGATTTGATAGGATTCTAAAGTGTGAAATTTATTACCTTTACTATCCCCGGAGCCTCATGGGCTAAATATTTGTTAAAAAAATAAAAAGACCAAATTTTCAAAAATCTCCTTCTCTACACTAACACATGTGGGAAAATGCATGATTGTGATGTTCATGAAGCCCTCTACCTAAATCCTGAAATTTATGGACTGCTGCCTCTGGGTCAGGTTTAGGCCTAAGGCAGGGCCAAATTATTATAGCCCTATTGTCAACACAAATTAAATCTTAGAAAATCTTCTCTAACCCCATATGTATTTAAGAAAATCTGAATGCATGGTTATGATATCCAAGAAGCTCTGAATATAGAGTGACTGTGAAATTTTACCAGTGTCAGGGGTTTGGGCCCTTGTGTGGAGCCAATATGGTCACATAGTGAAAATGTATAAAAAAAAAAGCAAGAATAATAATCAGAGGAGTCTTGAATTAGGGTTTACCCTCCAAAAGGAAGCTTAAAATGCAAACATGAGACTCCCTGACAGGTCTATCTATGGGCCAAGGCATGTGGGCCTCTTGTTATTGCAGCTATATAAAAATGAAAAATTTAGAGTTAATGATCTCCATGCATTTCCTTGTACATGTAGACAGTGATTAAATCTGATAATCTGTTTTACTTGTCGTAGTCATGACCGATGATGAGATCCCGTGTACAGTGTTCCGAATGGACACGCTTGATTGGAACAGCAGTGTTAAGTACATCAAGGCCCGTTCAGTGATCGTCAAGGACGCATGGACCAAGAAAAACCTCTTCATTGTGAGCCTAAATCAACATATCAGGTACATTTGTCAGGCTTCTTCTTTTGTTAACATTGGATTGGGTTTGCAGACTCAGATTTGGCAATTAAACTGGGGAAGAGAGGAAATTCAAGTCATTTACTAGGTCATTTAGGTCAATGACTTTAAGACATTTAAATCATGAGTTTCACATTTTAGTAATATAATTTGTCAAATCAGTTTCCATATTGGAAAAATCTGAGGGCTCTTTGAAATAAAAAATCTATAAAAAAAAATAAATGACCAATTTTAAAAAAGATCACCAGAATATTATTTAGAATTATAAATGATATCATAGAAATTTTACTTAGATTTATGAATTCCAGATTGCATGTTCAAGTGAAGATAGTTTTTTTCACTGTGTATATGACTCTTGTACTTATATTTGATGATCAACGTTTTCTTTTATATGTTTTGATAAACTTTTTAGTGATGAAGAGGGGAAAGCATTGCTCATTGAACAGCAAAGGAGAGTGCAAGCTCTAATAGCTGCTACCAAAGGTCTGACCCTTCAAGAGGAGAACTTTGAACAGAGCAGTGAGGTACAGTCCATAGCCTCAGGCAGTAGTCAGCCAGGGTCCCCTGATGGGGGTGAACTCCCATCCATTTGTAGCTCAGGGTCGCAACAAAGTGTTGACAGTTGGAGTGACAGTAACTCTGCCCCCTCAGGTAAAAGTCCGTCCAAAGACAAGGACACCAAAAAGAGAGGCTCTCTGCCTTTGTTGAAAAGTCTCTTGATTGGACCGAACTTTGAAAAAGGAACTGTGAATAAATCGGAAACTCTGGAGTGTAGGTCACATAATATTGTGTTGCCTCAACATAAACAGAGCAGAGATCAAGATTCAAATGTGGGTAAATCCAGTTTTTCAGGGGAATTTTTTGGTGAGTTGACAGGAGATTCTGGTATTGTTACAGGGTTTGAGAGGCAAGATGTGCCATATATAAGTATTGTTGACGTTGATCTTCTGGACAAGAATGATGCATTGCAACAGTCTGGTGGAATATTTAGCCCAGAATCATTTCCAGGAGGGAATAACTCTGCTGTGGACAAGGAGTATTTCATGAATCAGATTTCTCATTTTTTCCCAAATGTTTCATCAGGAAGTGTGCTAAAATGTGACTCAAAGCATTGTGAAGTAGATTGTAGTGATAAAGATCTACCCAGTGTGTCAGATTGCAGTAATTCTATAAGTACAAATGTTAAAAGTGGAAATGACCGAGGAGGGATATTACAGGGAATCTTGAATTCAGGAACTCCATTATTAATGGAGAAAACACCAATAAAAGGTATTGATAATTATGTTATACCACCAATACCCCCCCCCCCAAAAAAAAAAAAAAAAAAGATTGCTTGTGACCATAATAAATGTCAAGAAGGTCATTTGGAAAAGTTAAAGTTTAAAGTCAAATCTGAATGGGAATATCATTTTGTGAGCTTGTTCAGTGTACCTCTGCAGTTTCAGTTAGTCATCCATCTAGTTTTTTGTAAGCTCTATCATTGGTTAGAGGATGTAGATATTAGTGAAGAATCCAAAAAGTATACATACTGGTACTAGATATACATGGCTGTATGGCATTGAACTGAACAAGACTGCATCTGATATCGCCTATGGAACTAAAATTCTATGGAGCAAATTAAGCTAGTTCTTTTTCATTGTATGGAACATTGCGTAGCAATTGTAATCCATTTGAATTAAATACATAAATGTCTTTTGATTAATAATTTTGCAGTTGTACTGCTGTATATTATTTTCAGTTGTGATTGTAACAGTTCTTAACAAATTTGTATTTCTAGATATCCAAAAAGTCCAATCTCCCACCATATCTTCTCAAATCTCACCTCAAACAGATAATGCAGTAAGTTCCAAAATACATCAATATTCAATAATATTTTGAATGTTGTATCTATATGTATATATGAAATGGCAAAAATGCATGATTTTTTGCATGCACTAAGTTTATCAAATTATGTGATTTGATCAAGGAATCACCAAAGTACATGTACATGTATTATCACAAGTGCAGCTACCCAACTGCAAGCTCTTTAAACTGATGTACTGGAAAAAAGCTTAGCTGCAGGTCTGTAGCTCCTGGTCTGAAAAAATTTGGATGGATGACCTTGCTAATACAGTTCTGTAAGAGTTAAAAAGTTGCAATTTACGGCGCACAAAAAAATGCCCTAGTTTTGGACTTATTAACCTTATTAGACAAGTGGCATTATTTAGTTAATCGAAGACACAGGAAGATGAAACCTGTGCAACAAAGGGTTCAAATAATTTGCTTTTAATGTCTATTTTGATATTAAACATTGTATGAGATTAATAGAATCATTCTTTATTACGAGTGTGGGATAGTGAAATTCCACCCAGGGGACAAGATTCATGGTCTAGGATGAGGCTTTGTCGATCGAGTCCTAGACTGTGAATCTTGGCCCCGAGGTGGAATTTCACTATCCCACACGAGTATGTAATGAATGATTATTTTTCTCACATTATTTAACATTAAAAACGATGCCTAACAACTTTCTGTTATGACATTTAAAAGATTACTTTCGGTTTATCCCTCCACATGCTTCAAATAGTGCAAGTCAAAATGAGAGCACACAACAGTTTTTTCAAGAAAATATGACAAATTGTAATTTATTAAGCAAACCAATTGCATAGTGAATAATCTGCATCATTTTGCATTTTCCTACAGCAAATGTCTCACGTGCACACTGCTGTCTCACACTGGACAAACCGATCTCACACCGGTGATAATGCGAGAATAAATGATATTAAGATGAAAGCATACTCGTACATAAATTCGAAACGCGGTGCAATGTCAAAAATGGAAAGTTAAAATCAACATTAAGAAATGAAAATGTATTATTTTTCCAGTAAAAAAATTCAAATAAAATATGCTCTTTGATTTGTTAATTATCCTTTTATTTACCCAATAAATATTTGGTTTAAACAAAATTTTCAAAGATTTTATAGCATGTTTTGTGACAAGTTGAAGTGAGAACTTGTAGTAAAATGACAATTAACATCAGCATTTGAAGTGTGCACTGATAACTGATAAAATTTTGTAATGACCTTGAAACAAATCCTAAGCCGATTTTAAATTATATGATTAAAATTGCCTAAAAATGCATTTTTGAATAAGTATTCTAGACTAGCAACATTGAAAATTTTCGGAGGAGTATGACATCAAGATAGAAATAGATGACAAAATGCTGAACTACACCTTTTGGGAAGACAGCTGACGTTGGACATCAAGTAATAGACGGCATGTTTGGAGTCGGCAGATTGTTTGTTCTTACGGAGAATTTTAAAAACATAATAAATGCATAGTAAAGGTGTACTCAGGGTACATGTTCAAGAAAATATTATTTTCCAAGACCTTTTTGAAAATAGAATTGGAATGTTATCATGAAGGATGTAAAGTGTTTAATAATGACATTAAGACTGGCTATTTTCAATGTCCCACATTGCATCGCATTACGAAACCTGCCGTTATAAGTTATTTTGTGTCTCAAAGAATATATTAAGCACACATTTGAACTTTGGGATACTGTTTGACAAAGGGTCAATGATCAAAATACAGTTGTCTGACGAATTTCAGAGAGCAGAATTTAATAATATTAATAATATACCGTATGATAAAAATCAATTGTGATAATGATCAATAATTAAACTGTAACATATACAAAATATGTACATGGTACCTTGCTACGGCAGTGTAAGCGGACCCAAAAATTACATAATATTTTTGCTTTCTTTCGTAATGTCTAATATTTGAAGTGTTGAACATTTTCCATGCTAACACTTGCTCAAACAGTAATATGACTTATAATCTTTTTTTTAATAAATGCATTGTGAATTGAATAGATAATTTTAGAAGCATCTAATTTTTCTTATCAGAATTCTAATTTTTCAATCAATATACTGAATTGGTTTTTAAACTATAAAAGTTAAATATATTTGATGCATGTTTTAGTGTGTTCAAGATTCAAGTGAAGTCAAGGTGGAGTTAAGATTTCATCAACAGCTGCAACAGAAACACGATGTGTTGGAGAGAAGTCTCCATTTACAGAATCAGGAACTGACCATTCTCAAGAGGAACCTGCGTGACAATCAACATTATCCCCATCTTGTAGAAAAACTCAATAACTTACAGGTAAAAAAAAAACATTGGAGGAAAAATATGTACCACATTAAGGGTCCTCCACACACCTGGGGAAAGTTCTGCATACAAGTCCATTCTTCTTAATTACTTAAAGATATGTGCTTTTAGCATGTGTTTGACTTAAATATTTTCAATTTTGACTGAAAAATCAACTTTTTAAATTTTACCGCTGTTCATGAAAATAAAAGTCCATGCTGTATTCGAACTCGGGACCTGTGGGTTGGTATACGGAAGCAACACCCGTTGCGCCACAGAGATAGACAACAAATTATGGCGATATAAATGATTTCCCAATGCGCTAAAATCGCCATGTTGTGACGTACTGTCATAAAAAGTTGAAGTCACGGGGTGTCGAGGATCCTTAATACAGGGTAATCATGTTTACATTTGGCATGCATATAATGAACTATATGAATCTTGTTATAAATGACAAATTGGTACAGTTTAGATCGGACATTCCTTAACGAAAAGCAAACCCCAACCAAATCTAAGGTTCCCTTTCTATGACAACTGGGGATTTGCTTCAATATTTAGTATCACTTTTGTAATAGTTATTGCTATACATGTAAAATATATGTTGGCATAGATCTGCAACCACGTGTCAGATAATTATGTTGACTTGTCAGATCTTGATGTCGACTTGTCAGATTATTATGTTAATTTGCCAGATCTTTATTATGTCGACTTGTCACTTATTCATGTGTATAAAACTTCAACACTAAAATGTTTCGACGCCCAATTTATGCCATTCAGTTGACATAATATTTTCTGACAAGTCGACATAAGGATCTGACAAGTCAACATTTTCATCTTTTAAGTCGATATTATATAAATAGTTCCTGCTTGGGAGGGTACCTGTTGAAATTGACACCCCGAGAAAACCATTGTCAACCGACGCAAAGCGTCGGTTGACAATGGTCTTCTCAGGGTGTCAATTTCAACTGGTACCCTCCCAAACAGGCACTATTTTTTTTTATAATACTGAATGTCTTAATTTTAAAGCAAATGTTACTGCTTTTATATAGAAAAGACGTGAGTTCTACGACGAACCGTACGCGCATAATTTACGCGCATGTAACAATTCGTTCTATCGGCCCGTTGCCAAGTGTGTTGCTAACGTCGAGGGTATGAGAATGGATTGTCAACTGCGTCTTAACCAATCAGATTTCAGTATTTAACATGAAAGTATAATAATATTATTTGACAACTTGACATTATAATCTGACAAGTCAACATAATTATTTGACAAGTCAACATTATTATCTGACAAGTCGACTTATATAATGAATGATAATTATCTTCAAACTAGTGGCCATTTTGGTTTTTATGTCCAATAAATTATGTTATCTTATCAGATCTTAATGTTGACTTGTTAATTAATTATGTTTATTAGATCTTTATGTCGACTTGTCAGATATTATGATGATATTTAATGGCTGTTAGTGGCACTAACATTCTTTGACAATGAGTTTGTAGTCAATATGAATATTTTCTGAAAAGTCAACATAAAGATCTTAATTGCCATAAATATCTGACAAGTTGACATAAACATCTGACAAGTTGACATAATCATCTGACATGTCGACATCATTATCTTACAGTTGGTGGCAGATATATGCCACCATAGAAAATTATCATTCATATTAGAATTCGACATCTTGTCGAATAATTATGTCGACTTGTCAGATAATTATGTCAAATAATGAAGCTAACCTAAAAAATGATTATGTCGTCTTGTCAGATCCTTGTGTCAACTTCTCAGAAAATATTATACCAACTGGATGGCACAAATTGGGTGTGAAACATTTTAGTGTTGATTTTTTAAAATTAATGTAAATAAATGACAAGTTGACATAAAGATTTGACAAGTCAACACAATTATCTGACAAGTCGACATCAAGATCTGACAAGTCGACATAATTATCTAACAAGTGGTGGCAGAACTATGCCATCGTAAAACATTATAAACGAATGAAATTTCTGGGTTTTTTTAAACAGAATTTTTGTTACTTACTGACAAAATGTTGCCTGAAAATGTTTTTTTTTATCAATCTTATCAGCTTACTCTAAAAAAAATTGGGTACTGTACAGTAACTTCCAGCACTGGAAATGTATACATGTACTGTATTTTTGAAGCAGCCATACTTTGCATGGTTGCATTACAATCAAATGAAAGCTATTGCCCATGGTTGATTGGTTTTATTTCCTCTGAAAATAATTTCTACATGATGCTTAAAATATCTTTTGGTTTTCAGAGTGAAATTCAGGAACAGTGCAAGCTTCTAAAAATCATTGAAAGTGAAATGAGAAATGTTTCAACACCCTGACTACCAAAACTTTTGCAAGCGCTTGTTTCTATATTGAATCATTTGTGATGGAATTTTTAACAGGGTTAAAAAAAATTCTGATGAAATTGATTGTCTGTGGACCCCTCAGAACTAGTGTTGGTGACCGATACAATGAAACGGAAACCATCAAGAAATGAGATACATATATTTACAGCCAATATTGCAAAATTCCATATTTTTTTAGGGAGAGAGCAGAGTCTCTTCATTGTTTTTACATTCCTGAGTTTAAAAGGCCTTAAAGAAGAAACATCTTCTCCAGGTAGTTTTTGTTGTGTGGGTGAGATTTTTGGTTAGTGGGTTGGATGTTGTCATTTCCATGAAACTAGTTATACATGTAGTTCAGTCCCTGTGAATGTCAATGTACCTCTCAAAATCAATTCTAAAGTTGTTTTATAATTTTAGAATGTTATTGATGAAGTATATTGAGGTGATTCAACTGCTGTGATAATTTTAAGAGATAAAATGGCTACTTATATGTTTATACTCAAATAGCCCTCAGGCTTTTTGTAGCTTTTGCTTTTTCCATTTTTTTTAAATTTTCAACTCGTGTTAGAGTTCAATTTAAAAATTTTGATAAAATGCATTAGGTTGGTCACTTGATCGCCAGTGTGATTACCTGTGACCTGGTATATCAAGATTTTCTTGAAAAGCATAATTATTATCAGTTTCAAAATATGAAGAAAATGGGATTCTTTTGAGCTATGTTGTACATGTGTATTCAGTTTGTCATTTTTTGCACTGAAAATGCCAATATATTTCCCAGTCATTTTGAAGAGATGGAATTATTATGCTGGTACAGTAAAACTTGTTGAATCCGGATGTTGTGCATTCCGGCATGTTGTCCAATCCGGCGAAATTATTCAGTCCCTTGACATTTTTCCTATCATTTTATGTTTTAAAAATGTTGTGCAATCCGGATCTTGTCTATTCTGTAAACCGGCCGCGATGAACAGAACCGACTGCTTATAATTAGTGAGAGTTGCATGTATGTCCCATAATCTGGCCACTTATCACTCGGCCTTATGCGAGATAATTACTGCTCAATTATTGATTAATTTTCCTGTCGTCGCTCTTGATTTAAACAACTGTGAATATTAATCCAAACTAGCAACTCATTTTAGTTTATACCGTTAAGTCTTGTTATAAATAAATACGCATTTTTTAAAGTCAGATTAGATCAATTAAAGTATATGTCACTCATTTTTCTGGATACCGCAAGAGTAAGATCGCTGATATGGTTTGTAATGCAATTGTTGAACATACAGTGTTAAATTTTATTCTGTCAAAATGTTCCATTCTTTATTAAATTCTTGTGAATTTTAATATTTATCCATTGTTCCCTGCATCAATACGGTATCGCCATTACGTAATCAACCACCTGTTGACTTGTTGCGTGGTCAATGTTTGTTTAACAATTTCTGGTAAAGCATGCACTTGTCTTGTGTCGGACTTCTCAGGTTAATCGGGTGTTTGAAAAATTATGATGATTTGATTGAAAAAGTATTTCCATTGTGCGTATTCTGTTATGCAATTTTTGTTTTCCAAATTAAAAAAATGAAAATTAAAAATTAGCGCTGTAATCACGATCGATGATGTCTAAAACATTTCAGAAGAAATGAAAATTTTGTAGAATAGACAATCAAGATCTGGACCTATTGCATTAAATGCTAAAGTTAATTTGCAACAATGTTCTCCAAACCGGATGTTGCCTAATCCGGCCAAATTTTTCAGAACCGCACCCTTCGCCGGATTAGACAAGTTTTACTGTAATTATCAAAAATAGCAAAATGTTCAATTTAATATACCAAACTGCACTGAAGTACTGGGTAAAGTCATAAATTAAACTAATTGACCATTTTTCAATCAAAAAGGGTGAAATTTTATATGAAGTTTGATACTTCGATAAGCTTGGTGAATAGAGTCTTGCCAAAGTTAATTCAAATGATAGAAATAAGAGGGTCAATCTTAATTAATCTTATCCGATCAGTAAATTCATACAATAATTGACACAGAAATAACTTATCTTTTTACTTTTTGTCTTAAAAAAGTTATTAGATATAAGGTTTTCCAATCATTATAACCCACTAATTTCAAAGTTTTGATATGATTCTCATAGAGGTTAATATCTGGTGTTCTTACATGTATAAATCAGATTTTGAAGTTTTTATAAAATTGAAAAATATTTTGGTTTCCAGGCAATATTTTACAAGTCATAGCAAATTCACCCAGCCGAGTTGTAGTGAAAAAGAATTATTGAACATTGCCGCTGTGGATGATCAAGACATTGTTGAGTATTTGAATTTATAAATTCAAATTCTACTATTGTTTAAATTTAAAGAATGTTTGGATTGGTAATCCAAAAGCATCACAATCAGTGCATTGAAATAGGCATATCAAATGACTTGGGATCATGCAAATTTTGATCATTTTAAAATACCCAACTTTTACTGTGAAATTTGTTTCTTCATTGGTAATTTCATTATTGATGCATTAATTCAAAGTTAGTGGGATAAGAAATGATTAATATACATTTATTTGCATTGATTGAATGAAAACAATTTATATGACTCTTTTGGAATTAAGATTATATAAAAGCATACAATTCAAAGCTATTAATTTTCATAATTAAGCTACAGTACTGGCACCCCAGTTTGCATTATTTTTTTTTATCTATATATATAATCAGAAAATTACATCGAACATACTCTTTTGCAATGATATGTGTGGATGTTGGTAGCTTGTAAATTCCATTTGTAGAAAGAAGAAGGTACAGTTTCCTACAAAATTTGCCCTAAAATTCAGAAGTTGCATAAAAATACACATATACCATCTTGAACATGTGTGTATATAAAGTACCAAGTTATACACTTTTATCTTGTTTCAAAAAATAATTATGACTTCAACATTTTGGCACATTTCAAAGATTTGGTGAAAAATTATGAAAAATGGCACATTTTCTCACAGTTTTTTGAAGAGGAAAATGTGTCCGCAGCCGTCGCCCACAACGAAATTAATATATTTTATGTGATATCACATGATAAAGTTATTTTGTGAGTTTCATCATGGGCGACAGCTGTGGATATATTTTTCTATTTAAAACACTACTAAGAAACTGGTGTCTTCTGCTCATTTTTATGAAAATTACAGGAAAATGCACTGTTTGTGACATCACAATTAACCTTGTGAGCGTCTAATCGGGTAACTATTTATAGATTTTTAATTTTTAGGTATTCTTGTGTAAATAAACGTTACATTTCAATTTCCTGTGATATTTTTAAAAATCACTCTAAAACAGGGCAAAATATGACTGAAACTGTACCTGGTTCTTACTCTAATTGTCGGGTTGTTCAGTAGATATAAATATCACTGTTTCGCCATTTAAATTGCAATACATGTACATGTATTGATCTTATTTAAACTAAATGAAGAGAATGGTTAATACAAGTATTTTATTTTGTTGATTCTTCATTCTGTTTATTCTTTCATTCAAAATATACTGGTGCCAATACCAATTAATATACTAATTTATAAACAATGATAATGATAAACTATATTCTACACATCATAATTGGGGATATAAAAGGAAAAGGGATATTTACTTGTGTTTGAAAAAAAAAACTGTGATATAAGTACCTGTTTTGTAGTCAGAACAGTAATGCTCCAGAAGAAGAAAATAATACTGTAAATTCCTTGTTTTATGCGTGGACTTAATTCTGCGATTCCGCTGTTTTGCATCAAGTCGGGCGAATATAAAATCAAGAGCACCAATGAATTTTTTTCTTTTGATATTATACAGGTCAAAACTATTTGAAAAATAAGAGGGAGATTTTAAAATCTACGAGGACTGCTTCTCGCGATTTGACGCAGAGATTAATTCCTCACGTTTAATTAGGAGTTTACAGTACACATTACTGGAAATATTCCCTAGGCATCAGCTCTTGTTAATGTTGTTTCATTATGAGTATAAACTGATAATCAAAGTATTTTTTTTCTGAGAAAGCTAAACAAATTAATTCAATATTTATTGATTTAAAAACATAATCTAAATGTGTTTTTAAAAGGACATAGACAATTAAAAAACAATTTCTAATTCAAAATGCTGAAAAAAAATTATTGGGTTGGGGCAATTTTGATGGGTCTTCCGGAGTACAACAAACAAATCAATTTTTTATTTTGGCTTTATAGTCTAGAGTGAACTTTTTTTTAAAGAAACATGCATGTGTCCCAATTTAAAAAAGTTGGGTTTTTTTCGTCTTTGGAATGTATGTGTATAAAGAAATAAGACTTTCACAGGGTAGTCAGTCAAATCGAGTAGTATTAAAAACATGTATTATGCTTGTATTAAATTAAGTGTTGAATGAATTTATGCTTGATTACCAGGCCATATGGTCTAGAATACAAGCCACAGTACATGCAGATATAGCTCTCGATACATTTTGGCTTTTGTATTGCCATGATGCATAAATAATTTCTCCTTGATGGATAAATCATTATTATAATTATCAATAACAGAATGGACCATGCAAGAGTACCCATTATGATTGCTTACAATTTCAATGCACATTGTCAAATGTACATGTCTTTCTCCAAAAAAAAAGAAATGAAATCCAGTCATTAAATTATGGCTTTAATTAACAAAATCATTATTGTTATTAAGTCACTAGGGAGACCATGTTGTTGTAGCTAATGGTATCAATTGCATGTGCATCATGCCAGCAAGTTACTGAGTGTGTGTGTATGTGTTGCTATTCTTTTTGTAGTTTTATGTCAGACTGTTATTTTTATAATCATCACCATGCAAACAATGAAAAGCAAAATAATAGCCAATAACCATTGATTTTGATATACATGTATTACCTGTACAATGTTAACAGATTTTGATATCATTTTAAAAGTTCAGAGAATATATATAATCTCATATAGCCTGTTGGACTGTGCATTCCAAAACCAATTTTCTTACTTGTATATACAGTTTTTTTTAGGTTTCATTTTTTGAGTACAATTTAGACTATTCTTGATGACAAGAATGACTCAATTACATAGAATTAATGTAACTTGTGTTATGTTCCCATATAATGTAATACATGTATGGCATCTACAACATAATACATGATTCCAATATTATCATTAATTAGCAATATCCAGTGTTTGTGAACATGTTCATGTAATTTTAGCTGTCTGAAATCGAATATATTTATAAAAGGACAATATTTGATTATAGGGAGAAAAATTTGGCCCCGTGAAATGAACTTTTACTGTAATTTTTTTTTTTTTTTGGGGGGGGGGGTTTAAATTTCCAAATGCCCATAATTTAGAAATATTAACCTTTTCCTGCAATTGTTCACGTTTTTTAGCATAAAACTGCTTGTTTTCAAGCAGCTTTTCTTTGATTCAGAAAGCATTGAGCACAAGTTTGAACAAACAAAATTTTTTCATCAGAGATGTATCTATCCAAGACTAATAAGTGACAAAACATTTTCCTTGTTCAAAGTGTCCCTATTTTCGAAAAATTATAAGAAAAATATATATTTTTGATTGATTTTGATTGATATATAAAAATAGTGTCACTTCTGACGTCAGATACTACAGTACTAGTGAGTTCAAATAAATCAAATAAAAACTTTAAGGTGAAAAATATATCAATTTAACTCTTCTAAAAAAATAACATAACAATTTAGTGTACCTGAAACACTTTTAAAATGGCGAGTTATGGGGGCCAAATTTGACTTGTATTATATGTAGTTTTTTTAAGGAAAATATGTTTGATGGCAATAAAAGTGTTGCACTTGAAAGCATGGTTCGAAAAATACATGTGAAAAACAGTATATTGCAATATTAAGCTATTTTGTCTATTGTTTAGGTAAAGAACAAATGATTACAGGTTTTACTCACTGTAATATTTGGTCATATTAAACAAACAATTCAGAAAATATACATCATTCTACCGATACTGAAGTAGTTATAAGTCATACTTGTTCTACTTGTGATCCTCAGAAACCCTAATTAATTAAGACATCAATTGATCTTGTGCAGCTTGTTTATTGATTTATAATTGTATGCATATTGTCATAGTTAAATTTGGTCAGTATTGTGTATTTTAAAAAAATGTTGTGTTTGACTGTTACAATGGCAGCTGTTGTAAAAAATGTTGTTAAAATGTTACTATACCAAATTAATAATAAAACTACTTTGATAAAAAAGAGAAAATTTGAAGACTAGAGGCCAATTGCATGACATATGGTAAAATTAATGGCAATGCAATTTTAATACCAGGATATATATAACAATGTACCTAGAGATCATAAAGTCCAGTATAATGTTATATGTGTTATATTTAAGATTAATTTACTATATACATGTAATATTTATTTAACTCAATATGACAGGTCAAATTTTATTGGTCATTATGATTGTATTTTTACAGAGTGAAGTTTTGACAGAGATCATGTGACCTGGGGGTCAGAGATTATGAGGGCAGAAATGTATGAATTCTTGCTTTCTTTTTCAAGAGTTTTATGTGTACACTGTTTAGTGGCTCTTTAATTCAGTGGACATGCAGAGATCATGAAATGCATTACCAAAATTATTACTGTGCTCATAGAACACAGCCTGTACGTTTTTTGTTGTGTGTTTTTTGGGGGGTTTTTTTGTTACCTAAAGTAAATTTTTTGAAATAGTTATAAGAAGGCCGGGTGGTAAAAAACCTATACACATCAAATCTACCTTAAATTTTAAGACATGATTGTTATTGTTTTGGACAGAAAAATGTTTTAGTTTAAAATAATTTACATTTTTTTATATCTTCTATACAGAACTCTTTGACAGTTTAATATTATTTAATGCTCAGTAACAAAGGTTTTGAATCATAATATTGCTCAAGTTAGGCCTCGATCACTAGCATTTTAATAGAATCAATTTTCATGTATTCCTCTCTTCCCATCTGCTAAAAAGGCTCTATATTGCAGTTCATGTGATGTTGTAGATGAATCTTGTAGCAGTAGAACTTGCAATGGTTCTTTAATAATCATATATTAAAACTTATATAATTGCCATTTTATGAAGAAATTTATTACTTTTTCTTCAGCAAACTTTAATTATACTGGTTAGAATTTTGTTCAATATGAACACCTGCTCATTCCAATCAGTGTGTTGTTGATACTATGGACATAACTGTATATTATTGACACATATATAATTATTTATCACATACATGTTATGAAGTAATGGCTGGAGTTGGCCAATTGTGTTTGTTACGTAATACATTGTGGAATAAATATTTATGAATTGTTGACAATCAAGATTTCAGTTTTTCTTCAATTCTTTGTCTATTTGTGATAAAATGAACTAACCAAGAGTGCAATATAGATTATACAATAGAATTATACCATAAAACAAACCATAAAAAAAAATACTTATATATATACATGTAACCGCTAGGATTTCATCCAAATATCTATCCATCAGTCAAGTATGGTGTGAATGAATGCATGCAATTCTCTATATGCTACTCATCGTTTTTGCTAGCTAGGCCAAAATGAGAAAAAAGGGACTTGTTTATTGTTTAAAAGAAATGTATAATTGACATGGATCAAACACTTATGTACATACCTTAATTGGTTAGTTAGTAAGTACATGTCATATACCTTGACTGTCCTTTAGTCCAGAGGGCAGAGGTTGCACCCCCTTTGAAAATGCAAAAGGAAAAATAAGAGATATTTAAAAAGGGGAGGGGCAATTAAGGTGAGAGTGAAAGGTTGGGCTGGGAGAAGAAGTTATATTTTGTTATATTATTGTGACTCAGGTGGCCTATTGCAATTGGTCGTCATGCGCTAACAATTTTACATTTTTAACTTCTTCTTGAAAACTATATACAAGCCCAATTGTTATCATTTATTGTTTTACCGGTAATCATCTCTAGAGTAAGAGGAATCTAAATTGTGAAATTTATGACTTTACCACCCCTGGGGCTTCATGGGTGGGGTCAAATATGCAAAAATAGACAAATTATTAAAAAAAATCTTCTCTCCTCCCACACATGTTGAAAAAAACTAAATGAATGATTATCATGTCTATGAAGTCATCTATTGTGAAATTCATGGCCTCTGGGTAAGTGGTTAAGGCCCTAACGTGAAGCCAATATAGCCATATAGTGAAAATGTATTAAATCTTAGAAAATCTTCTTCTCTACTCCCATATAATTATATTTGATAAAAAGTAAACTTTAAGGTGTATGAAATCCTGTACCAAAATTGTGAAATCCATGACCCTAGGGCCTTGGTCAGTGGTTAAGGCCCTAGGGTAATGCCAATATGGCCACATGGTGAAAATGTATAACATTGTATATTTTCTTATGTACTTATGTCATGGTAGATAAACTAATGCATTGTTATTATGTCCATAATGTGTTCCTAAATTGTGCAACTCGCTGCCCATTGGGCAAGGGTTGAGGGTTTTTATTTTTGGAGGATTGACAAAATATGACCATGTAGTGAACTCATTTTAATTGCTTGAAAGTCACCTTTATTTTTACAGACATGCTTATCACTCATCTAGGGTGATACATACATGCATAGCTCTATCCAGACGTATTGGCCATGGTTTGCGACGATGAAACATATTTCACAATTCAATTTCTGCAACAGATAAACAATTTTTAATTTTTTCATCGAGTTCCTTATTCGGTATTTTTAATGTTAACAGAAAATCTGTTCCTTGTATTTGGCACATTTAAAGATAAAACATTCATTTTCAATATTGGTAAATATAAATATCCAACTGAAACTGTAGTTGTACAGTCAAATAAAACATTGAGTGACGTAATTGAAGTTGTTTTTAATTAAAGGATGGGGAAATATGAAAGTATGCGTTGGACTTATCTTTTATGTAAGAAGTCACGAGAAATGAAGCAGACCCTTTAAACATGTAAATATCACTCTAACCATTAAGGTGGAATAACACACCTAGAAAAAGTCACTCAAATTAACAGTAAATTATTTGATTATGAAAGATATAAAGACAAATAAACTGTACATATGTCAAATAAGTGAAAAGGATGACTGCACTTAGCGCCGGGTTTTGGGCCCTCTTCGGTCGCTTCTGTTGCGATTATTTCTTAACCTAATATCACTTTTGTTAATTTTTTGAAAAAGTCTAGTCAATTTCCAACATGAATTCAGATTTTAGACTGTGATACAATAAGCTCATTCTATGTTGTTCTCCTTATAACTTTCGAAAAAAGGAGAATTTTTGCTTATCTGCCCTTGATCAAACATAAGATTAATAATAATATGCATGAGAGGTGGAGCTGACATTATCAGAATGGTACTAAAATTAGACTAGCATGAATAACAATGCCATGTATAAAATTTTATGTGACCACTCTTTCACCATACCCCTATCTATTCTATATGGTACACGTATACTATATACTACGGTTTCAACAATTAGACCACGCCCATGGCATGCAAGTACAGAAGACTTTAAATCAATGCTTGAAAACTTACTGTGTTCGAAAACATTGTCCTAGTTAGCACATAACATATTACCTTACACGTCACGTGATATAATGCTGTATTCACAAAAATACCTGAGGTGAGAAACCGCGTGGTGAATTATAATATTCAACATGTATCAACCCTTGGTTACCACAGAGAAAGCGAAAGTAAGAAAAAGCAGTTTTTTTCTCATGTAAACCATGAGCGCAGGTTTGTCTACTCTTTTAATCTCCCTTTGACATAACTTTGATAATGCAAATATACAACAACTGTTAAACGGAGAACAATAGACAAACATGCGCTGACTATGTATGAAGTCAGTATAAGAGTGGGCGTCCTCATTATCGTACGGAGATTCAAGAAATCGTGATGACCCCCACCTATGAAAACAATTTCGTACTTGGTATCAACATATTTTATTAAACGCAATTACGTAAAGTTGCAGTTTAGATGTTAACCATTTCTACAATTGAAAAAAAAATTCTTCTTTTAAAAGTTTATTTCTTGCAAATACCGCATGTCCTTTTAAGTGCAGTTATTCTTTGCAGTTTAAGGGGGGGGGTTAAAAAAAATTGATTTTCTTTATCAATTCAGTAAGTAAAATCAAAAACCCCTGCGGGATTCGAACTTGGGATGTACGGATCACAAGCCCGACACACTATCCACTCGGCTATGGAGTAAGTTATATGTTGCCGTCGATAACATCCTTTTAATAAAACAAAATTTCGTTTCGATCAGAGGTCAGCCATTTTGTGACGATGTGTTATTCCACCTTAAGGGGGATGTTCGGCCATCTTGTACATGTGAAAATAAAAATGTAAACATTTCTTGAACTTACTTGTTTCTGCTCAAAATTGGCCAAAACTGTTGTCAAAAGATGAAAAAGCGATAAATATGAGATTCTACGTGTTGTTTTGTATGCAAATTATGCATACAAGAACAGAACAATACCTTTTTTTATCACTTAGAACAGCTGTAGAACTGCACAACTGCAGACTTATTTTGAAGATTTAAAAATCTGATAGATAAGCAAGGGGTTCATTTGTGTCCTGTCTATAACCATTTTGGTTATATCTTGCACATTATTGTAGTAACGTTGCCTCAACATAGGTTACCCTATTTTGTTAAGTCGTTATTGGATCTATTTTTAGAACAAGAAAAATCCAGCCTATACTTATAACCCCTGTGTTTATGGAGGCACATTGACGTTATATTTTCATAAAAAATGTTAATTTAAAACAATCTGTCTTGAATGTAACAAACAACTCTATACCAGTTCCAATGGGGGTTTTTCAGTATAAATTAAATTTTAATTTTTTCTAGAAGAAGGGTTGGGGTTCAAAAATTGATTATCTTTAATTAAAAAAAATATACACATATTTTTCGATGAAAATATAACTTCAATGTAATCCCATCGACACAGACAAAAATATCTTGTGTAAAGTGATGGTTTTTGAGGACCATTTTATGAATAGGGTACCCTCTTTTGAGACAAAGTTACAACTTAAATAAGCTGGTTTAGACCTTTTTCTCAACAAATGGTTGTAGTGTGGACACGAATGACCTTCTTTCATATTTTTTCAGATTTTTAAATCTTGAATTTAAGTCTATTGCTGCACAATCTAAATAATTTAAGTTTAAATTCCATATAGTTATATACTAAAGGTCTAAATCATCTCTCTCTCTCTCTCTCTCTCTCTCTCTCTCTCTCTCTCTCTCGTCAGCGACAAAAGTCATAAAAAAATTTTTTAAAGGATTATCGACGGCAACATGTAATTAACTTACTACATACTTTAGTTGAGTGGATAAAGTGTCGGGCTAGTGATCCGTACATCCCGAGACCGAATCCTGCAGGAGTTTTGTTGTTCCTCACTGAATTTAATTTTTTAGATATTCAATTTTTTTTATCCCCAAACTACAAATTTTCGCTTATTTGACATATGTACAGTTTATTTATCTTAATTCTTTAATAATAAAATAATTTGCTGTTAATTTGAGTGACTTTTTTCAGGCGTGTTATTCCATCTTAACTCTTCCCTTAACGACTGGCTCTCAAATTTCACTTGATTATTAGAAATGCATTCCTAAAGCGTTGTAAATAATAAAAAAAGAAAAGAAAAATAGAATTTGACCAAAATCGTGACCATGCCCCTTTAAGTCATTGGCAAAAGGCAAAGTTAAGTTTCATTAATTTCCGACCAACCCTTGTTACATACACAGATGTGTATATTGCCAGAAATTCCGATTCCACTATTTTTGCTGGGAATTTCGACGTACCTTTTGAACAAAGAATTTTCGCCATTTTGTAACGAAAACTCTTAAACCGCTGCATGGAATTTAGAGAAACTTTGTAGGTATTTAGGACACAATGTGTAGATGTGTTTATTACCAGAAATTCTGATTCCATTATTTTTCCTGGGATTTTTGGACCTTTTGAACTTGGAATTTTTTCCTTATGTTAAATAATAATGAATATTTTGTAAGCGTTTATCCTCTTTAACCACTGCATGGAATTTAGTGAAACTTTTTAAGCATTTAGGACACAATGTGCCTGTTGCCAGGAAATTCTGATTCCATTATTTTTCCTGGGAATTTCGACATTTATGAATTTAAAATTTTGGCCCAATGTTGAATATAATAATGAACATTTTGTAAGCGCAACTCCACTTAAACCACTGCATGGAAATTTAGTGAAACTTTGTAGGCAGGAAATTTTGATTCCGTTTTTTTTTTCTAGAAAATTGAGCCCTATTAAAGTTAATTTTTTTTTATTTGTTAAAAAAAAGGAATAGATGTGCATATTTGTAGGAAGTTATTTGCAAGTTATGCCCTTTATCAAACTATTTCATGTATTTAAGGCATACCTTGCCATTCGTTATGTGCATCATTGTCAAGTAATAGGGGAGCGTTGGGTTTGTGAACTTGCTCACTTTTTCTTTCATTTCAATAGAGCTATAAATCACAATTATCCGTTTCTTAAGAAATGCAATGTTAGCTTACTTCAAATATGCATGAACCACAAAAGAGCATTTTTAAATCATTGTTAAAATAAATCCAAATAACAACCAAAGTTATAATTTTTATTAAATGCTATGATCTTATGGACAAATAATTTTTTGCTCCTCGCATTGAAAAAGGTGCTTATAATTGAAAACGAAAAACTGGAAACAATTTAAAGTTTTATTTATTTCTTTAAACAGCAATGATACATGTATACGTAAATGTATAATATTATAGGTTCTTTATGTTGCTGATACATGTAATGTCACGTCATTATTAACCACCCACTCATATGCAGCTAAGTTTTTTGAAAGCTCTGTAATGAATGTTTACATGTATGTATGTATGTGCATGGTCAAATGGTCTTTCGTTGTTCTGTGGTTCAGTTATCAAGCACCATACAATATAACACAGTTAATTATTTCATACGGTACATGTTACATTGTATACAAATATGTTCTTGTAATCTACTCTTAAATAAGTGTGTAAATACAACAGCAATGAATCAGCAGATGTAAACATAAACAACATAATATACAATGTACATGCACCATGTAGCACCTTATGTTGATTAAAAATGTGATCTGTGAAAAAGGACATTTTAATGTACAGGGCAGTTTATAGCTACTGCACAAGTGTCCGGTATTACAGCGTGTACATGTGATAACATAAAATTCTCTTGAAGATGATTTATTTAGTGGCGGATTAATTGATTACCTTTCTAAATAAATATCTATGCAATATTACAACATTGTGGAGAACATTTGGTGTAGGCCTATGTATAACAAATCATAGAGTACCGATAATTCATTTGTGTATAGTAATACTGTATATATAGTATATGTCTTAGTCAACTTGATTCACTTAATTAAATTAAAATTATTAGGACACTGATCCAAATCTCAAAAAAAAAAAAAAAAATACGGGCAGAAATGTAGAGATCTGTATTAGTTATAGCAATGACAGATCCTCAGCAATTTTCAATAAGTCTTGAATATCTGAAAATATTTTTTTTATATCATAAATTTGGCTTTTGTAATTGGAAATGAGTAGTAAACTAATATTTTAATATTAATGCTCTTATAATTAGAAATGTCTAGTAATCTTAAAGATAGTTCATTAATACATTCTGGTCATCAAAAATGACTTTGGCTCAAAGGCGTCTTAAATTCATGTAGGAAGATTGTTGGTTTGATCTTCCAATTTGCCCAAGAGAAGTTTTACACAAATCTCATTCTTTCAATTATATTTTCCACCACAACTAAGCTTCACTTGTGAATAATATGCTATAAATTTGTAAAACGCCAGGAAACCAGAGTAAAATTTCCTTAGATTTCAATTTAAAATGTATGAGGAACAGATAACATCATCATGATGATTTTTAGAGAGCTGAGAATAGCCTATTCTT
Source organism: Magallana ariakensis (assembly GCA_020458035.1). NCBI lineage: Eukaryota > Metazoa > Mollusca > Bivalvia > Ostreida > Ostreidae > Magallana > Magallana ariakensis. Next base: position 23,361,029 of record CM035815.1, on the reverse strand, counting down.
AAGGTTCTCCTATAGGAGAACCTTAATTAGATTGCAGGCATAATATTATTACTAACATGTACTGATACAATTATATGGAATTCTACATTTAAAATCAAGAGTTTCTGAGTATTATACATATTAAACATATCACAAGTCAAAGTAGAAAAAAAACGAAAGTGCTGCATTCATTCTATACATGTATACTACTGGAATTCAAATAAAAACCTGTTACATTCATTCTGTTTAAAAAACATACCAACATCAAGTTATAAGCTTCAACAATATTTCTTTGGCACCCTGTATATATATATATAGACCACAATCAAAACTGAGCATTTATTAAACACAAAAAAGATCTACATGTCTGTCCATGTATAAATGTACCGGTCTTAATTTATCAAATTTTCAGTCTTTTGATATGTTCATTGGAATGAAAGCTCTAATTGGAGTCAGTGAATGAGTGTCCGTGAATATGAATGGATGTTGATTCAAACCAGTGTATTGAGACTGATGAGGGATGATAAATGTAATAGGAAACATGCCCCTGAGCTCTGTATGTTTACATGCAGTTCTCTCTTAACGTTGATCTGGTGATTCTATTCCCTTCTCGAATTTGAACGGCACAAGACGTTTGTACACAAATCCAACAAAGATCACAGTAATCAGTGTCATCCCACACATGGACACAAATGTCACTCTGGGGCCGAATGCATGGTAAGTCAGGCTGACAAAAATAGGTCCTACTGTGCGAGCCAGACTCCCCGAGGCTGTGAGGATCCCCATCATTGTACCCTGAAAAAGTTGTCATTTATTACAAATCAAGGAAAGAAATTTAATAAATTTATATTCATTACATTTGTGATCAAATCATTTTCATGTAACTGGGTGCAAAAACAAACAAGAGGCCCATGGGCCACATCGCTCACCTGAGTAACACTAGACATAATAAAATCAGCTAAATACATGTATAAACCTACATCAAACTTTAAAATTTTTATGTGGCCCAAGAATTATCCAGGTCCACAGTCCAAACAACTGAGAATCAACAAATGTCAATATGATTACAAATAAGTAATACTATATACTAAATATTTTTGATTATAATCAAATTTATTTCCTATGTAAAATTTCACACACCCCCCATTATAGTTTCATTTTTTATTATTTGATTTTTAAAGATTTTTCTCTATATATATTTCTACCTAAGGATGCTTCCACTTAAGTAACAGCTTTTCTGCTTAATTGATTTTCAAAAAGAAGATATTTCTCTTTACATTCCTATGCAAAATTTCGCCCCCCCCCCCATGGTGGCCCCACCCTACCCTCAGGGATTATGGCTTGAACAAACTAGAATTAACACTACCTGAGGATGCTTCCACACAAGTAACAGCTTTTCTGGCCAATCGGTTCTTGAGAAAAAGATTTTTTAAATATATTTCTCTATTTATTCTAGATAAAAATTTGACCCCCAATTGTGGCCCCACCCTACCCCCGGGAATCATGGTTTGTATAAACTTGATCTTCCCTACCGGAGGAGGCTTCTACACAAGTTACAGCTTTTCTGGCCAATTGGTTTTTGAGAAGAAGATTTTTAAAGAATTTTCCCTAAATATTCCTATGTAAAAATTCGTCCTTCAATTGTGGCCCCTTCCTTAACCCCCAGGGATCATGATTTGAACAAACTTATATAAATCTACACTACTTGAGGATGCTTCCATGCAAATTACAGCTTTTGTGGGCCAATGGTTCTTAAGAAGAAGATTTTTAAAGAATTTTCCCTATATATTTCTATGTAAAAATTCGACCCCCAATTGTGGCCCCACCTTACCCCCAGGGATCATGATTTGAACAAACTTGAATCTACACTACTTGAGGATGCTTCCATGCAAATTACAGCTTTTCTGGCCAATTGGTTTTTGAGAACAAGATTTTTAAAGATTTCTCTATATATTCCTATGTAAAAATTCAACCCCCAATTGTGGCCCCACACTACCCCCGGGGATCATGATTTGAACAAACTTGAATCTACACTACTTGAGGATGCTTCCATGCAAATTACAGCTTTTCTGGCCAATTGGATTTTGAGAGGAAGATTTTTTAAAGATTTCTCTATATATTCCTATGTAAAAATTCGGCCTCCAGTTGTGGCCCCTTCCTTAACCCCCGGGGATCATGATTTGAACAAACTTATATAAATCTACACTACTTGAGGATGCTTCCATGCAAATTACAGCTTTTGTGGGCCAATGGTTCTTAAGAAGAAGATTTTTAAAGAATTTTCCCTATATATTTCTATGTAAAAATTCGACCCCCAATTGTGGCCCCACCTTACCCCCGGGATCATGATTTGAACAAACTTGAATCTACACTACTTGAGGATGCTTCCATGCAAATTACAGCTTTTCTGGCCAATTGGTTTTTGAGAACAAGATTTTTAAAGAAACCAACAAATTTTTTTATAATTCTTAATTATCTCCCTTTTAAAGAAGATGTGGTCCTTCATTTTAATAAACTTGAATCCCCTTCACCTAAGGATGCTTTGTGCCAAGTTTGGTTGAAATTGGCCCAGTGGTTCTGGAGAAGTAGTCGAAAATGTAAAAAGTTTACAGACGGATGGACAGACGGACGCCGGACAAAAAGTGATCAGAAAAGCTCACTTGAGCTAAAAAAAAAAAACAAACAAAAAGTCACATTTAACCATTAGCTGCTCTCTCTCTCTCTCTCTCTCTCTCTCCATATACCTGTGGCTTGGGTCCAAGAATTTTGGAGAATAAGGCATAAGACATAACATTTCCTGTGGGATATCCTATACAAATGAGAGCTGTGCCACAAAGAAACTGAGATAGTGTCACGATAGGTGTGTAAGAACACCACTGATAGGCATCAGGGCATCCTGTGGCTTCTGAATCACTCCCTGAACTGTTTCCGGGGGCAGCAGTTGTAGACTGGTTATAATGGGGAGGAACCGTCTTATCAGATGGGATAACGGTAAACCATGAACCATTCTTTGGTAGTTGGTGCTCTGGGCCAATGTCTAAATCAATTAATAAATTTTTATATCATATTTTTAAAATTGAATTTACAAATTGTAAGAACTGGAAAACAATGTTGGCTAAAATTTAAATTTGCTTACTGGCCATTTGGGAGGAAGGGTAATCATTACCCCAAGGAAGATACACAAAAAATCCCAAAAAGCAGCAAATGAGACCACCAATCAATAACAAACGCTCATTGACCCTAGAAAATGAAGTCAATTGTAAGTTAATTTTTTCATAAATATTATGAGAGTCAAACCAATACTAGCAAATTAATGGTGTTTGCAGAAATAACAGTTGTAAATGTACCATTTGGAGAGTATCTTGATGACTATGAACACCAATATGGCTACCACCCCACCAACAGCTAATATGATGCCATTATAGAGGGTGGCATGAGCACGAGTCCAGGCATACATGTCCATCGTTAAAGGAGTTCCAATGCTAGAATAATAACAATAAAGAACACATGACTATTACAATACTATGACATTACAGACATTTCAAAAATAGAGAGAACTTGGATGTTTTTGAAAACTTGCAAAGCGTAAACTTCTGTACATAAGAATTGACAGCATGACCCAATCTGCATCATACAAATACAGGTATATTTAATCCCTTTGTATATAATCTTATAAAGAAAAGGAAGCTTACGTTTCAAAGACCGCAAAGATGAATAACACCACAAAAAAGATGATGTTTGAGGAGGCAACAGCAATCTTATCTGGTTTGTAGTCTGGGATTTCTTCTTTACCTACAAAAATGGAAATACATATAATATACAATTTAAATTGTATCGAGATAATTGAATAACAGATTAACAACCAATTTACTAACATTAAACCAGTTAATATAAATTGGTTCATTTAGAATTCTAGCTTTTAAAATGGATCAATTTGCTTATATGGAAGTAACTTTGGCACATTTCAGGGGTGCATATTAAACAAGAGGTCCAGGGGCCACATCGCTCACCTGAGCAACAATAGCCTTATATCTGATCAAATTAGCATTACAGTATCAAAATCAAAATATCTTGACAACTAAGTACAGTAGATCTTGCTCAAAAAATTTAAAACATCTGCCGATTTTTATCCACATATTTTTATGGTAAATACATAGCCCCTTTTGTTGTTGTACCTGTAAAAAGATTTTTCTCTATTCCTATATAACCCCCCCCCACTTTGTGGCCCCACTTTTCTCTAAGGAATCATGGTTTAATCAAACTTTAATCTGCACAACCCGTGCTTTCACACCAGTTACGGGTACTACTTTTTGGACTGAAAACTTTCCCAGAATATTTTTAAAGATTTTCTCTATATATTCCTATGTAAAAATTCATCCCCCCATTGTGGCCCCTCCCTACCCCCGGGGACCATGATGTAAACAAACTTGAATCTACACTATCTGAGGATGCCTCCACAAAAGTTTGAGCTTTTCTGGCCTAATTGTTTTTAAGGAGAAGATTTTTAAAGATTTTCTCTATATATTCCTATGTAAATATTCATCCCCCCATGGTGACCCCATCCTAACCCCCGGGGACCATTATTTAAACAAATTTGAATCTACACTATCTGAGGATGCTTCTGCTCAAATTTGAGCTTTTCTGGTCTAATAGTTTTTGAGAAGAAGATTTTTAAAGATTTTCTCTATATATTCCTATGTAAAAATTCATCCCCCAATTGTGGCCCCACCCTACCCCCGGGACCATGATTTAAACAAACTTGAATCTACACTATCTGAGGATGCCTGTGCTTAAATTGGAGCATTTCTAGCCCTATAGTTTTTGAGAAGAAGATTTTTAAAGATTTTCTCTATATATTCCTTTGTAAAAATTCATCCCCCCCCCATGGTGGCCCCACCCTACCCTCGGGGACCATGATTTAAACAAACTTGAATCTACACTATCTGAGGATGCTTCCACTCTTATTTGAGCTTTTCTGGCCCAATAGTTTTTGAGAAGAAGATTTTTAAAGATTTTCTCTATATATTCCTTTGTAAAAATTCAACCCCCCATTGTGGCCCCACCCTACCCCCGGGGACTATGATTTGAACAATCTTGAATCTACACTACCTGAGGATGCTTTCATACAAGTTACAGAATTTCTGGCCTAATAGTTTTTGAGAAGAAGATTTTTGAAAAATACCTACAAATTTTAAATAATTCTAAATTATCTCCCCTTTAAAGAGGGTGTGGTCCTTCGTTTGAACAACTTGAATCCCCTTTACCCAGTGATGCTTTGTGCCAAGTTTGGTTGAAATCTGCCCAGTGGTTCTGGAGAAGAAGATGAAAATGTGAAAAGTTTACAATGACAACAACGCCAACGCCGACACCGACGCCAACGCCAACGACGACAGACAACGGACAAATTTTGATCAGAAAAGCTCACTTGAGCTTTCAGCTCAGGTGAGCTAAAAACCAAGAAAGGATTCCTCATCCTAAGTAGCGGAATACATAGGATCAATTTTTTTGAGTTTTATATGTCCAGGGAAGTTGAACCATTGACATTTTGGGCTCAAATTAAAAGTTGTCCTTTACACCATAGGGAGTACCTATCAAGTTTGATGTCTTTTTACAAAGATATCAACTGGTCAATGTCCAGAGTAATTTTACCCTTTACCTTTCTTTATGACCTCAAAGCCTACCGGTATTGGGATCATCTTAATTTCTTTATGGGGGTGCTTGTATACCAAGTTTGATGTCAGTCCAGCAAAGGGATCTTAAAACACTGATCGGACAACAAATAATTGGTAAATTACTAAGCTACACACTGACCAACTGACCAACCAGCAACTGCAGGGGTATTTTAGACAAAAGCATTAATTTTTTTTAAAAAGTAATTGATTGAAATTCAACAGGGAACAAACCTTAGATAGACACAATAATATATTCTATTCATTGTTGACAAACCTGGGTCCTGAATACTATGACTGTACTCTTCATCAATAACCCTGTGCTCCTTGAACACTAAAAACAACAGGAGGAGATTGAGGATGCCCACCAAAGCACTGAGGAATGCCGGAGCAGTGTAGAGATTGATCCGCAACCCAGACATGTGGACTGGTCCTGGGTAGCCTATTGGAACCATGGCTGTCTGAATTCCTGCAGGTAAATTTAAAATTGTGTTAAAAGTATTTTCAAATTCATAAAGCCCCTTTCATAATTGGCGCATGAGCAGAAGCAACTAAATATTCATGCAACTGAAATATTTAGATTTAGATCATAAACTGTTGCCGAAATAAGTTGTGCAATGATAGTGAAACATTGCAAGATTACATATTGAGAAACATTGAGCAACAAATAATTGTGATAGTGAAAAAATTCTGATCGCAAAGTGTTGTAAAGTGCTCGTGCGCCAATTGTGAGAGGGGCTTTACTCTTTACATTCATACATATGCACAAGGTCAAAGACATCTGTCAAGTTTTGTAACACATCAAATTAGAAAAACCTACATATAAATTAATACTGCATATTAAAAAATATCTTGTGAATACTGTCATTTCTCCTACCAGTCTAGTTCTACAAAAAATTAATGTGTAGAAAGCATTGACCTAAATTTGTTATGAAAGAGCCAACTTGATGACACAGAGTAACTCAGATGCTTAATTTGTGCAGCGCAACTTCCTACCTGGTCCTACAATAAACCCAATGGCCTGGAAAGCACTGAGATTGGCCATAGCTGAGGTTCTCTCCTTCAGCTTAGTGGCTCCTGACAGGTACGACCTCACTACAGCAACATTTCCTGCAAGACATTAATGCCTTATTAGACTAGAAGTGCTTAAATTATCTAATCTTAAAAAATTGATAGTGTCGTATTTGATTGCATGTAATTCCAATGTTTTTTTTTTAAATATTATCTACAAGAATGGCTTATTTAAAATATTTATAAAGCTAATTCAATTTTTTTTAAAAAGGTTACCAGTATCTAGCTGCATTCTTTATTAGAAATATTTGATCTGATTGACAATACATGTACATTAATTTATCTTATCTACTAACTGAAAAAATTACAACCATAATGACGTGCTAGCTGTTTATTATCTTATCAAAGACAAATAAAGATTATAAAAAAATTAGACAAACAGGAAATGACATGGTGTGTTTTTGAACATGCAGATAAACTTCAGCAACCAAACCCATGCAATGATAAATTAATGTACCTTGATCAATGAAGTTCAAAATATTTCAATGTACATGTAATATCAAAGTCATAGAGTGCATCCCTTAATTTTGCTGACACACTCTGTGGATAATAGACTTTACAATTTGGTTAACTTGGGGTTATAAATGATTTAAATTTATAGCAGATATTCCTTTTGTACTTTAATTTGTACATTAATTTTGTCTCAAATTCACAATATATAAATAGTGCCTGATTGTTTGGGAGGGTACCAGTTAGAACGGATTGTCAACTGCGTTTAAACCAATCAGATTTCAGTATTTAACATGAAAGTATAATAATATCAAATGTCATATACGGTACATTAAAATACACATAAAAGAGTAATACATGTATAAACATTTATGTACCTGCTCCAAATCCAATCAGTGCTCTGGCTGCAATCAGGAAAACAACTCTGTGGGTCTTGATGTCCTCCAGATAAGCATACAAGATGTTAGCCAGGATGTTAATGATCAGGGAGATAACCAGCGGTTCCCTGCTTCTCCTCATGCAGTTAGCCATCTTTCCAAAGAAAGGAGAGGCAATCAGCTGCCCTATGCTATAAGAAGCAACCACCCAGCCCAAGAGATCGGTGGATGCACTGGATTCAAGCTGGTGAGATAATTAAGACTCTCGTTTTATTAAAGATCTGACATGCTTGCATAATTTTATATTCTTATATATATAAATCTAGACAAGTTTATCACTCTACATGCATATGTAAAGTGATGACAGGCAGGTCCTAAACCAAGCAGAATTAACTTTGACCACTCATAAGTTTTTATTTCTTACCAGTTTTAGATACGGCCATATTGAGGACATGCAAATGGAAAATGACACACTACTGAGAAACATGGTGAGGTACATGACTCGTATTGACCTCCATCGACTCCGCCGAACAAGGGGGTTCTCAATGAACACACTGCCACTAGATGTACTGAAAATACAGTAACAAAATCAAAGTACTGAAGTATCATAAAAAATTATAAACATTACCGAATGTAAATCTTTTTAAAACAAAAAGAATACAAAGCCACTAAGCTTTTAAAGTGCCCAAACATCAAAAGTGTAGAAAATAAACAATTCAGTAAGCAAATTCTACAATTAATAAAGCACATCTTTAATTTAAGTCATTCCACAAAAGCATATCAGGGCCTAAAGGGTAAAAAAAAATCATCAATTATTTGCACACTAAAATTCATCTTTGCTAGCCAAGGGTGATGAATCGATCAGCCCGAGGGTACATGTTTTTCTATTCTGAAAAGAGAAACACTGAGGATCATCACTCTTGAGAGACATTATAAGATCACCTCCCTTAGATAGTAAAAATGTAAACATGCAATCCAACTATTTCTTTCCTTATCAATAAAAACTATAAACACCACTTTTTATATCTTCATTGCCATCTTCATGTACTTTTATTACATAAATTCCATGGCTGCTAGTTTACTTACCATTTATCTTCAAGAGCTTCAATTCCTTCAATCTTTCCATTTTGAGCGAAATATTTGACAGATATAACAGAAATCCCATTATTATCCATGATAACCATAAAAAAATTCAACAGATCACAGTCTTCTATTATGGCATTAACAAACAAACGTACAGAGCAAAATCAGCAATAACAAAATTTTAACAAATTCAGAAAAATCAAGTAGATTTAAACAATTTTTTTCCTCTCTTTGGAGAGTGGTGAATATATGGTCATCAAAAATTCCATAATATTGTTAATAATTCATCAATCCATCCACGAAAATGGGTCTGTTCAGTCACTCGTACAAAATCTAGATTATAACTAACAACACTTAGAGCATTGCATGCACTCAGATCCCTATTGCGAGACAAAGTTCATTTACACATTCTCTAGAATGCAGGTAGATAAGGGGGCCATTTAATCATGTGACAGGCTTGATTTCTACTGGTTGACAACACTCACTGATAAAACTCAGCAAACAACAACAACCATGAGATAACTGTGCACGTATTGGTCTATCTAGTATGCTCATGTACTGTTATACTACTTTACCTCCCATGCAAGCGTGACTGCGTCGACAATGTCTTGGCAGGTTAATAAAAGAAGAGTTTACTCAATACCAAATATCAGATAATCCAATGTTTATTAATGTTGTTCAACAATATAATATCTGTATCTCTTACTACATACATGTATAAATGATATTGAGTCTCAAGGAGGGAAAAAAGGGGGAAGGCCGGGGCTTCATGGAAGTTTGTAATGCAGATAAAAGATAAAAGATAAAAGTTGGAATACATATTATTAAATATGTAATTGAGGGAGATAACTAAGATTTTCATTGTGACATAACATTTGCTACCAATACTCTATATTTCAGGTATGAGGCCTTTCCTTATGTATGATATAATAATTGATATCATTATCTATTTTGCGGGGTTTTGCAGTTTACCATGAAAAAGTAACAGGACACATCAAGTATTTTGTCAATTTATACAAAATCGAAGTCTGTAAGATAGAGTTTTAAATAGCTTAAAGAAACATGTACAAATTGCATAAATAATATGTGTTTCCAAAAAAAAATAATACAATTTGGATTTCTATTTTTTTTTTTTTTAATGCTAGCAATCTAAGATTTTTAAGTTAATTGTGTCACATGTTATCCTATTTTTTTTTAAAAAATCCATAGAAATTAATGGAAACAAATCATAAGATAAATGGTGGCATCATTTTTTAACATTTTAAAAATAAACATATTTTGACAAACTTGTTTCATTATTGATTTATTAAAATGACAGTTAATTGAAATCTTGTCCTTTAATTTAACTTTTGTATTATAGTGAACAAAATATATGTATATTTGTTGCAACTTCTGAAAGAAAACTTATTCACCCAAGACACAAATTAAAGCCAAGTACATGTACCTTAACAAAAATGTGATAATTTAATGTGACAATTAAATGTACTCTGAGAAAAATATATTGATATTATTGTTAAGTAAAGGTTGACAAAAAATATTATTATCATTTTTTCCCAACAAAATTCAAAGAAATCAATTTTTTTCTCCCCAATTATTTAATTCTTATTTCATTTTACATTTAGGTAAAGCTTAATTTATCCAAGGACAGCTTAAGTGCACACTGTATATAAAAGCAACCTCTAATGATATAAATTTACAATATCCACTAATGATGTAATGTTGCGATAGTGGTCAGAATCCGGCCCACAAATGATATAATAATTTTAGCATTAACAAACTACGGTACCTAGCCATCCACTGATAATACAGTTCAAACATACATGTAATATTAAACTAAATGTCAAAATTTACATCCACTGATGAAAGTAGAGGAGAAAAACGCAAAATATGTAAGCACATCATTAACCTTTAATGATACAAATTTTACTGCATTAGAGGATCGATGCATGGACTTCAACCATTATCAATGATACAATTTTATAAATATGAATTATTATACTTTCATATTAAGGTTCTCCGATCCTCAGCCTCAAAGTATTTTTTTCATCATTTGAATGATATTTTTCTTTCAACCTTTATAAATGAAATGATATAAAATGAAATTTTTAGAGGGCATCCATGCATTTTACAAAGTTATTGCAAATTTGCCTACGATGGATATACATGTAATGGAATAAAAGAAACGAGTTGTCAATGAGTTTTTAAAAAAAAGTTCCGGTGCATCGATGGCTCAAACTCTATACCAAGATGTATATAAGTGGGAGCGCTCCGTGGATCCACTATGCCAAACATGTAGTTGTGTGACTGATGGTTATACTAGCAGTAGAATACTAAATTAAAATTGTCTGTATAAAAGTAAAATTTATGGTACGAATAAAAGAAATCCGGATAATTTAGAGTTATCTAACTTTGCTGAGGATCGGAGATCGTTAAATACTGAAATCTGATTGGTTTAGACGCAGTTGATAATCCGTTCTATTACCCTCAGCATTAGCAATGGGTAACACAACGAATTGTTTCATGGGCATAAATTATGTGTGTATGGTTCGCCGTAGAATTCACATCATTTTTATATAAAAGCAGTATAAATTTCTCTAAAATTATGACATTCAGTATAATAAAATAAATAGTGCCCGTTTGGGAGGGTAACAGTTGAAAGTGACACCCTACAAAAACCATTGTCAACCTCCGCTTCGCATCAGTATAATTTTAGATTTACAACTTGTGTCCAACATTGCGTGATTTTGTCTAGAAAATATAATGAAATTTAATACTTTAGGCAACCCTATGCGTTGACAACAGAAAGAATATTCATTTCATATTGATGATGATATTGCATTTGTGCATGCAAGGAAGTAACCACACTCAGCAATAAACACTTTGGTAAAATTAATTTTAATTCCTGTCACATTTCATTTCAAAGTTGGCATTTGGGGTGTTCTGTAATAATTTTTTCAAAGAGCCAAAAGTCATTGCAAATTCAAAATCTATTTAATTGCATTTGATTACTAGTATCCAAATTGAAAAACATCATAGTAATATGGCGTCTGTTTTTTGTGTGACTTTTATTTTTTTTGCAATACTAGTTTTCGGATCTGAGGTATCAACCAATATTTATCCTTGCCAAGGTACTGATAATTTTTTTCGCTACATTTACAATCTTTTACTTTCAGTTTTCTATCATTTAGAATGTCTAATTTTCAAAGATTTTATTTAAAAGAAGATTCTAATTTTTAAATACAAATCAATTAGGAAAATGGGAACTGTTTTTTCATGCACCAAGTGATAATGGAGAGGAGGTTTTAAAAGCATGGAAAACCAGACATAATAATTGTGACATCATATCTGGAATCTGTCCCTGTTCAATGAAAAACGGATGTCTTCCACCTAATGCCAGAATGGAAAAATATAAAAGAAATATGAAAACGCTTAGAAGTCCCTATATTGATTACTGGAATTGCCTGAATATTAAGAAGGTAAAGGCGAATAATCATCAAGTTTATGAATAAAGTTTTTATCATACTCAAATGATGAGTGGTTCATACATGTATAAAAGTGGAGGAAGAGTCAACCGAATTTTTTGAATGATAAAAAGTTTAGTTTTTAAAAATACTACATATTGAAGTCTGGCCTCAGTCCGTTCCTTTAAAATAACTATTTATTTTAGTATGAAATAATCAAAGCAAATGCCGAAACCTTTAAATTATATACATGTATAAGTTTAACAAAGTTCAAAAAATGTTTTATCTGTATTTACAGGTCAAGATTGAGTTGAACACTCAGGGTAAAACGATGGCCTTCATTGAATTTGATGGTCGAGGGTCAAACTCTTTAAATTGGTTTCACAACAATAGGATTATAAAAACAAGCTGGACCGACATGCAGAAAAGTGGTTCTTATAATTTTTTCTCAATGGACAAGTAAGAATCATAACTTCTCTACATACTTTTATTTGTAGAGTGTCTTTTATTTGCATGTTTTTTTATACTATGTTCAAATAAACTTTTCATTTTAATTGTTCGATTGATATAATAAATCTAGAGAAACTAGACATGGCAGACATTTCTTCATCAACAAAAGATACAATGGTTGTCCGGGTGACGAGGGGTGGTTAATTGTAGCTGATTCTATTGGCTCCAAGCCGTGTAAATGGGAGCGGCTAAAGAAATACCCCCAGTTTTTGTACGGCAAGCAGGGAAAAATGACAATATGGAACGATATGAGTAAGGTTCTGAGTGTAGAAATCCACGTATGTCTCAAAAAGAAAACGAATCTTAAATATATAAAGGAACGTTAACATTCGTTTTTGATAAAGCTGTAATGCATTGAAATACTTATCCATTTACATTAATATATACTAATTCATAACTCGTAAAATTTTAAAAAGCTTATATTTACTGACTTTGTGACATTTATTATCTACATGCAAATATTACATTGAAAAATGTATTCTTTTCAGAGTTTGGTAGAGCTGACGTTCTAAATATTTATGTTCAGAGATAGTCTTATTGATGTTTTGCGAATAAAATGAATAGAAAACATGACAACAATTATTTGAATAGGCTTATGTTAATATTTTTTATGATGAGTTAAAGATGACTGGAAGATATAATACCTACAGAAGCTCTGAAGGTTTCTTTGAGATTCAGAACAGGAGATTTGAAATTAGAGATAATAAATTCGAAATTCAAAATATAACCCGAAATCGTAGCGCCATTAATCTGTTTTGAATAATGAGTATCCGTACTCTATCTATATATATATATATATATATATATATATATATCCAATTCAAGGGTTATATATGTTTACCAAAATATTTCATAATAAATCCAAATGTTGTAAAATTTGAACACTGTTTAATGTCACAAACATAACCAACTTATTTCCTATGTAACTTGAAATGCGAGATTTGATTGGCTAGTGAGCCAGGTGTAAATTTCCCAGCTTGAGACGGGGATAAATAACGTGACGTTACAATGCACTAAATGTGATGTCACAATTAATGCATTAAATGCGTAAATGGCATATCTTGATAGTATAATACACCTTTGAATGGGCATGGTCAACAGATTTATTTGGTTTACATAGGAAATAAATTCGTTATCCAGGTTCAATCAAGGGTGTATGGGGATTTACCCCGGGTTGTATTCCATATACACCCTTTGGCCTCCCCGTACACCCTTGATTGAACCTGGATAACTAATATTACCAATATTTGTAAACGATTAGATACTATATTTGAGAGAGGTACATGTAGCTCAGCTAGCTCTTGAATAACTTGAAATAATTATCTGTTATCCCTTTATCATGCCTGTACAGATTTTCATCTATTATATTGTAATTTGTACATACTGTACTTTCTCTACACTGTAAATTCAGTTATGAGAATAAAGTTCATTGTCATTGGTATGGATCAAGAAATTTTTCAAACTGGGGGTGGGTGAATGGAAATTTGCTGGCATGAAGTCCATGTATAATGAAACTGTGAAATTAACCTCAATATCCAGGTGACCTCGTTAACAGATGTTTAATAAATCTGCATTTTTTAAGAGAAAAAATATCTAAGAAAAATGGCAATCAATGAAAGGTTTCTTATCAAAATCTTTTTTTGACAATGTTGCAACATACATACATGTACATGCATTTATCCTAAAGTGAGGTGTTGACGGCGAAATGCTTACCTGTAATCGGAGTAGTCATCATCTGCAACCGGAGGATGAGATTTCAACAAACTCGTTTTTTCATTAACTTTTTGTTTCATTGTGTTTTCATGTCATGTCAACCAACCGAGGTCATCATTTCACCATTTCACCCGTCTACCATGTCCACTACCACATGATTGACCATGTGACTAAGTTATGAAAGATAACTCTTGTTATCTCGGTCGCAGACGCCCGAAGCAAATTGAAAGGGGGGAGCTATACTTATCACATCAGAAATCTTGACAAGCCAAAATAATGATAATAATAATAATAATAATGGATTATGGTTATGTCTAACGTTGAAAAAAAGTGGGGTAATTAAGCCCCCCCCCCGGTTCCAACGCCTATACATGTACATGTCTTACGAGTATTGCTGCTTCATATTAATTTTAAATCAAGTATAACTCGTACTTTAACACTATGTCATGCATTATGAATAATAATGACTCAGGCAGGTATGGCACGCCAAATTCACATAAAAAAGTTATACATTTATAGTTTCACAGTCGATAAACTACAGGTAAATTGTGGTTTATGGACAGAAAACTATTGTTAAAGACGTTTATCTACAGTACATCGCATCTGTAAACCATATAGATATCGATAACGCAATCTATGTTTTAGCAGTATAAACAATATAATTCAGTTGTACTATAAAAACAACCATTTGTAATTGCAAAACATAGTACATAGGCGTCGGAACCGGGGGGGGGGGGGTAGGGGGGCTTAGCCCTCCCCCCCCCCATTTTTTGCTAAGTTAAATATAACCTAACCATTATCATTTTTTTTTTGCTTGTCAAGATTTCTGATAAGTCTACCCCCCCCCCCCCACACACACACTTTCATTTGCTTCGACGCCACTGTACATAGTTTATTCGAGAAAGATATATATATATATATATATATATATATATATATATATATATATATATATATATATATATATATATATATATTTTCACGAACTCTGAAACTATGATTACAACTCTTAACTATCGTTAACGAATGTAAATTATAGTTTACGGTTGTGAATCTATATTTATTAGCAAAACATTGTTAACGTTTATCTACATACGGAAAAATTTAGATAAGCATTCGTAAACGGAGTTTACAATTACCGTTAAATATGATCTTACCGATGAAAACTATAGTAAACCTATAGCTTTTCAACTGTGAAACTATGTTTAGTTTATATTTTTGTGAATTAATTTGGCGTGCCATTATATATATAACGTACGGTTGTCAAAAATTGTCGAGAAAACAAAAGCCCGTTTGGCCAAAGAAGGTGTTGCAAAACAGCGGGACTATTCCCTAACGTGGAAAGGACCTTTAAATATCCCCATATCTAAATATAGACAAATTACGTAGACGACTATATTTACATAGCAGGCATGTTCCGTACGGAGGCAAAATAAACAAACATTTTACGCGCATTTCTATCGAACACGGCAGCCACCAAATACAGTTAGAAAGATTACCATATGTACATGTATTCTGTATTCGAATGTTAACATATATCAATTTGATTTTTATTGTCCAGCGTGTTTAAAATATCATTCTTGAGATACATGAATAAATCTAATTCTGGCCCTTTTCAAAACCTATAGAGCTGTGATTATAATCATCCTATATGTTTCTATAGTATCTAAATAAACGCTAAATCTAGATAAAAAGGTAGAACAAATTTATCCGTAAATATTTTCATTAACCTATAGCTTCATCAATGATTCAAACTTTTTTAAATGATTTTGTTTGCTTTTAACAACCTGTACATGTATCTTTGAAATCAGCATACCCGTTTATTCCATAAAAAGGGTGAAAAATCAACTTTCTACATTGATGCATACTGAGTACATTGTGTTAAAATCTCTTGTTCAGAAGAAAATGTTTTTCAAGTTTATAACGGGGACTTCACACAGTAATGACGAAAAAAATTAAGCAGGAATGCAATATACATTAACAAGAGTTTAGATAACTTTATTCTGACATTCTTAAATTAACTCTATACATTACCTTTCCATGCGATTAAAAGAAATGAAATTAAAAATAAAATTCCAACTTTTTCGGGATTCGAACACAGTCAAAAAACTAAGACATGGTTATAGCGTTACCACTCGACTAATCTAGACATAAATCAAGGAAGGAAAATTAAATACATCGTTTTTAGATTTCAAAGGTTTTATAGATTTTTTCCAAAAGTCAGATTTATTAAAAATATGCCTCTTTGAAACAAAAATCGGAAATGGCAGTTTTCAAGGAATTGTCTTACTCTTAACGTTAAGATTAAATTAATTTTGTTTCAAGGAGGCAGTTTTTCACAATGATGAGGATTCCCCTTTTATATAGCGTGAATTCTGCCACATTTGTCTGTGTAACCATTTTCAAATTTATTTCAAGGTCTGAAATAAGCAATCTGATTAAAATCAGCCGTTCTGATACGCTACCGCTCTCGAACATCTGAAACAAGCCGCTTAGAGGTCACATCCGAACGACCCGACAATCTAAATATTTAAATATAAGGTCGTGACCTTTTTGACCAATGAGAATCCCCGTCTCATAAAGACTATCAGGTGAAGTAACAGCAAGGTAAATATAACCGCACAGATTTATGGGAAATTATCTGCTGGCAGAGTTTTGCTAGCCACAATTTGATTGGCTTATCGTAAGGTCGTTCGGACGTGACCTCTAAGCGGCTTGTTTCAGATGTTCGAGAGCGGTAGCGTATGATTTTAATCAGATTGTGAAATAAGTTAGTACAAACTTTCCAAATGAAATTCTACACTGCTTTACGTACAATGTTGCATGAAAAAAAGATATAAATCGAATTCTGTAACTTTGATTTTTCTATTTTATCTGCAACTCCTTTAGGGAAAATTAGCATAGGAACTGCAACACCTTCTTTTGAAGGTTGAGAGGGCTCGACCGCCGTGGCCATTTTAGATTGTACTATAGCCTCCTTTAGAAAAAGAGCTCGACGATCCATATAAAGATAAAGAAAATTTTCAAAATTTAAAAAGTATATAATTATACGGATCTTTACTTTACTAAATAATAGCTTATAGCTAAACAAATCATATCATAAAGTTTAAGATACATCTGATGGTTTATTTGTTGACCATCCAGCCTCCTTCAAAAATATGATTTTCGCGAATGAACGCAAAAACTTTCGCGATTAAACGCATATCTTTCGCAATATGAAAAAAAAAAATTGTAAATAAACGCGAGATTCATTATTACCAATATATAGATAACCGCGAAACTTTTGGTATATCATGCATAAAGGTGCTGTCACACCATACGATTTTCTATCAGATTTTCTATCCAATTTTATCATTCGAATCGCTTTTGATTAAAATAGTACCGTGTGACCAAAAGTTGAAAGTCGGAATATGTGTATTCAATATAAGGTTTTGAATATTTGTGAATTGATAGAAATTACTTCCTTTACGAAATATCGTATATATGCATTGCATGATTATAGTTGTATAAACAAAATCATAATTATATATTTATTCATTAATTAAAAGTTTGTTTTTGTTTGCACCAGTAGATATATAGATAATTTTCATTTACATGCTAAATATAAAAAGGAATTCAGTTGTAAAAACAAAATGCCCCCCCCCCCCCCCAAAAAAAGAAGAAGACAGTCTGCTTCCAACAACTTTCTCGGTTATATCCTTACCTTTTAGGACATAACCATAACCCATCAAGGCATCATGTATATGCATGAACTAATGCACAATTTGATATGCTGATGTACAGAACTGGGCGTGCTTTTCTTAAAGTGAAAACATACCTGATATAGCTATCTAACACTTTACTTACACTACACAGGTATGTCCCATAACGTCCTTAAGCGTCGTCGACATCAAATCTCGATTCCAGCAGAAATGTCGACCCCGCGGAAACAGAAATTCTGTGAGAAAGGTATCTGTCTGTTCGTTATATTGGTGGCCGTAGTGGCAGGCATCGTCGCCGTGTGTGTGGTCACTCTCACGGACAAGGACCTACGTCAGAGGGTACCATCCCCGCCCCGGCTGGAGTGGTGGAAAACGACCATTATTTACCAGGTATATCCCCGGTCATTCCAGGACACGAACGGAGACGGAACAGGGGACCTGAAAGGTAGACTTGCTTAAGTCATATCCAAACATGGTTTTTCAATGATAGCATAGACCTGTCATATTAGTATACCGAACGTTCGATTTTTGCCGTTTGATTTTAGGAGACATGTGCCAAAATATTTGGAAAGAAATTGCATGGGGAATAGAATCTTACTTCCCCATTAATGTATACAGTTTTTAAAGTCAATGAAAATCAAATTTCATTAATATCGCACAGGTAGTCTAATTAAGCATATACATTAAAATTACATTAAAACACATTTTACTAAAAACATGCACAGATATGCTAATTGTGCATGTCAAAATGTGACATGTGCACAAGTGTATTGTACTTGATTAAACAAAATAATCAAAAGCTATAAAGAAAATCATTTCTTATGTCCTGTAACATTGATAATTTTTTTGAAAAAGAATAACAGAAATGCATTAAAATTTCGCTTATGATACACATCATTTAAAATAATAAAAAATACACCAGTACAAAGCTCAACACATTAACTAATTTGGACCTATATCACAATAATTGCCCGTACATGCTTGACTATTTTCATTCATTATAAGGTGTGACCAAGCGTCTCAATTACCTGCAGGAGATAGGGGTAGGGACCCTATGGCTGAGTCCTTTCTATAAGTCTCCAATGAGGGACTTTGGGTATGATGTTCAGAACTATACTCAGGTGGACCCACTGTTTGGAACAATGGCCGACTTCGATGATCTAATGAAAGAGGCCAAGAAAAGAGGTAAATAAATAATTTGTATTGCATACATCAAAACTTATATGGATTTTTAATTTGCAAAAAGGCATCGATAAAGCTAAAAAATGATTTTAGCTTTATGGTCATGTGACATTTTCACCGAAATCTCTTCAAAGCAACCGTGTTCGAATGTCACTGCCAGAAAAGAGGGTCAAACATTTTTTTTTAAATTGTTGATGGTTCGTTTAAGGTCTGCGTGTTCTGGTTGACTTTGTTCCGAACCACACAAGCAACGAGAGTTCGTGGTTCAACAACAGTCGACACAGCATAGGCAAATACCGGGACTATTACATCTGGGACGATGGCGTCAACTGTTCGACGTGTCCAGATACCAACTTCAAAATGCCGCCAAATGATTGGGTAAGACTTACCAATAAAGACAATTTGTCTTAATTACTCATTAAATTACTATCTTTTAAAGGAACAAATGTCCGACACTACATCATGTTGATTTTTTTTTATAATGCCAAGGTTTGTAAGTCTCCTAAAAATAACCCATATAGATAAAGTAGATAGCACATATGTTTGTTATTAGATGTACTAAACGATTATAGATACATGTAGCAAATTCAATGAATTAGATATGTATACAGATCTTTCTCTTTCCTCCACCGAACAAGCTCTTCTTCTTCTACAATGTGCATCTTCTTCTTCATCCATTTATACACTACAGACGAGCGCCTTTCGAGGGTCCGCGTGGACCTATGACGACAATCGTCGGCAGTTCTACTACCACGCCTACCTCGACTCTCAGCCGGATCTAAACGCTAGCAACCCGTACGTAAGGCAAGAATTGCTGGTAAGGTTCCATCTTTGAAGAACGAATACTAACGGTAATCAAAGCCATTGATGATTTATAAACTTTTTAAACTTACTACATGTATATATAACGTCCAGGGTTATCAAAAGACTATTGCGAAAGATATATGTACATGTACATGTAGTCTGTGTATTAAAGGGGCATGGTCACGATTTTGGTCAAATTCTATTATTCTATTTTTATTATTTATAATGCTTTAGAACTGCATTTCAAATGATCAAATGAAATTTGAGAGTCAGTCGTAGAGTTATAAGCAGGATACAGGGCTCACAATTATCTGTCATGTAAACAAGGCTCGTGCCCTGTTTTTGTTTACAAAGGTTCAATATACCAGTAAAAATCTTTTTCAAGCTGATTTGTTTATCATCTTATTCATTTTAAGCATAAAGAAACAGTTTCTAACGTTTAACACATTCGTTTTGGGTCTAAAACTGCAATTTTCACTTCAACACTCAAAATGTAAACAAAAGCTTTGTTTACATAGCAACGAATTATAAGCTCTGTAACTCGCTTATAACGCAACGAATGACACTCAAATTTTGGTTGCCTATTAAAAATGCCTTACTGAAGAACTGGAAACATTAAAATCGAAAAAATAATTTTTGACCAAAATCGTGACCATGCCCCTTTAACTGCATTGATGACAATTTATTCAAAAGAGTTTTTCCTCTGTTTATTATAAAATAAAAGAACAACAAACACGATTTAGTAAAGACTATTTACAGCTAATGTATTTAAATTCAAATGCATGTTGAAAAAGTTCGAAAAAAAAATTTGGTACCCAAACAATGTTGCATAATAATTATCAGCACTAATTCTCAGATCAAGTTGCAATTTGAGGAGTTTAGATATTTTATGAGGTTGGGACTTTCCAAGTAAAACAAAATGTTTGATTCATCATTTTATACGCAGAACGTCTTGCATTTCTGGTTAGAAAAAGGCGTTGACGGTTTCCGAGGTGATGCCATCAGAAAACTGTTCGAATACGAAGATGTCCACAGGAATGAAAACGGCGTTTTGGTAATTGATCAACTTTTAAAGTAAATTGGTGCACTTCGATATGAGCTCATTAAACGTGAATGAGAACTTGAGAGCTGTTGGTTTAAAAAGTCTCGTACTATCAAGATATGACAATCTCGTAAATTGTTAGGACTTGTTTTCAACCCCATTGCATATACTATAAATACAACATCAACAATTCTATTTTGAGAACTTGACCAGAAACCTTCCTGGCGTATATCCCGTGATGAGAGAATGGAAACAGTTTTTAGACAAATATTCAAAAGAGAAAGGAAAAGAGAAGTAATCGTGTACATTGAATATGATACTATAGTATCCCTCTTAGGTATTTGAATAAACGATTATAATATTTTAGACGTTTTCAATATATATTTCAGAATACTGATAGCCGAGTCCTACGGAATCACAAACGAAATGAGGGATGCGTACTATGAGGTAGACTCGATGCCATTCAACTTTGCTTTTGTTCAAAAACTGAACCCATCGTGTAAGGCTCGGTGTATCAAAGAAATCATAGAGACCTCCTTGGACGGCCTGAAAAAGGAATGGTGGCCCAACTTTGTGGTAAAAATTAAAACCAAAGGTCCAAACAATGGACATTGCCTTGAAATTTAACATCGTCCTATACTAGTTTTCGAACAATCTGAAATGTTGAAAAATATATCATTATAACCCGTACGTACATGACTTATGTCATGTAATATTTTTTAACTTTGTATTACAAATGAGTAGAGGGTTAACACTATATGGCATATGTAGTGCCATATGGCTGCATCTTGATGAATTATAATTATATATTAACCTATACGCATACTTATAAAGCTCATCTCTTCTAAACTGAATGACAAAAAAAATATATATATATCGACTGGTAGTTTTTTTTTTCTAGAAAGTCTTAAAGAATATCATAATTTTATAGATTTACACTGAAGAGATTCTTTTGCCTTATTTTCGTTAGCTTGGTAGTCACGATGTCTCCAGAATAGCGTCCAGAATGGGGGACTCGTTTGTGACCGTGCTGAACATTCTGCTGTTGACTGTGCCGGGGACACCGACCACGTACTATGGGGAGGAGATCGGGATGAAGGACACCTTTTACACGTACAGCGAGAGTCGGGACCCGGCCGGCCTCAACTACAAGGTACATTGTGTACATGTAAACAACACAGGCGGTTTCTGGATACTTTTGGGGTGTCTTAGTTTCCATTTTTTGTTTCTGAATCATAGATCTTTCATATAAATCTTTTCAATTACACACACACACACACTCTCTCTCTCTCTCTCTCTCTCTCTCTCTCTCTCTCTCTCTAAGAAGGCAAATATCTAATTTGGTTGGTTTTGGAGTTTTGGAAGACGAAAGACACTACATTGATTATATTGTTTTGTACAATTTTGAACGAATTGTTGATATGTTGCATTTTGTGTATATGCAGGAGGATTACCTCAATTACTCTCGAGACCCAGGCCGATCGCCTATGCAGTGGGATTCCTCCACTAATGCAGGGTTTTCTAATGGAACACCATGGTTGCATGTCAATTTGAATTATCCAGTTCTAAATGTTGAGGTTTGAAAATAAATATAATATATGCGTGTACATATTCATAGGACATATTCATATGATAATGAAAACACTGCTCTATACAAAACATCGAGCGTCACTGAACGATATTTTAACTTCAAACTGTTTAATCATATTATTATCATTACAAACTACGGCTTATTTCTATAAAATCAAATGAATGAAATTGTATATTGTAGGAGCAACTATCAAAAGAAACGTCTACGTTAAACATTTATAAAAGTCTTGCAAAGATCAGACAACTACCGTCGTTTACGAACAAGAATATTATTTTTTCCACCGTCAACGATGATATTATCTCGTACGTGAGGAGTGAGGCTGGACAGCCAAAATACCTGGTGGTCTTGAACGTTGGGTCACGTGATTCAGTGGTGGACTGCAGTGGTCCTCCTGTGGGTGTGTCGAGTGCAAAAGTTGTACTGGCCGCCAGTAGTTCTCTTTTGGGAATTTCTTCATACAGAATGGGAGAAAATGCTGATTTACAGGCAATTCGTTTGAAATCTGCAGAGGGAGTGATATTTAAAATATGAAGTGTAATATATATCTTTTTAGTAAATTTATAATAGTTTACATGAATCAATAAGCTAATGTTGTGTTGTGTCAATTCTAATTCATAATCATTACAAAGGAATAAATCAGTAGAGAAAAATCTTTCAAAATCTTCTCTTGCAAAAACAAGTTTGCCTGAAAGGCTAAAACTTGTGTGGAATCAATCTCAGGTAGTGTAGATCTGAATTTGGTTACTAGTATATCATGATCCTCGGGGGGTAGATTGGGGCCACAATTTTACATCTTTTTTTAAAAAATCTCCTTCTCAGAAAACTGAAACCACAAAAGGGTATCACTATTTAACGTAAGAATATGTGGAGAAAATTTTGATAACCTTTTTAAACAAAATATTCTTTACTAATTAAGTTGTCAAGATATTTTGTATTTGATACTCTAAAGACGGTCTAATCAAAAGCTAATCAGATCAGTTATGACTATTGTTCACCCTCAGGTGAGCGATATGGCCCCTGTGCCTCTTGTTTATATGATTCCAGATATGATTCTATCTGTAACTTAAAAGCATATCACACAATGTAGAGAAACTTCGATATTGTTGGGTTTTTTCTTCATTAAGAACATATAGATTGGTTTTATTACCTACGTGGTGTGTTACATCTAATCATATAATAAGGAAACTCGGTTACTGGAATTCGTTTGGAAAACAAGCCATGAATTGGTAGATTCCAATATGGGGAAAACTATACAAAGCAATGACTTTTTAAGTTTATGCATTTGGAAAATGTGCATGTAATGGGATCGAGTCCGGGTTTTTAGGGGAAATTAAGACAATGTAAGGAGAGGGTCAATGCTACGAAAACGGAAATATAAGGATATGTACAGATATTGTCGTCTAAAACATACATGTATAACCAAGAATTTAAATATTTTTTTAATTATATGTGCTTTTAATAACTCTCATCTTCGCTAGCCAAGAGTGGCGATTCACGGTGTTTCTCTATTCACCTTTGACTAACTCTGTAAATTATATATTTTACAATATAACACTAACAATTTATTATACACTTAATGAAAATGAAATTAGCGTTATTGAAGTCATTTTACGACAATCTGTTGGGGACGGAATTTGGGAAGTGATTCCTCGAAGTGGATATCCCCCCTCGCTTCCACCCACCGAAAAAAATCAAACAACAGAGTTCTTTTCTGAAAAAGAAAGCACAGTAAATTTTATTAGTTATCCAGGTTCAATCAAGGGTGTACGGGGATTACCCCGAGTTGTATTTCATACACTCTTAGGCCGAAACCTAAAAATAAGGTATCAAACAGTATTTTATTCCTGAACCAGGGTATATCAATTTTATATTTTATCACTGGACTCGATGTGGTATAAATATCACGCACGTAGCATTGGTTTTTTTTTTAAGTTTGGGGTGGGGGTGGGGGTGGCGCCATGCTCATCCAAAAAATCTTGACAAGCAAAATTTTAAAAAAATTCCGAAATCATGAAAATCCTTATCCTTCAATTCAACTCTTCATTGACTTCTTTTCATGTCATTTTTTTACATACTCCCATAAGGAGGAGGGGGGGGGACTCCATGATCATATGTAGATTTAAAGAAAAATGTTTGCTGCGGAAAAAAGTTGCCCCCCCCCCCCGCCGATGCTACAATCACGTGCCAATAGTATGTCAATTTTTTTCCCTATATATTTCAATGAAAACTAGGCTTAATTTTCAATGTTTTTTTATGTCAGTTTTTGTCAGATTTTAAGATAATGATTAACGCAGGTTTAATTTGCACTTTTTGGAATACATTCGAAATAGTTTTTGATAACTCATTTGTATCTGGTATTTAAACTTCACTCAAAATACTCACCCAGGAACAGAAGGTTGAAAAAAGGATTTGAATATACATGTAACAACAAAAAAGCTAAAGAGATTGTGAATTTATTAGTCCAAATCTATTTAAAATTGGTCTAGGGATTATTTATTAACATATTCTTTTTTAAAAATGTTGGTTTTCACATTGAAATATATAGTGAAGAGGAAAAATAAAGACATAATGTTAGCACCTAAGTGTACATGCCATGCGCGGATCTAGACCCCCCCCCCCCCGGAAAATGAAAAATTATTAAATTTACATAGTAGAATTATCGCAAAAATGCCTCGGACCCCCTGGCAAACACAGTTATCCTTCGGACCCCCCCCCCCCCCAAGAAAATTTTTCTGGATCCGCGCATCCATGCCTTTATTCAGGTCGTTTGCAAAGGTGGGTTTTATATTTTAAACTTTGAATCCGGAAATCAAGTGTTACGTTATTGCTTTGAATTTTAGGTCAACTCGGAAAAAAAATAAACATGGCGGAAATTGAGAAGTGGATTGAGGTAGCAAAAGAATGTAAATATTTGCCAGAAAATGATCTTAAAGTAAGTATACCAGTATAATCAATCATAAAAGTATTACATGTCATTGCATATTTACTTTGTTTCTTTTTCGGTTTATAATGCATTTTCCGAATTTCCTCTAAAGTTCACAACGCCAAAACCCCAAACCCTTCACCTGTTCAATTTAAGTCAAAAACTTGTCATTTTAGATATTACTTTTAATCGATATTTCTTTCACGATATATTACCATTTACTAAAGTGTAAATATCATTTAATTTTGTTAAATTTGATTATTTTGACAGAAACTCTGTGATATGGTGTGTGAGCTTCTGTTGGAGGAATCAAACGTCCAGCCCGTGTCGTCACCAGTAACAGTGTGCGGTGACATCCATGGACAGGTTTGTAACCAGTCCACATTATGTTTTAAATTCTATGGGAATCATGTCTTACTGACACAATCCTTTAATATATGACAGAATGGTAGAAATAATCATAGACAAGACAACCCTTTAGCTCAGTCGGTAGATTGGTGGTTTTTAAACTGAAGGGTCTGGAGTTTGAGTCTGCTTGTGATCTTCCCCCAAACAGAACTATGAGCTCTCTGATTAGTCAGGTGCTCTACCCACTGAGCTAATTGATGCCAGTTAGTATTTAACTTGTCTGACTGTCACATTTAGTACATGTATATTGACAAGATTAATTAATGTTATCTTTGATACTAGCTATTAATAGGATAATTGCAAGACTGATAGTAACTCAAAATTAATCGTACTATACATAGGCACAAGTTTTCCTGGAGTACTCCTATCAAGGTAGAGCTGTTTTTACTATTCACTTCAGACAGTTCACGTCAAACTTCAATTTGATGAAACTATGCAGGGTCTACTAATTTATCGAAATATTGATAAATGTCCAGTCAATTGTTAATAGATATGAATCAGTGGCGTTGGAAGCAAATTGAAAGTGTGTGGGTGGGGGGGGGGGGGGGGGGGGGCTGGGGGGGCTAGATATATAAAAAATCTTGACAAGCATAAAAAAGGTCCCCCCCCCCTTGGTTCTGACACCTATGTGAATACATTGAATGCAAAGACCCTTGCTCAACTGCATCCAGGGATGTAAATGCCAATATCAGATAATAAAGTAGTCCTTTTTAAAAAAAAAAAACATAAACGATTTTGAAAGTATATGAATATTGATGAACTTCTCCTACTGAATCAGAAGAAAGAAGGTCAATATTTGATAGATTGTTTTGATGAGCAAACTTGATAGTTAGTTACATCCACCGTAAGTATAAGATTTTGTTAAAACAGCTCCATGACTTCTCTTAAGCTCATTCTCAAATCAATCTAGTATTAAAAGTGCAAATATTTGAGTAAGGCATTACCGGTATGTTTCATGGTTTTGTTTTCGTTCTATGTTTATGTCAAGTAACTGTATTTGTGTTATTATTGCCACTATTATTTATCAGTACATGAATATGCTTACAGATTTCATTTACCTGGTACGAAAATATTCAAGTTGATTTATTATTATTATTATTATAACATTTATATAGCGCTAAATATAATAAAATTACTCTAAAGCGCTTTACATTATAAGTTAAAACTACACAATGAGCATACACACATAAAATTGATTGAGTTATTATAGGCATATAAATCTATAAAAAGAGGTTTACATATAGAAAATAGGCTAAACAGTTTTTAAAATATTCATAAAACATTTAAAATATTCATAAAACATTTTTAGCACAGATTAAAGACTGAAGATCTAACTAAACTGATGAAAGGGTCAATTATAAAACGCTAATTTAAAAAGATGTGTCTTGAGTAACTTTTTAAAACTGGTCAGATTTTCCTCGAGTCTTAAAACTGCGGGAAGACTGTTCCAGAGTTCAGCTGCACTGACATCGAAACGCTGATTTCCATAAAATTTGGTACGTGCCTTGGGCTTAACCAGAAATCTCGAGTTCTCTGATCGAAGTGATTTTGATGGAAAATATACATCAACAAGGTTCTGAATGTATGCCGGTGACTTCTCTTGCAACGCCTTGAAAACAGTCAAAACTAGTTTGTATTGAATTCGAAATTCCACTGGCAACCAATGAAGAGCAATCAGCACCGGTGTGATATGATCATGCTTCTTGGTTCTTGTTATTATTCTGGCAGCTGTATTTTGAATTCTCTGTAGCTTTGACAAGGAGCTGGAGCTCAACCCATACAGCAATGCGTTTCCATAATCAAGCCTTGATGTGACAAAGGAGCACACTGACGTTTTGCAAGCATTTTCCGAAATGAGTTTACGAATTCGACCAATATTTCGAAGTTGGTAGAAACACTGTTTAGAAATAGAACTAATTTGGTCATCTAAAGTCAGCGTCCGGTCAAAGAGCACCCCCAGGTTTCTAACGCAGGAAGTTGCATCAATAATCTGACCGTCAAAGTTTATTTTGCAGTTTTCAAATGCACCAAGTCTGTTTTTAGGAGAAAATATAAGAAGTTCTGTTTTGTCTTGATTTAATTTAAGCATATTGGTCTTCATCCAATCACTGATATCTGAAAGGCATGCCTGAAGTCTCCGTCTTGATAGGGAATGCCTTGCTTGATGATGCTCTTGTTTTAAAATTTCAGTTAAACAATAAATCTGCTTTTATAACTTCAGTGAAAATAAAACTAATATTACTTATTAGGTTTGTTTTCGCCTTGCCATCTATGAGATTGATCAACTCAATATATTTCTGTAGTCTGTCAGTAATAAACCTAATAAGTGTTTTGTTTTCCAGAGGACTATCAAGTGACATTTTTATTCACAAATACTGTCAAATAGCGATGATCTACTCAAAGCTTTGTACAAGTTGCTTTACATCTCGTCCAATTTAACTCATTTAAACTCTTCAAAAATCTTTGCTTCACCCATGTTTACTTAGTTACAATGTTTTGTTGCTATTCTATTTAAAATATTTTCTCCCTTTCCTCTACAGAGATTTGCGCAAATTTCAACACTGCCATTTTGTTCTGCTCCAGATACAACAATGTGACGTCAATATTCAAAGGGCAATTACTCTAATTCTAAAGAATTTAAAAGGGCAACTACTCCAAATATTTTAAGAGCTTACAGCATGCAGTTTCTGTATTAAATAATATGAAATGTCGAAATGAGTAGGTGAAGCATGAACTAAAGACGGCCATATTGCCTAATATTAATTCTCACTGAACTAACATAGAGATATATGAGGCAGTCACGTGCTATGTTTAAACCAATGAAAGTGTGTCATTTAAGTCCAAGAGAAAACAAGTATTGTTTAATTAATTGTGAAATAATTATTATAAAAGCTTGCCCTATATTCATGATATTTGCTCTAGGATTCACTCAGGATTTACAATAATTATTGCTAACACCTAAAATGAGCCGTAAAGTAGGAACATAAAACAAACCCTTTACATGTATTTGGTTGGGGTCAGCTTTCTTATAGGTTATGTCTGATCCAAATTGTATCGCTACTGATTCTTTAATCTTGACAATAAAAACAGTGATGTGTACTGCAAGCTTTCACCCAGATCTATAAACGCTATGAAAATAAAAGTTCTTGTATCAGTTATAAGCCATCAGTCTCTCTATTCTGATCAGTCTGAATATCCCAGAGATTAAAACAAACCCATTACAAATTAGGATATAAAATTATTCATTTTATACCTTAATGGCTAGTTTATCGGTAATAATTTAACAATGCATTGATGCTATTTAGTTCATGCTCTCTTTATGTTCCTTGCTTAAAATGAACCATATTGGCATGTCTACATGCACATATATGTCAGTTCCTTAGATTTTCTGCTAGACATTCATGGTCACAGATGATAAGAATCAAGAAGGAGGCAGTCTTAAAGTTTGTGTGCTTACTGTTGTTATTTTTGTGTTTTAGTTTTATGACTTGATGGAACTGTTCAGAACTGGAGGACAGTGTCCAGACACAAACTACATATTCATGGTAGGTGCACATTCAAAAATGTATAAATGAACAAATTTTAAAAAGATGCAAGTTGTTTATGAAGTAGCCATAGATT
Organism: Magallana ariakensis; assembly: GCA_020458035.1. Classification (NCBI taxonomy): domain Eukaryota; kingdom Metazoa; phylum Mollusca; class Bivalvia; order Ostreida; family Ostreidae; genus Magallana; species Magallana ariakensis. The sequence goes on along the minus strand of CM035815.1, from coordinate 23,331,444 downwards.
CATAAAATTAAATTTTATACATGTGCAAGTTTCACAAATTTTTGTCAAAGTATCCGTTCTATTTTTGCATGCACAATATTTTCAATCTTTTTTTTTTCTTAATTTCAGGGGGACTTTGTTGATCGTGGTTATTACAGTTTGGAGACCTTCACATTGTTGCTAACATTGAAGGCCCGGTATGTACACATACACTTATTTATAAATACATATTTCATTACAGATATAATCAAAGTACTGAAGTACTGACGGGAGTTGATTTTATTGATTATTATTTATTTTGATATCAACATATGTTATTTCCCATGGCAAGTATTTTCTTCGCTCTATTTGAATAATTATGCATATGAATTTTCGGCTTTTCCGACAAGAATTCCGAGCTATAGATGGGAAACCCCATATAAATCACGTTGTGCAATATTTAAAGATAGAATAAACGCCATCAAACTCTACGATGCAGTATGTATCAGTAATCAAAATACTTCTGGAAAAGTGTATCAAAGCAAATATTAACAAACAAATGATAATAAAGTGTAGTCTACGCCAGTACTGGTTCTATCTTTAGATTGGATAGTCTGTCCTTGAATGCAAACTTTGACGCTGTTAACGAACTCTGGCATAGGAATACAAGACATGTTATCTATTTGTTCTTTGATTGGCAGATGGCCTGATAAGATTGTATTGTTGCGGGGAAATCATGAAAGCAGGCAAATAACTCAGATTTATGGTTTTTATGGTGAGATTTTTGATAGTTTTCAGAAGAATATTAATTTTTGCATGTTACCCTTATCATCAGTGGGTAAAGAACATTTTATTAATTAAACTTTGCAAAGGTCTTGTTAATTCATTTATCATTCAATATAATTTTTATCTTCCTTGTCATCTTATTTTAATGCATGCACTAGGTTAGTAGGTAGCTTTGTAAATTGATAACATATTGTATGTTTCATATCACTTAAGTGTACATGTACCGGTATATGATGTATATTTGTTTTACTAGACCATGCAATTTTACACCCATGTCCTAGTGCAATGAGATACTAGTAATTACTTGTACATGTACCAGTATAGAATATTTCATTAGCTTACCCCTATTCCAGATGAATGTCAATCTAAATATGGAAATGCCAATGCATGGAGGTATTGTTGCAAAGTGTTTGATCTCCTCACAGTGGCAGCAGTGAGTTTTTAAACTAACTCTCACTCTCTCTCTCTCTCTCTCTCTCGCTCAAAAATTAAGTAAAAATTGCTTGCTTTTACATAATCTTCTAAATGTTTTGAATGTACAGTGTAAATATTAAAATATGTAACATTTACCCCTAGATCATTGATGAGTGTGTCTTATGTGTCCATGGAGGCCTATCACCAGATATAAAGACCATAGACCAGATAAGAACAATAGAACGGAATCAGGAAATACCACACAAAGGAGCCTTTTGTGATATCCTTTTGAAAATGAAATTAAATCATTTTAAAAGTACTCATAAAAAGATATTACAGTAGTAATATGAATTTGAAAATTTACTCTACGTAACATTTGAATTAAAGTCTGAAGTCTTTCAGCATTATAAAGAAAGTGGGCACTTAAGATGTAGATTTGGCAGGAATCTGGGATCACAGGAGTGTGAAAATTTCATCGATTAATTTTGCCTTGTTACTTGGTTTCTTTTGGTTTTATCATAATATGGTTCTAAATATAGCAACACAACGCAATTGATGCAAAATCCTATTTATATACAGCTGTTTTAAAATAAATTTGTTGTGTCTGGGTCTTCTCTCCACAAATTTGAAACATGTAAAGATGACATACTTCAACATAAAAAAATGGCGCTTTTAAAAAAAATGATGGCGATATGGCCCATAGTTTACTAATTATATACTTTTTCCAAAAAATTTTGAAGGATAATAAACAAAGTCCAGAGATATGACAGTGTTGTTTAAAAATCCTACTTTATACCGTGTATTAAGCCATGGGTTTCGTCCTTGTCATGCAAATATAGACATGTTGTGTTTAAAAATGGTCATTTTTAGGCCTATAGGTAAAATAAATTAATTTTGTTTTGTTGATAGGGGAATATAACAAAATGTTTATTTAAGAAGGTACATGTATTTAATTTAAAAAGCTTTGATATCTATAAAAGACTGCAACCATCTAAAGAACGAACTAATAAATTGCGAAAGAATGCGAATCAAGTTACGAACGAGTTACTGAAGTCTACCGTTGACCCGATTTCACGTGGTGAACAAGAAAGAATCGGGAAAATGTCAAATTTTGTACGTAAAACATTATTATCGACGTTGTCTACGAGATCCTTTTTCAAAAAATGTGGATCTACAGCTGTGACAAATTTTACGAAAAGCACTTTGTGCAAAAGGACATTTTTTAGCATGACGAAACTTCCAAGGCAATTCGGAAGTTTCCAACAACGCTGGTTGCATCAAGAAAATGCCAGTAAGAAAAGTTACGATAATTTGTCGAAATATTTAGAAACTGAAATTAAAGGAGAAACGGAGGAAGGAACCACTAATTTCGATAACATTCTCGAAGGGTGGACGAAACATTTTGATGGCGTTAAAATCACATTGTTAAAGAAAGTCGGAAACGAGACCGTAAAAGTTAACTTCAGCATTTCTGGAGCTCTTGAGGGATACAGTGGACCAGAAGAGGAGGAGATGGATGTCGAAGCACCTTTATTATGCAAGCCTCCATTTGAAGTAGAAATAGTGAAGCCCAGTGGGAGCACCATGGCCATTCGATGCCTTGTTGATGAGTACATGATGGAGGAAGGAGAAGATGATGTATCGGACAGATTTGAAATTGTCAATGTCACAATCCATAATGGAAAGCTAGAAGATACGACGTACGTTTGCGAGGCTGAAAATATGGATGCTGAGATGTATGATGGTCTTCTTGATGTCTTGGAAGAAAGAGGAATTGACAGTTTGTTTGTTGACAATCTTGTGGAATTCAGCACGAAATATGAGAAAAAAGAATACGTAGATTTCTTGACATCAATGAAGAAATTTGCTGATGAGTGATATTTATGTAGTTGACTTGTTGAAAAAATTGAATGTTAACAACTTTGTGTGCAGACATCACCATTATTTGTGTTGTGTAAAAATTTCAGTGTGAGAATCATAATAAATCATGATTATTGGAATATTTTATATCAGATTTTATCATTAAATGCAAGTTGCACAACATGAACAAAAAATATATACCTAGGTGTCCCCAAAATCTTTGTTTTAAGCTGTTTTCAATATTTGTCCATATATTGGATTCATGATATTTTCTTCAATTTCTATACTGGTACATGTGCTATTTTCATGAATTTTATTGAACTATAATCAGTATTGATTGAGGCAACAAGGTCAAGAGAGAAACTACCCAGGACATAGAAAGATATTGTATATTTCGTATTTTGAGGACCCTTTGCTTGTACTCTCAGTATTTGTGAAAAAGTTTATCCTTTTCAAAATTGCTAAGTTGAAAACAATGTACTTGTACTTAAATGTACATAAAAAATTGATTTTCCTGTTTGGCAAATACACTCTAAATTTAAATTTCCTTTGGTTCTTTGAGTTTTATATAAAGGGATTGGTTTTTGGCAAATGGTCAGTTTGATTTATTGGATAGAATTTCAGTCTAGCAAATTGTAGGTATCATACATGTATTCTCTGTTTATCCAATGTCTGTGATTTCTCAGTGGTTCCGATTATAATTTGTGTAGGATGCTTGGTGTAAAACTAGAATAACTGAAAACTCACAGGAGTCACAGCTTTATTAACATTTGCAAGGGTTGGTTTCCCCAATACTTTATTTTGAATTCCTTAACATTTATCACATTTGGTGTGGTCTGATCCAGAAGATGTTGAAACATGGGCAATCAGTCCCAGGGGTGCAGGCTGGCTATTTGGAGCAAAGGTCACAAATGAGGTGAGAAAGGAGAAAGAAAAAAAAGTTGATAAGAAATGTCAAAAGAATAAAGGTCGTATTTTGTTTTTTACAATACTTATTCAGGTCAGCAACAATAAATATATCAAAGTACAAGTATTGTAATACTAATACACACAATAACACATTAATTTTCTCTTTTAGTTTATGCACATCAACAGCTTGAACCTTATATGCAGAGCCCACCAACTAGTACATGAAGGTAGGTACATTTAGTTACTGATTTAGACTTGCAGGTGGTATTTCGTCTGTTAGGATTGGCCACACTACGGTACATGTATGTTCATACCTGTTTCAGGCTATAAATACATGTTTGATGAGAAATTGGTGACGGTCTGGTCAGCGCCCAATTACTGTTACCGGTGCGGTAACATAGCAGCAGTCCTGACGTTCTCGGACCCAGACACACGGGAGGCCAAACTATTCCGCGCAGTACCAGAACACGAGAGGGTCATCCCCGCACGCACCACTACACCCTATTTTCTGTAGGACGAGACGAGTACCATATTAGAATATAGACTTTCAGGTTTCCAAAGTTTTGCAAAGTCCGGTTAACCAGTTTGAATTGGTAAGAAAACATTCGTCTCATCAAAGATGCCTAGACACTGAATATTCAAAAAATCAAACGTCACTCATGGATACAAAAGACTGTAATACATTGTCAAAAGACTGTAATACATTGTTTCATGATCATTTGTCACAGGATTCATCGTTTTTGTCATTCATATGTACATTTTTGTAACATTGTACTATTTAATGTTTTATGTGTCTTTTTTTGTCTTCAAACAATGCATCTATATATTGACATTTTTAGATATTGATTTTAATTGCAACTACAGTATGTAAATATTTGAGAATTAAATGATTGTATTTTTTATCTTCTTAATTTTTATCGTCGTTCAATTGTTGCCATATTTAAGATACATGTATATACTGAACAGCAATCATTAAATACATTTTGTTCTCAAGTATGTGTAAACGATTTAAAAACGACCGAAGAAAGAAGCAATGTTGATGAAAGCAATCTTCCGTATTTGATCACAGGGTATGATGATTTTGTGTATCAATAATGTTAATTAACTTTCAAAAATTGTTTTAAAATATTAAAATTTATATGAGTACAATATTTTAAAATCTTTATTGAAGGATTAATGTAACCACGCAATTGTTTAATGATGAGCAAGAACACGTAGGCGAAATTTCCCCTAAAAACAATAGATGTCTAAACCCACACAATTACATGTATTTTAATTAGATTCCGTTTCTCTAAGTTTGAGAAGAGACATCTAATTCTAATTCGACTGAGTTCCATGTACGGGTTACCGGCTAGTGTTAAATCTAGGATTTAAAAAGGGCATGTTAAATAATGGTGAAAAGGGCACTTTTCTTTGCGGTAATTATTATAAAACCAAGAAAGGGGCACCTTTTTCTGCGGTAATATTATAAATCATTAATCCTTGAAACAAGCGTATTTTAAAGAAACTTTTGCATCGTAATCAAGTGTGATCGGAGATGATTTGTAATGAAACAAGATAAATTCATGTATATCTTATTCAAAATTTTATTTTCAATCTTTGTTTTCTTTCTTAAATTGATTTACATTTATTTTTATCCCTTAGAACAGCCATGGCATTGGTCTGACTAGTTTTAAAGTATAATGCGTTAAAAATTCTTTATTTCATTTAGGCTTTATGTAATATGTGAACTGAAACACATCTGTATCCAGTTATGAATCATAGGACATGCATAATGTAGACAATATTCTCTTTTGAGAAGTGGACGGGCATAGCATGAATGTAGGCTATGCCTGTCCACTTCTCAGTCAAAAGAGAATTTGTAGACAACTGATGGCAAAATTATCAATCCCTTTTTACTACAGAAATATGGATAATGAAATTGTTGTTTTAAGCTTTTTAAAAATCAATTTGCATTAAAATATTTATTAAAATCTTTTATTATAAATTAAGTTTCTGCATTCTTTAAGAAGAGTTACGTTTTTTGGAAACATAGAAAATTCTGGTTAATTTGGCGATTGTTTAAAAGCTTAAAAAGAGTAAGAAAACTTCACATCTAGATTTTTATTAAATTGTTTTATTAGTCTAAACATGGTTTTAGGTGCCTCAGTGTTAAAATTTCAAATTATCTCCATAAAAATATACTCTTTTGTGTTAATTCTATTTATAGATAACCTTACGATGTCTCAATGATAAGCTTCTACAATTACTAATTTCAAGGAGATAATTCAGTTGTTATTTATCAAATTATTGTACCAGTAATTAGGTGTCAAATCCCCCATTTAGTTAAAACAGCTGTGTATATATCCTCAGCTTGGGTCTCTCCAGTTTACCTGTATCGTCTATTGTCTCAGGTCACTCGTGCGTGAAGTCCAGCGAGTTTTAACTTTGCAATCAAAACAGAGGCTAGGGCAATGTTGGTTTTGAATTAAATTTACTTTCAATAAAAAGGGCATCACTTTTATTTATTATTAAAAGGGCATGGCGATTGGAAAAAGGGCGTGGCGCTGATAAAAAGGGGCATGGCGCCGCGCCACGCTATTTTGCTTTAGATTTAACACTACCGGGTTACAACCTGTAAACGATATTTCAAAAGTCTGACAGATGCCAAAATAAAATCCATGTTCTAAAAAAATCCCCATTGATTAATTATTGTCAACTTGTTACAATACTTAATTTCAGTTGCTGTCATTTATTTGAAAATATTCATTGCACCAATAAGGTAATTCCAAGTTTTTTCTATGTTTAGCGTCCGCGGACGGATTGGTTTTGAGATGTAAAAATTAATTAAAAAACACAATGGTTGTTCATAAAATTAGATCGCTTTTTCATATGTCGGACTCGGGATCACTTTTTAAATTGGGATCGGAAATTAAATATTAATTATAACAACATTCAAAATGAAAACCATATAGTGGTTATTTGTTATTTTTGTTACAAAATGAAGAAAATACTTCAAAATATTTAATAAATTTTATTTTGTTGAACCTTTAAAGTTGTGTGGTTTTTTAAAGGTTTGTGGGGGGGGGGTTCCTGATAGAAAGATAGGTTTTAGAGTTTTGGGTGGACGCTAAACAAAGACAAAACTTGCAATGGCCTAACTACAATATGTCAGTACTTGTGCTTGATATGCAAAATGATTCGAAAAGCATGCTACGTTTGAAATCATTATTTGGAAACAATATAGTAGACTAACTTTGCATTAAGAAATAGTTTATGTACTCGTGTGACAAAGCAATATCTGTATGCAAGTTGCATATAATTACCCGGTATAGTTTTTCTTGACATATATTTTCATAGCATTACACACTGTTTGTTTATCCAAAACATGTGCGCGTCCAGAACCATCATAAAGACGGCAGTAAGAGTAAACTGTAAAACAATGATTCTAAGCAGTAGGCATCTTACTGTTGGCTATATAATTATGAATTTCCATAAGTCCTTAATCAGAGAAATATTTCTGATGTTGAACAAATAAATAAACTGTGTTTGTGTTTTGATTCATTGTTTTCTTTTATTTTAAAACCATTGATTGACTTGTACATAATCTCTGAACACTTATTTACCACATGCCATCCAACTTACATAGCCTCCATACAAAACGCTGTCGGTCCAAGATTTCATTGTGATTTCAAAGCCTGTCCTATATACATTGGTAACACTTGCATGGACCCGAAGGTTGGCTGTCTTGCTTGAATCAAGGAAATATAGACCGTATGTTAAGGTAGGTGTACCTTGAAAAGGAGCTCTAAAGTTTATTCTTCTGGAATATGGCCATTTGGCAACAGGATTTACCCTAAATTGTCCTACAGTACCCGATTCGCCTGTAATAAATAAAGTTAATGTAGGAAAGCAAAGAACAATTGACTCAATAAAACACCGAAACAAAACAAAGTAGATGCTGTCAAAGTCAGTAAAAACCCGCATCAAAGTGTTTTATAGATATGCTGTTGTACGACATAAATACCCGCACTAAAGTGGTTGCCCCTTAATAACACAAAGAAGGCCACAAGCAATTACCGGTACTATTTAAAAAATATAATTTACAATGTACATAAAGGATAAACTGGCGCTGAATTCGCCTTTGTATATTTCAGCTCTGTTAGTTTCTATATATGAACCACAATCGGTTTTCTTAAGAAATAGAGAAAAAAAAAATACTCAGAAGATGTAAATATATTTCAAGAGATATTTGACAAATATGTAAAGTGGGAACGTAAAAGGTTTTTTGTGTGGGTTTTGGAGGGTTTCTTTCTTAAGAAAAACGTCTTTTTTTTTCTTTTTTTTTTTACCAGATGTCAACCTTATTGCGTATCTACTGGTCCCCCAACCGTATTTCAAGAGTTGATTTGGCTGTTGTGTAACATTTAAAAGGAGTTGTGGGAACTTGTTTTATTTTGTAGAAAAGGTCATTTTTTCTCCATCTAGTTGACCCCTGGATGAAAATTAAGTTTCCAAAACCTTTTTACTCATCTACAGGACACTCCCATCCATATTCCAAGAGATGATTTGGCTATTTGAGAACATTGTAAGAACTAGGTAAGTTTTTTTTAGGTATAAACGTCATATTTGAGCCACTAATTGACCCTGGATCCAAAACCTTATTGCAAGCGCATCTACAAGACACCCTCATTCATATTCCAAGAGATGGCGTGGCTGTTGTGAAATTATAAGAGGAGTTTTGGAAACCATATTTATTTGGAGGGATAAACATCTTATTCATTTTTTAGCCACAATTTGACACCCAAAATGAAAATGAAATGACCAAACCATTATTCCGTATCTGCACGACACTCCAATTCATATTCCAAGAGATGATTCGACTATAGTGAAACTTGTACGAGGAGTTTTGGGACTAACCTGTAATAACATCGATGCATGCTGATTTGTATAAAATAAAGACACTATAAAATCTTAGAAAATATACATTTTACTAACGCTTCTTTTAAAATCAAGCAATGACATGTAACTTCTTGGAGAAAGGTTACCTTTATCTTTTGGCCATTAGTGATGTCAATTACTACATATAACAACACTATTAGCAATGGCATCCTTCTTAGAAAATCCATAACTACACGAAAACGAATTTGCTGAAAATTTGCAAGATTTTTTATGCATATTATGTTTAGGTATCTTTGCAGCCATATTTCTTAAATTCTAGGTTATAGGATATAAAAATGCCTTTATTACCTGAAAATGTATTTCGAAGGTTTGATATTGAAATGCGGCGATCGTATATATATATTCGGTAGATGTATACAAAAACTAATAAACAGACAATTTAGTTTTCTGTTTTCAAGTAGAGGTAATATACATGTATCAAATAATTGCGCAGATTTAACTTTGAATGGCTAAGTTTCCTGTTAGCAAATATTGTGTGCAACAGTCGTGCGCTGTTAAGTTGTAAATTACAAACGTATAACCAACTACATTGCTTCAAAGTTATCTTTTAAAAGCCGTTTATTACCTCTTAATTTTTTAAGTGTTTGATTTTTTTGCAACACATTGACAAGGAATAAGGACTACGTTTTTGTTAGCGCTCTCGAGCGCTAGCAACTACGTTAGTCCTTTTTAATGGAATACGCATGCTCAACTTCACGGTAGGACATTCTACTGTAAATAAACTGTCAATTATTGTCCGTCGTTGTTTGCCATTTGTCATTCAAAAACCTGGAAAACATTTTTGGATTCTTTCTGTAAATATTTGATTAATTTATACTAAATTTGGCATGTAGCATCTGTGTATGAAGGAACCATCATGCATTTGTGAAATATATGACACACACGCGAATGTGCCTTGAAATGTGTGTAAACAATGTAAAACCCGATGCAAGTTTCAAACACCACTGTCATATTTTGCATATATTGTCCATAAATGTAGAATTTCATTGTTCAGGAAACTCTTCTTCATTTGGCTTCTTCATTGTCCAGAGGGGTTCTATGGTAAAGATGAGACCGTTGGTTATAAAATCTATGGATTTTAAAATAATATTCCCTTCTTCATGGAATGTAAAAAGCAAACCGTGTGCTTGCTTAAGTTAAACTAGCTTCCTTCTACAAAAACAAATACTAGTACAATGTATATGCATTTCCCTAGCTCAGGAATCGGAATAGGACGGGGCCGATTGTATGCTTAGGTGAAAATGTCAATTTTGTTTTATCATCAACAATAGTTTAGGATTTAAATGCCAAGTTATTTCAAAAATAATAATAAATAGTCAGTTTTCTTAACTACCTTCAAGATCGTAAAATAACATCGGATATGTTTTCCGAGCTTGCTGGAAAGTCCCGAGAAGATCCGAATCTTGAGTACCATTGGTTCTGCTAGTTTCTTATTTTTTACGTCAAAATTGAAATTACAGTATTAATACAGAATGCATGCTTTAAGCGCAGTTAATGGGCTATGTCATTACTGATGTGAAGCCAACTCTAGATTCGCCATTCTGAATTGAGACCCCCTCCACCTCTCCATCCCAGCACAATTCTAGTGCACCGCTGTGCCTTCTTATTAATAAAAAATCGATTCAGAAAATTAACCAATGGTTTAGAAATCTACTTTTGTGTTATGTAATGGCTATAGGGCTAGCTCACCAATCTTTTTAAAAGATAAGGTTGTACAATAGATTATTAATACCCGAAGTGCATGTAACCATTAAATTTTGATACAAAGCTTAAAATTCTTTGTTATGTAAACAAGGCTCGTGTCATGTTTTTGTTTACTTTGGTTCAATAATCCGCTAAAATCTCTTGAAGTTCTTTAAGCTTGTTTTTTTTATCTGCTAATTTGTTTTGAACATAAACAAACAATTCCTAGCGTTTGCCACATTCAGTCTAAGTTTTAAACTGGAATTTTCTTATTAACATTCAAAATGTAAACAATTCTTGTTTACAAAACAAAGAATTGGGATATATGTATGTCGCTTTTAACTGGACGACTGACACTCAAATTTTGGTTGACTATATTGCCTTACTGAAGCATTGTAAACAATAAAATCGGAAAATATTTTTGACAAAAATCGTGACCATTTTCCTGGTTTTTTGATTTTTGTTTTGATTTTTTTGCACAAAAATACATTTTTTTTTATTGGCTCATCATATGGTACATAACAATAATAATAATATTAAACATTGTACAATATAAGGGATTTGGTCACACGTCACCCTTGTAATTTGTATTATATAATCAAGATCTTTCAAATGCCAACAAACAAACAAACAAAAAACAAAAACAAAAACAAAAACAAAAAAAAACAAAAAAGAGATACTGCTAGACAGAATGATCAGCAATATAAAAAAAAAATACTCTGTCCTTATAAACTTAAGAATTTAAACTACAGTTTTTTCAGTACATTCAAAAAACTTAAATTCACAAATACTTATTTTTATGAATATTACAATCTGTCTAGTAATGGCTGCCAGATTTCTAAAAAAATATGCATTCGGTTTGTTGAACATAGGTAACTTTCTTTAGCATGAATCTTATTTTTCAAATAGTTTTTAAAAACAGTAAACTGAACTAGTCTGCCAGGTGATTTTGTCCGAGTTAAATGGATAAAACATTTTCCAAGTAAAATACAGAAATTTAGTGGAGTATTGTTGATATCATAACAACCCAAAATAACATCTTTCATAGTCAAGTGATTAACACTTTCTATATGTTGTTGCCACCAGTTTATTAGGTCTTTCCAAAATACTTGAATGCTGCTGCATAGAAAATATCTGTGGTGTATTGTGTCAATTTCATTACAAATATTACAATTAGGACTTGGTATCAGTTTCATATTAAAAAGAGACTTGTTATGTACTATAATTCTGTGTAATATTTTTAACTGAAGAGATTGTATACTAGTTTGTGTGCAACACTGAAAAGGTAATTTGAATATTTTTTTGTAATCAGAAATTAAAAATTTCTGACCATTTTTGAATACAGGGGGTTGAGTCCTTGCAACTGTTGAGCAAAATCCAGTAAATATCTTTGCAAGTTAGATTACATAAAGGTACAAGTTTGCCCTGAATATTCAAAGTGTAATTTTGGTCCTTTTCATTTGAGAGAAAATGTGTTTCCTTTTTAGCAGTTTTTTTCCAATTACTTGGAATTGAAGAAAGAAGGCTAGTGTATTGCAAAAAGGATGGTTTGAATCTAAATCTTTCATAAAACTCATCTAAAGTTAAGAAAGTACCATTGTTGTTAAGAATATCCTCTAAAAACATTATTCCATTCTTATACCACTCTGAGAAAAAGATTGGTTTGTTTTCAATACATATATAATTGTTAAACCATAGACATTCTGTGAGAATAGGAGGATTTAGGCTGATTTCATTCACACAGTTTCTTAATATTTTCCATGAGGTAATAACATTATCATAAAAAGTTGGTAACTTGATTGTAGAGGTTGACAGACTACAGAGGATTATTTACAGAAAGTTACATTATTTACCGCCCAACATGCAGACATAAATGTATTTTATATCGTTTATTATGTAGAAGACCCATACATATCTCCTTTTAAGTGAAATTTGCACCAGGTCCATACATCCAGAAACACACGATACACAGAACAAGGGCATGAGAGAAATATAGATTCTTAAAGTTGTCAGAAAGAAAAACAAATAAATAAAATAATACAAAGAAAGGAAAAGTTGTCACCACAATAATGATCAATATCAAAATAAGTTAAATAACCAATGGCAAAGGATCAGTGTGTAGCTCAACGTAAAGACGAAAGGATCTCTTGGAAATGCAATTCTCTTTGTTTGACTAAATACACAAAAAAAGCTGAATGAGTTCTTGATCATTTATTTAGGACACTTCCATAGTACATGAAAAACTGTCTTTTCGTGTAGTTTACAAAAGTTACATAATTTACTGCATCCCTTCCCTATTTTAAATGGAAATTAATTGTTAAAATGTGATAGATAACTCTAACTTACAGCCATAATAATTCTTGAAAATCTTTTAAAATCTTGTTCTAAAAAACCAAGCAATTGCAAAAATGCTGAAACGTGTGTAAAGGAATAGAGCAAAAATCTTCTCACATATGCTAAAACAACAAAAGGGGCTTGGTATTTACCATAAAAATATGTGGATAAAAAATGACATATCTTTTAACTGTTTGTGCAAGATCTTCTGTATTTATTTGTCAATATATTTTGTAATGCTGATTTGATCGGTTTTTGTTGCTCAAGTGAGCAATGTGTCCCCTGTGATTCTCGTTACATTATACTATATGCGGTGTGTAATAAATTCTTGCCATATAAATATTTATTTTATTCTATCTTGTATACTTTTAAAGATTATAAATGTGTCCATCCAAAAGATATTTGAAGTTTCCGTATTTATTTATTTATGTAATAAAAGACAACGTGTATCCCATTTTGAATTTTGGATTTTGATCAATCATTTAATCCAGAATGACTTCAGACCTTGGATGTAATTATTGATTTCAATCAATTTTTATACCGCCATTATTAGTATTCGTTTACTCATCTTCAATTAAATTGTCCTTACATGAGATCAAAACTGTTAAAAACGATTAAAACGGGAAAGTTGAATGGGGGGGGGGGGGGAGGGCCCGTGCTCCCTCCCCAATTAGGATGAATGACCATCTTTAGTTTCTCCTTAAAGGCAGCTTAAAGATCCTTAATTAAAAGTAGCTTAAACGATTCTTTAAGCCTCCTTTAAGCTATATATGCTGCTTAAAAGGTGGCTTAAAAAGGCGTAACGATGGCATAAAAGTGCCTAAAGCAGCTTAAAGACCATCTTTAAGCAATCTTTAAGCCACCTTTAAGGCCACTTATAGGTTCTTAATGTCAAAATTTCTTTAAGCCACCTTTAAACCATTTAATCTTATCAATATTGAAAAAACTTTACCAACAAAATGTATTTACTTTATGACAATTAAATCAATTGTAATCAATGGCTAAATATATTTAACCTTTATGCGAAGTATTTATTTAAAATAAAGCATAGCCGATACCATGCATGTTTTCGCTATTCTGGCGTCAGCTGTACAAAACAAAATTAAATATTGAAACTACCGGTATAAACTTAATATATATTTTCATGCTGGGCATCAAGATTTGGTTTTTGGTTTTTCATCGTATTGCAAGAAGTTTGTATACGCCCAACACGGTCTCATGTATTTTAATAATTTCATTGCTTTTCATGAATTAAAAGTTATATACAAAATTACTTTACAACAACAAATTACTTACAACTCTTAAAACTTTCTCCTTTATCATCATGGTATTTAATATATTAGAAAAATTGATTCAGTAGATGTTTTTGAAAAAGAGAAGTGATACTTAACAGTAGGCATTCTTGAAATTTCTTTTATTCAATTTAAAGAGGTTTACGGATATCACTGCCCACCAGACCAGCTGTTCCCAATCTTAACTTATTGGAATTTATTGAAAAAATATTGTAAACATAGATGAATAAAAAGTTATATGGCTGTATAGTTCTTTCATGTTATTGGTTATTTAAAAATCGTTGGACGAAATTGCGTAGGTCTTCGTACGTCATCTTAACAGATTTGAAATACGCAATGAATACCGTTTTATGATAATAAATCATAAATAAAAGGTAAGCAGCTCAATGGAATGTTTAACAAAGCCCATGGGGCAAATGATATATATAGCTAACCTGATCAGTAGTTTCTAGATGAAAAAGTTCTCTAAATATATCATGAAGTGTAAACCTTTATATATTAGGAACAACACTTAGAGATCAATGAGATCTGAATTATTGAAAAGGACATATTAGCAAGCTGCAACATCGATAATTTGTCCTTCCGTGGCCCTTTAGCTCACCTGAGTTTTCTGATCACTTTTTGTCCGACGTACGCCTGTCTGTGTGTATTTTGTTATCTTCGAGCTCTTGACTTCTACTCAGGAACAATTTTGATCTATTTATCTATTAATATCTTCTCCTAAAACAACTGAAATAACAAAAAGGGTTTGATGATCACCGCAGGAATATGTCAGGAAAAAATTTAATACCTTCTATACGAGATATACTTTATAGTCAAGATAATTTTTATTTGACACTATTAAGTTGATTTGATCAGAGTTACACCTATTGGTGTCAAGTGAGACTGAGCGATGTCGCCTTTAGGCCTCTTGTTTTAAAATTGTGAAATGGAAATGAGTATCTAAAGTATAATTAGACGAAAACATTTTCATTTCTTTCACTGAGATGTGCTTTATTTAATGCCATAATCATAATTCCTTTTTCCATTTTTTGCTTTCAGACTGTTAGTCTATTTTTTATAAAATAACCTAATGATATTATATATGCAAACTAAAGTCAAAGTAAAAAATTTTGCATATTTAAATATATTTTTCAGAGTGCGTCAAGTGTTTAAAAGATTAAAGTTTAGGTACACTCATATAGTACTTTAAAAAAAATTTCCAAATTCTGTTGACTTTGTTTTGAATTAAATGCACTTTGAATATATTTGTTCAAAATAGCGTTTTTTTTTTACAACATTCCTGATTTCTTCAAAGAGTTTTATATTTTCATAAGATTGTGCATTAATATACTATTTATAACCTTTTACACCCCTCTCAAAATTACCTGCACTTTGGATATTGACACTCTAATGTTAAACAGAGACCTGATTTATTGTTTTAAAAAATAAAAAAAACATGGAATTTAAATTGTAGATGGTGGCGTTTTTTTTCATAATTTACACGTGGACACTTTAGCTAGTTTTACAAATTGTATATACATTGTACATGCATTATATTTATTGGTAGATGTTTTCTATAACATTCGACCAAAAGTATATAGATCGTTTTCAGAACTTTTAAAAGATTAATTGATTTAAAACAACTCAACAACCATGCATCGGAAATTTTATTCATATAATCAAAATTAAAGCAGCACCCTAAAATAATATTTCCCTCGCGCCATAATGTCACATCCATAATTTTACGCCCCAATATCACGTAGGAGTTCATAGGAACAATCATGTCAAAACTTTATACATAAATGAGAATACTCTGGAGCATACTTTGTATTCAGCTCCATTTCTTTGTCAGTCCTTTTATTGTTTTGAGAAGCCTTTGCTTTGTGGACAATGGAAATGACTGAGAGGCCTTTGATATAGATGACCGGTATAGTCATCATCATTGTTAGCTGCAGGTCCCAGGTCGTCCATCCGAATTTTTCCAGACCGGGAGTTACAGACCTGCAGCTACATGTACATTATTGTATATAATAGTACATGTACTATATACATGTACGTGCATAATATTTTTTAATTGGCTTCAATTTTAAGCTAAGATTTAGATCAGTTTGTCTGGTGAGCAATGATATCCATTGACTTCTATCTTTAAATGTTACATTTTTCAGCGTATTTGACTGCGATAACACTACGAATCAAATTTGTAACATATAGTCCAATATAGATTTTGAGGAGCAAGCGGTGTTTCCCTAATTATGTGATTTGATTAACGTAAAGTTGTCTATATTATAATAGGCCTATATGATTCAACAATTCTTGTTGTTGAAAATACATAAATAAAAGTAATAAGGAATCATTCTTTGTATACCAATAGATGATCAAATACCGTAACGGTTTGACATGATCAAATATAATATAATGCCCATCGGGTTCTATTGAATTTGATCAACCTGAATCGTATTTTATCACTCCATTATGCTAAAATAATGATTCTTGATATCAAGTAAAAGAACTAAAAATATACAATATATTTCTGCAAAACAATACCTCAGATCCAGGAGAAATAATATCAGCACCATAATAAAACAAATGTTTTTAATGCTTATCTGTCATATCTTAATCGAATATTTCTATGCTTTCCAGAATACCTACCGAACAATTCTCTCTTTTTTTTTCAAAATAAGTTAATGTCGACATAGAGAATATAGACTTCAAATAATATACAAGAAATGAAACAGAATATTAATTGACACTTTTATGAAGGCCCTTTGAACACTATTAAGACAATAACAGGGAAACTTACAAAAATCAAAAGACGGAACTAGACTAATACTAGACACATAATGAATAAGGGCACTTAGTTAGATATTTTAATTTCTCTCACAATAGAATTTATCCCATAATCATACATTATTCTGTCAAAAGACTGAATTCTTAAATATTCAAATATGCGTATTGCCTCTTTGCTTAATCATATTGATTAAGACTTTTTTTCGGTTGTTCTTTCGTTTTTGACGACATGAAGCTTGAGGGTATGATTTCCTACACAACATGCACTTACCATTGTAACAACCGTTAATGAACCAACGCCGCTGAATGATATAAATACCATTAAGCGTTGCAATTCCGTCTTAAGAAATACATTTACTGTATGATAACCTTTGTTAGAAGGTGATATCCGTTACAGAATGGCCCGTAGTTCATATTTATATATTTACATCTACCGAGTATGATTCCGAAACAATCTACACGCTCCGCTTATCGATTGGTGGAAACCTACAGCGACTAAAACTGACATGAAACTGACAGGACTGAAATCGACACACCCCGTTTATTGATTGGTCGAAACCTACAGCGACCTAATTAAGAAAATCCAGGGACTGCACGAAATAATCATGACGATGTCAGACTCAAATTCCGCTAAGAGACAAGTTGGCTGTTTCTTTTAGCTAACGTACTTATGTACATTAACAGTAATTTTGTTAATTTAACTTAATTTTTACAATCAACTTATTTATTTGTTAAAAGGAAGATGTAAATATAAACAATAAAATGCTTTCTTTGATGATTCATGCGGGTCATGAAGGTAGCGGTCATTGCAGAAAAAATTTCGAGGGTTATATTTTTTTCTGCAATGTGGCCACCTTCATATCCGGCATGAATCACCAAAGAAAGCATTTAATGTTTAAATAATTTAAATGCTTTTAAATAAACATTCCAAGATTATTTAGCATTAATTCTTTACAACATGTTTAACTAGAACCATTTTAACAAGACCTTGGAGTTATGGTAGGACGTTACTATCTATGCTCTGCATCAAAATAAGTTAAAAATCCCACTGGCTTAAAGTGAAATATACACAGATTGTCTTATCTAAAAAGCCAGACATATCTTGTTGATTTCAAGGAGCCATGGCTGAGTGGCCAGCAATGTAATAGATAGGCCTACGTCACATTGCTGTTTGACATAACTACCCACAGTCCAAGCTCATGTTAAAATAGTTCTAATAGATGCAATTGTTAAACTATGTATTTCTTTAGTTAGGAATTGGAACACCGTCCTTGTACACGTGCATGCATTTATTAATATCTCCAACATGTATGCACTATACTTAAAATGGACAAATGGAATTACAAGATTTTCCAAAAATAAAAATACTCCACAACACATCAAAAAATAAAAATGTATGTTGTGGTCACGTGCCTATATTACTGTCCGCATGCCATCCAACTGATTCTGGCTCCATATAACTCTGTATCAGCCCAAGTATTCAGTTTAACCTGAAATCCAGTTTTGGTAATATTGGTGACTTCCGTTGATACCCTGGTGTTTTTGGTGTATCCCGTATCCAGAAGATACAGACCGTACGTCACGTTTGGCTTCTCCTCAAATGGAGTTTGGAAAGTAACGCTTTGTGTATATGGCCAGCTAGGACGAGGGTTGGTGTGGTGTATGGTGTGTATTCCAACGACCCCTGATTCACCTAAAGGCAACGAAATTAATATTATGTTTTTTTTTAAAGAAAACATGCGTTTCAATTAAATATTTTATTTTGGATGTTGCAATATCGTGCATGTTTTTGATAAAATGGTGTCAGTTATAACAATAAAGACAAATAATAAGAAATACAGGTATGTAAACTTGATGTAGATCAAAATATGTGTCGTTCTCATATAATCCAGAAGATAGGTATTTTTGTAAAGAGAACACTTAATGTACATATGACAAACCATTATATCAATAAATGTACAGTCAGAACAATAATTGCATTTAAATTCGAAAAAATATACTCCCACCATTTTCGTTCAAGCTGAGCATGATTTTTTAATTGAATATCAAAAAGTTTATATTTTAATACTTTCTTTTCTTTCCATAAATTACAAGTTTAACAAATAAATATGAATGATGTTTTACACATTTACAAACATTTTCCTTCATAATAATGTCATCTAAAGAATTAGAAAAAGGGTGTATACTCACACCTAAAATCTTTACCTGTAATAGCGATTTAAATTCGATAAGTTATTTCAAATACAAAATAAATACATACAAGCAGATTCCACTTGAAACTTAGTCATGTACTCACGATTTTGCAGAGTCTCTATTTGTTTCTTTTGAACAGCTAGATCAATTTCCATCTCTTTGGTTTTAGACTCCAACGCTGCTAATTTAGGTTTCATAGCGTCCACTTGTTCCATTAAATAAATCATTGGGCCTTTTCCGGATCGTGGCGCTGTTGGCACATTGTCTTCTACTAATGGCTTTTTGAAACAAAATACAATCATGTATGTGTAAAAAGTATTAAGTTTTGCAAAATACATGGTATTCTTGAGAGAACTCTCAGCAATATTGCTTCTTCAGGCAGTCAAACAAACTTAAAAACGTTGTCAGGAAACTTGTCAATGACGTCGTGGTCAATGTTAAAAAGTTACTGTATTTCATTTTAAAACGAATTTTAACCAATAACTTCAAATATGAGTTTACAATTATTATGCTATAAATTATATAGTGATGATTTTCTTTTATTTCAGTTACCTTCTGATTTGTTCAATCAGGAAAAATTATGGTATTTAAAAGATAGTATTTCAAAGAATCTTCAGTAGTTTTATCCATCAAAATTCTTACTAAAACAGTCCAAAAAAACCCCATAGCTAATGGGAAATAATAGACAATGAATATGGAAATATTTTGGTTTTTACTTGTGATGAAACAGCTTCAATAATAACGATCACTGTGGCGAGCAGCAGTTTACATCGCAATGGACTCATTTTTCTGCTGCGAAGGAAATGAAAAAGAAAAAATAACAAAAAAAAAAAAAAAAAAAAACAAACAAACAAACAAAAAACAAAATAAAACGGCATTAGTTGATACAAATAGAAATGTGTTGAATTTGAAGGCGGTCAGAACTAGTGACATGAATGAAATACAATGAAGTTGAATATTAGTTAAGCCATACTATGAAAAAAGAATATAGGACTGGATAATACAATAGTAATGACTGTGTGATTGGAAATGGAATGCAAAAAACAAAGACAAAATAATAATAAAAAAACCCACCACAAAGCATGCAATAAAAACTCTTAACAAATGAAGAAAACACCATCCCAATAAGCAAATATAAAAAAGAGAAACAAACGACAGATTCTTCTTACCAATTTGTTTTTTCTTTAAATTCGGCTATCTAAAATTTCGTTATATATACTTGTTTTCTCATTTGAATTTGTAACCACAGGACAGCAAATTAATCACAGGACAGCAAGTTAAGCAACAGCTTTCGTCAACAATGATTAAAAAGATTTATGGGTTATGTTTTTTTTCTGCAATGTGGCCACTTTCATATCCGGCATGAATCACCAAAGAAAGCATTTAATGTTTAGATAATTTAAATGCTTTTTAATAAACATTCCAAGATTATTTAGCATTAATAATTTAAAACATGTTTAACTAGAACCATTTTAACAAGACCTTGGAGTTATGGTACGACATTACTACATGTATCTATGCCCTGCATCAAAATAAATGTATTTATGGAAGGTATTACAACACGTGTTTCAATCGAACACGTGTTTACCTGGTGTTTGTTATGAAGACAAACCAATTGGATTGGTTATTATATTTATAGAAAACCTGTTCTACAGGTAATCTCGTAAGGTACGCACGATTTGGTAAAGAATTGAGTTTTAAGTCATTCGAAGGCTCTCTCTCAGTGCAATCAGACGTTTCTTAGCATTTACCTATGGCTAATACAGACCACGGGGACGATATATTAATGGAAGAAGATACTGCACATATGCCTCCAGAACAGAATACGGCTAACGCATTCGCTTTGACTGACGCAGTTAAGCTGCTTTCTACGGCTATATTCCACACAGTTTCAACAATTAACGGAGAAGATAACAAATCCTCAGCACAGCAACTTTCTAAGAAACTAAAAGACAATATAGCTGGAAAACTGAAGTACGAAGGGAATAAGGTACAATATTTGTTCAATGAAAAAATATTAGATGAACTTGATAAACTCAAAGATTTGTCTAATTACAATGAAAATGTTGTCAAAAGAATTAATGATAAACTTAAAACTAGACAAAAGTATATTAGGATGGCAGACGGATCCCCTGCAGGGTGGAAAACAGTTCAGGAATACCAATGCAATGATATCGCTGACGACTCGGACGACGAGAAAAAGATCAGGAGCGCCGAGTACAGAGCTCTCAGGAACAGTAAACAGAAACAGTAAACAGAAAAAGTCACGCTTCCAACCGTACTTCAAACCCGTACCCTCTGCTGCTGCCGGTACTGCTGCTCAGTTGTCTGCCCTTGCTCTACAACAGACCAACACTCTGCAGACCAATGCTGGTGCCTCGAACTCGTTCAACCAGCCCTTTCGATCAGGTAGTAGACGTACCCCACAGCCCAGCGACGTCTGCTACAGGTGCTTCCAGACTGGGCATTGGAAGTCCAGATGTCCCCTCAACATCTCCACAAGTTTAAATTCCAAGTGATCTTGATGATAAGTATTTATTATCTGTAGATATGTTCGAACGAATAACAGATAATGAGATAATGAATGAGCATTGCAAGTTATTATCTATCATAGAATCAAATCAATCATGCACAGGTGTAAAAAAATAGTTTCAAAATCATTATGAATTTTGGAGAAAGATAGGCGCATTTGAAGATATCTTGAGATTGATCAAAACTGGCTATAACATTCCTTTTGCAGTTAACCCACCGAGGATTTATTTGAAAAATAATAAGTCAGCTTTACAGAACTTTTCTTTTGTAACAGAAAGCATTGGAGACCTAGTAAAATCGGGTTGCGTCATACAAGTTCCTTTCAGACCATTTGTTGTAAGTCCATTGAGCGTCGCAGAAAACAGAGAAAAGAAGCGTTTGATTTTAGATTTGAGTATGTTAAATGGTTTTCTGAAAAAAGAAAAGATAAAGTTTGAGGATCACAAACTGGCTTTACAATATTTTGAGAAAAATTGTTTCTGTATTAAATTTGATCTTAAATCTGGTTACCACCATATAGATATTTGTAAGGAATGTCAAACATTCCTTGGTTTTGAGTGGAAAGGGGAATACTATTGCTTTACAGTACTTTGGTTTGTCTACAGCCCCATATATATTTACTAAGTGTTTAAGAGCTATGGTCAAGTATTGGAGATCTAACAATATAAAAATTGTTCTGTAGATGACGGGCTAGCTATGTGGCAGAATCATTTGAGGAATGTCAGAGAATTTCCAGTTTTATCAAATCATCACTAAAGGATGCTGGATTATTAATTAATCAAGAAAAATCTATTTTCAGTCCAGTTCAAGATATTGAATGGTTAGGGATCAGATGGAATTCAGTAAGATTTAGCATTTCCATTCCAGAAAGAAGAATTCAAGATGTTGAGTCTACTATTGTTCAGTTTCTTTCAGACTTACCAAAAGTTTCAGCTAGGGCGCTGGCCAGAGTTGCTGGGAAAATAATTTCATTGCAACCTGTCTTTGGTAATATTTGTAGACTAATGACAAGATACTGCTATGGAAAACTATGGAAATAGTTTTCAGAGTGTCATGGGATAATACACTGAATTTCATGTTTGCTATCAAATCAATAAACGAACTAAAGTTCTGGTTAATACATGTTCAAAAATACAATAACAAAAAACTAACAGTAACGGAAAGAGAAAGTACGATAGTTTATTCAGATGCTAGCGCCGTAGGCGCTGGGGCATTTACTGTGGGTGTGGATGAAAAGTGTTTTCATCAAATGTGGAATGATTATGAAATGAGCAAAAGTTCGACATGGCGAGAAATGAAAGCCATAGAATTGGCTTTGATATCATTTAACGAAATGTTATTTAACAAATGCGTCAAATGATTTACAGATAACCAGAGGTGTGTGAATATTTTGCAGCCGGGCAGCATGAAAGCAGATTTAAAAGAAATAGCATTTAATATATTCTTATTTTGCAGGGAGCACAACATTTCAGTCGACATTCAGTGGATCCCCAGAGACAAAAATCAGAAAGCTGATTATTTAAGCAAACTTGTTGATTATGAAGACTGGGGGGTGTCTCAAGATTTTTTCAGTTTCATTGATTCTTTATATGGTCCACATTCCGTTGACAGATTTGCTAATTCAAAAAACAAAAAGTTGCCTAGATTTAATTCGTTGTTTTGGAATCCGGCTACGGAAGCTGTAAATTCATTTACTCAAGACTGGAGAACAGAAAACAATTGGTTAGTTCCGCCCATTTCTTTAGTGAGAAAAACCATTAAATATCTCATTAATAGCAAAGCGGTGGAAACCTTGATGGTACCAAAATGGAGATCTGCTTCTTTTTGGCCTTACATTTATAAAGATAAATATTCTACTTATGAATATATCACAGATATCTTAGAGTTCAGTGACGCATCAGGAATTTACGTGCAAGGTCAGAACAAATCCACGGTTTTTGGTTCTAACCGATTTGTATCTCCAGTATTGGCTTTAAGACTTGATGCAAGGTTTTTATGATATAATGATACATATATCATAGGACATGTGTATATATACAGCAGGACCTGGTACTCTGAGAATGGTACTGCAGACGTTGATGTAAATATATAGTTTGAGGCCCTGGTACATATTTGTACTGCAGATGTTTGATATATTCTAATTTAAGGCCCTGGTACATATTTGTACTGCAGATGTTTGATATATTATAATTTAAGGTCCTGGTACATAATTGTACTGCAGATGTTTGTTTTATTTTATTTAAGATTCAGGTACATAATTGTATTGCAGTTGTTTAGTTAATGTGCATTAATTAGAATTACCTTGATATTCAAGATATTTTGATTGAACAGTTTCTTTTAATTGGTTATCTGTCTTATACATTTTGCAGAATTATTTTCGGTCGGCAGGTGGACGTCTTTATTTGACAGCGCTCAGGATCCATCTCTTTTGAAGCTTGCGGAGACCTTACCGAATTACTGCCTAAAATCAAAAGCCGAAAATACAGTAAAGAAATATAGGTACGCATTCAAAAACTTTTCCAGGTGGTGTAAAACATTTAAACCAACTATCGATCATTTACCAGCCTCCGATGTACATGTCGCATTATATTTAGCTTACCTCGCAAACACTTTTGATTCCTCTTCGAAGATAGAAGAAGCTACTCAAGCAATCGCATGGGCTCATGACATGGCTGGATTCCCTAATCCTTGTGATTCCACCTTTGTTAAGTTTGTGAAAGAAGGTTGTATCAGAGAACATAGTCACCCTGTCGTTAAGAAAGAACCGATTTCATCAGATATATCGTCTGCTGTTGTTGAAAATTTTGGGAAGAGTGATGCAACACTATATGACCTTCGAACCTGTTGTATTTTTCTTTTAGGATATGCAGTTTTTTTTGCGTTTTTCCGAAATTGTAAACATAAGAAGGTCACATTTAGTTTTTAGTGACTCTCATCTAACATTGTTTATTGCAAAAAGCAAAACAGATGTTTACAAACAAGGTTCTTCTCTACGTATATCTCGAACGAATCGAATTCTTTACTTGTCCTGTATCTATGCTTCTCCGATATTTACTTCTATCAGACATTGATGAAAAGTCGGAAGACTTTATTTTTAGGCAAGTTACATTTTGCAAGAAAAATAAGTCATACAAGCTTAGAAATAATAAACAACCTTTGTCATATACAAGAGTACGAGAATTAGTGTTGTCTACATTGGACAGTCTAGGATTAGATTCAAAGAAATATGGTGTTCATAGTTTGAGGTCGGGTGGGGCAACTGCTGCAGGTGTCAGCGATCGTCTTTTTAAAAAACACGGGCGTCTGAAATCTGAAAATACCAAAGATGGTTATGTGGACGAAAACTTACAAGTTAAACTGTCTGTTACCAAACAACTGGGTTTATAATTCAAATGTCTTTTCTTTCTTTATCGTTGAACTGCACTTCTGAGAGCGCTTCTGCATCTATATACGTGTTGTTTTTTATTTTATAAATTATTTATGTTCGTTTGAGTGTTAACGAATAAGAACATAAATGTATTTATTAAAGGTATTACAACACGTGTTTCAATCGAACACGTGTTTACCTGGTGACTAACCAATTTGATTGGTTATTATATTTATAGAAAACCTGTTTTACAGGTATTCTCGTAAGGTACGCACGATTTGGTAAAGAATTGAGTTTTAAGTCATTCGAAGGCTCTCTCTCAGTGCAACCAGACGTTTCCCCACCCACCTGCCCTCAAAAATAGTCATAAATGTTTGGTTTTATGAAAAATATTGGATTTTGCTAATATGTGTTGTTTTGTTTTTGTAGATAAAAAGAACACAAGAAAATTGATTTATGTGATTTGTATATGTGGTAGAGTGTTATTTTTAATTAGTTTTTATTGAAATTATTAAATATCAAGTGTTAATTACGATTTATTTTGTCTTTCTACAATTCGCGTATTTGAATATCCGCAGTGTTTTGAATAATCGTTTACATGATTAATAAAAGAATACAACAACATTTGGTTTTATATTTTATTTATATATGTCCTAAGGCAATTATGTAAATTGGTCAGTTGGGTTCTTTAGTCTTGTCTTTTGATTGGTTAGAGATTTCCCGCGGTATGTTGGTCTTTGTGTCAAGGTTTGGCGTGTAGATCGATTCATATAGTCAAGAGGGACGGTTGACATTATGTCCTCTTAGACATTTACCTTTTGTATATAATTAATCAAATTGCCGGACGATAGTTTGACGATACTGATGATTAGTACAACGACAATATCGACTGTAAGTTGACTTTAATTTCTTCTTTTCTAATAACTTTTATTTCTGACTTTTATCTCATTTTCAAGTGTAATATACTAAGTTCAAATGTGTAAATAATAAATCAAGATAATTGCATATTTGAATTAAATTCATGAAATATCGCAGAAGTGTATATTACCAAGTCCGTATATTATTAATAGGTCTACATTGTACATGCCCGCATGGAATTCTTGGGCCAGACCAAGTGTAGGAACCCTGATCCATAATCAGGTACACACGTATATATATTCATATTCTATCGAATGTACATATTTATTATTTATAAATGTGTTTGTAAATTATTTATTAAATCCGTAATGTTCTCAGATGTCCATGTATAAAATATTATGATGTAAGGGAAATAACTCTTACTATAATCATGATAATTGTCAGTATATCGATTAATGTTTTAAAGAAGTCAATTTATATGTAAATCTATAATATTGTATTCATATTCATACTCATTATTGTTATTGATATTTACAGGGTTTAAAAATACCAGCATTTATACATTAATAAATTCAACGAACCTGAGACGTGGTGTTTATTTGTATACTATAAAGAAAACACTGCTACAGAAATGGCGCCCACGTTGGGACCCTGCATTCCATTCCACTAGAGAAGAAGGTCTTCCTGTGTGAGTGACTACAGTTTACACCGGTAACTACTGGACCGTTGGTAGTAACGAGGCTTACAGCAAGAGTGTCTTCACGGACCGATGATTCACGGATCGCGATCGACAGTGCACTACATGTATAAACTTTTGTGTATCCGATATTCATCTGGCCAGTAGTACAAGTGTACGGTAGGACTGTCATTGATATTGCCTTTTTGCACATGTGTTGTTTACTTTTCACCTCTGTTTACGTCAAAAGCTTTATTGGTTAGAAACTGCAGTTGATTTTTTTTTAGTTCGCATAGCTTTTTGTTTATTTTATTTAAATAGTCGCTGTTTGAAACCATTTTCCATTGTATCCAATTTTAGTGTCAATTTCAAGTTTAATTTTTTTAAGTTTAAGTTTAAAAAAAATTGTGCATGTCTCTATACTAACACCCTCCTATTTCTGTGTTACTTACTGTCTCTATTTGACGACAATAGACACGTAGACTGTTAGAGCGTTAACTGAAAGACGAATCGAACATTACCAGAGTTAGTGTTTGCTTATTGTGTATAGTCTGATAGTCTGTTGTCAGTTTGATACGTGTTTGCTCTGATTGTCGTCGTCATTTAAACAGCCTGTCAATAAGGTGTGTAAAAAATTTGAGTGTTTAGTTTGAACATTTTGACCAAAGGTATATCACGCTTGATTCTAAAATCAGCTGTTTACCCGATCTCCAGTGATCTAGATCAATCGCGTTATTATCATCGCGCAGTTTGTATAGTTGACTTATATAGTCCGTAGTAGTGTGGCCATAGTACATTAGAACTATAAGAGGTGTTAAATTATTATGTAATATTAATTAGTGTATAGAGATATAAATAGAACTTGCATTTCAGCGTAGAGGACTGCTGTCTGGAATTTCGTCACGCTTGACTGCACCTGTACATTGCTGAACAGATTTATCTATCCTTAGTTTAGATTTAGAAACTAGAGTTATCTTTCTTGCCCTTGTGCAATTTATTACTTTTCAATTTCAGCATTCTCTGTGTGATTAGAAAATATTGTTAATCTTAAAGATTCTTTTTCAGCTCCAGATTTAATTTGCAGATAGCTTATTTGTAATTTAAATATAGAGTTTAAAAAAAAATTATGCAATTTAATTAATTATCTTTTTTCAGCATTTAATTGATATTTAATTTGTAGCTTAGAGAGCAGATTCAGTCTTCACCACAGAGAAATTATCAATAAGAAAAATTACTACTGTTTTATTATTTGATTAGTTTCTGATAGTTATTTAGCATAGTATATTGTAGATTAATTAAGGGCATTAGTTTAGCTTAGCAGCATAGTACTATCTTAGTTACCTTGGTGCATACACACTGGTTAGTAGTATTTAGATAGATTTAAGCAAGTATGGCTGAAGCAGCTGAAGAGAGTGTACACTTGAAAAAGGGTGAAGAGAATACTCTCACTCAGCAACAAGTGAAGCGCATGATTGATTATTTGTCACAACATACAGATTATAAAGTATTGACAAATGATGAATATCAATTACTTAGGACTGTAGCTCAAAGCTCCCCCTGGGTAGGTGGTGCTCGCCCAAAAACTACAGAAGGTACTCGTCCAAAAACCACTTTTAAGTTTGAAGAGGAGGAAGAAGAGGATGAACCGACTACTCATCAACAATCGGGGTTTGTATTTGATTCATCAACAGTCCGTCCTCGATTCTCAGCAATTTCAGGTGAGGAAAAATGTGAGACTTCATTTGATGTTTGGAAGAATGATGAAGAGTGTGCTCTGAGGGATGGTGCTTGTCTCCAAACATTATACTACAGTCAATAAGGTCTTCATTGAAAGGGAAAGCAAGGAGTTTGCTTTTAACCTTGCCAACAGATGCAACTCCTGCACAGATATTAACCAACTTAGATGGTGTATTTGGTAATATTTATCCAACAGAGAAGCTTATTCAGCAGTTTTATGCTACACAACAAGAAGAGAGAGAAACTCTAGTTGATTATGGTTTGAGACTAGAAAGTATTTTACAGAGATGCATAGAGAGGAAAGCCATCAGTTTAGATGCAAGAAACGAGATGCTCAGGACCAAGTTATGGTCTGGGTTGAAGGACAGTAACCTCCGAAATTCCAGTCGATACAAGTATGACACCATCAAGGACTTTGAAGCTCTAAGAAGAGAATTACGCACCATCGAACTTGACCTACAGCTATCATCATCCTCAACAGCTACATCATCTGAGAAGAAGAAGCAACAAGTATCCAAGATCGGAAAAGGAGATGATTCATCTCTGGAACTGATTCTACAGAAATTAGAAGCTATGGACAAGAGGATAGGAGATGTGGAACGTGAAGTAAAGCGAGTAAACACTAAAGACCGCTATCCTACCAGTACAGAGCAGAACAGCACAAAGAACTACAATCATACAGGAAATCGTAGTCACAGTACAGATAGAGGTTATTACCATGGTAGAGGCCGAGGACAGTTCAGAGGAGGAAACCGAGGTACGGCCATCCGTGGACAGTCATATCCACACAGAGGAGGATTCAACAGAGGATACAGAAGAGATTTAAACTATTAAAAGCCACTAATGAGGGACAAATAAGGGGCTTCACAAATAAACATTGTCCCATACAGTCTAGCTTCAATTCAAACAGATTTAACCAATCAGATTTTAGACACAAATTAACTCTTGTTGGTTCATCAAACGAGATGCAAGTGCATATACAAGGTGTATCAGCACAGGCACTCATAGATACCGGTTCCGCAGTGTCGACAATAAGTCTTAAGTTTTATGAAACTTATTTACACGATATTCTTCTGCAACCAGTTGAGTGTTTGTTAACACTTGAATGTGCTGATGGTACTGAGTTGCCATATCATGGTGTCATATCATGTGAGTTACAAGTATATGGCATTGCTGATTCACCGCAAACAATCCAATGTCTGTTTCTCATAGTAAATGATACCAAATACCATGAGTCGGTACCAATTCTAATTGGCACAAACATTCTCTCAGTACTTTTATCTGAAACAAAACAGAAGTATGGTGTCCAATTTTTACAGAAAGTCAAAGTACATACACCTTGGTTTATTGCATTTCGCTGCATGACGCTGCGTGAGAGGGGATTGTCTCGGCGTGCATATGTATTAGCTCGTGTCAAATCAGCTGAGGAACGACCTGTCACTATACCGCCCAACAGTAGTGTGACCATCCAAGGATACTTGTTTGATAAGCTCCCTTACAGGTATTATCCTGTCTGTGGGACGCTGTCACCTACTGCAAGGTCTCGTATTCCAACTGATCTTGATATAGAGCCCAGTGTGATTACGTATGACACAGCTGAGAATGCCCCAATACCAGTGCATGTTG
Organism: Magallana ariakensis; assembly: GCA_020458035.1. Classification (NCBI taxonomy): domain Eukaryota; kingdom Metazoa; phylum Mollusca; class Bivalvia; order Ostreida; family Ostreidae; genus Magallana; species Magallana ariakensis. Next base: position 23,301,509 of record CM035815.1, on the reverse strand, counting down.
GCAACATCACCACAAATACTGTGACAATAAATCCTCGCGCTTTACTTTGTGAGGTACAGCAAGTCAGCATTCAGAACTTTCCGAGAAAGGACCAGTTATCAGAAGCATCTGATGTATTCACTCATGTTAATTTACCTCGAGATGAGCTTTCTGAGGAACAATTGCAAAAAGTTCATGGACTACTTAACAGCTTTGACACATTGTTTTCCAAAGGAGACACAGATATCGGATATTGCCCATATGTTGAACACAGGATTGAGCTCAGTGATGAGTCTCCATTTAAACAACGTTTCCGGCGCATTCCACCGTCTATGCTAGATGAAGTACGAGAACATATAGAACAGCAACTATCAGCTGGAATCATTAGAAGGTCTCACTCACCTTTCTCGTCCAACGTCGTACTAGTCCGGAAGAAGAATGGACAGTTAAGGATCTGCATAGACTATCGCAACCTTAACAGCAGAACAAAGAAGGACAACTATGCTCTTCCTCGTATCGATGAGATTCTTTACTCTCTTGCTGGGAATACTTATTTTTCTGTCCTTGATATGAAATCAGGGTACTATCAGATCCCAATAGCAGAGGAGCACAAGGAGCGGACTGCCTTTACGGTTGGTCCCCTTGGATTCTTTGAGCATAACAGAATGGCAATGGGATTGGTTAATGCTTCAGCAACATACCAGCGCCTTATGGAGGAATGCTTAGGTGACCTTCACCATCACATCTGCTTTATATACCTGGACGATGCTATTGTGTTCTCTGGAGAGAATTTTGATGAGCACTTGGATAGACTGAGGCTAGTGTTTCAACGCCTTATGGATAGTGGCATCAAGCTGTCACCGAAGAAGTGTGCATTATTTAGGAGAAGAGTGAAGTATGTAGGACACGTTGTGTCTGCCAGCGGCATCGAACCAGATGATGAGAAGATCCAGAAAGTCAGAGAGTGGCCTACACCCACTAAAGCAGAGGAATTAAGGAAGTTTTTGGGATTTGTGGGGTACTACCGCAAGTTTATCAAGGATTTCTCTAAGATTGCCCGACCCCTTACAAATCTGATTCCATCAACAACGAGATCAAAGACTACACACAAGAAGACAACAAAGAAGCCTGATTTTGTGTGGGGAAAAGGATCAGGAGGAAGCTTTCTCAACACTGAAAGAGTGCCTAACATCAGCTCCCATCCTAGCCTACCCTAACTTTGACTTACCATTTGAAATCCATACCGATGCGAGTGCATCAGGATTAGGTGCCATTTTGTACCAAAAGCAGGAAGGAAAACATCATGTCATAGCCTATGCCAGTAGAGGACTCAGCAAATCCGAGAGAAATTATCCAGCTCACAAACTGGAGTTCTTGGCGTTGAAGTGGGCTATCACAGAGAAATTTCAGTATTATCTCTACGGAAAGAAATTTACAGTCATTACGGACAACAATCCACTGACTTACATCCTTTCCACTGCAAAACTAGATGCAACAGGACAGAGATGGGTGGCAGCATTGGCAGCTTTTGACTTTGACATACTCTACAGACCAGGTCGCAACAATTCAGATGCAGATGCGCTCTCACGACTACCTGGGTTAGAGTGTAAGGATGATTACCTGCCAATCTCAACAGACTGCATCAGAACAGTATCAAGTGTCCATATTCAGCCCTATGAACCTTGCATAGAGAGCATAAGTTTCAACAGTGAAACACTTCAACCTCTGATGTCAATACAATGTCAACAAGTACATGAGATTGACATTGAGAAAGCACAACACCAGGATCCAGTTATTAGAGACTGGATTTATTTTGTTGAGCAGCAGAGGTTTCCCAGGAAACATGAATTGCCACCCACACAGGAATCGACAATCTTCAGATAGAATTTTAACAGATTCAAGATCATTAACAGTAAAATTTACAGAGAAACAACAACAGATTCTGAAACACAGCAACAACTTGTAGTCCCAGCGGAGTTAGTCTCTGAGGTACTAAGAATGTCACATGACAATCTTGGTCATCCAGGCAGAGACAAGACAACAGCTTTCATCAGAGAGAGATTTTTTTGGTCCGAGATGACGTGTGATATTGAAGAATGGATTAAAAGCTGCAAAAGATGCCTGTTAAGGAAATCACCAACAAACAACATAGCTCCTTTAGTCAGCATTCAAACTTCTGAACCTTTGGAATTAGTTTGTTTAGATTATCTCACATTAGAAACATCTAAAGGTGGATACCAACACATACTGATTATAACTGATCATTTCACAAATATGCTGTTGCCATTCCAACCAGAAACCAAACTGCGAAAACAACTGCTGAAGCTTTTTACAACAACTTTGTACTTCATTACGGACTTCCAAAACGTTTACACTCAGATCAAGGTGCTAATTTCGAATCCAAACTTATCAAGGAACTCTGTGACCTCACAGGAATAGAAAAATCAAGAACTACCCCATACCATCCAATGGGTAATGGTCTTACGGAAAGGTTCAAACGAACATTACTTCAGATGTTAGGAACATTAACAACAGATCAAAAACAGAAAAGGAAGAAGTTTGTGGGTCCAATGGTACATGCGTATAATTCATTACGACAAGACACCACAGGCCATACTCCCTACTTCCTGATGTTTGGAAGACAACCCCGGTTGCCAGTAGACATAGCATTTGGTTTGGACAATACCAAGCAAACCAATGGTGAGAAGCGGCCAGTAAGTAGTTATGTTTCAGATTTGAAGAACAAATTAGAAAAGGCGCATGAATTAGCTTTAAAAGCTACAAAGACTGCGCAAGAGAAGCAAAAGAGATGTTATGATCAAAGAGTGCGGGGAAATGACATCAAAGTTGGAGACAGGGTACTTGTTAAGATACTGGCTTTTGATGGCAAACATAAGCTTGCTAATAGATGGGAAGAAGACCCTTATATAATTGTGTCAAAGCCAGATCCTGACATTCCTGTCTTTATTGTGAAGAAAGAGAATGGTGAAGGGAGGCAAAGGACCTTCATAGAAATCTCTTGCTCCCAGTAGAGATCCTCAACTCTGAGGATCATGTAGAACCAAAACCTGTTCCAGCTCCAAGGAAAAAGAGAAATATCCCTGATAGCAACATACACCCTGTAGTATTAAAAAGGGATGCTGAATCTGTGGATGGTGATGATGACGATGATAATGAATCCGATGTTTTCTTTATTTCCACAAAGAAACCAAGATCAGTGCCTAGGCCAACAACATGTATCCCACATGTCTCTCCTGATCAGATTGGTGACGACCAGAATGACAGGAGAGGACAGGTTATGGAAGCCGAGGGGGACGCCTCTCATCCCAACATTGAGGAAAGGGTTTCCATACCAGAAGCTGATGAACCTAGTTTAGCTAGTCAAATGAGTACAAACTCATCTGGACATGAGGTTATAGATGTATCTGATGAGGTAAGTTCATCTAGTGTTGAAGTTACAGGGCAGGATGAAATTAAGAATACCAATCCCAGTGACAAATTAGAAAACATAGTAGATAAGACTCCATTACCTCCCCCTCGTAGATCCAAGAGAACCACGAAACCACCTCATTGGATGCGAGATGGAGAATATGCTGTAAATATGGTATGCAGGGCCATGTTAAATGCTGTATTAGACAAAAAGTGAAGAGAATCATATTTTTACTCTATTTTATATTTCAGTTTCTATTACATATTTGCTTCATGTAATGACGAGGACGTCATTTTGTATGAAGGGGGCATATGTGGTAGAGTGTTATTTTTAATTAGTATTTATTGAAATTATTAAATATCAATATTACGATTTATTTTATCTTTCTACAATTCGCGTATTTGAATATCCGCGATGTTTTGAATAACCGTTTACATGATTAATAAAAGAATACAACAACATTTGGTTTTATATTTTATTTATATATGTCCTAAGGCAATTATGTAAATTGGTCAGTTGGGTTCTATAGTCTTGTCTTTTGATTGGTTAGAGATTTCCCGCGGTATGTTGGTCTTTGTGTCAAGGTTTGGCGGGTAGATCGATTCATATAGTCAAGAGGGACGGTTGACATTATGTCCTCATAGACATTTACCTTTTGTATATAATTTATCAAATTGCCGGACGATAATTTGACGATACTGATGATTAGTACAACGACAATATCGACTATAAGTTGACTTTAATTTCTTCTTTTCTAATAACTTTTATTTCTGACTTTTATCTCATTTTCAAGTGTAATATACTGAGTTCAAATGTGTTAATAATAAATCAAGATAATTGCGTATTTGAATTAAATTCATGAAATATCGCAGAAGTGTATATTATCAAGTCCGTATATTATTAATAGGTCTACATTGTACATGCCCGCATGGAATTCTTGGGCCAGACCAAGTGTAGGAACCCTGATCCATAATCAGGTACACACGTATATATATTCATATTCTATCGAATGTACATGTTTATTTTTTATAAATGTGTTTGTAAATTATTTATTAAATCCGTAATGTTCTCAGATGTCCATGTATAAAATATTATGATGTAAGGGAAATAACTCTTACTATAATCATGATAATTGTCAAATACTCAGTATATCGATTAATGTTTTAAAGAAGTCAATTTATATGTAAATCTATAATATTGTATTCATATGGAATATGTGAAAATTATACTCATTATTGTTATTGATATTTACAGGGTTTAAAAATACCAGCATTTATACATTAATAAATTCATCGAACCTGAGACGTGGTGTTTATTTGTATACTATAAAGAAAACACTGCTACATATACATTTAATTATTAAACTGCACTTCTGAGAGCGCTTCTGCATCTATATACGTGTTGTTATTTATTTTATAAATTATTTATGTTCGTTTGAGTGTTAACGAATAAGAACATTAGTTAAAAATCACACCGGCTTAAAGTAAAATATACGGCGGCGTGAAAGGGCCATATGAAAAAATAAATAATTCTTATTTGTTCTGACAAATAAGTTATTTGTTCGGATTAATTACGATTTGTTCGGACGAATTACGAATTGTTCGGACGAAATAGCTATTTGTTCGGGCGAATAAGTTATTTGTTCGGACGAATTAGGATTTGTTCGAACGAATAAGTTATTTGTTCGGACGAATTAGGATTTTTTCGGACGAATTAGCTATTTGTTCGGACGAATTAGCTATTTGTTCGGACGAATAAGATATTTAGTCTGCATAAGGTAATTATTAGAACAGAGAGAGAGAGAGAGAGAGAGAGAGAGAGAGAGAGATTTATTTCATAAGCATGGTTACGCAGCTGTGAAAAGTCTAAATCAGTTTACAAGCTCATGCGCAGATCCACGAAATTTTCCCGGTTGGGGAGGGGGTTGAGGAGTCTGAAAGATAATTTTGTTTGCCGTCCCGCCCCCCGTCTAGATGCCTATTTTAGGCAACGCAGGTTATCTTAAGTAACTAAAAATAATTTCGCGCTATGCCATAACAAATAATGCAACTAAAGCCCTTTAACGAAAGATAAAATTTTTGCCCTCCCCCCTCCCCCGACTCCCATTTAGATGCCAATGGAGATGCCCATTCTAGGCAACGCCGGTTTTTCTTAAGAAACTAAAACAGAATTTAGCGCTATGCCATAACAAATAATAATCATTCCGCCCTTTATCGACATGCAAAATTGTGACAGATTTGGAGACGAGCTTATATTCTGGTAGCAAAATATGTCAGATATTGTATAAATACAGAGGCGTCAAAAGATATTTCATATTGGGGCGGGGAATTTTATCGATAAGTTAGGGGGGGGGGGGTAACCAGATTTACATTTAAGTTGTTATTCTACAGTGTGTCAAATTATTCTTGAATTTGATAAATTATATTGCCGCTTTTTTGATGGCACTATTACTTACTGAGTTCCATGTACGGATTACAACCCGTAAACGATATTTCAAAAGTCTGACAGATGCCAAAATAAAATTCATGTTCTAAAAAAATCCCCATCGATTAATTATTGTCAACTTGTTACAATACTTAATTTCAGTTGCTGTCATTTATTTGAAAATATTCATTGCACCAATAACTACAATATGTCAGTACTTGTGCTTGATATGCAAAATGATTTGAAAAGCATGCTACGTGTGAAATCATTATTTGGAAACAATATAGTAGACTAACTTTGCATTAAGAAATAGTTGATGTACTCGTGTGACAAAGCAATATCTGTATGGAAGTTGCATATAATTACCAGGTATAGCTTTTCTTGACATATATTTTCATAGCATTACACCCTGTTTGTTCATCCAAAACATGTACGTGTCCAGAACCATCATAAAGACGGCAGTAGAACTGTAAAACAATGATTCTAAGCAGTAGGCATCTTACTGTTGGCTATATGATTATGAATTTCCATAAGTCCTTAATCAGAAAAATATTTCTGATGTTGAACAAATAAATAAACTGTGTTTGTGTTTTGATTCATTGTTTTCTTTTATTTTAAAATCATTGTTTGACTTGTACATGATCTCTGAACACTTATTTACCACATGCCATCCAACTTACATAGCCTCCATACAAAACGCTGTCGGCCAAAGATTTCATTGTGATTTCAAAGCCTGTTCAAGATACATTGGTAACACTTGCATGGACCCGAAGGTTGGCTCTCTGGCTTGAATCGAGGAAATATAGACCGTATGTTAAGGTAGGTGTACCTTGAAAAGGAGCTCTAAAGTTTTTTTTTCTGGAATAGGGCCATTTGGCAGCAGCCCTAAATTGTACTACAGTACCCGATTCGTCTGTAATAAATAAAGCCAATGTACGAAAGCAATGGACAATTGACTCGATAAAACACCGAAACAAAACAAAGTAGATGCTGTCAAAGTCAGTAAAAACCCGCATCAAAGTGTTTGTACGACATAAAAAGCCGCATCAAAGTGTTTGTACGACATAAATACCCGCACCAAAGTGGTTGCCCCTTAATAACACAAAGAGAACGCCACATGCAATTACCGGTACTATTTAAAAATATAATTTACAATGTACATAAAGGATAGACTGGCGCTGATTCGCCTTTGTATATTTCAGCTTTGTTAGTTTATATATATGAATCACAATCGGTTTTCTAAAGAAATAGAGGAGAAAAATGCTCGGAAGATGTAAATATATTTCATTAGATTATTTGACAAATATGTAAAGTGGGAACGTAAAGGTTTTTTAGTGGGTTTTGGGAGGTTTCTTTTTTAAGTAAAACGTCATTTTTTACCAGATAAGTTATCAACCTTATTGCGTATCTATTGAACCCCCAACCATATTTCAAGAGTTGATTTGGCTGCTGTGTAACATTTTAAGAGGCGTTATGGGAACTTGTTTTATTTTGTAGAAAAGGTCATTTTTTTCACCACCTAATCGACCCCTAAATGAAAATTAAGTTTCCAAAACCTTTTTACTCATCTACAGGACACTCCCATCCACATTCCAAGAGATGATTTGGCTATTGAGAACATTGTAAGAACTAGGTGGCCTTTTTTAGGTATAAACGTCATATTTGACCACTTATTGACCCTGGAACCAAAACCTTATTGCAAGCAAGCGCATCTACAAAACACCCTCATTCATATTCCAAGAGATGGTGTGACTGTTGTAAAATTATAAGTGGAGTTTTGGAAACCATATTTCTTTGGAGGGATAAACATCTGATTCATTTTTTAGCCACAATTTGACACCCAAAATGAAAATGAAATTACCAAACCATTATTCCGACACTCCAATTCATATTCCAAGAGATTCGGCTTTACTGTAAATTCCTTATTTTACGCGAGTACTTAATTCCGCGATCCGACTGTTCTGTATCAAATCGCGAGAAATTAAAACCGCGATCCCACATTGCGTTGGACTTATTATTCGCGTCTGGTCTTGTTAACAAACAGTAAAAACCGAAACCGGTGTAATGTTGTATTCCGAAATAAAAAGAGTTATCTTTCTTTGCTATTGATTAAAAGAGTTATCTTTCATTTTTACTGTTCTTGAGGTTTGGTCAATCACGTGTGAACATGAGTACTTTTTATGCAATTAAATTCACTCCAATACTTAGATAAGTTCACTAGTAAAAGATGGCCACTCCGTCGATCAAGCCGTTTTTTTCTCCGCAAAGAAAAGCTTTATTACCTGTTGCAATCTCGCCATTACAAGAGACTGTTAACAAAAATGTGGAAAGAGAATTAGTTTTATCTTCTGTATCACCTGCTAGTGAGTCGAGAAAAAGGAAAAAATATGGGAATTACTCGGGAGAACTAAGAGCCAAAATTGCAAGGTATGCCATCGACCACGGAAACACCGCAGCAGCGCGCCACTTTTCGTCAACACTTTACGCAAAAATAAATGAAAGTACTGTCCGTGGCATGAAGTCAGCCTACGAAAAAATGAGAAAGATAAATGAAAAGTTGAAAATAGCAACCAATATTACTTCTATTCCAAAATCTCCAAGAGGACGCCCGTTGAAGTTAGGCGACATGGACACTGAAGTGTGTGACTATTTAAGAAATCTTAGAGTTGCGGGGGATATCGTTAATTCGAGAATAGTTATAGCAGCAGCTAAAGGCATCATAACAGCTAGGGATAAAACCCAACTATCCGAATATGGCGGTCCGATTTTCTAAGATAAATCATGGGCAAAAATCAATTCTTAAACGGTTAGGTATGGTGACAAGAAAAGGGACAAAGGGAGTCAAAAGTCTTCCTGGTGATTTTGGGCAATTCTGGATAGAATTCAGACAGCTGTAACAACCCATAATATACCAGATTCACTTATCATTAACTGGGACCAAACCGGTTCAAATTATGTACAAGTGGATAATTGGACAATGGACTTTGAGGGATCCAAGCAAGTAGCGGTATCTCATATTGACGATAAACGCCAAATGACCGTTCTTCTTGGCATCACGAAGTCCGGCTCGCTTGTTCCACCTCAGCTGATCTACCAGGGAAAATCTGACTCCTGTCACCCTGTATACCCCTTTGAAAATGACTGGGATATCACGCACACAGAGTCTCACTGGTCGACATCGGATTCAATGGACAGGTAATTAAATAGTTTTAGAACAAGGTTAAATGAACTGGAATTTGATCCCCCCTTCCGCAATCCCCAACCCTTTTCTATACTTATACGTTATTCATATTTATTTTATTTACAGGTATATAGACAAAGTTGTCATTCCATACATCGAAAAGATCAAAGATCAGGATGACTTTCCACTGAAACAACACGCTTTATGTATCTTTGATGTTTATGCTGCTCATCGGGGGGAGCAGTTTCTTAACAAATTACAGAAAAATAATATTCATGTTGTGTTTGTCCCTGCCAGTTGCACCGACCAATTACAACCGTTAGACTTGGCGATTAACACGCCGTTTAAAAAACACATGAAGGCCCAGTTTGAGAATTACTATTCAAACAAAGTTGTGGATCAAATGAAAAAAGTTGTGAAAGTAGAAGACATTAAAGTTGACCTGCAGCTATCTGTCGTTGAACCTCTACACGCGAAGTGGGTGACGAAATCAGTTGACGAGATATCGAAAAACATGGAACTTATCAAGAAAGCGTGGGCAATGGCCGGAATCGAATAGTGACTCAAGAATTGACCAATATAATCGGACGTTTTTATGCATTATTTGTTTTTAACCATAATAGTGTTGTGTCTTATTACAATAAAAACGTTTTAATTTACGCATTGTATATATTGTGCCTGAAACGAGAGTAAGAGTTATCTCTCATGTAATCAAGGTAATGTCGTCAGACTAACGAATACATGGACACAATAATATGAAATGTAATGTAGATAATTGATGTTTTATTTAAACGAATGCTTTAAAATGGTATAATAATCATACATAAAGCGTGAGAATTACCTGGTTAGGTAGAAAAATCAGGAATCGCGAATTTCAAATCCTTTAAGTACACAATTGATAATGTTAATAAAAGCGAGATTTTAGAATCCACGATGGGGGCTTCTCGCGATTTTACGTGGATATAAATTCCTCGCTTTTAATTAGGAATTTACAGTAGTAAAAATTGTACGAGGAGTTTTGGGACCGTGTTTTTTGTTGTTTCTTAAAGGGTAATTTTTGCTACTTTTTACCCTCAGGGTTAAAGTGAAATTTCTGAGACACATCAACAAGACACATCCAATCATATTCCAGGAGTTGATTTGGCTAAGCATAAAATGTTAACGTAATGGCAAACAGATTAAAGAAAAAACCTCGTCATTTTCAGCATCTAATTGACCCCTGGGATGAAAATTTAATTTCCGAAAGCTTATTGCACTTCCAATCATTTTCCAAGAGATTATTTAGGCACTGTGTAAAATGTAAGAGAAAACCAGGTTTTCTGTGAAAAACGTCATATTGGCCCCTATGATTTTACAATTAAAATTTCCAAAACCTTATTTTAAATCAACAAATATCAATCATCAATCATATTCTAATAGCATGATATGTAAATGTAAAAGCAGTATGAGAGGGAAAAAATCATGACGAACGTGACGAACGGACGGAACAGGATAACAACAATATACCCGAATTTTTTTTTATAGAAATGGCGAGTATAAAGATAAGCCTTTGGAACGGCTCAAAATAAGTAATTATGGTATTAATTTGGTTTGAAAAAAAGGAGATACTTACATCTTGTTTCTTTACCTTAAAGAAATAAAAATATAAAAACAAACCCATTTAAATCTTTAAAAAAAACTGATGAAGAATATATGTTCATAGCTTCCCAAAATTCGTTTGTTTTTAGAATTCATTTACTTTAAAAAGAATATTTTTTCTCTTAAGCGATAAAGGCAAGGCATATTAAGCCTTCAGAAATGTTTGATAATTTACTAACGGTTTTCATTAGACTTTATCCGCTGATCATGGGAGGTTAGAGTATATTTCGTATCTATCTCTCCCTTTTCTAACTGTTGGACTCTTCATTTCAGGGCGTATACTTGTTCCATCAAATAAAAGACCAGATTATTTTTTGATTCAATTTTTTCAACTCCAGCGTCGCTAACCTGTAATAACATCGATGCGTGCTGATTTGTATAAAATATAGACACTATAAATCTTAGAAAATATACATTTTACTTTTGCTTTTTTAAAATCAAGCAATGACATACATGTACATGTAACTTCTTGGAGAAAGGTTACCTTTTCCTTTTGGCCATTAGTGATGTCAATTACTACATATAACAGCACTATTAACAATGGCATCCTTCTTAGAAAATCCATAACTAACGGAAACGAATTTTGCTGAACATTTGCAAGATTTTTTATGCATATATGTTGAGGTATCTTTGCAGTAATATTTTTTTAATTCTGGGTTATAGGATATAAAAATGCCTTTATTACCTGAAGATGTATTTCGAAGGTTTGATATTGAAATGCGGCGATCGTATATAAATATATATACGGTACATGTATACAAAAACTAATAAACAAACAATTTATAGTTTTCTGTTTTCAAGTAGAGGTAATATATCAAATAATTGAGCAGAATTAACCCTCTTTGAATGGCTAAATTTCCTGAGAGCAAATGTTGTGTGCAACAATCGTGTGCTGTTAAGTTGTAAATTCTACACTTATAACCAACTACATTGCTTCAAAGTTATCTTTTAAAAGCCGTTTATTACCTCTCAATTTTAAGTGTTTGATGATTTTTTGCAACACATTGAAAAGACATAAGGACTACGTTTTACAATAGATTGTCAATATCTATGCAATAAAATTTGGGAGGGGTGGTGGAAGGAAATAAATAGTTTATTAATACACAAATATGACTTGTGAAGAAATTAGAAATGACGCACTTGAACAAGAGAAGTGATACGGTAGGCATTCTTGAAATTTCCAATTTAGATATGAGATAATTATTGAAAATATGTATCCTAAAATGGTCGTAGATATATACGTTATGCAGAAAAATATATAGTATATTTTTATATCTTTTATTCAATTTAAAGAGGTTTACGGATATCACTGCCCACCAGACCAGCTGTTCTCAATCTTAGCTTATTGGAATTTATTGAAAAAATATTGTAAACATAGATGAATAAAAGGTTATATGGCTGTATAGTTCTTTCATGTTATTGGTTATTTAAAAAATCGTTGGACGAAATTGCGCAGGTCTTCGTACGTCATCTTAACAGATATGAAATACGCAATGAATACCGTTTTATGATTAAAAGGTAAGCAACTTAATGGACTGTTTAACAAAGCTCATGGGGCAAATGATATATATAGCTAACCTGATCAGGATAACAGAAAAATCTTAAACATGATCTGTTTCTAACCTGATCAGTAGTTTCTAGATGAAAAAGTTATCTAAATATATAATGAAGTGTAAACCTTTATACATTAGGAACAACACTTAGAGATCAATGAGATCTGAATTATTGAAAAGGACATATTAGCAACATCGATGATAATTATTGAAAATATGTCTCCTAAAATGGAGATTTATACGTTATGCAGAAAAAAATACAGAATATTTTTATTTCTTTTATTCAATTTAAAGAGGGATATCACTGCCCACCAGACCAGCTGTTACCAATCTTAGCTTATTGGACTTTATTGAAAAAATATTGTAAACATAGATGAATAAAAGGTTATATGGCTGTATAGTTCTTTCATGTTATTGGTTATTTAAAAAATCGTTGGACGAAATTGCGAAGGTCTTCATACGTCATCTTAACAGATTTGAAATACGCAATGAGTACCGCTTTATGATAATAAATCATAAATTAAAGGTAAGCAACTCAATAGAATGTTTAACAAAGCCCATGGGGCAAATGGTATATGTAGCTAACCTGTTTATAGATGAAAAAGTTCTCTAAATATATCATTAAGTGTAAATCTTTATACATTAGGAACAACACTTAGAGATCAATGAGATCTGAATTATTGAAAAGGACATATTAGCAACATCGATAATTTGTCCTTCCGTGGCCCTTGAGCTCACCTGGGTTTTCTATTCACTTTTTGTCCGGCGTACGTTTGTCTGTCTGTCTGTATTTTGTTGTCTTCGAGCTCTTGACTTCTTCTCAGGAACAATTTTGATCAAACTGGACACAAATCATCCCTAGGAGAAGGAGATTCACGTTTGTTAAAGTGAAGGGCCACGCTCTCGTTCACGGGGAGATATTTGAGACTTATTAAGAATGGGTTGGCCTTATATAAAAATCTTCTTCTCGAAAACCTTTTGCAAGTAAAAACTGAAATATATGTGGAGGCAGTGTCCCAGGTAATGAAGATTCAACTTTGTTGAGTTTTTAATTATGATCCCCGGAGTAAGATAGGGCCATAAACAGAACTTGATAAATGGGGGTTGAACTTTACTTCGGAAAAAATAGTACAAAAATCTTTATAAAGATGAAAGTTGTATGGAAACATCCTCAGATAGCTTAAATCATGATCACCGGTGTTAGGGAGGAGCCGCAATAGGGGGGGGGGCATTCTTTTAGCATAGAAATAAATAGAGAAAAATCTATTAATATCTTCTACTAAAACAACTGTAATAACAAGATATACTTCATAGTCAAGAATGTTCATTTGACACCATCAAGTTGATTTGATCAGAGTTACACATATTGGTGCTCAAGTGAGCGATGTGGCCTTTAGGCCTATTGTTTTGAAATTGTGAAATGAATATCTAAAGTATAATTTGACGAAAACATTAAATTTTTCATTTCTTTCACTGAGATGTGCTTTATTTAATGCCATAATCATAATTCCCTTTTCCAATTTTTGCTTGCAGACTGTTAATCTATTTCTTAAAGAATAAAACACCCTAATGATACTATATATGCAAACTAAAGTCAAAGTAAAATTTTTTGCTTATTTAAATATATATTTAAAAGATTAAAAGTTTATGTACACTCATATAGAACTTTTAAAAAATTCCAAAGTTTGTTAACTCTGTTCTGAATTTAACGCACTTTGAATATTTTTTTTTTTTACAACATTCCTAATTTCTTTTACATGTTTATAAGATTGTGTGTTAATATACTATTTATAACCTAATACACCCTCCCAAAATTCCCTGCACTTTGGATATTGACAATCTATTTTTAAACAGAGACCTGATTTCTTGTTTTAAAAAATCAAAAAATGGAATTTAGATTGTAGATGATGGGCCTTTTGTTTCATAATTTACATGTGGACACTTTATTTAGTTTTACAAATTGTGTATACATGCATTATATTTATTGGTAGATGCTTTCTGTAACATTCGACCAAAAGTATATAGATCGTTTTCAGAACTTTTAAAAGATTAACTGATTTAAAACAACTCAACAACAATGCATCGGAAATTTTATTCATATAATCAAAATTAAAGCAGCACCCTAAAATAATATTTCCCTCGCGCCATAATGTCACATCCATAATTTTACGCCCCAATATCACGTAGGAGTCCATAGGAACAATCATGTCAAAACTTTATACATAAATGAGAATACTCATGAGCATAGTTTGTATTCAGCTCCATTTCTTTGTCAGTCCTTTTATTGTTTTGAGAAGTCTTTGCTTTATGGACAATGGAAATGACTGAGAGGCCTTTGATATAGATGACCGGTATAGTCATCATCATTGTATATAATAGTACCTGTACTTTATACATGTACGTGCATAATATTTTTTAATTGGTTTCAATTTTAAGCTAAGATTTAGACCAGTTTGTCTGGTGAGCAATGATATCCATTGACTTCTATCTTTAAATGTTACATTTTCAGCGTCTTTGACTGCGATAACACTACGAATCAAATTTGTAACATATAGTCCAATATAGATTTTGAGGAGCAAGCGGTGTTTCCCTAATTATGTGATTTGATTAACGTAAAGTTTTCTATATTTTAATATTTGATTGAACAATTCTTGTTGAAAATATATAAATAAAAGTAATAAGGAACCATTTTTTGTATACCAATAGATGATCAAAAACGGTTTGGCATGATCAAGGCTAACATAATGCCCTTCGGATTTTATTGAATTTGGTCACCTCGACCGTATTTTATCACTCCATTATACTAAAATAATGATTCCTAATATCAAATAAGAGAACTAAAAATATACAATATATTTCTGCAAAAAAAATACCTTAGATCCAAGAGAAATAATATCAGCACCAAATAAATCAAATGGTTTTAATATTTATCTGTCATATCTTAATCGAATATTTCTAGAATACCTACCGAACTATTTTTTTCTTCAAAATACGTTAATGTCGACATTGAGAATATAGACAAATAATATACAAGAAATGAACCAGAATATTGCATTGACACTTTTATAAAGGCGGCCCTGTAAACACTGTTAAGACAATAACAGGGAAACTTACAAAAATCAAAAGACGGAACTAGACTAATACTAGACACATAATGAATAAGGCTACTTAGTCAGATATTTTAATTTCTCTCAAAATAGAATTTATCCCATAATCATACATTATTCTGTCAAAAAAAAAACTGAATTCTTAAATATTCAAATATGCGTATTGCCTCTTTGCTTAATCATATTGATAAAAACTTCTTTTCGGTTGCTCTTCCGTTTTTGACGACATGAAGCTTAAGGGTATGATTTCCTACACAACATGCACTTACCATTGTAACAACCGTTAATGAATCAACGCCGCTGAATGATATAAATACCATTAAGCGTTGCAATTCCGTCTTAAGAAATACATACACTGTATAAAAACCTTTGTTAGAAGGTGATATCCGTTACAGAATGGCCCGTAGTTCATATTTATATATTTACATCTACCGTGTATGATTCCGAAACAATCTACACGCTCCGCTTATCGATTGGTCGAAACCTACAGCGACTAAAACTGACATGAAACTGACAGGACTGAAATCGACACACCCCGTTTATCGATTGGTCGAAACCTACAGCGACCTAATTAAGAAAATCCAGGGACTGCACGAAATAATCATGATGATTTCAGACTCAAATTTCGCTAGGAGACAAGTTGGCTGTTTCTTTTAGCTAACGTACTTATGTACATTAACAGTAATTTAGTTAATTTAACTTAATTTTTACAATCAACTTATTTATTTGTTAAAAGAAAGATGTAAATATAAACAATAAAATGCTTTCTTTGATGATTCATGCGGGTTATGAAGGTAGCGATCATTGCAGAAAAAATTTCGAGGGTTATGTTTTTTTTCTGCAATGTGGCCACCTTCATATCCGGCATGAATCACCAAAGAAAGCATTTAATGTTTAAATAATTAAAATGCTTTTTAATAAACATTCCAAGATTATTTAACATTAATACTTTACAAAATGTTTAACTAGAACCATTTTAACAAGACTTTGGAGTTATGGTAGGACGTTATTATCTATGCCCTGCATCAAAATAAGTTAAAAATCACACTGGCTTAAAGTGAAATATACACAGATTGGTGTCTTATCTGAAAAGCCAGACATATCTTGTTGATTTCAAGGAGCCATGGCTGAGTGGCCAGTAATGTAATAGACAGGCCTACGTCACATTGCTGTTTGACATAATTACCCACAGTCCAAGCTCTTGTTAAAATAGTTCTAATAGATGCAATTGTTAAACTATGTATTTCTTTATCTAGGAATTGGAACACCCTCCTTGTACACGTGCATGCATTTATTAATATCTCCAACATGTATGCACTATAATAAAAATGAACAAATGTTTTGAATTACAATATTTCCCAGAAATAAAAATACTCCACAACACATCAAAAAATAAAAATGTATGTTGTGGTCACGTGCCTATATTACTGTCCGCATGCCATCCAACTGATTCTGGCTCCATATAACTCTGTATCAGCCCAAGTATTCAGTTTAACCTGAAGTCCAGTTTTGGTAACATTGGTGACTTCCGTTCTTACCCTGGTGTTTTTGGTGTATCCCGTATCCAGAACATACAGACCGTATGTCACGTTTGGCTTCTCCTCAAATGGAGTTTGGAAAATAACACTTTGTGTATATGGCCAGCTAGGGGGAGGGTTGGTGTGTATTCCAATGACCCCTGCATGATTCACCTAAAGGCAACGAAATTAACATTATGTTTTTTCTAAAGAAAACATGCGTTTCAATTAAAATATTTTATTTTGGATGTTGCAATATCATGCATGTTTTTGCTAAAATGGTGTCAGTTATAACAATAAAGACAAATGATAAGAAATACAGGTATGTAAACTTTATGTAGATCAAAATATGTGTCGTTCTCATATAATCCAGAAGATAGGTATTTTTGTAAAGAGAACACTAAATGTACATATGACAAACCATTATATCAATAAATGTACAGACAGAACAATAATTGCATTTAATTTCGAAAAAATATACCCCCAACATTTTCGTTCAAGCTGAGCATTAATTGAATATCAAAAAGTTTATATTTTAATACTTTCTTTTCTTTCCATAAATTACATGTTTAACAAATAAATATGAATGATTTTTTTACACATTTACAAACATTTTCCTTCATAATAATGTCATCTAAAAAATTAGAAAAAGGGTGTATACTCACACCTAAAATCTTTACCTGTAATAGCGATTTAAATTCGATAAGTTATTTTAAATACAAAATAAATACATACAATCAGATTCCACTTGAAACTCAGTCATAAACTCACGATTTTGTAGAGTCTCTATTTGTTTCTTTTGAACAGCTAGATCAATTTCCATCTCTTTGGTTTTAGACTCCAACGCTGCTAATTTAGGTTTCATAGCGTGCACTTGTTCCATTAAATAAATCATTGGGCCGTTTCTGGATCGTGGCGCTGTTGGCACATTGTCTTCTACTAACGGCTTTTTGAAACAAAATACAATCATGTATGTGTAAAAAGTATTAAGTTTTTCCAAATGCATGGTATTCTTGAGAGAACTCTCAGCAATATTGCTTCTTCAGACAGTCAAACAAACTTAAAATCATTGTCAGGAAACTTGTCAATGACGTCGTGGTCAATGTTAAAAAGTTATTGTATTTCATTTTAAAACGAATTTTAACCAATAACTTAAAACATGAGTTTAACAATTATTATGCTATAAATTATGTGGTGATGATTTTCTTTCATTTCAGTTACCTTCTGATTTGTTCAATTAGGAAAAATTATGGTATTTAAAAGATAGTATTTCAAAGAATCTTCAGTAGTTTTATCCATCAAAATTCTTACTAAAACAGTCCAAAAAAACCCCATAGCTAATGTGAAATAATAGACAATGAATATGGGAATATTTTGGTTTTTACTTGTGATGAAACAGCTTCAATAATAACGATCACTGTGGCGAACAACAGTTGACATCGCAATGGACTCATATTTTGCTGCGAAGGAAATGAAAAAGAAAAATTAACAAAACAAAAAAACAAAACAAAATGATACAGCATTAGTTGATACAAATAGAAATGTGTTGAATTTGAAGGCGATCAGAACAAATGACATGAATGAAATACAATGAAATTGAATATTAGTTAAGCCATTCTATAAAAAAAGAATATAGGACTAGATAAAGAAAAAGTGAAAAAAAAATTAAAATATTAAATATATTGATATAATAAAAATTTTGCAAAGTTACAAATAATATCAATCTTAAAAATTTATCAAAAGCTTGATTATAAAGATAAGTTTGCAATTGTATTTTAAAACATTGGACGGATGTGGCTTGACAGATATGCACTTGAAGACTGTTCCATAAAATAAGGAGCATCATAACTAAATTGTCTTTCACCATATTTTCAAGTGCGCACCCTCGGTAAGATCATTGACAAGCCCCCATCGGATCGTATAGTCCGACTCTAAATCATTGTGAGGTTAGGTAGATAAAAACAAGGATTTTATATTACGGACGGAATTTAACTGGAGGCCAGTGCAAGTCAGCAAGATCAGGGGTGATACATGTATTATCTCGGGGTTTTTTCTTTGTCGCAAGTCGAGTTTCAGTATTTTGGAATTTCTCTAATTTATCCATGGAGCCTTTGTTTATGTTAAATACTAGTAGTAAACTATTTCCATAGTCGTGTCTTGAAGTTACTAACTAGAGGAATTTACAAGCGTCTGTTGAGATAAATCCGCTGATTCTTCCAATGTTTCTGAGATGCTAGTTACAAGTTTTGAATTTCTTGTTGAAAGCAAAAGTTGTTTTTTTAAATTTATTTTTACTTTTATTTACAGTTAGGTTGTACCAAGTATAAAACCTGGGTACCTGTATGTTCACAGATATTTAATTTTCAATATAGACTTACTTAGCAACATATTATGTTTCAATATCAATATTAAGCATCTTTAGTCGTTTAGTATAGACATTATCTATTGGTTTGTTACAATTGTCTCAATACTCAATTCTAGCTATTCTTTTTCTTTTTGCCTTTTATTTTCTTTTTCTTTTCCCCTAATTTTTTCTTTATCAATGTTTATGTGTAATGTTATTATACTTGAAAATTTTGTTCACCTCTCATTTGTAAACTGACGAGAACGATATTAACATAAGCCTTTTGACATGTTTCTCAATCTGTTATGTACTGTAACTGTAATATGCATGATGCTATTTTCTAATAAAATAGTGTTTAAACTAAGTTTAAATAATATATGAAACTTGCTTTTCCATGGTAAGAAACCTATTGAAATGGATGCCTAGATTTCGAACTGATGTTTGACTGCTGATGACGACCTCTCTTAATTTCAATTGCAGGACTGGCACATGTTTGGATTTAAGTTTTGTTAAAAAACAGATATCAATTCGGTTTTGTCTTAGCTTAATTTAAGAAGATTATTTGACACCCAAGTACTTATATCCTGCAAGCATTTTTCGAGTCGTAGAAAGTTTTTATGGATTTTAATTGTAATTTGTACTCGGGTGTCATCAGCATAACAATGATACTTGAAACCGTTGTGACGACAAATGTATCCTATTGGTTTAGAAAAAACAAATATAATTTTGGTCTTAGTACAAATCCCTGTGGAACACCATGCTGACGATGACAGGGGTGTGACGTGTCCGATCCAATGACAACACATTAGTGCGAGGTATGATTTTATCTAAGCCAGGTACTTTCCATGAATACCATAAGTTTTCTCTGGCCTTTGAAATGGAATTGTGTGATCTATAACATCAAATACTGCTGAAAGGTCAAGAAGTACAATTACAGCGGACGATTGATTATACAAAGCCTTCATGATGTCGTGATTAACCTTTAGAACATCTTCGCTAGCCAAGGGTTTCTGATCCGCACCGCATCTCACGAACCCTTGGTATATCGTGCTATCAAAAGTCGGGTTTTTTTCCTGGATTTTGATTGGGGTTTACTGAAACCGTTCGACCAATCAAAAAGACAAAACATATTTGATTTAATCGAGAATGTTTTCCTACTGTTTTAGCCTGTATGATGCATGTATCATTTAATGGTGCAATAACAAGTATACCAGATTGTGTATCAACAGAGGCAAAAAATGCACTATTTACCGCTCCCAGTCTTACACAGCTGTTACACCTTTCAAATGAATCTATATGTAACAGTTCACATTATTCCTATTTATTGAATACACTAGGTAATAAAACGTTCTTTCAACTTATCAATATCATTGTCTATAGAGGCTGTCATTTCTGCACCAGCAGGTTCGTTAAACTACGGCATGCATCTTTCATTATTTGGCTGATTTAAAAATAGGATAGGAGATCACGTGATGAAGAAAAAACCGACTTTTGATTAGTCAGCCCGCGGGCTGACTAATTAAGTTAGGATGAAACTTCAATTGCGCTTGCGTAAATTGGAATTCTGGGAAGGAATTAGACAGTTCGTGGTAGAGAAATTCGAAGAAGTTATGAAACTGGTCAGTTTCTAGGTCAAACTGCGCATCGGAAGACTGTCAATGGGAATCGTCTGCAGCCACAGTCCGGAGTCCGCGTACATCTTCCCGACTCTTTTAGTTCTATTGGAAAGTAAATATAATGGTAGTGGTTTGCGACGAGACCATGAAATTCAGAGAGCTATTTTTGCAAAGTTACAACTGACTTTAAGTATTAAGTAGGTATGCAGTCATACATGTACATTGCATGCACACCGCTACACAGTACACGTTTATCTCCTCGCCTACACGTACAGCCATAAAAATAAGGGTGCAAACTAAATGTGTACCCGCATATTATTATTGTTCTGGAAATATTTATCTTTTATTTAATAGATTGTGTATTCACTTTTGACCTAAGAATTAAAATTCCGCTGGCTGACTTTCTTAGCTTTTTAAAAAGCTAACCTTGTAGCACGATATGCCAAGGGTTCGTGAGAAGCGGTGCGGATCAGAAACCCTTGGCTAGCGAAGATGCTTTTAGAAGTGCTGTTTCCGTAGAGTGTTGATATCTGTAAGCCGATTGCAAAGAATCCCTAAACTGATTTTTGTCCAGGCGATTTGCATTAGCTTTTCCCAAGATGTTCGAGATAAACCGGAGATAGATACAGGACGATAATTTTCATATTACTTTTTTTTTTATCAAATCTTCGTCTTCTGTTGTGTGTCGAAAACTCATTAACGCATCGCCACTAAAATGAATATCCACGAACAGCAATGTTTTAGTGTTAAAGGTTGTAAGCTTTCTCGGTCCATCTGACAGGGGCTGACAAATCCGATAGCCCGACGCTCGGGGCAAGTGATTTTTCCAATCGGGCAAGTAAAAATCGGTAGAGACTTGCCCGTGGGCAAGTGACTTTTTAAACTTTCGCATATGTACTGAAAATGGAAGTACCGTATTTTGCGAAATATAATACGCACTTTTTTTCTAGAAAATTCTTTACGATCTAAGGGTGCTTAAATTATACATCACGATAGGATTTTGACATGTAATTTTCTCCAGGTGCAGTACGGTCTAGCATAATGAAATAAAATTTTCACTACTGTTCTTCAGTGCTACTGTTCTTGTGTTTGTTTATCGTATCGTTTAAAACTAATTTAATCTTTGTTAGAGCGTTTAATTGTAAGAGCTGTTTTGATTATAATCTGTTAATAGATAAATACTTATAAAATGGCAATTTAACATCAATTCTAGCTGTTTATTCTATGTTCAACTTCTTTGAGCTGTGTTCATCGTCTCCATGTACGCCGCCATAACTGATGTTAAAAATAGATGTGTGCCTATTATCACTTGCTAATCGTAATCATAGCCTAAAACTTTTTAAAAATTAAAATATTAGGCCTAATATGATTAGAATAATTAGTTTGAATTAAACAACTCACTGAAGATTCATTTCACCTTTATTTTTAACACCTCTGCGGCCTTATTGAAACCATGGTTGTGAACACGTGTGCACTTGTCACCTATTATCTCGGACGTTCACCTAAGGTGAAAGAAATTATCAACACACCCCAAACTGTTAATAAAATGTTTGTTTTTTACCTTTACAACAAATCCAACTAAATATCAATATGTAAAGTGTTGATTTTTTAACACATTCTCGAGAAAATCAAGAGGAAGAGATGTTAAATCGAAAGTATATATATTTTATGAAGAGTATTAGAAGTGGAAAAATTTAAATTAAAGGGCAGAATCATCGTACGGTATGTGTATTGTTTATTTTTAATGACAATAAAGAATTTGGTAGGGCTAGTAGATATTGAGGTAGGGCAAGTAAATTTTGCCTTGCCACTTGCCCGAGGGCAAGTGCTTAATCAAAGTACTGAAGTACTGAAAGCCGGGCTCTTTTGATGTGTCTTTAATCATATTGTTTAGAAAAGACTTCAAGCTCTCTCTCTCTCTCTCTCTCTCTCTCTCTCTCTCTCAATGTCAGCAAAATGTCAGAGAACGACTAAATTTGGAAGGTGGCTATTACAAAAAATGTCTGTGTGATAGAAAAAAATCAACAGTGCATTGAATTTTGAAACAAGCACTATAAAATCAATCCCCGATTTCTTCGATGTGCAGCCGAGTACCAATGCTTTGTAAAGTAGTACATGGAAATTCATGCGCATTGTATATGTCTATTATCCAAAATGCATAGTCTTGTTTTTAAAACATGTAACTAATAAGGAAAAAAAAATTTTCGTAAAAAAACCCAGCACATTTATCAAAATGAGACTCTCTGTTTAACTATTTGGCATAGCGGAAGGTTTTACTTTGACGCTGTTCGGTGTTTTGTTTACTTTTGAAGTTGTGCTATTTATAGAAACATTGGCGATTTGCCTGCCTACAGCCAGGACTCTGCTTTCAGCAGAGCCCGGCTAAAAATGTATCTGTCTGCCCCTGCCTCTAAATGTTGCCACTTTATTGATAAAGAAATTAGAAAATTCATTTGGCAATTCCGTTTTAGATGTTGAAAATGGTAGAATAGTTTCCTGTTTTCCCATCAGTAGTTTTGATAGTTTAAAGAGTTTTTTGTCCTTGCCATACTCTTCGATCTTTTGGGGAAAAGTCTTGTTTGATTGATATAGGAGGTTTGCTGTCTTGGAAGATTCGTCGCCGTCTAGAACTTCCACTCTTGTCTTACGCCATAGCCTATCAGCTTTCATCAGTCAAAAATGTACAAAATTATCTACGAGATCGATATGTTACGTATTTCCTTCATATGTTTCATAGAAAATGAAAACATGAAGTCTTTTATTGTGTTGACCAAAACAAAAAGTTAAGCCCCTATACACCCTATCAAACAAAGCTATTGGTATGCAGCATCATTGAAAGAATTTATATCTTGAATTTCATAAACCTGTAGGCACCTTTCATTTACTAGATCTTGGCCTTATTTATAGGGTTAGGTTTTGAAAAAGGTAAGAAAATCAACCTTTGGTAATTAATTTTTATGTAAAAAGTGTAGACATTTATAAGCTATTGAAATACATTAAATACAGTCTCTAGAACAATATCAGAGAATTCTAGTGATCGTTTAGTTTGCATGGTATTTTTTTTTGTTCGCTGTAGGTGAAAAGTTAGTACATGTATAAAGAGCGACGTACACACAATGTATGATTGCACGCCAACTTGTAATCTGCTGCAATTACAGATAATTATCTAAATTGTAGCTTCACATATGCGGAGTTGCCTACAGCCGATCTTGATGGTCAGTATATGAAGCGAGACAGACAATGCGCAATTTGACCCAGAAGCTGACCAATTTCATAACTTAACTGCGCTTGATTGGAATCTTGAAAGGAATTATAGACATTGCGTGTTAGAGAAATCTGAAGTTATGAAACTGGTCAGTTTCTAAATTGGTCAAACTGCACATCAGCCTGCCGTTGGAATTGTCCGCAGTCACGGTCACGATGTCCGCATATATATTTTCTCTAATTAGAAAGGATATATATTGGCAGTGATTTGCTACGGGACAGAGAGCGATCATTGCCAAGTTAGAGTTAAATTATTAAGTACGTGTGCAGTCATACATTGTATATATGTACACTGCTGCGCATGCACGCCTGCCTCTTACCCTACAGTCATAAAAGTAAACTGCTCAAACTAATGTACACCCGAATATTATTATTGTTCAGAAAACTAAATATCTTGTATTTTTATAGATGATGTTTTTAGTTTTGACCTAAAATTAATATTCCGCTGGCTGACTTTATTAGCTTTTTGAAAAGCTAACATTGTTCGACTTTCTCTGAAGTTTACGGAATCTCTAATTTATGCCTAGAATTGACCACTTTCATAAATTACTCATAACTTTCTGTAAATTTCACGGACTGCTTAATTTCTTCCCAGAATTCCAATCTACCCAAGCGCACGCATTTTAAGTTTTACTCTAACTGAATGAATCAGGTTGATTATAAAGATAGAACCTAGACACACAAATTATTAGAATTGATCTTTCTTTTCTAACTTTTATTCACCGTGACATTTGGCATGATCAAATATTTTACACCCATTTTATTTACATATGCATTGGGGTTTTATTTTAACTAAAACATAATACATGCATTTATTGGGTAGTGTGATTCCAATGTTCATAATATATTATCAATTTGTTAAGAAATGCTCTTAAGTTTTTTGTTACTAGAAACAGGTTGGAACCTGTGTAGTGATTGTTGTACTATATGTGGAGATAAGTTACTGCCTTTTCCAAGTGAAAGATTTTTTATAAACTCTGTTAACTTTGTTCTGAATTTTACGCACTTTGAATATTTTTGTTCGAAATGGATATTTTTTTTTTACAACATTCCTAATTTCTTCACAAGTTTTAAATGTTCATATAATTGTTCGTTAATATACTATTTATAACATTTTACATCCCTTCCAAAATTACCTGCACTTTGGATATTGATACTCTTATGTTAAACAGAGTCCAGATTTCGGATATTTTGCAATTTAAATTGTAGATGTTGGGCATTTGTTTCATAATTTACACGGGGACATTTTATCCAGTTTTACAATTTGTGTATACATGAATTTTATTGATTGGTAGATGCTTTCTAAAACATTCAACCAAAAATATTTAGATCGTTTTTAGAACTTTTGAAAGATTAACTCAACTCAAAAACCATGCATTGGAAATTTCGTTCTTAGAATCAAAATCAAAGCAGCCCCTGGGATAATATCTACTTCGCGCCATAATGTCACATCCATAATTTTACGCCCTTATATATATATATATATATATATATATATATATATATATATATATATATATATATATATATATATATAATATATCTTGAGATAGAGTTAAACGACACTGGTACTGTAAAAGAAGCTTTGTGTGAAATTATAAGGCAAATCGAATTATGCAAGGAAAACAAACGAAATTGATACAATTTATGACAAACTTTGCAATGTGATAACTACTGAAATGGAAGAACTTATACCTTTCTATGAAGCATCCAAAGAAACTCGAAAACGTATGAAATACAAAAAATTCTACTGGAATCAAGAACTCTCAGACCTATGGAAGAAGTTACACAAAACTGAAATATTTTTTCGTAAAGTTGTATGCTAAACTGATAAACAAGAAGCACGAATACAATTTCTAGCTACACAGAGAAATTTTGATAAACGGCTTAGATTTTATGAAAGGAAAATGAATACAAACGCGATTTAGCCTTAAACATTGAAACATTGAACACAGAGAATCCAAGCGCCTTCTGGAAGGAACTGCAGAAACTAGGACCGAAACGAAATGTTAACATTCCGATGGAATATGTAAATGATGACGGAATTATTATTTTCGATGAAGATAAAATTTTATAGAATTGGGAGTCTGCTTTCAAGAATTTATATACCAATCAAAATGGAAATTTTGACGACGTTTACTATAATCAAGCTATCCTTCATAAAAATATCCTGGAAAACAATTCAAAGGATCCTTTATTTAAACTAAATGATGTGTTAAACAAAACAATTTCCATAGAAGAAGTGCGTAAAGTAATTTCCAATTAAAAAAAACCCGGAAAGAGCCCCGGTATCGATCTAATATATAACGAAGTCCTACGAAATAACCCTGTTATTGAAGTTCTACATGTGTTATTCATGTTTTGCTTTGAAACAGGAGAAATTCCAACTATATGGAGGAAAGCCTTAATTCGTCCAATTCAAAAAGGCGCTACAATCGACACAAGAATACCTTTAAATTACAGAGGAATCAGCCTATTATCAGTCGTTGCGAAATGTTATATTTCTGTTTTGAATAATAGAGTTCAACAATACCTTGAAGAAAATGAAATTCTCTCCGATGCACAGAATGGATTCCGGCGGGATACATCATGTGAAGACCATATATTTACCCTCACAAACCTTATTCAGAATCGCAAATCCACATTTGTTACGTTCGTTCCAAAAAGCGTTTGATCTTGTAAACAGAGACCTTCTACAGTACAAACTTCAACTTAATGGTATCAATGGTCCAATATATGATGACATCGATCATGCAGAAACATTTTCGTGTGTATGTGTAAATGACGTCCGTACTAATTGGTTTCTTTGTTCAAATGGTGTACGTCAAGAAGACAACTTATCTCCTACCTTATTTTCTTTATTTTTTAATGATTTGGCATCCGAAATTTCACAATTAAATGTCGGAATTCCTATTGATGACGAAAAAATTGGTCTTTTGTTATATGCCGACGACATTGCCATTCTTAGTGAAAATGAACTTGAAATGCAAAGATGTCTTGATACTTTTACAGAGTGGTGCATGCGATGGAGGTTGAATGTGAACTGTGCTAAATCAAATATTATGCATTTTAGAAAACGAAATATTCCCCAAAGTAAATTCAAATTCAGAATAGGAAATGAAGAGTTACAGTACGTAAATCAGTACCGATATCTTGGTGAAATTTTTCACGAGAAGATGGACTTCAATACAGCGGAAGAGGTTTTGGGTAAATCCGGAGGGAGAGCATTTGGGGCAATGTCATTTCCAAAATTCATAACTATAAAGATGTTGGATTTAATTTCTTTGAAAAACTATTTCATTCTTGTGTTGTACCAATTTTAGATTATTGTTCCGGTGTTTGGGGATTCAAAACATATCACTCCATAGAAATTGTTCAAAACCGTGCTATCCGATATTTCTTAGGTTTACACAGATACGCGCCGGCAATTACATTAAATAGTGAAGTAGGATGGTTAGCACCAACATATAGGCGCTGGATATGCATGCTAAGGAGATGGAACAGAGAAATCCAAATGGATGATGACCGTCTTACCAAAAAAGTCTTCATGTGGAGTTATCGTAACAACAGCACATGGTGCTCACAAGTGAAAGAAATTCTATATAAATTAGATATGTGTTCCTATTTCGATTTTATCCGTATTTGTGACTTAAACGAATTTAAATCTAAATTATTTAAATATTACGAAGATGAATGGAAATTGAAAACTAGGTCTCTACCTAAGCTGAGGAGATACGTGACGTTTAAACAAACTGTTAATTAGAACCCTACGTAACGATGAACATAACCAAATAGGAACGGACATTGATGTCACAATTCAGATGTGGAATCCTTCCTCTCAGAGTCGAAACTGGTCGTTATCGAAATGAACCTCTCCCAGAACGTTGTTGTGTTTTGTGTAAAAACAGATCTATTGAAGACGAAAAACATTTTATTTTTAATTGTTAATTCTACGAAAACAATAGAAACTCTTTCTTTTATAGTGTAAATTTAGATATAAATTTAGATGAGACTGTCAACTTAGGTATAATAATGGAAAAAAATCAAAGACAAACTGCCATATATCTTAATTTAATTTATTCAGTAAGACAAAATTATCTGTATAAATCAAAGTAAACTCATGCGCTCAACCTACTGTATATACTATATTGTATATTCTAAGATTTCAAAGTGACATATAGGTCCAATGGGCCAGGTGTAATTCGATTATGTTTAATATTGTACTGCACTATAATTTTGACATACACGTCACAATAATAAAATATTTACCTATTTACTATACTAAAAATGATTCCTTATATCAAATAAAAGAACTAAAATATATTATATATTTCTGAAAATAATACCTTAGATCCAAGAGAAATAATATCAGCACCATAATAAAACAAATGTTTTTAATGCTTATCTGTCATATTTAAATCGAATATTTCCAGAATACCTACCGAACTATTCCCTCTCTTTAATATCAAAATATATTAATGTCGACATTGGGAATACATACTTAAAAAATATATAAGAAATAAAACAGAAAAATTAAATTGACACTTTTATGAAGGCTTAGTAGAAACCATTTAGACAATACCAGGGAAACTTACAAAAATCCAAAGAAAAAACTAGACATAATGAACTAGGCTACTTTGTCCGATATTTTAATCTGACCCAATAAAACTATAACGGTATCATCCCATGATACATACATTTAAAAAAAAATTTTTTTTTAAATTTTCAAATCTGCATATTGCCTCTTTGCTTACTCATACCAATTAAGACTTCTTAATAAGGTTGTCCTTTGGTTTTTGACGACATAAAGGGTTTGATTTCCTACACAATATGCACTTTCCGTCTTATGTTGTATGATAACCTTTGTTAGAAGGTGATATCCGTTACAGAATGACACAAAACTCATGTTTATATAAATTAACTGCTTTTTTTATAATCATTCCAATATTATTTAACCTTAAGACTTTACAACATGTTTAACTAATAGGTGCATTTTTTAACAATGGGTTTGTTTAACAAGGAATTGTAACACCCTCCTTGTATACATGTATGTACAATCATTTATTAACATTTCAATGTCATATCTCCAACATGTATGCACTATAATAAAAATGAACAAATGTTTTGAATTACAAGATTTTTCAAAACAAAAATACACCAAAACATCTCCAAAAAAATTATGTTGTGGTCACGTGCCTATATTACTGTCCATACAGCATAAGTTGACATAAAAAGATATGTGTTGAATTTAAAGGCGGTCAGAACTAGTAACGTGAATGAAATACAATCAAATTGAATTTTAATTAAAATAAACCATAAATCATACATTGCAAAAAGAGGCCCATAGGCCACATCGCTCACCTGAGCAGCAGAAGACATAATAAAATCAGCTTTATTGAGTCATATAATAATTCCTCAGCATATTCTTATGTTCATCATTGAGACCTCTTGGTAACCGGATGAATTTACAATCACGAATCATATTCACGAAATCACATTTTGAGCACTGCAGTTCTAGAGAAGATCTTAAACAACTGTTTATATATGAACTATAAACCTACATCAAACTTTGAAGCCCTTGTGTGGCCCAAGAATTTTCTGGGGCCCCCCGAGTCTACACAATTTCAAAGAATCACCATCATGTCAAAATGCTTGCATATAAGTAAAATAATATATAATAACAGTTGAGTTTATGTGAATAGTTAAAATGTTATCTTTTGTAAAATTGGACCCCCCCCCCCCAAATGTGGCCCAACCCTACTCCTAAAGATTATGATTTTAACAAATTTTAAACTACACTCTCTGAACTGACTAAGGTTACAGCTTTTCTAGGCAAATTCTGTTTAGGAAGATGGTTTATCTCAATATATTCCTATGTAAAAATTAAATACCCCTTCCATTGTGGCCCAACCCTACCCTCGGAATCATGGTTTGAACAAACTTGAATCTTTCCTACCTGAGGATGCTTCCACACAAGTTACAGCTCTTCTGCCCGATCGGTTTCCGAGAGGAAGATTTTTGAAAGATTTTTTCTCTATTTATAATATTTTCCGATGTGAAATGGGGTCATGATTGTCACAACTTTGAATCTGCTATAACAGCCGGGTTTGTACCGTATGGAGTATTTTCCGTCTCGGGCGATTACTGGGGAATTAGCTCAACACTCGCTGAATTTTCACATTTATTCCATTTCATAACACAATCATATATCAGTTACTATCCACTCCGTAGAGATTAAAAAGGGGAAGCTCCCTTATTAATAATGCTAACTTAATGTTAACCTACATATGACAGTGAGGGAAAACGTAACGGATTAGACGGACGACTTATAGCTTGACTCTTAACCTAGCTATAACTATACTGACTCTTAGACTTCATATTTAAAAACATATAATAAATATCCTACTGGCATGACCCTCTAAATAATTGACATGTATAAATCATCCAATCAGAGAATATTTCTTTATCCCTCAACTGACCATCGCCCAGTTAAACGCTCATTTATTCACCTGCCAACAAGCTAAAACTATAGAAAATGTTCGCAATATATGTAAAATATACATTTTACATGGTGATACTACACTACCTGAGGATGCTTCCACATGAGTGTTAGCTTTTCTGGCCAAATGGTTCTTGATAAGACGATTTCTGAAAATTTCTCAAAAACTTTCAATAATTCCTAATTACATCCCTTTAAAACAGGCCGTGGTCCTCAATTTTCACAACTTTGAATTCCCTTTGACTAAGGGTGATTTGTGCCAAGTTTAATTGAAATTAGACCACTGGTTCTATAGAAGGTGTTGGAAATGTAAAAAGTTTACTGACGACAGACAGACGGACGACAGACAAATGTGATCAGAAAAGCTCACTTGTGCTTTCAGCGCAGGTGAGCTAAAAAAGAGAATACAACTGGGTAGAACAATACTAATGTGTGATTGGTAATAGAAAGCAACAAAAACAAAATATATAAAAAACACAAAGCCAAATGGAAAAATTCTCACAAAACGAAGAAATCAAAATCCGAATAAGCAAGAATATAAAAATCAAAGAGAAACAAATAACAGTTAAAATATTGTTTTTCCATAAATTCAACAATCTGATATTGCGTTATCTAAACAATATAATACTTTCTTTGGGGATTCATGCGGGATATGAAGGTGGCGCCACTGCAGAAAAAATTAACGCGGATTATATATTTGTTCTGCAATGTCGCCATCTAACGCGGGTTATGTAAATTTTTTTTGCAATGATCTCCATAACCTACATGAATCACCAAAGAAAACATTTTATTGTTTATATTCACATCTTTCTTTTATAAAATTAACAACTTGATTAAAAAAACAAAATTATTTGGGTTCTCAATAATGATTTAACCTAACAGCTGCATAAACAAGGAGTTCACTATTTAAAGTATGTCAAGTTTTATTAAAAACTATCAAGAAATAAAGAAATATGAAAAGAATACGTTAAATTTTAGCCGATAACTGGTACAGTGCCAGTATCATATGTATATATATATATATCTCTGCAATGTTTATCGTTTCGATCCTCTCAAATTGTCGTTTAACTGTATCTCAAACGACCGTGTAGTGAGCGTCCAGCGCGCTAGGTTCCGTTCGTTATCGAAAGAAAGATTTTTGTCTTGCCTAGTTGGCCGAGTGGTTAGCGCGGTGGCCGCTCACTGCTAGGCTAGTGGGTTCCGGAGGTCGTGAGTTCAAGACCCGGTGTATCGAAGATTTTTGACCCGGGTTGAAAATTGACCCGGGGGTCATTTTTCAACGTTGAATATTGAGACCAAAGGTTCTGAATAAAGACCCCGATCCGTTGAATATTGACCCGCATCATGGAATTTTGATCATGAAACCGGTTCAAAATTCAACAGCAAAGAAGCACAAATTAACGAATTAATTTTTATAACTTGATATGATTATTTTTCGAATTTACATATTATCCCTTTAAATATGTAATAACTATTTCATTCATATTTAACTTTTCGCGTTTAAATCCGTTTTTTTTATATCTATATATTTAAAAAATTATGTTTTAATAATAATATTTGAATACATGGAACAAGAACCTTACACGATAAACTATTTAATTCAGTAAAACTTTTTTTGATTCGCTGGATATGAATAACTTAAGAGAATCAAAAACGATTGGAAGCTCTAATATAACTATAAACATAGAAAACAATTTTACAATTTTATTTATATAAAAAAATCAGAACTACCATGAAGTATATAGTTAATATGAAAAGGTACACTAATGTCATTAAGTTGTTTTAAAAGTTCGTATTTTTGTTGAGTGTAAACTCTCATCCCTGTTACTATCCTGGCTGCTTCAATTTGTACATGTTTAGTTAAGCAATTCGGAGTTTTCCTTGATACAGTTACCCCACACAACATCACCATATTCCAATCTAGATCTGATAAAAGTCAAATTTTAAAAAGTGTTTCTCTATCATTTGTATGCTTGAGTAATCTTAATATAGTCAACTTTTTGCATGCCTTTTCATATATACCTTTAATATGATTAGATCAACCAATCCCCGACTGTAGGTAGAACCTCCTTTTTTTAAATTGTTTACATTTTTACTGTAAAGGGTATATGTTTTAATTATGAGTAAATATATAACGTCAGTTGCCTGTGTCTCTAATTTACACGTAAATAATGGAATTGAAAACTCAAAATAATAGAGATAAATTGCACTTTTTTAAAAGAATTATGACTATGCATATGCAGATAATTGGCAGGTGCTTCAAAAATAGTTTATCTGGCAAGTTTATGAAAAATTATTGTTAAGTCGTAAAAAAAAATAAAAACTGTTGACGACTTCTCGAATAAAAATAAGACAACTATTCATTTATTATTTTGTCAGGGATATAATCTGACTTCTTCAAATTAAGCACAGGTATATGACGTTGTATATTTTTGTCTTTATAAAAATAAATAATAAAAAAGTATAAAGGTTATATATTTCTAAATATTAGAAATATATACAATGTCAGGTACCTGTCGAATAAAGGTATGTCAAATTCCCTGAAAAGTAACGATAACGGTCAATATTTGTTGGATATATTTTATTATCAGAGATTATGACAAGTTTAAGGGTCAATTCTCAACAGGATCAATTTTCAACGTGTCCAGATCATCAGAGTTTAGAAAAATCTTTTTCATACCGTTGAAAAATGACCCCGGGCATAAATTTCATGATTTTTGGTCTCAATTTTCAACGTTGAAAAATGACCCCCGGGTCAATTTTCAACCCGGGTCAATATTCTTCGTTACACCGGCCGGGTCGGAGGTGGACCTCCAATATAGTGAATTTCCCCGTGCTTTATATATATATATATATATATATATATATATATATATATATATATATATATATATATATATATATATATATATACACACACCTGTTTTCGCAGTTTAATTTGAAATCACAGGACAGCAAATTAAGCGACAGCTTTCTTCAACAATGATTATAAAGATATATTATATGGATTTTTTTTAAATGAAAAATTGATGATGACATAAAAACCATATTTGCGGTGTTAGCATAGTGACAGCATAGCCTGGTTCCTGATGCCTTCCGAAAAACAAGCACGAGGTTGCACTTAGAAAGGCCTCGGGAACCAGCTGGCTAAGCTAAGTGCATGGAAGCAATGGCTTTCTTCTATAGATATAACGCTCTTAATTAAAAGATAGAACGTAAATCTAGATATACACATATAATGAGAATTGATCTTGCTTCTGTTACTTTTATTAAATAGTTCTGTGACATTGGACATTTACACCCGTTTTATTGACATACATTGGGGTGTTTGTTTGGGTTTTTTTGGTTTTTTTTTTATTTTACTAAACCATGATAAATTCATTGGGTACTGTGATTATACACATATTTAGAACGGAGGACGTTATGTGTCTATGTTGTGATCAATTAGAGACGTCTCAGAAAAGATAGAAGAAACAAGGAAATTCTTACCAAAAATGTAGCTGCTGCCTTGCAAACTGGACTAATTGATCATTTGTTGTTATTGGCGTATTGTTTAAGTAGTGTTTTCCCATCTAGTTCTACGAAAATGATTTGTAGTATTAATATACGGTATGAGTGGCCCTTGTAACAGTGTTTATGGAAAATTATGGAAATATGTCCCCTTGGTACATTTTACATGCAAGAGTGCGTGTACTGTTTATTTATAAACCATCCTTTTATTTGTTATACTTCCCGTACGAAAATGTTGGACGTTTTCCGGCTGGACTCGGGTGAACTTAGACGTATATTCCGGTTAAAATGTAACCGTCCTTAGGAGTATCAAAGACGTACATGGAAAACGCTTTGCATGTTAGACGGTTTCCATCTTATTTATAACCGGACCTTACCTCAAATCTTAGCCGTATTTTCATCATCTAGCCGTATTTTCATCATCTAGCCGTTTTCTGTAAAAGTTAACCGTATTATTTCTCACTGTCCGATTTCCCCCCTGACCATCATTAAATATTCCGCCTTACCTAGCTTTAATAATTCTTTGAAAGTTATCATTTAAAACTTACGGCTAAAACTTGAAATGACCAAATCAATTAACATATGTGTTGAAGGCGTACATGTACTACAGTTCATTTTCCGTGCTATAAATAGCTCATTTATAATTTGAATTCTTAGAGAACTGTCTATTGTTTTCACTCAATAAACTTTTCTACTTTCTTCAAATTGTTTAATTTTGACCGTTAATCAAACGTCGATATTTAATATTTTTGGTATTCTGCCCGTGCACAAATCCCTTAAGAATCTAATCAATGACACAAACATACAGTTTGAAACAATTTGACAATCCGATATGACACTATCAAACAGGTTAAATATGTAGACGTTTGTTCTACACACAGGCTGGTTAATTGCAAGGAAATTTTTATCTTGACTTCAATACACAGGCTACCATTTGTAAACAAATAGCTCAGTGGACTCCCTGATGCAACTCCCCTGATGTGCAAGAGCCGAAGCCTGTCCCTGCATTGCAGAGGGGCGTCAAAGGGGAAAATCTATTTTTTCTATCATGTACATGTACATACTATTTTAGCCACAATGTTTAATCAATATAAAGACAGGAATGTGTTATGAACACGCTAGCTTATTTATTGTGCTTTTAAATTGCTACTATATAAATAGTGCCTGATTGGGAGGGTACCAGTTGAAATTGACACCCCGAGAAAACCATTGTCAACCGACGCGAAGCGGAGGTTGACAATGGTTTTCGAGGGGTGTCAATTTCAACTGGTACCCTCCCAAACAGGCACTATTTATTTTATTATACTGAATGTCTTAATTTTATAGCAAATTTGAATGTTTTTATATAGAAAAGACGTAAGTTCTACGGCGAACCGTACGCGCATAATCTACGCGCATGTAACCAATTCGTTCTATCGGCCCGTTGCCAAGCGTGTTGCTAACGCCGAGGGAAAGAGAACGGATTGTCAACTGCGTCTTAACCAATCAGATTTCAGTATTTAACATGAAAGTATAATAATAAAAATTGTTTTGCTTCGGCCATTACTTGAAAACTTTGTTTAATAAGATCAACGTTAATCCTTACCATATTTTCAGAGGCTCGCGCTTTGTGAGTTTTAATTTGGCAACAACGGTCATTCCTAACTTTCCTGATCACATTTGTGTTACAAAATTTAGACATGTGTAAACTGTTATATGGGTTATTTTTTGGAAAAAGACAGCGAAATTAATTTACAGCTATTTATGTAAATTAACCCATGTCTAATGGAGTAAAGCAAAGTGTGCGCGTTATGTGGACTAAGAGACATGCACACGGGAATCTTAATGTTAAATCGAAAGTAAGTCAATATTTTATTTTATTATACTTTCATGTTAAATACTGAAATCTGATTGGTTTAGACGGAGTTGACAATCCGTTCTCTTACCTTTAGCGTTAGCAACACGCTTGGCAACGGGCCGATAGAACGAATTGTTACATGCGCGTAATTACGCGCGTACGGTTCGCCGTTAAATTCACGTCATTTCTATATAAAAGCAGTAAAATGTTCTGTAAAATTAAGACATTAAGTATAATAAAATAAATAGTGCCTGTTTGGGAGGGTAACAGTTGAAATTGACACCCCTCGAAAACCATTGTCAACCTCCGCTTCGCGTCGGTTGACAATCAATTTCAACTGTTACCCTCCCAAACAGGCACTATTTATATAATGTTCATGATTTTATTGATAAAAGTAGTGAAGTGCAATTAAAATTGTGCTAATTGTATGTGAGGAAGAAAGACATTTGGTTTAAATTATTCTTCATTTAAAAGATATTAGACAGTGCGTGAATGTCACATTATATAAATAGTGCCTGTTTGGGAGGGTACCAGTTGAAATTGACACCCCGAGAAAACCATTGTCAACCGACGCGAAGCGGAGGTTGACAATGGTTTTCGAGGGGTGTCAATTTTAACTGGTACCCTCCCAAACAGGCACTATTTATTTTATTATACTGAATGTCTTAATTTTTATAGCAAATTTTACTGCTTTTATATAGAAAAGACGTGAATTCTACGGCGAACCGTACGCGCATAATTAACGCGCATGTAACAATTCGTTCTATCGGCCCGTTGCTAAGCGTGCGAGGGAGAGAGAACGGATTGTCAACTGCGTCTAAACCAATCAGATTGCAGTATTTAACATGAAAGTATAATAAAATGTATTACCTTGAGAAATCTTTCAAAATCTCTCCATTCGTTAAGAACTGAAAGCTGTTGGAAAACACAAGAAAAGCAAAAACACCAGCAAGTCATTGAGAGGGTGGCAAGATGTCTTTTTATATTCAGCATTGAGGAACAGCCTACAAAAAAACTAGCTCAAAAGCAGAAGGACAATGGACATGGGAGAGTCAGGCCTACCATACATGAACCCTACCAAAATCGAAGGGTTGGATCTTTTTTTATTTGTTCTCATTGTTGAAAAGTATTCTTTATAATCATGATAATAACAAAAAGGTATATGTATATTGATATATTTATACCCCCGCTCCGAAGGAGAAAGGGGTATACTGTTTTACCCTTTTGTGTCTGTCCGTCTGTTTGTCTGTCCCTAACAAACATTTCTGTCGCATTTTTATCAGCAACTATTCATAGAAGATGCTTAAAATTTTAACACACTATTTGTGTTAGCATGCCATATCGTGGGATATATTTTTGTACCAATAGGACGTCAACTTCCTGTTAGATGACGACTTTGTTTATTTTTTACCTAAATTTTATAACAAATTTTCGTCAAAGATATCTCAGTAACTACATGTATATATCGCAGATGCTTGTAAATTTAAACACACTATTTGTTTAGGCATGCCATATCGTGGGATATATTTTTTGTACCAATCGGACGTCAACTTTCTGTTAAAAGACAACTTTGTTTGTTTTTAGTCTAAATTTTCAAACAAATTTTCGTCAAAGATTTCTCAGCTCCTATAGATTCCAGATGCTTGAAATTTTAACACACTATTTGTTTAGGCATGCCATATCGTGGCATATATTTTTGTACCAATCGGATGTCAACTTCCTGTAAAATGACGACTTTGTTTATTTTTAGCCTCAATTATCAAACACATTTTCGTCAAAGATTTCTCAGCTCCTATAGACTGCAGATGCTTGAAAATTTAATACACTATTTGTTTCGGCATGCCATATCGTGTGGGATATATTTTTGTACCAATCGGACGCCAACTTCCTGTTAAATGACGACTGTTTATTTTTAGCCTAAATTTTCAAGCAAATTTTCGTCAAAGATTTCTCAGCAACTATTTATCGCAGATGCTTGAAATATTAACACACTATTTGTGTCAGCATGCCATATCGTGGGATATATTTTTGTACCAATCGGACGTCAACTTCATGTAAAATGACGACTTTGTTTATTTTTAGCCTAAATTTTCAAACAAATTTTCGTCAAAGATTTCTCAGCAACTATTTATCCTAGATGCTTGAAATTTTAACACACTATTTGTGTCAGCATGCCATATCGTTGGATGTATTTTTGTACCAATCGAACGTCAACTTCCTGTTAAATGAAGACTGTTAATTTTTAGCCTTAATTAATTTTCAAACAAATTTTCGTCAAAGATTTCTCAGCAACTATTTTATCGCAGATGCTTGAAATATTAACACACTATTTGTGTCAGCATGCCATATCGTGGGATATATTTTTGTACCAATCGGACGTCAACTTCCTGTTAAATGACGACTTTGTTTATTTTTAGCCTAAATTTTCATCAAAGATTTCTCAGCAACTATTTATCCCAGATGCTTGAAATTTTAACACACTATTTGTTTAAGCATGTCGTATCGTTGCATTTATTTTCGT
Source organism: Magallana ariakensis (assembly GCA_020458035.1). Taxonomy (NCBI): domain Eukaryota; kingdom Metazoa; phylum Mollusca; class Bivalvia; order Ostreida; family Ostreidae; genus Magallana; species Magallana ariakensis. Next base: position 23,263,089 of record CM035815.1, on the reverse strand, counting down.
ACCAATTGGACGTCAGCTTCCTGTTAAATGACGACTTTGTTTATTTTTCATATTCACATCAGAGGTGGGGTATTACTAGTGAGCATTGGCTCACAAATATCTTGTTGATCGAGTGTTTGGTTCAAGTATATTTTTTTTTTATCAAATTACATGTATTTTTTCAGAATATGTGAACATATTGAGTATGAAACGTGAGAGAAGTATTTTAGTGATGCAATTACGGAGAAGATTCGGGGAAAATCAGCTACGCTAGAAACTTTTTTAAACAAGAGGCCCATGGGCCACATCGCTCACCTGAGCAACAACAGACATAATAAAATCAGCTTTGTGGAGTCATATACAAAATATCTGAACATTGTCGTATAATAGATCCTGTATAAAAAAAATTCCCCTGCATACGCTTATGTTTATCATTGAGCCCCTTTGTAACAGGATGATTTTACAGTCATATCACATATTGAGCATTGCAGTTCTCGAGAAGATGATCAGACTTAAACAACTGATTATATATTGATTATAAACCTACATCAAACTTTGAACCCCTTGTGAGGTCTAAGAATTGTCCAGGAGCCAGAGTCTAAACAATTTTAAAGAATCAACGATATGTCAAAATGCTTGCATATAAGTAAAACCATATATAAAAATATTTGAGTTTTTGTGAACAATTTAAATGTTTTCCTTTGTAAAATTGGAACCCCCCCCCCCCCAATGTGGCTCAACCCTACTCCTGAAGAATATGATTTTGACAAATTTTTATCTAGACTATTTGAAGACTGACTAAAGTTAGAGCTCTTCTAGACATTTTGTGTTTTAGAAGATTTTTCCCTATATATTCCTAAGTAAAAATTTGACCCCCCCCCCCGCACTTCCAATTGTGGCCCCACCCTAACCCCAGGGATAATGATTTGAACAATTTGAATCTTCCCTACCTCAGGATGCTTCCACACAAGTTGCAGCTTTTCTGCCCAATCGGTTTCTGTGAAGACTTTTTAAAGATTTTTCTCTATATATTCAAATGTAAAAATTTGACCCCCCCCCCCATTGTGGCCCCACCCTACCCCAGGGGATCATGATTTGAACAAACTTGAATCTACACTACCTGAAGATGCTTCCAAACAAGTTACAGCTTTTCTGGCTGATCAGTTTCAGATTAGAAGATTTTTAAAGATTTACTCTATATATTCCTATGTAAAAATTCGAACCCCACCCATTGTGGCCCCACCCTACCCCTGGGGATCATCATTTGAACAAACTTGAATCTACACTACCTGAGGATGCTTCCACACAAGTTACAGCTTTTCCGGCTGATCAGTTTCAGAGAAGAAGATTTTTAAAGATTTATTCTATATATTCCTATGTAAAAATTCGACCCCCCATTGTGGCCCCACCCTACCCCCGGGGGTTATGATTTGAACAAACTCGAATCTACACTACCTGATGATGCTTCCACACAAGTTTCAGCTTTTCTGACCGAATGGTTTTTGCGAAGAAGATTTTTGAAAAATACCATCAAATTTTCAATGATTTTTAATTATCTCCCATTGAAAGAGGGTGTGGCCCTTTATTTTAACAAACTTGAATCCCATTAACCTAATGTTGCCAACTTCAGATCAGAGACCTAGCTACTAAACTAGCGATATACGTTCAATCAGAGACCTATTAATAGCGACTAAACTAGCGATACGTTCAAGATATCTACGATCTAGCAGCTAAGCTAGCTGCTACGAGCTTGAACGTAGCCCTGTTCAGATTGGCGGTAAACACGGGCGCCTTTACATTCATTCAAGTCGAGAATCAAACGCGTGGACGAACCATTGTTTCAGTGTTTGTCATGTTTATTAGGTTGAATTAAAACTATTTTGATAACGATTTTTTCATGGCCCCTTTTTTCAAAACCATCATTTATCGGATCTGTTCCCGATCGATTTATTATTAATACACCAGCTGAATTATGCATTGCGCAATTAGTGCAACACTCATACTAGTTTATCACAGTCGTCACTTTCACATCTTATAGTTCTAAATGACTGGATGTTAAAGAAATATCCCAATGCTTGCTAGATTCAATGCAAGTCTTGTACATGTTTTTGAACCGTACCTTCAATATTCATTAGACTCTTGCGCGGATCTACAGAGGGAGTAGGGGCGTCTTCTAAAAATTCAAACATCTTTAAGTTCCCGAAAATTAGCCCCCCCCTCCCCATCCGAAAAACAAAATTATCCCTCCTGGGAACATTTCCTGGATCCTCGCATGCAACCAGCACTTATTGTTCCAACATATTATCCACGGGGGCATATTATACATGTACATGTATCAACTTGTATAAATCTTGTGTCCAATTCATTTAACTTTCATCAATAGCATAATTGAACATTTCTACACGACCAAAAAAATTAATGAAGTAATCATGGGAATCAACTACTGTGGCATAGATTTTGCAAACAATTTTTAGGGTAAGATTTGGAACTAAAAAGATTTCAAACCTTGTACTTATTTCACCTGCATGAACAATTATGGATCATGAATCCAATTTTTCCAATATGTTGCGCAATTTACACAGTATGCAAGACGTGTTTTAGGTTTTCAATGGTCATGATATACTAGCGGAAAAAAGAAACTGTGCATTATAAAATTTAGTATAATTTTTCTATATCTATTGTTTGTATTTATAAAATTTAAACAATCGATAATGGTATTGTTTTTGACAATATCGGATGGTAACCGTCCGGGTGCACGGAGTTTTTCATGGTTAGTGAGCACCTGTTGTTTATTGAAGAATTTGTACGCACGAGTTTTACGGGCCAATACTGTTTGGAATAAGAACTGTAAAGAATTTGTTTAAACTTTTTTTGTTAAGGAAATCACTTTAGTTTCAACAAAATTTACCCCTATGTCATGCCACGACTCAACGAAAACCAACGTAATCGTGCTGTTGGGATGCTGCAAGCTGGAATGGCACAAAATACTGTAGCAAGACACTTTGGAGTTCATCGGAACACCATCCAGTCATTATGGAGACGTTTTCAACAATTTGGCAACACCCAGGATCGACCGCGCTCTGGGCGACCTCGTGTGACGTCACGTCAACAGAACAACCACATTAGACTTGTGCATCTGAGAAAATCGTTCCCAGACAAGTTTGACTGCCCGTAGTATTCCAGGGCTTCGACCAATTAGTCCAAGAACTGTGCGTAATCGTCTGCGCGAGCAAAACATCAGACCAAGACTTCCAGCGGTGCGCCCAGTACTGCTTCAACGTCATCGTATCGCCAGACTAGCGTGGTGCACACGACATCTGCGATTCAGAATACAGGACTGGGCCAATATTCTGTTCACTGATGAATCCTGATTTCATTTGGATAGCAGTGACGGCCGTTGTATGGTGTATCGTTGCGTTGGGGAGCGTTACCAGGACGCTTGTGTTGTGCAACGTCGACAATTTGGTGGAGGTAGCGTTATGGTGTGGGGTGGAATATCAGCACGTGGAAGGACCCCTCTACAAATTGTCAATGGAAATCTCACCGGCGTACGCTATCGAGATGAAATTATTCAGCGTCATGTGATACCCTTCATACAGAGACATCAAAATCACATCACTCTGCAGCAAGACAACGCAAGGCCACACGTTGCACGTGTAGTCAGGGACTTGTTTGTTCAACAGAATGTCGATGTCTTGCCTTGGCCAGCTGTTTCCCCCGATTTGTCGCCGATCGAGCACGTCTGGGATGAAATGGAAAGACGTTTACGCCGTTTACCAAATCAGCCAGTGACATTGGCTGATTTAGGCCAGGCTTTAACCAACATCTGGAACAACATCCCTCAAGCATTTCTGAACACTTTAGTGGCATCAATGAGGCGTCGCTGTCAAGCATGCGTGAACGCAAATGGTGGTCACACGCGTTATTAATTTTGTTAATTCAATTTCAAATAACAGTAACTTTCGAGTGTGCTGAAATTGACGTTATTCGACGTTGACATTAATGCGTTATGAGATGTTGTTACGAATACATGTGTTAACAGTACTACAAAAATAAAATTTGTTCATTGTAATTTTTAAATGTTTTTTCATATATTAAATAATGCATAGTTTCTTTTTTCCTGTAGTATATACAATCAATTTCTTAGTAGCAACAGCCAGGTTGGAACCTGTGAAGTGATTGTTGTACTACAAGTGGAGATAGGTTTCTGCCCTTTCCATGTGAAAATAAAATCATTCACTCTTTTATTTATGGGGTTTCACATTTTAAATGTCAATAAATTCATATCCTTATCCATAGACATTAACAAACTCATGAATGAATAACCAACCAATAAATGGTATGGATGGCCAGTTAGTTTATAATTATGGCATTATTGTTTAAAACATATCATCTAAATGTGTATGTGGTACATGTATATATGTTGCTAACATAATCATGATAAAGAGAACAAAATTGACGTTAGTCACACATCTTCAATTCTCTACGACATTTCTCATATATATTACTATATATATGTATATGTACCGATAGCTAAAAACATTTGATTTGATTCAAATTGGGCAAAAACAGTCAGTACTCCGATCTTTGATATAGAGCACACACAGTATAGGTATAAAATGTACAGCCTACTGCTCCTCCTTATGTCATCAATAAACAACACTGTAGAGAAGCATGAATCAATGATGAAAACATAAACAGTAATGAGAGTCACTGAAAATCAATGTACAAGTGTACATGTATTTCCAAGCACTAAAGAATGCCTCAAAAGGTAAGACTTCCCATGTAAACACAGTCTTCTCATGCAAAAAACTGTTCATCATAACACATTATCGAAAGAGGGAAGCAAAGGATTTTCTGTTCCTGATAATTTTTCCCTCTGCTAAAATCTCCTGAAACTTTTCATAAGGTGGCAGCTTATCTAATGTCCCGTATGCGGCCACAGAGGGTTTTGTTCGAAGCATTTTCTTAGCCACTCGTTGTAAATCCTCCTTTTGAACTTTTTCTGCATAAAAAAAGAAAAACAAATTAAACATACAATAGATTGAAACTGAAACTCAGTTGAGTATTTTTCTCAAAAATAAAATGTAAAAATGTTCTCAGTCTAAACATAATTCCTACATGTGTAAGAACTACATGAACTAATTTGTTTTCAAGTTTGAGAAATTACATTCAATCATTGACGAGGCCTGAAGCCAACATACAATAATCTGTTAGACCTGGAAACAGAAACTCAAAGGTTATAAATGTATTTCCATTAAATCCTAGGCTAGCCCTTATTAATCAACAGTTATTCAGATATAAGACTGCACTTTGGCTATTTTTTGTAATTACTGTATACAGGGAAATATTCGCCCCCGTTTTATTTTCGCCCCTTTCACCCTCGTTGTCTGCGGGGGAATTTAAGACTGGGCGAATTCCAACGTCTCATAATATCTCTTTTTAAACCCAACTGTGTCTAGGCGAATTCAAGACAAGGCGAAACTGTTTGCTAGAGTAGAAGGGGCAAAAATTACACGGGGCAAAAATAACCCTGTATACAGTATATTAATTTGTTGTTATGCATTTGTCACAGATTCTAATGTTGCACAAGCAAAAAGGTCATTATCAAGATTGTAAGACCAGTCAAACAAACATTGATTTGTTGGACTTTCATTGGTAAAAAACATGTATACTATAAAGAAATAGTCATATTAAAGGGTAAATAAATAATAAAATATCTTAAAGACACCAAGTCTTGTATTCATGATTGGCTGCAATGCTCAGTAAAGGTTCTGTCTTTACCTATTTCCTGTAGGTAGAACTGGGCGGGGTTTCTAAATCCTCGACTCAGAACCTGTCTGCCGACATCTTCAAACACCATGGGCCGAGTTTCCAGGTTGTACATCAGTAAGGACTGGAGCTGTTTTTTGGCACGGTCTAATTCCTCCTGGAAAAAAAATATCAGATAAAGGTTGAAATCAACAAACATTATTGTATTAGATCTATAAATATGAATTTGCAAATGATACATTAAAATCATGTATCAAATCAATACATCTGAAATTACATGTTAAATATCAACATTCACTTACTTTGGATATCTGCTCTGGAGTTCTTAGGAATTCTGATAATACTACAAGTGCCAACTCTTCCAACTGAAAAAAAGAAATAAATAAAGAATCTTATCTCAAATCTTGAACCCTATAACACAGTTGAATCAATACAGGATTAGTTTGGAAAATAAATCAAACTTTCCTAAAACAACCATTTGTACCTGCATTATCCCATTACTAATGTACCAGTATAGTTATTGTGAAAACATTGAGAAGGACAAAGAGGACACACCTGCATGTACATGCAGAAGTTGTTCTTTTAATTATGACATGTACCTGACTGGGATGGGCACTAGACATAATGCAAAAGACCCCCGAGTCTTCATAGACATGGTTCATTGCCACACTGCCAAACATCCAGTGGTGTCTGTTAATAAGTAAACCAACATCATATTTGAATTATAGAGTAAAACTGTAGTAACAAATAAAACCCCAAATCTTTATATTATATGCTTTAAATTTATTTATTTCTTAAAGCATGGTAACTGTAGTAATTATTTCTGGAATACATGTGTAATGGTTAAGTGTACTTTATTTTTAACAAAGTATATTTAATTTTCAAATTAAGGGAAATCATTTCTATTTTCTAAAAAAACCCACCAAAACAGGCATTTAAGCTTACATTCATATATACATGTATATACGGTAGCTGAAATTTATAATACAAAATTTATTTGAAATTTTGTATTATTCATCAACAAGAGAGAACCTTCAATTTATATTTATAAATTAATTGGAAACACACATGTACATGAAGATACTTGTATACTAAATAAAAAACCAAGAGGCCCATGGGCCACATCGCCCACCTGAGCAACAATAGACATAATAAAATACGGTTTATGGAGTCATAAACAAAATATCTGAATAATGTCATATACTACATCCTGTATAAAAAAAATTCCCCTGCACATTCTTCTGTTTATCATTAAGTCCCTTTGCAACGGGATGATTTTACAATCATATCACATACTGAACATTGCAGTACTCGAGAAGATCTTAAACAACTATTTATACATGGATTATAAACCGCTTGTGAGGCCCAAGAATTTCCAGGGGCCAAAGTCCAAACAATTTTAAATAATTAACAAAATGTCAAAATGCTTGCATATAAGTACATGTACAACCATACATAATAACATTTGATTTTTTTAAATAATTTAAATGTTCTTCTTTGTAAAATTGGAGTCCCCCTCCCCCTCCAGTGTGGCCCAATCTTACTCCTGAAGATTACGACAAATTTTAATCTCACAATCTGGTACTGACTAAGTTACAGCATTTCTACACAAATTATGTTTTAGAAGATGATTTATAAAGATTTTCCCTTATATATTCCTATGTAAAAATTTGCCCCCCCCCCCCCATTGTGGCCCCACCCTACCCTGATGATCATGATTTAGACAAGTTTGAACCTTCCCTATATGAGGATGCTTCCACACGAGCTACAGCTCTTCTTGCTGATTGGTTTCTGAGAAGAAGATTTTTTTCAATATATTCCGATGCAAAAATTTGACCTCTCACTGTGGCCCCACCCTACCCCTGGAAATGAATCATGATTATATCAAACTTGAATCTACCCTTACCAAGGATGCTTTCAAACCAGTTTCACCTTTTCTTGCTAATTGGTTTCTGAGAAGAAGATTTTTTTCAATATATTCTGATGCAAAAATTTGACCTCTCACTGTGGCCCCACCCTACCCCTGGAAATGGATCATGATTTTATCAAACTTGAATCTACCCTAACTGAGGATGCTTTCACACCAGTTTCACCTTTTTTGACCAAATGGTTTCTAAGAAGAAGATTTTTTTCTATATATTCCAATGCAAAAATTTGACCTCTCACTGTGGCCCCACCCTACCCCTGGAGATGTATCATGATTTTATCAAACTTGAATCCACCCTAACCGAGGATGATTTCACACCAGTTTCAGCTCTTCTGGCTGATTGGTTTTCTGAGAAGAAGGTTTTAAAGATTTTTCTCAGTATATCCCTGTGTAAAAAATCAACCCCCATTGTGGCCTCATCCTACCCCTGGGGATCATGATTTGCACAAACTTGAATCTATACTACCTGAGGATACTTCCACACAAGTTTCAGCTTTACTGGCCAAATGGTTTTTGAGAAAAAGATTTTTGAAAAAGACCAACAAATTTTCAATGATTTTTAATTATCTCCCTTTGAAAGGGGCATAGCCCTTCATTTTAACAAACTTGAATCCTCTTTATCTAAGGATGTTTTGTTTAAAGTTTGGTTCAAATCGGCTTAGTCGTTCTGGAAAATGTTGAAAATGTAAAAAGTTTACAGACAGACAGACGGGCGGATGGACGGACAGACGCCGGACAAAAAGTGATCAGAATAGCTCACTTGAGCTTTAAGCTCAGGTGAGCTAAAAACCAGTATACAAAGAAGATAAATAGTCCACAGGTTGCCCCTTGTGCTTACCTGTTCAGTACATTTGTGTAAAGTCGGGTGTACATGCCCTTCCCTGGACCCCCAGCAGAGAAGGCATTACCCCCACCAAGCATCATGTTGAGCACACAGAATGCAATGAAGTCGTCATCATTATGGGAACAGCTCTCCAGGCCGATAACCAAGTGAGCAAGCTCAGGGAATGGATTTGGGCCCTGGCTCACATTAGATAAGTCTTTCTCAATCTGAATAGAGAGAACTTATGCTTAAAAATCTTAAATTCATGCCTTGGTAATGGTAAAAATATGGCTTTTGCACAGCCTTAATATATTTACTGCTAAAGCTATCTGATTAAATAGGGTATCAATCTAGTTTAATATCACTGCAATGAAAACTTTCTTGATCAAAATTTTCCTTTTATTACAATGTTAAGTGATATGGCTGTTAGAAATTCAAAAACTCAGTTTTGTTGTCTGAAAAATGCTTAAAAAATCTTAAGCAAATCAAAGGCAGCTGTATGCAACAATTGCAAATACCGCAAAACAGAACAGAAAGACATACTAGTATATACCCAGAACTACAGTTAAAATTGCTTTCTTTTTTACTCTCTGATCAAATGTTTACTTACAAGTATTTTTCCTCCTGTATATTGGGACACAGAGTTGTCGACAGATTTACTTGGATCCACTAGGGATGGGTTTTCTTTCCAGATTGGGGTCTTCTTTACAAAAATGTCCCTGGCCATTTCAACAAGTGTATCATGCTCCATCCCTACCCCACAGAGTACCATTCTGGAGGGGTCATGAAAATTTTTCATAAAGGAATACATTGATTTTGTGTCAATCTGATCAATGTTCTCCTTTGGACAAATTTTGGGTAGACCTAATGTGTTATCTCGATAGGCTGCCTGAAATGTCAGAAAATCACAATGCAACTGAACAATAGTTATTTATCATAGGAATTCATCTTCAGAAAACTCCTAAATATAAGTTAATAACTCGGCTAATACCGTAATATAGGCATACACACTAATATTTGACAGTTAAAAATATGATGACCAATGTATGCCAATGGGAATTTGACAAATCTTTTTATTTTCAAACTAAAAATAATTCTATCTTAAAAAAGTATGAGAAACAAATTGGCTTGCAACACTAGTAACTGATGTTTAATATAATGGTACATTTACGGTACATCTTTTATAATACCGGTACATTGCTATTGGGACAAAATGAACCGTACCGCATGAATCAGCTCTGTCATCAATATATCTGGTTGTGGACTTGATTCAATGTTCTCCATATCAAAGGCCACCGCCATTCGACAGTAATCAATCTGTCAACAAACACAGTTACAGGAATAGTGTAAAACAGGAAACCGCACAAGGTATATAACAAAGACTATTACAGGAACAGTATAAAATAGGAAAACTCACAAGGTATATAAACAAATACTATTACATTTACAGGAGTAGTGTAAAACAGGAAAACGCACAAGGTATATAAACAAATACTATTACAGGAATAGTATAAAACAGGAAAACGCACAAGGTATGTAAACAAATACTATTACAGGAATAGTATAAAACAGGAAAATCCACAAGGTATATAAACAAATACAATTACAGGAATAGTGTAAAATAGTAACATGTACAAGGTACATGCAACAAGATTGCTCTCAGACTGACTCTTGTCTTTGTCCTGGTTAACTTGCTTTTTTTAAGACTCAGAAAATTAAAAAATCTCTGTCACTTTGTCCCAATTTCTAGGCAGCTTAACTTTTGAGGTATGTCATCACAATATGAAATAATTTTAAAGAGAAATACATATCGACAGAAATTCATTCAAATGATTTAGATGTGGAAGAAGTCAACATCAATTAATTTTACCATAATTGTATATAAACATGTACCACAAAAAAAGTTTACGTCAAGTAATCTACTAGGTAGTTCTCCCTAAAATTCAAGATCTTTCTAACAATCATATCATTTAAATTCCTGCGTGTTTCTAATTGGTTTAAAAAAAAAGAATTGTTTCCTCTATTATCTTTAAATATACTCGTAAAAAAAATCATGGAACAGACAGATTTAATAAGAAAATTTGTAAAATCCATTTTGTTTTTTAAAACTGAAATTCTTTGTATGCTTATACAAAGACTTCAAGTATGTACATGTTAAGGATCTAGATAAGACATGATTTGTTTGAGCTTCTATTTTTGGTTTTGTACAAGCTTGCTAGTTTTACTGTACAACATAGAGTACCTGTTCATCTGAAATTACAGGCCTCATTGCGACTTCCGACAATATGTCCAGACCTTTCTCAATTCCTTCATTCTCAATGGAAAGAGCATATATGACAGCATCCCTTCAACAAATGAAACGATTTTAAAATTTAACTTTAAATCAACAAATATTAATGTAACATAAGCTGATATTATCAAACAAATTTAACAGATTCAATTTCATACATTTAGGGTGCTATATCTATATCCTTCAGTACAATTAAATAAAGATAATTTCCATGAAAATGATTTTCCAAAGATAACCAACATATTTTGTATAATTGTAACTGAAATGCAGATCGAAATTTACAGTACATTAAAACAATTGTACATCACATGGCACAGTTTGACGGAAATCACTAAGAAGCAAAAAAGTTAAGTTTCTCTGGCACCACAGCATCAGGTCAATGGTATTCTATCACTTTTACTGTCAATATATTGAAAAGAAAATACATTTAACTTTTATGTGAAAAGTTGAGTTTTAGCCCTTTTAAAATGCAATGAATTTAACACATCTGCTTGTCAGTTGATTGGCCTGAAATATCAATTTGTTTTGGCCTTGGTTTGATCTATATTTGTAGAGAATGATAAAAATGATTGACCTTAGTGAGAGTTATCTCTCTTTCGAGTGCTATTGTGTTTTATATCATTTTTGGCGGTGGGTAGGGTGGGGGGAATTTTGAAAAATTGCTGTCAGCAGCATACAAACATCAAATCAAATTACTTTGATTATATTTACCTTGAGACTTGGCAGTCGCATACACCTCCATAACTAGCCAGCACTTGTAAAATCTCATCATTGCTCTGGTACTTTGTGGTTGACTATAACAACAAAATGACAATTTTTCAAAATAAAGATGCAAACATTCATTATTTTAAAATCAAAATTTTAGTTTTAATTTTAAAAGACTGAAATAAAGTAATACTAACACAAAATCCTAATTTCTCAATAAAATGAGAAATGCCACTAGGATATGCAACTTCATATCTACTGCCAGAGTCGATCAAAACTGAAAAAAAAAAATTATGTGTTTAAACAATACATGTACTTAAAGTCCATTAAATCTACAAAGTTACAAGTAAAGGCAGTAAAGTGCACAATTCTAACAGTAATATCTGAATACAAAAGGATTAGTTAGTGAACTTTGGTGTTTAAAAAATAGCAAGAGTTTGGTATGAAACTGTGAAAGCTTGCAAATGTCCTATATACAACTGACAAAAGCCAACAATAGTCCAACATTAACTGAAAAAAGTTCCTAAACTTTTTTGATCTTTAAAAAATTGTTAAGTACAGTGTATTTACAATACAAATTTGATATTTATCCAAACGATCTAAAAGGAATTTGCAGAACTGCAGAAAAGGAGAAGATTTAATTTTCAATAAAAGTAGTTGGTGGACTTAGGTTTCACTTAATATTTTTAAAACCTTAGCTTGACATGAATTATTTAGTTATTTTAACCTACAGGTATTTTACAATCATCAATAATCAAGTTAAACAGCATATATTAATATCTCTCCTTCTATAACCAGAGAGAAACCCATGGGCCAAAGTGGGTGACCACTATACCCTCTCAAATACAACCACTGCTGATTACAGGGATCAAACTCAAATCTAGGTTGAATAAAACCATGAGAATCAAATAGTTGCATACCTATAGCTTTACAGGAAATTCAGGTTGAATTGCCATTTATCTACAGTGCCATTAAATTAAAAAAACGTTCAATTTATGGTGCAAAAAAAAAACAAGATCAAGAGTCCCCATTTTAACGAGTAAGAGTAAACAAACCACACTAACTTGCTTTAAATGGCTGCTGATGGTGTTTTAAAGTATTTCAGAAATTCAGAGGCAAGTAAAGTGACAACATCTGTAGTTACAGTGAACTACGTAGAAGTGTTAACTCTAGAAAAGTTTCAACGTTATGTTTTGTCTGAACTTTGTCCAATCAGATCGTAGTAGGCCGAGTTGAGACGTCACCACTCCTGACTTGAAAGAGAGAGAGAAAATAGAAGCAGAGATTTAATGGATCATCATTAGTTATAAACTGGCAAATAAATTGAGGTCCATTTAACCTATATCGATATAATTTTGAAGTATTTGTCTTTAGCCTGTGACAACAAATTCTATGTACAATAGGGATGAGGTGATGTCTAATAATCCAAGATTGTAATGATTTTCTGAACTAGTTTTGAGAATTTCCCCCTCCACCAAGCATCTTTGAAATATGGTACTTGTAAAAATTCTTCAAAGCATGCCAAATTTTTCCAGAATTAAACATAGGTAGTAATTTGCTGGTAAACACATGGTAAAATCATTGGTTTTACCGCGTTGCGAATAATTAAACAATGAAATGCTTTCTTTGGTGATTAATGCAGAATATGAAGGTGGCGACATTGCAGAAAACATACATAACCCGCATTAGCGGGTTATGTAACCCGCATTAGCGGGTTATGTAAATTTTTTCTGCAATGATCGCTACCTTCATTACCTGCATGAATCACTAAAGAAAACATTTTATTGTTTATATTTACATCTTTCTTTTAACTAATTAATTAATTGATTACAAAAAGTAAGTACAATTCACTAAATTACTGTTAATGTACATAAGTACGTTAGCTAAAAGAGGCAGCCAAATCGTCCCGTGAGACTTTGAGTCTGACATCATCATGATTATTTTGTGCGTGTTTTATTACTTCGTGATTTTTCTTAGGTCGCTGTAGGTTTCGACCAATTGATAAACAGGGCGTGTTGATTTCAGTCCTGTCAATTTCCTGTCAGTTTCAGCCACTGTAGATTTCGACCAATCGATAAATGCGGCATGTAGATGTCAGTCTGGCTGTTTCTATAGAGCTATGAATTAACTATAAGTTTCCGTAAGAAATAGAGGGAATCATACTCGATAGATGTAAATATTAGGAATTGAAGGGTGTGTATAGGTAGGCGCTGTCACGATAAAGAACCTCCACAATGTCTAAGTATGGTCAAAACATACAAATTTTTCAGACTGCTTTTAAGTACAAGTATTAATATTCTAATCAAATTATGCCGTAATTTTGCTTGTAGACATGTTGATAAAGTGTGTGACTCTACATAAAAACTTTTATTGTTACTTGGTGTCGGAGACATAAATAACAGAGATTGGAAAACTCTGCCATTAGTTTTGTTGTTGAAAAATGTTACGGGACCAACCTTACTTTGAGAACTACATATTAGTTAATTGATATATATATATATATTGCTCTTAAACCAAAAGTATATTGTTTTTATGAAAATTGTGCATAGGATTTAGAAGTTTTTTAAACAATAAATTGAAAAATAAGTTAATAAATAAATATATAGAAAATATATAGGCCAGCTATAAAACGTTGGCAAAATCTCGGACGACGGGTAGCCAACTGCCACCTGAAACTCCTCTTTTAATATTGTTTATAAATAAGACACAAACCCATGAAGATATAATATTTTGGATGTTTTGGTAATAGGATTTAGCTGTTTTTATTTCGATATATATATTTGATTATTAGAAAGATATAATGATATAAACTGGGAATACTTTACAATAGGGACCGCAAGATTTCGCGAGATTTCAACCAGTTGCCAATCTCTGTTATTTATGTCTCTGCTCGTTGTGGAACATCAGGACGAATTTGTCTGCCATTGTTTTATTTTTTTTCCACAAAGCTACCGCCTGTGTTGTCTTTCCGATCCACCATACTTTGATTAATAAATCATCATTCGTTTGCATTTTTAAATGTTTAATGCCTGTATTCTCGGACTCCAGTATATATGCTTTGGTTAGTTATGTCATCCCTATATGCAGACATTGCATTGTTGTCAACGGCCAAAGAAAATTTAACAATCTTACTTTAATACACTTCCTACATAGTTGCATCAATCATACTTGCCAACCTCCAACATGACCAGATTTGGAAAGTAAAAAATCTGGTCATAGCGCGTAACGACATTCACGACATTTTTACCATTGCATTTCAAAGGTATATACAACAGAAATATATATGTGTATTATGATGTTTATACAAAAGAAAAATGTATGTGTATTATTTTATCGCAAAGAAGCATTGTAACTTACTTTTTGCTGATTTTGAATTTTGTAAAGTGATCTGACACAGAAATAATATATATTGTGTTCAGCAAAAAAATTTGCAAAAAAGAGTTTCTGCTACATTAACCTTGCTTTTGAACCCTGAAAACGATGGCATAAAATTTTCAAGTGACTTAGAAGACTTTTGTGCAGGAGCATATTTTACAAGACTTAGCGTTTTAGAATGTTTAGTTAGATCATTTTTTGAACCAGATCCAATATTCAAATGCGCATTACATAGAAAACAAAAAGACTCTTTTTTTTCTCGATTACTTTGTTTTACCCATGGGAATTTCTTTTCCCAGATATGTTAATAAGTACAAAGATATCGTTTTCTTTTTGTTGGTTTTGATTCCGCTTGCCCTGATAAAGACCTCTGCCTATTGGAAGCCATAGCACTTAATGATTTAAACTCTCGGTTTGTCAAAACCGCTCACGATAATAATTAACTCTCACCTCATAATTAACTAAACATTTTCCTGTTATAGCCATCGGCATTGTTTACGTAAATCCAAGCTCAGCTTGGGTTAATAACTGGAAGTCAACCGGGCAAGGTAATTTATGAACCAAATCCGGAAATTGGGAGATTTTCAGGTTGTTCGACAAAAATCGGGTGAAAAGCATGACCCGCTGGGTCATAAAAAATAATCGGGCGAAGGGTTGAAAAATCGGGTGTGACCCAACGAAATCGGGTCAGTTGGCAAGTATGGCATCAATATAGGGTATATAATACATGTAATATAAACATTAATTTATCTGCCAGTTTATAATCTAATGATGATTTGTTCATCTGCATTCCTATAATTTACTGTATATATGGAAATATTCGCCCCTGTTTTATTTTCGCCCCTTTCGTCCTCATTGTCAGAGGGCTAATTTAAAACTGGACAAATTCTATATTGCAAATAATATCTCTGTTAACACAACTGCATCTGGGCGAATTCAAGATGGGGCAAAGCGTTTGCAAGTGAAAAAGGGCGAAAATTACACAGGGCGAAAATAACCCTGTATACAGTACTCAATTTACTTTCTCTCTCACTCTTCTCTCTCTCATTCAAGTCATGAGCTGCAATATTTTAACTCCGCCCTACTCGATCTGATTGGACAAAGGTCAATCAAAACATTACGCTGAAACTTTTCTGGTCACGCCTATTAAAAGCTTTTACGTATCTTAATGTCTGGGGAATTTTTTTGGAATCCAATTATTTGTACAGAATTTGTTTCAAATTAAGTTAATCATACCAAAACTAAGGCAAGGTTTGTGTGCCATAAATTGCATGTTTTAATGTTAGTCATTGTAGCTCTAAGCATGTCAACTAAAATTTTCCCTCAGAACTACAGATCACCTACAGATCTGCAGCTATAAGAAGCAAATCTGTTATTTATTTATTATTTATAAGTTCACTTTGCTACCCAGACACTATACTGTAAAGTTTAGCATCTATGTCGTTACATGCCTATTACCTCCAAGAGTACAAAAATGACCGAACATTTTCTGTGATGCCACTCTGAGTCCATTCTCGAGTGTTGTGACTGGGGTGTCATATGTCTCACGACTGGCAACAGCATATTTCAGTTCTGGGAAGTTGGGCAGGGGTTGATCTAACCCTGTGTCATCATTTAGATTTTGACTTGCAGAGAACTTTCTTAACTGCAGCTTTCTTGCTCTAAAAGAAAAAAGAAGAATACAGTTTACAGTTATTGCAAATTGCCATGTAAATACAAGAGTAAGGCAATGTTGCAACATGCAAATCATGTCACATTGTCATTGACAAACGCAAAACGCGCTTTAAATAAAGTAGTGAGATGTAAACAGGTGTTGTCCATATCACATAAAACAGAATTAAGTTAATCATTTACTGCTTCAATTTTAGAGAGTCAGTAAAAAGTCCCAAGTGTTTTCTTACCTTGATATTCTACAACAACCTCGAACACAAGTCGACAAGAGCGCTGCCATTTTTTTTTATTATTCCAAACTTCGATCCCGACGTTTTTTGGGGGTTTTTTTTAAGTGCATTGGGTACATACATGTAGTAGTATGCATGATGCATATCTTTTTTCCAGGTTTGAGGGAGGATTTTTTTTCGAAGGAGGTGGGGTCAGAGGAGATCCCCCTCTCTAGGTCCCACATATGAAGCTAAATTCAGTGGATCCCTTTTCCCTTTTTTGTTTTAAAACTTTTTTTTTCATTTTGTGTTTGATTCTTTTTCTTTTTTTTTTTCAATATTTCGGTGGGTGTCCCCTAACATACTTGTAGGTGATTGCAAAAGTATACCACCTACTTTTAGGTTTGTGTCGTGACCCTAAATATACCCCCCCCCCCCGTGGTTTTGCGCATGACTATATACTATATATACGTAGTATATATACCAATGTAATACCGCTAATACGATTTTCACGTGAAATTGAAAATATGTAATAATTTATTTATCACATGTTCACAGTAAAACTGACGATGCTCTCTGTAGGAAGACGTGACTAAGCTTTATCTTTTTCATTAATAAACAATTTTTTTTTTACTTTCTGCGTACATAAAGATAAGATTTTCTAGAAAATATTAGACCATATGCATGTTTCAGCAGTATAAAATACAAAAAGAGAAACAGAACAGTGCCGTTTATAAAAAGAAACTATCATCTACAAAAATATCGAACTCATCAAAGCAAATCATCAAGTCAAAAGTGATTATTCAAAAGAAAGGGAAAAATATGAATTATAATGGATCGTTTTTTTTCTAAAACTTGAGATACAGCACAATAACCTCGCCATAGAAAAAAGATAAAGATCGATATACCAAAACATTACGATTGTCATATATATTGGTAATTTGAAGACGTAAATTCAAGTGCCAAAAATATAATCAATATTTAGAGCAACTTTTGATAGACAATTGAGGATTATCATGCAGAGGGAAAAATGCATTAATATCAGAATTAATATTTATAGTATCAAGAAAAAAACTTACACATCTATACATGTAATATACAATTTTAAATATGTGCTACCATGGTCTTCGATGGTGTATAAAGATTTTTTAAATGGATAAATCAAATGTCAGGTGTACGTACTATATATAGATGAATACGGGCAGGTTAAACGTCCGAGAATTGCATTTTGAGGTGTTAATCAATAGGAAAAAATTCATATTTATTAAAACTGGTTAACACATTATCACACAGAGCCAGAATTAACATAACACGTTAATTTTGTTCCAAATATCCTAGTTGCTACAAAAATTAATATAGCATTAATTTAGTAATTAAACAAATAATTGTGCAATACAACATGTAGTTTTTTGAGTAGCCTGTGGACAAACTTCTATTGTGGATATTTCCTGAACGTTGTACTTGTCAGCAAAAACAGAGATTTATATAGCAGGACATTAAAAGTGAAACCTAATGACACAATAACTCACTGTTATGACAGTGCGCCATATGACCTAGCACGGTGTCGATACATATATTAAGCGAGTCGGGGTGTTTTAAACCAACGGGGCAGCAATGTCGGAATGCTGCAGGAATAACGGAGATATTGTCCTTTGTCTGGCTAACTGTGTGATATCCAGATACGTAGACAAGAAGCTGAACGAGGAGCCAAAGAAGTGGGTGATTATCTTCGTGATCCGGGTGTGGATCGGCTATGTGGTCGACGCGGGGGCGGTGATATTTCTATGGCTAAAACTCGGTCTCCCGGAATGGACAGGCGATTACAAGGTTCCTATACTTTGTTATGTGGGCGTGGTCTTAGCCCTGCTTATAACACTGACTGTGGTCGCGGCTAAGAAATGGGAAGCCATAGCGAATTCATACCACCCTAAAATATGGAGATTAATATTCGTGAGTTTCAAAATGACCACATTTGTCCATGCGTTGTTTGTTTTCTATGTGGCGGATTTTCGGGAGTGGTATGGGTCCGTTACCTCCGTGATCGCTATCATCGATATGACCCTCTGTGTATTTGAGATCCTTAGGGTGTTGTTGTGTTTTTGTGAGTTTTGCCCGTGTGCTTATCATGCAGACCCCGAGGCCTCTTGTCTCTGTTTTAATTGTTTCAAGTGTAGAGAACAAGAGCGACTAAGAGCTAATCAGCAATATGTGCACGCATAACCATTGCATGGGTACTTATTGGCCGCACTTTATGTTTTTCTTGACTCATGTGCCTACTTAAAACCTGGTTAAGTGCAATATAAACTCTTGATTTAAACAACGTTGTACACAACTGTAATTGGGATTTATAAGATTATTGTAAATTGTACGATCGTTTCATGTTCATTGTTTTTAACAGGAACGTATCTACGTCCCTGATCTTTTAACAGATTGATAAAAATACTACATTTATTTAATAATTTGATTTTCTTTTTATGACTATTTGAGTTCCCGTCATTTTTCTGACTGAACTGCCGGTCAATAATTTGTTTGCAATGGTACACAGCGATTTAAAAATCATTGCGATTTATACCACCTAGCAATACCGGCCTGCGTGAAATGAAAGCAAAGAAATCTATAAAATTAATGTAAAGTATAGAAATCCTAGACAATAAAGAATGTTTCGCGGGGGTGTTAAGGAAGCATATGGGCAATTTAGCGTCTTATTTAGACTGTTATATTCAAAATCGTGAGATTGAATAACTGTTTTGAATCAGATCAAAAACTTAGTATTATCCTTTGAAATAGATGTCAGTGCAATAAAATCGGGTAGTTCATCACTGCCACATCGGTGCATGATCACGTGACAGCTATATATAGCTTATGTATACTTACATGTAACATAAAATGAGATAGAACAACACTACCCTGCGGTTTCCACAAAACAATAAACCTATCAAGTGAAGGCGAAACATCTCAGTTTTATCAAAACCGCTGCTATAGAATCCTATAGTCTCCTTCTTAAATAGTTATTCATCCGGTTCTCAAAAAACCTCCCCAACTTTTATTTAGTTTGCACGGAAAACGGAATCTTGCATCAAAACAACACATAATACAGAGGCGTGTTCAACAGAGCGAGTGCTCGCGAGCCCCCGCCAAAATTTGTGTTGCGGGTATAGGAAATTTTGACGAGCGCACGCGAGCACTCGCTGTTGAACATGCCTCAGGATTCTAGCTGCACTTTTCAATTTAAGCATTGATCAAGCTATCGATACATGTAAAATTGGAAGTTCAATATATACGGGGTAGTGTTGTTCTAGTCGGATTTTTATATCATAAACAACGACAGAGGAAATTGCCGAGAAATAAAAGCTAATTTACATACCTTTTAGCGAATAATTGATAAAACTAACATCCCTCCCGGTATTATTTTGTTCCATTCTCAATAAATCACACCAAAATACTTTATTTAAGTTCTTAGATTACTTATATTTTGAATCTGTTTACAATGCTTTCCGTTCTTTCCACGACATTCAACTTTCAGTCATGACGTCATCAATGTTTAAATCTACGTAATACAATCTAATTTGTGATAAAAATTGTCTCCAGTAATTTTTATTTGTTTTTGTTCTATGTTTCGTTGCTTAAATATTTAAATATGTACATAATTTCACGAAATTACATGCAACTCAGATGCTATATGCTTCCTTAACACCCCCGCGTTTATACTTTAACATAAATTCTGTATAAAAACTGTCTAATGTTATACAAACCATGTAAGACAGAGAAACGATTCACACGCAAATGCGCATTGGAAAATTTAATATTCATTTTATTGAAGAAATTCATGTCTTCAAGATTGCAACAAGAGCACAACACTAAAATATACATTTGATAATTTGAGAAGACTCCAGTATCAAAATGCATGTCAATATGCTACAGTAGTACTGTAGTACCAGTAATTTGAAATTTGTTTTGCAACGTTTGCAATTATTATTTATTACATAAATACATTGGTATAGAATGCATTCCAGAGAACAATACTGGTGAATGACTAAATTTCAACAAATTCTTTTTTGAACTCTACACTTGGAAAGTTACCATTGAAGAAGAAAGGAACATACATGTATGAAAATTCTATTGTTATGCTTTGCTTCAAATGTATTTTTATATCAATATAAATATGCAACATGAGAAATATCAAATAATTTGTGTCTGGCTTTGCCTTAAGAAAACTGAGTTATAATAATTAGCCTGGGCTCATCATGTTTCTCGAAAAGGTCCCTGATATTATTAAATCTGAATTTTCTTGAAACCTCAAGCCAATAACTAGAATTGTGCTTGCATGTTCTTATATTCATCTAACAAAGTTTAGGCAGACAAACCCCACCATATAACATCAATAGTATTTGGGTTCAATAATACCAGTACATGTACTTATTCTTTGCCAAAAAAAAAGAAAAGAAAATGCACATTGAAGACAAAAAATCCAAACATGTTGTTAATAGTAGAATAGCTGTAAATTTAATCCATGATTTCCAATGTTTTCCATCATTCCTGTAAATGTAGTGTACTCTTCCACCATTTTTAGAATCTGAAGACAGCCAGGCACCAAATCAAAATGCTCGGAGAGCCCAAGCTTACGAGCCCCTGGGACAGACTGACCAAGATTCAGTCCTCCAAGAAGAAGTAGTTTCCTCCCTTCTTCTGTTCAGTGTCCTGTAAGATCAGAGGGTCAGAATAATTCCCATGTGTAAAATGCATTCAGTTTTTCTAAGTAAGTTTCTCCCACTTCCTGTCATAAACTTTACGAGTACATTTTAACATACTGTAATGCAAGCATAGCATAAATCTAAGTGAAATAAACTATCGTTTTAATTAAGTAATTCAGGTACTTGCTTAATGATATAAGATATTTTGGTTTGATCTTAGAAATAATAAATTCACTAGTATAAGATGATTGATGTTTTAATGGAATTTTATAGTGTTTTTTTTTGGTACATTGCCTATAATGAATACATGTACTGAATATGATAAGTCTATCATCAGTAAATGACAAAGACTCAAATTTTCAAATGACAAACCAGTCCCAGGGATTTTCCACTGCCTATGTAGAGCCAAATTTATGTCCCATTCCCTTTTTATACCCAAAATTCCACCTCAACTTCACCCAGATCAATTTTGACTGGGATTAGGGTTTAAAACAAATATACATGTATTTAAACAAATACAGCAATTAAAATTTTTCTTACCAGTACTCAAAAGAACAGATTAGAATGGTCAAATTTAAAGATTTTATTGGGGGGGGGGGGGGGGCAAAAACTTCATTCTGACTCGCTAATAGTGATCAATTCTTTTCAAATTTTTAAAAAATCTACATAATATTCCAATTCCAAAGGCCCAGGCCCCACTCTCAAAATTGGCTTAAATTGTGTAGAGAATCCCTGCGTCCTACTAAGGCAGTTTTAGCAGAGAGACCTTTTCAGTAATTGGTAGAAGCAGAGACATAAATAACAGAAATTGGCAACTCCGCCATTAGCATGTTTTGTTGTTGGAAAATGTTATGGGACCGATCTTACTTTGAGAACTTCTTTTTAGTAAACTGAGATAATGATCTTAAACCAAAAGTATACTGTTTTTATGAAAAATAGGCATAGGTTTTAGACATTTTTGAGACAAAAAATTTAAAAATAAGATTTATATATAGAAAATATATTGGCCAGCTATAAAACATCGGCAAAATCTCGGATGACGGCTCCTAAAACTCCTCTTTTAATATTGTTTATAAGACATAAACTCATGAAAATATAATATTTTGAATGTTTTGGTAATAGGTTTTAGCTGTTTATATTTCGATATAATTGTTTATTTGAAAGAAATACTGATTTAAACTGGGAACACTTTACAATAGGGACCCCAAGATTTCGATCAGTTGCCAATCTCTGTTATTTATGTCTCTGGTAGAAGTGACATACGCCAAGTCAAAAGTATGTTGCAGTGAACGTCTAGCAATATGGAGTACATGCTTACCTTGACAGAGTTGAGTTTGTTGATACGTGGTCGGAAATTGTTAGGATCTCTCCTGAATGTGATGTCCAGGGACTCAAGGAAACTGTTCATTCCATTCAACAACGACTGTGGGCTAAAAACACAAGGTACACGTGAAAATTCATGTAGATGTCGAAGCTATGAGCAAATGTTTAATAAGAAATACACAACCTCTGAGAATCTTTATACATAATATCGGGAACATCAGTATAAATTCATAAATGCATTAAAGAAAAACTCAGCCGACAAAATACAAAGAACAGAATTTACAATACACACACATAGATGTAGGTAATAGTCTTGAATTCTTTTATTACATAACTACCGTATGTACATAGCTATAACTGCCATACTGGCAATGTAAGCTACAGTGCTAGCAGTGTCTCACCTGTTGGCTTTTGTACAGATGGAGGGCTGTCCCTCAAACACAACAACACGGTCAGCCAGGTAAGTAGCCATGATGAAATCGTGCTCCACCACAAAGGCTGTCTTCTTGGCATGCAACACAAACCTACACGATACAGATATACGTTACAAATCTTTCTACAGCAAACACAAAGTTCTTCAAAACCCAGAAACAGTTTGTTCAGAGCGAAACAATAATTTAATCTTTTTATTTGTCCAATTTTGCATTTGTTTGTGTATCAAAAATATGAGAGCTTTATATTAACTTTGTTTGTAGTGTCTTTGA
Source organism: Magallana ariakensis (assembly GCA_020458035.1). NCBI lineage: Eukaryota > Metazoa > Mollusca > Bivalvia > Ostreida > Ostreidae > Magallana > Magallana ariakensis. The sequence goes on along the minus strand of CM035815.1, from coordinate 23,239,620 downwards.
CATTTACAGGTACTAGTCCAAGTAAAACTTTATATGTCATGAACCTACTTTTCATAAAAAAAACTGTCGTAATAGTCAAGTACATATATATGTACCTCTTGGTAATGTTAAATTTGAATACACAAAGCTCAAATTTACCCTTCACTACTCTTAAAAGCTTGAGGATAGATGCAATGTATTTAATCAACTGGCATGGAATTAAAATGTTCAATACAAAAGTTCTTAATTATTAAAAATAGCTTACAAACCCAACAAGTATATCTCTGTCATTAAAAATGTAATGTAAAACATCTACAAGTGAACGCTTTGAAACCTCTATACCTTTTGATGACCTTGGCTGCATGCAGACGCTGTTCTGAATCCAGGTAAGCAGATGGCTCATCAATCAGGTACACATCTGCTGGTTTACCCAGGCACAATGCCAGGGCCACTCTCTGCAACTCTCCTCCAGACAAATTCTGAACCTGTAGAAAAGTAAACATAACATGCATACATGAATTCTATTGTGTAGTGAAGGAAAAACCTAGTCTCCCAAATGATAATAATTATTAATATTTCCATCCCCAGTAAAAACAAATGAACCTTTGGGAAGTTTTTGTTTTGTTTTTATAGCAAAGTAATTATTGAGAATAAAATTTTACTCTTTTTTTGTACAGTATATAAAACAAGGATAAGTACACGTAGGTCATTTTGGATGTCTCAAAAATTGAGATTAACATAAAATTGCAGCATGGCTATATTGGTTAAAATTCAGAAATTAGTACAAATTTAAATCCTTACAAATTTTTGTACCCATATGATCCCATGAATTTGGCCCCAAAATATGCAACATTTTGTGTTCAGTTGGTACATACACATGCTGTTTTATTAACTTGAACTAGGAACTCAATCATTACAATGGACAAACCTCTTGGTCAATGATGTTCTCAATCATAAGGGGCTTCATCACATCAGTCACAAACTGGGGGTGTACATAGGCGTCCCTGATTCTCTCGTGGAGCAGCTGTCTGACTGTGCCCTGGGACTTGGGGCTGATTTTCTGAGGTTTGTAGCTGACATTCAACACTGGGCAAGTTCCTAAAGAAAACACACATAACGTTATCTATGTCATGTTGATCAGCTAAAGTATATATCTGTCCTTATTTTCACAAGGACACGTGTGATTGAAAGTAGTTTAGATGTACATGTGAAAACATAATACAGTCGGAGTCTCACTATAATAGTTGAATTGTTAGATAAATCAAATCAATTTATCTTTCCAGACACTAAATACAGGAACTTAAACAAGAGGCCCATGGGGCCACATCGCTCACCTGAGCAACAATAGCTTTATGTGGGTGTTCAAAGGATATTGTGCCATATGGCCCCTCGGTAGAATAACAAAAAGAATGCCATATTCAAATTTTACACTTATTTTTGCATACACTTAACCTTTGACATCGTACCTTTATGAGATACCATTTACACTTCATAAAGCGATCAAAATATATGAGAGCATATAGGTACATTTTCTTCTTCAACTTCTTAATACCGGTATTTTTTGTATTTTACTTTAAAAAATCCTATATGTGAAAGAAGAAAATTGTACCTCAATGCGCTCATATTAAAAAAAAACATTCAAAAATTTAATTGGTCTTCTGCATTATAAACGAGTGTTGTTTACCTGGCGTGAATTCTTGCGATGTTTTAAAACCTTACTCACTTGATCAATGAATACACTCGAATGAAAAATGGTGTCCTGTGAAATGTTAAAGAGCTATTATAATCAATGCACAGGCGTCGGAACGGGGGTGGGGGGGGGGGGGGGTGGGGGCTAAGTTTTGCAAAGTTAGAAATAGCCATACTCAAAATCCTTTTTTTTTTTTTGGCTTGTCAAGATTTCTGATAAGGTCAAGCCCCCCCCCCCCTATTTTCAATTTGCTTCCGACACCACTGCAATGTATTGACAGGCATATAACTCTTTTTTACTAAGGTCCACCCATTATTTTCATCTTTATTCAAAAACAACAATTTACAAATGGCTACAAACCAATGATTTTCCGCTGTAATATTTTCTTAAAAGGGATACTACATTTATCTCCGTGACAGTAATGTGTCATTAAACTATAAAATAAGTTTTAAAGCGATCGTTTATATTTGTGTCAGAAAACCATCAAGGTTGGTGTAGATTTCATATAATACATCGTATTAGGAGGGGGCCAAAGAAAGTAGCTACAGCATATCTTCTTTTAATTTTTCTGTACACGTATTTAACGTTTAGCTAGAAATTTCTAGTGATCAATCAAAATTTCAGCGTCAATCAAAAAATTATAATATGTTGTAAGTGCAAATATTAACGCATTGAAATATTTAACCTCAATTTACTTCACAAAATCGGCACAAATCTATGTTGCATGTTTCAAATATTCTCTTCGCACGTAAAGTGTTGCATAACAAGCTAATTCATCTTTGTCAGTTTAACCCACACAGTGACACACATCATGGCTGCTTCGAACAAAGAACTTCCGTTTTCGAGGTATGGAATACCGAACCCGAAGTTATAAACTGATTGACAGCTATTATTTCTTTATTATTAGTTACGTAAATTACTCAAATTTGGAACTGAATTAGCCCATAATTTTTGCAATTTATATTTTCCTTTCCATAAGGATTATTTTTCCTAAATTACGTTGAATTTGACTCAGTGGTTCTTGAGAAGAAGATTTTTAAAAATGCACCCCCCTTTTCTACAGTTTCGAGATTTTCTCCGTTTTGAAAAAAGATCAGTCTTTCATTTTTGCAATTTATATTCACCTTCTTATAAGGATACTTTTTGCCAAATTTGGTTGAATTTGGCCAAGTGGTTTTAGAGAAGAAGTTCAAAATGTAAAAAGTTTACAGACGGACGGACAGACGGACGACGGACAACGGGTGATCAGAAAAGCTCACTTGAGCTTTCAGCTCAGGTGAGCTAAAAACCAAATACATGCAATAAGAAGCATGTACCAGGTGTAATACAGCATCCGTAGCCTTACCTCCTTCATCTGGCATAAGTTTCCCGGCCAGTATCCTGATGAAGGTTGTTTTTCCTGTTCCATTTTCACCCAACATAACAATGATCTCAGAGTCTGTGAACTGACCCTCTCCAATTTTGAGTTCAAAATTCCCTGCAATAAGTGAAAAATAACTAGTAAATTCAGTATTTGTTGTGTAAACTTTCAATTAACCAATGGAAGTGAAAAAGTGGGGTTTTTCTTAACAGGTGGGGGGAAATTTACACTAGTTACGCTGTTAGCTGAAATCCGCACGGAGTGAAAGGTCACCAAAATTAAAAAAAAAAATTCTAAAGTCATTCTTGCTTAGTAATCCAAATACATCGGTCAAATGTAAATAGTAATTGCTTCATTGAACAAACCCAAGTACACACTATGTGACAGTGGACACTATACAGAGTCTATCAACAATTATGAAAATGTATTATAATACTTTTTTATTTTTAATGCATCTACAATGTTATGAAAAAAATATATATTCAAAAAAGTTCAAATTTAGTTCAAGTTTCTTTCTACAGTTTGTCAACTAGCCATGATCAAGACCAATGAAGGGTCAGACACATGTGCCAGTACATTTACCTGGTAAAAAAAAATTTTACTAGTTAAATATTGTGTTCACAGCCTTGGCATTGTCTACATACCAGTACTCTTTCTGCCAGTGACTTACCCATCACTTTTTTCATGTCTGGATATTCATATCTACACATCCTCTTTATCTCCTCTTCTATGGCTGTCTCTGCCACTTTGAATGTCAAAGAGGTTTCTCTGAACCGAAGATTTTCCGTGGGCACAAAGCCATCCAAAAATATGTTTATTCCTGTAATCAAAATTAAGTTTCACCACCATCACTTAAACAATCAACATATGAAGAGATATACATGTACTAAAACTTAGTTTAAAGAAATGCAATTTAAGTTTGTTAATTTAATCCTTTCCAAGTAATGAAGGTAGATGACACCAACATCCATGTTTTCTGGTGCTATATGGATGAGAATAATTGATTGTACCAGGATAAGATACCTTTTTAACTCAAATAAAATCCTAAAGTAAGCATTTTTCCTTTTTGGATATATTGGCTTTTACTACATAAAACAGATAAAGTGCCTTGTCCACAACATTTGAATCAATGACCTTTCATATAAAAATAAACAATTTCCCAAGACCTTGAGCAATGAAATCCATATTGCATTTTTATTGTATCAAAAGTCAAAATTCCATGTGATTGGTCAAAACACTAAAAATACAGGGTAAAATGATGATTTTTTTAAAGCATTATGACCCCTCCTCACCACTCTCAATACCAGTAATTAATTGCTATAAGCTTATAATTTTAATGAGAACAAAATGAAACTGCTGCATAAGATGGGTAAACAATGTTATAATTTAACTTTTATGACAAAATTATTTGCATATCAAACACGAACCTTCTCTGACACTGAAGGGCATAGTCACAACACCATAAGCACTGGGAACTCCATAGAGACAGCAGATGAAGTCTGACAGGTAATCTAGAACTGACAAGTCGTGTTCCACAACAATGATGAACTTTTCTGGGTGAATCAACTGCCGAATAGCCAAGGCAGCTTTAAGTCTCTGTTTCACATCCAGGTAACTGGAGGGTTCATCAAACATGAAACTATAAAATAACATTTCAACATTTATCAGTCTTATTAACAAAATCATTGTCTTTTATTATACATGTAAAACACAGTTGTACAGATCCTGTAAACTTGTTATTTGTATAATGTAGAAACAAAATATTTCAAGGGAATGAATTTTCATTTGTTTTTAAATATCAAGGGCATTTAATTTTGTTGTTTTGCATATAATCATATAAAATATTTTTTAGTGTTACAGTTCCTTGATACTAATGTATAATAAAAATAAAAATACTTTTTAACCAAAAGAAATATTTCTGCCTCTACAGTCTTTAATAAAGTTTCTCAATATTTACATAAATTTGACAGGAACATTTAGAGAACTAAAGAAACATGATTTTTTTTTGTCTACACTGCTTCAGTAATTTCTGATTGTTGTCAACACAATTTTTATGAATGTGAACAGCAAATCATTAAATCATCATCAGCAATGATAAATGAAATTAAATTAGATTACAAAAACATCATCTCCTTACATGAGAAATGGCTGCCATAAAAACCAGATATAAATTGTCACAGGTTTAATACTATACATTCCATGATGGGGATATTACACCAAAAAATCAGGCTCCTGGATATAGCAGAAGTAGAATTTGTTGAGGGGTACATGCAACTTTATTGATTGTTCCATGAAAATTAAATTTTGCTGTTAGAAACATGAACATATTTTACATGTATTTCAAACCTTATAAATATTTCTCTTCACAGTTTACACAGTTTTTCTTGCATTATCACCGGTTTGAGATCGGTTTATCAAGTGTGAGATTTTTCTGTCTTATACTGTGTATTACTACACCCCTTTAGAAAGTAAACAAACATTGTCTGTTTTAGGGAAATGCAAAATGCTGGATTGAGATTATTCATTAAGTAATTGTTTTGCTTAATTAATTACAATTTACTATATTTTTATTGAAAAAACTGTCGTATATGCTCTCATTTTGACTTGCACTGTTAGAAGCACGCGGAAGGATAAACCAGAGTAATCTTTTGAATATCATAACAGAAAGTTGTCAGACATATTGTTTTTTAATGTTTAATAATGCAAGAAAAATAATCATTCATTATATATTCGTGTGGGATAGTGAAATTCCACCTCGGGGACGAGATTCACGGTCTAGCCCACACTCGTAATAATGAATGATTCTATTAATCTTAGACCTTCTAAGCGTTTTTGACTCTCTAAAGTTACACTGCTTAAACATATTTAACTACTATAAGTTTACTTATTTATTAGTAATCTTTTTAATTACTGTTCTTTTCAAATGGGCTGGATCATGAAAACTTCATTCTTATGTTTGTATGTCTGTGGGTATGAATGAGGTGGTGGGTTTGTAAATGTAGGTGTGAATGCATATATGTTAACCAACAAATTGTCTTACAATTTATATAACATGAAAGTTAAGGTAATTATTTAATATTCAATTATTCTTCCTTGTTATATATACATAAAATATAAAAAATATCATTCTGTAAACTACCAGTAGTAATATTATTATTATTCTAAAGAAATATTTTATAACACCACTACTTTACTTTGTTTTTTGGAGAGAATTTACATAGGCTTTGCCTGTTACCCTATCCAATTTCAATAAAATATGTTTAAATTATAACACAACAAAAGGAATTGGCAATTGGCTTTTGTCTCATAATCTACTCTGCTTCAGTAATTTTTGATTGTTGTCAACACAATTTTTATGAATGTGAACAGCAAATCATTAAATCATCACTAGCAATAATAAATGAAATTTAAAGGTACATGTAAAATGAAAATCATTAAAAAAAATATACTGATAATTAGAAAACTTTTGAAGCATCACAACAATTTGAATATATATAATGAAAAGATTATCATGATGTCTCAATGCATGACAGTCATAAAGACCAGATATAAAGTTGTCACAGGTTAACTAGCACTATGACAGCAGTAATAGACCTACATATCAGCCTTCTGGATGCACACCATGGCACAGGCAAATCTCTGAAGCTCCCCTCCTGATAGATCCTCCACATTCCTGTCACGCACATTGATCAGATCTGAGAGAGATTGTACAAGATTAACATTATTAACATAATGAATTTTGAAAATACAGTAAAACTTCATTATCTTGAACTAGATGGGACTGTTTAAAAACTTTGAGATTAAAAACTATTGAGCAATTAAATCCATGGCAATTAAAGTGGATGAGACTTACAAATTACTTCGACATATTTGTTGTATTCGGGATATCAGTGTTTGAGATATCGAAGTTCAACTGTATATATTAATTATTTTGAAAGAAATCTCTGGTCTCCTGCAATTTCACTTATTCTGTAAAGGTACATGTATAACTGGTAAAGTTTCATTTACTGAATATCCTTGCTTTAAAATGAAAAAAATAGTTTCATTGAAGTAATGAACTAACTCTAGTAACAAAAATCATTCATATACATGTATAGGAATACATGTAGTATGCTATTTCTACATGAAAAATAAACTTGCAATTTTATTTACAATTTTTTCCAATTGCGTTTTTTTTTTTAAAGCATATTTGAGTTTTCCTTGGATACATATTCTGGATGGACCTACCAAGCTGTTCACAAACGTCCATCTGGTTGCCTAAGTCATCTTTCTTATCCAGGAGCTGTTGCACTGATCCCTGGAAGAAAACATATCAACCATTACCTTCTGAAAAAGTTTCCTAACAATCACTTACGACAGTCACTAGCTGCAATAATGTAGCCCTCTCCGATTTTTTATATCTGATGTTTACTGGAGAGGCCTCTCCCCCCCCCCCCCCCCAAAAAAAAAAAAAAAAAATCGGGCTACATTATTGCAGCTACAGTCACACTAGCTCCGAGATGTAATTGGCAGAGGAAGAAATAGGAGGAAATCAGTAGGTCTGGGCATACTTGCCAACCTCCAACATGTGAAAATCTGGTCATGACCAGATTTGGAAAGTAAAAAATCTGGTCATAGCGCGTAACGACATTCACGACATATTTACCATGCATTTCAAAGGTATATACAATAGAAATATGTGTTAAAACGTATGTGTAATATTTTATTGCAAAGAAGCATTAATTGTAACTATCAATTGCTGATTTTGAATTTTGTAAAGTGATCTGACACAAAAAATGGTAGGTTGTGTTCAGCTAAAAATAAAATGCAAAAAGAGTTTCTGCTACATTAACCTTGCTTTTGAACTCTGTAAACGATGGCATGAAAGTTGTGACTTGGAAGACTTTTGTGTATTAAAAAGCATTTTTTACATGACTTAGCGGTTTTGAATGTTTAGTCAGATTATTTTGGGCACAAGATCCAATAATTAAATGTGCGTTACATAGAACACAAAAGGCCTCGTTTTGTACTCGATTACTTTGTTTTATCCATGGGAATTCATTTTCCCAGATATGTTGATAGGTACAAAAATATCGTTTTCTTTTTGTTGGTTTTGATTCCGCTGGCCCCGATGAAGACCTTTTCTTATTGGAAGCCATCACACTTAATGATTTAAACCCTCGGTTTGTCAAAACAACTCACAATAATAATTAACACTTATCTGTTATAGCCATCGGCATTGTTTACGTAAATCCAAGCTCAGCTTGGGTTCTGATAACTGGAAATCAAACGCGCAACGTAATTTACGAACCAAATCCGGAAATCGGGAGATTTTCGGGTTGTTCGACAAATATCGGGTGAAAAGCATGACCCGCCGGGTCATAAAAAATAATCGGGTGAAGGGTCGAAAAATCGGGTGTGACCCGATGAAATCGGGTCAGTTGGCAAGTATGGGTCTGGGTCTCCCTGAATCTCAAGAATGACAATCATTGATTTTTTTTAAAATCTTATCCCTGTACCTTCAGATTTTATTATATTTATCATATTCATCCCTAAATGAATCATGAGTCATAAATAATTTAAGAGCTTTTATAATAAAGGACTGGATTTTCTGCAAATATATCATGTATCTAGTCCATACATAAAATCAAGTTGAAATTCACAATGGGTTTACTTGAAATATACACTGTTTATGTAAGAACAGCTAAAGTTTGGACAAATAAAGACTGTTGATTTCAATTAGTTAAAGACCAATAGCTGACAATGATATAGACAAGCCCTCAACAAATTGAAACACACTAAGTAACACCACAGTAGAGTTTTATGCATTTAGATGCATTACTGTTGAAAGGAAGTAAAGTTTTTCGCATTTTAGAAGCTATTAAAAAGAGATTTATTGATACAAACGGGATTAAGATATCCTGTTTATCTTAGCTTTTTGAAATGAAATCTCACCTTAACAGCCTTTGGAATCTGATCTACATATTGGGGTTTAATGATGGCTTTCAGGTCATCTTCAAGAATCTTTGTGAAGAAGTTTTGCAATTCTGATCCCCTGAAGTAGGTCAAGATTTCTGTCCAATCAGGAGGATCCTGCAAAGTATATCATTGAATAAAATCCACAAATAACTCACATCACTATCAAATTTGATGAACTGGACACACAATTATTACTCAACATTTATTTTAATGATGTAATGGATGTAGACTTGTACATACAAATGTAGGAAGTTACAGTCTTACTTCAAAGCGCCCCAAGTTGGGTTTCTGTTTCCCTGCCAAAATTTTCAATGCAGTTGATTTGCCAATACCATTTGTACCAACCAAACCAAGTACTTCTCCTGGTCTAGGAATCGGCAATCTGACAAAAGAATGTTAGCTACATGTAGTTTGAAATATTTACAGTACAGAGAGCAATGAACATGATGAAGTACAAGAGTACAGGTAAAAAAAAGTAGCCTCCTATATTCAGATTTAGTTCATAGGGAGAGAAATTCCCAATTTTTTTGTTCTCCTATTCATCTGAAAACTATACTAGCTGTTTGACAACTCCTTGGAGAATTTTTAATATGTAGTTCTTATGTTCTCATACCCCATCCAAGATATCATACCCAACAATGAACAAACAACTAGTTGGTTTCAAAATTCTCTTTTAAGGAAACACATCATCATTAATCAAAACTTCATCACAATTTTGGTGTTAATATATTTTGTCATTATCAATTATCATAATCAATTATTATAAATTACCTGTGTAGTTTGAAAGAATTGGCACTGTAACGGTGGGTCGTATCTTTCTCCAAGTTACTTGGCAAATTGATGATTGAAATAGCCTCAAAAGGACATTTCTAAAACAACATTTGAAATATTTAATTTCCTAAAGTGATGTTTTACTATCAACATTTACCTAGTATCTATTTACTGGTATTTGGAAAAGTACGGTATACATATTAACAATGAAATTTATATTTACAATATAAATTTCATTGTTAATTGTGTCAACAAAAATAATCAACCACAAAAGTTTATTACCTTAGAACAGATACCACATCCAATACATAGCTCCTCAGATATAAAAGCAATCTTGTCTGCAGGAGATACTTCAATGCACAACTTTCCTAAAAAAAAATACACATTCTCACATTTAAGGTCAAGATCTAGTAAATGATTCCAGAGTGTCTTTTTGATGCTAGAACCATAATGACATCAAAATTGATTAAAAAAATCTTTTTACCTGTACTTGACAGCCATAGACTTAGAGGAATTATATAGAAAATGAAACAATTTCTTGACATTCTATTTTAAATCATGGAAAAAGTAATCCCTACACCAATATTTAAATTAACATCATTTTAAAGAAGAGATCAAGAGCTTCTTTATATGTTTTGGAGAAACTGTAGGCATTCTAGATACATTTTCATAAGTCAAAAATGGACAAAACTCTGACATGTCTGAAATTTGCATCTTCGCTAGCCAAGGGTTTTCGGTCCACTTTGCTCCCCATAAACCCTTGGCAGATTTCGTTATGAAAACTCGGTGGCGCTATCTAGTGAGCAACTTGAGTTGTGCCCCTTGTATATTTACATTTTAATCGATTGAAACAACGAGTAATATATACGCTACGGCATAAATACAACTTGAAAACATGTTGACTAGCGAGAATAGGAACATAATTAACGATGCTATTCAATGGGAATTATGATATAACCTATAAGAAAAAAAACAAGGAATGTTTTATTTATAGGCCTAGTGTTTGTAGGAACCCATACCGGAAGTGAAAAAGTAGCTATATAAATGCGTTCAAGCCATAAAACCAGGTATCGTTGTCGTAATTATTGTGGTCAAAAGAATTTTAATAAAATACAGCTCATTGAACATTTGAACCTCTAACCATAAGCAGGGACGTATATACTAACGGGATATGCAACTTCTTCATTCGCCATGTTTACTTCCTACACTACGATCACACGAGCCTTGACACGTTAGTAAATCTCTGTTAAATCCAGTAAAATATATCGTTTTTTAAAGTGATCTGGTTAGACCATCCTTGTGGAGGTACTGTACTGGAGCACTTGTGCCTCAACTTGTGAAAAACACCAAATGTTTTACCAAAGATCACACGTGTATTTCTTTTAAAAGTTTATTTATAAGCGCTTGTTTACAACGCTGCGATTGGATCAGCTACTCGCAGCTGCAGCCAATCATTAAATGGAGCTTGTCACCGAGTTTTTGTAATGAAATCTGCCAAGGGTTTATGGGGAGCAGAGTGAACCGAAAACCCTTGGCTAGCGAAGATGGAAATTTGTTACTTATTTCTTTCCTTATTCAAAGAAAATGACAGTTTAAAACATGATTTTTAATGTTTACTAAAAATTAAAGCCCCGATACACCCTAATAATCAAAGTTATTAAAATAAAGCATCATTGAAAGAATTAAATTTTATATCTTGAATTTCATAAACCTGTAAGCACCTTTCATTAACTAGATCTTGACTTCAAGCATTTTAAACATGATTTCTATCTGGATGGCATTGGGTACCTACATGTAGATGTGGGCGATTTTCACGAAATCATTCTGTGTAATACCTGTTATAAGGGATCTTCTTTAAGAATTAAGATAATTTGAACGGTCACTCTTAAAGGGATCTCCTCAACATCCTGTGACTATTTATGACAGTAAATTGGAACATGGCAATTTCAATCAACTGTGAAACTATTTATATCACCAAATTAATGTATTTCTACAAGCTAACTTGAAGGTCCTGAGTTTGAATACAGCAAGTATTTTTATGAATAGCAATACAGTAAATATTAAATGTTGATTTTTTCCTTGAAACTGAACTTTTTCTGTAATTTTCAAGTCATGCAGAGTCATGCTAGATTTTGAGCTGGTTTGCAAAACTTTTCCCTAGAGGAGGACCATTAAGATAAGTTACACATATTAATTGAAAGTAAACAACAACAAAGCTCATTTTGGATGCAGCTTATTAAGCCCTTAAAATGAATTACATATATATTTTTTTGTATATCACACCATCTTTTGAAACATTTTTTCAAGAAAAGTTTATTTACCCATTCTGACAACAGGACATGACTTTTTGCATTCCTGCCTGCATCTTTTCGGTTTACATTTGTCATTGCTCACAATGGCAATACGAGTTAGTTTATCAGCTGGTGCTGTAGACTTGTCATTTCTTGATCTAGATGACATCTGCAAAGTAATTATATATATATATATATTTTTAATTATAATATGCTGAAAATAATTCCACTCAAAAGAGGTTTAACTGGTACCTAAATAAATTAATAATTTATGGATAAATTATGCTACATAAAGGTCTCCAGTGCAAGATAAAAGAATAGATCTAATCCAAAACCTTAACGCGTGGAATACTAATTTCTCTGCAAGTCTGCTTTAAATATATTGATTTTAAGCTATTCTCTATCAATTTTTGACTTTTGTAAATCCATAATATATCTGTTCATAATTTAAATAGTTCAGAATGTACAAATAAGTTTTCAGTTACTGTTACATATGATGAGTACAACGTAATCAAGAATCACCGAGGAAATTCGAACAAACAGCTGTTAACTATAAAATCAAATCTTCACACCTTTAAATTACTGCAATATATGAAATAAATATTACCTTTATATCTGATCAAATCATACTAAAAGAGTAGCATAAACAGTAGTGATATTTCACCACATGTGTCTACCGCATGTGCAATCCACGAAGTACCACCAAATCTTAGTCAACAATATGTTTTAATATTTTATGAGTAAAAACAAATTTAGATTGTAACTTTAGTAAAAATAACCAAGGTAATGATTATCAAGTATCATAAGACACAAACAAACCTTTGATAAGTCGTCATACAGTCAACAAATGGAATTAAAAAGTCCAAATGCTTCTGTGACACTCGGACTTCCTCTCCTATCGGAAGCCGGAAAGGTAAGGAAAAGATAACTCTAATAATAAATGAATGATGAATGAATGAATAAAATAAATGAGGGTTTGATAAATGTTATGAGTTAACAAATTGATTCGCGATCAACTTTCAGATTATGGAAAAAGAAAAAGAAAAAGAAAAGAAAAGAAAAGAAAAGAAAAGAAAAGATAAAGACAATTTACATGTGTGTGTATATATATACTATAGTATACATGTATGTACGTAGTTTTAAGTTAAAAAAATTAATGGCCAAAAAAGGTGAATTTCCTATTATTCTTTGACTCGCTATTACACACATATATCAGTTTATGGTATATAATTAAGCGGGTTATTTTATAAATCTTAGCATGTATGCTTACATTTACTATTTTTTTTTTGGGGGGGGGGGTCTCTAAGTTCTTTAGAAATAAACAGCTATGCTAAAAAGTTCACCGGGATATGTACTTGGTTGGATCAAATTTTGTGAAGCCCGAAGGTCTTCTCAGAATATTAGATCACGTAACAACCAAGTTCATATCCCGGTTAACTTTTTAACATTGCTGTTTATTACTTATATATGGACACCGAAGTGACTTAATAGGCGATGAATTGCTGTCTGTATTTTGTCCCGTACGTTGTTGTTCATAAAAGTTAGAACAATTTCTTTCATAAAGTACATGTACGCGGCAATAACCTTTACATTTGGTGTCTGTAGGGAAGAAAAAAAACTATGAAATCCATGCCCCCAACCCCTACCCAGAAGGTAATTATTTTGGGTAAAAACTTAAGTACCTCTACCATATGTAAGGACGAGACATTGTGCTGCTGTGGGCATTATAAAGTGTAATTTGTTAAACTTTAAATTTACTAGCTATAGGTGGGCATAAATTTATACAAAATATACAATAGGACATTTTACCAATTTTGTATTCATTGTTACTCAGTAAAATCAAAATTTACTCCAATAATTGTTATTTAAAAGGAATGTGCAACTGCATACATGTATTGGAACTATATAGCATATGGCAATAAATTGCACGTGGCAAAATCTAAACAGCTAAACTAGGCTTAACACTTTTTTAACCTTAAATAGCAAGAACACAGCTAGATATGTCATTCCCGTAAAGGCACGTAACATCAAGGGGAGGGGGGTTAACCCCCACTTTTTCTCGCAGCAGTCATTTTTCTGAAATTTACATATATAATTGAATTATAGCATGGAATTGCCCCCCCCCCCAATTTTTTGGAAGCATATATATAAGATATGGAAGAGAAAATAAGGAAATAAAGATTGGAATTGCTTCTCCCCAATCCACCAGATTAGGATTTTCAAAATTTTGGGATTCGTGGAGAATTTTCCTTTTTTTTTTTGCTTGTCAAGATTTTTTGGAATAGATGATATCCCGCGCAATCGCGGGATCACTTATTCACATTAATATGATACGATGCTTGATATTTTGAACCAGATTTTTTTTTGTTTATTTTTGGATGTACTGTGTCCGAAAATTTTCTTAATTGATTTTCTTAACATATTCTATAAAATTGAAATCAAAAAGCAACTGCATGGCTGAATATTTAGAGGAACAAGCAGTGATGAAAATCGAAACTGAAATTGATTATATATACATGCACATGTACATGGCCTTAATTTCTTTTGTTGCAGCTGACAGGAAGAAATTAAAATTCTTTTTAAATTTTTATTTCAAACCAGGGAGTGGGTGTATAGTGCGTCGTATTTCTTTTCTAAATTACTCTGGTACAGGCATTTCGTAGTTTATTGACAAAATGTCTTAATTTATAAGTATATATTTACATTTTCAACTGTCTTTGTCTGTGATAACATTACGAATCAATTTGAACACTAAAACCCAATAACTTCATAAAACATGAGTGACACAACATGGGCGTGTTTTATAGTATAACAAAAAACGGTATTGGCTGCGCCGCGTAGTAATACAAAGCATGTGCTACATGAAACAATAGTGGTTTTAAAATAATGTTTTAAAGTGTAAAAATTGGAAATAATATAAATATAAGTAATCATTCTTTGAACATTATGAGGTGATAATTTCGGTCGGAGCGTGGTCAAATCTATCATAAAGCCCTTCGGGCGTTATTGGATTTGACCACGCCCCGTCCGAAATTATCACCTCATAATACTCAAAGAATGATTCCTTATTCCTTAAATAAATGAGGTTGGCCCCCCCCCCCCCACTTTCAACAAGAGGTCTATGGGCCACATCGCTCACCTGAGCAACAATGGACATAATAAAATTTAGTTTAATGGAATCATTATAAAAAATACCTAAACAATGTAGTATAATACATGTAGACCCTGTATAAATAAAAATCCATTCCCCCCTCCTCGGATATTAATACTTATGTTTATAATTAAGTCTCTTTTCTAACACGGTGATTTCATAGTCATATCACATGTTGAGCATTGCGGTTCTCAAACTCTGAACCCCTTGTGAGGTCGATAAATCGTCCAAGGGCCAAAGTCTAAACATTTTTTTAAAAACCAACAATATGTCACAATGCTTGCATATAAGTTAAACCATATATTATAACATTTCAGTTTTTTGTGAATAATTGAAATGTTTTCCTTTGTAAAATTGGACCCCCAATGTGGTCCCACCCTACTCAAGATTTTAATTTTAACGATTTTGAATCTACATTATCTGTGGTTGCTTTCACTAAAGTTACAGCTTTTCTCGGCAAATGATTTTTAGAGGAATATTTTAAAAGATTTCTCTATATATCCCTATGTAAAAATTTGTTCCCACCCCCCCCCCCCCGTAGTGACTCCACTCGTACCCCGGGGATCATGATTTGAACAAACTTGAATCTACCCTACCTGAGAAACCTTCCACACAAGTTTCAGCTTTTCTGGCTATTTGGTTTCTGAGAAGATTTTTATGTATATATTCCTATTATGTAAAAATTCACCCCCTCCATTGTGGCCCCACCCTATCGCCGAGAATCATGGTTTAAACAAAATTAAATCTACTTTACCTAAGGATGCTTCCACACTAGTTTCAGCTTTTCTGGCCAATAAGTTTTTAAGAAGATTTTTAAATATTTTTCTGTATATATTCCTATGTAAAAAAAAAAAATCGCCCCTCCCATCGTGGCTCCACCCTACCCCCGGAGATAATGATTTGAACAAACTTGAATTAACCTGAGGATGCTTCCACACAAGTTTTAGCTTTCCTGATTGGTTTCTGAGAAGAAGATTTTTAAAGATTTTTCTCTATATATTCCTACGTAAAAATTCACTTCTCTTTGTGGTCAAACCCTACCACTGGGTATCATGATTTCAAAAACTTGAATCTACCCTACCTGAGAAAGCTTCCACATAAGTTTCAGCTTTCCTGGCTAATTGTTTTCTGAGAAAAGATTTTTAACGATTTACTCTAAATATACCAATGTAAAAAGTTAGACCCCCTATTGTGGCCCCACCCTAACCCCGGGGATCATGATTTGAACATACTTAAATCGGTTTATTCCCACGTAGCTAAAATTCTGAAATTCTTATTCCCACATAGGGTTTGTTCCCGTTTTGCACACATTTGAAAATAAGGTATCGAAAAAAATGTGTGCGAAACGGGAATTTGACCGGGTGAGATAATTGCTTAATAGTCTGTATCAAAGTTTCTGTGAAGGGTTTTGACAATGAAATAAAATAAAACATATATACTCGCAATTCCTTGATGTTTATATTTTGCAGAATTGAATACTGTTTTATACTGAATGTTGTTTATACTACAAAATATAGTCACCTTCATAATTGATGCAAAAAATAAATAATGATAATTTACATTTGGATGGACACTCTATACAGGATAATATGTCCAGCTTGGATGAGGAGTAATCTTCAATAAGATACAGTCTTTTGGTGGTATTTTGAATCGCATCGTATTTTGAATCGCATCGCGTTTCATGTTTCCGGACGTTTGAAGTGTCGCTATGCAATGTACAAAACATTAATAGATTAAACTACCCTACAGTCATAAGTTATCTGTTACAAGTTTGCAGAGAAAATATCATACGTTAATATTTAGTTAATGTTTTTGCTGATTTAATGGGAAAAATGTGTCTAGTGAACACGCTGTTAAATATTTTTCAATTATGTTGTAGCTTGAATAATCGAAGAAATTGACAAACTGTATGATGATAAATCGGCAATTTTATATGCTTCAAGAACTGTAAAGATTTTTTCACAAAACCTATCAAAAGTAGACCTAATTACTGCATTTTCAAAACATTAACAGATGAAACTACTATACAGTCTTAAGTAATCTGTTACAAGTTTAAGTGAAAATATCATACGTTAATATTTAAGTAATGCTTTTGCTGACATCAATAAAGGAAATTTGTCTGGTGAAAATGCTGTTAATTTCTTTATTTATGCTGTGGCTTGAATAATCGAAGAAAATTGACAATTTTATATGCTTCAAGAACTGTAAAGATTTTTTCACAAAACCTATCAAATGTAGAACTAATTCATGCATTTTCAACATTTGGGTATATTGAGTCAATATTTAAAATATTGTTTTTGTCGGAATGTTTGTGCCAGTTTAGCTACTGATTTGAAACACAAGTAAGTGACCCGCAATATACTAAAGCAATGATGTCATAAGAACTACTGTCAAAGTCGCTACTTCACATTGTGACAATGATCTGTTTCCTTACCGGTGTAACGACGAAAAGTGACCCCCGTAGAATATTGACCGGGGGTCATTTTTCTACGTAGAAAAATGACCCATTCGGTTGTAATACTTGGATTACAACGTAGAAATTATGGTATAGGGGTCATTTTTCTCCGTGTGGGTTGTAGAAAAATGACCCTGTAGAATATCGACTACATGTATATATTATTATTATTTTTGAGGTGGATACAGGGGGTGGTGGTGCTGAAGAGGGGGGGAGGGCATTGCCTGCTTAGTACCTAGATTGTTAGAAAAACCAGCTTGAGTACGTTTTTCTGATCACCTGAATTTAAAATATTAGTATATAGTTAAAATTGGCGCGAATCTAGAACAAAATTAAAAGGCTGGGGACTTGGCGGGAAGGGAGTAATGATATACATGTATAATACAACATATGTTTATATTAATTGTCAAACCATGACTGAATAGGCATTATATCAATCTGAATGAACATCAAACTCGCACTTATTGTATGCAAAAATTGATACCAGTTAATTTACAGGGGAAGAGAAAATTATTCATTACGCTCTATATCGCCATGAGAGATTTATTTACTATGGGTCTGAAATAGGCACATCTTATCATATGCGTGAATCCATAAAATTTTATCAGGGGGTGGGGGAGGGGGATCCGAGGAATAATTATGTTTGCCAAAGAGGGGAGGGAGTCTAGACCTGCGATTGGTCAATTTGATAAGTGAATCTAAAAAGTTTGAATTCCCCCACTCCTTAAATCCGCTTGCATGCAACATCCCATTAGACATTTCTAACAACAATTATTTTCTTGTTACAACAGGTTAAGAAGAATATATATTAAACAAATGCAATGCTTGATTTAAAAACAATATAACCGTCACAAATTCCAAAAGTTCAAAGAACTAGGTACAGTTTCAGTCATATTTTGCCCTGTTGTAGAGTGAATTTTAAAAATATCACAAAAAATGGAAATGTAACATTTATTTACACAAAAAATACCCATGAATTAAGAATATATAAATAGTTACCTGATTAAACTTTTCACAAGGGTAAGTGTGACGTCATAAACAGTGCGTTTTCCCGTAATTTTCATTACTGAGCAGAAGATACCAATTCTAAGTGGGTTTTTTTAATAAAAAACTATGTCCGCAGCTGTCGCCCACGATGAAACTCACAATTTAACTTTATCATGTTATATCACAAAATATATTAATTTTGTTGTGGACGAAGGCTGCGGACACATTTTCCTCTTCAACAAACAACAAGAAAATGTGCCATTTTTCATCATTTTTGACTAAATCTTAGAAATATGCCAAAATGTTGAAGTGATAACTATTTTTTGAAACAAGGTAAAAATGTATAACTTGGTAATTTATATACCCACATATTCAAGATGGTATATGTGTATTTTCATGAGATTTAAACAACTTTTGAATTTTAGGGCAAATATTGAAATAAACTGTATCTTTTTCTTTAGAATTGAACAAAAGAAACAGAATACTATATAGATAATTCTATTTTTATATGCATGATTCTAATCGATCTCTATTGTAATCAGAATTAACTTTTAAAATGTACTTGCAAACTAACAGAGATAGCAAATCGTTAAGAAATAATGACACTAAAAAGGGATTTACACGTAGCATTGACTTTGATTCCAATTGAATATAACAGCGGTACTTATAAACGACATTTGAATCTAGCAATTAATAATTTTTTATAATTTATAATTTAAACATATTTTATTGAGTAATCAAATGGATTAGGCAACAGGCAAAGCCTATATAAACCCTCTCCAAAATACAAAGTCAAGTAATGGTGTTATAAAATAATCTATAGAATATAGTATTGCCAGTTTACAGAGTGATACATTATTGATCTTTTTAGTGTACAAGACAAGGGATAATTGGATATTAATTAATAAACTTTACATTTGTCATGTATAGATTGTACGTAATTTGTTGTTTAACATATATAAGAACACATTCATACCTACATTTATAAACCCATCACCTCATTCATTCATACCGACAGACAAACATAAGTATAGAGTTTTCATGATCAATTAATACAGGCATATCCTTATAAAACTTTAAACTTTCTTTGGACTTAACATATTAGTGTACCAGGCATTCATACTCATGTTTACCAGTTTCTAAAAGTAGAAACAACAATTTTTGTTATAATTACTATTCTCGAAAAAGTGATCTCTTAACTGAGTGTAAATAGAACATGCCATCTATTGAGATATGTTTGTTGATAAGTAAAAAAACCGAATTCATCCTCAACGTGTTGCATTCGCTGTCCCCTTTCCACTTGCCAAACATGAATGCTTCACGTATCACTTCGAAGTTTAATGATTTCTATGTAGTTTATAAGCAAGGTCAAAATTCTATGGGGTCAGTTTTCAACGTGTGGGGGGTCGTAGATCTACAGGTCTGGAATTGTTTTCTACTGTAGAAAAACGACCCTAGTTGTCATAGAATATTGACCCTGGGTCAGTTTTCTCCTTAGAAATTTGACCCTCGGTTCAATATTCCACGGGGGTCACTTTTCGTCGTTACACCGGCATAATCTTCTTTCTGTTCATACCAAACAACCAATTGTATACATGCGTTTTACATATTTTGCAACTAAGTTGTAAAAAGGGATTCGGAGTACCCCAGATGACTGTAGTTTTCCCCATTGAATCAGCTTTCAATTGGCTTGGGACCGACAATTTTTTCTCACTTCATTCAGTTTTATATTTAACGTAAATGGACAAAAATGTAAAAGTTAAATCATCTATCATTATTTTTCTTATCAATAGGCGGAAATTTAAGAATAGAAATATCATCATTTTAATTTCATCAAATGAAAAAAAATTGCCGATAGTTATTAGTTATTAATCCTAAAACACAACAAAATATCTATATTCTTTTTTTTGTTTCATCGTTAATTCGTTAATAAAACACGGGTAAAAATCCAGGTAAAATCTTGGATTGAAAGCAGACTATAATTGCTATCACAACACATTTCACACCCAATTATCGAATGTGTGCAAAACGGGCATTCGGCACACCTCGGCAGATTCGTACCTCATCTAATGTTTGATGTAGGATACCGGAATCGGCCGAGGTGCGCCGAATGCAAAACGGGAACACACCAAATAAGCACCGCCTTCCAATTTACCTGGTCAGTGTACCCCTGTCAATCAACTAAATTACGGTCCCAGTTTGGATGTTAGAACATGATTGACATTCGTTTCCTCGTCCTGTGTATACCATGTCTAGCGCTCGCGACGATGGTGCAATAACTTTTGTCTTTTGATGCATACCGTGACGATAAATCGCCATCCATTAGCACTATAATCAAAAGAAATATTAAAAATATGAATTGAAAAATTTACTCGTACTTGGTTTATGTACCACACCAAACGCTCTGATCACCTATAGTCTGTCAAAATCATATAGCGCCGATCATGCATCCATGAAAACGTTGTTTATTTATAAAGATGTTTGTGAATAATTGAGAATAAATAGTTAAATTAAATCAAATATTGCGTCCACGATTTATATTGTTAGTTATCACATTTCTTTGAGAAATTTCACGAGCCGAAACCGGAAGAAAAACAAGTACAGACAACTCTAGTACATGCGCAGCTGGTAGAACTATTGTGCACTTTAATTTAGCAGCTGATCGGAAAAGTTTTACAAGCGTATGTTGCAATGTTACATTAGTATTTGAGTACGGTAGGATGACCGTATAATGCACAATACATAACGATATATTCTCAGTAAATCCCGTCAGAAACGTGTTCAATTAAACAATAGATTGCCAATGTCGCACGCGGTTATTGATGCATTTATATTCATTTTAACGATCGACAATTTGTGTTAAAAGTACATATAAATACGATATTTTTTTAGATCATCAGAAAGACTCTGTTGAGAGCATCTTAATACCCCGTGTATATAGACATGTTTACACAAGCGAGTGTGTTTCCCTCGGGGCTTCACACCTCTTTCAAAATAGGCTCCACCCCCACCTGAACTTACCTGAGGTAAACCGACCGGTTAAAAACCTCGGCCTTTAATGAAAGCAATTACTATATAGAACTAACATTTGTTGTTTTTATTTCTAGAACAAATACTAGTACTGTTGCACACCAAGCTTTGCAAGCTCTAGATATGTGGAAATCAATGAATATCAAAACAGTTGTTTAGGTTTATATTTATGTTCTTTGTAGATAATGATACCAGACCAGATGCATTTTTTTCTCTGTCTCGGTCAAATATCTACCGCGGTAATACTTTTCAATGACCAAGAAATTTCAAAGGCTCATTGATGTCTCTTAACATTCTATATATTATATTACCTATTAAAAACATATTAAAATGAAATAAAAATCAATTTATAAAGAATGGATTAATATTTTATTATGCTCGATTACATTTGAACTATCAGACTCCGAGGATGCTATGTACGCAAGCTTCGTCTTCGCAGCAAAATATTTCCCCTCCATTTGTTGCAAGCTGTTTCATGAGCTTGCAGTCTAGTTTCTGTTTGGAAAAAAAAACAAAATATAATTCACAGGATATAACAATCGAGATAAAATACTAGAACGTCAAAACAATGACGTAATTGCAGACACAAATGTTTCCGATTCTAGGACGGATGTTAGAAAAAACCATAATAAATAATCTGATATATGCACGATTGATTTAAAGGGTATGGTCACGAATTTGGTCCAAATATATTATATCGTTTATATGCTTACAATGTCTTAGTATAGTAATTCTAATACTAATAGTCAATCAAAATTTGAGAGCAAGTCGTCGAGTTATAAGTGAGATTTTTTTGTTTATTTACATCTAACGAGTATGATCCCCTTTATTTTTTACGGAAACTTATCGTTAATTTATAGCTCTATAGAAACCGACAGGACTGAATTCTACACGCCCCGTTTATCGATTGGTCGACACCTACAGCAACATAAGAAATATCACAGACTGCACGAAATAATCATGATAATGTCAGACTCAAATTCCTATATATATATTTGTCTGTTTCTTTTAACTAACACATTGATGTACATTAACAGTAATTTTGTGAATTTACTTTTTTACAATCAATTTATCAGTTTGTTAAAAGAGAGATCCTAATATAAACAATAAAATGCTCTCTTTAATGATTCATGCGGGTTATGAAGGTAGCAAAAAATTAAATAACCCGCTAACGCGTGGCGACCTTGCAGAAAAAAATCACATAACCTGCTACCGCGAGTTATGTGTTTTTTCTGCAATATCGCCACCTTAATATCCCGCATGAATCACCAAAGAAAGCATTTATACAAAGCTCAGGCCATGTTTTTGTTTACATTTTAAATTTTGAAAGAAAATTATAGGTCAACACTTAAAAGAATGTGACACCAATCACAATACTTACCTCTGCACAATGTGTAGAAAATGGGTAATTCGGATAGGACCTCACCAAACAGACCTGTGTATCCCCACAGTGATTGTTCCACACACAATTCAAATTTTGGTCGCATGTTGGGCAACCAACTCCTTAAATATTCATTCATTCATTACATCGCTTTTGATTAGTGAAATAAAACCATTTGTGCAAACAAATGGATATTGTCCTTTCTGATTTATTTCATGTTATCAAATAAAATATACAACATGACTACTTTAAAGTAGTCATGTTGTATATTTTATTTGATAAAATTCTGATATATTTCATTTTATCAAATAAAATATACAACATGACTACTTTAAAGTAGTAATGCAATCAAAAACCTCTGCCGTGCAGAAATATAAAGAAACATTTCCTTTTATTTTTAATGGGGTCCAGGGGCCGAAGTCCCCGGAAGCTGCTGAATTCTAGAGATTTTGTAGAGTAAAATTGAAGTCTTCATATTTAGACTTTTGTGATAATTTTTCTCGTGATTATACTTAAAAGTAATAAAATTAGTTATAATTTTAAAGGTTTGTAGATTTAAGACCTGCAAAATCCCATTAAAAACCTCTGCCTTGTAGAAATATAAAGAAACATTTCCTTTTATTTTCATGGGGGTCCAGGGGGCGAAGCCCCCGGAAGCTGCCGAATTCTAGAGATTTTTATAGAGTAAAATTGAAGTCTTCATATTTAGACTTTTGTGATATTTCTTCTCGTGATTTTACTTAAAAGTAATAAAATTAGTTATAATTTTAAAGGTTTGTAGATTTAAGACCTGCAAAATCCCATCAAAACCATCTGCCTAGCAGAAATATAAGAAACATTTCCTTTTATTTTTTTTCTTACGAATGGCTGTGAATTAATCAGTTTAAGTCTACTTCAATGGGACGATGAAAATGAAGTTTTTAAAAAGATAACGATGAAAGCTTGTATCATAATAAATATGGAAGAGTCGTTAAAAACACAAGCAAGTATAACTAATTACTTAAAGGTGGCGACTGGTCACATTTGAACCCATGGAGATCGTAACTAAAACGGGCTATCTATGTACGTTACACCATTGAACCCATGGGTTTTCTCCATACTACACCGTTGAAATTAGTCCAATGTAGAGAAATCCCATGAGGGTCCCAAAAGTTGATAATTAAGACTCGCAAGATGTACATTTTCTGTGCCAGAAGGAGTATGATTTAACTTTTTTTTTTACAATTTTAGGGGGGGGGGGCGCCGGGTGCGCCCCCCCACCCCACTGATGTATAGTAGAAAAACAAATACGAATCCAGCAGACCCATTTCGATGACAAAAGAATTAAAAAAATATCGACTCTTTGGTTTACATTATTTAAAAGTAGCACGCATTATAGAACTCTATCATATAAGTACTATAATTATAATAGTGATTACCGGTAGGAGCGAGAGTTGGACGTGGGGTAGTAGTAGTAGTTGTAGTGGTAGTAGTAGTAGTTGTTGTTGTTTTTGTTGTTGTCGGTGGCGGTTTAGTGGTTGTTGTGGTAGTCGTAGGTTTTGGATGCGACACCTTACGGACAACATGCAAATCTGAAACACAAATATTTTTATTGGAACGCTTAACTTGGACACACCAATGAAGTTCCTATTGATTATTGAAGAAAGCGTTTCATGATCCAACATGCTACATAATATATGCCAGTATTTATTGTCCATATCACTAGTAGAGCATACTAGCAGTGACTTCCCCATGATTTATCAAGAAATATATTAGTTTAAACAAAAACAAAAATTACAAGTTGAAGGACTCGCATTATTTCAAAATCATCTGCACCAAGCTAATTTAATCTACAGTTTCAACCATAGTGTTAATTAATTTAAAACATCACCACTATGTATTTCATTACTTTCATTTGAGTTGTCAAAAAATCCGTAGACTAACACCATAAAACGAAATAATCTGTCAGTTGTAATTATGTTCATTTCATAGCAATTCTTACTAAAGCATAAATGTGTCAAGTTAATCTAAAGCTGCATTCTTTCATAGTGTTTATAAGCACCACACCAGGATGTATTTAATTACATTCTAGTGGTTATCATAAAGTTCGTTGACTAGTACCGTTATTTTTTTAGTACGGATTTTTGTAACACATATTTACTGTTTGTGTGGAAAGTTTCAGTAGCTTTCAGTTGCGTTGGGCGGTAGACACCAAGGATTCTCCTATGGCATTCCAACTACTTCTCATTTTTTTGGAACACAGAAACAAATCTTGCCATAAGGTACAAAATGCGAATCAGTTTGTCTATTTTGCTTTGAAATATGATGCAGAGAAACACATTCGTCTACCTAATAGTTACTCTTTTTCTTTACTTCATTGCTGACAAAGATTAAAAAAGCTTTTAAAATATTTATGCTTTTTTTCGTCGCAAATCACATTTTTTCTTTCATCTCAAAAGAGTTTGAGCCATCTCAAAAAACAGCGATCATAACACTCGTTACGTTACGCTCCCCTTGTGAAAATAACATTGCAGAGAAAAAGCTAGATTATCCGCCAACGCGAGTTGTGTTGTGGTTTTTTTTTCGTAATGCTAGCTCCTTTTATATATATATAAAACAAGAAAGAAAATATTTTGTTGTCTCGAAGGCATTAAAACCACGAGCTATCTAAACTTTATTTAGATTTTATCTTTTAATTTTGTTTATGCATATACAGGTATGTGAATAAAACAAATAAAAAATTATCGCGCAAACCCTGTTGTAAAGAGCATATACTGTTTCATGAATTTGAATTCAAAATAAGGAACTAACTTTCCATTGATGCTGCTAAGATTTTCCTACATCCATGACTGAGATGTCGAATTCTTTCTTCCAACCTTTTAACTAGATGTGAGAAAATATGAAGCACATGTTATGTAAATGATCTTTGAATGTAACTAATTTTGATACAAATTGAAATTTTCTCTTTTTTGTCGTTCATTACAACACTTTATGAAGATAAAAAAGCTGTTATAATCTTTTGACCATTTGGAACCATCCACATTCCGTTGCTGAAAGCTTCGATGAAATCACTAGGATAGCCTCCTAAAAACACAAGTCAAACACTTTTATAATTAGTTATTTGCAAATATGAATATCAATCTTTTATTCAACTATAAACAAGATGAATAAATATAATCACCTGATATACAAGAATACAGAAAAAGAAAATAAAAAAAGCATTTCTTTTAGGTCCGTAATTTTAATACTCAATTCAGAAAGATGCTTCCAAATCTAAATCAATACATGTTTTTGTATCTATAATCTGTCCCGCGTTTTTGCTTCCACCACTTTTTGCTTGATATTTCGATAATCATAAATACCTTTGTGCTCAAACAACATGAAAACTGCCCAGATTATCTGTTTTGAAACGCCCCCTCTGTCGCTTCAGGTTTCAATGCACATCCCAAAATAGAAAGTCTACGGGGATTTTGCAATGCACCAACCATTAATTAGCCCGGATTATAACGTTGAAAAATTGTGCGAGGTATTCCGAGTGAGTTCCGAATGGAGAAAAGATGTAAACATTTCCCATTATAAATCTCCGTAAGAAATTTGTTTGCGTTCCTGTGAACTTTTATGAGTGAAAAATGATAATTTTTCAATGAAGAAATCTTGGATATATTGATTTCCCTTTTATCGATTTCAACTGTATTTCTTTCACTGGTAATTGTTTTTTTTATAAAAAATCATCAAAGAGTGATGGAAGCAATAACTTGGGACAGACTATAAGTATTATCACATCAAACTGTGTTTTTATCAACATTTAGATCTATTGAGTGTCAAGGCTTTTCCCTCTTATCACCAACTGTCGGAGAGTGATCAACTAGCATTTTGAGGTCAAAATTGGAGTCTTTTCTTGAAACGAATAGAGCCCTTCACGGTAACTGCGGTACTACATGCTCTTTTGCAGGGCAAAATGACACAGTTTGGTGAAATATGACGTAACGTCAATTGTTTCATTTACGTCATTTAATTATATATACCTACTATAGTCTGTCCCAAGTTATTGCTTCCATCACTTTTTGATGATTTTTAATAAAAATACACATACCTGTGAAAGAAATGCTGTTGAAATCGATAAAAAAAAAATCCAAGATATCTTCATTGACATATTATCATTTTTCACTCATAAAAGTTTACAGGAACGAAAACAAATTTCTTACGGAGATTTATAATGGGAAATGTTTACATTTTTTCTCCATTCGGAAGTTCTCGGGACACCTCGCACAATTTTTCAACGTAATCATCCGGGCTTATAATTGGCTGATGCAATGCTAAATCTCCGTAGACTTTCTATTTTGGGATGTGTATTGAAACCTGAAGCGGTAGAGGGGGCGTTTCAAAACAGATAATCTGGACATATTTCATATTACTGGATGAACATAGTTTGAGCACAAAGGTATTTATGATTATCGAAATATCAAGCAAAAAGTGGTGGAAGCAAAAACTCGGGACAGAGTATAAAGCTTCGGCAAAGTATATCAATTTGCCCTGCAAGAGAACAGTACCACAGTTATCTTGAAGGGGTCTATTCGAGTTTAATAAAGTTCTGCTTTGTCATAAGTGTTACAGGATACTATGAACACTATTTGTCTTATTTTTATATTGAAATGATTTGAAATATAATGGCTAATAGGTTTCACAATCTAATATAGTCAACTTGAAGCCCTGAACTTCAACTGATCATTACGTTCAACGACCACCAATGACTTTAGAACTGAAGAGTTCATGGATAATTCACAGACAAGACGTGACTTCCATTTTATTTTAGTACTTACCTTGGAGACAACATCCCTGTACGGGACTATGGAGATGTGCCACAATGTACTCGTATACCGTCTGCAATGCTGGAATTCATAAAATAATCATGTTGATAGCATTATTAATAAATAAATAAATATATAACTTCGGGCTTCACATGATTTGATCACGTGACCAACCAACTTCATATCCCGGTGAACTTTTAAATATTGCCGTTTATTACTTATATTTACGTTTGAAAAAGACAAATCGTTCAGAACTGTTAAAATAACCGAGAATTTATGTTTACAATAATCCAAGCGACTAGCGATA
Source organism: Magallana ariakensis (assembly GCA_020458035.1). Classification (NCBI taxonomy): domain Eukaryota; kingdom Metazoa; phylum Mollusca; class Bivalvia; order Ostreida; family Ostreidae; genus Magallana; species Magallana ariakensis. Next base: position 23,211,473 of record CM035815.1, on the reverse strand, counting down.
AGCGCGTGCTATGATCATTGTGATGTAATGAAAAAGTTCATACAGAATTGAACATTTTCGCTACAGTATTCTATAGGTTCATTTGCAAATGTAAACATTTAGGCTTTAAAGCTGCTAATAGCAATAACTATGGGAATAACCCATTAAGTCGTGCGAAACATCAACTTTTAATACAGTAGAACCAAACAATTTATGTTATACCTTTTACAATATCAATGTTTGTAGTAATTAAAACAACCCTGTACATGTAGTGGTTGAATTAATGAAAGATTAGTTTAAAAAATGTGAACTGATGTTATAAATTTCCTCATCAACAAAGTTACAAGAATAAAATTCGGTATACAAATAGAAGTTCAAAAATTATACAATGTAAAATGTTTTTGCAGTGTTATAAAATCTGTCTTCGAATTGTGTTAATTTTAATCAGTTTCGCAGGGACAGTGTATCGTAACAAGTGTTCCAATTCCTATATTTTGCAGATGAGCATATAAATTCTTCAAAGAAGAAAGAAAGTGAATTTGTTTACTATCAAAGAATAGCATGCTTATAAGGCGTTAGAAGAAATGTAGCGTTGATGACGTAAACAAACAACGCTGTAAGACGAATGACTTCATTGCGATCTCCCATCATTTTCAAGGCATATAAAACACATTATGGTTCAGATCGCGTCACTTAATATGACAAGGAGTGGTTCGATCATTTTTTTTATTCTTTGTCTCAAGGTTTAATGGTTATTTTTTTCTTGTTTTCTCTTTTTTTTAAGATATCTGAAATAGTTGAGTGCTAAGAAAAATACTACCAGACGCCAAAGGAAGTGCTGAATGCGTTTAACATTGATATATAAAATGAGTAAGCTTTTTGATGACCTTATGACTTGAAACTTATATGTAATTTAGTAACATGAAACTAATTGCAATCTACCGATTGTTTTCTTTTTTAATGGTGTTCAAGTCCACGAACTTTCTGATTATCCCTCTTATATACAGCTAATTTCCGTTAATACGCACAATTTATCAGCAGTGGAAGCTAATGATTTCCCACTATGAGTTAGATTTATAACATAAGGTGACAATTCATCAGTATGGCAGATAAGATTCATACATGCAGATGATAAAGGGTATTATTATCAGTAAAAAAAAAATGGTAATTATTGTTACAATAAGGTCATTAATTAACATACCGTGGGCATGTTGTGGAACATGAGGATCCCAATACATCAAAATACCTCCAGTATCTGAAAAGTAGGATTCTTCTTTTAAAACTCTGTACATGTATTAACACTGCACAACAATTAAAGAGCTCTAGTTCTGTAGTTACATAATTATGAAGTGTGTTCTGTTTCTTGAATGAATAAAGTACAACCTATAGTGTATGAGGTTACAAGGAAAAAATACTAACCTGAGCTTGACTCCTCGTATATTCTATTTTCATGTAAACTTATAATGCTAATTATAGTGATTTAAATTTATCAGCCTTCCCATTTATTTTTTCAATACCATGAACTGTGTGAAAACCTTTTTCAAGACAGATTAATTCCATTTCCCGTTGATAAATTGTTTAGATATAATTGAAAAGGTTTCTTAATTAAATTATACAGATAGATACAAAGTTTGACGCGTTCATAACAGCCTCATTTGAAAGATCCTTTTTTTCTAAGCAAACATGAACTAGCAAAATAAAAGAAGCATAAATTTTAGTAGTTCTCTATCAAAATTTTTTTTTTAAATCCTACACATGTAGTTTGTTAACTACACTGTTGCTTGTTTGTGATGGATATATAGATACATGTATATCAAAGAACTAACTAGAATAAAAAGTGCAATTCAGTTTGCTATCATGAAATATTACACGACAACATGAAGTGGCAAGTGTTGGTTTTATTTTCATTTTTTTAATTAGAACATTTATATGACACGATGTGTTTTTGTGTGTGTGTGTGTGTGTGTGTGTGTGTCTTCTTATTAATAGCACAGATAAAATAACGCAATGCCGATTGAAATCAATCAGATGACGAAACGTTATAACAAGAATTTGATACTTTTCTGCGCGTATTTGATATTAATGGTATTAATGAACTTTTTGCGATTGATATGTTTTAAGTAACATTTTTAAAAGTAAAACGCTGGACAAAATGACAATTAAAAAAAAGCTAAAGCCTCTGGAATGTTAGTATTTAGACTGTTCCTACAACAGGTTGTATTTACTTTTAATCTGCTGTTCATTTCGTCCTCGACATTGTTTTATATATCAAGCAATTCGATTTTAAAGTCATTCTAACATAATTCTTTGGGAGAGGGCGGTCTAAGTTTTTGAACTTGTGCCCAATCCCTGTTGTAATTTTGTACAATAAAAATATCTTCAAATCATGATTCTTATCTTCTATAACAGTATCTTCATTTCCATTTCCAGCTCTGGGCGAAATTCAACTAAATCGGAATTGTTCTTGATGTCCAGCACGGGTCAATTTCTCAGATCGCAACCAGAGATCCAGATTGCTATATCGCTCTTTAACATTTGATTTTAGGTGAGTAACCCAACAGTAAGACAAACAAATGTGTTTTATATCATATAGCAATAACACTATGTTAGGTGAACACTTAGAACTTTGGCTTAGTGTTCATTTTCTTCATTAAAAAAAAACAGAAACCGAAACAGTAAAGAATATAAATTTTCTTGCTACTTTTTAATTGATTTAAAGGTACTTATCTAATTGACACAAAATGTCACTTATAAAAAAGAAGTAGTCGAGATATCCTTTTTTTAAAGTGTTTGAAATTCTTACGATAACACTCCGCAGTATCGATAATGGTGCGGATCAATGGAAACGTCGCCAGTGCATCTATAAAAAATATACAATATGATATTGTTTATTCAGACAGTGGGATTTAATTCAATGTTAAGACTTATTTCCATTTATATGAAAATATTTGTGTTCGATGAAAATAAAAGTTTCGTGAGGCTTATTATATTACAAAAGTCACATGGAAACATTGTTTCTTTGTATTTTTTGTATTCCACAAAAAAATAATCTATAAAAAACACACAAGCAAACAAAATATTGTAATAAAATTTTATAATTTACCTTGTTAAAATATTCAGTCTTTGTGTATAAGAGAAACTTTTTACTCTTAACGTACGTGGATATCCAAAATCTTACCAGGTATTCCGAAACTTTCCACAGGCCTGCTTGAGATAATTACAAACAACCCTAAAACCGAAGTATTCAGTCAGTGATGTGGTTACATCTATGTATTTACAAATCTCACAAAATTAAAAAAACAAAGTTTTAATTGTTACAAGAAATTCATCATTCTTTATGATTAAATGTTCTCTGTGTTATAACATCAGAATGAATGCAAAAGGTGAAAAAAAAATATACAGTACCTACTATACAAAACAGATTCGTGACCTTTCGGGACATCGTTGTAGAAATAGTGCCAACTGTCAGGAGAGTAGGGCAGATAAGACACAACGAGTTATAAAAGTTTATTCCCCAAACATGTAATCGTTAAATATACACACAAAGAAAAGAAAATACAAAACTGGAAATAGCCTCACAATGTATCTGCCATGTAATAAACATCGCGACAATTCATAAGGGTATGACGCACAAACTGCATTAGATGTCCAGAATATGTATTTTAAACGTTAATGTACATGTTTTGTATATTAAAGTTTCTATAACAGCAACGTTAACATACATGATTAGTTTCTTTGTCATTCTTCAAAGTGTTAAAAATTACTTCTTCAAGAAGTTTGACATTATCATTTGTTTGAACTTTCTTCTTTTTTTCTACTCTAATTTTCTTATGCCGAGCAAAAGCTATTAAGGAAAAATAATGTTGATCAACAATAGAAAACCATGCAAGTACTGTATAAATTAAATTTAACAAACATTACTTTTTTAATATGGGTTTTTCCTTGATTTTCATGCGCAGTTCTATCCCTGTCCTTTGCGTGAAGAAAATTATCTTGAAAACAATAGAAAATCGGTGCTATAGAAATAATTCTATTCTATCAAATCCAAATCAAAAGAGACTTGGGTAATATTATACGCGTTTAAGAAATCCAACAGTGTGATTAATTTAATTCCGCTTGAGATTTTGGTTTAATTCTATTTTCAAAGAATCCACACGCTTTGCTGATGGTTAGAGTGTTGACTTGCTGCTAAACGTGGTGGCTTTTTTCCGCTTAGTATTGTCCTCCATGATATAATTTATTTTAACAAATGAAATTTACAACATGACAATTTTAGCTTTGTTGTATATTTTATTTGTTGTTAAGGTCAGACGACACGTTCCTCAATTTTATACAACTTTTTTCTAGGAATTTGTTATTGATTTACTACTACTTTGACAAGCTTTTTTGCAAAAATTAGGGTATCTTACAAGTAATAATAATAATAACTTTATTTGGTACATAATCAGGCCGTTAAAATTTAAAAATAATCATCGTTTTTCGAGGAACGTGTCGTCTGACCTTAATATTTTAGAAGACAGAACGAAGGTTCTAGCTAAAGAGACAAACAGATCAGCATTGTCATTACTGACAGCTAAAAAAAAACGAGACAGACAGTGAGTCTTTTTTTAATTGAAGGAAGTGACGTTTTTTGTAATCTTCCGCGTCAATAGTCAAGACTTTTGAAATTAAAAAGGAAATTTCTTTTGCGTTTCATATTAAATTCATCAGCTTATTAGTTAACTCATGGGCGGCTAATTTTTGATAAATAAGTTAATAAACACGGATGGTTAATTGGATTCAGATCGATTTTACATGTGGTTATCTAATATTTTAAAAGTGAAAAAGAAAAAACGATTTGGTCAAAAATTATTTTTTCGATTTTAATGTTTACAATGCTTCAGTAAGGCAAATTAAATTTTAGTGTCATTTGTTGAAGTAATAAGCGAGTTACAGAGCAGACAAAGCTTTTGTTTATATTTTGAATGTTGAAGTAAAAATTCCAATTTCAGACCTGAAATGAAAGTGTTAAACGTTAGAATCTGTTTATTAATGCTTAAAATGAATAAGAAGATAGACATATCAGTTTGAAAAAGATTTTTACCGGTATATTGAATATATGTAAACAAATACAGGGCAAGAGCCTTGTTTACATGGCAAAGAATTGTGAACTCTGTATCTTGCTTATAACTTAACGACTGACTCTCAAATTTCATTTTATCGTTAGAAATGCATTCCTAAAGCATTATATTTACATTCTACTGTGTTTTTCCATTAAATTCTGTGATCTTCAAATGCCTCTAAATGCAACAAGTAGTCAAAGGTTAAAATGACGAGTTTTATTATGACGTCACAAACGTTGAACGCTATAAACTGCAACGTCACAAGCGAAAATCAAAGTTCACGCTTGTTGCTGTTACTGTGGCTCTTCCATTAATATTAACTTACCCTTAGGATAAGATAGGAATTTTAAGGTATGAATCACATTTGCAGACAAGGCAAGAAGTTAAAAAATGTAAATATAAGCATTAAATCATGATGTTTTGAAGTATACACTCTCATAACTGCAGCGGTGTGTGCATACAAATTTTCATAACGCGCTAACGCGCGTTACTCAATTTGTATGCACACACCGCTGCAGTTATGAGAGTGTATACTTAAAAAAATCATGATTCAATGCTATAGTAAATAATAAATACAAACAAATAGAAGGCATTCAGAAGTTGGAGTTCTATTCGCTTTTCGCTATTCACTATTCGAATAGCGAATAGAATTCTCTGGTCGGTTCGCTATTCAAATTACCGTAAACATGCTAATAAACGTAAATTCAAAATTCCACATAAACTTTCCTTTTTCAATGTTAAGAAACAGTTATATATTAAAAATCATATCTTGCTGACCAGACCTGAACATTGACATAATTAGCTAGCCTGACGAAAAGGTAAGAAATTCATCATACTGTTGCAATGGGATATCTTTCAAGGGGCTGGCTAACACCCTGTATCCCATATTTGGGCCTTCATATTTAGAGGAGGTGGGGCCCCGGGAATGCCCAGTCGACCCTCAAAAGGAATTGGGTTTACACGACCGTTAACAGGCTTAGCTAGCCTGGCGAAAATTGGAAATTTAGTACAATACAGTTATAATGGGATATCTTTCAAGGGGCTGGCTAACACCCTGTATCCCATATTTGGGCCTTCATATTTAGAGGAGGTGGGGCCCCGGGAATGCCCAGTCGACCCTCAAAAGGAATTGGGTTTACACGACCGTTAACAGGCTTCGCTAGCCTGGCGAAAATTGGAAATTTAGTACAATACAGTTATAATGGGATATCTTTCAAGGGGCTGGCTAACACCCTGTATCCCATATTTGGGCCTTCATATTTAGAGGAGGTGGGGCCCCGGGAATGCCCAGTCGACCCTCAAAAGGAATTGGGTTTACACGACCGTTAACAGGCTTAGCTAGCCTGGCGAAAATTGGAAATTTCGTATAATACAGTTATAATGGGATATCTTTCAAGGGGCTGGCTAACACCCTGTATCCCATATTTGGGCCTTCATATTTGGAAGAGGTGGGGCCCCGGGAATGCCCAGTCGACCCTCAAAAGGAATTGGGTTTACACGACCGTTAACAGGCTTAGCCAGCCTGGCGAAAATTGGAAATTTCGTATAATACAGTTATAATGGGATATCTTTCAAGGGGCTGGCTAACACCCTGTATCCCATATTTGGGCCTTCATATTTAGAGGAGGTGGGGCCCCGGGAATGCCCAGTCGACCATCAAAAGGAATTGGGTTTACACGACCGTTAACAGGCTTAGCTAGCCTGGCGAAAATTGGAAATATCGTATAATACAGTTATAATGGGATATCTTTCAAGGGGCTGGCTAACACCCTGTATCCCATATTTGGGCCTTCATATTTGGAGGAGGTGGGGAGCCGGGAATGCCCAGTCGACCCTCAAACGGAATTGGGTTTACACGACCGTTAACAGGCTTAGCCAGCCTGGCGAAAATTGGAAATTTCGTATAATACAGTTATAATGGGATATCTTTCAAGGGGCTGGCTAACACCCTGTATCCCATATTTGGGCCTTCATATTTGGAGGAGGTGGGGCCCCGGGAATGCCCAGTCGACCCTCAAACGGAATTGGGTTTACACGACCGTTAACAGGCTTAGCCAGCCTGGCGAAAATTGGAAATTTCGTATAATACAGTTATAATGGGATATCTTTCAAGGGGCTGGCTAACACTCTGTATCCCATATTTGGGCCTTCATATTTAGAGGAGGTGGGGCCCCGGGAATGCCCAGTCGACCCTCAAAAGGAATTGGGTTTACACGACCGTTAACAGGCTTAGCCAGCCTGGCGAAAATTGGAAATTTCGCATAATACAGTTATAAAGGGATATCTTTCAAGGGGCTGGCTAACACCCTGTATCCCATATTTGGGCCTTCATATTTGGAGGAGGTGGGGCCCCGGGAATGCCCTGTCGACCCTCAAAAGGAATTGGGTTTACACGACCGTTAACAGGCTTAGCCAGCCTGGCGAAAATTGGAAATTTCGCATAATACAGTTATAAAGGGATATCTTTCAAGGGGCTGGTTAACACCCTGTATCCCATATTTGGGCCTTCATATTTGGAGGAGGTGGGGCCCCGGGAATGCCCAGTCGACCCTCAAAAGGAATTGGGTTTACACGACCGTTAACAGGCTTAGCCAGCCTGGCGAAAATTGGAAATTTCGTATAATACAGTTATAATGGGATATCTTTCAAGGGGCTGGCTAACACCCTGTATCCCATATTTGGGCCTTCATATTTAGAGGAGGTGGGGCCCCGGGAATGCCCAGTCGACCCTCAAAAGGAATTGGGTTTAGACGACCGTTAACAGGCTTAGCCAGCCTGGCGAAAATTGGAAATTTCGCATAATACAGTTATAAAGGGATATCTTTCAAGGGGCTGGCTAACACCCTGTATCCCATATCTGGGCCTTCATATTTGGAGGAGGTGGGGCCCCGGGAATGCCCAGTCGACCCTCAAAAGGAATTGGGTTTACACGACCGTTAACAGGCTTAGCCAGCCTGGCGAAAATTGGAAATTTCGCATAATACAGTTATAAAGGGATATCTTTCAAGGGGCTGGCTAACACCCTGTATCCCATATTTGGGCCTTCATATTTGGAGGAGGTGGGGCCCCGGGAATGCCCAGTCGACCCTCAAAAGGAATTGGGTTTATACGACCGTTAACAGGCGTAGTCAGCCTGGCGAAAATTGGAAATTTCGCATAATACAGTTATAATGGGATACCTTTCAAGGGGCTGGCTAACACCCTGTATCCCATATTTGGGCCTTCATATTTGGAGGAGGTGGGGCCCCGGGAATGCCCAGTCGACCCTCAAAAGGAATTGGGTTTACACGACCGTTAACAGGCTTAGCCAGCCTGGCGAAAATTGGAAATTTCGTATAATACAGTTATAAAGGGATATCTTTCAAGGGGCTGGCTAACACCCTGTATCCCATATTTGGGCCTTCATATTTGGAGGAGGTGGGGCCCCTGGAATGCCCAGTCGACCCTCAAAAGGAATTGGGTTTACACGACCGTTAACAGGCTTAGCCAGCCTGGCGAAAATTGGAAATTTCGCATAATACAGTTATAAAGGGATATCTTTCAAGGGGCTGGCTAACATCCTGTATCCCATATTTGGGCCTTCATATTTGGAGGAGGTGGGGCCCCGGGAATGCCCAGTCGACCCTCAAAAGGAATTGGGTTTACACGACCGTTAACAGGCTTAGCCAGCCTGGCGAAAATTGGAAATTTCGCATAATACAGTTATAAAGGGATATCTTTCAAGGGGCTGGCTAACACCCTGTATCCCATATTTGGGCCTTCATATTTGGAGGAGGTGGGGCCCCGGGAATGCCCAGTCGACCCTCAAAAGGAATTGGGTTTACACGACCGTTAACAGGCGTAGTCAGCCTGGCGAAAATTGGAAATTTCGCATAATACAGTTATAATGGGATACCTTTCAAGGGGCTGGCTAACACCCTGTATCCCATATTTGGGCCTTCATATATGGAGGAGGTGGGGCCCCGGGAATGCCCAGTCGACCCTCAAAAGGAATTGGGTTTACACGACCGTTAACAGGCTTAGCCAGCCTGGCGAAAATTGGAAATTTCGTATAATACAGTTATAATGGGATATCTTTCAAGGGGCTGGCTAACACCCTGTATCCCATATTTGGGCCTTCATATTTGGAGGAGGTGGGGCCCCTGGAATGCCCAGTCGACCCTCAAAAGGAATTGGGTTTACACGACCGTTAACAGGCTTAGCCAGCCTGGCGAAAATTGGAAATTTCGCATAATACAGTTATAAAGGGATATCTTTCAAGGGGCTGGCTAACACCCTGTATCCCATATTTGGGCCTTCATATTTGGAGGAGGTGGGGCCCCGGGAATGCCCAGTCGACCCTCAAAAGGAATTGGGTTTACACGACCGTTAACAGGCTTAGCCAGCCTGGCGAAAATTGGAAATTTCGCATAATACAGTTATAAAGGGATATCTTTCAAGGGGCTGGCTAACACCCTGTATCCCATATTTGGGCCTTCATATTTGGAGGAGGTGGGGCCCCGGGAATGCCCAGTCGACCCTCAAAAGGAATTGGGTTTACACGACCGTTAACAGGCTTAGCCAGCCTGGCGAAAATTGGAAATTTCGTATAATACAGTTATAATGGGATATCTTTCAAGGGGCTGGCTAACACCCTGTATCCCATATTTGGGCCTTCATATTTAGAGGAGGTGGGGCCCCGGGAATGCCCAGTCGACCCTCAAAAGGAATTGGGTTTACACGACCGTTAACAGGCTTAGCCAGCCTGGCGAAAATTGGAAATTTCGCATAATACAGTTATAAAGGTATATCTTTCAAGGGGCTGGCTAACACCCTGTATCCCATATTTGGGCCTTCATATTTAGAGGAGGTGGGGCCCCGGGAATGCCCAGTCGACCCTCAAAAGGAATTGGGTTTACACGACCGTTAACAGGCTTAGCCAGCCTGGCGAAAATTGGAAATTTCGTATAATACAGTTATAATGGGATATCTTTCAAGGGGCTGGCTAACACCCTGTATCCCATATTTGGGCCTTCATATTTAGAGGAGGTGGGGCCCCGGGAATGCCCAGTCGACCCTCAAAAGGATTTGGGTTTACACGACCGTTAACAGGCTTAGCCAGCCTGGCGAAAATTGGAAATTTCGCATAATACAGTTATAAAGGGATATCTTTCAAGGGGCTGGCTAACACCCTGTATCCCATATTTGGGCCTTCATATTTGGAGGAGGTGGGGCCCCGGGAATGCCCAGTCGACCCTCAAAAGGAATTGGGTTTACACGACCGGTAACAGGCTTAGCCAGCCTGGCGAAAATTGGAAATTTCGTATAATACAGTTATAATGGGATATCTTTCAAGGGGCTGGCTAACACCCTGTATCCCATATTTGGGCCTTCATATTTGGAGGAGGTGGGGCCCCGGGAATGCCCAGTCGACCCTCAAAAGGAATTGGGTTTACACGACCGTTAACAGGCTTAGCCAGCCTGGCGAAAATTGGAAATTTCGCATAATACAGTTATAAAGGGATATCTTTCAAGGGGCTGGCTAACACCCTGTATCCCATATTTGGGCCTTCATATTTGGAGGAGGTGGGGCCCCGGGAATGCCCAGTCGACCCTCAAAAGGAATTGGGTTTACACGACCGTTAACAGGCGTAGTCAGCCTGGCGAAAATTGGAAATTTCGCATAATACAGTTATAATGGGATACCTTTCAAGGGGCTGGCTAACACCCTGTATCCCATATTTGGGCCTTCATATTTGGAGGAGGTGGGGCCCCGGGAATGCCCAGTCGACCCTCAAAAGGAATTGGGTTTACACGACCGTTAACAGGCTTAGCCAGCCTGGCGAAAATTGGAAATTTCGTATAATACAGTTATAATGGGATATCTTTCAAGGGGCTGGCTAACACCCTGTATCCCATATTTGGGCCTTCATATTTGGAGGAGGTGGGGCCCCGGGAATGCCCTGTCGACCCTCAAAAGGAATTGGGTTTACACGACCGTTAACAGGCTTAGCCAGCCTGGCGAAAATTGGAAATTTCGTATAATACAGTTATAATGGGATATCTTTCAAGGGGCTGGCTAACACCCTGTATCCCATATTTGGGCCTTCATATTTAGAGGAGGTGGGGCCCCGGGAATGCCCAGTCGACCCTCAAAAGGATTTGGGTTTACACGACCGTTAACAGGTTTAGCCAGCCTGGCGAAAATTGGAAATTTCGCATAATACAGTTATAAAGGGATATCTTTCAAGGGGCTGGCTAACACCCTGTATCCCATATTTGGGCCTTCATATTTGGAGGAGGTGGGGCCCCGGGAATGCCCAGTCGACCCTCAAAAGGAATTGGGTTTACACGACCGTTAACAGGCTTAGCCAGCCTGGCGAAAATTGGAAATTTCGCATAATACAGTTATAAAGGGATATCTTTCAAGGGGCTGGCTAACACCCTGTATCCCATATTTGGGCCTTCATATTTGGAGGAGGTGGGGCCCCGGGAATGCCCAGTCGACCCTCAAAAGGAATTGGGTTTACACGACCGTTACCAGGCTTAGCCAGCCTGGCGAAAATTGGAAATTTCGTATAATACAGTTATAATGGGATATCTTTCAAGGGGCTGGCTAACACCCTGTATCCCATATTTGGGCCTTCATATTTAGAGGAGGTGGGGCCCCGGGAATGCCCAGTCGACCCTCAAAAGGAATTGGGTTTACATGACCGCTAGCTAAGCCTGTTACCGGTCGTGTAAACCCAATTCCTTTTGAGGGTCGACTGGGCATTCCCGGGGCCCCACCTCCTCCAAATATGAAGGCCCAAATGTGGGATACAGGATGTTAGCCAGCCCCCTGAAAGCTATCCCATTATAACTGTATTATGCGAAATTTCCAATTTTCGCCGGGCTAGCTAAGCCTGTTACCGGTCGTGTAAACCCAATTCCTTTTGAGGGTCGACTGGGCATTCCCGGGGCCCCACCTCCTCCAAATATGAAGGCCCAAATGTGGGATACAGGATGTTAGCCAGCCCCCTGAAAGCTATCCCATTATAACTGTATTATGCGAAATTTCCAATTTTCGCCGGGCTAGCTAAGCCTGTTACCGGTCGTGTAAACCCAAATCCTTTTGAGGGTCGACTGGGCATTCCCGGGGCCCCATCTCCTCCAAATATGAAGGCCCAAATGTGGGATACAGGATGTTAGCCAGCCCCCTGAAAGCTATCCCATTATAACTGTATTATGCGAAATTTCCAATTTTCGCCGGGCTAGCTAAGCCTGTTACCGGTCGTGTAAACCCAATTCCTTTTGAGGGTCGACTGGGCATTCCCGAGGCCCCGCCTCCTCCAAATATGAAGGCCCAAATGTGGGATACAGGATGTTAGCCAGCCCCCTGAAAGCTATCCCATTATAACTGTATTATGCGAAATTTCCAATTTTCGCCGGGCTAGCTAAGCCTGTTACCGGTCGTGTAAACCCAATTCCTTTTGAGGGTCGACTGGGCATTCCCGAGGCCCCGCCTCCTCCAAATATGAAGGCCCAAATGTGGGATACAGGATGTTAGCCAGCCCCCTGAAAGCTATCCCATTATAACTGTATTTTGCGAAATTTCCAATTTTCGCCGGGCTAGCTAAGCCTGTTACCGGTCGTGTAAACCCAATTCCTTTTGAGGGTCGACTGGACATTCCCGGGGCCCCACCTCCTCCAAATATGAAGGCCCAAATGTGGGATACAGGATGTTAGCCAGCCCCCTGAAAGCTATCCCATTATAACTTTATTATGCGAAATTTCCAATTTTCGCCGGGCTAGCTAAGCCTGTTACCGGTCGTGTAAACCCAATTCCTTTTGAGGGTCGACTGGGCATTCCCGGGGCCCCACCTCCTCCAAATATGAAGGCCCAAATGTGGGATACAGGATGTTAGCCAGCCCCCTGAAAGCTTTCCCATTATAACTGTATTATGCGAAATTTCCAATTTTCGCCGGGCTAGCTAAGCCTGTTACCGGTCGTGTAAACCCAATTCCTTTTGAGGGTCGACTGGGCATTCCCGGAGCTTCACCTCCTCCAAATATGAAGGCCCAAATGTGGGATACAGGATGTTAGCCAGCCCCCTGAAAGCTATCCCATTATAACTGTATTATGCGAAATTTCCAATTTTCGCCGGGCTAGCTAAGTATATTACCGGTCGTGTAAACCCAATTCCTTTTGAGGGTCGACTGGGCATTCCCGGGGCCCCACCTCCTCCAAATATGAAGGCCCAAATGTGGGATACAGGATGTTAGCCAGCCCCCTGAAAGCTATCCCATTATAACTGTATTATGCGAAATTTCCAATTTTCGCCGGGCTAGCTAAGCCTGTTACCGGTCGTGTAAACCCAATTTCTTTTGAGGGTCGCCTGGGCATTCCCGGGGCCCCACCTCCTCCAAATATGAATGCCCAAATGTGGGATACAAGATGTTAGCCAGCCTCCTGAAAGCTATCCCATTGCAAAAGTATGATTAATTTCTTACCTTTTCGCCAGGCTAGCTAATTAGGTCAATGTTCAGGTCTGGTCAGCAAGATATGATTTTCAATATATAACTGTTTCTTTACATTCAAAACGGGATGTTTATGTGGAATTTTAATTTACGTTTATTAGCATGTTTACGGTAATTTGAATAGCGAACCGACCAAAGAATTCTATTCGCTATTCGAATAGTGAATAGCGAAAAGCGAATAGAACTCCAACTTCTGAATGCCCAAATAGAATTAGACCAAAATCGTGACCATGCCCCTTTAAAATACACATAAAATTAAATTATAAAAATCTGCGTTGCGGGATCTATATACAATTTGTGTTATTGACGATCTCCATAGCAATGTAATTTGGGAAATTAAGTGAAGACTAGACGTATCAAAATTAATAAAAAAAATATTAAAAAAAAGATAACAATGCCGCCTTGGAATTCAGAACGATGGCTTTAGAATTGTCGATAATGGAATTAACTCACTGCTTGAACATAGGGGCTTACTTTGTAATTAAGAACTCAATGTTAACTACAGAGAAAAACCAATTTGAAAAAAAAATGTATAATGACAACTCAAGCTCAAAAGCCATGTTTCTATATCATCAAAGGGGTAAACCTTTAATTCTACAAGCTCTAAAAACGTCTGCAACTGTGGAACCATTAGAATTCATGGTGGGTCAATTTTCGTGGTATTCAGAAGAAACAAGAAGAAAAATCCCCGCATATTCTTTTTTATACTCAATACCAGGTATGTTTTCCTTTATCAAAATATTTCAAGACCAATTCAATTTCTGAGTCTTTATTCGTTGAGGATGTAAATTCGTGGGAAATGGCTACCCACGAATACCATGAAAAATGAGCCACCATGAATTCTAGTGATTCCTGTTTAAATCTGCATGCGCTAAACCAGCTCTTTTTCTTGCATTATTATCCCCTCGCGTAACTTGTTGCGAAGGGGATATAGCATCGCTGCTTTGCGTGTACATGTATGTGAGTCTGTTTCAGCCTTTTAAGCAAAATTCAAATAAAACCATCGCACGCATGTTCATGAAACTTCGTACACTTTATAAGCACTGTTAAAGAACAAACCTTATTCATTTTCAAATACTTCTGTTAAATATTTATTTAAATTTGTTAAAATTAGTTTAATGAACGACTTGACAAAAGACATTTCCGGTTCACAAAAGTTAACATTTCAGATCCATTCTCTCACCAGAGGTCGTGCTACACAAGTTTCGCTTACACGTGTAAGCGAAACTTGTGTAGCACGACCTCTGGTGAGAGAATGATTTCAGATCAACAACTTGATATTTTTGTTGGATTAAGGCCCTGTAAGGTAACGTTTTTTTTTTAGAAATTGGGAGTTGGAAGGATGTCCAAAGTGAAAAATTGAAGCGAACAGGAGATTAAGTTCATCTCATTTCAATCAAAACAAGCAGCCATGTTAGCCAAATTTCCGGCAATACACTGTATTTCCCGAATATATAAGAGAAGAACATATTTATAATTCTGAAGAGACTTTGACGAATATCGTCAACATTATTAACCGGGAATTCATTTCATGTTAATCGCTCTAGATACATTTCTCTATTCAAAAAAAAAAAAAAAAAAAAAAAAAAAAAATGGGTTTGAAATTAGGACGTTAACTCGAATTTCCCCATAGAGCAGACTACAAAACGCCAGATCTTTAGCTACGTTTCATACTTATTATGAAACTTAAATTTACCAACACTAATTGTCTAAATGCGTAATGAATGTCACTGAATAAAGAGAATAAAACTTCAAAACTAATTTTTAAAGTGTTTGTGGTGTGTTTCGCTGGTAATGAGAGGAATTGTACAACCACGTATATGTAACACACCCCACATGGTTACACCCCAGAGTGTGAATGGGGATAAAAATTATCGAAGTATTTTGATTCAAAATGGTTTTAAAAAGATATATATCTGGTCTCTTCAATTACATGTATATTACTTAATAATGCATCCCCCACAATATTTCATTTCGCGAGGGGATGCTCCGCTTTGCGGTGCCCTTGTTTTTATAGTTTTTTAGTTCACCTGAGCTGAAAGCTCAAGGGAGCTTTTCTGATCACTTTTTGTCCGGCGTCCGTCTGTCTGTCCGTCTGTCCGTCCGTCTGTCTGTCCGTAAACTTTTTACATTTTTGACTTCTTCTCCAGAACCACTGGTCCGATTTGAACCAAACTTGGCACAAAGCATCCTTAGGTTAAGGGGATTCAAGTTTGTTAATATGAAGGGCCACACCCTCTTTCAAGGGGAGATAATTAAAAAGCATTGAAAATTTGTTGGTATTTTTCAAAAATCTTCTTCTCAAAAACCATTCGGCCAGAAAAGCTGAAACTTGTGTGGAAGCATCCTCAGGTAGTGTAGATTCAAGTTTGTTCAAATCATGACCCCCGGGGGTAGGGTGGGGCCACAATGGGGGGGGGGTCGAATTTTTACATAGGAATATATAGGGTAAATCTTTAAAAATCTTCTTATCTGAAACTGATCAGCCAGGAAAGCTGAAACTTGTGCGGAAGCATCTTCAGGTGGTGTAGATTCAAGTTTGTTCAAATCATGATCCCCAGGGGTAGGGTGGGGCCACAATGGGGGGGGGGGTCGAATTTTTACATAGGAATATATAGAGTAAATCTTTAAAAATCTTCTTCTCTGAAACTGATCAGCCGGAAAAGCTGTAACTTGTGTGGAAGCATCCTCAGGTAGTGTAGATTCAAGTTTTGTTCAAATGATGATCCCCAGGGGTAGGGTGGGGCCACAATGGGGGAGTCGAAATTTTACATATAGGAATATATAGAGAAAAATCTTTAAAAATCTTCTTCTCAGAAACCGATCGGCCAGAAAAGCTTTAACTTGTGTGAAAGCATTCTCGGTTAGAGTAGATTCAAGTTGGATAAAATCATGATCCCGAGGGGTAGGGTGGGGCCACAGTGGGGGAGGGGGGTCAAATTTTCTCATTTGAATATTTAGAGAAAAATCTTTAAAAAATCTTCTTCTCAGAAACCGATTGGGCACAAAAGCTGCAACTTGTGTTGAAGCATCCTCAGGTAGGGAAGATTCAAATTGTTTGAATATGATTTTGACAAATTTTAATCTAGACTATTTGAAGACTGAACTGACTAAAGTTAGAGCTATTCTAGACAATTTGTGTTTTAGAAGATTTTTCCCTATATATTCCTATGTAAAAATTTGGCACCCCCTTCCAATTGTGGCCCCACCCTACCCCCAGGGATAATGATTTTTCAGGAGTAGGGTTGGGCCACATGGCAGGGGGGGGGGTCCAATTTTACAAAGGAAAACATTTAAATTGTTCACAAAAACTCAAATGAATTTATATATGGTTTTACTTATATGCAAGCATTTTGACATATTGTTGATTCTTTAAAATTGTTTAGACTCTGGCCCCTGGACAATTCTTAGACCTCACAAGGGGTTCAAAGTTTGATGTAGGTTTATAATCCATATATAAACAGTTGTTTAAGTCTGATCATCTTCTCGAGAACTGCAATGCTCAATATGTGATATGACTGTAAAATCACCCTGTTACAAAGGGGCTCAATGATAAACATAAGAATATGCAGAGGAATTTTTTTTTATACAGGATCTATTATACGACATTGTTCAGATATTTTGTATATGACTCCATAAAGCTGATTTTATTATGTCTGTTGTTGCTCAGGTGAGCGATGTGGCCCATGGGCCTCTTGTTTGATTTACTGAATACAAGTATCTGGTATTTAAATCAATCTGCCTACTGTATTGAACCATGCTTATTTTGTGTAAATATTTTAATAATATTAATATTATTTAATAATCGTACCGCATTATACCGGTATATACATAAACTTGTAATTTGCGATTACCAATCATTAGGTAAAGTCCTTTTAATGCACGTTCTTTTATCCTAAAGTAAGTCCTTATTTGCATGATGTCGATATCTCTTACAGTTCTTTATGTCCTATCAGCCAAAAACATACATGATTGTACGCATCTATATATCAAGTTGCTTTTAAAAGTCCTAGAAAACTATCATGTTAGGCTCTCGAGTAGAACACATTTTCAGCAATGCCCAGGAGCATGCAAACTATTTATATTGACATATTGATATATTTTTTTTTCAATTTATTTATGCTTATTTCAGATCATTTAATTCACGTCACTCTCGATCCGTCTGCTTACTATAAACATGGTTAGTACTCTGTCCCAACCCATGATTATGGAATTCACGTTAATACTGAAGTCAGTTCCATTTAATAAGACCTTGGACTTTCATTAGGACGTAGCTATATCTATTTCTTGCGTCAAAACAAGTTAAAAATGACGCGGTTTGAAACGAAATATGCACCGATTGCGTAATCTTAGCTCAAAAGCCAGACAAATCTTCTTAAATTCAAAGAGCCATGGCTGATTGGCTAGCAATGAAATAGACATGCCTACGTCACATTGATGTTTGACACAATTACCCAAAGTCCAAGCTCTTGTTAAAATGGTACTATCTTAAACATTTATGAAAAACATCTGATTTAACGGGCAGCGGTTATTACAAATCATGACTATTGTACAATAAGTTTATTACATATATCATATACCTGTGAGCGTCATAGTTCACGAATAGTAATGTACACCCTTCAGAATGTCTTTTTCAAAAACTTAACCAACCTTCATATGCATACATGTATGATGAGTATGACCATTATCAAAGGGTGTCACAAATAAGTAAATTACCAGGACCTCAGGAAGCAATATACTAATATCATTAGGAATGTACATATTGATCGAAATATTGATTGTTCAGAAACCTATAAGAGGAGGTTGCAATGGTCCTTTTTTAATTTTCCTTTCCATTGGCGGCACAAACCGAAAATCAAACAGAATGCCCACAAATATAACATGTCCCGAAATGAAAAATGGCACATTGGTCGTGCATGTTGTAAATTATACGCATTCATCAACGGCGCTACTTTTTCTGTTTTGGATTTCTGTCTCTAGCCTCTTTGCGATATTCTGGGTCTCTCGCTCAATGTACAAACAAAACAGATTCTCTCAGCCGCGGTTTCTTGCCATTGCTGTTTGCACCTGTGATTTCCTGTATGCAGGTGAGTGTGAAAATTAATTAATCTATAATAAAATATAAATTCTTTGAAATTATGATGCAAAAAGTTATTTTACTTATTTTTATATAACTAAAAAAAAAGTTTCGATTTGAAACCATTGTAGATGTCACGGTGACTGATTTTCTTTAATGTGCTCTAAATTAAGACTGGGTATCTTATTATTCCATCAATTTCATAATAATTTTAAAAAAAGTTAACATGAACAATTTTAAGAAAATCTGATTTCTTTACATTCGTACCTAATACATGTAATGGGTCTATATCAGAAATTCAAAAAAAAACTTTTTTTCTTCATGAGTTCATATTTTGGTTGCCAAAACCGTTTCAATGGTAACAAGACGCAAATTGAATACAAAAATGCAGTTCTGGTTACCCAACACTATTTTGCTTGACTGAGAGATCAAAATGTTCTCATTCCTTGGCTTATTTTTAAAATGATATGCGTACTTTTGAATGTATTCCAAACCATCAATAACAAATTGGCTATGACCGTGATTATAATCTTCAAACAATAAATGCCATTCTATAATAGCGTTATGTTTATTTGAAATTTGATGAAACTTATGTTCATTATCGACCCTAGATAAATGCAATAGTTTGGTTAACTTTGAAATTTCGATAAAATGTGAAACCATTAGTTTCAATACGCTGATAAATAGCTACGGGGAATAATCTTCTAGGATACTTTTTACACTCTAATTAACATTAAAAAACCGTCTAAATAAAAGCTTACTACTCCTATTTAATAAAGACTAAATGTACTTTTGAAAAAACACACAAATAAAAAACAGCACATTTTCTTTTTATTGTACAAAATTACAACTGGGATTGGGCACAAGTTCAAGAACTTAGACCACTCTCTCCCAATACAAGTATATAATACAGAACATATAATGTTTACACAACATGTAAGGTCAACAGATCATATAAAAGTTTTATATAAAATTATAAAACTTGAATAAGTTCTAACGATAAACTGGTGTATCTAAAACGTCTATATTGAAGTTAGAAAAACCGGATGCCTACAGAAAATGTATTTGGATAATTTAATGATGCAAGTAATTTTTGATCTGTGATGATATAATTATTTATTTATTTATATATTTTTGTGCATGAATATTTATAGGTCACTTAATTAAACTTTTTTTTTTTGGTTAATGTGGGTAAAAAAAACCATAACTCACGTCAGACGCAGTTTAAGAATTCATAAATCATTTATTATAAGTACATGTACTAGATGATAGCCCGCGCAAGCTCGAGCAATAACACTTTACATATTAATGGGCTTCGTATGCACTAGGTCTGAATTCTTTCTTATTTTTTTTTAAATTTCTTAACAATTATGTTCTTGAAATTGAAATCATTTAATATTTATTAGCTTGATGAGATATTGGCGCTTCTGATTGGTCGAAAAATTTCTTTGATACCTGCATCAATAAAATTTTTGCCGGATCTACTTTTCTCAACTGTTCTGATTTAACACTATTTATAGAACGGGAATTTCCAAAATAAACACTGTCAACAAAATCTAAAGTTGTGTCTGTTTAATTGTTAGCAAACAAAATACAACTTTAAAAATATAAAAAATTAAAAGTTTAGCCTTGAAAAATAAACAATACACAAAATTTAATTCACTAAATAGAAAATTAAGCGTCTTCTTACGATTTCGTCTGCTTGCGATCAACGATCAGCATTTACGGCGAGGCTGGCTGAATAATTATAGCGGACATACAGGCCTATACACTTTACGGTAACACTGCTGTTCAAATTTGGTAACGATGAGTTTTAAATTAACACACGTACATGATCGGTCATCAGAATAAGCATCGTAAAGCATTTAGCTATGGGTAGTGCATCAACTCCTTCGGCGTATTCCAAGCGGCAGATATATCATTTATAAGATTAGTACATCACAGGCTATCTAGTTACTACAACATTATAGGCCTACATACTATTATTTGTCGACATATCAACTATTTCGTCCACGATCGCGTCTCCTTGCATCCAGTTGCATATTCCAGCGATCTAACTCACATCAAAACCAGTTTTAACGAATCTTGCTGCATAGTGAATAGCATCACAAGCCATCGCATGTAATTTCCGTTTGTTGTCAATTCAGCCGGTTCAGATTTCAACTTTCTATTTGTGTTTAATCCATTAAATTCAGCTCAATAGCCCTGCTTCAGCTGAAGGCGCATCCATTTTGAATATTGTTGCTGTTACTGTTTTGTATTCATACGCGCGGCTTCATTTACATTATTTACATTTTTGATCAATGACACTTCACATTTTATGATTTGAAATTTTTTTATTAAATGATAAGAAATGAATTTAATAATTTTTCTATTGATGGACGTATCAAAGAAAAAATTGACCGGAAAACTTTTTCATCAATGCGCGTAGTTTTCCGGTCAATTTTTTCTTTGATACGTCGATCAATGGAAAAATTATTAAATTCATTTCTTAAGGTATCCGATCCATAATAGCCCCAGATTCAGTGAATCTTGATGCATAACAGATATGTATGGGCTTAATACTCAGTATACTTGGACATAATTTTCATGTTTAAGTATCAATATGTAAGAGTGGAATGTGTCCTAATTATTGACCTTTTCCTTTTCTTGAAGAGTTGCTCCCCTTTGCTTTTAAGGAGGTTGGATCCTGCGATCATAAGTCTCTAAGTTTTTTCCTGAAGTATTTTTTAAAAATCTACATACATAGCTAAAGCAAATTTCAAAACTAAATTTTGGGGTCTATATGCTCCTTTCGGTGCTACAGTGTATTTAATATGACCTTTTCTGCACTGAAAGTGCAAATTGCACATAAATCGCTTTTTCCTCAATAATTTTTAATCGGAATAAACCATGGCATCAAATACAAATTTATATTATTTAAAATTAATAAAATTAAAATAATCATAAAGAAAAAGTTTGCAATTTCTTCACCTAATTGATATTTTGACCTTTTTGCACTGATAAAACGCTGTTTGTATCCATTAACGATGCAACATGCAATAAAATTATTTAAAAGTCTCAAACTTTTTCTCAAATTTTAATAGACTTGTCAAAAATATCTTACAAATTCAAAAAATAAAACCAAAAGTATGGGTCTATGATGTAAATTTTGAGATAGAGCATGAAATAAGCTAATTTTAGGCAAAAATTGGAGTTCATTTTTTCTTGACTTTTATGAAATATTAGTTAAATGTGCCAATATATGTCGATAGAAATATTGAAATATTGTTAAAATGTGTTTTTTGAAACAACACGAAGATAATCCAATGCATAAACTAGCTGGAAATTTGGTCTGCACTGAATATAAGGAAGCTAAAATTACAGTACTCTAAAACAACTGAATTATGAAAAATGTTCATTTTCTTCTTAAAAACCTTCCGCCACAAAATATAGTCCCTTACTTAACTCTGTAATTTTTTTTATTTTTCCTTAACCATTTTAGTCAAAATAGTTTATTTGGCATTGTAAAATAGGAATTTACAAGTAGAATTAATATATGACACAGAATTTCCAGACTAGAGGTGACCCAAAATGGCTACCCAAAATCAGAGGATCGAACCTCTTTAATATATAAAAATTAATTCTAAAAAAATCTACACGGTATAAAATTTATTTTCAATTGTTTTTGTATTCCTAATGATAAAATACATCTTTCCACCGAAGCATTTTTTTTATATTCTCAGTATTTACTTTTTTATTTAAAAAAAATATGCTTGTCCCCATAGACCTTAATGCAATCTTAATTAATTAATTACTGCTTAGTTAATAATATTTTTGAAATTTCTCTCGGTAAATCTTTTTCTACTATAAATTGCTTTAGATTAATATCAGAGTATTTAATACATGATGGATATTCAAGGTTAGAAAAATTAGGTCCTTATATGGATCGGATACCTTAAATAATTTAATTTTGGTTGTAACGCGCTTTTTGATTGACTAAAAGAATTATTTTATATCATATAAAGAATGTTGCCTACGTCATAGTAAGACTAACGTCAAAAAGCGCTTCGCGGTTTATAAAGCGTAAACTGCCACAAACCATTTGATATCGTATAAAACTAATAAATATTGAATTCATTCCTTAAATAAAAAAAAAGCAACTGGTTGGATATTAAGATGAGCGTACATGGCTGATAATCTAAACCAAAATTGATCATATATGATTTAGTTGAATCTATACTTATAAATTAAGACATTTCGCCAATAAACTACGAAACGCCTGCACCATAGTAACTGCTTATACCTTTGGTATTTCAACATGTGTGATATGATGTCCGTAAGCTATAATTGAATTTTACCTGATAAATAATTATTAAGAAATAAATTAAAAACCTACTTTCATTTTCGATAAACCAGCTCGAAATAGCAAAAATGAGAGTAAGGTGGTAGACATGCACGCTTTAGCGGTTCCAAGTCAATGGGAGTTAGCATTAATATTTATCATTGCAATGAAATAATATTGAATGATTACGTAAACAGTGAATATAATTATTAGGAATTTACTTGGATTATACATAGAAGTTAAAATTTGACAAATACTGATTATCTCAGAGATTGCAAAGATATATTTTTATTTGTATATTATTAAATTATTTATTGGCGATAATGGGCACGGCTGATATATATATATATATATATGGCCGAGTGGTTAGCGCGGTGGCCGCTCACTGCTAGGAGAATGATTCCAGAGGTCGTGAGTTCAAGCCCCGGCCGGGGCGGAGGTGGAGCTCCAATAAGGTGAATTTTTTTCTGTGCTTTATGTATATCTTTATCATTCACTATGGGCAGGTATATGTCAATTTGAGAGTTATTGCAATGCTTGTGCTTATTATATGTATATATCTATGCAATGAATATCGCCTCGATCCTCTCAAATTGTCGTTTAACTGTATTCCACCTGTATCTCAAACGACCGTGTAGTGAGCGACCAGCGCGCTAGGTTCCGTTCGTCGTCGAAAGCAAGATTTTGTCTTGCCTAGATGGCCGAGTGGTTAGCGCGATGGCCGCTCACTGCTAGGAGAATGGGTTCCAGAGTTCAAGCCCCGGCCGGGACGGAGGTGGAGCTCCAATAAGGTGAATTTCTCTGTGCTATATATATATATATATATATATATATATATATATATATATATATATATATATATATATCAATTTATAAGTCAAATAGAATGTTTGTTCTAAATTCAAATCAATATACAGTTTAAGCAAATGTGACCTTGACACTGGGAGGTGCAGCAGTCAAGGCCAAAGTTTCCAACAACAACAACAATTGTAAGTTGAACATATGACAGCAATGTGACCTTGTTCCTGAGAGGTGCAGGGCTCAAGGTCAAAGTTCAACTCATATTAAATGTCAGCATATATGACCTTGACCCAGGGAGGTGCAGCGGTCAAGCCAAAGTTTTCAACAACAACAAATGGGCATTTAAGAGAAGAGCCGCTCGATACGCCACAAGACCCCAAAACGTGAGTGCTTTGCAAATAGCACTTCCGCTTGGGGCCTCCGCCACCATGGGGACATTGGGTGGGGGCTTAGAGCAGCATCCCTTGAGCCGTGTCCTGCCAAGGTTGAATTAGAGCTATTGTGGCTGCGGGTAGGTCGATTCACCGTGACACATAATTTCTTCCTTGTATAGTGTTGAGGAAAATTTGATTCCCTAGGTCCGACAGGTGTACCCCATCCCTTTGAAAAAAATGTGAGTGGTCAGATATATATGGGCATTGTACCACTGAACCCCCTATCTCACAAACCTTATTCGTAATGAAAGAATTAATACGCTTTCTTGCCCTTTCCATAGCCATTATTTTTTCGGAGTAACACCGTAATATAATGTGTACATATGGGAACTCCCAACTCAAGTATTGAAGCAATTTTATGATTGCTAACATTATTTTTTAACGGAAATTTTGCCCAAGTCATTCCCCCCACAATTAATAAAAATAGGACTTGGGAGAGGACCTACTTGCGTTAAGACTTGCAATTTCTGAATCGCATTGCCTTTATCCAATCCACCAGAACCTTGCCACCACAATGTGATGTTCAATCTATCTAGATTAAGATCTGTCCCGCCCGGGCGAAGGGATGATTCTACGAATGCCCTCGTAATTATTGATGAGCCAAACATCCAAATAACCTGTTTTACAATATAGGCATACGAATGTATGATTTGTAACAGTTTGATCTTCATCTCCCCGACGTCTGAATAATGTCTGATGGGTACCCTTTAAGTGCCAATTCAGTGCATTTGTTTTAATTTTCATACATTTTATACCACGACAGATTGGTAGTAAACCTTAGACATTAATTTGTAAACAATTAGGGACCAGATTGTGTTCTAAGTCTATATAAATAAATGATGTTGAAGTTAAATTGCGGGGGGGGGGGGGGTTGACTACCATTTCCAATTTTTTTTTCTCCCAAATCAGTCTTTTATCTGAAATTCTCATTTAGGACAGTGATAAAAATTGTAGTGAAATTTGACCTAAAGATTTACAATTTAGAGATATGACGTCCTAAATACCCACTCACTGGTTTAAAAAATCATTAACAAGTTATCATTTTCCACTCAGCTGTAACAAAATGTACCAATACAGCTTAGATTTTACATCCCTCAGCTAAATATTTAGCGATGCAATTTTTTGTTTCAATTTTAAAGAATATGTTAAGAAAACAATTAAGAAAAAAAATCGGACACAGTATAAA
The DNA here is from genome assembly GCA_020458035.1 of Magallana ariakensis. Lineage (NCBI taxonomy): Eukaryota > Metazoa > Mollusca > Bivalvia > Ostreida > Ostreidae > Magallana > Magallana ariakensis. Next base: position 23,186,071 of record CM035815.1, on the reverse strand, counting down.
CGGAAATGAAAAAACAAAAAAGTTCATTTTAGCATTGTGTCTTTAATAGGTAAAGTGTTCAGACCCGCGCTTGTGCAGGATATCATCTACATGTAGTTACAATTTTTTTTTTCGGCCTTTTACTGTTTGTCTCATATGCAGTTTAATGTTGAAGCTGAAAATATTTCCTGTTTTGCTTTATCTATCGTATCAAATGTTATCCCTCAATCGCATAAACATTTACATACAGTGTACATACATGTAAGGATTTTTATTTTAAAACTTGAATGGTGTAGTGCGTCGTTTCTCTTTTCTAAATTTTGTTCTTCGTATCAAATTTCAGTGTTATTTTAAAAACTGTCCGAAATAATTTGGGGACAGTTCGTTTAAAATTCATTATTTTAAATTTTAATTTCAGATAAAAGCCTGCTTTGAAAAAAAAGTGGGAGGCGGTCAAGCCCCCTTTCCTTCCCGATGCAACGTCCCCGTTTTATGCGTACATCATTTATACAGAAAGATTTCATATATATATACCATTAGAGTTGTCTTCGCAATCTGTTCATGGTTCAAAAATTAGCATCTAAGGTTTACTACCGATTTGTCAGTGATTTAAAAAATGTATGTAATCTAAGCACGTGAGTGCATGGATATTATTTATTTGTACATTTTAAACCAAAGTCCGATCCAAGGTATCTGCCCGATGCATGATGAACTCGCCCTACACTTTTCGACATGTTGTTAATTATTCAGCCCACTTTCTTAGGTACCTTGTTCGTTGTGCATTATCGAGAAAGTTCTTTCCATCAAAACTAAGATTGTGCATTCAAGAAACGAATTGGGGCATTTTATTTATCCAACATCTAAATTCCTGTGTATACTTGAATAAATTTACGGTAATATATTTTATATTATTATACTATATATAAATAATATTATTTTTTCCCAGAATAATATTTATATACATGTATCCTTGTAAGCATAAATATTTTCATATATTTACATTTTTCAGTGTCTTTGCCTGTGATAACACTTGCGTATTGATTTTGTACTGTACAGTCCAATAATTCAAATGACGTATATTTGGGGCACATGCGGGGGTGCTTATTTACATTCAAATATTTAATCGTTCTATTGCTGAAAATAATATAAATAATTATAAGTAATGAAGAAGGATTCTTGAATATTATGAGGTGATAATTTCGGTTGGGGCATGATCAAATCTATCATAAAGCCCTTCAGGCTTAATTGGATTTGATCATGCCCCGACCAAAATAATCACCTCATAATACTCAAAGAATGATTCCTTATTCCTTTAACAATCTCCCACTGACTTGGATCCGCCAAAGCAAAGCGTGTCTACCACTTTACTCTCATTTTTGCTATTTCGGGGTGGTGTACGAAAATGAAAGTATGTTTTTATTTAATTTAACGATAATTACCGATCAAGTAAAATTCAATTATAGTTTATGAACATCATCTCACACGTGTTCAAATATCAAAGGTGTCAGCAGTAACTCCGGTTCAGACATTTCCTAGTTTATTGGCAATATCTCTTCATTTATAACTATAGATAAAATATAAACGTTGTTAGCTTAAAACAGAACACTACAATATGATCCGTTTGAATGCATATTAAGAAGTTAAAGGAATGCGTACCGGGATTTGTCAGTAAATACGAGTAAAAAGTGTTGACAAAAAACTAATATTTCCTAATTAATATTTAATAAATGCAATTATTTCATTAGCAGAGTAGATATTTAATGTACCGGTATGTAAGAGAAGTTTTAATAATCTAAAAAAAACCCAACGATCTATAATTATCTATGTGGGCACATTATAAAATTAATCAAATATTTCCTTTCTAAATCCGTGAAATTTTGTAAAAAGTCGTCGAACATTTCAAAAACTCAGTTATAATGCTCATAAAGTTTCTACTGTTTTAAACAAACTAGAATTCCTTTTATATACCGACCTTATCAAATTCTGATTCAGCTGCTGATTAAAATATATACAGGTAGAGCAGCAGACCTAACGGTACTTATTAAACGCAACGACAAATCACAACAACGAAAAACAGCAACGTTCTCCATATTTTATGTCGTTGACTACAGAAAAGTTGAAATAAAAAATCTTTTAATCTATGATATACGTTGCTTGATTTTCGACGTCCAATGAGAGAGGTGAACAATCTCACCAAGACGCCGTTAGAGAAGGGCTTCGAATTTTGTCCAGTGGGATCTTTATCAGGCTTTTCCCTACTGCGACAACTCCTACGTCCACACCTCACATCTAAGCAAGAGAAAAGTTGCCATCGATTTTTATCAGACAAGACTCGAACGGGGGTCGTTTGCAATCGAAGCTGGCGATTAACCGAATCCTCTATTATGGAGATCTTTTGTCTTATATAAGACAGTAATATAGGAAGCAAATTGAAAGTGGGGGGGGGGGGGTAGACATTTCAAAAACTTTGGCAAGCAAAAAAAAAGTTAAGGCAAAAAAATGCGGGGTGGGAGGGTAAGCCCCCTAGACCCCCCCCCCCCCCCCCCCCCCGGTTCCGACGCATATAAAAGAAACAATGTCAAACAAAAAATGTGTCTTGTTCAAGATTATAGGTATTGTCCAATTTGCATTGTTCTATATCTAGAACAACTTGAATTCACTTTTAACAACCTTACTGAACTTAAAGTCATTAGGGATGCGATGTTTAGTTCGTGAATATTACCATAACTTGAGTATAAATCGCTTCTGGAATTCAGGGATCTGAATAATTAATAATTATTCAGGTCCTTGAATTCCAGAATTTAATTGTTCATACTGTCATAAAATGGACATATCTGTAGATATAACATGTTAGAAATTCAAATCATGCATGAAACACTTTCAAATCGAAAACAACTGATTAATTTTATATGAGTCTTACATCAGTGAAACATTTGAAAGGGTACCACTTGGAACTGTATCAGTCTCAGCAGAAAAGGTTAATTATATCAAGAGAATAATATTACTAGTGTATTGAACTGTAGGTCATCTGTCTACTTAAACAAGGCTTTGTTGTTTTTTTCCCTTTTGCTGATATCTCTTCCAAAAGATCCGCACTTCCATATAAACTTACATAGGACAAAATTTGACATATATCACACTTTTTAACATGGCAATCATGCAGACAAGCTAATGCCAGCGACGGTACATTGTCCAGTTTATAATAAGAATGAAAATAATTTTTTTTCTGAGTTAAAGTTGTGTCTGCGTATTAAGATACAACTTCATAAAAAAAGGAAAAAAAAAAACCAGATTATGGCTCTCACAATTAATTACTTATTTTGCTGTTGATATCAAGATGATTGTAGTTACATGTATCATCGAGTTCAATCTGACACATTTTCTTATATACATGAAAATTTAAAAATTTAGTTGAACGTAGAGGGGGTTTTTTAGGTGAAGGGGGGGGGGGTCTGCAAGTTTCGAAAATTCAAATAATGAATACCATTTATAAAGATAACTACACCCGAGTAATAACAAATTTAAAAAAATTAATACCGAACCAAACCTGCTGTGTTAAGGTAGACTATAGAGACCGCCAAATTGCCATATTGTGAACAACTCTTCCTCTGTTAAGCGACGATATTTGAATTGAAAACTTAATACGACGTAAGAAACAATAGTCTGTCCAAAGGTTTTTATGCAGCACGTTTGGACGAGTTTTAATAAAAATACACATACCTGTGAAAGAAGTGCAATTGAAATACACAAAAGGGATAATATCCAAGATAACTTCATTGACATATTATCATTTTTCACTCGGAAAAATTCACAGGAACGAAAACAGATTTCTTAAGAAGTTTCATAATGGGAAATCTTTTCTCCATTTGGTTGTTACTAAGAATATCTCGATGTTTTCAATGTTATTATCCGGGTCTGTTGTGGATTCGAGAGATAGATAAAACACATCTGTTCTGTTGTCTAACTCTGTTATTCACATGGTAACAACACATATACAATCATAACAATACAAATTACACAATGACGTCATTACTATTATGACGTCATCACCTTAATGACGTCATAACCAGGAATGTACACTGTACATAACATGTCACACAAGTAAAATGTGTATAAAAGGGTATATATATACATAACATGTCACACAAGTAAAATGTTCTTGTATTCATAACATCCTCTGCAGTGCACAATGTTTCTGATAATATATATATATATATATATATATATATATATATATATATATATATATATATATATATATATATATACATACGCGGTTAATGTTCCCAACATTTCAATTCAAACGGATATAGTTTTGATAAGGGTGTTGATGTTACATGACCATTACTAGTTCTTATTGTCGCACAGACAAGTGATCCCTGCCTTCTACAAGTTTTGTGATTAATCATAGTCTCCAATTCACTCTTGGGCAAATATCATAATTCTGGACATCTCCAACCTTTAAGGTCTTAACGTTGTTCCCGCGATTATGATAGTATTAGATATTCATGTTTCCATCGTTGGTGTAAATCGGCAAGGAGATTATGTTTTCTGATAAAGGAATCTGTCAACCGGTTCTAATTCGCTTCCTCTTTATCTTTCTCCGGGCCGCAAAAGTATTTTGGAAGTGCTCGACGTCCATTTAGTAGAAGAGAGGGTGTCAATGGTTGTGGGTCATTGATATCCGAAGAGACGTACGTAAGTTGACGGTCATTTATTTTGGCTTCTGTCTCACATTGTATGGTACGAAGGGTTGGGTCCCTCACTAATGCCTTTCAAAGTATTTTCCGTAGAGTTGTTTTAGTTATTCTGATTAGGCGTTCCCAAAAACCTCAATGCCTAAGTGCACCTTTAGGTATAAACTTCCAGGTAATATTTAAACCAGTTTCCTACGAGTATATGGTGTGTGGCATTCCTTTGTTGGTGATGAACCTCCTAAATGCTAATACAAACGTTTAAGTTGATAGATCTGGAACAAGTTCTAGATGAACAGCTCTGGTCGTTGCACATGTGAACAGACATATGTACATCTTTTTAGTCTGTCTATTTACTTTAAATTTAGGGGTCCTGCATAAAGTACTCCAGCAGTTGAAAATGGTATGCAGACTGATAAACGGTTCTTAGGAAGTGGTGGTGGATCTGGTAATTGAAATGTTTGTTCAACTGCCTTCTGGAACGGAATGTATTTCCTTTAAACATGGTTAACACTCTGTCTTATGGCCGGTATCCAAAATGACTGGCGAATTTCCGTGTTGGTTTGTGAACATCCGGAGTGTAAACTTCTTTTGTGGATATCCATTATTATCATATCGGTAAATCTGTGTTTCTTGGGTAGCAGGACAGGATATTTTGTCGAGTCATCTAAAGGAGTATTGTCAATTCTACCTTTATAACGTAATTGTCCTTTTTCATCTTGATAAATCTTCAGCTGTTTCTGTAGAGATTATTGCTGTTTACCTCCATTAATGGCAGTAATCTCTCTTTCGAATTCATTTTGTTGTACATCTTTAATCCAGAGCATTGTTGCTTCATTTATTTCATCTAGTTGAGGCAGTTTAACAGATTCCTGCCTTTCTTGACCATTGTTTTCACTGGATGATTTGCAGACTTTTATGAATCTCAGAACATAACACGTAGCTCTGATTAGTTTTTGTAGACTGCTGAATCGTGATATGTTTATATGATGTTGCCGACTCCAGGAATGATGATATTCTCTGGTTAAACTTTCGGTTTTTCATTGTCTGTGTAGGATGTCAAACTAGACGTCCTTGAGATTTCCCACTGAAGGTATTTGGATGATTCTGTTAACCATGTAGGACCATTCATCCAAAGAGTGTTATCTTTAAAATGTTCTTCTGTTGATTCTTCAATCACTGCTTTTCTATTGGTAATGAATTGATTCATGGACATTTTCGAATGAGGCCAATGAAGGACAATTTAACTGTCACACCATAATGTTGTTGATTTTACGTTCCTTATGCCTTTCAGGTTCTTGGCTAATTTGGCTCCAACTACTGCTCCCATCAATTCTAGACGAGGTAAGGTTGTAGGTTTGATAGGTGCGAATCGGTTTTTGCCATAATGAGATATGAGGTATTTTCTGTCACAAGGTATGCACAAGCTCCATAAGCTCTTTTGCTAGCATCTGTGAATATGTGTTGATTCGGAACCATATACTCTCTATCTGAGCTTTCATATAGAAATCTTGGTATTATAGTAGATGATAATTCAGCAAGTTTCTCAGCAAGTTCCTCAGCAAGCTCAAACCATTTCTCCTGGTAACTTTCTTGAAATCTTTCATCCCAGGTAACATTTTCTTGCCAAATATCCTGCATTTGTAGCTTGGCTCTAAAAGTGATGAGACTCAATATTCCTATTGGGTCAAAAATCTTGGATAATTGACTGAGTACTTCTCTCTTTGATTTAAATTTCCTATTGATGCCCAAGTCTAGTCTTGACAAGGAAAACCGGTCTGTTTTTGGATCCCATCTCAATCCTAAAAAAATCTTTACACCGTTACCACCGTCAAGTACCCCTTCCTCATTTGCTTTTTGACACAATTTCTTGTTGTTTGAATTCCAACTTCTTAAATTGAATCCAGCCTCCGCTAGAAGAACTCCGCTAGATGTTTTGTTAAATTCCATAAGTAAATTTTCATCCCCAAAACTGGTTGAAACGTTGTCTACATACAACGATTAGGACAGTTCTCTTTGAGTTTCACATGGATTTCTTTCAAAATGCGTTTCCAATGTTTTGTTGAAAATGAATGGTGAGCAAGTTGCTCCAAATAATACTACTTTGAATCGATAGGTAGAAATCCAATCATATGGATTTGTGTAATACGTCAACCAAAAAAAATATAGTCATGTCCCGGTCCTTTTAATGAAGTTTGATCTGTAAGAAGGTCTTTTCAATGTCGGTTGACACAGCATATTGTTTGGCTCGAAATCTTATCAAAATCATTAGAATTTCATTAAGTTGTGGAGAGTGAGAGATTCAAGGCAGTAATCTAGGCTAAGGCTTCTAGATTTTTTACAACTTGACTATCAGAATTGGTGTTAAACTTGAATCCTTTTAAACTGGATGGTGGGGAATGTAATATACTTGCACATTGGGTGTGTCCTCTTGCTCTACTTTCTCAATGAATCCACATTTTTCCTGTTCCTTAATGATGTTGTCGTATTTATTTAGCATATCTGGGTCTCGAGATAAACGGCGAAATACATTCTTTGTGCGTTCCAGTGCTATTATTTCATTTGAAGGTAAATTGCAGACTTTTTCTTTCCATGGTAGCTTTGCTGTGTATCGACCATTTTCATAGATAACATACTTCTGATCCTTAATTGGCAAATCAGTTGTTTTGTCAGACTTCCGAGGTCTTCTCTTTTCCAGAACTTCTCTAAATTCAATTCCTCTGGGCGATGATAAGACAATATGTTGTGAGACGCAACGTGATTGTGTCTTGCTTGAATGTGTTGGTCCTGAGAGAAGGTAACCTATTTTAGAACTTACAGCAACTGGTCCAGGTCCCCTTATGATGTCATTTCCAACAATGTCCCAATAGTGATCAACGCCGATAAGTAACGCGATATCAAATGTTGATCCATCATAGGAGTGTGCTAACTTCAAATGTTTAAGATGAGGGAGGTTCTTGATTGGTACAGTCGCGTGCCATAAATGAGTTCGCAAAATGGCCGCCATAACATCGTTTTGTTCTGAAAGGTGGACTTTAAAAAGACAGTAAAGCATATTTTCTACGATAACCAAAATTAAAAAATCGTCCGATGATTCTCCGACTTTTTTTCTGCTTTCGCCGATGTTATTTTTTGAGTTATTTCCCTTTGGTAAACAATTATCGTCTGCAAACCAACATAGCACCGAACCGGAGAAAAGATAAGGAAAGGCAGAAACAAGTCGTCACACAGATGTCAGATGTTGGATTTTACACGTATAAAACTGGAAGGATGATCGGAATAAACAGCCAAAACTGTGAGGTAAAGTTTTAAAAAACTGAAGACCGGAGAAATGCTAAAATCGTAACTCGAAGTGAAAGTTGTTGAAAAAGGGCCCCGGCTAGATAACTGAATCCCATTTTAGAGCCCCCAGAAATAGCAGAATACATGCTTTTAAAAATCGAAAAGCTTGATTTACTGTAAAATCAGAGTCTAATGTGTTGAATAAAACCATAATTAGACTGCTTCTTAACAGCCATTGTTCGTCACTTTACAAATCGCCGATAGTTTGTTAAAAAAGATAACACGAATTCTATGTCCAATTAGACCTTAAAGGAACACAGTATCAACACAATTTTGGGCATACATAACGTTCAGACATTAATATCATTAAAACATAGCAAAAGTATTGATTACACAAGTACAAACGCCAAAAAATGAAACCCGAATTTTTCGTGACCTAAGAAGAGTTGTTTCTGACATTTCGAGTAGTCTTCCTATTTATTCAATACAAAGCCTGTACATCGCTAAACCAAGAAAATAATATGATTATTTCATTCCCAATGATATAATACAAAGTATCATATACTGTGGTTTCATCAATATTCGTTGAATACCAATTTTCGTGGATTTCGTTATTAAGTTGATCCATGAAATAAAATGTTCACTGAAGTGCAGTTTCTATTAACATTTTGTATTCATAGGGTCATTGGCCACGAATTTACGTATCCTTGAAACTGTGATTTTCACTTTTTCCACAAAAAATTAAAATTAAAATGACGAGGTCTGAGTAAACGTCGGCCATTTTGCGAACTCATTTATGACCAACTACTGTACATGATGCGTATGGATTTTGGCTTCAATACATGGGACAACAACTACATGAATCTGAATTTTTTCCACAGAATCTGCAATCAGATATAAGGTAGAGGTTTTCAAAGTCCGCATCATTTCTTTTCCACAAAATGCTGCAATCGTCAAAGTTTCAGTTCCAGTGTTCTTCAAGTTTAGATTTTCTGCCAACTCTTCGGTAATGAATCACCTCTGTGATCCCTCATCAAATAATATATTTGTGGCCATGACTATTTCTCCACTGGTAACTTTGGCTGTTGCTGTTTTTAGTATTGTTTGAGTATTCAACACTTAAGATGCGTGAAGAGTTGCTGAAGAAGGGATAATTTCTCGTATGTTGTTGACTAGTGTTGTTTCCCTTGAGCCATTGCAAGTAAGTATGGTGTCATTTCCTACACATTTTGCAGTTCCTCTTCGAAGGAAAATCATTGACTCGATGTGCTTCAAGACAGTTGAAGCATAATGATTTCTGCTTCACTGATTTTCTTCTGTTCACAGGTTAAGGTGCAAGTGACTCCCATGTTTTATCATCACAAAATACACAGGATTTGTTTGGGTACTCGTGTGCATCTCTGGTTTCAAATTTTTGTTTGTGTTGAAAGAATTGCTGTCTCCTGTTGTTAGTTGGCTTTCCCTTACATGCCTTTGTGTAAAAGTTTGCTGTTCTCTGACATGTTGACTCGTTGTAATACCAATATTCACCAGTTGTTTGATCCAGCTTTAAGAATTGAAAACTCATGTCGTATGGCTTTTCTCAGATCACCAAGTGTCCAGTCATTTCCTCCATGGGTTTCAAGCCAGTTTTCTCAACACTACTGGTACCAACACGTTTCCATAGCACTCTTCCGTCTGGTTCAGAGTTTCAAATCCACGGATGTACGTTTCCATCTTGTCATTAAATTCTTTCAAACTGTGTAGGGAATCAGTCGGTTAAGTAGGTCCAGTAATGCATGCATATAGATTCGAGTAATTTTGTGTGGTTGCCGATACCTCTCATTCAGTAGACCAATGGCCTTTATATAGTTGACATTGGTATGAGCTAATCCTTCTTCCACAGATAAAGCCTCACCCACGAGCAGTGAGTTCAAGTAGTTGAACTTCTGAACATCACTTAAACTGATATTGTCATGAACTCCAGAGTTAAACGAATCCCAAAATGATTGCCAATTTGTTTCTGTTGAACGAAGGTAAGGATAACTTCGGTAATTTGTGGTTGAAAGCAGTAGATAAACTACCTGACGGCATTGACAGAGGGTAATGATCACGTACAAAAGGAATTTTTGTGTGATCAGATGACACTTCATTGATTTCATGAGGATGGAATGACCATTTTCATCATTTGACTTAAGAAAATCTTGTTTCTCCCCAGTTACATTTGCAAATTTGTTGTCAGTGAACTCTATAAAACGCCTCAATCTAATGTCTAACTCGGTGTTATACTCATCTGTTACAATGATTTCATTTTCGATTTCCTCCTCTTCTGTAGTTTGATCCAATATCTGTTCGTCCAGATTTTCCATTAACTTTCTTTTCTGCTTCAAGTCTTTATAAACTAACAAAAGATTTTCCCTGGAAAATTCTTCAAATCCTTCGTATTTTTTCAGTTTTTTTGGTAACAGTGCTTCTGTTCCCTGTCCTAGTGACTTTTAACTTGCGTAGTTCCATTATCCTGGTCAAGGCACCAAAATGTTACGAGAGATAGATGAAACCAATCTGTTTAGTACAAATTCTTTATCAAAACTAACTCAGTTATGTACATGGTAACAACACATGGACAATCATAACAGTACACAATAATGTCATCACTGTTATGACGTCATAACCAGGAATGTACACTGTACATTAAATTTCACACAAGTAAAATGTTATTGTATTCATAACAGTTGCAATGCAAAATCCCCGTAGACTCCTTTAATTGAAACCTGATAAGCTAAAGGGGGCGTTTCAAAGGACAAATCTTAGAAATTTTTCATACTTTTGAATGAACATCGTTTGAACCCTGAGGTATTTATAAATATCGAGTTATTAAGTTAAATGTGAATCGAATATATCTTGGGACAGAGTATACATTTAGATTGTCATCGGCATGGTTGATAAAAAATTACTTTGTCTACTGACCTGGCAAAGGTAAAAACAATATTTAATACATGTACATTGTATCTTGTGTAATTATTTTAATTTTAAAATCAGTCTAAATCAGTCAGCTGTATCAAAACGTCTCGATGTCATATCAAATTTTCTTAAAACAACGAGGAGATAGAAAAAAACCAAATAAAAAGCATTCTTCAATAAGTGCTTTTTTCGATTTTTTTCCAGCTCTTTGTGTGAGTATGCAGACCGCGAACTACTTTTTGGGGTATTGTGACTCGGGTGGATATCACGGATGCATATTCAGAGGCTTCTCACAGACGCTCTTTATGATGGCGTCCCGTTTAATGGTAGTATTGATGGCTGTTGAACGTTTTGTTGCACTGAGGTATCCGTTTAGATACCAGCACCTGATGTCTAAGGAACGAGTTATTGGCGCCGTAGCAGGCCTTGGACTGTATGCAGTATGTACATCTTGTATAATAATTAAGCAAAGAGTATACATGTACTTCGTAGAAAACCTCTTCAGTTGTTGACAGATTTCAAAGTCCGCATCAAAATAAGAATAATTTAAATAAATTTATCTTCACGTCTTATTTTATTTTTAGACATTTGTTTTTTAATGGAAAATAAAAAAAAAAAATTTAAATACCCCCCCCCCACCCATGTGATATTCAAAGTAAATCTTCTGAAAATGATACGTAAACACCTGACCTATTTTTCTGATCAATTTAAATATTATAGCATTTTCGTCGTTTTATCCAATTTGATTCTACCGAATGGAAAATGAGACGGAATTTCTTTGCAATAATACTGGCTGGAGTTGTCGCAATAGCTATCTAGCCAGGTGAAACGTCGAGAAATATGACATTTAACCACAAAGTCCATGTTGTGGTACCTTAAGAACGTTTACTCTATTAACTGGATTGAACTACTACATGTATCTATTATAAGTAATATGATATCTTCCATATCTGTAAAAACTATTGATTCATGTTGAAACAAAAAACCAAATGACTTGTATATTCGTTTCATTACTCCCCGCGGAAACGTCATTGCCGACATATTTATTTCTTAAAAGATTAATCTACATCGTGACCCACGTTTATAATCCTAAATTTAGTAGCAATATCTTCAACTTATCCATATCACTCCTTTAATTTCTTTCTCAGATGCTGGTGTCGTCCTTGCCTTTGATGGGAATTAATAGTTATGGATTCCAGTCATGGTGCGACTTTCATTGGAACGACCGTTCCACCGGAGGGAGATTTTTTGTGCTGTACTTTGTCTTTGAAGGTACAGTGTAAGCGCTATTGCATCACATACAGAACTTATGTGTATTAGTTTAAATGTTCGTGCGCGGTTTTGAGGTAGAAGTTTAGATAATTAACGAATACCTTTAGAAAATATATATAACCAAAAGTTTTTTTCAACAAAATTCCAACAAAATTCAAATTGTTATTTGTTTCTTGTACAACTAAACAGTATGATATAATTCTATTCTAATAAAAATCTACACTGACTTAAACTTTTTTTTTGGAAACGTAATATTTTAGCAAAAGTAAAACATACACATTACTCTGATATATAATAACATAATTCAAGTATATGCTTTTATAATGTTCGGTTTATTTCTGATGCTCATGAATAATTTTTAAATGACATTAAAGAAAATAATAACAATAAAGTGTTTCTGCCTAAAGTAACAAATCTCACCTCTCCTCAATTTTTTCAAAGTTAAATATCCCATTTAAGTAATTGATATTCCACCGTATGTCTCCTCAAACAAACAAAAATACATGAACTTAATACAAAACGCTACAATATCTGTAAATTGCAGAACAAAGTAAATTTAGGTAATTCCTTACATCATAAGTTAATTTACATTATACAAACATAATTTCAAAATGTATCATAACAAATCAACGATTTAATATTGCTTTCACAGGTTTTGCTTGTATGGTGATAATACTCTTCTGCAACGTGTCCGCCATTTATGAACTTCTAAGCATGAAGAGAGTTCATCCTGTGGATTCGTCCAACAAGCAAAAAAATGAAAACGCCAAGTTTATAACAATGATGTCGGCCATTTCTGTGGTGTATATAGTATTCTCGACTCCATTATTAGTAAGTAAGGCAAATACTACACCGTTGTCGTCCCAACGAACTCAACAAAATAAGAAAATGATAAAATAAGGGGATATTATTGGCTTACTTTCTAAATGTAAATGAAATTCATGCAATCGAGGCATTGGGGCATGTATGCTTTGAAATTCAGAAATTAAAATTGGTGGTTAGAAAGTTATAGGACGTCTTGAATATTCCACGGGGAATCGTGCTTGTGAATATCAGGATTCAAAACTTCACTGATACTTATACGTTTTATATTCAGGATTGTATTTTTTATTCGTAAACCACTTTATTTAGTAATGTTTTCATTTTTATACCCCGCTCCGAAAGAGAAGGGGTTGTAACTGTTACATGTAACGGTTGTAACCCTTGTGTGCCTGTTTGTCCGTCCGTCAGTATGTCTGTCCGTCCGTAACAAAAAATTCTGTCGCATTTTTCTCAGCCACTATTCATTGCAGATGCTTGAAATTTTATCACACTGTTTGTTTAGGCATGCCATATCGTAAGATATATTTTTGTACAAATCGGACATCAACTTCCTGTTAAATGATGACTTTGTTTTTTTTATAGCCTAAATTTTAAAACAAATTTTCGTCAAAATTTCTCAGCAACTATTTATCGCAGATGCTTGACATTTTAACACACTATTTGTTTAGGGACGCCATATCGTTGGATCAATTTTCGTACCAATCGGACTCTAACTTCTTGTTAATTGACTACTTTGCTTATTTTTAGCCTAAATTTTCAAATAAATTTTCGTTAAAGACTTTTCAGCAACTATTCATTGCAGATGCTTGAAATTTAAATTAATTACTTGTTTAGGCATGTCATATCGTGGGATAACATATATATTTTTGTACCAATCGGACGTCAACTTCCTGTTAAATGACAATTTTTTTAGCCTTATTTTCAAACAAATTTTCGTCTAAGATTTCTTAGCAACTATTAATTGCAGATGGATGAAATTTTAACACACTATTTGTTTAGGCATGCTATACGTTAGAATCTATTTTTGTTCGGATACCAACTTTCTGTTTAATGTCGACTTTGCTTATTTTGCATATTTACATTAGAGCGGGGATATGGCTAGTGAGCATTGGCTCACAGATATCTTGGTGTTCATGGTATACCAATAAATTTTGTCACTTTTGAATTAGTATGTGTTTAAAGTTCATAGAATATTCAGACATATTATATGCATATAGACTTTCATAAGCCTCACTTCTTGTATATTGTTCTATGTATTTTTCAGATTCGACTGTTTTGCAACCAGTTGGGAATTGACCTTTCGAAGCAAAAAGACTTTGTAGGAATTCGCTTAAATATTGTCAACAATATGATGAACGCCCACTTGCTTTTGTTTATTCAACTCCTCTTTCATCCAAAATTACGCAAAAAGTTGAAATGTTGTGGTAATAAAGCACAGGACGAAGATTCGAACATCCCCTCTACCCATGTGACCAATACCTAACTTTTTGTACAACATCATCCCGAAAAAAGAGTCGCATGTTACTTGTCAATTAAGGATGACTTGTTCATTTGCAGACTTGTAATCAAACATATCTTTTCCTGATAATCTATCTGAAGGTGAGCGCTCAAGTGAGCCTTCTAAATTACTATAATTAAAATTGACTCATTAATATACTTGATATATATATATATATATATATATATATATATATATATATATATATATATATATATATATATTATGACACCTTCGCTAGCTAAGGGTTTCCGATCCACTCTGCTCCTCTACAATTGTAGAGGAGCAGAGTGGATCGATTGTAGAGGAGCAGAGTGGATCGGAAATCCTTGGCGAGCGAAGATGATTTATATATATATATATATATATATATATATATATATATATATATATATATATATATATGTTATCCCTCGGACTGAAATGTCACACTTTCATTGGTTTAAACATAGCACGTAATTGCCTCATATATCTGTTTAATATTAGGTAATATGGCCGTCATTGGCCGACTCTTCGCCTACTCATTTCGAAAATACATATTATTTAATACACAAACCGCATGCCGTAAGTTCTATAAATATTTGGAGTAGTTGCCCTTTGAAATTCTTTAAATTAAAATAGTTGCCCTTTGAATATTGACGTTATATTGTTGTGTCTGGAGCAGAATAAAATGTCAGCCTCGAAATTTGCTCAAACCTCTGCAGAGGAAAGGTAGAAAACGTTTAAAATTGAATAGCAACAAAACATTGTAAGTAAACATAGGTGAAGCAAAGAGCTTTAAAGGGTATTTGAAAGATGAGATTGATAATTTGAAGAGTTGAGATGAGTTATATTGGATGAGATGTTTGGAATCTTGTATAAAGCTTTGCGTAGATCATCGCTATTTGTGAATAAATATGTCACTTGATAGTCCTCGGGAAAACAAAACACTAATTAGGTTGTTACTGAATGACTACAGAAATATATTGGGTTGATCGCCTTGGACACTTCGTTTGTATCTCGACAGCCTGGACAGCCATTAAAATGCCACTTAATAACGAACTCAAATTGTTTCAAAAGGAAATGATACAAAATATTTTCTAGTTAAAGTTGTACATTTAAGCGATGTAGCTAATTATCCTTTTACATCAGATATTGTTTTTACTATTACGTGGGTTTCTAAATATCTAATTTACTTGAAATAATACAATTGATGTATTTAATTATTTTAAGAACAATTGAAATCAGATTAAGAAAAACTTAATTTCGAATATTAAAACTATATTGTATATGTGCGTTTACTGTGTATTTGATTTTTTTTTTACTTTTTAATCTTGAGCCCATCAAAGAGCAAAGGTTCCCCTGATTCCTCCTTTAAGCAATTTGAACCTGTTTTGCTCACAGCAACAACAGATAATATTTTGTTACTATTTACACATTGTATTCAAATTTCGAAAATTCAAATACCACAATTCATAGATGTTTAGATATATTGTTTATTATTGAAGCAGTCATTTTTTTAGTTATCTATCAATGTTATGTTTATTATTGAACATGATTCATTGAAGAACTGCATGTCTTAATATATATTATATATATGTGTGTGTGTGTGTGTGTGTGTGTGTGTGTGTGTCCTGAAGCAACTAAATCAAAATATGTAAAGGTTAAATAAATGAAAATTGATTTATCTTAGCATTTGACTTTATACTGTTTTACCCTTTCAAATGTCTGGCATATATTATAACCATTGGTGAATTTAAATGATAGTTTTGAATGACATTTATTATTGCATGTAAAGTTCTGAATACATGTTAATTGACTTATAATTGGGAACTATACAAAGATTTAAAGATAATTTTAGTTTTACTTTGTTATGCAAAGATGAAGTACATGTACATCTAACAGATGAAGGTTCTAGGCATGGGAATAAATTAAAATATTGACAATAAAGAAGAAGGTGTTGAAATTCTTTGTACGTAACAACGATAAACTTAATATACACAATCCATTTTTTTACCATTTCAAGAACGACCTGTCCGCATAGGAATATACACATTCCTTTATTTTTTTAAAGCTCCATGTTATATGATGATTGGCCGAATTGGATACGTACTTGAGTCGGCAATTCTTTTATATTAGTTTACAGAATTACAAAGTACATTATTGGGCAGTAGGGACCATTAGACTGGTAGAACGGATCCTGGTGTCTCGGGCCCTCTGACACTTGTATTCGTCTCTGATAACCGTCCACAGCAAACGCGAAATTTCTCTACTAATTTCGGATGAAACAAAGCTTGGATAAATAAAACAAAATAAGAATTGGTCATGTTGTTGACAAGGTAGACCCGCACTGCATCAAAGTCTTTAGCCAGGGATAAGTCGTAGCCAAACTGATTACACGCTAATCTGATCTGTAACCACAGCATATAAAATATCGTATTAATATGACAAGCAAAAATGAAATATTCTTAATTATTTCAGACTATAAAATCATGCAACTTTGATAACTGCTTGCTATAAATTCAGAGTCAGCCTTTAATTAAATCAATACGAAAATATGGAAGCCTAAGAACAAGTTATACTCTAGTATCATGTAATCTCTGTAATGGTGATATCATAGGATCCTTATTGATATCTCATCATAGCACACATACATGTAATAATTGGACAATATATAACAATATGTGATATTATATCATATTTTGAGAAAAAAAATCCGGATTTCTGATTAGCCCTTCGGAAGTTTTTATTTTTGTATCTTTGTATCTCATGATAGTTAACTCTCATTATATTATATATATGTTTTCTGTCAGTTTGTAACTATATATTTAATACTTATCTATTTTTCCATAGTATATAAAGGGGTTTTATAGCGTGAGCACACTACGCTGTAAAAGAACAAAGCACCGACATCTGGCCGCAACAGACCTTAAGTTAATACCGCTGGGGTTTTTATTCATAAAACGTAATAACATACATTTAAATACAAACAATTAAATATAATTATCTTTCCAACTGTGTCTCATTACTGGCAGGAGTTTTAAAATAACAGTTTCTAATAAACTTTTAAACAGATTGGTTAAACAATTTTTAAGTAATAGTTACACGGGTTTTAAATGACGTTTATTTAGGAATGTACCAGGAAAAAAAGATTCCGTCCACTAAACAACTCGGAAAGAACATTTGTGTCTCATTCCAACGTTTGTTGATTTTTGTGAGCGTACATCACCTTGGTTAATCATTCAACATCAACTAATTAAGAAAGCAAAAACTAGCCTTTCTTGTGATTTTGAGGGACTAAAGATAACATTGAAACGTCACAGCTACTTATAGCATGACACATCAGTATACAAGTCAGCATAGTAACAACAATCGTGTTATGATGTGCATTAATCATGCCTGCCTTAATAGCAGTGCATGCACAACAAAGCATTATTTTACAAATAGTAACATATTACATGTATATGATCATACTGTGCAATACAATGTATATATTTTTTTAGTCTAATACTATGATATTTTATTATTGTAATTGGTTTAAAGATGCCTTGTATATAATGTTATATGATATAAATGCTAAATTAGATTATAAAATACTTATTATATCTTGTAATACATTTTAGTATTTCATATGACAAGTTTATCAAGTTTGGTATAGTAGTAAATATGATATGATATCTTCATCATGATATGAATTTAAATACTGAGTGGTCATCTTTGACTTTATATTGTAAAAAAGAAGATGATTTTGTGTTATTCATTATTTATCACTTTAGAACATATATACTTTAGTTTTGATAAAATGTGAGGATAGTAACCTTTGTAGATGATGCCTTATATACCTAAACATTATACTAATCTTTGATAACCTGACACAGACGCACAGAAGAGGGGGGGGGGTATATTTGGCTGATTTTTGTAATATCATTGATTTAGAGAAGAGATGCTCATTGAATACCGGTAAGTAGCATTAAATCATTAGAGTCGTCACCCAATTCTTCCTAATTAAAAAAAACGAACATATTTTCCTCTTAATTTCCTAACACTTATTTAACAATGACACAAATGCACATTAGTATACATTAAAAGAAAGGCATTATCTAAAGCGTAGACATTACCAAATATGGCGCTGAACATCCAATGTAAGCCACCGACACGATTGCCATGATGGTCATAAACTTGAAGTGATCGAGTCTTTCCTGGAAAGAGGCGCTAGGCGATCCCGTGCCCACCCTTCGCTTCATAGCAAGAAGCTCAAAGATCACACTCACATTACAGAATACGGTGAACAGCATGCAACCGAATCCTGCAATAGGATGAGTGCTGATCAGTTATGGAAAGCTGTGTTTTAGTAGGGAATATAAACGTCGCACTAAGATGATATCAGATTGAGTGTCGTTTAAAATTTGGCAGAAAATGACACAATTGATTTAGAGATAAGAGCACTTTGACTTGATTTAGAAAACGAAATTTGGGTAATGCTTATAAATCAAACGTTTTAACTTTCAACTGTTTTCAAATTACGTAAATGTTAATGTGTTGTATTCTGAAGTTACTTGTTTTGTAGTATAACCTACAGGCTCCAACTAGTCTATCGCCACCATTTGTTGATAATTAAGTAAATATAAACTCTTCACTTACCATGACCTTTCGAATGCAGACAAATCATTTTACATGGCATTGATACATTTTTGCCAACTGTACTTAGGTTAAAAATGGTGGGATCTGACTTAATGATGCAAATATTGCCTGGTTTTTTACTTGGACGGGAGCTGAAAAGATTCAACTCTATGTCACAAAAATGTTTAAATATGATGTGAATACCGCACAAGTGAATAGAAATGGCAAACGGAAAATGGAAAAAAAAATACGGTATATTTTCGTTAGCGAAGAAAAAGAATATCAAAATTGGTTATGCACAATATGTTTTCATTCTGGTTTTACACAGATACCCATTGATTTTTTTTTTTGGCAAAATTTTATTGACGAAAATTTAAATCTGCTTGGCAGTTTTTTGGGTCAGTACAATATCAGATATCCATTCAAACCAATTACCATAGAAAGTAATAGACTTTTACCTATTTACTCCAGCAGAATATATATATATATATATATATATATATATATATATATATATATATATATATATATATATATATATATCATAAAGTAATGAATCATAATAAGAGAACTAAATCATTAATGATAGTATAATTTTTATATATTCAGAAAAATGTTTAGTAGAATTTGAGATTTTTGTTTCATCTTAATACATGTATTAAGCACATAGCACTCTGTTTCATTTCTTTTTTATCAAAAAGAACCTCAATTTAAAACCTGTATGATTTATAGTTTTGTTTAATTGTAAAAAAAGCAATGGTGTTTTGTAAGACTTAAGATTGAAAGAGAAAGGCACATATAGATTGCAAAAAAAAAATAATTTCTGTTGAATAAATTTGGTGATAAAATGTTCAAACTCAAAGTCAAGGTTTTTGACATATGATTATGGAACTACAACCCTTTTTATGGAAAGCTTGTTGACATCAAACACACACTGTTCGCTAATAAAAAAAAATATCAAGTACAAAAATGCACATACATAAATAGTAAAACTTTTGCATTGAAACACTCTGTCATATGGAACGTTCTGAATATTCCTTAGTTTTAGAACTGATTAAATGTAAAGCATTAACCTTACCCTGTAACAGAAAAATCACGACAAAGAATCTGCCCGCGGGAGAAGTATCGCTCCAGTAGAAGTCGCACCATAGTTGGTATCCATACTTATTCACTCCCATGAAGGGCAAGGTTGCAAGGAAGATCTATTAAAAAATATATTTGTAGTGCACCATTAATGACAAAGATATAAAGGTGAACTGATATTTGTAAAAGATAGAAATCGTTAATTACGCAGTGAAGTTCTATTTTAATCTGTAAGGTGATTAACAAACAAAAATGAGTTTAAGTATACTTTCATTAAAAGTAGAAACATTACTTCTATGTTGTCCTAAATGAAATATGTATATGGTTTTTTTTTCTAAGTATAATTGTTTTAAATCATCTGAACTCATTGTATATAGAAAATATAATTTAAAATAAAAAGCAATTAAAATCTTGGTTTGTTAAATTTGTTAAAAAATTATTCTTTTAAGCCAAATTTTTTTTCCATTTGTTAAATCCGTTTTTAAATTATTTCCAGATTTCGTTGACAAAATAAATATAAATGTACATAGGAAAATAAACTTTGTTTATTTGTTTCGATAATAATACAAAGATGTCCGCATATATTTGACGCAAAATGTGCGAAGTAGAATGTTAAAAAACTCAGACAAATGAAAAAAAATCTTGCTTCTTTGAAATAAGCTTCCTTTCAAAATCCTGGTGTTGACAGAATACGTAGATACGGAGAGTAATAGTGTAAACCAAAAAAAAAGATAATCCATGGGTAACAATAAGCACAAAGACAATACAATATCCTAAAACCATTTATTCTTTACAGGGGAAACTCTTATAAGATCGAACCATACCTTACAATTATTGCATATACATGTGTGTGTGTGTGTGTGTGTGTGTGTGTGTGTGTGTGTGTGTGTATATATATATATATATATATATATATATATATATATATATATATATATATATATATATATATTCTATGTTTTGTAAACTATGGAACAGTTCATCATATTTGGGTAGGATATTTTAGTTTTTAACATATTGGTATTTCATACATTTTTCAGAATTGCATCTTTTGTACAAAATAAGTTTTGGAAAATTTGGCATGAACAATTTCGTAACGATCAGAATAGGACATGTGTCATCACCTTAAATAGTTGCATGAAAAGAAAACTTAAAAATAAAACTGTTACCACTTGAATGTCTAATTTCATGTCTCTTTAGATTGATGAAATTAACATGTATATTATTGAGCAAAATACATGTCTTTTGCTTTTGTTTTTAAAAATTAACATATACATGTTAATTGCGTCGAGCAAGCGCTTTATGTGGTACAAATGCCGAATCAGTAATAAATCCCTTAAAATATTCAAAAGATATTGCCTGTTTTTGCAAATTGAAATTCATATTTATCCTTATTCAACAGAGAATATTTATAGTATGGTCAACTTATTCTTGAATCATCTTAATCAATCAAAAGGTAAGGACACAGTGAAATATAATGTTCACTTTATACCTAACGTGTTAAAAATTGTAAACAAAGATTACACAAATTATGGTAATATGATATACACCATATTATCTCGCACCTCTTTCATACCTACCTTTACACTATTTCAAAATAATAATATAGTGCAAGATAGTTCCTTATGTAATTTGTAGTAATGAATGGATAACTTAAATAAAAAAGCATACATTACAATCATATTACATTTTATGCAACATTATAACCTGTCAGTTACTCAGAAGTTAAAAAAATCAACAGCGTAGAGACCATGCTTCTTCAAACCTTTACAATACCTAATTTTTCAATATAAAAATAAATTCAATTATGCTAGAAAAAACCTACCGCGTAGAGATAAAGAGAGACCGCCACAATTATTACCCTCTTAGGCGACATCAGTTGTTGATAACGAAATGGAAATCGCAAGGCGATTAACCTTTCCGTTGCCAAGAGAACCACCATCAAGTGAGAAGCCACCATGGTAGAATTTCTGGCAAAACCCCGCATGACGCATCCTTGATAGCCTCCCATAACACAGTATCCCAGCCATACTGCCGCAACTGTTTGTGAATTACTGCTCGCTGAAGGAAACATATTAAGTAATAGTTTAACAAAAAAATGAATTTTTTGATCAATTAAAATAACCGTTTTATGTGATCGTTGAAATATTTTTAATGGACTAATGGACAGTGGGTTTTTATGAGTCATGAAAGTGGCCGGGTGAGAGACTATCTGAAAAGTTTGAGAAAAAAAAATCAAAAAAATAATTTTCAAATTCCTTATCCGAGGTGTGGGTGGGGGTGGTGATGGTGTGTAGTGTGACTACCTTCAACTTCAAACTCCGGTGCTTCGTGCCTGTGATTATTCCAATTCAGTTGAACACCTCTTTCACAATCATTTTAAGTACAATTGTGCATTTCGCTACATTTGAAATGTTAACCAACGTTCCTACACCTTAAAAAACCCTTTGACATGGGTGTTTTATTTATTCTCGAAAACTGGGGTTTTATCTCCAAAGGAAGGGGTATTTTTAAAATATTCCATATTTTACATTGTTTTCTTTTGCGAAACAAGCTTTTTTAACGCAACTAACAAAGTAATCTATTTTTAATTGTCGTAATAAATAGAAATCACAATATATGAAATTCAAATAATTGTTTATATAATTGAATTTGATAACTCCAGTTTTTTAATGTTCAGAACATAAGTATCGTTTGCTGTACTTTTAATCATGACATAGATTTTTCAGGACCATTTGCTACATTTCTTCAGTTTCTAGTTAACGGCTAGTTTTGATGTTTAAATTTTAGGGACCACTGAAATGATTCGATTCGAAACGGAAAATGAGGAAAGAATCTCCACTCACAAACATATTTTTTAAAACCTTTTTATTGTCCCATCACTTAATAAACAGCAATATCTTTGGTGCCAGGGTTGGGGTCCTGGGTTCACCAAATACTAGGTTACATACAATTATATATAATTATATACTTATATAAACTTTCGTGAATGGCCTTTTTTTTTTACATTCATTCATCATTCATCCCCCCAAAAAACATGCATATGACAATATTTTGACAACTATTACTTTATGGTAATTCTGCTTTTGCAATAGATAATTGTGTTACATCTGTAACTGCACAAAAAAAAATAATTATCTTATTTTTTAAAACATTATCAAGTTCCATCGCTTATTAAAACTTTCAATGTCACCACTTTTCTTATAAATATGTTTCTCACAGTGAAAGTAATAAACAATTTCCTCTTTGACCCTTCAAATGAGGGTTTACAATTCTTGCACCTATTTCTATAAATATGATTTTTAATTACGCATATTATTAAGTTAAATATATCGAATACTTGTAGTATTTTCCAAACAAAACATCAACTATGTTTAGAGATATGTCTATTCCAAACCGTTCTTTAAACCAAATCAATACATTTTCCCAAATGTTTTCAACATATTTACATTCACAGAATAGATGACACAGTGTTTCTGGATATATCTTACAAAAACTATATAAATTTGTATTGGTAATGCCAATTTTACATAAGAATGTATTTGTTGTAAAATTCTATATACAATTCAATAATTGAATCATCTTAATTGTATATCACTTGTTATTAAAAAACAAAATATTTTGTTTTTTCCAACAAGACTCATCAACATTTAAAGCTAAGATATTTTCCCATTTATTTCACTTTTTGGCTTTTTGTATTTCTGACTAATTCTACCACCTTGTTTGTTTGTTTTTTTGTTTGTTTTTTGTTATTAATTGTAAGAATTTTGGGGGAAAAAAGTTGACTTCTTTGAATATTATTATAGTCATAATTCAAATGTAATTTTCTAATAAAATTAATTACTCCCAAAAACAATGTAAAAGGTGTTTTTAAATCAAATTTTGTACAAAATTCATGATATCCTAGCAAAGTTGCATCAGTATTGTAAAAATCAAAAACAAATTGAATACCTTTTTTATCCATGGTCTATAACAAACACTTTTGTTGCTTATACAAATATCTTGATTATACCATCCTGGATTCAAAACAGCCTTAAATCAAATAAAGCTGAAAAAACATCAATTCAAAAAGCATTTTTGACATCTTTCTTAAATTTTCTATAAAAAATCTCTAACATATATAGGTAAATAATTAATGTATGGAATTAAATCCTTTATTAAATGCTTCCAGGCTAAACTACAGGAATTATCAAAATATCTGCGAATCCAGGTAATTTTTTAACTTTTACAAAAGGAGTCAAGACATATCTTGACTCACAACCATATTGGTTTTATTTTTTTTCACAGTTTAATAGTTTATCCTTCTATAGGCAATGATCCTCAGATTTTACTCTGAAACAATCACATGTTTAAATTTTTATTTATCGATTCTCTATAAATATTCATATACATATATTTTTAGTCTTTAAAAAAATTCAAATACTGTATATTAGTAGAAGGATGACTGCACTTAACGCAGTAATGTAATTTGGTAAATTTCCAATCGAAACTTATTGTCATAATGGTTTTTAACTGCATTGCAATGAAATAATTTGTTGTTTTCTTATCCTCATGGCTCTGCAAACATCTTGCATTTAGACTTATCTGCCCTTGATTGATGATAAGCCTCATAAATATGCATGGAGGGTTCATGTAATATAGTAATGAATAGTCTTGGATTACAATTGCGATACTATAATTAAACATATTCTCTCTCTCTCTCTCTCTCTCTCTCTCTCCATTTTTTAAAACAAATATGTCATATAATATCGGCCATCACAAGTAGCTATTGATGATCGTAAACAAGTAACTGATGTCAAAATAATGTGTTTGAAATGAAGTAGATTAATCAGTAAAAGCAGAGAACCGATTACCTCTCAAAGAAATCTCAGAAATGAAGTAAATGTCACTCGATTGGAATGAATTAAAATAGGTATGGACAAATAATACCGCCTAGCAGAATGCAATGCTACCTTACACGTCCATTGACGGGCGTCTTGTATTCACAAAGTTACCTGGAGTTAGAAATTTCGTGGTGAATTATAATATTCAACAGGTCAAAGTATACCACCTACAACAGAGAACGCGAACGCAATAAGAAACGGTTTTGTCTGTTTGACCAAGAGCGCATGTTTGTCTATAGATCTCCTTTTAACCAGACATTGGTAATTCCTACGATTTAAAGGTAAATGTGGCGTATTTTTAGTGAATAAGAATAATAAGATCTGATTATTTGCTTCATTTCTTTACTTAAAGATAGGACTTTCACACAAATTACGCTTTATAAGTCAATCGCATAACATAACATAGTTACAAGAAATCAAAATAATATTTTTTATTTTTTACCGGCACGGTAAAAAATACAAAAGATTTGAATAACCCCGCCTTAAATGGGTCACGTGACATCCATCTCGGTCTATCAACAACAATGGCGACGACGAGAAGATAGGTATACCGTTAAGTTTGACAGATTTGGCAATGAAAGAAAAAAGAGACAGACTCACAAGAATAGTATCAAAGGGAAGATTGTCATCGGAGTCCATGTAGATTGATGGAATAGGAATTAAAGCCGAATTAAACTTAAGTTTCCATCATGAAGTTGTAGGGGCTTTGCTATAGTCAGGTTTGTGCTCCATGTGTTCCGTTGTTTACTTTATAAGTTTTAAACCACATTTCGTTTTCGATTTTCGTTTAGAGGAATTTTTTAATAAAGAATAAACTCAGTACATGCATCCCTCAGGAAGAGGGGTATTTACTCCGTTTACCGTGTCGATGATGCTAAAATCGTGTTTCATCTTTATTACACATTATTAACAATTTATATCGTTTTACATTAATGGATATCGGAATAAAACTGCTTCGAGTATCATCTGATATAAGATTCATCTAATTTAAGACATGAAAAACGTGATTCTAATTTGTAAACAAACTGTTCTTCCATCGTATTTTCAATGCTAGGTTTTCCCGCACTCATGCGCAGTGGCGTTATAAATGGCGGATGACATTAATATTCATCAGACGTGTAGCAAAGTTTAGAGACAAATAACTAAAGACAGAACATTTTTTATGGGCCTAGAGTTTGTGAAACGTCTAATTATAAGATGCATGATATATATTTTTACTCCAAATACGCCACATATACCTTTAAAGAAATATGCCCATTTTAACATTAATTTTGTCTCTGTTTTTTTAAATGTCCTCAAGTGCAGTCATCCTTTGAGACTAGGAAATCTCATCTTCTTGAAAGTCTTAGAAAAGTAGCTAGCAAAGGAAACAATTTTATTCCCTTTCTAGCGTCGATTTTATTGCGATAGGAAATGTTGATGGGAAAATCAAGTTTTTAAAATTTTTAGCATGCTTATTACTGTTAAAAAGTATTCATTCACCTTATTTGTAAAGAACTCTCAAGTAAATACCATAAACAAAACAGATTTTCGACTTTCTCATTTTAAAAAACTACAAAAAATGGTATAAAATAATTAAGGACATAATATAATGTCCTTCTTTTAACAACGAAATCTCAGAAATGATATTTTTAGGATCCATAAAATAAATTTTTTGTTGAGCACTTCACCTTAACGCAGTTACTAGTTTTAAAACCATCTTCATTTAATTCATTTTTTAAAAATTGCTATATTGGAATGACAAAATATGATAAGTACTGCCTGTAGAAGTCGCCTAAAGGAAATAAACTCAAAATAATTATAGTCGTATATCGCTTAAACTCTGGATTCGAATTTTTTTCTTTTGTAATCTAATTTTTTTCCTTTTAATAAATGATTAACACTTACCCGTATACACCAAGTCACAAAAGCAAACCGCCAGTGAAAGAAATTTTGGTTGAGAAAATTCTTTCTGTTTATACATTGATCTACCCAGCCATATGACCGCTACCGAACTCGACACACCGGTCCAAGCGTTAATAAATACTGCAGCGGCAGGAGATGTAGGTACATTGATGCAGGTACCATTCACAATCATATCGCTAGTTACTAGCTTATTCTTCGATGAAGATGAAGTTGTCAATTTATATGTCAGAACCTTACACGTCGGTGATCAATGAAAATTAAAGCCGAGGCTGTTTTTCATCTTAGGAATATTTTTTAGATAATTTAATTAAACGAGATTAATTTGATCATACATCCTGTAACCCGTTATTTCAACGTCTTTTCTAGATTCCAACGAAGTATCTATTTTAAAAAGAAATTAAGCTATTTATCACGATAACAGCGCTTAAAACCAGTCGGAACTTGTTATTTTTTTCTGATAACACGTCAACCAGGATATACATGTATTATTAGGATATAAAAAACTTTATTATACTCATCAAATTTCATTTAAGATATATTAATCAGCATGATCATGAATTGCCATTAAAAAACTAGTACAATTATAGAAATATACCTGTTCAAATATGTTGTGAATTTTATCTACAGGAATTTAAGATAAGCATACTAGGTTATTGTCTTATTTTACCACAATTACAAAGAATATAACCGTATGTCGACTTTAATTATCCCTATTTGTTGTTTGGTTCGAATTAATTCGCATCTAACAAAGACTATATTTCTATCCAAGATATAAAAACTGAATTTGTATATCCTGAATCTGAAATATTATGCAATATAATAAATTATTGACAGATTATATAGGCAACACGTAATTTGTTGGACCTTCAGACAGAAATGTTGCTCTAGGCCGAAGGCTAATGGCAACATTTCTGCCTTTATATGTTCCAAAAACCTCAGTCAACAACTTTTTTGATTATTAAACGCTTCTATGTACTTCGCTGTATCTGGGTGCACAATATTACAATATGTTATACGCTTGAAATATTCTTTATTTAGTTCTTACTTACAAAAAGTCCAGCTACCTTCACTACAAATGAAAGTATAATCTATTAATAGTAGCAACAAGAATTTCATGTCGCACAGCACTTCAAGTATTTTGTTCTTCTGAGATCAAACGGATTTGAATTAGCTGGAACGTAGCGTCCTTACAATTGTTATATTGGTCCGGAAGACCTGTGAGCATCAAATTTGTAAGACTGGTTGAATTAACATTCGTCTAACTAGACTTTTTGTAAGTAAGAACTAAATAAAGAATATTTCAAGCGTATAACATGTTGTAATATTGTGCACCCAGATACAGCGAAGAACATAGAAGCGTTTAATAGGCATTTACTCCAGAAAAGTTGTTACGTAATGTTTTGACTGACCTTTGACCAATCAGATCGTAGAAGGCGGAGTTGAGACATTACCGCTCGTGACTTAATTTGAGAGAGAGAGAGAGAGAGAGAGAGAGAGAGAGAGAGAACTGGTTAATGGAGTAAATTATAGATGACGCAGATGAGCGAACTATCTATCAAAAATAGTTATAAAGTGACAAATCAAGGTCTAGTATATCTTATAAATTTATGTAACTTTGAAGTGTTTTGAAATTCTTTAACCAGGGAACAACGATGTCTATATATAGATAATGGGATGAGGTAATGTCAAACATCGAAGACTGTACGAATATTTAAGAAACTGTTTTTATTACAAGAGTTACGTTCGTTAGTATTCTAATCAAAGTATGCCGAATCTTCCTGGAATTAAACATAGGTTGTAAATTTACTCTGTATGAAAACTTTCTTTATGGTTACTCAGTGTGAAACACTTCTTTACCTAAGGACGAGTTTTTCCGCCATTGTTTTATTTTTCCACTAAGCATCCGCCTGCGTTGCCTTTCCTTTTCACTACATCTAAATTCATAAGTGATCATTCGTTCGCAAAATATTTCAAAATATTTAATGCCCGTATTCTCGGACTCCATGCCAGGGAATTTAGTTGGTTAGCTACGTCATTCTTATACATGTACATGTTATCGACGACGCGCGGCCAAAGAAATTTTAAAACACTTTAAAATTATACCAATATAGGATATACATGTAATTTTTATATACAGACCTTAAATTATTTGTTTGCCAGTTTATAACTAATGATTATTTCTTCATTGGCACCACTTATAATTTACTCAATTCACTTTCTCTCTCTCTCTCTCTCTCTCTCATTCAAGTCACGAGCGGCAATGTCTTAACTCCGCCCAGCTACGATCTGATTGGACAAAGGTCAGTCAAAACAAACTTTACTTGAGTTAGCCCCTATTAAACGCTTTTACGTACTTCGCTATATCCATTTAACAATTTGACCGAAATTTGGAATTCGTTTGATGAAAATACGCCATTAATATTTTCCCACTTATCTATTATGTTGTATTTATATAGATCTCTCTTGGATCACTGATGTTATATCTTACAAATCAATTATAGCATTGAACTTGAAAATCAGTCAAAATTCATTGTTTACTTAGAAAGGTTACGTTTATTCTGTAAATTATAATGGTGAATTCCATCTCCTTACAAAATAAAGAATATTAGTTGTTTATTTTCCTGCCAGGAATGCAATTATGCCTTTTCATGAATATTGATGAAGGAAGAGCGAAACTGATTTCATAGCACATCAGGTGGCCTTTATTGTTCGCCTAATTTTAAAGGGGCATGATCACGATTGTGGTCAAAAATTATTTTCCCGATTTTAATGTTCACAATGCCTCGGTAAGGCATTTTTAATAGGCAACCAAAATTTGAGCATTCGTTGAGTTATAAGCGAGTTATAGAGCTTACAATTATTTGCTATGTAAACAAAGCTTTTCTTTACATTTTGAACGTTGAAGTAAAAACTCCAGTTTTAGACCGATCATTAATGTGGTAAACGTTAGGATCTGTTTATGTATGCTTCCAATGAATAAGAAGATGAAAAAATCAACTTGAAAAAGAACTTTTACCGGTATATTGAACTAATGTAAACAAAAACAGGGCACGCACGAGCCTTGTTTACATGACAAAGAATTGTGAGTCCTTTATCTTGCTTATAACTTCACTTCTGACTCTCCAATTTCATTTGGTCATTGGAAATATATTCCTAAAGCATTGTGAATGATTAAAAAAGAAACATAGAATTTGACCAAAATCGTGACCATGTCCCTTCAATGTTTATCTGTCTTGATTTTGAATATGTTTGATAGTTGTCAAACTGAAAATTATAAGTGCATTATGAGTATTATACGTTTGTCATTCACGATAAGAGAGGTTGTTGCTTGGCGCGTCATGTTAAAAAGTTTATCCGGATATGAACTTGGTTGATCACGTGATCAAATCATGTGAAGCCCGAACCAACCAAGTTCATATTCCGGTGAACTTCGTTTATTACTTATATTTACGTTTGAAGAAGGCAAATACTTCATAATTATTAACATATCCGTGTTTTTAAGTTTACAATAATGCAACATTCATACGATAAGCGCGTTCGAATATCATTGTGACGTCATGAAAAAGTTCACACAGAATTGAACGTTTTCGCTATATTCTAAGTTCATATAAGGAAACCTATTGGCAAATGTAAATATACAAACCCGAATCAACAATACCTAAGGATGCTTCTACACAAGTTACAGCTTTCTGGCCGAATAATTTTTAGAAGATTTTCTCCATATATTCCTCATCTTTGCTAGTCAAGGGTCCGATTTGTTTTTACACATTTTATATTTCAATATACCAGGTATAGCATACAAAGTTTTTTCTTACATTAATAATCTAGTCCATATAAAACGGCTTTTCAGAAACACACGATTGGGCTGATATTCGGTCTGGTGAGATAGAAATGGATTTTAACATTAAAATTTCACAAAATAACCTATGTTTTCATTGCCAATATCTCGCCTGTGTTTTATTTTTGAAAACAAACAACAAATAACAAAAGCTCTGTCTGAG
This sequence comes from Magallana ariakensis, assembly GCA_020458035.1. Classification (NCBI taxonomy): domain Eukaryota; kingdom Metazoa; phylum Mollusca; class Bivalvia; order Ostreida; family Ostreidae; genus Magallana; species Magallana ariakensis. The sequence goes on along the minus strand of CM035815.1, from coordinate 23,155,113 downwards.
TGCTTTGTGTAATTTTAATGTTTTGTGAAGCTTTGAAAAATGACTGCACCATAATACATATTTTATCTCAACTAAAAGACTTCAAAATATCAAGTACAATAGAGAAAATCCTGTATCTAATTGTGCAGAATGAGTTTGTCGTAACGCAAACGTTTGATAATAATGACATCCCAGGTTTCTCTGACTCAATCAGATTCAGTACAAAGAAAAACACTACAATCAATTATGAACAATATATTAAAAGTGCAGCGATCACTCTAAGGTTCCTAGCTATGTTTGTCGGACAACTTCAGAAATCTGAGTTTCTCTTGCGTTTGTTTCAATGTCTTGTGCATTCCGTCCACAACAAGCGCGAAATTTGTTTATTATTTTAGGATGAAACAAAGCTTGGATGAATAAAATGAAATAGGAATTAGTCATGTTGTTGACTATGTACATCCTCACAGCATCAAAATCTTTGGACACTGATAAGTTGAAACCAAACTGATTGCATGCAAGCCTGACCTGTAAAAAGGAAACATAGACAAAATACAAGGTCAATGTTAGTTCATATAACATAGAAACTACCCCTTTTAAAGTATACGTATGATATATATTGACTTATGATTTGCTAAACATTCCATTGTTTTTGATAGTCCAAAAATAGCGCCCCGTGATTAATTTAAGCTAGAGTTATTCAAAACGTTTGTATTTTTATCCGAGAGGAAAAAATGAGGACACACACGATCTCATTGTGACGCTCAAATTAGTTATTTGCGGGAAAGACATTTCTTTACATACGTAGACTTACAGCAATACTTTCAAAATTTTGATCATTTAAACATTCGCCCCGTATAAATTTTAAAGGAGAAGATACTGCAGTAAAACCGTTGACCTCAGCTTACCAAATATGGCGTTGAACACACGATATAAGTAACTGAAACAAATGTCATGATTGCCATGAACTTGAAATGGTCGAGCTTCTCTTTGAAAGATATTACTTTGGCTCCAGGTCCAATTCTCCGCCTAATTGCGAGCAATTCGTGTATCACACTGATATTACAAAATACAGTGTACAGCATACAAGCCAATCCTACAATAGAAACAAACACAGAAGGAAAGAGTGGTAACTACATGCACTGATCTAAATCTAAAGTTTAAAGCGCCGAACCCCTTTATTTATCTGTTAATTGTGTAAATGTTGTAGATTGTTTTATACCAAAGTGACTGGTTCAATGTTAAAGAATTGTCATCGTTAATTAATACATGTATAAGCTCAAGGTTTTTAACTGTAAGTGATTTGTATTCAGTATCATAAAACGCATGTTAGAATGCATTTTCTGACCTTCAGGCCGCTAAAAGTGAACAGTTACCCTGTAACAGGAAAATGATGACAAAGAATCTGCCCTCGGGAGAAGTGTCGTTCCAAAAGAAGTCGCACCATTGTTGATACCCATACTTATTCACTCCCATTAACGGCAAGGTCGCCAGAAAAATCTGTAGAAAATAATCATGATTTTTTAAAGTACTGTTTAATTCGAATGATGAGGTTAAAAGTGTTTGTGTGTCATTGTAGAAAATTGAAACTGTATTTTTAATTCGACAAGATTTTTGTAACGGTCGCGTTATTTTAGTTAGTTTTATAGATAAAAAGACAATATAGGGAACCACGTAGGTTTTAATAAGCGTTAGCTCGAGAAGAAGTCCAACATTATATAAATAGTGCCTGTTTGGGAGGGTAGTAGTTGAAATTGACACCCCGAGAAAACCATTGTCAACCGACGCGAAGCGGAGGTTGACAATGGTTTTCGAGGGGTGTCAATTTCAACTGCTACCCTCCCAAACAGGCACTATTTATTTTATTATACTGAATGTCTTAATTTTATGGCAAATTTAACTGCTTTTATATAGAAAAGACGTGAGTTCTACGGCGAACCGTACGCGCATAATTTACGCGCATGTAACAATTCGTTCTATCGGCCCGTTGTCAAGTGTGTTGCTAACGCTGAGGGTATTAGAACGGATTGTCAACTTCGTCTAAACCAATCAGATTCAACATGAAAGTATAATAATATGTTTTAACTGTCCCCGTCCAATCAGATCGATGTAGTGGAGGCTATATTATCGCTCGTGACTTGAATAAGAGAAAGTAGAGAAGAAAGAAAAAATTAGAATTAATGAAGTAAATTTTGAAAAAAAAAGATAAATAGATAAAAGTAAACAAAATGTACACAAATTTATTTTTTATTCGCCAGACCATTACTCTTATAAATAAATAATGGTTAACTAAATTTACACAGATTTATTTTTTATTTGCCAGACCATTACTCATATTTAGATCTTTAAAAGCAATGTCAAAGTCCCTCGACGTCAGGTGCGAATTCTTATATGAGGCGAAACGCGAAACTTTTTTTGTCGTTTGTTTTGTAAAAAAAAAAAATTGTACATTATTTTTTTTAATATTGAAATATGCCTTAATTGACTGGGATAACTATTGCAATGTCTATTATTATACACATACTTAGCATAACAATCGATTAAAAACGTACACAAAATTTGTGTCAAATCGGACCAAGCAGATTTACCAATAATGTAGTTACTTTTATAAACTTTTTATGATTAATTCAATAATCTGTTAAAAGAAAGATGTATAAACAATAAAATGCTTTTTTGATAATTCATGCGGGCTATGGAGGTAGCAATCATTGCAGAAAAAAATCAACATAACTCGTTAATGCAGAAAAGGTATTTTATCCGACGGGAAATTATAATATCCTGTAGAAATGTTGTTACCCTACGGCACTCATTATTTTCTCGTTAGAAAATCACTCACAAGTAGAAAAAACAATGGTTTTAAACGCGTGAAGCAAAGGTCAATGAAATGTGGCGATAACGAACAGAGTTCTAAATCAAAAGTCCAAAGGAAAAATATCAACAACGGGAGCAAACACGGACCTCTTCAAAAATTAGAGGCAGGATTAGGTGGATTGGAGAAGTGAGAATTTTCTGCTGACCGGTCACATCCGCCGTGTGCTTTTTGTCGTAATCGCGAAAACGGAAAAATCAGTAGACAATTCGTTAAATATTACGAGGGTCAATAAAAAAATACGAAGACAATGTCTCTGTTTATCATATATTTTTCATAAAAGTCATAACTTACAAATTAATTTATGCATCAACACTTACTCTATTGATATACGAAATTTCATTGCATTTGATGGAAAGGTAGTTTTGCTACCCGATTTTAAAAACAACACGTTTCGTCACCACGGCGCACGGTTACGTAAAAAAAAAAATTACGACAGGATGATGCGCGTACAGTTAATAGAAATACCCAATCTTTATATCACCCTGATTCTTTTATGCTTGAAATAGGCACTATATCACTTGACATCTAATTTGGTCACATTTGTTCGAGCATCATAAGTAAGTTTCTCGAAGTATTCATTCTTTTACCGCATGTTTCTTCGTTTACTGTAAGAAAAGCCCTGAAGTCAGATGACGTTGTTTATTCTTTTGACCAAATATTTACAGGTATTTTACTCTCTTTCGTACTTTTGATGTTCAAAATACAAATACCACTACCCCCCCCCCCTCCAAAAAAAATATGTAATACAATTAAACACAAACGTAAAATAATTTTTGACTTAATTTTCCACCATTGAGCATTTTCACAGTTTGTTTATGATTTTCCCCGATTTCCCCGATTTAAATCCATACTGTTTATACTTTTAGTTGCGCCGTGACGTCCGGCGACGTCAATGTTTTCAGTCAATTTTGAAGAGGACTGTCTGTCTTTAGTTATTGATATCTGTTTAACAAAACAATATATCCCGTCGTTATTTGATACATAAAATATCATGACAGTTCTTAATTCGAGGTTTCAATATATTTTGGTTATAAGCCCAATTTATAGTGATATTGCTTTCAACATAATATGGTTTATTGTTGACAAAATACAACTTTTGACCTTGCGCCGCGACCTTATTATTAGATTCTAAAAAGTTCTTAGAAATAAAGGAATAAACTTTTGGGATTTAAAATTGTTTGAAAATATTGCTTAATTATGTCTACTAAATTTAATATTAATATGACGTTAAGTACCATAGCTATGGCAAAAGTCTTCGTATTTTTTATTGACCCTCGTAATGGCCTAACAGTATGTATGAAAATCTTCAGTCATCATTCGACCAAGCGGAAGATTGTATTTGCTGACAAGGTCGTTGCATTCAATCGAGACTGTTGATAATCTTTTACGTTTAACCAACTTGTTTGTCAGTAGCTTGCCTCGTTTTAGAAATTGATCATACATGTACACAGAGCGTGTCTTTGCGTATCGAATCAACTGAGAGAAAACAATCTCCATGCAGGTGATGAAGGTATATTGCTATATAAGTAAGTAAAGTTGACGATAGAAAAATTTAAGTCATCACGTTTATCATAAAGTTTTGTTGTTAAGTTTCCATTAATGTTATTTTCATGTTTCAATAATAAAGCTATATCAAAGGAAAACGCATAACATTGAAACATAACAAGAAATGTCTGTTAATAACATTTGGACAAAAAATCAAGGTAGATTGTGCGTATGACCTTTCCGTTGTCTGAAACTGCACAAAGCATTCCATCGCAAAGTCTTATAAAACAGTATCAGGGCATAATTCTTCTGGTTTTTAGACTTTGAAGTACTAGTAAACTAACAATATTAGACAAGTATATGAAGGGAGTTGGGTGGTCAACAAATTAACCGTCAGATCTGCCTTAAACTTTTTAACATGATATTTTTGCAGTAAACTATCGTTTAGTAGAGAAACAATCCAAATATTTTATATTTATAAAATTTGAACATTTTCCTTTATCTTAATACAGAGCTCTTCGTTTTAAGTCAGTAAATATAGCCAAAAATTGACTATACAGCCCTTTTAAATTAACTTACCGCGTAGAGGTACAAACCGACCGCCACAATCATTACCCTCTTAGGTGTCATAAGCTGCTGGTATCGAAAAGGAAACCGCAAGGCGATAAACCTTTCCGTTGCCAAGAGAACCACCATCAAGTGAGAAGCCACCATAGTGGAATTTCTGGCAAAACCCCGCAGGACGCATCCTTGAAAGCCTCCCATAACACAGTATCCTAGCCATGTCGTTGCAACTAACTGCGAATTGCTGAATCCTAGAAAACATTTACATTTATCATAATCATAGAGTACAAAAAATGCAAGTGTTTTCATGTGTCAATTTATTTTCGATCAATATGAATACATATGTCACGCAAATAAATAAAAGGCTCTCTTTTCATACTTATTACGTTAAACAGACTTAGACACGATTTGAGCTCAATTTTTTCAAAATTTATTTATTTCATTTTTGATGTCTAGAATGGTCAATATGTATGTTTATAATGCTTTTTCAAATTCTGAAAGTCAAAAATCTAGTTACAAACGAGTAAAAAAGGTTAAAATTCATTGTTTTCTAAACAAAGCTCGAGGCCTGTTATTGTTTACATATGTCTTGTATTAGTAAAAAATTCAATCTTATGTTGCTTTTTGTTGTTGATAAAATTATTTATGAACACATTGATTGAGTTCATCTTGTTTCCAAAAGTTATTTTGTCAAATAAATGGTAATTTCTTTACTTTACATTATTTGTAAACAAATATAAGACTCGAGCTTTGTTTACATAACAAAGACGTATTTCCTCTGTATCTCGCTTGGCTTGTAACATGACTTCTAACATTTAAATTTTGGTAAATCATTCAAAATACACAAACTATTTAATGCATAAAAATCAAAAATAAAGTTTTTATCTTAAATCATGTCTAGGTCCCTATATCTACATAAATATTCATTTATATAATCATTTCAGAATGTATCTTCAAACAGTGTACAAATGTAAATCATAGGTACCATGGAGACATACTCTAGTTGTCAAAGTTTCGTGGATTCTCAAAAAAAATTCGATGAAAAGTTATTTCGTTCATTAAATGGTATGAAAAATGAATAAAGAGTGTTTCAGATTTTTTTGGGAATGATCATTCGTAATTAAGGGGGTACCCACGAAATCCAAATAATATGAGCCCGAAAAAAAATTACGTACAGTCTTTTTATTTTTCATTTTGATTTTCTTACCTGAATACATCAAATCACTGAAGCACACGGCCAAAGCAACAAATTTCGGCTGGGAAAATTCTCGCTGTTTATACATGGATCTGCCCAGCCATATGACAGCTACTAAACTCGACAAACCGGTCCAAACGTTTACAAACGTTGCGCCGACACGACCGTTGGTTGTGTTGATGCAGGTACCATTCACGATCATCTCGCCGTCAATCTGGTCCAGCGTAATCAGTAACTTCTCAATTTATATATCGGATATATTCACCCTCCGGTGAATAATGATCAGCATCTATGATTACAACAAGTTGCATACTACAGATAACTTGTAATTTCAATACTTTGATGCGTTTTAATGAAGCTCTAATTGCAGGGTACTTTAATGAACAGGTAGAAATTACAAGGTAAGTATCGAAGGAGCACCTATGTTAAAAAAAAAAGGAAAATAATTTTTGTTCTGCCACTACATGTTATTTGATTCTATTATTAAAGCTTTGGTAATCGTTGCGATAAGATTTTTTTTACAATTTAAATTAAAGATTTATAGATTTTGAATAGATTTTTATTAATGTTACATTTACGTTCAGCTTTTTTGATTCATCAATACAATATATTCTTTACAATTACATGTCTAAATGTTCTTCAATATTTATGAAAACATAAAACAACTGGATTTTACATTTCTTCCATTTTTTATTTATGAACAAGATATCTAGACTTAAATTGCTTTGAGTTATTGACATTTTGGTTCTATAGATTTAGACCATCCTTATAAAATGCTATCTAATTTAAAAAACACAAATACATGCAATGATACAAGTTTTACAAAATTTTAAAGAACATTGCTCCACATAAGTATGCTATGAACCATCAGAAAAAGTTAAAAAGTTCATATAAAATTGAAAAAAGAAATGAAATCAGAAAAATAACCTGTCTATATTAAAATGTGATAGTATTATAGGAATTCATTGAAAGTAAATTGAAGAAAGAGAAGGTATAAATATAGCCCAAAGTATTATTGGGTGTAGTTTAAAACACTAGAGATTCAGTTTATTATTTCAGGAGTCACCATATAAACCTTGATAGAGTTTCTTAGGAAATTTAATTTAAGAGGGCTCGATGGTCGTTGCCATTTTAGTACTGTATTGATCTCCTTTAAAAGAAGAGCTCCATATAAACATATAGGAAAATACCCAAATTTAAAATGTAATTTATATGGATTTTCTTTTCTAAATCATAGTTTTTAGATTAACCATTCATATTCTAAAATATTTGAAAGATTTGATGGTAAATTTGTTGACCATCCAGTTACCTTAAGGGGCAATAATTTGAGCAACACATATACGTTTTGTTTTATTATTTTTATTGATTACAGTGTATACTGAGTTATATTTAATGTTTTTATGTTGTAAATTTTGAATTTACTGTGTGTGTGTAAATACAAAATTTACAACATGTCAATATTGTAAATTGTGTGTTTTTACCCAACCAGCAAATTCAAAATTGAAATTTAAAATCTATATCATGACAGAGTTACCAGCGAGATACAGAGCTCAAAATTTCTTTCCTTTTTATGATCACATTTAAAAAGATTCCTGTGTTATATTTGATAAAACCTCATTTTGTTAAGAATATTGTATTTATGCATATACTAAAAACAACATCGGATGAGACTTGTTTACATGATGTTCAAAGAAATGGACCTTAAACTTCAATTTAAACTTGAAAAATGATATTTTGTATATTTTATTATTTGCTGTTTTTCTCAAACATATTTGGGAGTAGAGAAGATGAATTTTTAAGATTTAATATTGGCCCCACTCAAGGCCAGAGACCCTGACCTAGGGGTCATGAATTTCAAATTTTGGTAGAGGGCTTCATGGACATTATATTAAGTTTTTTCCCCATTTGTGTGGGAGTAGACAAGAAGAGTTTTTAATATTTGATCTTTTTTTGCAAATTTGGTATCGTCCATGAGGCTCCGCCGGGGGGGGGGGGGGGGGGGGGTATAGTCGTAAATTACACAGTTCATATTCCTCTTATTCTAGAGATGCTTCAAACCAAAAATGGTAACAACTTACATCGTAGTTTTCAAGAAGAAGTTACAAATGTAAAATTGTTAACGCACGACCGACTCGATCAGGTGAACTAAACATCGGGATGATGGGTTTATTTACATTACAATTTTTTATCATAGAATTGGTTACTCTTGAATTTCAAAAAGTTATGTTCCTTGACAGCGAACATTAGGGTAACGAATATAAATCCCACATGATCCTTTGTTAGCTATATTCGTTTGTATTTTAACTTTCATTAACAATAAATGAAACATAATCCACTGCAGGTAGTATAAGCTTTCGCTCCTCCAAAGATCACAAACGTACTATGAAGTATGCTAAATCCTCTAGGTATAATTACTTTTTACTGTTTTAACGGAAAAATTGCGTGCATGTTACATTTTAATATCAACGCAGAAGGGAAGTTGTATACAATCAAAAGTAAGGAAAGCTTAAAAACATTGAACAATTTTTACTTGAGATATCTGAAAAATATTGATTTTTATGTCACACAATTCTGATTCTAATTAGTAATGCACATGTATTCTCTCATTGTCATTACAATGCAGATTTGGTTCATCAGAAAAATCTGTAATCATCTTTTTTTATTGTTTTCAGATTTACTGAATGGACCTGAATGAACGCGCATTGTGTAGTAAATGGATTATACAAGCTTCTTCTTCCTTCTATCAAATTACACTATGATTTATCATGTTTTTAAAATAATTAATTTATCGATTATTTTCAAGTACTAAGTTTTGTTAGCGGTGATGACTTGTGCTTAGGTCCAAACACTGTTTACGCTAACTTCCGGTTTGCCAGATTAGCTGCATAGGAGCGTTGATTAAAACCAACTTCCAAAAATGATTTGATCCACAAGCCTGGGATCCTCCTTGGGAACTTACTAAACTAAATCGATCCGAGTTATCTTTCGTTATTTATGTGGTACAATAACGAGTTGTAGAAGTGAAAGTTCATTTTTAACTTTTTAAAATTCGAAACACGAATTGGAGATAAAAGTCAAAAGTAACAGGTATGTTAGGTGTATGGCGCTTTCTACCAATTTAAAATCCACTTGTGACGTCAGTCTATCTTTAGATTGCTCCAATATTTTATTTATTATTATAAGTATAAGAGAATGTTTATTATATTTTAAGATGTAAGGGTTGTTAAAAAAGTTTGCGGACAATTCTTACGTTATCTATAAACATTTCTTTGATGATATTGAAGGCATCCAAAGTGATCTACATAATACTCATTTTTGGACCTCTTAAATATTGTGCAATCAGTAATCATTTGTGAATTTTTGCAAGGTAAACATTAAATATGCATCCCAATTATTCTATCGTTTACTTACTGTAATTTCCAGATAATTATTAACTTCAAAACTTATATTTAAACAGAATTTTGAGTGCAATTTCTTTCTTTTTTGAAAACATAGTTCGTTGCTTTTGTCTTCAAAACACAAATGTTAGCACGTTGAAACACAATTAGATGTCCATATGTAGTAAAATTCAACAAATCAGAACCTAATTTGATATCTACACACTATCATCTAGATAGCCCATGCAAACGCGGGAAATAACACTATACTTTTGTGTATACCATATGTTGGCGGGTTTGTTCTTAATTTTTTCTTATATCAAGTTTTTAAAACTGAAACTGGCTGGTTATTTAGAAGAGTGGGCTAAATCAACACTAAAATTGATTATAATTATGCCTAAATTCGTTTTGATGTAGCGAATTGAAAATTACAAACTTTTAGAATTTTAAGTGTTTGTTCCCTATGCAGTTTATTCTCAGATTTTGCATTATCAATTGTATTAAATATCAACTCTCAATCGCATATATATATATATGTATATATATGTATACATGGTTGGGATTTTTATTTCAAAATGGTAGAAGGTAGTGCCTCGTATCTCTTTTCATATTTTGGACACCTGTCGATATTAATTTGATAAAAGTACATTATAATCAGAATACGTGTTCTTTAACCGGTTTATATATATTTTTTTAAATTTTACAATATTTGACCAAGAAATATGGGGTTTTTTTTTAATTCAAATGGTAAAACTCGAACTCATGACTTACAGATTCATAGTTTACGCTCTTTTTTATTCATCTTTTATTGATCAATCATACAAATTACACAACAACAATCATCATAATCAGTATTACAGCATTATATATGGTTTGACATTTTACAATTAAAATTCGTAAAAAAAAATAAACAATAATACCCCTTGTGTTTCTTTCAACAGTGGATTGTTTTTCAAAAACTTAAAAAAAAACCTTTCTTTTGTTGTTCACAATACACATATGATGATAGCTGTAATAAATATAATGTCTGAGCAAATAGTTAACGCTCTTCCCAATTGCGCTAACGCTGTTAGGTAACAATTTAGGGAAAGAAGAAATATAAAATTATACTTGATTTTATAGTTTATTTCAATAGAAAATATGTCACAATATGGAAGTGACCCATATCACCTTAATTACACTTTAATTTTTAACACTGCTCCAAGTACGTTTTCTGTCTTTAAATCTTGTTTTTGGATGTCGTCGGTCCAATAACACAGGAAGGCCTTTTTAAACAAATAATACCGCTCGTTAGCGCTGTATGATAATTTGTATTCACAGCCTTGGTGTATTATAGGACTGAACCAGCAATCAATGCTTGAATTTATATTCATACTTTTGTTTAGTTGTATGAAGTGTTTGTGTATCGTCTCTTTAGAGCCATTATATACGCCCTTAGTCAGAGACACATGTCTAAAACATACATGGGATACAAATCTAATAGTTATTTTGAAAATTCTTGCAATCAAAACTTAAACTGTGCATTCAAGAAACTATTAATTTATTCAAAATTTGTCAAATCTGAATTCCTATGTGTACTTTAAACAGATATATAAAGCGTGTCCACCTTACTCTCATTTTTGGTATTCCGCGTGGTTTATCGAAAATGATAGGTTTTTAATTATTTTCACAGTAATTACTGATCAGGTAAAATTCAATTATAGTTAACGGACATTAACTCGCACGTGTTGAAATATCAAAGGTATATAGACATTTACTCTGGTGCAGGCGTAGTTTATTGGCAAATTATAAGTATAGATGTTATACATTAAGTTAAGTGTCAGCCCTCAAAACTAATGTCTGTGCTATTTTATGGTGCAATAAAGATTCACTGCAAATGCTAGATCTAACGATGAAGAATTTTCTTCTCTGACTTTCTGCAAAGATCTGATATTGAGACAACTATTAAGGCGTTTGGAACACCCTATAGGAAACTGTATGTCTTTTCAGTCACGTATTGACTATTTCTTGAATGGAAATATTTGCTGATATGCACAGCAATAATCCGATGAACATGTAAGTAATAGAAAAATCAAGCATACAGCTATCAAAACATATAGTCCAAACAAAACGTTATAGCATTTCTTCAAGCCAAATTTTCTCAGCTCCTTCTTTCATGCCCACTCGGTTTATAATAGATTCTGACGCCCCAATAATAATTCCAATGATTTCTATTTGTGTTCTAACCATGTTTAAATTAGTTACATGTAACACTAAACTCTGTAAAAATCATCGTAGATTATTTGGGGGTGGGGTGGGGTGGAAAATTGCCAGTGACCTATTATTTGTTGATAAACTCGACTCACTGCTTGCATGCTTTGGTAAAAATCAAAGTGTATGAAGTTTGTTTAACCATCATTATTGCATCTTCATGTAATGCCAAGTATAAATACAACATAGCTCTTGTTAAGTGGTAATAAACATTTATACAGTACAGTACATACAGATGTTTAGTTATTAACATTGTTTCTGTAATAACAATGATGATAATGATAATACAGCAATCGTAGAATCGATATGCCCTGAAGCATTCTTTCACAGACTTTCCCATCATATCGAGTTTTCGAAAATTGGATAAGAGAACAAGCTTTCAACATACAATTATATTATTTGGAATGGACTGTCAATGACTTTTCCTTACTATATTTCTTCTAGAATACATCTATGAAAAATCTTTAAAGGTAAGACTAAGTTATTGTTTATACAGAAAAAATAAAAGTACTGAAGTACTGACGGGAGTTGATTTTATCGATTATTATTTATTTTAAAGTCAACGATTATTATTTTGCATGGCAAGTAGTTTCCTATATGTATTTGAATTACGCATACAATGTATTTTTTATAATATTAATTCTCCGACAGGAACGTGAAAACCCCATATGAATCATGTTGTGTAATATTCAAAGAGTTAATTCCATCAAACTACGTATCATTAATCGAAATAGTTCTGAGAAATTGTATGGATCCAAGCAATATTCAACTCTAGTCTCGTTCAATCAGACGCTCGGCTGTCTCCGTTAATCTCCGACAAGCAAGAGAAACACTCTGCTTGTCGGATATTTACGGAGACAGCCGAGCGTCTCGTTGAACGAGACTATGGGTGCTTTCCATTTGACCGGCATCGCCGGATTTGCCGATGTTGCCTTCGTCGCCGATCGATGGAACGTGCGTCGCCGGCGAGCGATTATGGCAACGCTTTCTACCATTTCCGATTAGGAAACAATATGGCGTCTTGGTTACCATATTCAACAATAACTACAATTTGTCAAACTAGGTTAAAATATATTAAAACTTTAAATAGCCCAAATTTCTGGACCAAATTTTTAGATAGATAAGTAAGTTTTAAGCTGCAATCATCATCGTTGGAGCATTATGACATTGCCAACCGTTCCATTAACGTCACCGTTTCCCGATTACGTCGCCGGCGAGGCAACATTAATGGAAAGCGCCCAAATTGAACTCTGGCGTAGGAATACATACAATGTACGACTACAAAAATATCTAAATTATTCGTACCATTTAAAATCTTACTGTTAACAAGGTATATATAAATTAGTTTCTTTGAAAAACAATGCTTTAGAATACTTTTCATCGAATTTATTGATTATTTTCAAGAACTAAATGTTGTCAGCGGTGTTGATTTGTGCTTAGGTCCAAACACTGTTTCACTTTCGGTTTGCCTGAGTAACTGCATAGGAGAGTTGATTAAAATCAACTCCCAAAAATCAAGAAACACATGTATGGAAGATGGTATAAAATTCTATGTGATGAGTCAGTGTGGCTTCTTGGGATGTGAGCATGATAATATGTGGCAAGCATAAATGCCTTTTTATTATATATTTGTTTACCTGAACATTTTTCTCTTTAATCACTTGATTTCAGACAACAATGCATCATATGAAATCATCTCTTGAATAGGAATTAGTTTAACGTGATTTTACAATCTTCTGACAATAGAAAGTAACCAATTCTTGGAGAATGGAATTAAATGATAAAATTAACAAGAGTATTGTTTCATTGAAAGCTTTTTGTTGTAATTAAGCTTTAAACGATCTTATTAAAGATATTATAATCAAGCGATGGTTGTATTTTCGCCCAATCCATCATTGTGACTGACATTATTTTAGAGGGTAAAGGGAGCTTAAAAGATATTTTGCCAAACATTCAAAATAAAACAAAAGCATTGGCTTCTTAATATTGTATGGCAAATGGCATAGTACATTGTCATATCAATGATAGGAATAAGGGAATTTCGTTTCGATTTAATAAGTGCATTTCCTTGAACCATTAAGCTGTTTTATGAGGTAAAGCGTTAACATATTTATTATTTACAATCTTAGTTAAAGTACTCGGATGTATTTTATAACATAAAAAAGGACTTTGGAAATGTGTGTGTGTGTGTGTGTGTGTGTGTGTGTGTGTGTGTATATATATATATATATATATATATATATATATATATATATATATATATATATATATATATATATATATATATATATATATATATATATATGGGTTCAATGTATTCCCATTCCATTGCTTCTTTTGTTGTACAGATTGCCAAGGCTATCTTGCAATTTATCTTTTCTGATATTCAATTTTTTGGTGAAACTCATCGGCATTTGTGCAATGTTCCACAGTGTCTCAAAGACCTGATTGATAATGCATGACAGAAAGATATGTAACCCAGTAGACCACCAATATTCTTGCATCACATATCAAACATGGTTAAACTTTAAAACTGTACAGGACCCGTGTCTGTCTAATCTAAATTTTGTTAAACGGTCCTATTTTCTGTCTGTTCACATCGAAGGACCATTTTCTCTGATGTCTTTATATTCGATGGAAACAATTATCTCATCCAGACTTCCGGAGCCCCAGGATAATTTTTTCATGTTACCAAAAGTCAATAGCAGTCAGTGGAATTCCTGGCGGTGTAGTTTGTTCACTGGTCGTCCTATTGATTGGATTGGTCTGGGATGACCACAGGGGCTTGTCCAGAAAGACATTCTGTGTTTAGAGTACACTATGGATCAAACGCGTTCCTTTCTCTATATCACTATTATGTGTAGTTGTAATGCATTAGAAGCTATTCGCGGTAATGTCAGCTAACGATGTTTTATGTTATGACTCGGCTACCCATGTATGGATTTATTCAACTCTGTTTGTGATATGGTCAAATTTTCTGTGAGTAAATCCTTGGGCTCGGTCAGTATAGTATTGAGTCGTGAGGTCAAGCCTAGTTTGCTTATTTTTCAAAGTATTAAAGTTGTTAGATCTTTATTTTTAGAATTCCTAGAAACATTCTTAAATTCTTAATTCTTTGTTTAACAGGTTGATTTAGCTGCTAAAAGATGAAACAAAAAAATTTAAATTCCACTTGTACATCACCAGGACCCTCTACCTACATATACTGAACTCTGTACTATAGCTTACTTTGGAGTAGATATAGAGTGACTTGTTGCTTGGTATAAATAAAATCCTGTACATTACATTGTATGTCATATAAACTTACAAAAATATTGATACATTCTGAATTTCAAACTATATAAAGAAACAATATTAGCACGTCATCTGCCACACTTAAGAAGGGAATTTTTTAAATGTATCCTTCGACCTTTCTTATTATATTGTCTCAAAGATTTATTTAAATCTGCGTTAAATTAAATCAAGTGGTTCATATCCAAAAATAGACTCAAATAGCTCAAAATATACAACATAATTTTCTCAAAGTTTCAGTTATTCAACCTTTATTATACGTAAATAATTTATATATGTAGTTTGTTACAAACAATAATTCGGTTGCAATTAGATCAATTCTTGTACATGTTTTACTGACAGAGAAAATAGTTAATAAGTGATTGAATTTTGTGGTTTGACAGATCGTAGAACTAAAGTTCCATGTATAAAACAAACTTTGGCATCTAAAATTTCCACATAATATGCTCTATGTGTCAGGACATAAGATATATAAAACTGTAAGTAGCGTACGCTTTTGTTTTTGCACCATGACGATATCTTAAAAATAAGAAAAGGCTATTATACAAACGGAATTATTTATTAATCTACTGTACTGAACTCTTAAGATAAGTACGACTGTATTGATCACGTATCGCCTCGATCAAAATCATCTAGCTTTTCACTCATTAATTATTGATTGAGAAATGCACAACCTTGAGATTTATTGTAAATATTGCAAATAAACATTTAGCTATCGACTCTGGCACATACATCAATAACATAGCTAATTTGTAGCATCATACAATACGTTTAATTGGAATGTCTGGATATCCGTGGCAAAAATATCCACTTTTAGGTGTCAAAGTTATGTGGAAATATCTACGAAGAGTGGGTGTTTATCGTCACTTCAGAAGTTCTTTATGGGATCGTGTAATACTTTTATATAGACTTTATAACCATTGACATGTGGTACTTATTATTATTTGTGTCTATAAAGAAGAATGATTTGAATTAAAGAATTGAACAAAATGAAGTCAAAACATATTTTTTAGACTCAACAGATTTTCTCTAGTACAAAATATTTTCTCAAACACAACATCTTTATGTGATAGATTTCACTTTCTTCGATCATTATTCACAGTCATTGTTTCTGTTATGTAAGAAAATGCAGTTGTTATAAAAATCACTTTAAACTTGTAATAAATCTCGAAGTCCAATTTTATATTAATTAATAGAAAAACTCAAACTTAAAGTATGATTTACTACAAAATAAAAATTAACGTCTGGATTTCAGTATTACATGCAGCTTCCGATAGCAGGCATTAATCCAGTGCTTTGACCGTTAGAGTGTGCCTAAATCGTTGACTATGAAAACGTCAAAGAAAGTATGATTGAAAAATGTATTCTTTTACAATTTTTCTCGTATAGTGATCTTATGCCTGTCATTGTAAGCGGGTGTCGGCAGCAGAGGGCATTGGCGTGTAATTTTCTTGTCCTGCTTTCTTTTTCGCATTCTATAGACACATGTACGACTACAAAAAATCCCTGGTAATTTATATCTTTAAATCGTTGCCCAGTCCAAAGATTTTAGTCTAATCGTATTACATATTCTATTTTGGAGGAATTTGTAAGTCAATCAATTTATTGTGGTGGAGTTTATAAAAATTTTAATTTTTAAATGACATTAGTGCAATGGACTTCAAATAAGTAATTTGCAGGAAAGTTGTAGTGTCTCTTAAATATAAAAATTAATATTGAAATCGTGGTACACGTTTTATTTCAAATTTTGATCATAAAAATATACAACATCAATCTTAAAACAAAAATCGGAGAAGGCTTTCTTTAAATCACTAAAGCCCGACGAGTTTTTTTTTTCCTCTTCTCTTCTTCATACAACCCATTACTACCAGGCTTTCGTGCCATTAAATATTGAAGAACTATCCTCGGAGTCTAACTGGAGAATAAGAATACGCTAGTCGATGAGAGGAATCATTTTCTTCTTTTAAATAATATCAACTTTATCAGGGGTTTGTTTGTGTTACTCTGGGAATGGGTGACCGTTTCGTTTTGCTCGAGGACTGCGCTCTCAGGTACGTAGCATCAGAAAGTGGGCTGCCCCCTTCCCGCCACTTTTTCTCGCAGCAAACATTTTTCTTAAATCTACATATTAAAAAGTGAATAAAGATGAAGTTGTCTCCCTAGTTTTTGAGTACAGTTCGCTACTCACCTATCCCTCCTATCCGGATTAGGATTTTAACGATTTCGAGAAGTTTTATTTTTTCCTTTTTTTTTTTTTTTTTTTTTTTTTTTTTTTGCTTGTCAAAATATTATCGATCAGTCTGCCCCCTACCCAATTCAAACAATAGGCCCATGGGCCACATCGCTCACCTGAGAAACAATATGTATGATAAAATCAGCTTAATTGAGTCATAATACAAACTATCTGGACAATGTAGTATAATACATGTAGATTCTGTATAAGTTAAAATCTATCTTTTCCACTGGATATTCTAATGTTTATTATCATTAGTCCCTTTTCTAACAGTATTTATGATTTTATAGTAATATCACATGTTGAGCAGTGCAGCTCTCAAAAGATCCTAAACAATTGTTTATATATGGGATATAATCCTACATCAAACTCTGAACCCCTTGTGAGACCCAATCGTCCAGGAATCATCTAGAGGCCAAAGTCTAAACAATTTTAAATAATCACCTGGCTGATTAGTTTCTGAGAAGAAGATTTTTAAAGATTTACTCTTAATATTCCTATGTAAAAATTCCACCCCCATTGTGGCCCCACTCTACCCCCAGGAATCATGATTTTCTACAATCTAAACTGCCTGAGGATGCTTCCATACAGGTCTCAGCTTTCCTGGCTTATAAGTTTCTGAGAAGACGATTTTTAAAGATTTACTCTATATATTCCTATGTAGAAATTCGATCCTCAATTGTGGCCCCACTCTACCCCTGAGGGTAATGATTTTCACAGCTTTGAATCTTCACTGCCTTAGGATGCTTCCACACAAGTTTCAGCTTTCCTGGCCAAATGGTTTCTTAGAAGAAGATTTTTAAAGATTTAATCTATTATAATATATTCCTATGTAAAAATTTGACCCCCCCCATTGTGGCCCCATCCTACCCCCGGGAGTCATGATTTTTTTAACTTTGAATCTACACTACATAAGGATGCTTCCACATACGTTTCGGTTTCCTGGCCTAACGGTTTTTTAGAAGAAGATTTTTAAAGATTAACTCTTTATATTCCTATGTAAAAAGTCGACCCCCATTGTGGCCCCACCCTACCCCAGGGGGTCATGATTTTCACAACTCTGAATCTACACTACCTGAGGATGCTTCCACATAAGTTTCGGCTTTCCTGGCCTAACGGTTCTTGAGAAGAAGATTTTTGAAGATTTACTCTATATATTCCTATGTAAAAAGTCGACCCCCATTGTGGCCCCATCCTACCCCCGGGGGTCATGATTTTCACAATTTTGAATCTACACTACCTGAGGATGCTTCCACACAAGTTTCAGCTTTCCTGGTCAAATGGTTCTTGAGAAGAAGATTTTCGAAAATTTCTCGAAAATTTTCATTAATTCCTAATTATCTCCCCTTGTAAGAGTGCTTGGTCCTTAATTTTCATAACTTTGAATCCTCTAGGCTAAGGATGCTTTGTGCCAAGTTTGGTTGAAATTGGCCTAGTGTTTCTTGAAAAGATGTTGAAAATGTGAAAAGTTTACAGACGGACGGATAGACGGACGGACGGACGGACAGACAGCTAGACGGACGACAGACAAAATGTGATCAGAATAGCTCACTTGAGCTTTCAGCTAATGTGAGCTAAAACGATGCTACGTGCCTGGCTCTTTATACAAATTGCCTTGAATATGTTAATTTCCGGTTAACATCGTGTATTTAGCGGATGCTTTTTAATATTTGCTTAGCAACGCTTTGCGTGATTATTTTTACGGATTTATCGCTTACACTTGATATCATATTTGTAATTATGCATTTATTTACTTTTCATAAACAACCTGAAAAATCTTGGAATTTTAATAATACAATGATTTATACTATTTCAACAGTACTTAGTTGTTTCTTATTTATACAATCATGCTTACTCTGCACGTCGGGGCGTGGGTTCCATGCCATATCTACCTTAAAGTTAGACCCAATAATGCCTGTTCGCACCTGATGGTTTGTGTTGAACAAGATAATAGGGGCTAAAATTAGCTGAAAAATTCAATTGTTGATTAGTTCAGACGGTACGTTTATATCCAAATGACTAGAAAGTTGGTTGAAACATTGCATCTATCAACAGCTGACGGTAATAAGCATACACATTGGTTTGAATTTATTGAGACCAAGGCTGAAGCCGCCTCGAAAGATCGCTTCACTCAGACGTTGATAAGATCATGACAAATAGCCTGTATGTACATGTGTTGAAAACCCTAACGCACAAACTACTCACTGACTCCGGGTCTTCAAAGTGATTCTGTGGCGGCCATCAACCCAAAAATATAGTGTATTCAGTATTGATGAACCTCGTTGTATGGATTGCTGTATAAACGTGAGCCATTAAACGATTTACTTACAGATGTTCCAGCGACTGCTTTTTGAGCGACAGCAGGTGTTATACTGGGAGAAAAGTGACGTCTGAGGGTAAGTTTCATGCTTGTGTCTTAAATGTTGTAAATTTTGAACTTACTGGGTGGTTGTAAATACAAATTTTACAACATTGTCATGTTGTAATTTTTTTTAATTAAAACCCACCCATTAAATTCAAAATTTAGAATATGACACTTGATTGTATACAAGAGTTCAGAATAGTAATAATATACTCACAATTTGTCGTTGGCTTTAATGACCCCTTTGGTTTAAAGTTATAGAAACAATTTTCAGAACAAAACTGCCTCTACAGACAAAATGCATTGAAGTGTGAGATTTAAGCTATTTGCAGACTTTATAATCCACAAGACTTTATAAAAAGTATATATATTCACTGGGTCTTTGATGTCAGTTTATGAAAATTTAATACAAACGGAAATTTACATGTCACGGATGGATTTGATTTGAAGCTCTGGCACAGGAAATGTTCCGCAAAACTTAACCTGCAAGTCTTGAAAAAAGAACCTTAATGAAGCCATGTCATAAATCTATAGTCATCAAAACTACTTCCCATTAAGTTGTAACAAGGGTTTGTGAGGAAATTATGCAGAAATTACGTTTTCCAAAATTGATATTGATTTTGTGATCTTTTCCTCGAGTGGAAACATTGCATAAATATGATCGTTGACAAGAAAGGGGTCTTTTTCTATGCACAAATGTTTGTTTTGACGGGAAACAATGCTGTAATTTGAAGTTCAACTCAACTTTGTATTCTAAATCAATATATACCAAAGCTGTACCCCTTCTTGACCTAAGGAAAAAAGCGAGGGGGGGGGTCTTGAGATGAATTCTTCAGCGCAACAGAAACAAAGGCATCAGTTCTTACATTTTTCTGGGTAAAAGGTCACGTAAAGAGAGTGTTTGGCATTCTTTGCATTGACGGTTGTTTACTTACCTTACGTCTGTCTGGAAAATGGTAGCAAAAAACTCATGTGTCAAAACAATATTAACCCACGGATCTAATAAAATTGGAAAGATGCTATAGAGAACTCTAGCAAAAACTCATGTCTAAACATTAACGCGGATCCGATTGAAAATAAAAGATGATTTCATCTAGCAATTAAATATATGTATTTTTAATGTGGCAAATGTACTTCCAGATAAGTATTTTTCTTAGATTGTCAAAGATTGTATTTAACCTTTTTAGTGGCTTGTCATATAATACAGGTTGTAATTCTTTTCAAACGGATTTATTTTTATAAAACCTTTTGTATATTAATGTTTAATTATTTAACACGCATATAATTGACTTTATCCCTTTTTAAATACCCGTGTGGCAATCGTGGATATCGAGTTCCATCTTCCGGACATGAAGATCAGCTCAAAATTTAACGGGTTATTGTTTTGAATATTCTATATGAACAAATCCCCAACTCTTGAACTGATAGCAAACTTTACATGCATTTTGAAAAAAAAATATTGTAAAAAGTAAGTTATAATTGTAAAATATGTTAGATGTACAACATCTTCGCTAGCCAAGGATTTGAGAGGAGCAGAGTGGATCGTAAACATGGATGTACATATTATATATATATTTGAACTTATATTATAGTACTTTTACTATTATCTATGATGGTATCCAAGAATTCTACATAGACACATAATTAACAAAAACAAAAAACTCAGGTAATGTTATATTACTAAATACATGTAGGTATTCATTAAATAAATGAAAAGATATGACCGTATGCAATAGATACATGTACCATCAAACAATGTTTTTACATTACGATGGAATCCCAAGTAGTGGAAATCTAGATTGATGTAAGGAACAACTATATACATAGGCGTCGGAATCGGGGGGGCTAGGGGGGCTTAGCCCCCACTTTTTTGCAAAGTTATACATAACCATAATGAAAACCCCCTTTTTTTTTTGCTTGTGAAGAATTTCTGATATGTATAGTCCCCCCCCCCCTTTCAATTTGCTTCCGACGCCACTACTATATAGATAACTCGTGAACCATGTCCATCAATTCCAGACTCCTGTGCCATGATAACAGATCTTCCTTCTTGGGTTTTGAAGAATCAGACCATCTGATAAAAATACGTTGTTTTACTACACGCATTTAATGCCGGGGGTACGCTAGAATATAGATGAACTTGATGGGAGCTTTTACTTTGATACTGTCTGTTCTAATATACCACAAATTCACTGTTAGATTGATTGGGGTTAAATTGAGCTTTACATGATCGAGGTCCTTTCATTCATGCTCAGTACACTGAAATCGAGTCATGTTTGTTAATCAACAAAGTGTTTATTTTAGGAAATGTCCATATATTCATTTGTCGTTTCGAATGAGGTATGATATTATGTAGGCGTTCAATACGTAAAAGATAATCTTTGTTTACTGTTGGCTGAAAAGACGCATAATATAAAATGTACCAATAGATATTGCTCAGTCGTAGGGGTACATCCTTTTTGTGGAAGAAAAAAGCCAAGATTTCGATCGGCGAAACACCTGGATTCAAATAACAGAATATTTACATGTCTGTGCTATTCAAATTATTAAAGATCTCAGTGTAACGCACCTATAATTAATCACATGCCCTACACAGAAATCAAAACACGCTCAAGTAACCAAAACAATTTCCTGGCGCTAGGCATTGCAAGCTCTCTTGATCGCTGTAGAGTTTCTGTTCCCTACTAACAAGATGTGACAGAACATCCAAAGGTTGTGTGGTATCTAAATCCAATACGCCATTGCTCATTGACATATGGCTGTTGGTGTTTGAACTATATACAAAACTAAGCTTAATTAAGATATTTTTGAAAAATTGAAATTAGTTTCTAAAAATTGTAATACGCCTTTGTTCTGTGACATATGGTTGTTGGTGCTTGAACTATATACAAAACTAATCTTCACTAAGTTTTTGAAAAACTCAAGTTGAATCTAATACATGAATATATAACTTGTTTCTATAATGCAATGAAATGTTTTGAATCAACTAGACTTATTGATGTGGAATACGAATTAAAGAACGGAATATGAATCATTCTTGTTGGCAATGTTTTCTGTGTATTACAGAGAGCAATACTGGTCTTAATAAAGAGTGGCTCGTAAATTTTATCTAAATTTCGTAGCCTCATTACCAAAGATTTTACTCTAAACTTATCTCGAAAACTCCTTTTTGAACTGATGTTATTTTTTTCTTTCTGATTGGTTTCCAAAACAAATTGACAGCTACATGTTATTTCAAAATATGTACAATCGACAGAAAAATGTTAAATAGAGAACGCATTCCCCCTTACACTCTAACTTCGTTCTAAATACGGTTACTTATGCGTAATTTCCTCCCTGGCATTCACAATTCATCACATGAATTTCTCAGCAATTGCTAACAATTGGAGAGGTTTTTATTGCTTGCAGCACATGTAGTGATAGAAAGAATGCCATGTCGCTGCGGATACGGAATATTTTTACTGCGGAACATTCTTTACAATGCTTGAGTGCTCAAAATTAGAACCAGTTTTTATGCATACACCCGCAGCAATACTGTACATCGCCCCTTGTCTATTGTCCGAGTTTTGTGATTAGTTTTGAACCCAGGAATTAAGCTCCTCTAAATAACACGAAACTTCACTCGATAAGCGACAAGTATCGCCTAGCTAGTATTATAACGCTTTCTCTGCTTTACTTTCGAGAGTATTTTCCTCGTAAACAATCGATTTACATTTCAAGAAACGCGAGTGTCATTTGGCAAATTGCATCTGAAACAGGGAAACAGATAAAGTCATGTACAATTTATTGAATTTTGGCAAACATTGACGAACTTTTAACTTCTGTCAAATGTGATTTTAATACCTAGCATGTTCCTGTCATTCTCAAACAACACACATAATCAATAATCAGAGGCGACATAAATCTCTTCTGTATTTATCTCCACCCCCCACCCCCCAATCCCATATTAAGCATGGATGCACAATGTAGACAGATCCAAGCAGTGTATTCTAATTGTAATATAACAATGCACCGATTTTGTTGATGCAAAATTTTGTAAACTAATCTTTTTGTATATCTTGCAAAATTGTTTACGCGCTACTTTATTTTATATTTTTTTTTATTTCAAAAATTTCTAATCATTTTGTATCGGTGTTTTCCAAGCGTACATTATCATTTATAAGCCTAATTCTCTTTAATTCTCAGACTATAATATACATGTATGCATAACTATCATAACCATTACATGTTTCAATACAACAATTCGTGCAATCAATTGTGTATCGTGAAGATTACAGATCTACAGATAATAAAACAAAGTACCGCCATTCAAAAGTTAAGCTTATTGTTGTTAGCAATATCTTATATAAGTTATTCAGGAACTCGAGCCAACACAAAACCTCTTTATTCTGTCTCCAGGAGCTTCAATGGCGGTAATAAGAAAATGGGGCCGTGTGATATTGCTTGTGTCTCGTGCTCGGAATTAAGTATACAAGCGGTTTTGGGTTTTTTTTTTTTAAATGAAGAACAAACATGAACCAGCGTGCCGTTGTTGAGAGTTGTAAAAAAAATCTACAGGGCGACTTAACTTCTTCATAATTCCCTATCAATTAACAACGTAATGTATTCAGTAACCGCGGGAGAGTTAGAACATTACGAATGGTTTTGAGGGACCCCCTTTTTCATATGAATGTAATAATTATTGATCCCGATCATGGCCTGATTTTTTATGAATATGATTCGAAGGACGCTTTTACTTTCAGTGGTTTAAAGGAATCGAGTTTTAAAAAAAAATGAAATTGTTTACGTGAGAACACTTGTTATTTTTCCCGGAGGTTGTCACTCTGATACCTTTATTTTTGTTTTCAGTGGGATATAAATTATATTTGAACTGATGTAATGGACTAGTTCCGACGCCGTGTACCAGTCATACTTAAGGTAGGTAGATTGATCCATAATTATAAGAAACACATAGGAGACTGTTTATTCAGTTTATTCAGTTAAACTGTACTTCTTAATACTGTTGATTCCTTATTTTACGCGAGTACTTAATTCCGCGATTCAGCCGTTTTGCATCAATTCACGGTAATTTAAAATCATAAAAATTTTTTATTTAGTTTACATCTATCCGTTAAAAAAAAAGCGAGATTTTAAAATTTGCGAGATTTGCTTCTCGCGATTTTACGCGCATATTATTTCCTCGCGTTTAATTAAGAATCTACAGTAATTGATTTTTTTTTCTTTCAACGTGTTACTTTTAAAATAAGTTTGACTGGGTTTTTTTTAAAATTAAGAATGATTGATAGCTCAACTGAATATTTTATGCCGTGATAAGTACTCTTCAATAAATTGATTTTAAATTAAACGAAAGATCGAAAGTTTTATGAGAACGCTTATGAAATCAACCAAAAATAGTGTACATAACATTGGTATCATTCGTAATGTATCTAAATTCAAGTAAAATTCATCTTATATCTTTAAAAATACCAAGTTTACGTGGAGCAAAGCAGAAACAAGGGTTTGAATGAACCCATATTTTCTTTACCTGAAGGGAAAAAATGAATGGCACGGATTTTAATCTACAAATTGTTAAGAGTGCAACGAAATATATAATGGAAGTAAAACATCCAGCAGAGATACCGGAATGTATTTATATGAAATACAGACGAATGCCATTGTCGTGGATCTTTTATTTTTTACATCAGACATATATCACATGACATGCCATAAACCCTCTTGGAACGATAGCAAATAAATGCATAAGAACTCAGCAATTTAAATTACATAATCGATGTTTCCAATCAGTGAAAAAAATGGAATTGACTTGAAACGAAAAATACATGATTATAAACTATTCAAAACTGGTATGACGCTTTTAGACGGGTATTTTCAATAGCTTTTAAACTTTAAAGTTATGTTATTTACACATTTTTTTAAAATTTTCATCTAGCGCATCCAAATGGATTTTTTTATGCATCGAAAACTGTTGAAAAATTAATTTATATTAACACGATCTGTGGCCACGAAACACCCGTAATGTACATGTAATGTTTTACATAGCAAACACTCAGAACACCATGGCATAATTTAATAAAGAATACTAACAAAAATGCAAATATTAAGTGCAGAATGGTTACACAAAAAATTGGATGCAGCTTTATACAGATTTTTTTTTCTTAATCTATTTAAGACGGCCCGGTGATCGTGGGCATTTCAATGCCATATTTACCTCCTTTAGATGGTGAGCTCTGTATAAAGATATAGGATAATATCATTTTAAAAAATTTAAGGCAGATCTGATGGTTAATTTGTTGACCGTCCAGCCTCCATATTGGACCATTTTTATCAAACCAATATGTGATGTAATGATTTTGCGTCATTAAAAGTACTGGTAATAAATAATTGTCATTTTGCATTATAGGTGCAGAAAGGTCAAATAAAATGCGCCGTAACTCAGGGGGACTAACACTTGTATTTTTTTTTTTTTACTTATGTTTTGTCAACAGTTTCAAATGATATGCTTCTTAATTCTTGATACAACAATAGTGAGGATTGAGAAACCTAAAGTAAGAATTCTTCAAGATTTATCCTAATGTTGAGATCTCTGATTATTTGAAATAGGAAATCGGTATTTCCCATTGTTGAAAACCTTTTACATGTGAATGTGTTAATAGAAAAAAATATGAATATAAATAATGTTATTCCATCGCTGTAGATATAACGAATGACAAAAATGAATCTTTCTAGTTACAATTTCATTACACGGACGCACTGGTTTTTGTGTAACTTTTAAAACAGAAATAAGTTGTTTTAACTAAATCAAATATTTCTATATTAAAAAAACTTATTCTGTTGGTGTAATTTGGTAAATAGTTGTATGAAAACAAAAAATGAGTTTTTGAGAGCTAAAACATTGGACCAATTTTTTTTACAATATAGTTTTAAATAAGGTGTTATATCAAGTAAAAATGAAATAATTATAATAAAATGTAAAATGTTCACCTAAATGTATTAATTCAGTTTTTAAAAATACTGAAATAGAAGAGTACGATTGAGGGTATGTATTTTATTTTTTTTTAATCAAATTTATTTTTTGTAACTTAAGGTTATTCACACATGATTAAAAGTTGGGGGGGGGGGGGTGTTGTAAGCCTTTTACAGCATTTCTGTTCAAAAAATTTTACGACATCGGACAGGTTTTTATTTTGAAAACACAGTTCAAAGGAAATGCTATTTTTTTTTACATGTCAGTAAAAACATTATAGGTCTTGCTTAATAACTAAGTTATCAAAACCATATCTGTATTCAAAACCTCACGGTATAATTTTGATATTTTGAAAAAAAAAAGTATCTAAGTTAAAGATAAACTGCAAAAACGCCATCTGAAACCCGCCATTTTGTCCGTTTTAGAAAAAATTCCATGAAATTGTTTTGTTCATTTAAAGTTCTACATCAAAGTTGAGATGAAACTGCACCAGCACCAACTAAAACATTACAGAACACTCTAATTTGAAATGTTCAGCGTTCCTTAATATCAACTGCTTAATTTCTCAACTCCTTTAATAAACGCTTGATTTGGATTTTCGGTTGGTTTCTTTATGTTCACGCGTTTCTTATAATCAATATGATTGTATAGTTGTATCGATTGTCATTATCGACAAACATCGGTTTACAAGTGTTTAATTTATAACTCATGGAGGCCTTCATGTTGAACCAAAACTACCGTAGTTGACATTCCGTTTGTGTTATTTTCTCATTCTTTTTTATAGTAATGTATGAGTTATCACTAGCACAAATTGTTCATTTGAATTCGAAGATATTTCAGTGAAACAATTATTTAAAGCAATCAAAAAGTTATCGTGTAATATTACTCTACATACATTTATAGATGGCTCTAAAAAACTTCAAAGAGTGAAAGATGATATCACAAAGTAATATAACGACGTTTAATTGATTGTAAAATGATTAATAGCGAGCGCAGCTCGCCGGCGCGCAGCGCCGGCGCGAAGCGAGCTCTAACGGCAAGGCGTGTGTGAATAGAAAATTCGGACCAGTTGCACATTCATTCAACGGATTTTTTTGGCGTCAGTAAATCGGACCAGTAATGCATTGTTTTAATCGTCCCAGTAGTTCCCTGTAATCATGGCAATTTTTATCACTTCACACTCTCACAAGAATCAGCAAGACAATCAAAACAATAACGATGTATACGACATACCTCTAAAGTTCACCTCAGTACACTCTCAATCAAAAAAAAAAAATAATCGAGTGACGTCACAAAGGTTTGCACATTGATCCGATAGATTTTTTCGGCGTCAGTAAATTTTGACCCACAATTCATAGTACCAATGGTTTCCAACTCCTCACGTTCTCGCGAGAATCAAAGTAAAACTTTTGAGAAGCATATAAGATGTGTAATTTTAAGAACATCATGCTTTTTAAGTAAATAAAACAGTATACTTCGCTTACTTTTATTTCTCAGGGGAGTTTTAAAGAGTCAGACGACACTTAACCAACGTGAACTTTGACGTCACAATAAGGGGAAATTACTCTAACTGAAGATATTGTAAATCTGCTGAAATTACCAAAATATTCTCAAAATCTTGCAAAGCTAAAGAATGAGGACATTTCTTCAGATATAGGAAACAGTTGTTACTTGCACTCATTTGGATGAATGCTCACATTTATTTTATTCACTAATATGTTTTACGGTGTAACCGTTTGGAGGGCGAAGCCAATATAAATGGGGCTAGGTCAGTAGATGCCCTTTCATCCTCTCTGGCCCGTCATCTCATACATGTATATTGTTTGTTTTGTTTGGACTCTAATCTCATTGCTGGGCCAAGAGCATTGGCCACGGTCCTTGTTAAATTTGTTCAAGCCCTGATATACTAGAATATAATCTGTCTCAGGTTACTGTTTCCATTACATTTTGACGATTTTTATAGAAATATACAGAGCTAAAAGAAATACAATTAAAATCATTCATTAAAACGCCATTCTTTTTTTCTTTTTTTTACTCAGAGATTTTTCACAGGAACGAAAAACTGATTTCTTATGGAGATTTATCTTTTTTCCATTCGGAAGTCTCTTGGAACACCTCACACAATTTTCAAATACTGTCATCCAGACTTTATTTCATATCTTTTGCAATACGAATATTCATAGATTTTTATTAAAAGCGCCTTTTTTAGCCGAACAAGTTAGAGAGAGAGAGAGAGAGAGAGAGAGAGAGAGAGGGGGGGGAGGGGGTTCAGGAAATTCAAATACAAAAACATGTAAACAAATTTTCATTCTGGTATGTAAATAAATATTGTTTGAACCCCGAGATATTTCATCTTCGCTAGCTAAAGGTTTCTGATCCGTGCCGCTCCTGCGGATCACAAACCCTTGCCTAGCGAAAGTACATGTAGGAATGAAGCAAAAAATGTTGGGACAGATTTTAGCTGCATTTTTTTTTTGTTATTTTGATTCTATCAATATACATGTATATTATTTTGATGTTTTATTGTCTGTAGTCTGAAGTAATTTATACATATATTGGATAATACCAGCTACATGTAGTATCTTCATCGCAGATCTCAGGATAATTTCTCAGCACGAAGTATTTTAACTTTTTACTCCCATATTTTAAATGTATGCATTGCTTTTAATAAAACATGAATTTAAGAGTAATGTATATTTTTTTAAAATAGGAAAATCAATTTATCTTGAGAATATTTCACTTGTAAGGACAGAAATTGAGATTATTTTTGATCCCTAAATTTACTAAAATTTGTCATCCAAACACTTAATTATTAAACATTCAATGATGAATTTGTGCATTAAAACTACAGAAAAACTAGCAAATTCACGTCATAAAGTGCAAATTATGTCCTTTGTGTATATTGTACATATATAATTTATTCCGAGTTTATCTGACAAATGTCATACATTTAGTGTGTAATACATATTTATGATTGTGAATGCAGATCAGTACTTCCTATTATATTTAAGTATTTATCATAATAATGAATTATGCTGCAAATAATCTCACTATTTGCTTTTATTTTCATGGCAGATTGGGGATAATTTGAACATGATTTATTGTATTTATTAATCATATACGAATGGTTCACACATTTTTTTTTTTTGGGGGGGGGGGGAGATCAGAATGGTTTTAAAATATTTTACAATGTGTCTATCAAAGACTATGATGTCTACAAAATATTTTTTTTAATTGAATTAGTTATCATGAGTTATTGGTCGTAAATTTTCTTCCTTTTTTGGGGGGGTTTTTGAGGAATAATTTGAATTTTGGGTATGAAATGACCTGGGTATGAGTAGGTCAGACTACGATTTGAGATGAAACCTAAAAAAAAAGAAATTTCAAATTGAAAATAGGAGAAAAAACGTCTTTGGTGTTTTCAGACAGTAATCAGAAAGCAAATTCAATTAAAATACATGATTTAATTTGAAAACTATGAAATAAAACTGCTTCACTGATGAAAAACATTTTTTGTCCAATCAGATGTCTTGGAATTCATTTGATCGGATCTAATGCAACTATTGAAAGTTGTAGGAAACGAAAATTTGTTTTCTTAATAGCGAGCGCAACGATGTATACGACATACCTCTAAAGTTCACCTCAGTACACTCTTAATCAAAAAAAAAAATAATCGAGTGACGTCACAAAGGTTTGCACATTGATCCGATAGATTTTTTCGGCGTCAGTAAATTTTGACCCACAATTCATAGTACCAATGGTTTCCAACTCCTCACGTTCTCGCGAGAATCAAAGTAAAACTTTTGAGAAGCAATAAGATGTGTAATTTTAAGAACATCATGCTTTTTAAGTAAATAAAACAGTATACTTCGCTTACTTTTATTTCTCAGGGGAGTTTTAAAGAGTCAGACGACACTTAACCAACGTGAACTTTGACGTCACAATAAGGGGAAATTACTCTAACTGAAGTTATTGTAAATCTGCTGAAATTACCAAAATATTCTCAAAATCTTGCAAAGCTAAAGAATGAGGACATTTCTTCAGATATAGGAAACAGTTGTTACTTGCACTCATTTGGATGAATGCTCACATCTATTTTATTCACTAATATGTTTTACGGTGTAACCGTTTGGAGGGCGAAGCCAATATAAATGGGGCTAGGTCAGTAGATGCCCTTTCATCCTCTCTGGCCCGTCATCTCATACATGTTTATTGTTTGTTTTGTTTGGACTCTAATCTCATTGCTGGGCCAAGAGCATTGGCCACGGTCCTTGTTAAATTTGTTCAAGCCCTGATATACTAGACTATAATCTGTCTCAGGTTACTGTTTCCATTACATTTTGACGATTTTTATAGAAATATACAGAGCTAAAAGAAATACAATTAAAATCATTCATTAAAACGCCATTCTTTTTTTCTTTTTTTTACTCAGAGATTTTTCACAGGAACGAAAAACTGATTTCTTATGGAGATTTATCTTTTTTCCATTCGGAAGTCTCTTGGAACACCTCACACAATTTTCAAATGCTGTCATCCAGACTTTATTTCATATCTTTTGCAATACGAATATTCATAGATTTTTATTAAAAGCGCCTTTTTTAGCCGAACAAGTTAGAGAGAGAGAGAGAGGGGGGAGGGGGTTCAGGAAATTCAAATACAAAAACATGTAAACAAATTTTCATTCTGGTATGTAAATAAATATTGTTTGAACCCCGAGATATTTCATCTTCGCTAGCTAAGGGTTTCTGATCAGTGCCGCTCCTGCGGATCACAAACCCTTGCCTAGCGAAAGTACATGTAGGAATGAAGCAAAAAATGTTGGGACAGATTTTAGCTGCATTTTTTTTGTTATTTTGATTCTATCAATATACATGTATATTATTTTGATGTTTTATTGTCTGTAGTCTGAAGTAATTTATACATATATTGGATAATACCAGCTACATGTAGTATCTTCATCGCAGATCTCAGGATAATTTCTCAGCACGAAGTATTTTAACTTTTTACTCCCATATTTTAAATGTATGCATTGCTTTTAATAAAACATGAATTTAAGAGTAATGTATATTTTTTTAAAATAGGAAAATCAATTTATCTTGAGAATATTTCACTTGTAAGGACAGAAATTGAGATTATTTTTGATCCCTAAATTTACTAAAATTTGTCATCCAAACACTTAATTATTAAACATTCAATGATGAATTTGTGCATTAAAACTACAGAAAAACTAGCAAATTCACGTTATAAAGTGCAAATTATGTCCTTTGTGTATATTGTACATATATAATTTATTCCGAGTTTATCTGACAAATGTCATACATTTAGTGTGTAATACATATTTATGATTGTGAATGCAGATCAGTACTTCCTATTATAAGTATTTATCATAATAATGAATTATGCTGCAAATAATCTCACTATTTGCTTTTATTTTCATGGCAGATTGGGGATAATTTGAACATGATTTATTGTATTTATTAATCATATACGAATGGTTCACACATTTTTTTTTTGGGGGGGGAGATCAGAATGGTTTTAAAATATTTTACAATGTGTCTATCAAAGACTATGATGTCTACAAAATATTTTTTTTAATTGAATTAGTTATCATGAGTTATTGGTCGTAAATTTTCTTCCTTTTTTGGGGGGGTTTTTGAGGAATAATTTGAATTTTGGGTATGAAATGACCTGGGTATGAGTAGGTCAGACTACGATTTGAGATGAAACCTAAAAAAAACGAAATTTCAAATTGAAAATAGGAGAAAAAACGTCTTTGGTGTTTTCAGACAGTAATCAGAAAGCAAATTCAATTAAAATACATGATTTAATTTGAAAACTATGAAATAAAACTGCTTCACTGATGAAAAACATTTTGTGTCCAATCAGATGTCTTGGAATTCATTTGATCGGATCTAATGCAACTGTTGAAAGTTGTAGGAAACGAAAATTTGTTTTCTTAATAAGGAATTAATTTTTCAAGAACACACTAGGTAAGTTTGAATGTAATTATCACTCATTAAACAATATTGATGAATTATCACCAAACGTGAAGTTAGTACTAGATTCAAATTCAACATGGATGCCGGTGATGTCACTGCGCGTGAAGTGATTCTTTTTTCCTCCATCTTGGAAACGTTTTTCAACTTCATAGGTATAAAGTCTAATTTCCATATTTGGGCATATATACACGTGTTGTCTAAAGGGAGAGCTTCGCTCTCACGGGCCCTTCGGGCCCGTGAGAGGGCTTCGCCCTCTATAATTACGGTAATTTCCAGGAACGTACACGTAGCATCGGTTTTTTTAAAAGGGGGGGGGGGTGGGTGGATGGCAGCCTCATCCAAAAAATCTTTACAAGCAAAAAGAATAAAAGATAATTCTCAAAATTCTGAAAATTCTAATCCATCAGCTCTTTAGCAGTTCAATGGTTTCTTTATTTTCACTTCCATTTATTACATGCTACCAATCCCAAGTGGGGGGGGGGGCAACTCCATGTCCCTTTAGTATGATAAGAAAAATATTTTTAAGCGTAAATTAAAAAATAAGAAGAAGAAGAAAAAATGTCGACTGTAAAAAAGGGGATGAACTGACGTTACAATTACTTTAAAAGAGGAGATACAGTGCAATGAACATTTATATTAAAATCTTTATTATTCAACAACATTTTATCTCATCTGAGATTAAACTATGGTTCTACTTATAAATAAATAAATAACAAATCTTATAACATATGAAATCTTATAAACTATGCATGGATAATGGAAATTTACTGAAAAAATAGGTATGTTTTATTTTTTTTTGGCAATCAAATTTATTTACGTTGTTAATTTTATTTTTATTGATTTATCATAATTCATTGTTTGATCACCTGCTGCGCTCGCCCCAACGGTCGCACCGTAAAACATATTATTTGAAAATGATATATGCCATAAGCTCACGTATTTCAATTTTCTGTTCATAGAAATGAGACGATTGATTGCCTACCTTGGATTAGGAGCCTGTCTTGGCGCTGTTGTACGACCTATTTATGGCGACATTACAGTTTTTAGTAACGCGCGGTAAAACGCACTTTTCTTCATATTTTGTATACTATTACATGTATATACTTGATACTATATGCTCGTTTTAATTACATACCGTTGCCTTTTTACTTAAGTGTTCAGTTTTGTTTCCAGGTCTGTTGGCATCTATTTTCTTTGCATGGTCACTCTGGGTTATGCTGAAAACGCAAGGTATTTAGATGTGTATATGCCCCATCTCTCTTCTTAAGTTAGGAAAGCTACTTGAAAAGAGCTACAAAATGCGAAACTACATGTATATATAATGCTGTGATAAATTGCAACTAAACTTTTTGTAGTTCACATAGTTATTTGTTTTTTGTTTTGTTTTTGTATTTAAGTAACATTGTTTATGAGTTTTATTGATGGAATGTCATGTTTGGGGAGTAGTGTTTTGTACATTCTTGTAGAAACATTTATGAAATAAATTATAGCTTTCTTGCTCTTTTTACTAAAATTACATTTCGTTGTTTGTGAAGTAGAAAATAATTTGGCTTTTTATTTTGATTTTTTTTTTTTACAAACAGCGGAAAGTAAGTAGTTTGATATATTGAGTTCAAACTTTAATCAATCTAGTCTGTAGAAAATATAGGTAAACACGGGTATATGCTTCTACATGCATGCATGCTTTTTCATCATAGCTTTTTCTTCTGCAAGTCTGTACTTCGATGTGACATAAGTGTGATTATATAATAACGATAACTTAAACATTTTAACCATGTACAGGTTACACTTTTAAGACCTTTCCTAATGTGTTGGTTCAGAAGGACGATCAATATATCAATTGATTGATAATTATTCCTATCATCGACCTGCAGAAAGCTACTTAGTATCAAGAAATATTTTGGAATCAAAAGAAAATCATATTAACATCACTGCTTCGTCGATGTTCTTTTCAGAGTAGTTCGATTTAAGTAAAAAATCTTACAAAGCCTTTTGTGTTACCGAATGAAAAGTCTTTCATTATACGATGAATTGAAATATATGAAAATTGTCTCTTGTCTGCAAGCAGCACTTGCATTTTTAATAGGCTATTTTCTTTGTTTCAATTTTTATTTGAAATCCAATCTAGATATGAGACCTTGTAACGCATAATTTTTGTAGGAAATTAAATACAAAACAAACGAAGGTCAAGCAGCTTCTTGCATAAATTTAATCAATACATTTTCTTGTAGAAATCGCAAGCATTTAAAGATGTTGAAGTGTCGATCACTTGAAACATAATAATTATATTGGTATTTGAACTAGCTTTTGTTTTGTTTTGTTAACTTATTAATAGTGTAAGGAATTTCAAAACAAGATTACGTTGTAGCTGTTTCGAGTAGATACTTTCTTAAATCAAAGCTTAACATATAAAAACAAACAATAAAGACTAGCAAGAGAAACATACGTCGTCCGAGTCTTGGGTCTTAAATCTATCTAACATATAAGTCCTGGATATCTCAATTTTTCAAGTTTGTTATACATGAATACGTTTTTCATAAAGACTAAAATACTAATAACTGAGACAGTGAAACATCAAAATGTAAAGAGCTATAGCGCACTTAATATACGTTTTGATCTAAAATATAGCATTTTCAAACATCAGACATTTTCAATATTATACAATATTTAGTTTAAATATATTCAAAGAAAAGCAAATTACTAAGAGTCTTAATTATCTTACACGACATCATTAAAATATTCATGTTTTGTTAGGGATATATAGGAAAATAGCTAGTATACGATGAACAATTGGATATTTGACTATTTGAACCACTCTAAACCAAAGAAATCCGATTAAATTCAATATGTTCTAAAGGTATTGAGGTACACGTTTACATTGAATTATTTTGGTTTAACGTGTCTTCGTACTGAAAATTAGACAAATATTTCATATAGTGTCTTTTCTAATATAGTTATGCATATATAGCCATATATATTGAAAATGCATCTTTTAAAAGTTGTTAGATGCGTGGCCTAGTGGTAAGGGGGATGTGTTTTTGATTTTGTGGTCGCTGGGTCGAATCCACCAAGTAGTAAATATTTTTTTAATTAAATTGAAACATGAAAAAATAAAGAGATTTAGTTACATGTATCTAATCTTCTGGGTTCTTTTTTAAAATTATTTTGTTTAATTCAGTCTGAGTATGAGCACACCCAATATAAACAGATCTCTTCATTAACACTATGTATTTCCTTTATTTACACTTAGATCCATTGCATTTTGCTTGAACTTATCACGGTTCAGAATATCAACTAATATTATATACAGAGTTTCCCGAATTTATGACAAATCAGTTGTTACAGACACCATTATAAAATCAGTACAGTGTTTCTAGGTTTTGAAAATTATATTGTGACAGCTGGGTACCTGAAGCTATTTTTAGTAACAGGTACTTTCCGTCCAAACACATAATGGGAAAAGGCGCTATATACCTCAAATTTACCTCCTCACTAGAATACATTGTGATCAATGTTTCAAGTATATGATTTATCTCTATCTCTCTTGCTTCTTTAAAAAGATATTAACATACACTGTACCTGTTGTGTTGATTTTTTTAAATGTCTGTTATTAGAAGTATTTTCAAAACATTTATTGCTGTATATTAAACATCCTTTAAACGTTAAAACTTATCAAAACAACACATGACATGTTTTCTGTTTTGACAGGGAAAAAATATTAACCGAGATCTTTACTGGTTATGATGGGAAAATCCCACCTAACTACGACAATGGTAACAGAATGATTACAATTAAGCTTAATATTGTTGAAAATTCACTCGCCTAAGATATTTTCAAAGAAACTTTGCACTTAACAAAACAATTATTTTTGTCATATTCATAAATTCAAAAAAAATGAAAAAGCTAAATAAATTCCGTATTATCTTAAATAATTGATTTTACCTTTTTATAATTCTTAAACAAAAAAAAAATTCAATTGATTACAGTGTAGTATAATCCCTGTATTGTACTAGTACTTTCTCGTCATTCAAACCTATTAATTAATAACCAAATGATTCTGAGGTGTTAGAAATACCTGTTTAATGCGGACCACTTTAGTCATGAAACAATGGTTGTTATATTCCAGATACCCCTGTCAAATCTTCAGTCCAGTTTTACATCATTGGCATAGACTCAATTAATGAAGCTACAATGGTATGTACATGTAAGAAAACAAAAAAAAAGCCTGCAGGATTTTTTTTAAAATCTGATTTTATCTCCTGCTATAGCTTTTGCATTCCAAAAATCATGGTGAATACTATGCCAAAGTTGATAAATTTGTTTTACAAATAACTTTAAATTACCTGCATATATTTTTTACTACGAGATCTCAAAAACTTTAATGAATAACATTTTTCTCGTTTATTTTTATATTTTAAGGACTTTTCAATGTCGTTTTTTGTGAGACAAAGATGGGTTGACAACCGTTTGAACTATACTCCAACGCTCAATATGTCCCGTTTGGAACTGGACACGAAGCGAATGTCGAACGTCTGGGTGCCTGATCTTTACTTTGTAAACGAAAAGAAAGCGGATGTCCATCACGTCACGGTTCCAAATAAACTTATGCACATCTATCCAGATGGGCTCGTTGTTTACAGTATGAGGTAATTGCAGTCATTATGTAACAGGCACGGTTTTGAAAGTAGGGGCCTCTGTCCCTTAATCTTGACAGTCAAATTAAAATTTAAAAAAAAACAACAATAAAACAAACCGCTTTACCGCCTTTTTTCAAAACTTTAATTCATTGGGGCAAGGGAATTGCGTCTTATCTAATGTTTATGTTAAATAATTTATTAAAATTTATAATTAAGCCGGAGTTCCAATAAAGTGAGGGAAGGGTCAAATTTTTCAATATTCATTTATTTCTTCGTTTGAAGAAAAAATACATGTCTGTTTTGAGAAAAAAACTGATGGTATTTTACTATTACATGTAATTGATTAAAGATTCAAAAGCAAATGCAAATTATGTTCATACGCACTACTGTGCGTAATTTAATTTGTATGCACACACCGTTACAATTATGAGACTACATCTTTAAATAAATAATGATTCAATGCTTAAATATGATGCTTTAAATCTAGATTCGAATTGCGAGGAATTTTTTCTAAAATTCGGAAACACAATTGTGTGTGTCTTCACATTTGTATTTTAACCTACATTATTTTGTTGTTTTATTTTTGGTCCATTCTTAATAATTTCCGTTTGCGTCTAGATTTTAGATCGTTTACAATAATTGATATTCCGGTATCAGGGAAATTGATTATATAACTACCCTAAAGATGCATTTGCTTATTACTCAGATTCACCACGCGTTTACAAAATCGAAGAGGCATGAAATAACCTGTTACTTTTAATCTTAATAGGGTTACTGCTGTGTTTTCTTGTACAATGGACCTTCAGAAGTATCCTTTAGACGATCAGAAGTGTTATATAGTTCTTGAAAGCTGTAAGCATAATTTACTCTTACAACATATGGCCGGTTTTTTTTTCAAGAAGAATTTTCTTAAAACTAGAGCAATTTTATTAATTAAGAATTAATTAAATAAATGTAGAATCTGAAACAAAACATTACGATTTGGTTCATTTATTAAGGAGATATTTTCAGTGCTTGGATAATACCAAATTATAAACACTTTTGATTATTTTAAAAAACTTATTAATAAGTCGATTATCGCATTTTCAAAGATACAAACTTAATTTCAAAGAGGCTTACATTTTCTAAGCCCCCCCCCCCCCAAAAAAAAAAAACGAAAAAAAAAAACCAACACAATTATTGTATGAAAATTTACCCCTTTTTGGCTATATTTTGTCTTATAATGGAAGAACACGTCTGTATTAATAGTAAACATTACTTTACCATGCAGATGGGTACAGCACAGAAACCTTAGTAATGCGATGGCATCCAACTCCAGTTGAAAAAGCGGACAATCTACAATTACCGCAGTTTGAACTACAGAATATCACGGATTACATTTGTGATGTGACATACGCCGGTGGTATGTAATACAATTACACAATAATACATGTAATCAATTATACCTTAACGTCGTCATCGTAAGAAACGGGTACGTTTTTGGTTTTTTCTTTTGTTTTTGTTTTTGGGTTTTTATTGGGGTTTTTTTTGTTTATTTTTTGTTGTTGGTTTTTTAGCTCACCTGAACCGAAGGTTCAAGTGAGCTTTTCTGATCACCCGTTGTCCGTCGTCCGTCCGTCCGTCCGTCTGTCCGTCCGTCCGTCTGTAAACTTTTCACATTTTTGACTTCTTCTCTAAAACCACTGGGCCAAATTTAACCAAACTTGGTACAAAGCATCCTTATGAAAAGGGGAATCTAATTTGTTAAAATAAAGGGCACAACCCTTTTAAAAGGGGAGATAATTACGAAACAGTGAAAATAGGGTGCATGTCTTTGAAAATCTTCTTCTCAAGAACCACTGCACCAGATATGCCAATATTTACACAAAAGCTTGTATATATAGTCAAAATTTTAAATTGTAAAAATCATAACCCCCGGACCAAAACTGGGGCCCCAGGCAGGGTTCAAAGTTTAACATTGAAATACGTTGGAAAAATGTTTAAAAATCTTCTTCTCAAGAACCGCTGCACCAGAAATGCCAATATTTATACAAAAACTTGTATGTATAGTGAAGATTCAAAATTATAAAAATCGTGAACCCCATACTAAATCTGGGGCTCCAGGCGGGATTCAAAGTTTAACATAGAAATCCGTAGGATAAATGTTTAAAAATCTTCTTCTCAAGAACCACTGCACCAGAAATCCCAATATTTATACATAAGCTTGTATGTATAGTGAAGATTCTAAATTGTAGCCCCGGGGTAAAACTGGGGCCCCAGGCCGGGTTCAAAGTTAAACATATATAAGAAAAATGTTTAAAAATCTTCTTCTCAAGAACTACAATGCAACAGTTTGGAATATTATTATGCATACATCCTTGGCAATTGTAGATTCTAAAGTGTTAAAATCGTGACCCCCGGACTAATACTGGGGCATCAAGAGGGGTTCAAAGTTTAACATAGAAATATATAGGAAACATGTTTAAAAATCTTCTTCTCGAGAACTACAATGTCATACTTTGTGAGATTACTGTACTAGGATCCTCAAATAGTGAAAATTCTAAATTATAGAAATGATCTAATACTAAGGCCCCAGAAGGGTTTCAATGTTTCACATAGAAAGATAGAGGGAACATGTTTAAAAATCTTCTTCTCAAGAACTACAGTGCAACAGTTTGTGAGATTACTTTGCAAGCATCATTGGCTATTGTAGATTCTAAATTGGTAAAATCGTGCTCCCGGACTAACACTGGGGCCCCAAGACCCCCAGACCAATACTGAGGCGCTAAGTGGGGTTCAAAGTTTAACATAGAAATATATATGGAAAATGTTTAAAAAAAATATCTTGAGAACTACAATGCTACGGTTTGTGAGATTACTATGCAAGAATCCTCAAATAGTGTAGTTGTTAAAACCAACCATAAATCCCGGACCAATACTCACTACTGGCTCAAAAAAGTACTGAAAGTG
This sequence comes from Magallana ariakensis, assembly GCA_020458035.1. Taxonomy (NCBI): domain Eukaryota; kingdom Metazoa; phylum Mollusca; class Bivalvia; order Ostreida; family Ostreidae; genus Magallana; species Magallana ariakensis. The sequence continues at coordinate 23,114,959 of CM035815.1, read as the reverse complement.
CCATTTTTTAATGATAATTTCTGATATTTACTGATATTGTACTGTTATTGCTGAGAATTTCTGATATTTACTGATAATTTTACTGTTGTTACTGATAATTGCTGTTGTTTCTGATATTTACTGATATTTACTGTTGTTTTTGCTGTGTGTTCTGATAATTACTGATATTTACTGAGAATTACTGATTGTACTGAGAATTGCTGATAATTACTAAGAATATTCTTTAAGAGCCTTGGAATTTTCAAGGATTAAATTACATGCAAATTGTTAGGAAATTATTCCAATTTAACAAAAATCAAATAAGTGGCATTTTCTTAAAAGAAAAAAAAAATGAAAGATCTAAGTTTTCGTTGATTTTATCAACAGTAACTTCTCTTTTACAACCAAGAAAAATAAGGTTTGATTATTTTTCTTATTATCTGCTTATTTATTTTAATGTATGTTTTTTTTAGTTCCTGTTCTGATTTCTTTTTAGCTGACTAACACAATTCAGCACGTCGCATGCTAACTGACGTTTTTCATACTGATTGTTAGACCATAATTAATCACCCAATTGTCTACGGACTTTTCCGTCTTTCCCGATTACGACAAAGAGCACACGGCGGGTGTGACCGATCAGCAGAGGATGCTCACTCCTCCATAGCACCTTATCCTACCTCTATCTTGGAGGTCCATGTTGCTCTGCTTTGAATTTGTATTTCGTTTTATGGATGTTTGAGATGGTTGACGGATTGTTAACGTTATTGTCATTTTTTCATGTAGAAATTATAGAATGGCTTTGTTTACCCTTCCTTGGGCGCAAATCCACTCGATACTTCAGTGTTATGTGAATAACAATCCATGCTTAAAAATCTTTTTATGAAGATTTTAACCTCTATATGTAATTGATAAATACATCTAATGATTCCCAATTTTGAGCGATCACTTCATGTATTGGACCATGTTAAATAATCATAAACTTAAGATTTTTTTTTTATCCCGGCCATAATCACTAATTATGTTTTTAAAATAAAAGCAAACACTTTTGTTTCACGGTGTATTTCCCGGCCATTTACATCTGTTTATTCTGAGGCTACAAGACATATAAACAGGTGGCCAGTTTTCACGCCAGTCTATAAAAAATGGTGTTTATTAAAATGTTCTATCATAATGGTGTTTTAACCTGCTAACTCTCTCTCTCTCTCTCTCTCTCTCTCTCTCTCTCTCTCTCTCTCTCTCTCTCTTACAAATACTTGATTTATGCACTAGTACAATGTATGTAGTATTAGGTAATATGACTAGCGGTTATATGTACATATATATGTAGGTTCTAATTTTGAAACAAGGACACAATACACAATTCAACTGATTTTCTTTGATATATCAACGATTATATAATTAAAACCAACGCTAAAAAGCATGGAGAACAATACACCCTGTCCTGTGTATTGTTGATATATCAAAGAAAATCAGTTGAATTGTGTATTGTGTCCTTGTTTCAAATTTAGAACCGAATGTACATATAACCGCTAGACATATTACCGCATACTACATACACTGTACTAGTGCATAAATCAAGTATTTGTAAGAGAGAGAGAGAGAGAGAGAGAGAGAGAGAGAGAGAGAGAGAGAGAGAGAGAGTTGGCATGTTAAAACACCATTATGATAAAACATGTGAATAAACACCATTTTTTATAGACTGGCGTCTTTGTTGAAATTTTTGTTGATTGCGTAATAAAACTCCGTATAAACCATGTGACGAGCTAAATATATAAAGTATTATGTTAATGCCTATTGTGGAATGTATTATGGATATAAAAATTTATCGATGACGTTTAATTTAAACGGTACAATTAATTTTTAAATAAGTTTAAGCAAAAAATCTAAGGTTTAAAATCAAAGATAGGTTGTATTAGATTAAGCCAATTTCCTAATCTTTACTATTTGAATCTTTATTACCTTTAAATGTGTTTAGAAATAAGATAATTACAATGCCATAAATGCTAGGAGAAAGAGAGAGAGAAAGAAAGAAAGAAAGAAAAGTTTACAACTTAATCTCTGTTGGAAATGGCGGTAGTGATGCCGTGATGGGACTATATCGTGCTTATGTCATTCTTTCTTGACGCCTCAAAATACCTTTTAGTAGATAATCTATGAGAGAGAGAGAGAGAGTGAGAGAGAGAGAGAGAGAGAGAGAGAGAGAGAAAGAAAGAGAGAGAGAATAAACCGTGAAGTCTAAAAAAAACTTACATCCAAACCTGTGTTTGAAATGGCGGTTGTGATGCTGTAATGGAACTTTATCGTGCTAATGCCATTATTCCATTCTGACTCGAAAACTCAAATTCTAGGACTAGATAATATATGCGAGCGAGAAAGAAAGAGCGAGAGAGAGAGAGAGAGAGAGAGAGAGAGAGAGAGAGAGAGAGAGAGAGAGAGAGAAAGAAAGAAAGAAAGAGAGATTATAAACCGTGTAGTCTTGAAATGTCAGTTGTGATGCTGTAATAGGACTTTATCGTGCTAATGTCATTATTCCATTCTGACTCGAAAACTCAAATTCTAGGACTATATAATATATGCGAGAGAGAGAGAGAGAGAGAGAGAGAGAGAGAGAGAGAGAAGCTGATTTAAAATCAAGATTACATACTTAGCCGTGCAAGAGATGATATATTATTAAAAGAGATAGAAAGATATGTTAATTAATCTTAGTTACTTATTTTGATTTTAGTAAATGATAGGAGAGAGAGAGAGAGAGAGAGAGAGAGAGAGAGAGAGAATATTAAATATTATATATCCAACTTTATTTGAATCAAGCGCAACTAAAATGATAAATATAAAAATTATTAGGTTTTTATTCATATGGTTGTAAAAAAAATACTCATTTTAACAAATCTTCTCAAAATCATGGACACCTCTTTACGGATATTACGTAATGTCTTACACAAGGTGTCAGGCTGACAATTTACAAGGTTGATGATTGCGACATTCACACCTCTTGATCCGCTGAAAGTATGTATACTATACACAGATACTGCCTCGCTAATCTTTCTGTAAAGTAACACTTCAAAGACATTTTGAAGTCCTGACTAGGTATCTTCAAATCTCTATTGTGGAAAAAAAAATCATCAATTAAGAAATATGTTTTTTTTTAATTGTTGAAAAAAAAATTGTCCACCAAATTTGAAATTAAATATTCTTGTGGAGTCTGTCTTTAGTTATCAATTTTTGCCCGGCTTTCTAACATTACATTGTAAGTCTAAAATGTGATCTGTGTGTTTCCGAAGTTCAAAAGAAGCTACATGAATTAAAAAAAATAAACTGCCGATTACCGTATATACACTGGAAAATAAATTGCGTTAAATCTGAATTATGTGTTTTTTGATAATTAAATCACAATGTTTTGGGCTTTTAAAAATATATTTTCAGTAATTATCAGCAATTCTCAGTACCAACAGTAAATCTCAGTAAATATCAGTAATTATCAGAACACACACCAAAAACGTCAGTAAATATCAGTAAATATTAGAACCAACAGCAATTATCAGTAACAACAGTAAAATTATCAGTAAATATCGGCAATTCTCAGCAATAACAGTACAATATCAGTAAATATAAAAAATTATCAGTAAAAAATGGCACTTTCAGTACTTTTTAGAGCCAGTAGTGACTGGGGCCCCAGAAAGGGGTTCAAAGCTTAAAATAGAAATAACATATGCTATGAAATAGAATGCTACAAGGAACTGTTGTTCAGGTGAGCGATGTGGCCCATGGGCCTCTTGTTTTGGGGGTTTTTTTGGGTTATTTTTTTGTTTTTTTTGCTACAAGCATACAAGTGAAATCTGTTATTTTTAGGTCACCTGAGTAAACTCAGGTGACCTATTGCTATCTGTTTTCGTCCGTCGTCGTGCGTCGTGCGTCGTGCGACGTGCGTCGTGCGTCGTGCGTTAACAATTTACATTTTTAACTTCTTCTTAAAAACTACAAGGCCAATTGTTCCCATTTTTGGTGTGAAGCATCTCTATGGTAAGAGGAATGTAAATTGTGAAATTGGTGGCTCTACCACCCCCAGGGTGCCACAGGTGGGGCCAAATATGCAAAAAACAGCCAAATTTTCAAAAATCTTCTTCTCTACTCCCACACATGTGAGGAAAAAACTGATTGCATGGTTATGATGTCCATGAAGCCCTCTACCAAAATTGTGAAATTCATGGCCCCTGGGTCAGGGGTTCAGGCTCAAGGGTGGGGCCTATATGGTCATATAGTAAAAATGTATTAAATCTTAGAAAATCTTCTTCTCTACTCCCATAGATATTTGTTAAAAACTAAATGCATGGTTATGATGTCCATGAAGCCCTCTACCAAAATTGTGAAATTTATGGCCCCTGGGTCAGGGGTTCAGGCCCTAGGGTGGGGCCAATATGGCCATATAGTACAAATGTATTAAATCTTAGAAAATCTTCTTCTCTACTCCCATAGATATTTGTTAAAAACTAAATGCATGGATATGATGTCCATGAAGCCCTCTACCAAAATTGTGAAATTCATGGTCCTTGGGTCAGGGGTTCAGGCTCTAGGGTGGGGCCAATATTGTCATATAGTAAAAATGTATTAAATCTTAGAAAATCTTCTTTTCTACTCCCATAGATATCTGTTAAAAACTAAATGCATGGTTATGATGTCCATGAAGCCCTCTACCAAAATTGTGAAATTTATGGTCTCTGGGTCAGGGGTTCAGGCTCTAGGGTGGGGCCAATATGGCCATATAGTAAAAATGTATTAAATCTTAGAAAATCTTCTTCTCTACTCCCATAGATATTTGTTAAAAACTAAATGCATGGATATGATGTCCATGAAGCCCTTTACCAAAATTGTGAAAATTATGGTCCCTGGGTCAGGGGTTCAGGCTCTAGGGTGGGGCCAAAATGGTCATATAGTAAAAATGTATTAAATTTTAGAAAATCTTCTTCTCTACTCCCATATATATTTGTGAAAAACTAATGGCCTGGATATGATGTACATGAAGTCTTCTACCTAAATTGTGAAATTTATGACCCCTGGGACAGGTGTTTAGGCACTAGGGTGGGGCCAATATGGCCATATAGTAATGTATTAAATCTACTTCTCTACTCCTGTATATATTTGTGAAAAACTAAAGGCATGGATATGATGTCCTTGTGTTAAGTGGCATCAAATAGTATGTAGGTCATGAGCCCCGGGGATGGTCCTGTCCCTCCTCAAACAGGAAGTGCCAAAATATCTTGAAAACGGTTAATATCCCCACCCCTAAACCATATATATTCTTGTTCCATGTGTTAAGGGCCATCAAATGGTATGAAGGTCATGGGCCCTGGGGCTGGTCCTGACCCCTCTCAAACAGGAAGTGCACAAATATCTTGAAAACGGTTGAGATCCCCACCCCTAAGCCATATATATTCTTGTTCCTTGTGTTAAGAGCCATCAAATGGTATGTAGGTCATGGGCCCTGGGGGTGGTTCTGACCCCCCTCAAACAGGAAGGGCCCAAATATCTTGAAAACGGTTGAGATCCCCACCCCTAAACCATATATATTCTTGTTCCTTGTGTTAAGGGCCATCAAATGGTATGTAGGTCATGGGCCCTGGGGGTGGTCCTGACCCCCCTCAAGCAGGAAGGGCCAAAATATCTTGAAAATGATTAAGAACCCCACCTCTAAACCATATATATTCTTGTTCCTTGTGTCAAGGGGCATCAAATGGTATGTAGGTCATGGGCCCCGGGGATGGTCCTGACCCCCCTCAAACAGGAAGTACACAAATAACTTGAAAACGGTTGAGATCCCCACCCCTAAACCATATATATTCATGTTCTTGTGTCAAGGGGCATCATATGGTATGTAGGTCATGGGCCCTGGGGGTGGTCCTGACCCCCCTCAAACAGGTAGTGCCCAGATATCTTGAAAACGGTTAATATCCCCACCCCTAAACCATATATATTCTTGTTCCTTGGGTCATGTTAGTTCACCTGATATACAGTAAAGGACCCCTGGGAACATCATGAAATTTTGTGGGTCATCCCTACTCTATATGATAGCCTCGTTCGTTTGGGAGACTTTATAATCGCCCGATTATAATTACATCTTGTTTTCCCTTGCTTCTTCCGAATGGAGTTATCTACCTTTGCTTGTTCATATTTAGTAATTAATCATTGAATATAATGTAATTATAAAGAAGTTGTATGATCAAAAGAGTTATGCAAGGCTTTTTATCATTTGAAACAAAAATAGTTTTTGAACTTTCGAAATAAACAAATAGACTTGTTAATAGTAAAGTAATAATTGGCTAACTAAAATCACTGATATAAAGGTAAAATGATTTTGGTATATATGCCAGATGGTGATTCTCAACGAATGTTGAATATTCAAAAACTGGAACAGGAGAAGTGAGTAACTCATGATGGCTTTTATTGATAAAGCTGGGTTTTTTTTTCGTTTGTTTAAATGCCCACAGGGAGAGTTTCTGTCTGCCCCGGGGGGATGGGGGATGGGAGGTTGTTTTAGATAAAACATGAATAATAGCCACCTTGTTATTATTATTAAATTATTTTCTATCAGAGTCTTGCACCTTTTCAATATCAGGTCATGCACTCTTTTATGATCTTTTAAGTTTTTCGCTAAAATTATAGGTTTAATAATCCTTTTTGAAAGATTTCAGGCAGGGAGGTGGTCGTCATTACATATTAAAAATTTTTCTATTCCAGAATAAAACTTTATTAAATGCATATATGAGACTCCTTGACAAGTTTGTGTATGGGTTATGCTACTCAGGTGACCGTCAAGGCCTATTGGCCTCTTGTTAAAAATAGCAATTGAGGAATTATTGTGGAGATCGATATCCCTACCAGATTAACAGCTGGCGATTATCATGATTATTTGGAGCTCATTTTAATAAAATCTACTATGCAGTTACTTTGGAAAACCGGAAGTGAAACAGTGTTTGGAACTTGGTACAAATCGCTCGCTGACAAGACTTAGTACTTGAAATATATATATGAATTCGATATCTTGTATTCAGACGCGTTGTTTTTCAAGGAAACTTATTTAAAAATACCTTGAAAATAGTCAGATTTCAAATGGTACGAACAATTTAGATATTTTTGGGGTCGTATGTATTCGTACTCCATAGTTCAGTATTGTTTGGATACAATCTACCGTAATATTTTGATTACTGAAGAGTTTGATTGCGTTAATTCTATTTTCAAATATTGCACAACATGATTCATGTGGGATTTTCCGTCTATAGCTCGGTTTTCTTGTTGGGAAAGCCCGATAATTCGTATTAGAAAAAAATGTGCGTTATCATTCAAATACAGCTAAGAAACTATTTGCCATGAGAAATTATATATCGTTGATTTAAAAATAAATGATAATCAATAAATTCAACTCCCGTCAGTACTTTAGTACTTTGGTTTACATTGCTACATTCTCGGACAATAAGTGTCCTTACATAATAGAAACTGTCAGTAAATTAAAGGACATGACCCTTGGGAATCAAACACACGTTAAATTATTCCATTACCAAAATCGTCACTCGCACCATTTTTATTACAATGTATTATATAATAAGAGTGCCAGTTTTACATGAAGTTTTAAGTTATAAATACGTGTTTATCCTTTATAGTAAAAAATGTTTGGATCTTATAGATGTTACACTTTAACACTTAAACTTTATGAAACTTAATGCTCCTTCTTTCCTTTCAGTGACATACACATGTTTGAAATTAGAACTTTTTCTCCATCGAAATCTGGGTTATTACATCATTCAAGTCTACATTCCAAGCTTCCTCATCGTGATATTGTCCTGGGTGTCGTTTTGGTTAAACGTGGACTCCACGCCAGCCCGAATTTCCCTTGGACTGTTGACAGTATTGACCATGACAACCCAGAGTCAGGGAGCCAAGGCGTCGCTACCACGTGTCTCCTATATAAAGGCCATTGATATATGGATGTCAACGTGTCTGTTCTTTGTGTTTGCAGCTCTGATAGAGTTTGCTTATGTGAATGTTTTAGCAAGGGTTGACCAACGAAAAGTAAATTCGGTGACTTCTAAGTTAAATGAAGCAAACGACGATGAGGTTAGTTATCTACATATCGTTTTATTTGACAAATAAAAACTAACATACTTGACAGTATACCTGTTTCTAGAATAGGTTTTTTTTTAGAATTTTATATATAAACTTTTAGCAGTAAAATAAGTCAAGGAGAAAACATATTTAAGACAATAAATTAATTACAATTACAATTTGGATATTATTTTTTCTTTTTTAACAGGAGAAAAAGAAACAGAAGTCATGGTGTTTTACAAAACTTGAGGATAAAGAGCGTGCACGAATGCTTGATAAAGTGTCACGTGCAATTTTTCCCGCCGTTTTTCTTGTATTCAATATCATTTATTGGCTTGTGTATGTGTTCTGGGAACCATCGCCTGCAGCTTAAGTAGAAACACTTTTGTAACAATATTTATGGACTAGTAGTTATTTATATTATAATGAAATCTAATTTCTTCATACTTGATATATATATTATGAATTTATAGGTATCCCATAAAAGCAATATGAGCTGTAATTTTCATGATGAAATTTTTTTAACGAAAATGTTATTTTCTACTAAAATGACAAAAAATATCATGGTTTTTTTAATTTCTGTTAGCCATATTTTTTGTGGAAAAAGCCGTTAAGAAGCCTTAATTGAAGCAAAATTGAATTATTGTCGTCCTGTACAAAAAATTATCTGCTATATATTCCTTAAAAGAGAAATTTTTTTCTGACAAAAGTTTACGATTTTTTCAAATCTTATTCATCATAAAAGTTTAAGTTACATGCCGACTTATCATACTAGCAGGTTTTTGCAGCAAAATAAAATTCTTAAAAATACAGCTTATATTGCTTTAAACATTTTGTCCCATATCCATTTTCAGAGGGTTGATATGAGGGATTGTGAATATACATTGTAATGGTATCAAAGTAAAGACACACATATAGAATAAATCTGAGATGAAAGTAATCTTGTTTGTTAAAATTGATGTGACTATCTACGTATGTTTATTGAAACATGTATATCTTCAGAATTATGTTTATTGAAACATGTATATCTTCAGAATTTTTGTAAACAACATTAAGTGTAATTTATTCCTCAGTTTATTTGTGTAGTATAACCTGAGTTTGACAAAATGTATGGTAAAATGTTATGTTCTGAAATTTATGACAACATCATACATTAATTTATAACGATATGCGTAAAGAATGTGAAACGGCTATGCAATAAAGGGTGACTTACATGTATCGTACATGCTTATCCATGCTCTGCATAATACACATATACAAGTATCTTTTATTTGGCAAGCAAAAAGAAAGCCCCAAAATAAAAATGAATGACATGAATTTATTTATCTTTTATTGAAATGGGATTCCGTTTTCTTTCTTTTTTTCAATTTCTGGTGAAAAATATAAGAATGAAAATGATACTATGATTTGTAACATGATAAATCGTGTGGAGCAATTGATTTCTATTTACCTTTTCAAACTTGGCGTCACAGCAAAACATGGTCCTGATTCAAAACTGTTAGCTACGTCGTGGTAATTCAAATATGGAGGGTAATCGTGTTCAAAAATCCAGTCATGTTAACTTGTAAATTCGAATAAGCAATCGTGTTGGTGTGTAAGCCTGAGTATGAATGTGTGTAATTCTGATCGTGTAATCTATAAAACTCGGACATAAACACTCTAAAGTTGACTCCGCAGACCTTCAATGTAATTCTTCCCACAGATGCACATTTGCAACTTTAAAATGCTGTTTGCTATTTACATTTAACCTGTCACTATAATACACATTTTCTATCGGTAGTCTCTGCATTTATATCTCCGTTTTCTAAAATGGCACAGTTGACATGTTACAAATCGACAAATGTAAAGTCTACAAGTTTGTCGAATTTTGACATGATCATATATGGAAACAGTGACGTCACAGATAGCTGCAGGAAAAGGCCTGCCATAATCGCCGGAATGGGCACAGAATGAATAAAAAAATATTACATATCATCATATTATTACTGGATAACAACATTTTTTTTTAGGAAGTATGATTTTTCGAACAATAAATTATTATATATAGGCTCGGTATCCATTATATCAAGAGAATCCAGAAAAGATGCGAGTGAAGAATTCAATCGGCATCAGATGTCTTATATAGATCTGGAAAATTTTAAATATCATGCTCTGTTTAAATGTATACACGCATTTCTATTGTCTTAAAGTACATGTAACAAATCGTGTAAGTATACTTAGAGTTCGGCTGAATAAAAAAAATATCACCAAAAGCATCCTTATCGCTACCACAATGTTGAGACAAGAGCCCCCACCCCCACCCACGAAGAAGACAAAATTCACGGGGGGGGGGGGGGTGTCGGCCTGCTGATTAATTAAAAACTGAGTTATCGATAAGAAAAACTAACTACCTGAAAACAGTAGTTTTAAGATTTTGATTTAGATGAGACATGAGTAGCGGCAACCCCTCTCCTTGAAAAATGAAAAAAAAAAATTCCAAAGATAAGGTTAACTGTCGTGAAATTAAAATGAGTATAAATTACAACAAAATATTTCATTTCGTCGGTAATATATAAACAAGAGGCCCATAGGCCTTAACGGTCACCTAAGTAGCGTAACCCATACACAAACTTGTCAAGGAGTCTCATATATGCATTTAATTAAGTTTTATTCTGGAATAGAAAAATTCTTAATTTGTAATGACGACCACCTCCCTGCCTGAAATCTTTTAAAAAAGGACTATTAAACCTATAATTTTAGCGAAAAACTTAAAAGATCATAAAAGAGTGCATGACCTGATATTGAAAAGGTGCAAGACTCTGATAGAAAATAATTTAATAATAATAACAAGGTGACTATTATTCATGTTTTATCTAAAACAACCTCCCATCCCCCATCCCCCCGGGGCAGACAGAAACTCTCCCTGTGGGCATTTAAACAAACGGGAAAAAAACCCGCTTTATCGATAAAAGCCATCATGAGTTAATCACTTCTCCTGTTCCAGTTTTTGAATATTCAACAATCGTTGAGAATCACCATCTGGCATATATACCAAAATCATTTTACCTTTATATCAGTGATTTTAGTTAGCCAATTATTACTTTACTATTAACAAGTCTATTTGTTTATTTTGAAAGTTCAAAAACTGTTTTTGTTTCAAATGATAAAAAGCCTTGCATAACTCTTTTGATCATACAACTTCTTTATAATTACATTATATTCAATGATTATTATATAATTACTAAATATGAACAAGCAAAGGAAGATAACTCCATTCGAAGAAGCAAGGGAAAACAAGATGTAATTATAATCGGGGCGATTATAAAGTCTCCCAAACGAACGAGGCTATCATATAGAGTAGGGATGACCCATAAAGTTTCATGATGTTCCCAGGGGTCCTTTACTATAATATATCAGGTGAACTAACATGACCCAAGGAACAAGAATATATATGGTTTAGGGGTGGGGATATTAACCATTTTCAAGATATTCGGGCACTACCTGTTTGAGGGGGGTCAGGACCACCCCCAGGGCCCATGACCTACATACCATATGATGCCCTTTGACACAAGGAACAAGAATATATATGGTTTAGGGGTGGGGATCTTAACCGTTTTCAAGTTATTTGTGCACTTCCTGTTTGAGAGGGGTCAGGACCATCCCCGGGGCCCATGACCTACATACCATTTGATGCCACTTAACACAAGGAACAAGAATATATATGGTTTAGGGGTGGGGTTCTTAACTGTTTTCAAGATATTTGGGCCCTTCCTGTTTGAGGGGGGTCAGGAGCACCCCCAGGGCCCATGACCTACATACCATATGATGCCCCTTGACACAAGGAACAAGAATATATATGGTTTAGGGGTGTGGATCTCAACCGTTTTCAAGTTATTTGTGCACTTCCTGTTTGAGGGGGGTCAGGACCATCCCCGGGGCCCATGACCTACATACCATTTGATGCCCCTTGACACAAGGAACAAGAATATATATGGTTTAGGGATAGGGTTCTTAACCGTTTTCAAGATATTCTGGCACTTCCTGTTTGAGGTGGGACAGGACCATCCCCGGGGCCCATGACCTACATGTACATACTATTTGATGCCACTTAACACAAGGACATCATATCCATGCCTTTAGTTTTTCACAAATATATACAGGAGTAGAGAAGAAGATTTTCTAAGATTTAATACATTTTTACTATATGGCCATATTGGCCCCACCCTAGAGCCTGAACCCCTGACCCAGAGACCATATATTTCACAATTTTGGTAAATGGCTTCATGGACATCATAACAATGTATTAATGTATTTAGTTTTTAGCAAATATCTATGGGAGTAGAGAAGAAGATTTTCTAAGATTTAATACATTTTTACTATATGACCATATTGGCCCCACCCTAGAGCCTGAACCCCTGACCCAGGGGCCATGAATTTCACATTTTTGTAGAGGGCTTCATGGACATCATATCCATGCATTTAGTTTTTAACAAATATCTATGGGAGTAGAGAAGAAGATTTTCTAAGATTTAATACATTTTTACTATATGGCCATATTAGCCCCACACTAGAGCCTGAACCGCTGACCCAGGGGCCATAAATTTCACAATTTTGGTAGAGGGCTTCATGGACATTATAACCATGTATTTAGTTTTTAACAGATATCTATGGGAGTAGAGAAGAAGATTTTCTAAGATTTAATACATTTTTACTATATGGCCATATTGGCCCCACACTAGAGCCTGAACCCCTGACCCAGGGGCCATAAATTTCACAATTTTGGTAGAGGGCTTCATGGACATTATAATCATGTATTTAGTTTTTAACAAATATCTATGGGAGTAGAGAAGAAGATTTTCTAAGATTTAATACATTTTTACTATATGCCCATATTGGCCCCACCCTAGAGCCTGAACCCCTGACCCAGAGGCCATGAATTTCACAATTTTGGTAGAGGGCTTCATGGACATCATAACCATGCAATCAGTTTTTTCCTCACATGTGTGGGAGTAGAGAAGAAGATTTTTGAAAATTTGGCTGTTTTTTGCATATTTGGCCCCACCTGTGGCACCCTGGGGGTGGTAGAGCCACTAATTTCACAATTTAAATTCCTCTTACTATAGAGATGCTTCACACCAAAAATGGGAACAATTGGCCTTGTAGTTTTTAAGAAGAAGTTAAAAATGTAAATTGTTAACGCACGACGCACAACCCTCGACGCACGACGCACGACGACGGACGAAAACAGATAGCAATAGGTCACCTGAGTTTACTCAGGTGACCTAAAAAGGAAGGTAAAAATAAATTGGCAAAAATGTTATGATATCAAGCAATTATTACGGGATATAAGTCTGGCGTCCTTAATGTCGATTCAATCCAGACACACTCAGTGAAGTTGGTTAATCAAAATTTTCCGGAAAGCTTTACAGCCACTTGTGAACATGTACTGATTACCATAAAGCAGCTACCTAGTTTTGTGAAATTACTGTCATTACAGTATATATTTGTAAGATTTTAAAATTAAAACTCTACCAGTTCATATAGAATCAAATCTGTTTAACCCACCTTAATTTCAGAAATTCGATTTTCGAAGAAAAAAATTATAAAAACATAAACATACTAGTATCCCTTATTTATTTCTTCAGAACCTTTCAATTTTTGACAACATTTTGTACTTTAATTAATGTTTTTAAACTTCTTTCACAATAGTTTCAGATTATTTTATTATTTATCACGCACTTTCACAACAAAGTCATTTTGATATTTAAAAAAAAGTATATATAGATATATACATTTTTCCGCGAAAAAATTACTAATTTTTTTTGCAAGTCGTTTAATTCTAAAGAAATGAGGAAGATTAAATTCACTCTCAAAATTCTTAGCATTTAGTTAAGCAATAAAGCTATATCGGCTTCACGGCGGTCTCCAAAGACCATGCCGCACAAAAGATATTCACCCCCTAGGAAATATTTTGATCCGTCTCATTTCTAGAAAAGAGTAAGTATTCAACTTTATATTTTTCAGTTTAAATTACATGTCGAATTATTTTAGCGATATTACAATAGATTTTAGGCATTTCTTTTTTGTGAAAGTTAACCCTTATAGTATATTACATGTACCAGTGTCCATGGGAATTATATTACAGAAACCAGCGCATTCGTCACACCGGCACCGATTTTTACAAACTGTTTAGTCCAGTTTCAATCATACCTCAAAATCTTTTTTTATAAAAAATAAAAAAAAATAATGGTGCAATGTTTTACCATGTATCCATTTCTTAGTTTATTGGGAAATAATAAAGGAAGACTTAAGTCGCTGGATGGTCGCGGTCATTTTAAAACTGTTCTGATATCAATCTTCTTGAGAAAAAAGAGATCTACATGTATAATATAAAGGTATAAGAAGATATTCAAATTTTAAAGCTAAGATATTTGGACTTTTTCTTTTATAGATGATGGTTTATGTCTAGATATATCATATCTAAAACTTACGGTATAGATCTCATGGATAATTTGTTGAGCATGAGAATAAGGAATCCTTAAATGATGATATTCGTTGAAAAATCTACTTCATATATATTCTAACGTTTTACATGAAATGTATGCACCTTCAAAATGTTATAATTATGTACAAATGTATCTCTAAAGTTTGGATTAAAAAATGAATTAAAAAATATATTTTGAAATGACATTTGATGAGAGGTAAAAGATAATCAGTTGAATAAAATTTCAATGATTGTTTAAATATATCAGTTTCTCTTTTTATAGAATTGATTCCACTGACTGCGTGCCTAGGATTAGGAGCATTTTTTTGTGTTGTTGCTCAGCCTGTTAACAGCAATCTAACAGTTTTCAGTAACGCACGGTAAAACAAAAATAATTAATATATAATAATAATTAATATATACTTTTTGATTAATTGAAAATCAGTTTCGATTTTCTGCTAATCCCCCCTTAAGTTTCGTTTCTAGGTCCATTGGCATCCATTATCTAATCACGGTCACTTTAAGTTATGCTGATATTATGTCTTATCAACATATCACTCCTTTTATTTGTCAATACATGTATAAAAAAAAAAAAAACAAAACAAAAAAAAAAAAACAGAGGAATCCAAAATTGAAATTTGTAAAAGTTTCTTTTTTAAAAGTTTCTCTTTTAAAAGTTTAAGCTAATGTTCAAAACTAATTGCAAATTTATGTTTTGTTTTTGTATAAAAAATGTTTATTAACTTCTCTATGAATCACACGCATCGGAAATGATGTGTGAATGACAAAAAAAAATCTCCCGCAGCAATTTGGTGGTATAATAATAAAAATTGTCGCAAATTCTTCGGTTTTCGTGTTTTATTAATTTTATTTTGTTTAAGGGTATTAGACTAAAATATCAGAAAATATTATTAGACTTTGCCAGAGACTTCCTCTTTAGATAAGTCGTAACAACGAACACCAAATCAGCAATGTTCAGACATTGGTCAAACAATATTCATAGTTAAAAAATTAACACCTTTCTGAAGTTTAACTACTTAAAATTTTTATTCAAAGTCAATTTCGGGGTACAAAATGAAATCATTTCATGTAGAATAAATGTTGAATAAATTTTAA
The DNA here is from genome assembly GCA_020458035.1 of Magallana ariakensis. Lineage (NCBI taxonomy): Eukaryota > Metazoa > Mollusca > Bivalvia > Ostreida > Ostreidae > Magallana > Magallana ariakensis. Next base: position 23,099,307 of record CM035815.1, on the reverse strand, counting down.
CTTTCATATTCTCAAATCGACATGTAAATGATTACCCTTTGAAAAAAAATGTTTGAAAAGTAGAATTTTTTTTGGATTTTTATATTGATTTTTGTTTCTTTTTTTCTTTTTTTTTATTGCAAACGGCGGATTGGAAGCAATTTCATGTTGGAATAAATGTCTTCTTGTCTTTAAAAAATATATATAATCATATGTACATGTGTAGTATATGATAAACTACTTCAAATGTGAATATAATTTTTTGATTTTGTCTTCTCTAAATCGCTCTATGAAATTTAAAACTGATACATTCATGTAATCAATTTGTGACATCAGTGTCATCAAATTATTCCTAAGAGATTCGGCATTACTTGTTTTGAAGACGTTCATGTCATAACACCTATTAAGTGAATTAAAAAAAACACATCATGAAATGTATAAACAATTTGAAAGAACATCCATAAATCATTATAGCTCAGTCGATGTTTATTTCATGTCCTAACTTAATTTCAAGAAAAATCTTTGAAACCTTTTGTGTAAGACAGTGGAAAGTCTTATGATTACTGTGAGGCCTTAAACGTCACCAAGTACATGTATTTTAGGATCGGTCTGCAACCAGCACTCACTGTTTCTTTGTTAACATTTCTTTGTTTTCTTTATGTGTTCGAGATTAGCATAATAATCAAAACACTTTGCTCTCTTTGCAAACACACAAAGGAAAAATGCTTTAAGGTTAATCAATATGAATTTTCTTGTTCAAACTGCAATGTACAAATTAGTGTTAATTGTTGCCTGAAACTAACAATGGTATTGAATTTATTATTTGTTTAAACTTGCGTCTGATATATATTACTTTGATGAACACCTCGTAAGTTGTTAGAACTTGTGTCCTAACCATTTGTGTATGTATGTTTTATATATACGATAAAATATGTTCAAATCATTCAAATTCAAAACGCACGAGTTTTCATTTGATAAAGAATGTACATGTATAATCCATCCTAGTATAATTTGGGTACCTGAGTCTCTCACGGTAGAGCAAGATATATTACTAGTACTTGTGTATCATCAACGCTATCATACACCATATAAAACGTTATATACTAATGAGAGCATACAAGAAATTGTCATCCCCCCCCCCCAAAAAAAAACCCCTTTGTTGACCTTTTTGATTATCCATGGGATCTAATGGATTGAAAGATTTTTGGCTTCAATGTAAGTCATGAAGCAGATTTAATTAAAACGATTTGAAGTTTCCCAGCAAAGGCAAATATTCAGATAGTGTAGTTTCATTAAACCTGTGGACAAATTCAAGAATATGTTAATCCATAGCCTATATATATATATATATATATATATATATATATATATATATATATATATATATATATATATATATATATATATATATATCAAAACAGCATGTTCCTAGAGATTGCACTCCACTAAAACTAATTTCTTGGATCAACTCGACAACGAAATCCAATTTTTCTTCAACAGATACCGATAAAACCGCAGTGTGAGATAAAATTCGTCAAAGCAACACCCTGTTTCACTTTCTTCCTGTTTGGGGTGAGTTTCAATAATAGGACGAGTTGCTACCAGGATCAACATCTATATCAACCTTACGGCATTGACAAACCATTGGTTGTAAAGAAACATGACGTCATTGACAAAAGGAATCAAAAATTTTTATCAATATGTATGTACATGTACATTAGCAACATTTGTTGAATAACGGTAAATTAAATGTTGACTATTAAACTTCCTTTCACCAGCAGGACTCGAAAGTATGTAATTGTTGGCAAATAATTTTTTTCTTCCTTAATCATAGTTTTTATTTATTCAAGTCCAGTTCAGCTTGGATTAAATAACTGATAAAAACAAACTACGTATAATCAAATGCCATCAAAAAGGTTTTAACGTGTATGTTAGGCAGTGAGATAACACAATCAAGAGAAATTTTGAATAAAAATGACTGTGTTGTGGATATATACACAGCTCCCAGATGATGGGTATTCTGCTACAAATTTGCTCAATGCAACAACAAAAAAATAACATTTTGATTTATCGTTACAGTAGCATAGTAACTCTCAGGACTTCAAAATTAATTACTATTGCGATCAAACTTTCTTTGAACCTCATATTGTGTCAGCGGTGTAAAACACATGTGTTCAGTGTCTTTTTATGTTTTGGCGGGGACAAGAACTAGAGAAGGGGGCTTTTGCTGAAGAGTTCGTCGATGAAAGATAACTGTTACATATTTATTTACTTTTATGTCTTGGTTACCCCAAGGACACGGCGAAAATAACACACTTTTATAATTTAAAAAATCATAATTTCATTCTTTTTCATATACATTTTTGCATGTTTCTAGACAGTATTAAACACAAACAAAACACCAATAATGACAATTTAATGCATATAAGTTTGGCGAAATTACAAGCAATTACCTTTCACTTACTCATGTGGAAGGTCTTATTTTCAATATTTAAATCAATTAATTTTTAATCACACTTTCATGTCTTTTCTCATTTCTTGATTGTCATTGACAATTAAAAATTGTTAATTAGTAAAAGACAGTTATATAAATATGATCAATAAGGAATAATGGCTTTACAGCGACAATACACATATATTTCATAAAAATGGACATCAATATGAATTTAAGGAATAAGGAATCATCCTTTGAATATTATGAGGTGATAATTTCGGTCGGGCGTGATCAAATCTATCATATGTAGCCCTTCGGGCTTTATTGGATTTGACATATAGATGTATTGTTGAGTAGTACATGTAGTTGCACGCGTATTACAGGGCCCCATTCTATTGTTTTTCATGTACTAATGCAAGGACGTGCAAGTACGTCATAAACACGTATGATAAGAGGGATATCTTGCGTACATGTAACTTACAGAAAGACTCAGATGTAAGTACATAACAATAGGATATAGTAAACCACACCTGAATAACGACAAAGGTGTACTAATCGCTGATTACTGTAACGTTAACAGTACTTGTAAAGGTCTCATAGTGCAGCGAGTGCTTTAATTTAAAAGTACCCCTGTTTATATCTGTTTAAATTGGTTAGCATGTTTCTAATGACAAATAATTACAGATTGAAATAATTTTAAACGGTTCAATTGATAGCATATTAAGCTCATTGTATAAATGTGATTGGATATATCTCGCTGGGCACAAACAATTGAATTGGAAGTGTCTCAGAAAATAATAAAATGTATTGATTAGTATGTATGCTTCATGATCTTGGGTCTAAACGCATTTGAGTTAAAGAGGAATGCCTATTTCCACATTTTCTCCTTTAAATTCGATGAGCAATGTCAATAACACTATTTCTTATAAAACTCTGTTAAAGACCATATATAAACTTTATGATTAATGTATGTCAGTTGATTCATAGTAGATATGCAAAAGATTACGAGATGCATTGTGTCTAAAACCACAAATTTCATCGTGATATGCAGTATAACAATCGACCTTCCTAGGAGAAAACCGATGGTATTTGAAAACTGGTCGCAATACAGATGTACCTTCCCGTGTCTTGTCTTTTTAATGCCGCACTCGAAGGCCATTCCCTCACCGCGTTTTATGCATTTTCACCTTAGTCAGTTTAAAGGTGAGAGGGACAGTTCGTGCTTTCACTCAGGTATAACGTGCATGAACTGTATACAAGATAATGCCCGGGCATACATGTATAACATCGGCGTCTCACAGTAAACTTAAAGTTACAATGCCTTGTTCAATGGTACATGTAATCGAGAAATTTTCCATGGACAGTTGGACTACAACACTTTTAAAAAAAAATATGATAGATAAATAAACGGACATTCGTTGCGAAAATGACCAAAAATGTATTACAACGCAAAAGCAAGAAATACATCTGAATGGTTTGTGTTTGAAAGCAGAAAAAATATACAATTTTGTTAATGTTGCTCGCGGTTCGAGGTTTAGAGCAATTTTGACCCACATATGATTTGTGTACACTTTAAAATACTCGATCTTTGCCACAGTACTAACCTAGAAATTCAAATGAAATATCGACAGGACATTGACCTAAATTCAGTCCCCTTTTAAATGAAGTCCCCGTTTAAGCTTGGCACACGAGAAAACAAGTCTTATCAGTAAATCCGGGTGGAAGGAGTGCATGTTCATGCACAATTGTAACTAAAAACAAAGATTGCATTTAATTGGTATTTTGTCCAAACAATATATGGTTGTGTTGCATTAAATACTGCAGGTTAACATGCCTCACAAAGCGTGCACCTTGCCAAGCTTACGTGCACGTTACAGGTAAGTCACGTGGCTTCCCGGATTCCAATAGATACCCTGCATACGAATACAGGTACCGTATAATGGGGGTGTATATCTCATTGTGCACTAATTTGCAGGTAATCGTGCACACAGTCTGGTACTGATACGCTTATCGACTACATCTGTATGAAGTGGGGTCAACTTCCTATTGTTCGCCAATGGTTCAAGGCTCACTGACGCCCACAGGTAAAAATAGCAATAGTAACCTCAATACTATCAATATCCTCAATATCATAACAGAGACAACAAGTGCCACCAAAAATCATTTATAGCCATTCAAATCTTATACTATACATAACACAGCCATCAATGAATACAACATTGTGTTGTCATTTACATTCAGAAGAAGTTACCAAACTTGACAAGTCTAGAAAGTGTGAAATATAGTGAAGAAAAACGAAAAGTGTTAAAGAGGGAAATTGACAATCAAGTTTGGTAACTTCATAAACACAGCCTTACGGGACTAAAATGAAAATTATAAACAGATATAACAACAATGAAATGAATTTTGAATTTTTAAATGTGACACCCCTTTCTCAATTCACACCGACTCACTCAATAAATGTGGATTTCTGACTTTCTCTCTCTTACTTTATGCAAATACAATCTTAAACAGATCTTGTTGGAATGGAAGTTGTACAGATTAAAATCTAACGCAATGTTTGATGTTTTTTTTCTTTTACAAGTAAGATCAATTCCCTCCCAGTGTAATATCAATCTCCCTCCTCCTTTGATTCTAACATACATTGGCAAGTACAAATCACAATCGTCTTATAATATACAAGAGTATTCTATATTCTTATATCTTTACAGTATAAAACATCATTTACAATGCTGACCTGCATATTTTGCAAATGTTTGTTCTTTTGTATAACAGCTGGTATACATGAGCCATTTAATACAAAAATTGGAGAAAAAAAATTCTTGCACTTTTTAAAAATAAATATATAACAAGTTATAACTAAAAGTTTTTTCAACAATACAAAATAACAAATATTTGGATCGTTCACACTCATTATCTGACTAACATTGCGATTTCATACATGGTCCAGTTATCATCTCAACATACAATCGCTTCAATGTCATTGGAATTATGCTGCCTGAGACTTTTCCCTTCCCTTGCTTGGGTGGAAATTCTTGAAATACCATATTTAATCATACTCATTACAAAATCAAATATAAACCAAGATCTCTTAGTACATTCAAATAAAAGGAAAAAAATCTATGTACAATCTAAGTTATAATGTTTGTTTATGAGAGTAACTGAAGAGATTTTTTTCATAAGTTTTTTTTATAACTTTTTTTTGGTTCTTGTTAATCTTTAACAAGAATTTTGATAAATAAAACAAACTAAGTATGGCGGTTGGTGGCAATATTTATAATTTTTTGAAATTTTTCAGTCTCAATCTTTTTCTCATCTCAAGCCTGTATGGATAGTACTCGCTTTTAAAAGACAGTTATCTTTACATAGTAAAGCATGATAACACGATACACAAGGCCACCTTACTTCATAAAAATATTTCTCACCGGAATCTCAATAATAGCACCTGAGTTTTTGCTTTAAAAGGTTAATTTTAAATAATCAATTTTTACAATTGTCTTATACTAGTGTATATAAGACTTATTAGAGATCTATTTCTTGATCAAATCATTCAGCAAGGGAGAGAATCAAAGCAATGAAAATAAAGTGGCCCTTGTACTCGGTAATGTAATAAATATAAATAAAAATCTACAGAAAATAAAACATAACAAACTATAACAACTCAAGAAGACTGTTAACACAATTTCCATACAGGCTTGAGAGAAAATTCTGTTTCAGCACTGAAAAGTCTGAATTCAGAACAACTTTGTGTTGTTTTTAGAATTTGTCCAGCAACTGATTTTAACAAAGCCTACCTTTTAATCTTCTTTACCCTATTATTTCTCTAGCTTCAAAATATCACAAAATGTCATTGACCACATTTTTCCCCAATCGGAAATTTTCAAATTATATATTGTTATAATTGTCTATATATTGATCTGCAAAATCCAAAAAATCTACTGTAATCATATCTAACATAGGTTTCAGAGAAGTAGTTATTAACAAAAGACTACCGGTATTTTTGATTGTCAAGTGTAATTTGCAATATGAACAATTTTACCTCTAAAAATCATTACACTTTATTTAAAATAGGGACTGTTATTATATATGTTAGCTTGAATCTAATTTAGTTAACTTGAAGAGAGATAAGCTTTGTCAGTCATATAGAACACAGGTTGCATTCTACATGGCACTGACAGCTGGAATTAGGAAACTACTTCTGTCATCAGTGTCTTGGTGCTGAACAAACTCTGAGCTACATGACTTCCTCACAGCCGATGTCTCCATGCTGTCTTCGCTGTACAGGCGCTTGATGCCATCATACAGGTCTTCCTCTTCATCATCCACTGCCTTCCTTTTGATGGATTTGGAGCGCTTGACCACACGAAACTGATATCCAGAGGGCAGAAAACCATTCTTTGTCAGATGCAGACCAATCATTTCACGACATTGAATGAAGGTCTGGTTGTTGATCTGAAAGCACATTAATGTATTCCTAAAAGGTGTCTCCAATAGACATATTAAAAAAAAGTTTTTTTTCTTAAATAAAAAAAAAATATGGATTGAATAATTGTTCAACGTTTTTCACTTTAACCAAACTAAAAGGACAAATTGAGAAATTTCTCACATCTGCCACTTGCTGAACCATGCTAATGATGGAGAACCAGTTAGGGGTGATCTGTTCCAGTTCCAGGCTGACTATGGATAGCACAAGATTGATGGGGCTGAAGACCGCCAGCTGGTGGTTTCCCAAACAGTGGAAGATCTTCCGCATCATCATACCCAGGTGCTGGGAAGGAGTCAGGTGGCTCAGTCCATCGAGCAGTTTGGGGTAACAACTCATAAGCAAACCATGGATCTGAAATCAAACCAAACAAATTCAGTCTTCTGTTCAATAGTGACACTCAACATATAGACATAAAAATTTTACTTCATAATTTATATACAAAGAATCTAAAATCCTTTTTTTTCTTTATTTTTTAAACAAGTGTGCAAAAAGCACCAACTTACAATGTGAAGAAGGTCAACTGCAGTGGCTTGTTTAACATTCCAGGACAGTTTGTTGAGAATAATGGCCTCCATCCTCAGAACTTCTGCCACAGAGCAGGCACACTTGATAGTCTTCACAAGATCCTTGGTACTTGGTATTACCTAGGAAAATAGTAATAATAATTTAACCATATCAAACACACAAAATGCATTTAATACCAACATCTCTTTGTAACAATTAAGGAATAAGAAATCATTCTTTGAGCATTATGAGGTGATAATTTTGGTCACGGCGTGGTCAAATCCAATAAAGCCCGAAGCCCGAAGGGCTTTATGATAGATTTGACCACGCTCCGACCGAAATTATCACCTTATTATATTCAAAGAATGATTACTTATATTATTTCCAATTTGTACACTTTAAAACAACATTACTCTAAAATCACTATTTTTTTATTGTCACTCATGTTTTATGAAGTTATTGGGTTTTAGGGTTCAAAATTGATTCGTAATGTTATCACAGACAAAGACAGATGAAAATGTAAATATTGTGCAATATATTTTGTATGTTATACAGCTGTCAACAAATGTTTATCATGTCATTTACAAATACTGGTCATACCTCATCCTCTTCTAGGGTTTTAGCCGCTATGTACAAGCAGCAGATGGCTACACAGGGAAGATACTTGGGGCGGACCTAGAAAATCAAATGTTCATTTAGTCAGAGAAACAACACAAGAATGTAAACAGGTAAAATAATCAAAACACATCCACTGAAGTGAATCAGTTCCGATGTAAATTCTTAACATTTCATTGATGACTTTGAAGTTAATTAATATTCATAAAAATTCTTCTGCATAACATTCTTTGATGGTAATTTAAATTGCAAAGTGATGCACTTGTCTAATAATTGAACATGCATGAATGATTTGTGAAGAGGTAAACAATTCTAGTTTGTACCTTTACAAGATCAATTAGAGGTTCATACCTTTACAAGATTCAGAAAGCGGTCAATGAGAGAAATGGCCAGTCCCAGAGTTTCCGGGGAAAATCTGAACTCTGTGTTCAATGACAAAACCCAGCCAACAATTCTGTCTCTTTGGAAACCAAGGACCTCCTATAAAAGAAAGAATTCTTGCATTAGAAAATACATGATAAAGAATCTTACATGAACCATATTATAGATATGTAATTTCACAACTTGATTGGAATCTAAGTTTAAAGTTCAAAGCTATTTATTTAGAATAGAATGAGTGAAATAACTATTTTTACATGAATGCATGATTGAAATAAATGTTTGCCTACAAAGCTTCGAAAAAACAATTGATAATTTAGTTCTAAAAATAAATATGCATTGTGATAAAATAACTATTTGAGTCAGTGACAAGACGAGACATAGAAAAGACAATAAATCTATGGTAATAACAGACATTTGTTAAAACGACGTTCTTATATGTGGGGGCACCTGCCGACAATCAATGTCACTGTTTACTGGTCTCATGATCAATGACCTTGAAAAGCTGGGATTTAAATAGAGGTAAATATAACTCCTGTCATACAGATAGAAATTAGGTCACAACAACGAAACCTGTATTATAAATTCATGTAAATTCAAATTAATGCAAATTATTTTCATTGTGTTTTCATACCGTACATGTACAAATGAATGACGCAAAAAATAATCATTTTGCTTTGTTTTCAAATGTTTATAACTTCTTTTTTTTTTCAAAAGATATAAATAGTTACACGTTATTGTAAATCTATTTTCATTTTGGATTTTCAGTTCTACCCTTATAATCTAGAAGTACTTCAAATAAAGAATTTTTTTTATTTTTTTAATTGTTCAATTAATTAACATTAAACAATCAATGGGTTATTGAATTAAGAGGAAAGGGTTGGTTTACAGGAAAACAGGGATACTGGTCATGGAGGACAGTCGATGTAACCACTTTAGAATGTCAACATCTTACTCAACATCCTACACTTTTGTCGTCAATGAAATGTTTACAACAGTCATCTACTTCCTTATTCCGATATATGTTATTGACATCATATTATTTTAATACGTCACCCAAAATAAAACAGTGTACGCAATTTTTAGTTGTTTCTTTTGTATTCTAAAACATTTAGACAAGTCCAATGCTGTTACAAAAAAAAAAATTCTGATTGGAAAATAAAGAATCTATGATAAAACTCCATCCAGTATTTAAGCCAAGGAGTCATAAAACTTGTAAAAATCTAAGGATGTGACAATTCTAAAAGCCTTTATCTACATAGTGTTTCTTTAAAACAAAATAAAACTTTTTGATGACATCATAAAACTGATCTTGTAAGTTGTCTTACATTAGGGGATCCTGTAGATTTGTACATGAAGGGTGACCACTGACTGCTCTTTGCAAGGTGCTCCCCAAGCATCTTCATCAGATGCTTAGCATCGAATCGCTTGTGTGACTCCATCCTTAAAACCCCAAACTGCTGCACCAAAACACTGAAAAAGAATTAATTCTTTATAACCTTACAGTTGGATTATAACAAGATTCTGGAATGTTCAATGACACTAATCATAACGATAATACTGGAAATGTTATAAAACAGCTGATGATAGTAACCAGGGATTTCAGGTAAATTAATATCAAGCATTGCAACTATTAACCTCGATGTTTTTCATTCAACTTTGCTCATATACAAAAAAAAATTAACTAGAAAATTTCATTATATTCATCTTTTACCAATGTCAAAATGGCTTCCATGATTCAGCTGATGCAAACTCAACATCGAGCGTAAAACCCACGAATATTCACTCACCTGATAAGAAAAATGGAACGAGAGTTGAACTAGGATGTTCCCCTGTTCCATTAACACTATCCTGCTTACATTGATGTTTTTAAACCTCCATCTTCTGTCGAATATACGAAAACTAAAAGAGCTGTGTATAATAGTTGCGTTCCAAGGAAATTCCTTGTTGGTAAGGGTCAAAATTAGTTCCGAGTGTCTATATCAATATTCATCCGCAGGATAAAAACTTTAAATGATTACCAAAATTTCTACATTATTTTTTGTATGCATATATTTAATACAAAATATTACTTGTTTTCAGTTTGCATCTAATTCATGAGCTTATATTGAACCCACTTTTTAAAAGAATAAATGGAGTAACTAGCGCGGAGGGAGAACTACGCCCTTAGCTGCGAACAAGTATTGTTTTCATCATTTTGGGTCAGAGCTGTCAAACAAGGAAACCATGAGGTAAATGGCTTTATAATAGACCAGTTTATGCATAGGATATTTATTTTATTGTAAGAAAGTATATACTATTTGCAGGGGGTAAGCATGGAGTGGGCTTTCTGTGTTTTAACCATTACAAGTTTTATGCTGATGTTTACTAAACAAACTATTTTTAGTTCACATTTGAATAGACAAGTACGACCAATCAAAATGCACGTTACAAATCATAAATGTACGGACAAAGGGTTTTACAAAAGCGGTTTTGCATATGCGCCAAATTTTAAAAATTTTGTGTTGACAGCTGCCGTCTGCAAGTGGCGTAATGACAAGCGGAGAAGATCAGAAGCAAATTGCTGCGAGGATTTAATTTAAGGATTTTACACAGTTTCGGCAGCAAAAATGGTTCAAGAAAAGATTAACTGCAGTAATCTTTTCATAAAAAACCTGTTCGACAATATTATGGATCAAAATCAGCTGAGCGTGTTTAACCAAATCACTTCCAGGGAATCCTCAGAAAAGGTACTTATATTAGGCCTGTGCCTACATGTATTGAAATTCCAAAATCATGCCTAAAAATTGATTTGATAAACTCGTAAAATTATCTATTGCATTAATGTTATTGAAATGTATGATATAGATCTACAATCTTTAATAAATTTTTTTTTTTTTTTTTTTTTTGCAGTTTTCAGACTTAGTAACTAGTCTAGAAGGAAAATTAAAAAGATGTGGACACCTTAAAAAGGTCTTTAAAAATCATAGATAAGCCTAATTTAACACAGTTGATTAATGTATCACTTGTGAGAGAGAGAAAAAATATTTTTTATAGACACAATGACATAAATTTTCAATTGTTTTCGAATATGGAACCCTTTTATATCTTTAAGAATGCACTTTTTTAAATTTTGTGTGTATATACTGATTTAGTGAAAACTTTAGTGATTATGCTATATTTTAAAACTTATCTATATTTATTTATAACAGGGTAACGTCATATGTGCTCAAAGAGATAGAGCTGTTTCAACGATCCGGTGTTTGACACACTTCTACACCTGTACTTCTGTAACCTACGCCACTGCAGTAAGCTGTCTGGATAGATTTCTAGCCAGAGTCAAGGTATTTCACATATCATAGAAAAAAAATGATTGTCATATTAATAATTATATTTTCACTCAAAGTCTTTTGATAATCAAAAGCTAGGGTGGGGAAATCTGTAAATACTAAATTCAAAATACTTTGACATTTTAAATTTCAGGTGCAACCAAAGTATTATTCCTGTGTAGCAACAGCTTGTTTTTATCTGTCCATTAAATTTCTAGACGAGGATGAGGTAAACTTTATTTGAAATCCTTCTTTTCAAACATGAAATTATATATATAATTATGTCAAGGATTTTAAGATGTACATGTTCAAATAAACCTTTTTTCAGAATGCACCATCAGCAACACAGTTGTCTAACTTGATGCAGCATGCATGGAAATCCTCAGATTTAAAACGAATGGAAATGGTCATCCTTCAAAAATTGGATTGGAATCTCTGGGTTGAAACCTGCCCGTCTCTACTTAAAAATTTATGTGATATCATTCAAAATTTTACCATATCTCCGATGCTAGACCAACTTATACAAAAGTTTGAGACCTGCATCAACTACAGCTCATGTGCAATCTATTCTGTAAGTTACAATCTTTATATTTCATATTTGTAGAATATTTTCACAAATCCAGCGTATTCCTAAAGCTTAATTGTCAGCATGCTATAGGAATTTTGAGTACATTTTTACTGCATTTAACCACTGTCTCTTTTTTATGGCAGACTGCCACCCTTGCTCTTGCCCTGATTCATCACAGTCTCAAAGAGAGTAATTTGATGAATGATGCTGTAAGACAGTGTGTTTTAGATCTTCACAACATCTGCCAGGTAACATTTATAGTGTAAATTTAAATGTTGGGATTATAAACATACAAGCTGAGAATTATAATTGCATGCATTTAAAATTTCACTCGGGGACACTTAATTGTAGAACAGAAAAGAAGCAGTTATCTTAAAACTATTTAATCAATCTAAAAGTATGTGTACCTTTATCATTAAGTTTACAAATTGATATCTGTATATTCCAGGTGTCAGATGCTGAGTTTTATGAATGTCAAGCAGCAGTAGGTCAGGTGCTTGATAATTACAAGAACAGTCCAAAAACCCATCCTCGCTGTCTTCCAACACCCAAACCTTTCCTCCGGCCAAACCTGGTATCGCGTCCCAGTCTATATGGAGATTCAGAGTTACCAGCCATTGAAGAAAAGCCTTCATTGGAAGTGGTAGTCAGTGAAACAGAGAGGTGAGAAAATGTTCCTTGTTGAAAGGCTCTAAAATTTCTTTTAAGTTATCCCATATCTTATGATATTGGAAGTTTTAGAACTGTGTTAATTTTTTGTATGATTCCTCTTTTGGCTACATGTAATTGTGAAAAGTGTAATAATTTCTTAATTTTTTTTCTTCTAGTGATATATTAATAAAGTATGTAGACCAGAAGTATGTGTACGGGGGTCAAAGTTGGAGCCGGTGTATTCTACCTCAGAAAAGTGCCACATGCAGCTTAGAGTAACCTTTGAAGTGCAATATTACAAACATTAGCTTTATAATGCTAAGTTTAAGCATATCCTGTTATAAAATCAAAATTATTTATTTTTACAGTTTTACATTGAATATTGTTTTATTAATAGCAAGCAAATAACTTACAGAAAGTTTAATGTAAAGCTGTTTTAATTGACGTTTTATGTTTTAATGATGTGTTATTTTAATACTCCCTAATTTATTAAAATCTTAATGACATTGCACAGTGAGAGACAAAGAAAAGTCTAAAATGCTGGATCATAGACATCTTATTTTGTTTATTTACACGAAATGTCTCTAGCATAGCACAGTAAATGAGCATTCTGTAAAATATAGAAAAGTTTATCTAATATAAAAAAAAATCTCCAGTTGGAAAAAAGTATTCAGAAATCCATTGTTGTATAGGTAGCTATTAATTATTATTTTGTAGTCAGTGTTTTAAATGTTGTGTGTGTGGAGTGAGTCTGTATTGTTTGTGAACTGTATGAAAGGTTTTGTTTATGGATAGAAGTTACTAATTTAGCATTGTTTAGAGACTGTATTAAAATTGGTGCAAATAAATTATTTTTTATACAAATGATCAAGAATTATTTTACCTATACCCAAAATGCAAAATTAGTTCTCTTTTTTACAATGAATATTGAACTTCGTTGTAATTTATCATACAGTAATCAGCTATTCATTGTCGGCTGCGCTTTGTCTTGTATTTTTGGGTTGTAAATATTAACAGTGAAATGGTTTACCTTATTAACAGTGATTAACCCACCTCTTGATCCCTCTTTAATTTGATTATAAATCAAGGTTCACTGTCCTACTACTTGCGTATGTAAAAGCTGGGTAAATGGTCTATTAGGTTATTACACGGACTATATCTCTCACTTTAAAGCAAGTAATCATCGAAGCATTTAAAATACATAAATAAAGCTCCGTACTTAAAATGCAAGTGTTGACACCAAAATTAATGTCACCAATGCATCGCACGTCTCAAAAGCGCTGTATTATAGAAAATGAAGTATCAAAAATTCCACTTTTCTTATTAGCTATAAATATCAACAATTTTGTATTTCTACAGGCAGTTTTTTATTGTGTATACTGATATCGTCATGTTGTGTTCTAGAGGTCTTTAAAATGCACTTCTCTCTTATCACATACCATGCGATGACTTATCAAAATGAAAAAAGTAATGAATTATCACAAAGATGATGTACAATAAATATTACGTGTGCAATTTTCAGTTTTCGGATGTTGCGTGTAGTTCAAACTTGTGACTTTCACGTACAAATGTACATGTGCAGGTACCCGTTTGTTTGCTTTTAAAACCTCTTTATTTCTTCTGAACTGACTCAAATTGTAATAAATGTTACTGGTAAAACATGTACATTTACCGAGAGATAAGGTTAAATGTAATCTATTTAAGGAATAAGGAATCATTCTTTGAGTATTATGAGGTGATAATTTTGGTCGGAGCGTGATCTAATCCAATAAAGCCCGAAGGGCTTTATGATAGATTTGATCACGCCCCGGCCGAAATTATCACCTCATAATATTCAAAGAATGATTCCTTATTACTTATATTTAGATAATTTTAAGCCATCGTACGATTAAATATTCAAATATAAATAAGCAAATCCCGCTGGCGCCTCAATTTGGCGTCATTTGAAGTTACGGGTTATATAGTACAAAATCTATACGTAGTGTTATCATAGGCAAAGACACTGGAAAATGTAAATATTCGTATATTTAAAACTTCTGATTGTACACATTTCATAAATGCAATACTGTATATAGTGACCGGCGCAAACTCCGCACACAGTGTTGATACTTACATGTATGCGCAAGGCGTCAGAGTTAAAAGTATTTTTCTTAAGCTTATAAATAAATGAATTGCTAATGTCACGAAACTCACAAAAGGAACTTAAATTAAACCATTTCTGATCAAAAACCAATTTAAAAAAAAAAATAGTTACGTCTTAATTAAGTATGATGCGATTTCGCAAAGAAATTAATTAAGGAATAAGGAATCATTCTTTGAGTATTATGAGGTGATAATTCGGTCTGGACGTGATCAAATCCAATAAAGCCCGAAGGGCTTTATGATAGATTTGATCACGCCCCGACCGAAATTATCACCTCATAATATTCAAAGAATGACTCCTTATTGCTTATATTTACATAATTTAAGCCACCGTACGATTAAATATCTAAATATATTTACATTCTACTGTGTTTTTCCATTAAATACTGTGATCTTCAAATGCCTCTAAATGCAACAAGTAGTCAAAGGTTAAAATGACGAGTTTTATTATGACGTCACAACCGTTGAACGCTGTTAACTGCAACGTCACAAGCGAAAATCAAAGTTCACGCTTGTGGCTGTTACTGTGGCTCTTCCATTAGTATTAACTTACCCATATGATAAGATAGGAATTTTAAGGTATGAATCACATTTGCAGACAAGGCAAGAAGTTAAAAAAATGTAAATATAAGCATTAAATCATGATTTTTTGAAGTATACACTCTCATAACTGCAGCGGTGTGTACATACAAATTTTCATAACGCGCTAACGCGCGTTACTCAATTTGTATGCACACACCGCTGCAGTTATGAGAGTGTATACTTCAAAAAATCATGATTCAATGCTATAATAAATAAGCAAACCCCGCTGGCGCCTCAATTTGGCGACATTTTAAGTTATGGGTTATATAGTACAAAATCGATACGTAGTGTTATCACAGGCAAGACACTGGTAAATGTAAATATTCAGGTTTACAATGGTTTTTTTTTTAATCTATTTTTCCCGTCATTAACGGCACATTACCAAGTTATACATTAAGAATCCTCGATAATGGTTTCTCGTTTCTCGATCCTAAAGTGTTAAAACTATGACTATCTCTATAAATAAAAAAAACCAACAAAACCAAACAAACAAAAAGAGTTTTTATATTCATTCGATGATGTTTTATTAGATAGTCCGTCGTTCTGTACGTATTTTTTTGTGTGTGTCATATGATTCACTCGGATGTGAAACACGTACTTTTATTTCCCAATGATATATTTAAAATGATATTTACTTTTTGCAACGATACCAATTATGGCCTCGTATGATTTTAAGGTCAAAATATCAAAGATAAAGGTTATAATACTAAATATTGCATACATTTGATAATATTTACATTCTGCTGTGTTTTTCCATTAAATTCTGTGATCTTTAAATGCCTCTAAATGCAACAAGTAATCACTGGGTACTCAAAGGTTAAAATGACGAGTTTTATTATGACGTCACAAACGTTGAACGCTGTAAACTGCAACGTCACAAGCGAAAATCAAAGTTCACGCTTGTGGCTGTTACTGTGGCTCTTCCATTAATATTAACTTACCCTTAGGATAAGATAGGAATTTTAAGGTATGAATCACATTTGCAGACAAGGCAAGAAGTTAAAAAAATGTAAATATAAGCATTAAATCATGATTTTTTGAAGTATACACTCTCATAACTGCAGCGGTGTGTGCATACAAATTTTCATAACGCGCTAACGCGCGTTACTCAATTTGTATGCACACACCGCTGCAGTTATGAGAGTGTATACTTCAAAAAAATCATGATTCAATGCTATTATAGATTTTAAAAAAAGACCAAAAAGAGGATATTTTTCTTTCAACATCTCCATTTCTTTTTCTGGTTTTCCATCTTTTTTCCTCAAGCAAGAGGTACAAATTGTTATGCTATAGTTATGCTAACACTTTGTTATAAACTCGATATTAGTTAAAGTTAACTGTTGCCAATCTAATTAGGTTGGAAATGTTGCATGCAGTTACTTATCTTAATATGCGATGCACCAACTGGTTTGCAGTGCATTACTGCGACCAAACCTTTGGTGAGTTATCTTTTTACCTACGCTCACAATACGTGAATAAATACACAAAATACACTCGGTGGTGCTCTTCGAGAAATCAGTCAAAATTTGTTAGTGCAGATTGGGATAGTTTCCGACAGAACTGGATAATTTCTCTCTTCAAATCCGTTCACACGACCACCAAACCATTTAATTCTAGAATTATGCGTCATTCCAAAAAACAAGTAATTCAATGCCATGATTATTTGTATATTTGTACAAAAACAGAACTATGCAAAAGGTTAATTTCAAAATTAGCGTAATAACTCCACTTTGTGTCGCTTTGTACCAATTTTCTAGTCAACAAAGTAATCTCTGCTCCCAAAATATAAACAATTTGATTATAATATATACCACACTTGCAAGCAAAATTCTGAATCATCAATGTGTTTCAATTATACTGTATAAGTTTACAAGAGTAAAATTTACATATACAAACAGTTGGAATCACTTTTTTTTTCAAAGTGCAAATGTAACAATATGCATGTTGAAAACAAAATTCAGACTGAACAACAAATAAGATTTTATCATAATCTCAACGTCTGTTCTGCAATGATACTTTGACCATTTATTAACATTCTTATCACGAATGAGCCTTGAACAGAAAAAAACATACATCAAATTCTACACCCGCCCTGCATTTCTCACCAGTCGTCTTCTCTCAAGCGCTTGTCGTCTGCGTCTTAGCTGGGGCAGACTTGGGAAACTGAACTGAAGCATGCACTGACAACGCCCGTTGATGGCCGAAATTTTTGGGGTGGTTCCTGCTGGACACGGCACCAATGGTCGACAAGGGTTGTTAGGGATGTTCAGGACCAGCGGCGGTAGGGTCGGGGCGGCAGTGGTAGGAGCCGGGGTGGTTGTGGTGGTCACCTGTGCGGCCAGCAACAGGAGGTTCCTGATTTCTTCGTCAGTCATTCCAGAAACGCCTTGTCGCAGCTCACATCTAGAAAAACAGATCATATATTGAAAAATCTAGATAGTTTCCAGTACATTTGTACATGTTTAAAGAAAAAATATTATTCATTTAACGTGAAAACTAAAATTGTCCGTGCAGCTGTTGTGAAGCACAAAAAGGCGGCAGTTCGATTGACTTGCTAGTGACCTACGACGCGGATGTTATTCGCAAGGCAAACATACGTCTGTTGCACGATAATCGTAAGACGCAAGTACGGTCCCTACTGGCATTGCACGTTGCGAGTGGCAACCCGTCTTTAAAAAGAACTGTACTTGACACCTACGACTGGCACGTCAAACGTCCGTTTGCTGACGTTGCACTCGCAATCACTTCAATACGATTTTTAACGCTACGATCAGCCACGGGAGCCTCGACTGTCAAAACTCGTAGCACACGCACGATCACCAAACACGTATGGCAAGTTGTGACTGAGGCCTAAGTTAAACTAACTACAAGTATCTTAAAATATCAATAGTTTGGAATGTTTTTGTTCACTGTTCCTTTTAAACCAAATGTAAATAAAGACGTCCGGAAACAAGTTTCTGGGTTGACATTATTCTGACGATATTCAAATCTACGAGCAATCTACTCATGGAAATCTGTATCCAATTATCCTTTGAATAGTCGAAACAGTGATAACATCCCAACCGTAATCTATTTTTTCTATCTATCTATATTTATTTATTTATATTATAAACTGAATATATAAACATTTTTCAATTAAAATATAAATCTCAAAACACTATATTATGGTGTTCACTATTCAAAGATCATTAAACCAAGATCGTTCTTCTCTTACTATTATCTAGCAACTCTGACATGTTTTGCAAGGGTCTTACCTAGTTTCTTTATTTTATTGATCTTGTTTACTAACAATTATGCTAACTTGCCAAGTATAAACGGTTGGCACTATGTAATACTGTTCACGTCAGCATTTTTTTTTTCATACAAAAAGCTTAGAGAGTAGACACAGTTCTCCTATAGAAAGACAGGAGTATTAATATTCAGAGGGGCTTTCAGTGTTATCTATGGCGATAATATATAACACCAGCAATCACTCTTGCCCAAAACAAAGTTCATTGACTCATAATAGCCGGGTGAGCACCATTATTCTATGGTAATTCCTGAAAGAACGTGATGAAATATGTACATGTATATCAATAGTGACCATTAGATGAACCCTCGATCCCAAATATTCATGGACATTGATTCAAAGAATTCAAAGCTTTCGCCGATATGGTACTTTTTGAAGACTAGGCATTTTTGAGAGACAATACAATCTAGGTGTTCCGATTCAATTATATAAATGGCGCTCTTTAGAGTTATGTCCGTCTAATGGAATTCATCATGGGTATGTATGAAAAACCCACCGGACATTAATTTCATTAATGCACGAAAACTGAAGTGCTTTAGGCAGAGCTACGCTTTTACGCACCATGTTTTACTTTCATACAATAAGTACCATATCGGCGAACACGGCACTGAATATATGGTTGATACTTGGGGTAGTGAGGGAAGTGGAAATTACTCACAATAGTTTACGTAGTTAAGATCTTATACGAAATTTAAGTTGCCCAAGCTTGCAAATTTAATCTAGATAATAGAAAGAACAATTTGAGAAGGAAAACATTAACCCAAAATAAATACTTTTTTTTAACTCTGTTAAGATGTAGAAAAATTTTAAAAGATTAGAATTTTTGTAGTTATATTTCAAGATTGTAGACAGATGTAACATCAGTTTATAGATAGAACCATTTTAACAAGAGCTTGGACTTTGGGTAGTTGTGTCAAACAGCAATGTGACGTAGGCCTGTCTATTTCATTGCTGGCCACTCAGCCAAGGCTCTGTGAAATCAACAAGATTTGTCTGGAATTTGAGCTAAAACTGTGCAGTCTGTGTATATTTCACTTGAAACCAGCGTCATTTAACTTGTTTTGACGCAAGAAATAGATATTACGTCCTATCGAAAGTCCAAGGTCTTGTTAAAATGGTTCTAATAAATGTTTCCTGCTTTCTGATGAAAATCATTTAACATTTTTTAAAGCTGCTTGGTCCGATTTTATATCAAATTTGAGTACGCTTTTAAACGATGGTTATGCTAAGTATGTGTATAATAATAGATATTGCTGTAATTTTCCTGGTCAATTAAGCCAAATTTCAATGAAAAAAAATATGTACAAAATTTGTTAACATAACAAGCGACAAAAAAAGGGAGTCGCGTTATTTCACCTCATGTTAAAATTCGCCTCTGACGTATAGACCGGTATGGTTGTATTACGAATTCGACATCGCTATAAATAAAGGTCATAATGTTCAGGTAAATTTTAAAAAAAACCATGTGTATTTTTGTTCGTTAATATTTCTTAGTTTGCTTTGTTTACAATCGATGCATAACATGCGGGTTGAATAAACCCAATCATCCGGGGTACGAAACCAAACAGTTCCCTTTTCTAAACATTCCCGTGATGTATTTCGGTTTGTTTTTTCGTTTGCCCAAAAAGAAATTATTTTATTTACTTTTATATTTCTGACTTTGAAAGAAGACCGATTCTGCTGGTGAAAATAGGAGAAAGTCTATAACTTTCAAAGATAATTGGTTTGTATGGAAAATTATTTGATACTGTAAAAACCAAAAATCGGACCAAGCAGCTTCTTTTGTTTTCACAGACTTATAAGTAAAATCTAGTATTATCAAACATGGTAAGACAAGCATTACAATATCATATTTTCATCCATCAAGTAAGATTTCTACTATTTCTTACGGAAATTGATTGTAATTCATAAATCTGTAGAAACTGATAGGACTGAAATCTAGATGATGCCAGACTCAATTCCCATAGGAGACGATTTAGCGGTTTCTTTTATCTAGCGTACTGATGTCCATTTACAATAATTTAGTTTATATTTCTGACTTTTTCCGACCAATCTAATAGTTTGTTAACAGAAAGATGTAAATATATATTAAACAATATTATGCTTTCTTTGATTATTCATGTGGGTTCTGAAGGTAGCGGTCATTCCAGAAAAAAATACATATTTTGTTCTGTAATGTTGCCACCTTTATATCCTGCATGAATCACCAAAGAAAGCATTTTAATGTTTAAATAAACACAGTTAACATGAATACCCCAAGGCCTGAGAACAATATGGGAGTAAACTTTCTCTTAAAAAAACGTCGAAGATATGTCCACAGTGGATGCATATCACATTAAGAAAAGTATTGAATATACCATGTGATCCCTAACAAACTTAAGTCTATTCACGTGGGTGTTTGAAAAGTACGTTGAGGTAAGGGTTTTCATAGGTTTTAACGAAAAGGTTATCATCGCAGCTATGCAAATATGGAGGTGCTGTATTCGTAAGTCTGACTTTTAAAGCACACAAATCGGCTATTATAAGTGTACACGCATTAAGGCTAAACATTTATGAAAAGCTTGTGTTCTCTTTACAATACTTTCTTTCTTAAGTATTAAAAATTGTAATATCAATGACCACTCTGTATAAGCAAGCCTTTACTTACCGCCTTGCCGTGTATACCCACCCTTCCTCTTACCAGAAATACTCACCTACAGGTACTGTCACTGAAGCGTGAAAACCCCGGGCAGTTATCAATCGTCTGAGCGCATTTACACCTGCAGTTGTCTTCATCCCAAACTTGGTTTGGTGCACAGCGTACATCTCCTCTATTGGTACACATGCATCGGCATTCACGCGCTATGAAGGTCTGAAGGGGATTACAGTTATATGGCTTTACAGTGCACGTGGGTTCACAAGAATCATGCTGGACAATTGGTATTGATTCTAAGACGTCATAATCAGTGTTGGGGGACCCTGGGTATGGAACTATTGACCGAAAGACCTGAAAAAAAGATCACAGAATTACCGTAAAACTTGGGGTGATAAAAAAAAATAATAATTCAATAAGTCTGTAGTAGTGGGGTGGGTTTTCCCTCTGTTTGTTCGTTTGGTTTTGGGGGTTTATCTTTTGGTTTTTTTTTGGGGGGGGGGTGGGGGTGTAATGAGAATTTGGTGAATGTCCACTAATCCCCCATCAACTCTATTCTTTACTTTTTGAAATGATTTAATTTTTTTTAGCCCTAATTTAAAATTACTATAATCTGACCAAGGTTATTGTTTCTCTCAATTTTTTTTAAAGCGCTTGTAACGCAAAATTCCCGGACACTTCCTATTTTTTGGTTGTGTATTGAAACCTGAAGCGGTAGAAAGTGCGTTTCAAAACAGAAAATCTTAACCTTTTTTATTTCAGTGGATGAACATAGTTTGGGTACAAAGGTATTCATGATTATCAAAATATTGAGCAAAAAGTGGTGAAAGCACAAACTTGAGACATAAATTTCTAGTAAAATTTTACTTTCGGGGTTGCATTTTATAAATCAATTTTTTTTTCATTACCACAACTTGCTTCACGCTGGTTTGTTTGGGCGCACAGGTAAGAACCTCAGCTGGAGCACAGCCTCCACAGCGTAATACCCGAGTGCATGGCGGGAAGTATCTGACGTTGGGGTCGGTGTGTCGCGGTATGACCACACATTGATATCTAGGAGAGCAGTAATCATACTGGGCTAAATTAGACATACTCAACTCTCCTGAAATATAAAAAAAAGCAATTTTTGAAATGAGTCCTTAGCTATAGTCTTCTGTATATATCTTTTTTATAAGTAATTATATGTTAGATTGATTTACAAAAAAGGGGGCACAAACAGTTTTGGTCTTTGTCTGTGATATCACTATACGTATCAATTTTGTACTGTACTGTCCAATAAATTTAAATGGCGTATTGCTGGGGCGCAAGCGGGGTTTGCACAATTAAAGGAAATGAAAATCACTTAAATGTCAATACTCTAATATTTCGCTGTACAATTGCTGAACATTATATAAATATAAGTAATAAAGAATCATTCTTTGAACATTATGAGGTAATAATTTCGGTCAGGGCGTGATCATATGTATCATTAAGCCCTTCGGCTTTATTGAATTTGACAAACGCCCCGACAAAAATTATCTCATCATAATACTCAAAGAATGAGTTCTTATTCCATAAATAAATATTAACAACGCTTACCACCAACATGTTCCCTAGCTTCGTCAGAGTTGAAGATTTCTAAAATAAGAAAACATATTTGTTTATGTATTATGCAACGATAACTAGACAAGTAATGTACATGGTACATGTATATGCGGAAGTTCATAATTCTAATACTCACCTGTCAAGGTTACTTGTCGGCCATTTTTCCTCATAAATTGAAGGAAGTCCTCTGTTCTAGTTACGTTCTTTAACAGTTCCAAATCTGGCTACATAGTAATAAAAATAATAGGTCACCATAGTTTAATATACATGATCACAAAACACATTACAACAGTAAATATTTCGTAATTACGATACATGTATCATTTCTCGCAATAACTAGATAATTTTCTTGTTTTTCTGAAAAAATATTTTGTAATTACGTGATAAATATTTCGTTTTTCGACATAAAAGGTTTCGTAACTGTCAAAACACGTTGCAATCACGAGAAAGATACCTCGCCATTACGAGATAATATCAAGCAAAAAATATCATTTAAAATACAAATCGATGATCATTTTTTATAGGGATATATATAATTTTTTTTTATTCCGTTGTCGGGACCACGCATTTTGAATATCCTTTCATATCCTTTCTTACAAACGGGTCACTTTTGTGTTTAGATAAACATGTGCATAATCTATCGTGTGTACCTTTTACATGAAGTTTCATTTAACATCGCAGGTACACCATTTCTATAAAATTTGCGGGACCTGCACCTATTAATGCCCATATTTTTTTTTTTGCTAGCAATTTCTCTTTTTCTTTGACACCACTTAGATAACAAAGACATTGGGACACAACCGACGCTTGTGGGGTACTGTTATGGACTTATATATCACTGTCCATGTTTTGAATGTGTATCAAGTAAAAGTGCATACTTAGCTGATAAAACGTTTCTCGAGTTACAAAAGTTTGACGATAATATTCGAACCTATCAGTTTGATAGCGGTGATGCAACACGTTTTCTAAAAGACTGATTTAGGTCAACAAATCGTGTTCGATATCAATCTACGTGCTGTGAGGGAACGTAAATATGTCAATAAACTTGATAAAACCGACACGTAAAACTACGTGTTTTAAGTATTTTTTTTCGGTTCGTGTGGGTTTTTGTTTAAAATTTATATCTATCACACAAGTACATCGTGATTTCGTTAGAGTTAGCAGCCGCGTGAGTTGACGTGAATACTGCGACCCTGAGATACGACCGTCGTAGAAAAACTAAACTGATCAACATAAAAATGTTAATATTGATAAGAATATAAATTTAAAGAAAAAAAAATCTCAATTTCTGGTTATCCACTGTTAAAATTACAATCATAAATGTATTGACTAAAAGTTTCAAATTATATATCAGCAAAAGTCTTTATTGTATTCAAAACACTCCAAAGTCTTATCGGTTTAATTCACTTGAGTAAAGGAGTTAAAAACATAAATGACGTCATCTTTCAGTACCTTAAAAAATGTTTGAAAATTTTGTAAAATTAAGTTTCCTTAAAAGTTTGTTATAGACAACGGATGTCAAATTCTTCTTCACCCCACCCCCCGTACAAACTCGGACACTACGCACACTCAAAAGCTAGACAATTTTTCATTCTCACTTTATACTGAATCCAATAATTCTTCTATTAAAGCGCATTAAGTACACCTAATAGAATAAAATCGGTACACGACAATTTCTATTCTAATTACAAACAAATGGACGGTCTATTAGGAATCTTCTCGCCCCATTATGATGGGATAATGGTGAGCACGGGGGCCATTGATTTCAGTCTTCCGTTCTGGACATCACATATACATCAGTGTCCGGCAGATTATGGACCGGGGATTGAATCGCATAGACAATTATAGTGTGACCCCCCCCCCCCCCTCCCAGCTTAAACAAAAGATTACTTATTCTTAATACTTAATGGAAAAAAGGAGGCTGAATAGTCAATGACTATATGGACCATCCAAATCCACCATTTTTTAAAATGTGATTTTATAGCCACAGGCTATGTATTTTAGTTAAACAATACAGTGTCTGAGGTTAAATTATCTAAACTAAAAAAAAAACCCGAATTTTAACATTCTTCTATAGTTCATTTTTTTTAACAGGATTTTTAATTGTCCGAAACTGGCCTTTTTAAAATAGGTCATGATTGCGTTTGTTTTGGGTGGAAAAAAGGTAAAATTTTACTCAGTGAGCATGGTCCATGCATCACGTTTATCGACTTTCTATGTGGTCGACATGAGAAACAATAGCTGGCAATATTTGATGCTAGTGGGCCGTCAATGAATATTATAAATGAGTCACACTTGAGCTGAAATTTTTAATAACTGCACAGTAAAGCGATTTTCATTTTCAAAATAAGTTTTATTATCTACTGTGTGTGATAAGCAGATAATTTTAATAAAATTTTAACTTGTTAGCATTTACAAGTTTGTAAAAGAAAATTGATCCGCGCAGATGGAATGTGACCACATTTGGAGGTGTCTGTCCGGACCCCCCCCCCCCCCACCCGGAGAGCATATTTTAATTTCATCTTGTGTTGAGTTATATACTTAATGATATCAAAACGGGTTTTTGCCAAGTACAAAATAGAAAACAAAAGAAATTTAATAAACCTCTTTATAAAAAAGGGAATAAAGGACAACATATATAGGGCAACAATAACAATTTATGTAAAAAAACAAAAACAAAAAAAACTTGCAGGGTTGCCACAAAATAAAAAAATAATATTTGTTCTCTTTTGTGGCATAATGATATTTCTAAAATATGATTTCAAAAAAATTGTCGATCATATTTCAATCTCAAGGATGTGTTCAATCGGAAACAATTTATGAGAGAGAGAGAGAGAGAGAGAGAGAGAGAGAGAGAGAGAGAGAGAGAGAGAGAGAGAGAGAGAGAGAGAGAGAGAGAAAAGAGAAAGAGAAAGGGGCTACGTACCTGTGCCAAACTGTAGAGCACAAAGGATAAACAGAAGCACGCTCGCATTAGTATGTCCATGACTACAAGTTTTCTGATAGTTATAGAGAGACTGCAAGTCAATTTATAGAGATTCAACAAACTCCATCTAGCGGTGAAGAGAACACTGTCGATAATACGTATATAAGTCAAGAATCGACCTGCTTGCGTTGACTGGGAGTATGACGAATATGTAATGTTTATTATCAAGAATGTTTACTTCTTTGAATAAAAAAACCCCATTGCGTTATCAGCTTTCTTTGTAAACTGGGTCTTTATGCATGTACTTGTAATTCCTGCGCCTTAGATTTTGTCCCACTAACGGTTTCCTTTGGTATGTAAATTGATGTCACTGAAGTGCATGTGAGTATACTTCAGTATTTCTATAAAATGTAGAAAATTCCAACAGTAATTGTTAAGTATTTACTATAGGGTTACATACAGACAAACTATACCAATACTTAACACCAGGCGTCTTTAATCCGTCGTATATGTAATACCTTGTACATGTACTTGACCAACTTTCCTATTCTAACTTGTCCATTCATTGGCGGATCTAGAAGTACTAGTGGTCCATCGTCCGGCGGTTGTTAACTTCCCCCTTTTTACTGGGGCATTTTCTTCTCTAAACTTTATAACTGACATATCCAAAATTCTTTTTGACACTAAAAGATTTACTTAAAATATTATACATTTTTATGTTGAATGCGCATGTGTGCACATGTCGTTAAAACTATAACTTTTTGCAGCAAAATAACATTTATTATAGTTAAGGAAATTATCTTATCGTATTTTAAAGAAATATTTTAATTTAATGTCAGGTGCCTGTGGTTGAATTTCATATTTCTTCATAGAGAGCTTTGGATTGATATTATGACTTCACACTTTATGGGCAAAAAAGTATGGATGACATTCTGTTTATGATTATGCAAAATGGTTTAATAAGAAGTGGGCAAGGATAGCTTATATCCATGGATGGGATGCTCCTTAAAGATACTAGAACAAAGAGTAAAGTGTTGTGTTTTATACTTAAATATCAAAACTTCAAAAACTTTAAATAGGATCGAAAAAGCCTAGCTGAACATTTAGTACCGTTATAATATATAATAATACTCCAAATGAATATATATGATATATGTAACGTGTCCATTTTTTGTGACAATGGCCTGGCTTGCATCTACGCATGAGCCAGACATTATGCAGCACAGAATCTAGAGAGCGCAACCTGTATTTATAGTAGTCGGTCACAATAGCTGCTTCTCTGTTATAGAAGCATATACGGCTGGAGAATATATGCAGATATGTTAGCTTTATCTCTAGAAAAGCTACTTGAACTGCTACGAAAGCGTATTGCTACAAATTGTATAATGTTTTACTAAGTCGTACGTACGAGCTAGAGATAATCACTCATACATACAAAATACAAAGTCGTACATGTACATACGAGATACAGTAATATTCCGTTGTACGAGATAATAGGTCGTAAAAACGAGATAGTAAGTCGTACGCTCGAGATTTAAAAAAAAAAAGCCGCGTAATAAGTCGTAAAACGAAATAATATGTATTAAAATCCAGATACTTAGACGTGCGAATGATGTAATAAACCATTATAACGCCTATATATACGAAAAAATAATCGTCATACCCAATTGCAACTTTTTGGCCTTTTCAATAAGCGCAAAAACACGTTTTGAACTTCGAATGAATTAAGAAGTCGTCAATGATGATCCTCCTTTTTTATAAACCTTGATATGAAAAAATATGGCAATGAATTATCTGCTAAGACTGGAGATGAACTTCAATGATGTAACCTAAATTTTTTTACAGAAGACATGCATTCAATACGTACGATCGATTTCTTATTTTCATCCGTCTTAATAAAAGGTTCGAGAAGTTAATACGATTGACTCAATCTTGTATCTTGTCAGACTTTTAATTTCGTATACATTTAAACAAGTTAAAATGATATCATTTGGCAGCAATACGCTTTCGTAGATTTACAGTTCGCCCCAAAGTAACTTTCGTTGTAAATATTCTTCCTAAAAACTAAAAATAGAAAAAAAAATTATAACATACCTATAAATGCATCTTCGGAAACCCATGGCCAATTTCGCATGCGCTTACCCAAGTAATCGTATGCTATACTGAGCTTGGGTTTCCAATGACGTTATACATTGTTATAAATGTAAAACGCTGTAATATACTACGCACTCCTTCCCTCCCTCCCCCAGGATAAGGAATTTGGAGAATTGCGAATCGGAGTATATTTTTTTCTAGCCCCCCCCCCCCTCCGATTAGACTTAAGTTAAAGGTTGGAGAAGTTTTGGTTTTGTTTTTTATTTGTTGGAGTTTTATTTTATATTTTACTTAGCAGGTTTCGGGTTAGTCTGCACCCGTTAAAAATTGATTCTACGTGCCTGAGGGTGAATCATTGGTTAAAACTTCAGTTTATCCAGATATAGTCCTAATAAGTAGTTCTATATACTCCTCCAGAAATCACGTGGGTACAAAACTTTTTTTTTTTAATAAGTATATATTTTTGCCTAAAAAATATTTTAAAGAATAAAAATTCCGTAAATTACTGTAGATATATGTTCATGGTTTGGTAACTTATCAATGCGAGATTATGTTAATTATGAAATATAAGCATTTTGATAGTATTTTGAGAGTATTGCTTAAGTAGTACATATCCACTACCGGCACCCCCAATTTATCTAAGAATAGTTATCGAGAAAATTTTGTTAAGGAAAACAAACGATTTAAAAAAAAACATCTATTAAAACTATAATTTTTATATCATATATAAATCAATCAGCTTTTAAAACATTATTTGTAGTTTCTCGTTTTGAAGCAACGCTGCAAGTTTCAAATCAATCTCCCAAACCGTAACAAAAATTTTTAAAAACCAAGTTGGAATTAATA
This sequence comes from Magallana ariakensis, assembly GCA_020458035.1. NCBI lineage: Eukaryota > Metazoa > Mollusca > Bivalvia > Ostreida > Ostreidae > Magallana > Magallana ariakensis. The sequence goes on along the minus strand of CM035815.1, from coordinate 23,070,289 downwards.
TCGTCACATTTCTATATTGCAAGCAAGTTTATAAGCTGTTTCATGCGAAAACGTGATAAACTTTTCCTTTGTGTAAAATTTCTTAGTACCAATGTATAATTAAAACTACGAAATATTAGTGCCACATTGTACTTCTTTTATTTTCCATTGAATTTCTGTAACTAATAAACTTAATGTGTGTTTATCATATAATTGGTAAAATTCACACTTTAATTAATACATAAAATTAACACTTTAATTTGTAAATTTTTTAATTTACAGTTTAATTAATACGTAAATTTAACAATTTATTATGTAAAACTCGCACTTTAGTATGTAAATTTTACTTTAATTCACACGAAAGTGTAGGGGAAATCGAAGTACATGTGTATAATTTAAAAAGTACAGAAAATATATGTAGCACTACTCTAGAAAAATATTTGTTTAGAAAGTTTTCAATGGGTAGGTTTAGGCACACCGTAGGCTTTGTCAGTGATACCGCGAAGTTGCTATTTCTTTATTTTGTTTATGAAATTAATAAGTTCTTTTTTATTTTTGTTTAATTGCAATCTTACACATAAAGCCTTATCTCAAGTCTTCTGCCTTATCGTATAAAAAAACAATTACATGTATCTTATATACAATCAATTTTGATCGAATAATTTACAGTACACCTTCTCTTCATGTAAGTGTCGTTAAAACGTTTGATTGCAACATGCGCTGTAATAGAACTTAAAGAACTATTTTGACCACGAGGTAGCGTATTTTTTTTTTTTTTTAATTTTCAACATTGGCATTGGTAATTTGTCTGAACTACCTGGCAGCTAAATGGAGGTAGTGTACACCTGCAATGAGGACTCTTCAAGCGATGCTAAAGATTGGATATCCGAGGAGAAATGTTGCAGCTCGCTATCGAGTCAAAATGTGTTAGCCATCAGTCGACAGAAAACTGGTTCACATAAAAGAAAGAGGTTGGTGTGATGATTTTTTAAAAAATATGTAAACAGTGTGACCGTTGGGCCATTTTTTTTAAGTTTAAACAGATACAGTACAGTTTGATTTTGTGTAAATGTAAACCTTGGTTATTTTAGTAACAAAACAACAAGGCTTGTGTGGCTCAGCATTTTCTTTATCTTCGGTGGTATAGATGTTATCGATAAATAAATAAATCAATGATTGAATGGCCCTGTAAAATATATTAATACAAGGAACACTGGCAATACACTAATACTGTTATCTGCAACGCGTTGCAAATAAGTTTTGGGTTCGAAAATATATGGAATAACGAACCCGGGGTTTTTTTTTTTATGAACAAGCCTGACATGATGATTTTGATTGTTTTTGAGGTAGACTGATGAATAAAAAAAAAAAACAAAAAAATAAAAAACAAAAAAAATTCTTCATTAATTACCGGCATGCAAAAAAAAATCTATTTGTTGTTTTTGTCCGAATCATAAAGAAAATATTTTAAATTGCATATCTTACATTGGTTTTCATTTACTTCTATATCCATTATTCATTAACTTTTATATCCATGATACCGTTGCACGCATCGCTCCATTGTAAAATCACCAATTTTATATTAGTATATAGAGGGCGACAAATCTTATTCTTTAAAAGTTAAACAAGATAAAATCTGTACATAAGGGGAAGTTTCCACGGGAAGAGGGTTTTCTTGGGGGGTACCATGTCAGAGAAAACAGTCAGGGCTTGGTTTCTTTTGGGGGAAACAACTAAAATATGGTATTTTGACGGAATAAAGCGCATTTAGATATTGGAAGCGTTGCACGCATCGCTCCATTGTAAAATTACCGATTTTTCCATAGAGCGTTGCAAATAACAGAAGTATATATAAGCAAAGCGACGAATTAGACAGAATAAACCACTTAGGCATTGCAAGCAACGGATCCCAGAAAAATATGTATTTTTATTTATTAACACTTTTTTATACTACATCATTAAACATTTTTAAAAGCATTTTTCTGAGATCCGTTGCGTGCAACGCCTATGCGCTTTATTCCATCTATAATTTGTCACTCTGCTTATATACTCCTGTTATTTGCAACGCTCTATGGAAATATCGGTGATTTTACAATGGAGTGATGCATGCAACGCTTCTAATATCTAAATGCGCTTTATTCCGTCAAAATACCATATTTTAGCTTGTTTCCCCCAAAAGTAACCAAGTCCCGTTTTCTCTGACATGGTACTCCCCAAGAAAACCCTCTTCCCGGGGAAACTTCCCCTTATGTACAGATTTTATCTTGTAAAACATTATAGAATAAGATTCGTCGCTCTATATATACTTCTGTTATTTGCAACGCTCTATGAAAAAATCAGTGATTTAACAATGGAGCGATGCGTGCAACACTTCCAATATCTAAATGCGCTTTATTCCGTCAAAATACCATATTTTAGCTTGTTTCCCCCCCAAAAAAACCCCCAAGAAAACCCTCTTCCCGGGGAAACTTCCCCTTATGTACAGATTTTATCTTGTTTAACTCGTATAGAATAAGATTCATCGCTCTACATATACTCCTGTTATTTGCAATGCTCTATGGAAAAATTGGTGGTTTTACAATGGAGCGATGCGTGCAACGGTATCATGGATATAAAAGTAAAGTCAATGAATGATGGATATAGAAGTAAATGAAAACCAACTTAATATATTGAAATACTGACTTACCAAAATTATGGAATTTAGGCGCTGACTAATAAAGCTATATAAGTTCTAAGGCCAGGTAGGTGCACTGCTGTTGTAAATGAATTAACCATGCAATTTGTTAAATATTAATAAGCTATAATTCTATCCAAATCTCAATGACTGCATGAACAACTGAAATAGAAAACTATGTAGACTAAAACCAAACATACCAGATCTTGAAATCCCTCAGACAAATCATTTGTTACACCTTCTCCTACCTGGACTCTGAGCAATATGAAGAACACCCTCAGAATCAAACCAGTCTATGCGGTCAGTCATATCACATGATAAATTGACCAATCGCTCACCAAATTACAAAATATTTGATAAATACCCTTAATAAACTCTCGTAATTAATAATCTAAGTAAAACTTTTATTAATACACACTATTTTCTATATTAGAAGTAAATACATTTAAAAACATAACTTTTAAAGTTTAAAGAGATATTTTGCTATGTTACATAAAGGAGAGGAATCAATTTCATTTGAAACGCACACAGTAGGATCCGCCTGTCTAATCAAATCATTAGCCAAAGTTAACTATAGCACAGGAGTCGGCTATTTCATTAAATTTGTCGTAACAGGTAAAATCCAACCAGTGAGCTTTGCGAGTGTAGCGTCGCTTTGCTCGCAATGCTCACTTGTAGGATTTTACCTGTTTCTCATTTATTTACAACAAATTGATAAAATTGCTGACTCCTGTGACTATACTGGCGTGCAACCACTTCTCGACACATACCATTTCTCACTAGTGCTATGTTATGTCATTTTATCAACACACATAAAATTATTTTCGAAAAAATGACGTAACAATGCACTGGTGAGAAATGGTACTCAGAGAGAACTGGTCGCACGTACGCCAGTAGTCTGTACTAAGATATTTATGCAGCACATTTGGGCGATTTTAAATAAAAATACACATACCTGTGAAGTGCAATTGAAACAGATGAAAGGGAAAATATCCAAATTAACTTCATTCTCACATTATCATTTTTCATTCGAAAGAATTTCACAGGTACGAAATTCCGGAGATTTTTACATGTAAAGGGAAATTTTGACACCTTTTCTCCATTTGGAAGTCACTTGGAATACCTCATACAATTTTTTAACGATATCATCAGGGTCTGTTGCAATACAAAATGTTAGCTGTGATGTTCTCTTTTGCAGAGGAAATGAAACAAGTATGAGTTGTGAGGTTGGGGTGTTTGACCTGGATAAGCCCTGGGAATGGTTCACCGTAACAACCCGTCAAGCCATTGTCACCAATCTACAATGGAACAAAACTGGAACCAGATTACTGATAACTGATTCTACTGGATTATGTCAAGTCTGGCAAATGCAGGTAGGAAAAACTGCTGTCTTAAAAAAAATATAGCTCACCCAACTCCTTTTATACTTATTCCTTAAGAAGTTTTTTAAAGCTTGTTTTCATTTTAATATCTATTTTTTTATAAAAAATATTTGTATAAAATAGAATGCCGACTTAACATAATTATTTTATTTTTAGTGATCATGCAATCAGCTCAGTTTGTCTCTGTTTATTTTCTGTAGTAATATTTTCTGTAGTAATATTTTTTTTTATCGAAATACACATATATATAATTTAGTAAATGAAATGCCTTAAAGATACAGATGTTTATGATGAATACTGAAAATCCCTTAGTGACAATCTTTTAAAAAATGATAAGAATAAATGAATATTAAAGAGAGAAGGTCTTCTGATATGATGAAAGTCATAAATGTTTTTTTCTGTTTTTCTTGTTTTGTCTCTCTTTTCACAATTGTACATGTATACATAAACAATGCTTATAGATTCACTACACCTTAAAAAATTTTCTCAAATCAGCAAATAGTTAATTTTTTTTATTATGAAAGATAGCATGATGCATAAGATGTATATATAAGTAAAAAATTTGAAAAATGTACCATAATTTTGGATAAAAATTCAATTTTTCAAAAATTAAATTCAGATAATATGAACAAAAGTCTCACAGGGAACTGAACTCAAAATTCACAAGCCCAATAATTTAACCACTGAGCTTTGATGATATTCAACCAAATCGATCAATACAAACAATTTACAAAACATTTTGCGACGATGTGCTTAAAAAAGTACAGGTCTTGATATAGTGAGCTACCTTTCGGAATTAAAAATTCTGAATTGATGCTGTTTTAAAAGAAAATAATCTAACATTAATTCTCATTCTAAATTATATAAAGGAACACCTGGTCAACAATTGGGAGTGTGTGGGATCCTCTTCACTGATCCCTGGAGAGGATATACTGGCAGTTGCATGGTTCCACACGGGGGTTCAGGTTTGTTTTATGTACACCTTTTACTAGGTCACCATTTACAGTATTGATTGAAATGGCTTCTTAAAATGTGAATATTAAGCCAAAACAAGGCAATAACAAGTTTCTTAGTGCTGAAAAGGGAAATTACTCTTCTTAATAAATATAAAAATAAAATACCAGCCTGCTGCATTTAAAATTTGTTTTGCTGTTTATAGCCTCATATGATCAGTTATTAGATCAAGTGTTGTCCAATTAATATCATAGGAACCCTTTGCTGGACAGAAATGAAACAATATGAATGCTTGCCAAATATCAAGGTCATTAGTGAAAAATTGCATGGCATAACATGGAAACTTTTGTATACATAACAGAAAGCTACTTTCATTGGGTACCAGTTCTTCAATATATCAGAAATGTGAATTGTAAATTTTATAGATTTTGTTCAGTCCTGAGAAGAAAGATGCCATCACATATGAGGATAAATTTTTGAGGGAGCGATATCAACCCTCAGTGACCCAGTTTGGGGGTAAACCAGTGGACGGCTGGATAGCAGTGACTGCAAGTGGACTTGTAAGTGAAAGATCTGTGTATAGCCCTACAACACTACAGAAGATGTATAGGCATCTACAATAGAATATCTTTTAAATGTCGGCTATACATGAATATATTTAGCAAGACAGTTTTAATTTAGAACTTACATGTAGAAATGGCCAGAAAATTTATAATGAGACAAGGTCTATTTTAAGGATTAAGTAATTAATTAAATGTTAAAAGATAATTCCCTTTTGAAATATAGGTTGAGTGCTGTGTTATCAACAGACAGGAGCCTTATATAACCTCCTCCCACAAATCTCTGTCTCTCACCCCCCAAAGACTCAGTCTGGCTGCTGTGGCATATTCAAACATGGGTGGATTTGTGATTGCCACCAGTGATGGTCAGTTGTCCTCTTTAGTTCAGTGCTTCCATGTTACAGCACAACTTACTACTGAAGGAGTCCAAGTCACCAGCAAACCAACATCTAGTCTCCATATGAAGAGTCGCATGGAGTATTCCACCAATGAAAGCCAGCAGATGACTGTGACAAATTTGACCTTTATGAACCCAGAGTCATGTGACACTCTTATCGTTAGCTGTGGGTGCAATGGCTACAGTTCTATGGAAATCTGGCAGCTTGTCGAACAGCATACAAATCTTCACCAGCTTTGCCAATCAAGTCAAGGAGTTGATAATGGCTTTAAGATTCATAAATGGATGCATCACTCTACTATTCAGCATACTTCATATCTCTCCTGCATTGCAACATCAAAACTTCCAGTCAAACATGTAATGGAGACTGGGTTTTCACCCTACATTGCTGCAGCTTACAAGGACGGCTCCATCAAACTCATTCATCGACACAATCACCAAGTTCTGCACACATCGGCTGATGCATTACGAATGCATGCAGTCACCAGCTCTCCTGTGAAAAAGTTTAAAAAATCTGTCAACATTACTAACCTTATACAGACCTTCTGTGGATGTGGTCTGATTGCAGTTCATGATGGAAAGATCTCTGTGCTCAAGGTTTACAGTGTAAAGGATGGTGCTATATCTATGTCAGCCTTGCTGGTGTGTCTTCTGTTTGAGTATGCTCTAGTCACTGGCAATGATTGGTGGGGGATCCTACTGGCAGTTAAACCTGGTGAGTACAGCTTCAAGGAATTTCTTAGATTTGCAAGAAATCTTAGTTGTATGACTTTAAAAATAACATCAATTATATGTTTTATTAAAACACTTTTGTTTTTACTTACTGGCAAAATATTTTCATTGATATTCCTAGTATTGTAGGGTACCTATTTATTGCTTGATTTTAAAAGATGACACATTTAAGTACCTGGTATATCTTTTCTCTTTTCAACACCCACACACTATTATTTAAGTTTTAGATACATGTAATGTTACATTTGTGTATTTTTTTTCTTCTTTTCATCCCTCAGTGTTATTTTAGTTTTACATAATGTTACATTTTGTGTATTTCTTTCTTATTTTCAACACTCATACCATGTTGCTTTACATCCAGGTAACATAGAAGCAATCTGCCAGAAGTTGATTGACAATTTCTTCAAGCAGTCGCCTGCCATGCAGGAGTCAGTAGCCATGAGACTGCAGGCCCTAAAGGTGGCCCTGTACAGCACCAACTTCTCCAGCCGGGAGAAGGCCTCTGACTGTCACACTCGACTAGTTCTCCAGGCCATCAATGCCTTGTTTAGATGTCTGTTGAGACCCAAGAACATCACCTCACAAGATAAGGTAGGTCAGGCATATCAGTTGAAATATAATAGAGCTAGTGCAGGTTTGATTTTAATCAGACTGAAGGTACAGTAGGTGCATTACAAATACATAAGTTTGTTATTAACATGGTTAGAATTTATTTAAGATTAAATATTTCATAAATCAAAATGGTCAGTCAATTATAAACTTCACTGAGTTGATAAGTTTTCAATTTCCAAATGAAATATTAGAGCTGCTTATAAAACTTTGCTTGAAATATGTTTTAAAATAAGTTTAATTTGTATATTAAGTCAATCGTCAGTATGAACTCATTGCTTTCTGTATTTCATATCTTCAAGATTTATCTACATCATGTCCTTTACTTCAGAGTCCTGGAGAGAAGCTTAGTGCAGTTTGTGTCAAGTCTACGGATGGTGATCTGGACAAAGTTTTGTTTAACCTTGACAAAGAAGAATACCAGGTGGATACAAAGCGAAGAGACAAGGCAGGGGATGGTAAGATTGATACAGTCATTAACAGGAAACCACATACTCATGTCGAACATCAAATTTATTACCCGTCAAGCAGTTTCTTTTACCACACTACATGTATATTATGCATTTCTTTAGTATCAATACTAGAATGTATTTGAAATAGTTATTGGACTATACTTAAGCTTACCATTCCTCTTATGCAGGATTTTCTAAAATATTAGGTCAATACCACATAAGTGAATCTGATGCAAATGCAGGAAAGACTGATTATGTAAAGCTGAAAACAAGAATATCTTTGAAAATTAAAATTCTAGATCAAGATAATAGGTTGGATCATATATATAAATATTGAATGCCAGTTAATTGCAATTGAATAACAAACATATAATTTATAAATATGTTTTTCCTTCATTTGAAATATGTTTTGTTGTGCAGGGATGATGCAGTCATTGAAGCCTCTCATTCAGTGGATTGCTGACTTCTGCTTACATCTGCTGGCATCAATTCCCCTGTACCAATCCTACCCTAGCTTCCCTGGCTCCTCTCTTCTGAGTGACAGCTCCCTGCTAAGGACCCTGAGGGAACTCCTGGTCATCATTCGAATCTGGAGCACCTCATCTCCTTCTGTGGCACCCATATTCACCACCACATCAAATGTAGACTGTTTAGCTCACCTGTATAAAGTGCTTACCAAAGCCTGGTTATGCTGCAAAGATGGATCAAAGCTAGAATACGACGAGACATTGCTGGACGAGTGCTGTGTTCTTCCCAGCAAGCTCCTGGTGCCGGCCATGAACCAGAGCTTTCGACTCTATAGCTCTGGGTACACTGTGTTTGGACAGTCTTTTCCTGTGAACTTTGTGTGGGGGGAATACCCAGAATACCTGTACAGCCAGAAAAAGTCCAAACTGATGTACGTCTCGGATGTTCTGACAGAGAATCAGCAGCACCATGACATAATCAGGCAGATTCACCTGGGGGTCCATTTGTCTGAGAATGTTCGCCAGTGCTGTCGATGTGGGGGATTCTCACTATTAACCAGTGTTACAAAGTCATCTATCATGAAGGCCTGGGAACAAAGATGGCAGAGGCATTGTCTGTGTGCAGCACACTGGAAACTTTACACGGAGAATGAATGATTTTTCTTTGTATAAAATTTGCATTGCTATTCATTGTATTATATACCTTAGATAAGACTTTCATTAAAAATGTAGAACATCATGGAATTAGTGTAATATTTAAAATTTACATTGTGGCAAATCAAAGTAATAATTGATAAGATGTACAGTGTCATTTGATTGCATTGAACTCACAGATATGGTTGCTTCAGTAATTAATTTCTATTGATATCCAGTGTGTCCACATAGAGTTACGCCATGGAAACACCCCTGCGAATGTTATTGCCATTTAGATTTAGACCACGTGATTTTATTTGACCCTTTCAGTTTCGCAGTAAAAATCGTGCCTCGTGTTTATAGTCTATTCCCTAGAATCTAGGTTTTTGTCATCAAAAATAAAATCTAGACATTTATTGATTTTAAACTTTATCTTCATTAATCGGTGGATAAAATGAGTTCTATAAATAAATGTCACAATAGAAAATCTAGGTTTTTTTCTGCTGTTGCAACAATTAACATGCTTAGTAGCGATCCCCAATAGGATTAATTTTAGATCCTCGCATGACCTAGTAATAGCATCAGAAGTGAAACAGACTATACTATTTTATGCAGAATGTTACTTGAAAATGGCTCGATATACTAAGTTTTTATACAAAACAGACACCCATTCTTTTTTAAAAAGCATAGTGTTGAACACCAAAAGCATAAAACATGGCTATGATTTTATCAAGCAACCCAATGTTTACATTTTCAACCACGTGTAGAGTGGTTGAACACGAACGATAACTCTTTTCAGAATATCATCGTTTAGTTAAAATAACCGCTAGATGATGAAATAAGACATATCTCTTAATAGATTTTCATGTTTTAACATAAATCAAAGTAGGATATTATATGAAAAACGACCAGTACCTACGTATTTTGAGAATATTATCCGAACGCTTATACTTCCGCTCAAAATTTCACAGGAACTTAACAAATCTCGGAGAAGTCTCGTGAACTTTTATTCGAGCACCTGGATTTATTACATACTTAGCAACGATAAAGAAAACATTCCGAACACATTCGCAGGGGTGGAAAGGATTTAATCTGTCTTTGGAGATTGCACTCGTCATTGAAATTGTATATGTATATTTTGCCAGTATCTACACGTAATAAGCATGCTAGTAATAGTGTAATTGCATCGTTTCAAATTATCATTCACGTACATGCATATTGAAATATTACACACACATTGTTTGAGAAACAAGAGGCCCATGGGCCACATCGCTCACTTGATCACAATAGGTATGATAAAATCAGCTTAATGGAGTCATAATACAAAATATCTGGACAATATGGTATAATACATTTAGATCCTGTATACCTGGTAAATAAAAATCCATTTTCCCCCTGAATATTCTTATGTTTATAACCAAGTCCCTTTTCTAACAGAATGATTTTATAGTCATATCACATGTTGAGCATTGCAGTTCTCAAAAAAATTCTCAGCAATTGTTAATATAAACCTCTGAACTCCTTGTGAGACCCAACAATCGTCCAAAGGCCAGAGTCTAATCAATTTTAAAAGAATCAGCAATATGATAAAATGCTTGCATATAAGTAAAACCATATGTGATAACATTTCAGTGTGAATATTTAAAATGTTTTCCTTTGACAATTGGATCCCCAATGTGGCCCCATCCGACTCCTCAAGATTTTGAATTTAACGACTTTGAATCTACACTGTCTGAAGTTGCTTCCACTAAAGTTACAGCTTTTCTAAGCAAATAGTTTTTGAGAAGAAGATTTTTAAAGATTTACTCTGTATATTCCTATGTAAAAATTCGACTCCCCATTGGGGCCCCACCCTCCCCCGGGGGTTCTGATTTTCACAACTTTGAATCTACACTACCTGAAGATGCTTCCACATAAGTTTCAGCTTTCCTGGTTGATTGGTTTCTGAGAAGAAGATTTTTAAAGATTTACTCTATATATCCCTATGTAAATTTTCGACCCCCATTGTGGCCCCATCCTACACCCCGGGGGTCATGATTTTCACAACTTTGAATCTACACTACCTGAAGATGCTTCCACATAAGTTTCAGCTTTCCTGGTTGATTGGTTTCTGAGAAGAAGATTTTTAAAGATTTACTCTATATATTCCTATGTAAATTTTCGACCCCCATTGTGGCCCCATCCTACACCCCGGGGGTCATGATTTTCACAACTTTGAATCTACACTACCTGAGGATACTTCCACATAAGCTTTCCTGGCCAAATGGTTCTTGAGAAGATTTTTGAAAATTTCACGAAAATTTTCAATAATTTCTAAATATCTCCCCTTGTAAAAGGGCGTGCTCCTTAATTTTCACTACTTTGAATCCCCTTTCCTAAGGGTGCTTTGTGCCAAGTTTGGTTGAAATTGGCCCAGTGGTTCTGGAGAAGATGTTGTAAATGTGAAAAGTTTACAGACGGACAGACAGACGGACGACAGACAAAATGTAATCAGAAAAGCTCACTTGAGCTTTCAGCTCAGGTGAGCTAAAATCATTCTGAATGGTTGCTTAGTCAGACTTTTGGTATATTTCGTTTGCTATTTGAAAATGAAGGCAAAATTCGTTGTTAGAAGTTCACATGTGTCATTCACATTCAGATCAAATGTCGTTGTAATTACAATTTACCCTCATTATGCAGACCACTCCACGCATTGCACAATGCCAATAGTTTTATTAAAGATAAGTAATAGGAGAAAAATCTGGTAACTTCCACTGGTTATGGAAACCACATTACATGTATGTGTCACAGGTGCTTGGGGACGGGACCCCCCCCACCCCCACAATATTCATCCCCACATTCCCGAGTTATTTTTTTTCATCATTTATTTTTCAAATTATATGTTGATGTATGCTACACTAAAAAAAATTCCCAATTAAACGCGAAATAAGCTATGTATTAAAATGTTATACCAGTGGTATATACATTTTTTATACATAGCTTATTTCGCGTTAATCGTGGCATCACTAGTTAAGGTAAACAGTTGGTTTTGATTGTTTATGTTAGATATGGATGTTCCCATTGAATGGTGTATCACCATCTCTGTGCACGTGGCATTAGAAATCGGCCAAAGAATCATTTTTTAATTGATAATACGACCGCTTTGATCCATTTACATCATGACTAAGAGGCCTGAACTAGGACCTATATAGAAGTTTATGATTTTTTTAGCGAAACATCTGTAACGAGATGTTATTGATTGGATTCATCTTTAAAAAAGCAAACGAAATATTATTGGTTGATACAATTTTATTTCCATTTAACAGTACATGTATTCTGAAGTTTTTTACGCGAGTTTTCCTTAATTAATTGTTAAGATGTTGTACATGTACATGAAACCTTCAAGTAGATCTTCCCCAAAATTTTCATTGAATATGTTAAAAGTAAAGTCAAGCTTAAAGCTTAACCCAGCTTCTTCAATAGCCACCGTATCGACAGTACACGTTCTGTACTTGGTGTTGTCTGCTTGTGACGTCATTTCCCCCGTTTGGGAAAAGTACGTAGATAGCCCCTGCAACCAAAATTGACCATTCTTTTCAAGCTGTGGGTAGAAATAAGGATCGCTGTCGCAATTACCCAAAATTATTTTAAAGAGCGTTTTCCCATCCGTGCTCCGTTTTTTCTCAACTCCAAACTGGCACGAGTTTCCTTTGAATTGCCCCTGTGTCTCCTGAGTTGACACTTCATTCATTTGGAAAGAAAATTCATCAGTTCCAGACGAGAGCCAGATTTTCGGAATGCTGTAGGATTTTGTTGCCTTGATTAAAGTGTTATTTAGCTTTGCTTCAAAGAGGGACACGTCACTATTCGGTCCAGAGGAAACTACAGGGAAAAAACTAGAAACAATTAGGCCCCTATTTGTGTCATTGTCATTGTAAATTTTGTAATTTATTTCTTTTTGAAAAAACGGCAACATGAAAGATAAATACCCTCTCTACCCCACCATCTCTCTCTCATTCTCTCTCTCTCTCTCTCTCTCTCTCTCTCTCTCTCTCTCTCTCTCTCTCTCTCTCTCTCTCTCTCTCTCTCTCTCTCTCTCACCTTTTCTCCAGGTCACTCTATCGTCTGACCGAGGTTTGGCGTTATTTGGTGCCTGCATCATTATGGTAAACCACGCTTTCCTGTCACCCCCTGGATACCTTTCCACATATCGACTGATCAACTCGAACTTGTAATCGATGTCTTGTAATGGTCTCTCTGTAATCCATTGACTCTGGTAAACATTGTATATACACATTATACAGAATCAACAATTCATTGCATCAAATCATTGCATTATACAATTTTATTACATGTAGCATTCAGACCTAGACTATTGATAAATTACATGTATCTGATGGTCAATCCATTAATTATTTCCAATTCTACGAATATAAACTCGGTTTTCGTATTCAAGTTAACAGCCTCTGAATTTTTAGCTTTAATTTTAGCGCTTGGCAGTAACTGATGTGGTAGGAATTTTATTTAGTTTCAGAGACTCTGAAAACATACCTTTGCGGACACAAAACTGTTGAAAAGTATCAAGAGAACTAATCCAAGTTTACCAAATATTTCCATGATACTCTCGTTCTCAGGAAAACAGGGAGAAATGCACCGACGCACGAACTATCAAGCTTATATTTATGTAACAATTGCAGAATTAACTTTAAATATTCCCGTAATTGACCACTTTGATTTATGCCGCAATCACTGTCATTTTCCGTTCACGTCTGCAAAGTTAACATTCATTTCGACTCTGTAATATGCACAGAACGAAATTTAACATATAAATAGCAATTTCAAAATGATTAATCATGATTATACTCATAAAATTAGTATTTCGAAATGATTCAATAGTTAAATTAATAACGATAAATAAATACCTATCGCAATTTGCATGTTACGCTGCATTTTATCAGAATAATTTAGAACATATGCACTCTACAAAGAAATATTCACTGTGACACAGAAAAAAAAAGTTAAGGAAAAAATGCATCCAGAAGAAAGCAATTCATCCTGTTCAAGATTCCTCCAATGACCTATAATATGCACAGAACGCAATTTGACATATAAATAGCAATTTCAGAATGATTAATCATGACTATACTCATAACAGTAGTGTTTTGAAATGATTCAATCTTTGAAATTTTTTTTAAATATCGCAACTTGTATTTACGCTGGGTTTTATAAGAATAATTAAGAACATGCACTCTACAAAAAATAAAATATCCACTGTGACACAGACAAAAGTTAAGGAAAAAATGCATCTAGAAGAAAGCAACTCAGCTAGTCCCAGACTCCTTCAATGGCCTATTCAAAATGGTTAAATCATAAAGATAAGCGCAAGGTATAAAGTACACCCAATTATTTGAGCGTACGCAAACGGTGAATAAAAAGGTTTAAAAATGCGCGACACGGTGTTCCGTACTGTGCAAGTCCAGTAACTATCGTCTTCAGTTTGTACTGTCGAGGGATATAAGGAATGTTTGAAACACCGAAAATACTACAGCAGTTCGTATAATGATTTTATTTTTGTTTTGTTCATTAGGAGGTGGAAATAACTTTACTATGGCTATAACTGGTTTACTTATATTAAGTTTTATCTTTAACAATACAAATATTTTAAAACCGAAAGTTGATCAACCTTTGTGTATCTACGTAGATGTAAATGTTCTTCATACATGTAATTCACACAGAATAAGGAAGGTGATTGAAACTAACTCTCTCTCTCTCTCTCTCTCTCTCTCTCTCTCTCTCTCTCTCATTGTTAATCGTGGGCCTATACGCGAGCTATATGTATGTCTATAGTCCGAAATTGGTGACATTTTCCTGGCCTTTTTAACGATATTAATATTTTACTTGCCAGGAAAAGTAAAATATCAAGTAAAATATTAAATCGTTAAAAAGGCTAGGTAAACGTCGGATATTTTGGACTATATTATAGTATGTGTATTGATTATAGATTCCCTCTACAGTGTATTTTGTATATGTAAAAAAAAATATCTAATGAAGTAGCCATAGTTATATTTCATTCACTTAAATTTGAAATGCAAGATTTTAACGTCAATATTTTTATTTTTGTACTGTTTATGTTCATCAGTGACTGCCCCCCTTCTCCACTTTTTCTTGGAGCAACAAAATGATTTCATTTTAAAAAGTTGATTTACACTGACAATTTTTCGCAAGATAGAATCCAACAGCAATATCAATATCAGTGCTGATCCCAGCTCAGGTATGGCGAGTGGACTGGAAGAGATAGAGCCAGACGGTGGTGTGGAAGAAAGAACGTCCTCATTGTCCATCCATGGACACGGAGAAGATGGCGAGAAAAACGCGAGAGAAAGCAAGATAGTCATTGCAGCTATAGACTTTGGAACAACGTACTCTGGTTATGCTTATATATTTAGAGACGAATTAAACAAAACCAAAGATTTCAGCGAAAAATGCAATGTCATATACAAACAATGGCAAAGCGGAAGTGATGCAGGGATTTGCTCCCGCAAAACCCCCACTTGCCTCCTTTTGAATCCAGAGGGAAAATTTGACTCGTTTGGATATCCAGCAGAAGGAAAGTACTACAATCTTATGAACGACGATGCTCACCATGGATGGAAATTTTTCAAACGATTCAAGATGATTCTTCTTAACGAAAAGGTAAATGTGATTTGTAAATTGTTTTTAATGATATTCAGGGATACTAGTATCAAAATGCAGTTTGTTGACCTTTTTAACACTAAATTCGTTAGTTGGTAAGCGCTTTTCAGCACACTAAATAAAGAAGGTGTTGCAACTGAAACAACGGGACTATTCCCTAACGTGGAAAGGACCTTTAAATATCCGTATTGCTTGAGAGCCATGCATATCTAAATATAGACACATTACGTAGATGACTATATTTACATAGCGGGTATGTTCCGTAGGCAAAATAAAAACACATTTTACGCGCATTTCTATCGAACACGGCAACCACCAAATGCAGTTAGAAAGAAAACCATATATTCTGTATTCGAATATTGATATATATCAATTTGATTTCTACTGTCCAGCGTGTTTAAAATATCATTCTTTAAATACATGAATAAATCTGATTCTGGCTCTTCAAAACCGTTCAGAGTTGTAATAATAATCATCCTATGTTTCTATAGTATCTAAATAAACGATAAGTCTAGATGAAAAGGTAGAACAATTTTATCCGTACATATTTTCATTAACCTATTGCTTCATCACCGATTCAAAGTTTTTAAAATAATTTTGTTTGCTTTTAACAACCTTTACATGTATCTTTGAAATCAGCATACCCGGTTATTTCATAAAAAGGGTGAATAATCAACTTTCTACATTGAGTATACCGAGTACATTGTTTTAAAATCTCTTGTTTAGAAGAAAATATTTATCAAGTTTATAATGGGGACTTCAGACAGTAATGTTGAAAAAAATAAGCACGCAAGCAAAATATTACATTAAGAAGAGTTTAAATAACTTTATTCTGACATTCTTAAATTATCTATATAAATTACCTTTCCATGCGATTAAAAGAAATAAAATAAAAAAAAAAAATCCCAACTTTTTCGGGATTCGAACCCAGTCAAAAATATTCTAACTGCGTTACCACTCGACTAATCTAGACATGAACTATAGAGGGGAAATTTAACATATCGTTTTTAGATTTCAGAGGTATTAATGATTTTTTTCGAAAAGTCAGATTTATTAAAATTATGCCTCTTTGAAACAAAAATCGGAAATGGCAGTTTTCAAGACATTGTCTTACTCTAAACGTTAAGATTAAATTAATTTTGTTTCAAGGAGGCAGTTTTTCACAATGATGAGGATTCCCCTTTTATATAGCGTGAATTCTGTCACATTTGTCTGTGTAACCATTTTCAAATTTATTTCATGGTTTTAAATAAGTTAGTACAAACTTTCCAAATAAAATTCTACACTGCTTTATGTACAACGTTGCATAAAAAAAATATTTACATCGAATTCTGTAAGTTTGTTTTTTCCATGTTATCTGCAACTCCTTTGGGGAAAATTAGCATAGGAACTGCAACACCTTCTTTTTGATACTTATAATTCTGAATGATTTTTAAAAAAGTTCCTTATAACTTCTGGATATGATCTTCATTTTTAAATATTTATGTAGTGCGTTTAATACACCTACACAAACATACTGTATGCAGGGAAATATTTTCCCCTGTTTTATTTATAATTTCGCCCCTTTCGCCCTCGTAGTCAGTGGGCGAATTTAAGACTGGGCGAATTCCAATGTCTCAAATAATATTTTTTTAACACAACTGCATCAAGGCGAATTAAAGATGGGTCAAAAGCCGTTTGCAAGTGTAGAAGGAAGAAAATAACACGGGGCGAACCCCTTTATACAGTATATGCAGCTGCGGTGCAATTATGAAGATACATTGTATCTTCATAATTGCAAATTTGAAATTTGTTATAATGAAGTTCATAACATCGATTGTATGAGGAATTTTGTCATGCATTTAAATAATGCCTAATTATCACGCCCTTTTAAATGACCTTCTAAATGACCACAAGTTCATTATTTGATATATCTTGTAAGAAAAATATACTATTTACAGAACCTGTCAAAAGAAACTATGATTCCGGACGACCAAAACAATATGTTTAAGGCCATTGACGTGTTTGCTCTTAGCCTAGAATTCTTCAAAGATGACCTGAATAAAGCATTGAAAAAGACTGGCTACGACATAGAGGATGACGAAGTTCAATGGGTTATTACTATACCAGCCATATGGAACCCGCGGTCTAAGCAGTTTATGAGGATGGCGGCGGAGAAGGTACTAGTACTTTACTTGTGTAGTTTATTTTAAAGCGATTATTTATTAGAGATATAAATTCAGTATGAACTCTGGTGCTCCTGCTGTGCTACTTTACAGGTATATTACATTTTCTTTTCCAAGAAGACACTGAATATTAAGCTACAGATGCATACCGTACTATGCAAATGTAAAACGTTTTAAATACTAGTATCCTATGCTAAGCGCATCTTCGCAACACAAGGATCGATGACAATCCGCTCTAAATTCTTTTCAATAGATACATGTATCGTTTCTCTTTGCTTGAAAAGATAAACTAATGCCTAAATATCTATGAAATTCTTTGTGTCTAGGCAGGAATAAAAGGGAACCAGATGGAATTTGCGCTAGAACCTGAGGCAGCTGCAGTGTTTGTCAAAGAAACCAAGGTGGCTAAACAAAGGATGTCTGGTGACGACCATGCGCTTGTTCCTTTTCAAATTGGAACGCGGTTTATGGTTCTGGATCTTGGAGGTTAGTTGGTTTACTGAAAAGACTCAACATATAAAACAGAATAGATTGAGGAGATAATATGATTAATAATATTCATGATTATATTAATTTTTATATTATACAAATATTACCGGTCGAGGGTTTTCGGACGAGCTAATATTACAATTATTGACTATTCGTCTATATAGAGTTATATAGTGAGAATATACCACTGAATGTAACAAATAATGATATTAAACCTGTTCTTTAAAACAGGCGGAACAATTGACATAAGTGTGAAAGAAGTGCTCTCGGACAGATCATTAAAAGAACTGCATAGAGCGTCCGGGAATGGCCTCGGAGGAGACTCGATCAACCTACGATTTTTTGGATATTTTAAGAAGGTCTTTGGAAGCAAAGCCATGTCCATATTTAAGAATGAAAATAAACACAAAGCTGCCTTGTATGATTTAGAAACAGAGATTGAACTAAAGAAAAGGAATCTTGACTTTGATCAAAGGGGCAATATTAAATTAAACATACCACCCATTATGTTTGATATCTTTGAGGAGTTTGAAAAGAAAGACTTTGATGACCATATAGAAACTTTAAAAGGTTTAAGTTTCAAGAGAGACAAGATGTTTGTTAATCAGGAGATTGTCGGTGAGATTTTCAAACCTTCCGTTACAAGCCTTGTGCAGCTAATACAAGATATAATTGCACAAGAACATGTCAAGAAAATAAGCGATATTATAATGGTTGGCGGATACTCTCAGAGTCGTATCATATCCAAAACTATCAAAGATTTATTTGAACACGAAAAAGTAAA
This sequence comes from Magallana ariakensis, assembly GCA_020458035.1. NCBI lineage: Eukaryota > Metazoa > Mollusca > Bivalvia > Ostreida > Ostreidae > Magallana > Magallana ariakensis. Next base: position 23,051,340 of record CM035815.1, on the reverse strand, counting down.
CGTTATCATCCCAAATGACCCGGATTTGGCAGTTTTGCAAGGTGCCGTTATGTATCGATATTGGCCAGAAGTAGTACGCACGCGCAGATCCCCATATACTTACGGAACTCGTCTTTTAAGACTTTGGCTCGAGGGTGATGATGAAAGTAAAAAGGTCAGGAGAGGTAAATCTAAGGAGATATTTTGTGGAGACCATTTTGAAAAATTTGTCACTCTTAATGAAGAGTTTGAAACTGGACAAACAGCAACGCTTGAGGTATATCCAGTAGAGGCTGATACAACGGAGATGGCTATTGATGTTTATACCTCAGATAAGTCTGATCCAAGGTACACAACAGACAGCGGCTGTGTAAGACTAGGACGTCTAGTCGTCCATATGCCGGATACAACCAATGGTCTTGATCGACGAGCAGATGTAAATATGACTATGGGAAGCACCGAAATAGTGGTACAGGGCAAAATGATGCCGGACGGAACCCCCACCAAAGTTGTGTTTGACATGCTCAGTGCAAAATAGATGTACAGATGCCCGGCTACGTGCGCCTGGTAATCCTATATATAATCCTTCCCCAATATGGTCATATAGTACTGTATGTACACCGTATTGAAAATATGTAGCGATCATTTACATGTATTTGCATAACTGCATAATAATGTTTATATATATTTTGTAAAATATAGTACAGTGCAGTGTTCCACTGACTGCATGTTTCAAAGGTTTTTTTCTTCCCCTTTGAATTTTAGTATTTGTCATAATTGATACTTTGGGCACAGTATTTGATCATATGACCAACCATGTTCATTTCCCGATGAACGTTTAACTTGCTGTTTCTTTCTTAGATAAAAAAGATTGTTATATTTTAAAGAATAATGAAATCATTTTTGTAAATAAATACTAGTAATATGCTTTAGTGAAATTGATTTAGATGCATGAGGTTGATTGATCGGTGTTTGGATTTACATTTAATACATATAGTGGTTAACGAAAGGGGAAAAAAAAACATGCTAAGTACTTTATTTTTAAGATCTAAATTATTAACTGTAATTTACTCTAGAGAGAAAAAGTAGACGTTTTGCTATGAAAATATGTCTAAAATAAGTCGAATTTTGTTATCTTCATTTTTTTATTCGGTATGTACTCTATTCACCAGATTTTATTGTTGTCATTCATTGAAAAAATATAGACAGTTTTAATAAATAAATTCCAACATATTCCAATGATAAAAAATGAACTTTTAAAAAGCAATTTTGCTGTTTTGTACATGTATTTAATAACGGCCTTAATTTGATTTTGGTTGAATCTGTGTGATGGCTTGATGAGATTTTTGTCAGAAAAGTAACTCATTCAGTATCATATGAAGTTTTCAATTGCATTAGATGTTGACTACATGTAATTGATTGAAAGGATAATAATAACAAGTGCTTTATCTTTATAAAAATGCCTATTTTGAGTCCATAATAGTAATAGTGATTTGTAGATCTGATGGTTAATTTGTTGAACATCCAGCTTCCCTAATGGTTCGTTGTCTTAGTGCCACAGGTTTATTACCCTGCCTAGTTGTTCAATTACGTATCGAGCATCAAGTGTTCCAGATTGAAAATATTTTTGTAGATACATGTATAAAAAATTTTTTTATGGATTGTTATATATTTTACCTTTACTTTATGATGTCTTTCATACATATTTAGGGGTATTATAAAATCATAATTCGTTAAAATTGTAGTGTTTGTACTGGCAATGTCTTGAAACTATCAAATGACTGCATATATTCACTACCTCATCGTTGTTAAAATTATTTCTATAGTACATTAACATATTGTGATCTTTTTATGCATGTTAACCGTGCGCCAAAAAATAAATAAAAAGCTTTTCATCATTATCGGTAAAACAAATTATCTAGTGACACCCCCCCCCCCTTTTTTTTAGTCCTTCTCAGGTTCTTAGAGATGCTCTCTTACTGTGACAACATATTATTTGTTAGTGAATAGTTTCTGCAACCATAGCTTACCAGTCATCTTAAATGCAAGTAAGAATAAGGAATGCTGTTGCAGTTACTCAACATTTTTCGGGCTCTGTTTCATGCGAAAAAAGCGTTCTTCCAAAACTGACATGATTTTTAAAAATTTTATTGGTGTCTCCTGTGTTGACTTTATTTAAACCAGGAGCCAGGTTTTTAAAATTTGGTATGATATTGTTGCCCTGGGTAAATTGTGGTTAATTAAGCTATGCTTTGGAATCGGACAGAGTAATATCTAGTTAAGAGAAAAAAAACAAGAGAAAAACTGTTTCCCCCCAAAGACCTGAATTTGCATTAATGTATTGGACGTTTGAGTTGAAGATGTACTTACTATGACTATGGGAAGCACCGAGATAGTGGTACAGGGCAAAATTATGCCAGACGGAACCCCCACCAAAGTTGTGTTTGACATGCTCAGTGCAAAAAAGCGTTTAGTAATCCTCTGTTTTATCATTTTCAAATAAATTAATACTTATAGTTCGGTATACACTGTATTAGAAATATTCAATGATGTTTATTTTGACCATCATATACTAGCAGTGGAGTGACATAGATGGAAAAAGTCTCTTATTTTACGAGTTTAATGGACCGGCATATCTCACGCCTGAAAGTTATTTTTTCTGAAAGGCACACCCCTCCCTAATCCATATTACCCGGTCGTAGAATTTTCTTTAGTCATTTATTTTAAATGGGCATTTTAAGTGAAGAAGTGTGCATTTTGATGTTTTGCCTTGTTTTTCAATGATTCAGTTTTTAACAAGTCATAATTTCTTTCATGGTTTTTTTTATTCTTAAAACATATTACAGCATCATCTTTCGTCGAGCTTTGGCTCCTTCCAATGTCCGCGAAGATGTAAACATTGAAAATAATTTGCCACATCCAGTTGGTCCAATGCCTTTGTCATTGTTCCACGATGGTACCATGCGACAAACTTGCAAGTCAGATATAATGCATTTATTTGAGGAGGTTGTCGCACCTATCGTCTTTCTCGGTGATTTTGACTGATCTCGAACGGTGATAATAAGAGACGGTATAATAAGAGAAAGATAATAAGCAGGCTCTGATAAGATTTTTAGGGGATTTTTAAGTACATATTTTGAGGAGAATTTTCTTCAAAGTGGCGAGTCTTTGTACTTGGCAGGTGTCTGTCAGAACCCGGAGGCTGTTAAAAGGTTTGAGGAAACTGGTGTGTCTGACATTCCGGAACTGTGGAGCACACACGAAGAAGCAGATACACGAATTGTACTACATTCCCTTTTTGCTGACTTCATCTTTAAAGGTGAAAATGTTAGAGGTCGTGTCATAGTTCGATCCCCTAATACGGATGTGTTGCTTCTCCTAATGCACTTTTTTGTTCAAATTACAAACACAGACGAGCTGTGCTTCCAGACAGGAGTTTAATCAAGCGCAAGAGACGGACGGCGATACATACACGTCCATGGCATGTCGAAATCATTAGGTCCTTCCATATCTTCTTTGTTACCTGCTGTTCATGCTCTTACATGTTGTGACACACCATCGTCGTTCTTTGGGCTGGACCAAAAAAATGTGTATAAAATTCTGCAAAAAAAAAAATCAGGAAAGGTTCAATCTTTGCATGTCAGATCTCTCCGGAAATAATTCAGATATTGCTAAAGATGCTGCGTGCAAGCTTATTGCTCTGATGTATGATTCAAAAGAAAAATGTAAGCCAGGATACCTAAATTAACTTCGAGTGAGACTAGCTACTTCGAAAGAAACAACTCTTGCTCGGCTTCCACCTTGCATCATTTTCTCAGCACATACTTCGTGTTATGTTCCAAACTCATGTTTGGATGAATTCACACGTAGCGAAGTCTGTGATTAGGTCAACATTGGAATTCGGTTGGAGAGAAAGTGAATGTGGTTTAATACCAATATTCTTTGAAGACAAATGGCATCAGCTTTTTTTCAAGGTCTTGTTTGTACGTGCAGAAGCAAACCAGTTTGTGCAAGAAACGGTGTATGCAGCAGACAAAATTTGTCTTGCACAAGTGTTTGCCTTTGCGAAGGTTCAAATAATTGTAATAACGACGTTACACAACAAACAAGATTCCATGATGATAATTTTGCCACTGTTTATGAGAAGTAAAACACTGATGAGGACCATTAGATGTCTGTGGTTTGCTCTTTGGCTTTGCACAATGCGGTTTTGATTGATAGACAGTAATTAAAAATTACACAGTTAAAAAATTATCTTGCGTACAAAGATTATGGTAAAACATATAGAATTAGCTTAATTCATTGTATTTAGGATCTTTAAAATCATTCAAGTAACAAAAACAAAAGTGAATACATACTTGGAAATACCCTGTTATTACAGAGGTTACTTAGATATTGGCCTTAGTCCACTGCCAACATGCCGACCACGCTTTCGCGTCGACATCTCGTTTAAAAAAAAATTCAACATCACGTGTCGATGAATATTTGCTTATATTTGCTTGGGGCATTTGCTTATGCAGTAAAAATTTAATTAGAAATTATCTTAAATAATATTAAGATGTGTATAAATTAAATTGAGTTTATAACTAATGCAGCTTACAGTAAAAACACTAATTTTTTTTCTTTAAAAGTACTAATTAAATATGGCATCAAGTTACTGTTCTCAAAGTCATGAGGATTATATTTTAAAGAGCAAATTCCTTATGTAATGATGTGAAATCTGAAAAGAAAAAAAAAAGAAAATATTTCTTAAAACCCAATAAATATAACCTATTCTGTTCTGACATTTGGCCAAAATATCAACGGTGTTCTTCTTTAAGTCAAAGGTAGGGCATTTTCAGATATTGGTTTGAAACGAAAGTGGGACACAACGCTAGTAATTTATGACCTAAACATTTGATCTTCTGCTATAAAAAGTGTAAAAAATGTAGGGATCATCATTAAGAGATGTGTTATTATGTTATATATTATAAAAATGAAGGAAAGCGTGTCATCTGGAGAGTACAATAAAATATCCGAGGCTTCGTAAAATGCAATCACGATCAATAATTTAAACTTCCGAGGGACACAGATCGCAGGGTGAAATTCACAAATTACTGTACTATAAACGATCGTTATGAAACGAAAGTAATACGCCAAGGTATGTAATATATGTTAATTATTTATTCCAATGTCTACAGTTTTTTAGCTCACCTGAGCTGAAAGCTCAAGTGAGCTATTCTGATCACATTTTGTCCGTCGTCCGTCTGTCCGTCCGTCCGTCTGTCCGTCTGTCCGTCTGTCCGTCTGTAAACTTTTGTACATTTTGATCTTCTTCTCTAAAACCGCTTGGCCAATTTCAACCAAATTTGGCACCAAGCATTCTTATGGGAAGGTTAATATAAATTGCAAAAATAAAAGACCGATCTTTATTCAAAGCGGAGAAAACCTCGAAACTGTAGAAAAAGGGGGGTGCATTTTTAAAAATCTTCTTCTCAAGAACTACTGAGTCAAATTCAATGTAATTTAGCATAAATAATCCTTATGGAAAGGAAAATATAAATTGCAAAAATTATGGGCTAATTCTGTTTCAAATCTGAGTTATTACGAAAATAATAATAAAAGAAATGCGTGTTTCAATCAGTTTATAGCTTCGGGTTCGGTATTCCATGAGTCATGGTAAAATGGGTAGGCAAACCCGGGCCGGGGCAAAACAAAAGTTTGGCAGTTATTAATATGCCGATCTCATTAAAATTTTGAGGATATGTTACGGACCAGTATATTTGTATTCGCTGTAAATATCGCTGCAAAACAATGCGTATTTTGGAATTGACGATTGCCGATCTGCCCCGGCTTTTATTTTGCCCCGGCCCGGGTTTGCCAACCCATTTTACCAAGACTCGTATACGAGGTTCTTTGTTTAAGATAAACGGGTCGACAATGATGAATTAGTTTGTTGTGCAACAGTTCGCGTACGAAGGGGATCTTTGAAACATGCAGAATACATTGGTGCCGATTTTGTGAAGTAAATTGTGGTTAAATATTTCAATGCGTTGACAGTTTTCACATATGACGGTGGTGTTAGCTTGTTTTGATTTTCGTTTCGTTTTCATTAACTATCGCCTGTATTTTGAAATTTTTACGTATCAAATCAAACGGAGACTTCGGTAAATCAGACAGTTAACTGTTAACCTGCGCAAATTAAGCAAAATCTGATGTATTAAAAGAGTACTAAAATACTATTCATTCTATCGGTAATTCGGTATGATCTTTTGCGTAATAGGCCTATTAGATTAATGCAATGTGTTTTGTTGAGATGCTTAGCATTTTCTCGAATTTATTCATAAGTTTAAATGGAGTTTAATATCGCTGACGGAAATATGTAGGTATATATTTTGAAAAATAAATTGTGCACTTTATTTGTTATAGTGCATATGTTTCTTGTGTTTAATTGTTTACAATTTCTATTTACTAACCATATTTGAGTGTTAAGCTTCGAATTATAAGCAAGATACAGAGATTTGCTCACAATTCTATGTACACAGATCTAAGGCCATTCTTTTTTTTTCCATTTTAAATGCTGAATAGGAAATACAAAGTTAAAATTCTTAAGCTGAATGTAATAAACTCATGTGAACAAAATATATGACTCAAACCTAGCAGAATTGTGAGCTCTGTATCTTGCTTATAATTCTACGATTGACGCTGAAATTTTGGTTGATCATTAGAAATGTCTCGCTAAATATTAAATACTTGTACAAAAAAATTAAAGGATGATATGCTGTATATAACTACTCTCAGGCCCCTCTTTATACAATGGATAATGTGAAATCTACATCAATTTTGATAGTTTTTCAGACACGAGTAAATAAAAACGACATTGTTAAACAATTTCCATAGTTCTGACACATTTCTGTTGCGGGGATAAAGGAATTATCGCTATTCCTAAGAAAATATTACAGCGGAAAATTATCCTGGTCTGTAGCCATTTTTTATTTTTGAATAAAGATGAAAATAATGTGTGGACCTTAGTAAAATGGAGTGATGTGCCAACATTGATTTTTATAGCTCTTTAACATGTCACGTGACAACAATTTTCATTCCAGTGTATTCATCAATCAAATGTGAGTAAAGTTATAAAAGTCACACGAGTTTACGCCAGGTAAACAACAGTCATTTAATTATAATGGAGAAGACAAATTAAATTTTTGAATGTTTTTAATTTGAGGAATTGAGCGGATTGGGGTACAATTTTCTTCTTCACATCTATAGGATTTTTTTTTAATAAAATGCAATAACTATTATATGATATTTTTAAAAAAATACAATAACTAGTAAGTAGTTAAGGAAGAAAATGTACCTATATGCTCTTATATATTTTGATCGCTTTATAAAGTGGGGGGAGGGGAGGGGGGCAGAACGAAAATATAGGGAATTGGAGGGAGGTGTACCCCTACCAATTGTTTAGTTTTATATCTTGCGTAGGATTTTCTTATTCTGGGTAAAAATAGTATTCCATAAAGATACAATGTCAAAGATAACGTGTATGCAAAAATAAGTGTAAAATTCAAATACTTTACAATATTTATGTTTTGTTATTCTACTGAGGGGCCATATGGCACAATATCTTTTGAACGCCCATTGTTGCTCAGGTGAGCGATGTGGCCCCATGGGCCTCTTGTTACTTATATTATACCTATATAATGTAGCATACAAAATATACATGTAGTACAATCATATGTCTTTCTAACACATAATAAAGTCTCTACAATTGACTGGATATGAACTGATATATAGCTAGGAGGATATTTTGTCATATGTACCGGTATTTTGCATTCAAAAGGTGACTGTAGAAGTTCATTAAACAAGAAGAAGCAGTTTATACAGAAGTCATTTGACTCGTATATAAGTCATTGATAAGGTGTTTTTAAAAATGACACAGTTTACATGTAAATTCCCTATATTCGTGACATTGTGGTTTCGCTTTTATATCAAATGAACATATAAGTAATTGCTTCCTGATGGTATTCTCTTGATAAAATTTCTGAATGTGAACCTTTGACCTCAGATGCATGGTATTTTTTCACAAAGCCTATTGTTTTGATCACAGATAAAGTTTAAGATTTTGAATTGTATATCGCTAAAAAAACAACAAATGCTATAGATGATAGCATTGTCTACAATGAACACTATTACATTTTTGGACTTCATGTTTTCATTTTCATATGTTTCAGTGAACTGAGAAGTAAGTGTGTTGTAACGTTTGTATTACTTTGTTTAGAAGAATGGCTAGAAGTTTATCAAGCAAAGGCCGTTCAGACAGACTTGTAATAGCTGCCATAGATTTAGGAACAACATACTCAGGATATGCCTACACATTCAAACATGAACTCGAGAGGGAGCGATCAGCACAAGATATGTGCAAAGTCCTGTCAAATACCTGGCAATCAGACAGTTCGGCCGGACTAATCTCACACAAAACTCCTACTAGTTTACTCCTTACCAAAGATGGAAATTTCGACTCATTTGGATACAAAGCAGAGAAGAAATATACGGATCTCGTGAACGAAAACAAACATATTGGCTGGCGTTTCTATCGAAAATTCAAGATGGTACTACACAAATATGACGTGAGTACTACTATTTGAGATTAAAACTTGAAGCAGGATAGTTTCTTGGCGGATATATTTTTAGACTTTAGCCGTGATGAATATGTCACTATTGTATGAATTTGCAACGTACATGATAAGCTTGAAAACCTTCTTGTACTTAACTGATTAAAAAGAGGATGTTTTTACAATAAGATGAGATAAAAATATTTCTATAATTAGTCCTTGTATTTCCTTTAATTGTATCGTACAAGAGTGAAAGGTTTCCTTCGAGATACTAGCATATCAATGTTGTTTTAAGGTCAATCTTTTGTACATATGTAGGTTTTAAACAAAAACACAACAATTAAAGACGACCAAGGGAATTCATTTCTAGCTTTGGAAGTTTTTGCACACAGTATACGTTTTCTTAAAACTGAACTGATTCAAGCTCTTCTCCGAGAAAACGTTCAACCGATATATGATGAAACAGATATACAGTGGGTCATTACCATACCTGCAATCTGGGATCCAAAGTCCAAAAATTTCATGAGGGTCGCTGCAGAGGAGGTTCGTGAATATTGATGTATAACAAAAAGAACCATTGTTCACAGCTTGTAATATATACTTATATTTTCAATGGATAAACAATATTTGATATTCTTTTCTTTCATGATATTATAGCTTATTGTAGTTCATCCCATTTGTAATATATCCCAAGCTCTTATTCATAATGTAATGAATAAAAAGCAAATTCAATACCTGGATAAATTGCAAATTCAACCGTCAAATTATTGCTATCTTAAAAAGGCTAAGTCACGATTTTCATTTTATTATTTTTTTATTATTTTTTTGTGCGTGTGTGTGAAAAAAATATTGTATCTCATGGGGTTTAAAAGATCTTATCAATAACTATTCTTGTACGGTATCTTGTTACTTGAATGCTTTTTTTTTAGTAAATTGCATATTTGGGATAAAATTGTTAAAATTCATAAACATAAATTATACAAATACAAATTTAGATAAAAATTTCAGTATATATATATATTATATTTTGGAAAAAAAGATACACATGTATATCAATATAAATTTGTTTCTTCATTGCTAGGTGATGAACGTCATGTGTTAAAATTAAGATAAAAGTACAGTAAAACACGGTTATAGCGAACACGCTTATAATGAATTGACGCTTTAGTTACAGCGAAGTGATTTTCATTCCCTGTGACTATATTACATGTTGTAAACTTGACGGATATAACGAATTACGCTTATAACGAAGCAAAATTGACCGTCCCTGGCACTTCGTTATAACCGTGTTTTACTGTAATTAGACAATGTCAGTAGTCAATCGCATACGTTGAAAGTATATTGATAATGTATATGCATGTATCACAACAAGTGAATTATGTACTAAAGTTCAATATTTAATTTTATCCCAAATATGCAATTTACTTAAAAAATACCGTACAAGAAGAGCTATTGATAAGATCTTTTAAACTCCATGAAGTACAAATTTAAATTTAATTACCTAGGCGGGTATAGAAAGACACCGACTGGAGTTTGCATTAGAGCCAGAGGCGGCCTCCGTCTATGTTAAAGAGATGCTTGTCACCAGAACCACGACTGATAACGAGGCGGAAATAGTACCATTTGAGGCCGGAACTCAGTACATGGTATTGGACCTTGGAGGTAAGTTTTCATATCATTTTTATTTTAAATGCATGTTAATCTGTTTTGAATCAGCTAAAAAGACGTTCAAGTGAATATGAAACAACATGTAGTAGTATTATATAATAGTTAAAACAGCGTGTACTTTTAAGATAATACTACATGATGCATAATTAGTATGTAACATCATTAAATTAATCAATCACGTAAGCAAGAAAATCTCAAAAGCAAGCTTGAAGAAGAAAAGATGTACTAAGGTATATGTTACAATAACATCTTTTTTTATAGGTGGAACGATAGATGTTGTCGTTAAAGAAGTTCGAGAAGACCGAACGCTTCGTGAACTTCATCATGCTTTTGGAAATGGTTTAGGAGGCGAGTCTGTAAATAAACGATTTATAGAATATTTTGAAAATGTCTTTGGTGTTGAATTAATGACGGAATTCAGGACAAACAATGCTTACAGAGGACTTTGGCTCGACTTTGAAACCGAAATTGAAAGACAAAAAAGAAACCTTGCTTCTGACGGTCTAGAGCAGTTAAAATTAACTATTTCATCCAAATTTCTTGAATTGTTTGAAAATGTTCATGGCAAAAGTCTTTCAGATCATTGCGCCTCTATTGAACATCTATCCAACAAGAGGGACAAGCTAAACATTCACAAGGATTTGATCGTTAAACTGTTTAAGCCATCTATTGATAGCATCATAAAGTTTATGAGGGATGTTTTCGACAAAAAGCACTTGGTTGGTGTTTCCGACATCATAATGGTTGGTGGATTCTCACAATGCAAACTAATTACGGATAAAGTCAAAGAATCGTTCAGGGGTTTAAATATTGTTATTCCTAACGATGCTGACCTTGCGGTGTTGAAGGGCGCGGTCATTTACAGGCACTGGCCTGAGGTAATCTACTCTCGTCGTGCACCTTTCTCTCTCGGAGCAAGCTTCAACAGAATTTGGCTCGACGGAGATGATATCAGTAAACAGTTTAGGAATACCGACGGCGAGAAGATGTGTAGGGATTGCTTTAGTAAGTTTGTAACAAAAGACGAGGAGTTCGCTACCACAGACAAGGCGACTCTTGAGGTATATCCAATTTGTGCAGATACGACTGTTATGCCCGTGGAAATATTCAAATCAGACGAAGAGAATCCAAGATACACAACAGATCAGTCCTGTAAGAGTATGGGAAACCCATTTAACGTTGACATGTCAGACTTAAGGGGCGGCATGGAACGGAAGGTACACGTGACTCTGACTATGGGAAGTACAGAAATAAGGGTAGAAGGACAACAGATTCCGAATGGAGAGGTCAAGAAAATCCAGCTAAACCTGCTAAATGACTGAAAAAATCCAGAAACAATCTTCATATAAACAACTTTACGTTGTATATGTTTCAACTACTAGAAATCGTAAATATATATATCAATGTTATTCACTATACCGTAATCGATTTTAATTATATTATATATATATATATATTAACACGTATTCTCATTTTATTAGAAACACTAACAAATACACTGTATGGTAGTTTTAATTAAGTTTGCTTCAATATACATTGATGTATTAATAATGATCAATACACATTAAATTGTGTTATGATAATTCATTAGACGAGTGCTGTGAAAAGTACTAACATATGTTCAATTGTATAGTTCATTAACATATCTAACATATATATCCTTAATATATTTAATTTTAGATTTTATAGATTGTATAATATTTTAATTTTGTAACAACTTTATGTCTTATAGAAGGAAACACGTTGACATTTGTAAACTGTTGACTATTGTAAACGTTGACAGATTGTTCAAATAAGTTGTTTACGACAACATTGAATAAATAGAGAGAAAAAGTAATGAACAATTTGTGGATAACTCGTACATTTAAAAAATAATCATATTCAAATGTCAATAACCTTAAACCTATTAATGTCGAATTTTTGGCATGGTCCTTAAATATGAGATTTTGATTGAATGAACAATATAAATATTACTATAAAATTAACGTGGAGCTCTTGCTGTACTAAGGAAAGTATAAATGTAGGTGACACCTGTTGCAAAAAAAAGTTATTTTCAATTAGGCAAACATGCAATAAACATGCAATCGTTTGAAGAATTTTGCAGGTCAAATTACATTTTAATCTGAATTGTAAATCTGAACTAAAATGGATATTTATCTTGAATAAAAGCGGATGGTGTCATTCAAGGATACTAAGTATTTCAAGATAGCAAATGCGATTATAGAATATTGACCGGTTTCAGTACCATATTCTCGACTTTCGGTTTACAAGGTTTTCACCACATCAAGCACTTGCATGAACCCTGAGATCTAAGCGGAAAATTTAAAAGTAACCTTGCTAGAACCGTGTAAAAGTCACAATGCACAATGTTTAACAGTATATATTGCCCTGGGCCTGGGTCAATTCACTATGATGTATTACTTTTGTTCGTCTAAGACTCTAGTAGACTTGTTGACTAAGTTTACTGCTAAATCATATACCGGCAGATCCAGAAAATTGACAGAAATCATAAATGCTAAAAGCTGTTGTACAGAATGGGATTTTTAGAGAACTCCTTCTCACTCAAAACCTGAGCATGCTATTTAAATAGCAGAAGAAGAAAAAAATGTCCCTGGCGATTAACATAATCAATGACATGTGGTGATAACGAACAATGTTCAAATTCAAAAGTCCAAAGGAATATACAAAACAGGAGCAATTGAGGTGAACACGGACCTCTTAAAAAAAATTGAGGTAGGATCAGGTGCTATGGAGGAGTGAGTATCCTCTGCTGACCGGTCACACACCCCTTGTGCTCTTTGTCGTTATAGGGAAAAAACGGAAAAGTCCGTACACAATTAGTGATTAATTATTGTCCAACAATTAGTATGAAAAAACGTCAATCAGCATGCGACCCATTGGAAGATTTTATTTGCTGACAAGGTTGTTGTATCGACCATAGAACTTACGAAAAGATGAATTTAAACGAGACTGTTGATAGTCCTGTTTAATCAACTTGTCAGTAGCTTGCCTTGCCTTAGAAACTGTTCATATGAAGAGCATGCCCTTGCGTATCGAATTGACCGAGAGACAAAAACACCACACGTTTATCATAAAGTTTTATTGTTAGGTTACCATCAATGTCCATTTTCAGTAAGATATCCAATTAAGAAACAGATGACGCAGACTCTGTGGTATCTCTTATTTCAAGTTCACTTGTATATATCGAGTCGACGTAAGTATGGAAGTAACAATAATGAATTAATACGTCGTCGATATACCTGAATGTTGAGTTGAAGGCCACAGCGAGTGATTTATTTTTTCACGTACAAGTTTTTGAATAAATTCTGCTTCATATGAATACAAAAATAGGTCTGCTAACAATGGGGCACAATTGGTACCCATGAGAATTCCAACAGATTGTTGGAAGACCTGACTTTCAAAAACTACATACATTGTAGATGTTGTCAATCAGAAACTCAATTTGTTGTTGAATTAAACACATCATAATGCAAAACTAACCTTAAAATATGGATGAAACTAGTAGTTGTTAAAAGCCAATATATAGAGCAAAATAATGAAACAATTTACAGGCTTTAAAAGTTTGTTTCATATCAATAAACTTGTGTAACGAAACATACATGTACTACAATATACAAATGAACTACGCTGAAATAAAAACAACAATAAATTAAAGAAAACCTACATTCAATTTAAAAATAAACAAAACAAACTTTATAAATGGATAAAAACATATACAGATGAAAATGAAATCAACTACTTTGAACTCAAGAAAATTTCTGTAGATGCAGTTTCGTGGCTGCCCAGCTTTGACAGGGGCTGACTAGAGGAATGGCTTGCTGAGGTAGGTTTGTATTTCTTCTGTCTGTCAGTGAACCTCTTGCAACATAGTTTTCCCCAGTAACTTCTAAACTGTTTTTCTCTTGCAACAAACAGAATGAATATGAAAAATCCCTGAAACGTTGTCAGTATGGTAAAGATGTAACTGAAGACGATCCTTGCGTCCTCGATCGCTAATATGCCGAAGATCCAAGTGAGTCCTGCAAAGAAATCAAAACAAAACTAGATGAAGATTTCAGATAACTAGATTATCCATGTCCACTCTACACTATCTGAAACAAATAACAAATATGCTTTATCAAATTAAAGACCTATGCAAAAATGAAAATTTAAGAAAATGACTTACAAAGTTCAATATTTTGCCTCAAAAGATTATTAACAAATACAAAATAGAAGTATTTAAACAGCAACTAAAAGAAATAAACACACAAATTACATACCCAATAAAATGAAAATTGATACAGCAGCTCGCAAGTTCATCATTGCTTGTTTCGATTCAGACTGATTTGATTGCAAGCCTTTTGGACGATTTAGTAGATTTTTTAGCACTAATGCAAACACTATACAATTTACAATAATGATCATAGCAACAGGGAGAAGGAAGGCATAGTAGAAAGGCGTCGGCGACATCCAGCAACTGAAAGATAACCAACAGAATCATATACCACAGCATTACTGCACAAATTCACGTATTTTGACGTATTTTTTATTCAAGTTTTTAAACTCTGCACAAAGAAAATTCCAATCTTTTATTTCAGAATTTCAAATAATCATATACTTTAAAGTTATTCTCTTCTTTTTTATGATTCTAAGGAATCACTTACTAATAATTTCCACCTCTATATAAATCATAATCAACTGCCAAAACAGTGACAACTGGGATCAAGGGTAATCCTGTATACAAATAAAGAACAATTCAAAAGGTTAAAAAAAACTTAGACGACACTTTAACATAATTATTAAAGTTTTCCAACAAGAAACATTTGAAAACAATTAAACAAAATTAATATTTAACACCTTATTTAATACTGTATACAGGGAAATTTTCGCCCCCGTTTTATTTTTGCCCCTTCGCCCTCGTTGTCTGTGGGCGAATAATTCCAATTTCATTTCATATTACCTCTCTTTAAACTAAACTTAGTCTGGATGAATTCAAGACGGGCGAAACTGTTTGCAAGTGTAAAAGGACGAAAATTATACGAAGCACAAATAACCATGTATACAGTAATATCAGGTTCATGTCGGAACTATTGATATATTTTTCAAAATTTGGACATATATTCGACCTACCCCACGCTGGAATTGACGCCTTCAACATAAATCTTGGAACATATGTTCCTAAAACTCGCACAAATCGCAAATATTGAAGGAAACCCTCAACTAACATCCACATAAAGGAAACTAACAGGAAATAATGCATCAGGGCCGCTACAGTAATACAACCATAGTAGCTTTCAGTACGCTCCATTCCCGCCAAAAATATCACCATCGAGCAGAGTAAAGCTAAAGCGAGGTTGAAAAGTGTCTGCTGTCCTCTGCCTTTTCTTAGCTGTCTATTTTAAGAAGAAGTGAAATATAATTATGTTAAGTTTTTCATGCTTTTAAATGAAATGTCTGAAAATTTTAGTTATACAGATACACTCATTGCAATTTGTTTAATTAATTCATGAATATCAAATTGAAAGTAAAAGTAAACTTACTTGAAAAGAAGAAACGATAAAACAGTAAGTCCGAGCCCGACAATGGATAGACTGAGACCAATGATTGTTATGATAGAGAGAGCAAGGGTGTTGTCCTTGTCAATAACGTCACTCTGACCCTTAACATCCTGAAATTTGAAAGAATGTCAATAAGCATTAATGATTGTTGTATAAATTGACTCACTTAATTATGTTGTCTAATATGTACATTAATTCATACAGGTTAAAGAATTGTATTTGACATATAACGTTATGACTTGCAAGTAAAATGGCAAAGTTGGTGAGGTGATCACACTCGCATACGACGAGTCCATCTTCCACGTCCGTTCTTTGGCAACCCTTTGTCGACCATCCACCGGAAGTGGCATAAAGAGAGTGATTCCAGAATCCACATACAGAATTCTCAGTCATCTGTGTACAGTACACACAATTTGTACAAAAATTTGCAACAGAAATATGAAATGTTGACTCCTTGGAAATGTTAAAGATTAATCATTTGAAATATTTTACTTTTTATTTATTTATTTTTGTTTATAATTTTTAAAAGATATAACAAATTGTCTCTTGGGGATATTCTTATGTAAGGAGCAATTGTTTGTAAAAGAGAAATTGGGGTTTTAATTCTCAAAAAGAAATATACAGGTGCATATTTTTAACATAAAACACCATTATAGTAAAATACAATATGCATTTAGTAATCCTTACGTTTAGAGGCTTATAAATTGACCGAACAAAATTTCCTCCAAGATCCAAGACGGGTTTTCCATTGGAAATAAGTGTAGCAGATGCTACTTTCCCATTCAGCTCATATCTCCTATTCATTTGTCTAACTTGAAATATTTTCGTATTTTCAAAGATGGTAAAAATAACCCTTGAATTGTTTCCTGTACAACAAAAAGCAAAAATATAAAGCGATATATAAATCAAACTTAAAAATCAAATTTGAAGTAAATTAATTTAACACGAAAATATGCATTTCAACTTTAAAACTGTTAGCATAGTTTAAAGGTTAGAAATGTATCTTGCTCTTAAGTGTTAGTAAGCAAGAAAATGGCTCTGAAAACTGTGGTTTTCTTCAAAATACCCTGTACAAGATCTTTAGGAAGAATAATAGCCGTGTCAAAGGACGTGATGTTGATGCTATCCTCGGCATTAATCAGACCGATTGTTTTGTTGTCCAAAACCACATCAATACCCATATTCTTCAACTGGATACCTTTAAAAATATTGAAAGACATGGTTATACATACAAAATGTGCAAATTATTTAATGTAGAAAACGAAAATCTTCAAAAATATTGAAAGACATGGTTATACATAAAAAAAATTGTGCAAATAATTTATGTAAAAAAACGATAGCTGTTTTTTTACTAAACATACCAATCACAGGAGAGACTCCGGAAGTGACGTCAGTAACAGCCACAGCAAAAGATTTCTGGAAATTCCTGTACTCTGTGCCATTAAGGACCACGTTTCGAGTGACTGTCTCTACACTTTGCAAAATCCTGAACAAAAAAAATCAATTTCTTTAAAAATATATTTTTTTAAAAACAAAACACAAGTTTCTTCTCTGAAAGTCTTTGTTTTGTTGCATTTGCATGAACACGCTGAAAAAGGTAAATCCTGAACGGAAAATGTTATTTATATGGCAACTCAAATTTGGCAAATGGCAAATGTAAAGCTGTGTTTTGAGGCTTAGGAATTTGTCTGGCCATATTATAGGGAAGTAACTCATACTGTCCGTATAAAAAAGACTTGCTTATTTATCAGTTGCCATATTGTTTAAATAATACCTGGTAGTACTGCTGCCTAGATTGTGAGCATTCATCAGTATCTCTGCTGGTGCCTCAAGTATATTCGACAGCGTTTGTAATACAGAACCCGTAGTCTGCAAAGAGTGATACACCATAATTATAGGAGTTTGTCATTAATAATGTGTTGTCAAAGTTTGCAAGTTCATCATATGAATATGTACCTGTATTTAAACTGAAGCTCAAAGTAGTTCTTGAAATATTAAAGACATATTTAGCAAACCTGCTCAGATATCGATGAAATGCTTGCGATATTTTCTAGAACCATTGACGTGTAAACAACATCTTCAACAGTGAGATCCGAGGAATTTCTGGTGAGATTAGCGAGATCTGATGCTACTATCTCAACGTTGCTATTATTTGTAGGTACCTAATATGAAGCAAATATTTCACATAATAGCTTCAATTATTTCTTTTTCTTGACTCAAAATTCCAGACGAGTTAGGTTTTTTTTTAAACAACTCACTAAAAACTGTAAAATTATTTGCACTTCAAAAGGATATAACATTGAACTATTTTCATAAAGCTAAAAAGGAAAACCATGTACATGTATAATATATATTATACCTTTGACAGTTTCTTTAATGAGGTCATATTAGCGAATGAAGGATTCAGCAGAAACTGACAGTTGGGGTTTACTGTCACATTCCGGATTTTGGCTGGCTCCGCTGTTCGCGTATAACACAATCCTGACAGTAAAGGCTCGGAATCTGTCCATCAGGAATTTAAAATATGTGTACATGTAGATACATCAATTTCAAACACGTTCTATATATTAAAGAGATTCAAAACAGTTATGTACCTGTCAAGAAAGCAATAAAAAAGCATTTTCATTCACTTTTTATAGTTTCCAACAGAAGTTAAAAAGAAAGCAAATTACAGTAATTACGACGTAGTATTTTAAAAAATAAAGATGGCTATTATACCACACTTATCGCCACAAGACTGTACCTGTGATACAAAGCTCCTCGGAATATGTCATGGATCCATTACCAACAGGTACAAAGTTGTAAGTATACTGGAAATCAGGACTGTATTCAACGGTACAGTATTCTAAACGTAATGGAAACATTGTAAAACTGTACCTCTATAGTATGGAAATGGTATCGTGTAAAATATATATATAGCCTGAAGAATGTGGTTAGATTCTCTGAGAATGTTGAAGACGGGATTTATCGCGAATAACACAAAGTTTACATAGGGTTCACCCTGATAGACGATACTAATATTAAATAACAAATACTTTTTAAACACGTAAAAGGTGCCATTACTGTGGTTGAGATAAAAAAGGAGTTCTTTGCAATTGGTAGAATTAAATAAACACTATGTCTCCCGCGAAATATATGAAATCTATTTCTTTGGGCATCCATTCAGGCATCATCACAAAGTTGCCGATATGCTATTATAATATATGTACTATCATGTATTAAAAATACCAATACTTGAAAATCTAATAATTGATATGATTTTGATCAGACTTTTCTTTGACGTTGACGGGTAGGAAGTGTCAGAAAAGGGGACAATTTACCTTCGTTGCGAATTTCAAAGGTTTTGAAATCAACTGAAAGGCTTAGAATCTGTCGGCGTCTTCGTCTACTCTCAATTGGTCTGGTTCTTGCCGATATTGTGATATTATTCAAAAGATAATTCATTGCTTCTGCTGATTTCCATTCTTCATTCGGTCCCACAAAAAATAGTAAGAAATTTAGAGCATTTCTTTTTCTGAGCCTAGTTGAAAAAAAGGAGAAATTAATTTTGAAATTGGACTTTTTTCATTGGCGATGGATTTGTAAGTATTAAACTGTATAATAATACGGTCATATGAAAAATGTGTTATGTGATTTGATTTAATATTGTATCATAAAAACAATATTTAATTGTACCATATCATAAAATAAATAACAGTGTATTATATGATACAAAATCATATGGTAAAATTCTTTATTATACTTTCATGTTAAATACTGAAATCTGATTGGTTAAGACGCAGTTGACAATCCGTTCCCTTACCCTCAACGAAGATCAAGTTCTGTTTCTGAAGCTACCTCAGAGTCTATATATGACACATTAAAGTATCGGATGTACAGTTAACTGCAGCCTATTGGCTATGACTATACCATTGAGCCTTACTGTGACTATGTATTTGTTATGATCACCATTTACATCAAGCTCATAAAAGCTAACTAAACCTAAGTTGTAATATCACCAGTAATTTCTTAGCTATGACAATCAAAGTGAACGTCCAGATTCAGCATCGAAAGTCTGTTAATTACTTAAACGTCCCAAGATGCTCAATTTAAGCAAGTTTGGTGAAGTGAGGAAAAGTTATAATAAGATTTAGGGCCTGCTCTAAAACCTTTAACCCGACACCACTGCCTACGCTGAAGGTATAGCATAAGCTCCAACACCCCTCCCCCCCCCCCCTCCCCCGCTTCGACACAGTGGCCTTAAAATGGACAATAAAAACAACAAAATAACTTGTTCCTTGCTTGTTTCAACTATACTTTAAAATGTGTATCAGTCACTGTCAATTCGGTAAAGACTCGCATCAAATTGTTAAATTTTTGTTATACTCAACACAAATACATACGGTATACTAGTAACTCTTATGAAGCCTAACTTTCCTCCGCTGACTGGGCGTATGTCCCTACTGACGGAAAAGATCTTGGAACGAATTTCCCCTCTTAGTTGCCCCAAAAAAGAAAATTCCTGGATAGAACTGGACATGTAGGTTTCCACTAATGCGTCTGGTAACGAGATATTTCCATTTATAGAAACAGCTGCATGAAAAATCGACACCCTCTTATCTGTAACAGATAAAATAACGGTTAAAAAGACCCGTGGTTACAACAGCTACAAAATATTAAAAGAGCGAGGTCGACAAATCCTGGGGGGAAAAATCACCCCTTGAAGGGGTGCATCATTAAAAGTGCTTGTATCCACCATGTTTGAACACCCTCGCGGCCAATAATTATTGTCTATACTCATCCGCTAATCACGCTGAGCTACATCTACGCAGATATATAAACGAACTTAACAATTGACACTAGTTTTGACTCATTAAACTCTATTGTATCATATCAATATTAATAAAAAAAACAATTTCAAAAGTTCTCCTTTAATATACTAGTAGTATTTTTACCTATTTATACTTTAAATTTGCAAATCAACATACTGTAGAATTTGATGAAGATGTAGACATATAACAAGATAACTTGTTTACTCATAATATTTTATGTTTAATTAAGTATTTAAACAATTAAAAATCTGTTTTATTAAAGAAAGATATATACACAATGTCGTTTCAATAACCAGCGTCACTCGGTATTCCTGACGGGCGTGTGCTATTTTTTTTCGCACATGAAATTCATCTTACATTGCCGCAAAAAGAGTTGTTATATTTCCACAAAAATCATCAGTACTGATCAGATCTCAGCATTGCTTTTTCTCTATTTTAACGCAACAACAATCTTAACTGTACAGGCCTTGAATATGCATGTTTAAAGGAATTGTGAGCTCTGTATATCGCTAATAACTCAAATGGTGTTTAAATTTTGGATGACCATTTTAATTGCAATGGTTAAGCATATCATAGACATCGAATGGAAGAAAATAAGGACGGTGTCGTATAGTGCGTTGGTAATAGATAACCTTAACTTTGAATATAAAAAAGCGTTATCAATTCTCTCTCTCTCTCTCTCTCTCTCTCTCTCTCTCTCTCTCTCTCTCTCTCTCTCTCTCTTACCATTTGGAACGGCGTAAATAGTTCTGGATAGCACAAGTCCAACCCCTTTTCTTTGAATATCGCATCTGTATACCTCTGAATCCGTTGAAGCCGAAGATAAAAAGGATTCCTCGTCAGATAACTCTGGATTCCACTTCATTATTGCCCTCGAATAATTAGTTTTAAAAACAGTTAATAGATCTAAGATAGCGCCCCCTTTGTACACGGAATACGTGTCAGTTTCTAGGTGAGGTGCAGGAAATTTACACGTGAGATTTCCATCCAAACCTCCGCCATTTGTATTTAATTTTGGTTGTTGAAATTCTATTTGAAGTTCACTAGAAGAGTCTGTAATTATACAAAAAGATGTTATTTATATTTCATGAGATGAGCCAACTGGTTTTTTTCTAATTGTGATGTTAATGCATGTGCATTGCACAATCAGTGCTTGTATTTTGACTAATTTGTTAATTTGTAATGCATTTAAGGAGAAAACAAAGGAAAAAAGATAAATGTAGATGATTATATTTAAATGGAAAAAAATATGTTACTGTTGATTCATATGGTTATGAGAGTAGCGGTCATTGAGAGGTAAGTATTTCTTCGACAATGCGCGCATTCTTCATATTCGTATTTTTACATCCACTGACTATTGTCTATACTTCTATATCTTAAATAACGATGAACTACCAGGAGATGAATGTATCAAGTTCACATTCCATTAACTTGGATTTAACAGTTTAACAAAAAATCGGTTTTGTTAACAATTATTCGGTTGAAAAAATTACTCACACATCCTGTCCCTTTTGTTGGTTTGGCAGACGACACTCGCAGCAATGTCACAATTGGTTGTCTTATATATTTCCATGCTTTCTCTTAGACGTATAACGGAACATGAAACGGGTGATTCCACGTCAGAAAACCACACTGTAATGAATAAAACAATATATGTCATCAATATGAATTATTTTAGTCAGGTTGACTAATTAGGACCATTCTTCTATAGTTTAATTAAGAGGTTATGAATTAATTGCAAACAGCAACAACAAAAAAGCCACAGAAAACTTAACAAGTTTAATAACGTTAGTTGTTCATATATACACTCAACAAAACTATTTTTTGTGATTGAAATTAGTCTTTGGTGATAGTTTAAAGAGAAAACCACTTAACATGGCCAAAATGATCACTGAGAACACAGCATGAGCCGTTGTAGTTTTGGTATCTGCATTGTTTCTACAACAGATTGTACTCACCTTAAATTTGCTGTTTATTTTGTCCTCGGCATTGTTTTAAATATCAAGCAATCCGAATTGAAGGAAACGTTATTTTGATATATTTTTTTAAGCGTATTATCATTTTCATCGGCAACTTAAAACAATCTAAAAGTTCTGAACGAAACTCAACCAAACCGGAAGTGTTAGTGATATTAAGCAAAGGTCAAGGTATTGGATCGCAACGAGAGGTCAAGGTCAATGCATCGTTCTTAACAATTTGAAAGTAAAGTGGAAATCAGTCACCCTGACGGCAAGACAAATAAATGTGCTTATTTCATATAGGAAATACATTATACTGGGTGAACACTTAGAAGTTTTGTTGAGTGTATGTTGTGCCTTATACAGTAATGCTTATTCATTGATTCACACAAAAAGCAGCTTAAGATACATACCTGATGAATTGACAAGTGCTAAATGTACAAGAAGTCTCAGAGCCAATTGTTGATCCTTGACCAATTGCAGTTGCAAAAGTGTTCCCCCGTTTTGATTGCAGACTTCAATAGCATCCAATGGTTGTTTGGGATCTTTGGTCAATAAATAGCAAGAATCTACATCTTCTGCACCAATCCACTCTGACGGGCAAATATTTAGATCTGTGAAAAAAAAATTTTTTTTACATAAATTTCTTGCTAGTCTTGAAATGTAGTCTTTGAAATTGTGATTTGTAGGTGAAAATATGGTTGTAACTCTTGGATTTATGGTGGTCAGCAAAGCATCCATCAGACCAACCCAAGAATCCGTTTCTAAGTTTCAAAGGAAATAAAAACTTTTTTGTATAAGCTGTGAATTTTCAATTTATTTGAATGGTATTCTCCTATATAATAACAGAACCTTTCATTTCCGGAAAGGTTTAAATAGTGAAAAAAATTGCCCTGAACAACTTCTGAGAAATGCACGTCATCATTGTATTCAGGGGTTTCTTTTTTATCTTCTGGAAATCGAAATTGACATGTGATATTCGATCTGTAAATGTTTACTTGGTTTAAAGCTTAAAATATCGGCCTCCTTGTAACACAGAAATGGAAGGCGTTCGTTGCAATCTCTTATCTGTAGTTCTTGATATAAATTGTTGACCCCTATACAGAAAGGATTGCCATCTGTCCAAGCATCAGAAATATTGATCCTGAAAAAGAATTTCTGAATCAGTACTTTCACAAAATATACAGAATGTTTTAAGTATGATACATATGCCCAGTCAGGAAGAAAGTTTAAAAAAAAAACCACGATTCAATGATTATCAGAGTTATATGCTTGAAAAAAAAATTACGTGAAACAAAAATTCCTTGAATCCCAAATAGATTATTTTTTTTTAAATCCCAATATCAAGACTTTTGTATAAGAATAAGCAACCTAATTGATACACTTGAACCCAATGCGGACAATCAGCATAAAGAGACACTACAGCTCATTTTGCGCAAATTCCATGAAATGACCATTTTCCCGTAGCTCAAATGAATTTTCGTGCATAGTTCAAATTATGAACTTTGCAAAAATTAAGCTTTGTGAAATAAAATTTCAAAGTTTGAGTCGATATGATATAAATTCTGAATTCCTGAACATCTTTGACACGCAATCGCGAGCTTATTTTTGCAGTAAAAAGATTCAAAAACTTTCAGTGAATGCACAACTTCTATTCTTTTCTTGAACTGTGTTTTAAAAAAGAAGAAATAACCAAGATGAGGAAAATGAGATGTAGTGTCTCTTCATAGATGGTCAACAAAGAAATCAAGAGATCAACCTAATAACTTTATTTCTTTGGTCAGAAATCTTCATTTAGCGATGAAAAATGTCTTATATTTAAGCTTTAAATTTTGATTTAGCTACACTTTTATATAAAGCTCTCCTTCTAAAGGAGATTAATATGGTCTAAATTGGCCATCTTTATCCAGCCCCTTAACCAAAAAAAACCCTTTGGGAAACTATTGAAATGACCTTCAAATTTAATCAACATATGCATGTCATAAATATCAAGCGACAAAACAAATTTTCGTCTTACACCCGAATCATGGCAAACAAAAGTTGGCAAATCTTATGAAAATTAAGTAAATTCAAGCGAAACTTGACATCGATAAAGTGACATGTATATGCAAAATATCAGTTCAGTGTCTGTACGCGTGACAGCCCATAGACTACGCGACAGGAAGGGATGGAATAAAATTTATAAATATTTCAAATTTGAAAAAAATCTGACCTGGCAATTTTTGTCTACATCGCCCCAAACCTACCATTTGAATCTCCTTTGAGTGGAGTGTAAAATAAAATACATGTACTGATCGTTATGATTTGTTATGCCAATTAGTTACTTTTCAAGACATTACAAATGTCTGTGCTGCCTTTAATACTGGAGACCTTTTTGTTACTTAAAGACACTGAAATAAATTATTACTGGAAACTTAAGGTAATTTCTGATGTAATATATTGTAAAACTAGCGCTCGTGAATTCTCTTTTAAGACGATAATTTGCCTTAAACTTTTAAATGCATGTATGATATGTTTGGCCATAAGTAACAATTCGTCAAGAAAAAGTCTAAACATTTTAAAAGATTTGAACATTTTTTTATCAGACTTTCTAGAAATAGTTTATTCGCCGCGATGAATGGAATAAACCTTAAGACTTTATGATAATTACATGTACATATATTACCCTCTTCCGTAAGATAACACCGATATGTCCGGGTAAATGGGAGGGGCACCATCTGAGACCAGGCTGCCATACTCTTCATATCCCCCTGTCCAAACATCTAAAATACAGAGGAAATGTATATATTTTTCGATTTTATAGCCTTATGTGAGTAAAAGTTTAGTTATTTAATACAGAATTATTTATAAAGTGTTTTAAAGATTTTTTCTCATTTAGAAACGTTAAAGAGCAAAAATATGGGAGAATGTTTTCCCATGTACCTGTGCGAGGAAGATATGCAAAAGGGTCGGTTTCATTTCCATCGGCACTTAGTCTGATTACTACTGGAACCAAATAAGCTCTTTGCTGTCGACAAATTGTTTGGGCTTGGTAAAAAGAGACTCTTTGTTCAACTTTCTGGACACAGCGTTTTCTTTTAAAATCAGATCCAATTTCATAGAAAGTTTGCCAGTTTGGTGGACACACTTCTGCACTGGCCGTATAATATTCTTCTGCAACAGAACAAAACTCGCACAATGTCAATTTCATTAAGAAATAATTAAATGAAACGAACCTCTTAGAACCGACCAATCAGTGGATCCGTAGTGTCCAGTCGATCATATAAAACTCTTGGCTTTTGGTTAGTTTTTAAAAAAATTAATTTGTTGCTTTATATTACTAGTAGTTTCCTTTTTTTCGATTTTACAAAGAAAGATATGATTTAACTATTTCAGATGTCAGCAATATAATATTGACTCAACATTTAAAGCATGACATTAAATAATGATTTTGTAAATGATTTTAACTCTTACTTGATTTCTTGGATAACACGTAAACAGTTGCGGGCCCTGCAGTGCTTCCGGGGTACGCACTATTAGTTTGTATAATTTCGATAAAATATTCACCAGCATCGAAATCGGTCACATTTTTTATTGTCAGCGATGGTTGGCCGAGACTACCACCAGTATATTTAAAGAACAGTTCTCTGTTATTAATATCTATAGCTAAATCTGAATCTTTCTCCTTATGTTTCCAAGTGACCATGTAAGCTTCTGTCAGTGGAAAGCTTACATTGACTAAAATCGTGAGATCAGTTTCTGGAAACACATAGTAGACGTCTTGTAGCAGAGATACTGAGGGCAGTCTCAGTAATTGTTGTTGAGTCTCTGCAATTGAAAAAAAGGAGTTTTACAGTCATTTGGTCAAGTTTTTCTTTTGATTTCATTCAATTTACAACTTTCCACAATTCTTAATGAAGAAAAACATTGGATTCTTTAATCAGATAGCTTCACGTATGCTTGTAATTTGTGGCAAATGAAACTTAAATTATAGCACCCACCCCCCTTTTTTAATATAAATTCCTAGCATATAAATGGCGGGGATGATACGGACATACGACCAAAATTTGAGCGCGGTAAAAAGATAAACTATTTGGTCAATTTACTTTATACTTAACTGAAAGTTTACTCATAAGTTGACTTTTCATTGGAAAATTTTTTTTAAAGGAAATCATATGTTTGGAACATTCTCCCCGAGATTTCTTAAGCCACCTGCTGAGTAATTTTGGGACATGGATCTAGTTGTTTGTTTGTTTAAGATTGGCTATGTAAGTAAGTAAGTATACGGTTTATTATTGTGACATGTGTATTATAATTATGATAATCATAATTTTTTTTACAAATATGATTTAATGTAACTACACCAGGTCCAACTGACCTATAAGTCACTTTTAAACTTTCACATAATAAATAAAACCTGCGTGTTTAAGGAGTGAGATGGCTTTGTCGAGTGTTTTTGTCTTAAATTGTATAATTTTAAAATAAGATACCTGTAAGCAATTTGACGGGGGTGGTTACATATCAGATCAATAAACAAAGTAATGTATAATTGGTAATATTTTGACTTATGGTTAAAATCCAATTTTGTAAAATAAATTATACTGTTTTGCTTATCAAAGAATGGACTACTAGCTAGTATACAATAAAAAAATGCTTCTCAGTTTCAATTTCATTCAAGTATCATAAGTTACATATTCTGTCCTCAACCGATTTTCTCCTCTGTAGCGACCTGTTTCTATCCTCTTGGGGACTCAGCATTGCTAATTTTGATCTGATAGGTTTTGGGATATCTATGTAGCGCAAAGTATTTTTTGACTGTGTAACTGGCTATAAGAGGGATCGATGGTCGTGGCCATTTTTAGACTGTATTGATCTCCTTTAGAAGAAGCTCTATACCGGTATATAAAGATACAGAACAATACCCAAATTTAAAAGGCAGTATACATGTACAAGGATTTTTTCTTTACCAACTAATACTGTGGAATCATTTAAATTCGTTGGGGCCAATTTTCGCGGATTCCTTAAATTTTACTGGTTCATGGGGACGTAATTTCGTGTATTCTCTTATACCAACAGAAGGAAATATGACTTTAAAACTCTAATTTATTAATTCGTGGAGGATGTTAATTCGTGGATGAGAGGTACCCATGAATTCCACGAAAATTGAGCCATCACGAAATCTAATGATTCCACTGTAGTTTATAGCTAAATTAAACAAATCATTTCTTAATATTTTAGGAGGATCTAAGGGTTAATTTGTTAACCATTCAGCCTCCTTAAAGAGAATATACATGTACGTTTGTCCGAAGTTTTGGTTGGTACGCCTTGAAGATTGTTGAGCCATTCGGTTTCGTTAATATTTGCGAATTAATTCGTAATCGCCATTTTCTGAATCCCGGCCCAGGCGTCAACATTATTCAACATGATTGTGCTGCATGTCATTTTCTGAGTGAGGAATTAAGGGGGATATGCGGCCATCTTGTACATTGTAAACATTTTTTGAACTGACTTGTTTCTGCCCAAAATTGTTGTCAAAAGATAAAAAGCAATAAATACTAGTATTAAACCTCAATATAATTATTTTATATAACGCGTCAACTGATTGGTCTAGAAAGTCACGTGACAGGGCGAACAAAACGTTGTGTCTCCCAGGGAATAAATATCATGTCTCACCTCTTCGGAAATCTCGGGGTTTTTCATTCCAGAGGTACGAAAAATCCGATATAAGCATACGATGTAGACAACTATGATTAAATATTAATGATAATAAACATAGGAATATCCAGTGGAAAAAAATTATTTTTATTTATACAGGATCTACATGTATTATACTATATTGTCCAGATAGTTTTTATTATGACTCCATTAAGCTGATTTTATCATACCTATTGTTCCTCATGTGATCGATGTGGCCCATGGGCCTCTTGTTTTGATTGGAATTGGTAAGCAACAAATGTTTCCCATAAAACCTTATTTATCTTTTTTATAGACTATTACAAAAATATGGAGCACAGACCCACTCTATAAAAGAAAAGGTATTGAACTGTTTGGAGGTTTTGATAGGCATACTCCAGTTTAAATTAACATATTCCAAATATATTTAAAGGTTACAAATCGATGTTATGTTAAATATACTTGTAATCATGTACATTGTTTTCAATGATTTTTTTAAAATTATCAGATCTGTTGATTTTGTAATTTTTCATTATCTTATCCATCTTTATGTTCATTTTACACTCCTTATCCATCCATCTACTTTAGTGGAATTGAAGGGTCCGAGAACTTGCCTTTTAAGATTAGGCAAATGAATGTTTGTATCAAATATTAACAAAAACGTTTTGTGCAGTATTAATTTTTTGTAATATAATGTTTTCAATTTCAAGACTTTATAGGGGAGCTCGTCAATTCCTGCAGATTTACCGGCCTTGGATTTGTATACGACACAACATACTTCATTTATATATGTCTTCAGATCAGCGTTTGACTGGTTAAATCAATGTGTCCAACATGTGACGTTTTAAGTGATCTTCATTGATTCATAATTTTAAAGATTGGCTGGTTTTAAAATTTATCTTTCCAATAAAATATTCTTACTTATACGAGACATCACTTTTCATTACATATCAACTCTCAATGGACTAAATAATTTTATTTTATACACAAGTACGCGATGGCCTTGATTAAATCCAATGCTGTATTCACAAACTACATTTTGATTTGATTGAGAATTCCGGCCGTTTCAATTAAAATAATTGAAAATCTTATTGATTCACGAGTGTCCCATCTCTTTCAAGGTATATTCCGCATGGCCTACATCTACATGAAAGTACATGTAATTCTTCACTTATTTGTAATAATACGGAGCGAAAAATAAGGAATAACGTGTAGTCTAAATGCGGAATAACGATGGCGCTATACGGCGTAAATCAGGGGCATAGTATCGCAAACAGGGCATTATGGCATACTATACTCGCATATCAAAATTAAGGGTTATCTAACGTGTCGCAAATTCAAACTTGAATTACGATCTTTAAGTATACATATTATAATACGGCGGCGTGGAAGGGTCAGATGAAAAAAAAATCTTATTTTTTAGGACAAATAAGTTATTTGTTCGGACGAATTACGATTTGTTTGGACAAAAAGGGATTTGTTCTGACTAATTAGTTATTTGTTCGGGCGAATTAGCTATTTGTTCGGACGAACTAGGATTTGTTCGGACAAATTAGCTATTTGTTCGGACGAATAAGTTATTTGTTCGGACAAATTAGCTATTTGTTCGGACGAACAAGTTATTTGGCAAACGAATTATGATTTGTTCGGACGAATAAGTTATTTGTTCGTACGATGAAGTTATTTGTTCGGACGAATAAGTTATTTATTCGGACGAATTAGGATTTGTTCAGACGAATAAGTTATTTGTTCCGACGAATTAGGATTTATTCGGACGAATTAGCTATATGTTCGGATGAATAAGATATTTGGGTTGAATAGGTTAATTATTATAGAGAGAGAGAGAGAGAGAGAGAGAGAGAGAGAGAGAGAGAGAGAGAGAGAGAGAGAGAGAGAGAGAGCTCTTTCATAATCATGGTTACGCAGATGTGAAAAGTCTTAACCAGTTTGCGAAATCATGCGCAAATCCAGGAAATTTTCCCCAATGAGGGGGGGGGGGCTGAAAGAAAATTTTGTTTGCCCTGACCCCATTTAGATTTAAGTAACTAAAAAAAAAGATATTACATTACAAACAAGCATATTCTGAGAGTATTGCATAAGCATTACACGTCCCCTACCTGTTTGTATTATTTTATGAAAACTTCGAAGCATACAACTATTTCAGAACTATTATAAACGAGATGTTATGCTAGTTTAATAAGAAATAAAAGAACAAAGGAAATTCAAACTATACAGTACAGTTGATGTCGAAATTAAATACAAAGTGCGTAAAATAATTTTTATATTTTATCTCCTGTAATATCGCCAAGCCCATTAATTATTCGATGGTAGAAATTCACGAATATAATGCACTGTTATGCACAACATCATTTATTACCGTCGTCTGTACCCGAATCAAACCAAACTGCTTGATCCGATTTTTTGGCTGTTACAGTATCAAATAATTTTCCATACAAACCAATTATCTTAGAAAGTTATGGACCTTCTTCTATTTACACCAGCAGAATCGGCCTCCTTTCAAAGTTTGAAAAATTCAAAGTAAACAAAATTTGACCCCCCCCCCTTTCCTCCGATCTGACATACACGTTCACTCGAACATTCAATTATTTATATTTGTCATTAAAATCTTCCTCTTTAAAAATACGAAAAAATCTCAAAGGTGTCCTCTGTAAAAAAAAATATTGATCAGTATTTTAGTAATACATAAATGTATATATGCAGATTGAATGTTTTCAACAATCATAATTTAATCTGATAGATTAAAAATAATTTCTTTTTGGGCAAACAAAAAAAACCCACCGAATACTTCATGAGAATGTTTAGAGAAGGAAACCGTTTGGCTTCGTCCCCCGAATGATTGGGGTTATTCAGCATCGATTGTAAACAAAGCAAACTTCAGAAATATTGGCGAACAAAACGTACACAAGTTTATTTTTAATTTGCCTGAACATTACGACCTTTATTTATAGCGATGTCAAGGTCGTAATACAACTATTCGTCAGTCACTCGGGTTAGTAAGTGTGGCAATGCTTGCCCATTTTGAAGTCCGAATTTCCTTCCGCTTTACAAGAAGCTATTACCGGTGGAAGATTGTTCCGTACAAAAACAAATAATAGCCTTTTTTAAAGAAACCTTTGTTTAACGACAAAGGGTGGGTTTTATCGCATTGATTTGTCTGGATATATCTGATGTTTTACAGAAAAAGAGTAACTGTTCGGAAAAAAACCCCACTTTGTTTCGTAATAGATATCCTGCTCATTTAAATATCAACTAGTTCTCTTTCTTCATTTTTATTTGGCTGATGATTAATGTGGCGTGTTTACAATCTCCGAAAGAGGATATAATGAACAAATAAATGAATGAATGCTAGCTCACCAGTTAGTCCCTGCATGAGAAACAACACACAAATTAAGGTCTTCATTGTTCTGAAAATAAAGATTCTGAAATATATTGTTTATAAACATATAATATCGAAAGGGCACGAATAAATATAGTTATATGTTAACACTACTTGAGTATTTGATTTTTTTTTGTTCTTTTTTCGGGGGGGGGGGGGGCAAAAGTATTATTTTAAGAACTGTTTCTATATATATAAATTATATCAGTCCGGCCCAAGTAAAAGACTGTGGGTATATTAACAGATAAGCAAATATCTATCAATTGATGTGACATCATCATTCAGTCATCGAATTAGTCAATTAAAAATATTTTGTTTTACGACATTAAAATCGGCATTGTTTCGATCGACGTTCATCAACCATCCTTACTTGTACATACGTAACATAAATAATTTAAAAAAAATTATACATGAACTTTCAAAGTGTTGGTGTACTGGCAGTCAAAATCTTATGAGGCATTTTTTTTCTCTCATGACATACTTGTGTTTGAGACAACTTTACAGATTACTTATTTCTGTTCAAATAGGCGTACACAAGGGTCGTTGTCAAACTTCGACGTTCAGCGACTTTATCGAAGTGACCGGGGGATAGAAGGAACGACGCGATCTCCGGTTTTAATTACCTCAATTTCATTCAAGTCGGAGAATTCGCTTGTCCATTTAGATTTTTACATTTTCAAGGTATTTTTCAAAACAAATATAAGATAAATTGACGGTCAGTGGGTGTTATGTAATTAATATAAAATTTTGTCGACATATTGTTACACGATACACAAACTTGCATGATGGATTTTTACTACTACGACACCACGTGCATATGCTGTATTAAATACACAAGGTATAAAGTTTATCTATTATATATACAGATCTAGATCGATGCACCATATGAAATCGCTTCAATGACAATTCTTTAAAAAAAAAGAAAGGAATTGACGTAATAGTAATAACAATTTAAGGAAATGATTAATTCGCCTACCCTTCTCATCCAAATGTCTTCATACCTTTTGATTTGTAAAATTAAATAAACAACCAAATAGGTCAATTGTTGAAGGAAGTGCGCATGCCCTCTCCACTCTTGTCAACTGATGCATGCACTGTCCCCAAGCGCACCCACTCATTAGAGAAAATGTCGGTAGGTTACACCAATCGCTACGTCTATAAAATTAAAACCGGATTGGTGCATCAGTATGTACATATGTGTATGCGTCCGAATTTTGACAAGCAGAAGAAGAAGAAGAAGAAGAAGAAGAAAACCAGCTTCCCAAAATCATGAAAATTCGAATCCGTGTTGGGGGGGGGGGGTGGGGGGGTGGGGTGGGGATTAACTTTAATTACTCCTTTCATATCCTTATTTTAACTTCAAATGTTTACATGGCCAAAAATAAGTGGGGGGGGGGGGGCAACTCTATGATAATTCACTTTTTATGTAAATTTTTAAAAAGTGTTTGCTTCGACAACAGGGGGGTCCACCCCCTCCGATCCGATGCTACATTGTACGTGCCTGTCATACATAGTAAAGTGTGAAATTTAAAGGCAAACTATTTTAATACGCGTTAAAAACGGGTGTAAATACTATACTACATGAATATGCATGTAATAGCAATTTCTTAACGTATACGTTTATTACCAGTATTTCTAAACGCAGTTGTATAACTGCGTTTCACAAATTATAACATGTTGTGAATGATGTACATGTAGGCCGACATGAATTTTATACAATGTCATAAAGTCATTTTAGAAATAATTTAATATGTATATAATGTGATGGTTTCGCTGTTAAGGTGGCTCACTAAACCTTGAATTATTTTCTCAAATCAGCAGAAAATTACTTGATTATGATGGATATCATAATGGGTAAGAAGTATTTAAGTCAAATAGGCAAAAGAAATGTGCAATTTTGGTTAAAAAATTACATTTTCGAAAATTTAATTCCGTAAAATGAACAAAAGCTCCAGGCGGATTCGAACTCATGATCTGCAGTTCAGAAGCTTAATTAACAAAACATCTAAATCGCCATCTTACGTAGTCTTACTACATGACGTAGTGTCTTAAAAAAGTATAAGTACCTTAAGAATATTTTAAAGAAGAAAAATTTACCTTTGTGCATTTTTAAGTATCGCAACCTTTTTACAATAGTTATATGTAAATGTTTTCCTTCCGAATAACCTTTTGAACTAAAGGGAGTGGTGTATTTCTAATTTACTCATACTGATGCGCATTAGAGATTACACGTATATGAAGTGTTCTGTGTGTTGTAGTAGACCTTAAATGCCATTCGCGGATATTATCTATTCATGAGCATTTAATGAAATGGCCTTCAGTTACACACTCTCTCTCTCTCTCTCTCTCTCTCTCTCTCTCTCTCTCTCTCTCTCTCTCTCTCTCAGGCTTTTGTAGAAATATGTACGAATTAGGTTTTAAAGATCTGAATCGAAGCCAGTAAAATTAATGTGTATTATCTAATATATAGGTCGCGGCTCCATTCGACGGTGTTTAATAGAAGAAGCTGTAGGATTTATAACACTTATTAAAAATGTGGAGATTTCTTCTCCCACCTGAGCAAAAGTACGCCTTTTTACACCTGAATGATAACACGTATAATAATGCTAAATTTAACTTCAGCTTTGAAAGGTTTGTACCTTCAATAAAAAGTAGGAATATCATTTAAAACTATACAAAGTAAATAGATTCATTTAATTTGATGTGGATGTAAATTTAGAAAATCGAGAATACTTATAGATCTGCTTGTTATTGGTGCAAATATAAATGAAATCCATATAAAATATTGAAACATTCCATATACATGTTAACAATTTTCATACTTTATTAGCGATCCTAATTAGAATTAAAGGGCAGCTGAGGCAAAATACAAATCAAATAACCATTGTTCATTTCAAAACCAATTTACTAATTTCATCATGAATTTGGCTAAACTTGTTTCAGGAAAACAAAAAAGAAATTCCATCAGAAACACCTTTATAGGTGAATTCCGTAAACTCCCCTCCCCATCGTCTGATCACCGTGAACCCGGATCTCCATCAGTGATCGTCAGGTAAAATACATGCAGGTTGCTTATTAACTTCCGGGAAAGAGACATGCTTTTTTATTTGACGTTTCATTCGGATATGAAGGTATGGAGAGCGTTACAGGAAAAAAAATAGCCCGCGTAAGTGAATACCAAATAATAACATATCCAAAAAGAGTTCGATGAGTCATATTGTGTAGCATAAAACTCTTATTAATTAATCTGCCTGCACGCACGTTCATCAGAAAAGATTTAAAGGGGTATGGTCACAGTTTTAATCAGAAATTATTTTTCCGATGTTTACAATGCTTCAGTGAAACATTTTTAATAGGCAACTAAAATTTGCGCGTCATTCGTTGAGTTATAATCAAGTTATTGAGTTAACAATTCTTTGCCATTTGAACAAAGCTTTTGTTTACATTTTGAATGTTGAAGTGAAAATTCGACTGACTTTCATCATCTTCATTTAAACAGATTTACATTTTACTATAAACTTCATCTCATCTGAAACACACACTCAGGATTGATTACCTTAAAGAAGATGGGGGAACAAGATAGCGCAAATGCCCATTTGGTTTAGTCGTAAAATACAATTTCAAATTTAATTTTTTTTCAACTAAATATACTAGATAATGTTATAATACATGTTTACAAAAGTACAATTCCTAAATATATTTAGT
This sequence comes from Magallana ariakensis, assembly GCA_020458035.1. Taxonomy (NCBI): domain Eukaryota; kingdom Metazoa; phylum Mollusca; class Bivalvia; order Ostreida; family Ostreidae; genus Magallana; species Magallana ariakensis. Next base: position 23,016,018 of record CM035815.1, on the reverse strand, counting down.
TTTGAATATTTTAACAAACGGTAAGAAAAAAAAATAAATTCTAAAGTTTTGATAGTATCGAACCCACAACCTAAAAACCCTAGCTTTATAATGTTACCTAATGTCTGCTGCTCTAACCACTGAGCCATTTCAGTCACAACAAAACTCCATTGTTAAATGCTATATGCGACTTCAACCACGAATTTACAGACTTGTATTATTTTTCTAAAACGTTCAATTGCTGTGATACAAAATGACATTTTTAAAGTATAGTGGGTCATCTCTCCACGTTTTCGTTGATTGAAATCGGTTTGATTTCCTTTAAACCTTATATAGACTATGAAAAAAATATGGAGCTCAGACCCACTCTATAAAAGAAAAGGCATTGAGGTTCTAAAAATGACACTATTTGGAGGTTTTGGCACGCATACGCCAGTTTGAATCAACCTATTCCAAATATTTAACGTATTTAAGGGTTATAAATCGATGTTATGGTAAATATACATTGTTTTCAATAATGTAGAAAGAAATTATGAGATTTGTTGATATTTTAATTTTGTAGTACCTTATCTATCCTCATATAGGCAGTTTACACGCCTTATTCACCTATCTTCTTTAAATTCCCATTCGAGTTATATCATACTTAATGCACAAAACAGACATATTTAGTAGATATGTTACATTAAAAGTTTAAAATCAAAGATTTCTAAACTTATCTATAACAATCTAGATTGTTAAATCTGGCATTAATGCTGTCACACTTTATAAATAACATTGTAGTTAAACTATAAATTTCACTCCATCATCTTACGCAACTCTATTCTAGAATTCATGATCACTTTAGGCTCCGTAAATTTTAATGACAATGATTTATTTAAAACACTACTCTGTAACTTTCCCCGACAATGTGCTCGCTTTCAGGATAAGACAAATCAAACTTTCACGCTGACATTTTATATATGTATTTAAAAAATTTAAAACAGTGACATATAGGTCCGATGGGCCGGGTGTAACAATAATATTTTATATTTCAATGTGTATAATATTATGGTCAATTGAAACACATGTCACTATAATAAATGAATTACTACTACTACTACTACATTTCCATTTCTTTAAGTCTCTGATTCTCTTTTTAATTTATTTTTTATATTTCAACTTATATGTAGTAGTAACACTTGATAATGTAATTTACATATATCGGTTGTTCAAGGGAAAGTTGCATATTTTAGATAAGGTTTAGTTTCTGTCTCCTTTATTTTAAACAAGTTTTAGATCTAAAAATAACCATATCATACAGATATTGGGAAACCCTTAGCTAACGATCGAAGAAGTAAAATATCATACATGCATTTCTATTATGGCATCTATATGACAGGGTTTTTTTTTAACTTAATTGATGAATATGATTTCATCTATCTTTCAGCAGATATATAAAGCTCTATTCGTAACTTTAGATTAGGGGTTGTAAAAGTACTTAAACCCGCAGGCAGTCCTTTAAGAATATCAAACAATTTATGAATGAAATTATCTGCCACCATTCAAAGATATTTGTATATGCAATGAAAGTTTGTAAAAGTACATGTTATATTACGTGTGAATAGGTTTTTCTTTATTTTTTTTTCAATTAAAAGTTCCTTATCTAATTCGTTTTTTTTTTGTTTTTTTTTGTATTTTAGATAATAATCAGTCCACGAGCACTGAGGTGCCGGTGGATACTTTTCGGACATTTAGATTATGCCCTTAATTTAGACCTTTTGAAATTTGAAGAAAAAATTATCATGTTAATAGGTATCAAAATAACTGTTCAGTACATGTACCACCGTAGACAAGTTTCCACTATTTAATTACTGAACACATTTTGTCTGGCGTCCGTTTGTCTAGTAACATTTTTAAATTTCCAATGCAAATGGCATGGAGAGAAATCCAAACACTTTGTTTTTAATGGGGGTATAGATTTTTTCAATCTTTCAAGATCTACTGTACCAAGAATGCCAGACAGGGAATTAATATTTCCTCTTCAACTTTTTGCCATATTTATAACGGTAGAATAAGATATTCTTTTGACAAGAGAGATGCATAACAAAACTGTATGCTATTGAACAGCATGAATGTAGACATAGCGAAAGCAAAAAAACATATTGTATTAGTGGGAGTTGAACTCCCAAAATAATTTTAGTATACTCGTTAACTCTGTAAACAATATAACGTCCTCATCTATGTTTCTTCGTACTGCAGCAACAGGTTTTACTTACTCTCTCTCTCTCTCTCTCTCTCTCTCTCTCTCTCTCTCTCTCTCTCTCTCTCTCATTCCATTTTACAAGACGACTACCGTGTGAATGATTTTTCTTGTACATTTATTCATATTCTTTGTCTTCCAATTATAAGTTAAGTGCAACTTTTGCAAAAACATCTGGATGCACATGTATGTCGCAGCACATTATTTTTTTTTCGTGACGCTTTTTTAAAGAGACAACCTGACAACTAAGTTTTCGCTATAGTTTGATTTTATTTTTTTATTTTTGTTTACTGATATTTTACTATACGATGGTTTAAAGTGCCACCTTACAAAATACCAATTATATTGTCACCATATACCCTTGAGTCGAGACTGATTTTTTTTTTATTAAACCATCAGGAATCAGAGGATTTTTTCTTAATTCTTAAAGATGAATTTCAAATCCGTTGTATGATTTTCTTTTTCGCAAAATAAAAACTTATTTTTAGAAATAAGAGGCATACAGTGTTCAAACCTCTGCATCTTTTCAGTTCAAAAAATTTAAAACACGAAATTTACTGGAAAGTATGAATATTATTGTTTAAAATTACGAATTGGTAGCTTAACTTACATGTACATATGTTGTCCACCCTCCTGTTCCACGTGCGTATATGTTTGGAATTTATTATGAGCTGTTTCAAATGAATAGAGAATGAACAAATTTAATTTCCTTTGAGAACAATTCAGTTCAGTAAAAACAACAAATGTACATGTACCTGTAGTGGTCCTAGATAATTGGTTCTCCTCACCTGTCATCTTAATACTGTTAAAATTACTTACGGGTATGTAACGATCAAAGGGCAATTGATTGGTTAGGTATTTTTGTAGGAATTTACTCAGAGGCCAGGAGTCATGACCTCATCTAACCATTTACACAATCCTGTTACATAATTTTAATGTGATATAAACTGTTGAGTTTCTATTGTGCATTTGACGCCCTTATAACACTTATCTGAATTCAAATTTCTGCTCGATTGAAACTAAACGTTGAAGCACTGATTATACTTAAAATTGGTCAATTTAACCAAAGAGTAAATATCAGAAGTAGACTCATTTTTAACGAAACACTTTCAATTAATTAAGATCTAGAGTTTGAAGAACGAAAATTAAGCCGTTATGCCACTGCATATAAAATGATTCGGCATCGACGGCCTAGTTTACATTACAGCCCGAGTGTTGATCGGGTTACTGTACACCACATGTGTTGATTGAGTAACAGTACAACCTATGTGTGTGAAAAAAAATAAATCACTCGCTGTGGCCTTCAACTCAACATTCAGGTATATCGACGACGTATTATCAATTAAGAATAATTTATTGTTACTTCCATACCTACGTCGACTCGATATATCCTAGTGAACTTGAAATAAAAGATACCACAGAGTTTGCGTCATCTGTTTGATATTTGGATATTTTACTGGAAATGGACATTGATGGTAACCTAACAACAAAACTTAATGATAAACGTGATTACTTCAATTTCTCTATAGTCAACATTCCTTACTTATGTTGCAATATACCTTCATCTCCTGCATATGTTGTTTTTGTCCGCAAGGCATGCTCTTCGTATGAACAGTTTCTAAGGCGAGGCAAGCTACTGACAAAAAGTTGATAAAACAGGACTATATTTTTGAATGTTAAGAGTTATCGACGTTTAGACATAGATATCTTGGGGATAAATACTGTTCAGCACCAAATACTATAAAGTTCTTGCAATAATGTTACAAAAATTTGGAAAAAAATATGTTACTTCATAATCAAAATTTACAGTCTGATATAACAGTCTGTCCTCCACAATTCTACGTTTTCCTATTTTCATTGTATATATTGTATATTTATGCTTATTTATTTTTTTTTACGACCTATCTATTCATTTATAAAATGTACCTCTGACTTTTGAACTGTATATCCTGACTGACCTCATGTACCATTTCATGGTTTGAGCGAATAAACTGAATTGAGTTGAATAATGGTCGATACAACGACATTGTCAGCAAATACAATCTTCTACTGAGTCGCATAATTGTGTACGGAGTTTTCCGGCAGGTGTGACCGGTCAGCAAAGGATGCTCACTCCTCCATGGCACCTGATCCTACCTCTATTTTTTTTAAGAGGTCCGTGTTCGCTCTACTCATGTTTTGTAATTTTCCTTTGGACTTTTGAATTTGAACACTTCGTTATCACCACATGTCATTTTTTTAAATAGGGTAACTGTACAGCCTGAATATTGATCGGGTAACAGTACTGCACAAGCGTTGATCGGGTAACTGTATAGCCTGGGTGTTGATCAGGTATCTAGGTTTTGATAGGTTAGGTACGTATCAATCTAAGTGTTGAAAGGCGGGTAACTAAACAGCCGTAGTGTTGATCGGGTAACTGAACAGCCTGGGAGTTGATCGGGTTACTGAACAGACTGGGTGTTCATCGGGTAACTGTACACCCAAAGTATTGATCGGGTAACTGTACACCACATATGTCGGGTAACTGTACACCACATATGTCGGGTATATAACTGTAAACAACATATGTCGGGTAGAGTGTTTATCGGGTAACTGTACACCATAATTGTTGTTTGGGTAACTGAACGTTGCTGATCGGGTTACTGTACACTACACTTGCTCATCGGGTAGCTGTACACCACATGTGTTGATCGGGTATTACTTTTCTCCTATAGGAAATATTATTCCTATAGGATTTTCTTAAATATTTCCTGTAGGAAAATTATTTTCCCATAGGTATTATTATTTTCCTATGGGATATTAATTTTTAAATGTATATATCTCACCTGTCAGGTGAGACACACACACATAAAACCCAAAGACTAAGTGGTTATATACTCTCTGGACAATTGTCTTTTATTTGGTATATATGGATTTTTACGAAACTGCATCTTAAGCGGGTGCAAAAATGCCACCTTGGCACTGGCATAATATATCCAGCACTGTGTTTTATCTTTAGCTTAAATGTGAATTTGGCTTGCTATAGTTATGATCAGCAAAATTTATTTTAAATAATTATGCATGTTATTTAATAACTTCAAGTGCTTATGTAAATATAGCATAAAAACCAATATTGACTCGTAAAGTGTTACAAATGGATGCAAATTGAAAGTGGATGGGGATATACCTTCAAAAATCTTGTCAAGCAAAAAAAGGTCTATGGTTATGTATGACCTTGCAAAAAAAGTGTGTGTGTGGGGGGGGGGGGGGGAGGAGGCGCCGGTTCCGACGCCTATGAAATGTTATTAGACTGAATGAGTTGGGTATGTGTAATTATATTTCATCGGGTTCGTTATTTTATATATTTAGCTCTATTTTCGTTTTTAATTTATCCAAATGTAATGTTAACTTTACGGTTTGTAACAAACAGGATATTGTATGTTGAGCTGTGAGTATGGTAAGCAAACATGACTTAGAAAGAATAACTAGTGTTGTTTTATACCTTGAAATTGATAAAATTGAAATGCATGGTCAGTTGTTCACACCCTTGGACAGCTGTTAAAGGTGGAAAAGTTATTTGAAGTAATATATAATGTACTACAATGATTTGATATATCAATAGGATTTCTCTAGGCTTAGTTTTATCGAATATTCATGACTGCAAATCCCAATGGAGAAGATTCCAATCACATCGCAGCCAGGAATCGAAGCACTTCCACCAGGATTGAAAGATCTAGAATCACTTGATGAAATCACTGTCCATCAACACTTGGAGGCTGGGGACAGTATGTACATGTAATGGATCTTTAAAAAAATGGAACACAATGCTATCTAAACTGTCACCAAGTTAGGTGAATTCAGCATCCATAACAGAGAGTAGCATGCAGTAGAAAAATAAAAATATTATTTAGTGAAGATAAGTACCGGTAGATTAATTTGATAAAAATCCAAACTTTTTGTAGTGTGTTTCCAAAGACCAAGTCGATACAGTGTGTATGGGAAAGAAGATGATTCAATTTTATATGCCCAAGAAGGTAAATGAAACAAAAAACACAAAAGAGATAAATATTGAGTTTTGATTATTCCTAATTTTTATGTCCTGGTAATTTATTCAAGTAAATATTGCTTCCTGGTTTGCAGGTAATTTGAAGATTAAATATTCTTCTTTGATACATTGCAATTTGCAATTCTGTTATAGTAACAATAGTTTAACAATTGTAAAATTCCATTTAGTTTCAGAATGTTATGCACGGCAGTGTTTAGGAGCAATGAGAGCCTTTGTTCTGAAGTTCAGCAATCAGGAGGGTCAGGACCTGATTCGGCTGCGGCGTCCCCTGCGGTGTCCTTGTGGTATTTGCTGGTGGTGGTGCTGCTGTGTGCAGGAACTCAGTATAGAGAGTCCACCAGGGGAGGAGATCGGGGTCATCATGGAGGAGTGAGTGGCATCATGCCTTGGGGCCATTTAATTAGCCCATATGGCAGGGCCATAAAACTTTGATGATACATGTATCACTTTTATAATCTCAGTCTCATTATTAACAGGAGTATATTCATGTAGCTGAAAGTTAGTACCCATAAAACCAGTCTACAATAGTAGACGTGCTCACTTTTGATTACATTCTCACATCTGCAAAAGGAATAGTTTAAAAGTGAGATTGAGATCAAAAGTAAGCTTGTTTAGGTACCGGTACATGTATTATAGCCTACCCTTACAAACTTGGTATTAAAGTATCTAAAAAATGAAATTGGAATAACAGAAAATATGCATAAATACTACCTGTATTTTGAAATTTCATTTAGATTTGTTTTAAATCATTGTTTATAAAGTAAGGTTTAACTCAACTTGTATCTTTTAAGTATCTTTATATCAATGTCTCTTTTTCAGACGTTGTTGTTGCCCTGTGTACAAAATCATAGATGAAAACGAATCTGTGGTCTTCAGAATCGGGTTCTCCTGCTGTTTGTGCAAGCTATGCTCGGATGTTGTCATTCCTGTATGTTAATTTTGTCGGCAATTTGACTGGAATGAAAAAATTCAAAATAATTGTGAAATGATTGAGTGTATTGTTTTTTACTTGTAGATCTATGATGGGAGAGGGGAACAACTGCTGGCAGAAATCAAGAAATCCTCAGCTGGTGACTGGGGTGATTACTGTGGATCTCACAACAATTTTATCATATCATGTGAGTTTCGTTAAATTTTAAAACTGATTTTTAAAGAATGAATGTACACAAGTCATTTTATGGGAAAATGATGGTTTCATATGAATTTAACTTCAAAATACAACCTTTCCCTTTTTTTCAAGAAATCTTATTTGCAGAAAAAATTGTTCAGGACATGGCAATACAGCAAAACTCGAATATAACGAACACGGATATAGCAATTAAATTTACGGCTATAACAAATTTTTATTCATTTTCCGGCAAAATTCTTATCTAAACCTATAGAAAATTGCCTTATATAACGAACACAACTATAACAAAGTAATTTTAAAACCCCCCACTGGCAAAATTTTAACGTTTTTTGTCATTCATATAACAAATTTTTTCCTTTACAAATTTCATTGAAGATATATGAAATTTTAAGATGCCTATCTTAAATATTTTTTTTTCAAATATAATACAGTAAATATAAAAAAATAAATGAAAAGGTTATATTAATATATTTTGTAAATGGCGTTAAAATTGATTTTATTATAACTTACTATAGTTTGAAGTACTTTCAGCTGACCATTTTATAACAAATTTGCTATAAGATTTTTTACTAATTCGCTATAAACGTATAACGAATTACGGTCAAACAAAGTTTTTTCTAGGTTCCTCGTTAGAGATAAACGAGATTTGCTGTACATGTATTGGAGGTAAAAGCAGACATTTAAATCATATGGGTTAAACTTGTATGTAAGATCTATTCAAAATCAAAATGCATTTCACTTTTGACTTATATGAACACTGATTGTCTGTGTATTTTACCAGGTAATTCTAACAAGTAGAACTTAGCTTACTTTTTGCATAAGCATCATTTTGCAAATAAAGAAAGATAACTCCTGACAGGTTATCTTCATAAATCTGTTTTATAATTTTCTTTCAGATCTTCAGCCGCTGAGGGTACAAGACAAAATTCTTCTCCTGGGCGCCTCGTTTTTGATTGACTTCAACTTCTTTGAGAAACAGCAGCGTTCTTGCTGCTAGCTCTACTTGGCATTTTGTGTCTGTAGTTCATGTTAATAAGCCTTATGGTCATCTTTTATTTCAAAAGAGAATGGCCTCTTGTTTTAATTAAGATACAATCAATTTTCAGTTTTATGGGACAAGATCAAGGTCCCAGCCTTGTTATTTATAATGTATATTTTTCACTTATGATTGATAAAGAAATCTTTTTACATGTATTATATATTTTGTGTAGCTTTTCTATATATTGATTTTATACCGATTTCATATTCACAGGTATTTTTCTGTTACTTGTTATCATTATATACCTTCTTTGTTTTGAATACAGTTGATTAATTTTACTTTTATTAAAGAAATATTCAGATACTTTATGAATTATTCTAAATATAACTACAGAAAACTTGATGATGGTGCAAATTCCAACATAATTGCACTATCCTCTACCTTCAAGCGGACCTTGGCTTGAGACTGTCCGTGTCATGCGCAATCTCTCTGAAGGACAGCAAAACAATGCTTTCATGTGAAATATCACAGGCGTAAGGTTATATGAATGAAAAAAAAGGTCCATGGGCAACATCACTCACCAGTGCAACGAGAGCCATGATAAAATCTGCTCTATGAAGTCATATACAAAATATCTGAACGATGTAGTAAAATAGATCCAGTATAAAAAAACATTTCAAAATTTTTTATAGATAGTCTTATGCTAAACATTGAGCTCCTTTTTAACTGGATGATTTTATAGTCACAAATCATATTGAGCATTGCAATTCTCGAGAAGATCCAAAGGATCAACTATTCATATAAATATAAACCTACATCAAAATTTGAACCCTTTGTGCTGCCCTTAAATTGTCCAGTCTACAGTCTAACAATTGAGAATCAACAAGTCTCAGGATGCTTGCATATAAGTAATACCATACATATATATTATAACGTTTGAGTTTTTGAGAATAATTAAATTTATTTCCTATGAAAAAATTCAACCCAACCCCCACCCAACCCCCACCCCACCCCACTGTAAACTCATTCTACCTCCGAGTATCATGATTTGAACAAACTTGAATCTACACCTAAGGATGCATATGCTTCCATACAAGTTACAGCATGTCTAGCCAATTGTTTTTTGAGAAGATTTTTATAGATTTTTCTCTATTCTTATGTAAAAATTCGACCCCCCCCTTTCCATTGTTGCTCCACCCTACCCCCGAGAATCATACAGTAATTTGAACATACTTGAATCTACACTACCTGAGGATGCTTCAACAAGTTACAACTTTTCTGGCCAATTGGTTTTTAAGAAGAAGACTTTTGAAAAATACCAACAAATTTTCGATAATTCTAAATGATCTCCCCTTTAAAGGGGACCTAGCTACTTTATTTGAACAAACTTGAAAGCCCTTCCTCCAATCATACTTTGTACCAAGTTTGTTTAGTGGAAATTGTCCCAGTGGTTCTGGAGAGAAGATGAAAATGCGAAAAGTTACGACAACAACGACGACGACGACAGACAACGGACAAATTTTGATCAGAAAAGCTCACTTCCGCCTTCGGCTCAGGTGGGCTAAAACTACTTTATTTCTACTAACTGAAGACAAACGAAATAAAATAAAATAAAATTATTTACAAAAATAAACTGCATGAAATTTTAAAACAAATGTGTCTTAGCTCACCTGAGCTGAAAGCTAAAGTGAGCTTTTCTGATCACATTTTGTCTGTCGTCCTTCTGTCCGTCCTTCCTAAACTTTTTCACATTTTCGACATCTTCTACAGAATCACTGGGCCAATTCAAACCAAAAGGTCACACAAAGCACCCTTAGGCAAAGGGAATTCAAAATTATGAAAATTAAGAACCACGTCCTTTTTCAAGGTAAGATTATTAGGAATTATTGAAAATTTTGGAGAAATTTCCAAAAATCTTCTCAAGAACCATTTGACCAGGAAAGCTGAAACTTGTGTTGAAGCATACTCAGATAGGATAGATTCAAGTTTGTTCAAATCATGACCCCCAGGGATAGGGTGGGGCCACAATGGGGGGGGGGGCGATTTTAACATAGGTATATATAGAGTAAATCTTTAAACATCTTCTTTTTAAAAACTGATCAGTCAGGAAAGCTGAAACTTTTGTGGAAGCATCCTCTGGTAGAAAAGGATCAAGTTTGTTTAAACCATGACCCCCAGGTGTAGGGTGGGGCCACAATGGGGTGGAATTTTTGACATGGGAATATATAGAGTAAATCTTTAAAAATCTTCTTCTCAGAAACTAATCAACCAGGAACGCTGTAACTTGTGTAGAAGCATCCTCATGTAGGGTCGATTCAAGTTTGTTCAAATCATGATCCCCAGGGGTAGGGTGGGGCCACAATGGGGTTGGTGGGTCGAAATTTTACGACGGAATATATAATGTAAATTTTTTTAATATTTTTCTCAGAAACCAATCAGCCAAGAAAGCTGAAACTTGTGTGGAAGCATCCTCATTTAGGGTAGATTCAAATTCGTTCAAACCATGATCCCCAGGAGTAAGGTGGGGCCACAATGGGAGCTCGAATTTTTACATATTCCTACAGGCTAGGAAACTGGAGCTGAGAAGCTGAAGCTGAAACCTGTGTGGAAGCATCCTCAGGTATGGAAGATTTAAGTTTGTTCAAACTATGTTCCCCGAGGGAAGGGTGGCGCCACAACTTAGGAATATAGAGAGAGAAATCTTCAAAAATCTTCTTCTCTGAAACCAATTGGCCAGAAAAGCTGAAACTTGTGTGGAAGCATCCTCAGGTAAGGTAGATTCAAGTTTGTTCAAATCATGAGCCGCGGGTGTAGAATGGGGTCACAACGTGTGGGGGGGGGGGGCGGGGGGGCAAAAATTACATAGGAATATATAGAGAAAAATCTTTCAAAATATTCTAAAAAACCATTTGCCTAGAAAAGCTTTAGTGAAAACAACCTTAGAAAATGTAGATTCCAATTCGTTAAAATCAAATTCTTGAGGAGTAGGGTGGGGCCTCATTGGGGATCCAATTTTACCAAGGAAAATATTTTAATTTTCCCAAATACTGAAATGTTACAATATATGGTTTTACTTATATGCAAGCATTTTGACATATTGCTGATTCTTTAAAATTGTTTAGACTTTGGCCCCTGGACGATTATTGAGACTCACAAGGGGTTCAGAGTTTGATGTATGTTTATATCCCATATATAAACAATTGTTTAGGATCTTTTTGAGAACTTCAATGCTCAGTGTGTGATATGACTATAAAATCATTCTGTTAGAAAAGGTACTTGATTACGAAAGCCTAGTGAGGTCAAATATGAATGTTAAAAAAAATAATAAAATGTCGTTATAACGAGATAAAAGTCGTTATAACGAGATAAAAAGTCGTTATAACGAGTTAAAAAGTCGTTATAACGAGATAAAAAGTCGTATTAACGAGATAAAAAGTCGTTATTACGACTTTTTAAAGTCGTTTTAACGAGATAAAAAGTCGTTATAACGAGATAAAAGGTCGTTATAACGAGATAAAAAGTCGTTATTACGACTTTTTTAAGTCGTTATTACGAGATAAAAAGTCGTTATAACGAGATAAAATGTCGTTATAACGAGATAAAAAGTCGTTATTACGACTTTTAAAAGTCGTTATAACGAGTTAAAAAGTCGTTATAACGAGATAAAAAGTCGTTATTACGACTTTTTTAAGTCGTTATAACGAGATAAAAAGTCGTTATAACGAGATAAAATGTCGTTATAACGAGATAAAAAGTCGTTATTACGAGATAAAAAGTCGTTATAACGAGATAAAAAGTCGTTATTACGACTTTTAAAAGTCGTATTAACGAGATAAAAAGTCGTTATTACGAGAAATTGCTATATATATACCGTTATACATCTTTAAGGTAAAGGAAATACCAATGGAATATTAAAGGTGTGATAATGGAAACTGAAGAACTAGTAAAACGGTATTTTTACCTTGGTTTGTCAAATGCGGAAATTCTAGCCTTTCTTGCCTTAACTCATCATATTGTCATTAGCGTTTCAACCTTAAAGCGCATCCTACGGCGTTTAAATATGAGAAGAAGAAAAGATTATAGTGATCTATTGGATGTTGCGATATTCATTGCCCAGCAGCAGCAGACTGCTGGAAAACTACATGGTTACCGTTGGATGCATCTCAAATGCTTGCAAAATAATCTACGTGTTCCAAGAGACAGTGTATATGAAATAATGAAGTTACTAGACCCGGGCGGGATGGCAGCTCGAAGAAGGCAACGTTTAAAAAGACGCCAATACGTTAGTAAGGGACCAGACTTTGTATGGCACATTGATTCATATGACAAATTAAAGCCATATGGCATAGCTATTAACGGATGCATCGACGGATTTTCGCGAAATATAATGTGGCTAGAAGCTAGTACAACAAACAGTGATCCTAAAGTAATCGCTTACTACTTTATTCAAGCAGTTCGACGGAAGAAAGGTGTTCCAAAACGAATTCGAACAGACATGGGAACAGAAAACACCCATGTTGAACAGATGCAAGTTTTTCTTAGACGTAACCATCAGGATGAATTATCAGGACAAAAAAGCTTTCTTTATGGAAAAAGCACACATAATCAGAGAATAGAGTGGTTTTGGGGATGTTTGAGAAAAAAAGTAGGACAATTTTGGATGGATCTTTTCCAAAACCTATCCAGTGATAATGAAAGTACGTCATTTTGTGGTACCTTTCTCGACAAAAGCTTAATACAGTTCTGTTTCATCAAGCTAATTCAGGTAAAATTTAAATATCTCTCTTTCCTCTCTCTCTCTCTCTCTCTCTCTCTCTCTCTCTCTCTCTCTGAGTGTTTGTTGAATTATTAAGTTATACAACTAAAAGGGATCAAACTTTGCCTGAGCTGTTCGGTTGTGAGAACCAACTTTGCCCTGTTAATACACACGAAGTTAACTTGTGTGAAGAAGAAACAACCCCAAAACCAGAACACCCATGTGATGACACTGTTAAAGAACTCTGTTTCGATATAATGGAGGAAACTGGAGATGTCATGCCAGACAATGCATTTAGTGCCAAAGAGTTGTACTTAAGTCTTAGAGATGCGATTCTTGAACAGCTATGAACTATTGTGACTTAATGATTGTCTATTACAATGACAAACGGAATTTACTTTACTGGCTCGATAGAACTATTTAGAATGACATAATTGCAGAATATGAGGAGTTTATATAAAACATTTAAATAAAATGGCTGACAATTCACATATTTCAATTGCCTAATGAATTTCATATTAACGTAAAACTTTTTTGTCTGTAAAGGTTTGGGTATTGTTAACATATAATTTTTCTTTAATATATTAAATTCATATAGTATGGCGTTTTAAAGCTAATTAAGAAATGAACTCAATTTCTACCCAAGTTATACGAGTATTTACGCTTTATAATCCGCGAAGCGGATAATAAAAAAGCGTAAATTGCTCCAACCCAGGTAAACTCGTATAACTTGGGTAGATAATGAGTTCATTCCTTATAATTTAATTTTCTGTAATTAATTATACGAATTGAGTGCGTTTTACTTTTTAAAATGATAATTACCTCTTCAAAATTCAAACGTAACGTCAAGCGGATTAGTACGTTTTTGACGTTGGTACATTGTGACGTGTCTTGTGACAAGCAAACCAGGTTATAACAAAATTTTTCTATCCAATCAAATGCTTCGTTACAACCAGAATTTATATATATATTAATTCTAGTTGTAACGCGCTTTCTGATTGGCTAAACACACAGAAAAAAAATAATTTATTTTGTATAACCTGGTTAGCTATGTAGCCACCCCTCTTGACAACCCCATTTTCACGCGCGTGTTACAGTTTTTATTTAAATTCAAATTTTAAATAATTTCTATCTTTTACAATTAATATTTTTTTAATCTATTCGCGGATTATAAAAAAGCGTGCACTGCCTCAAACCAGGTTATATCGGATAATCTGGGCAAAAATTAAAATTATTCCTTAAATAATTGTTACTTTGACTGTTGCTGTAATAATAACTGGTGTATAGCACCCCCCCCCCCCGCCCCATTTTCTATAACGATTATCACGTTGTTCTATACTTTTGATTTTTTTTCCTTTTTCAGCATTGTCAAAATGATATATTCACTCCTTTTTGCACATTGATATTTAGTTGATATTATGCATGCCCTCTCTGTAAGGAGGAACAAAATATTGAATGAAAAATTCGAAAACTGGTCATACACATTTTGTTCTGTAATTTACATACATGTATAATATATGAATTATAAAATAAGCACACAAGAACAATCTTTTACATTTTGCTTTAATGAACAAACCAATACAAAATATCATCAGCTTCCCGACAAAGATATTTGAATGTTAAAGAACATCAAACAACACATAATCAATGTGAAAGGTTCTGATGTACACTTATTATGAAATGACATCATAATCTACGTACTAGTAGTTTTTAAGTGTGTCTTATAATTTGCAAACTTTAGATCTATTAATAATTATTGGCTGTATTTCTTATATCAATACACAATTCCCCTGTTCCCTACTTATATACATGTACACATGTACAAGAAAAATATAGAATTACATTTTTATGAAATTAATGCTGATATCATAAAAAATCTAAACAAAAACTTTGTTACAAAAAGAATTTAAAAAGAAACAAAACTGAAATTAAGGCTTCTTAAAACTGAGCATACAAGTATTTCCTTTCATGCTTCTTTTCATAAAACACATAAAAAATTAAAGATCAAAGTTAAAAGATTTACGATCTGTTTCGCTTTTAGCAACACATATTCGCCAGTGTAAATATGTACTGCGCATGTATTGAGGCATTTCAAATAATGTCCATTACCCATACATTTGCATTTAGAACTGCCAAAAATTCCGTTCTAAAACCTGGAAAATTTTCGTATGTTTTCGGAATTTCAAGCAAACACGAGCAAGTATGAGCAACAGGGCGGCGCGCCAAACCTTGAACGTTCACAAATGACACTTCAATTTTGTCTTTAAGCAGCAAGTCAGACCCGGTGCAGAATCTCATGAATTTTTTCAAGGTAAAAATGTCAAGCTCTCTGACAAATCGACGTACATGATTTGACACAATTATTTCCTCCTGAGACATGGTTTCGGGGAACTTCAACAACGCTAAAACTTTCCTGGTTGTTGGAAAAAGACTTTCGTACATTGATTTCAGCTTATCTTCTGGAATGCCAAGTTTCTTAAGATAAGGACTGATACAGTCTATGACAAACATAGAAGATTGAATCAGTTCTTTATGTGCAATTTCTTCCAAAATCTTGAGAATGGTATCTTGTTTAGGAACTCTTTTTATTTCGTGTTGATCTAAAATTTCAAGAAACTCATCCATATCAACTGATTCAATGTCTTCTGAGGCAGATTTAAGACACTGCGCATCACTTTCCGGAATAAACTTTAAAAATTCATCAAGTATGTTGCTTTTAACTGTGTTATATAGACATTGCTCTAAAAAAGCAATCGAAAGCTGTATAGGGAAGTGTCCAACACTCTTCCATCCAAAAACAATAATTTTCCCTACGGAATGCCACTCAGACTCTCCAAAATCATGTCTCAGGCATGGTACTTTGAATGCGCTTCCTAAAGTACACTCTTCAAAAAATGAGTTCCAGAACTCGCAAAGGATGTCCCTAGTAACACCCCCTCCATCTTCGGCAGTTTCGGACATCCCATTAGGAAGTATCACGTCCAGAGTACAGAGATCTTTAAAAGGGTCAACATCCTTAAACTCCTGGATCATTTCTTTCAGAACATGTCCTCTATGTACTGTTATTTTCCGTTCCGTAAGCGTTTTCGGAGGAGGGGTTTCATCTAAAACATTGTCATCTATTTCCTCATCTATTCCCGCCAGCTGTATTGCTTGCTTCAAAATGTCATGTTCCGGAGATGCTGTTCTCCTGTGACGTAAGGTTACGTGTAGATCAGGAAGTTCGTCTTCGTCGTCTGACTTATTATCATCTTGCGATATTTCATTTGCGTCCATCTCATTGTTTTCATCCTTTTCAGCATTTTTGAGTTCATTTTTTTCCTTTGTTGTAAAATAGAAACGCAATAGGGAAAGTTTTGTTTCATCATATATTTCTTTAACAGTCATCTCATTTCGAACACTCCTACCACTGAAATCTCTCAGGTCAGTCACAAAGTCTGTAATTGGTCCTTTTGGTGATTCTCCATTAGGAAAAAACAATCTTATTCCTTCTTTTATTAAGTCATCTTTTGTTGCATTTTTTTTAATACTAACTTTTCTGGTACCTCCCCCCTTTTTGAGTCTTACTTGGACTCCTCCATGCATCCACCCTAACTCAATTTTTCTGGTTTGTTTTTCTGCGTTTTTGTTTCCTATCTGCCTAGGTCGCATATCTTCAAGTTGCTGCTCTTCTTCTTCTTCAGACAAATCATTAAATTTGCGCTTTTGTCGCGGGTCTTCAATTTTTTTTCTTAACACCGCAAGAAGATTCTCTCTTTTCGAATTCTGTTTTTGTTTCTTTTGTCTTTGTTCTAAAAAGCGCTTGACTCTTATTCTATCTCCATGCAAAGGGATGTATACTGAGAGCTCCTGATCGCTCATTGACGTTATAAGTTCAGGGTCTATCTAAATAACAAAGAGATCGAACATTATACTTAAGAGGACCTCAAATTATTGATTGTTTCTTAAATTCAACATAAGTACACTTTTACCAATGCACTAACAGGTATTATTATAGTTTTAAAAAAGAAGAAACCAGAAGAGAGCAATTTAAAATAATCCAAATAAAGGAAAAATCCGAAATTTTAATAAGTAAAAACGTAACTTTGCAAATATTAGTACACTTAAAGGAAAAATCCGAAATTTTAGTAAGTACAAACGTAACTTTGCAAGGACTTTTATAATTCTTGACACATTGCAATTGGGTAAATGCAATTTTATATAAAAATGTGAGGTATAATATTTAAATATATTTTCTGATTCTTTTAATAGCTTTTCTATATGTCAAAAATGGCAAAAGCATTTGTACTGATTTTCATTTTGCTGTGATGTTATTTTATTGTTAACCTTTTGCATAACAAGTAAAGAAGTTGAAATCAGGCAAGCTAAGGCGGAGGGGGGGGGGGGGGTGTGTGCCAAAAAATTAAATTTTAATTAACCATTCGATTTACATGTACCTGAATATTTTTAGAAATGATTATTGAAGCTATCTACAATTATTTGGTAAAGAAAAAAATCATATATTTTGACTTAAATTTTTATCATTTTTTATATCTTTATATGGAGTTTTTCTTTTCAAGGAGGCCAAACTGATATAAAAGGACATCGACCCAAGCCCTCTTAACACACACACACACACACACACACACAGAGAGAGAGAGAGAGAGAGAGAGAGAGAGAGAGAGAGAGAGAGAGAGAGAGCACGTTAAATAATGAATGCAGATCACTTTTTCTTGAAATTGAATGGTTTACATTACCACTAAATTTGCATAGCCCTGACTTTTTACCTCAGAATTTAAAGGGTTCATACTTCTAAAATATTTATGATCTATATTAATGAAGATTGCATGTATAGTATCAGGCATTTGGCGAAATCTACTTTTTGCGCACACATTACGCCTCGCACTATTAACTATGTTAACTATGCAGTGACAGCTTCGTGAAAATTAATTTCATATTTTGATGCATTTTACTTGATATTTAAACTTTTATACAGTGACATAATTATTCAATCATCTATTTATATACGGTCACATACTTATTCAATCATACTTAAATGCTTAAAAAAATTTTAATCGGGAAGTACTCTAGCCTCGCCTACTATAAAAGTAAAGTTAATTAAGCTACATGTGTATTCGGAAAACAACAAAACATCGCGATTTATGTTATTTGATGCATGTTGTAGTTTCGGCATAACATTAACTTATTCCATGATACTGACAGTTCATATCACATGCCGATCATTTTTTTTTTAAAGGAATACTTTGTTTCTGTACTGTTTACCGACAACTTTACAATTACTTATGTGTACATATGGCATGGAATCCCGATCCCGATTCAGATTAACGTGTGCTACCCTGGTTCCCTGAGCTACCCATTACGCACAAGAACCATGCTAGCTCATGCGCAAGCTGAATTTTCCCCATAGCATCCGGTTTAACCTCGCTTATATATTTTCTGCGTGGACCTCAGGGTCCACGCAATTAGCAGATCAGATACGAATGGGAATCAAGTGAATTGTTCAAACATGTATTAACAATGTTTGTTTTATAAACATGAATGAAATAGGTGTTAAAAATGTCCGCGGCGAGGCAAGAGAAAATTGCTGAATTTAATAATATGATTTTGAGTTCAGATACGGTCGGTTAAAAAATAAATTGTTGATTTGTATTAAAAGTGTTTGTTTTCTAAATATACGGTATTCATGTAAATAGTTAGTGTTATTATTGTGAAAATGTCAGCGATAAGGTTTTACCACGTAATGACGTTTTCCAACAATTTTAAAAAAATTATAAACAATTGCATGCACAATGCATTGTTATGTGTTCGTACTTATTTGTAAATATAATAGATACTATAAAAACACCAAATCAATTACTTTATCTATCATTTTGAAACATTATGCTAAATATCAAGTATATAATTAAAATAAAATCCAATAATTGTTTTAATAAGGTATTTGATGTTGGCAAATTCATAAGTCTCTATTCAAAGGTCACCTCTGTTAAGAGGTCACTTTGGGTGCCTCCCGCAGGTGACTGCTTAATACAAGTTTGACTGTATATACCTTTTCATCTTTCATTTTTCTCACACATTCTACCGGAATGCAATCCCAAATATCTTCCATCGCGATCGATACTTTATAAAAAGGATAAAATACACAAATTGTCATATTATATACAAAAAAAGTCGTTATTACGACTTTTTAACTCGTTATTACGACTTTTCAAAGTCGTAATAACGACTTTTAATCTTGTTATAACGACATTTTATCTCGTTATAACGACTTTTTATCTCGTTATAACGACATTTTATCTCGTTATAACGACTTTTTATCTCGTTATAACGACTTAAAAAAGTCGTAATAACGACTTTTTATCTCGTTAATACGACTTTTTATCTCGTTATAACGACTTTAAAAAGTCGTAATAACGACTTTTTATCTCGTTATAACGACTTTTTATCTCGTAATAACGACTTTTTAACTCGTTATAACGACTTTTAAAAGTCGTAATAACGACTTTTTATCTCGTTAATACGACTTTTTATCTCGTTATAACGACTTAAAAAAGTCGTAATAACGACTTTTTATCTCGTTATAACGACTTTTTATCTCGTTATAACGACATTTTATCTCGTAATAACGACTTTTTATCTCGTTATAACGACTTTTTATCTCGTTATAACGACATTTTATTATTTTTTTTAACATTCATATTTGACCTCACTAGGCTTTCGTAATTATACTACATTGTCCAGATATTTTGTATTATGACTCTATTAAGCTGATTTTATCATGCCTATTGTTGCTCAGGTGAGCGATGTGGCTCATGGGCTTCTTATATTTTTAAAAAGTAATAGCTTGTAATTGCATCGATAAACCAATAGTCGTAACACCTAAATCGGGAATATTTTTTTTTCGAGAATGTTATCTCTGAATGCCATTTAAAAATCTTTCAAATACTAGAGCATATTTGTGAGCTTCTCTCTGTTTTTTTTTTTTATATCGGGTTAAATGTTTGGTACTCGAATGATGTGCGCGAATATTTGCAATGTTGCAACTCATCGGGTATAGTCATTCGGAATTACTCTAAAACGATCTTACTTGTCTACCTATGTAATGATGAATCGTAAATTGTGAATTCGTATCATCATAAATGCAAAACTTTTACTTGGAAACAGAGGGGTATTAATTGTGGCCAATGCACCCGTCGTGTTGGATATTGAAAATACACAGTCGTGATCGCATGAATTAGTTATACTTCAGTAGACAGTATTCCATTGTTTACAGGTAGATGCACCTTTCTTTTTGTGAGAATAATTATGATAATACCTGCGATCAACGCCAGGTATTACCTTTAAATGCGACATTCAATGAAAATTGAGTCCTTGATAACAAACACATGAAAGTTTACTGGGGGTCTCTTCGTAAATTATGTCCATCAAAGTTATGAAAATCGACGGCGTGATTTTCGTAGTATTAAGTTGTTGAAATTTATAGAATGCATAGACATCAATGTATGTTTCTTGGTATAAAGCTTTAAGTTGTGTGTTTTTGTATGTGAGGTCATATTTAATACATTGTATAAATTATGTACATTGTAGTGCACATTCACGCACACGCGCACGCACAAATAATTAAGTGTTCTCTATCTAATTTGGTAAAAACGATCAAGAAATACATATACATGCACACACACACAAACATACACACACGTTTTTTTTATAAAGCAAACAATTGTTTTTATATTGATTCCTAAATTGTTTGTTTTCTTGAATCATTAAACACTTGATCATTTGGATGCACACCATTTCACCCAGTTTTCAAGAACCATTTTATGCTATTTATTTGCAGTTTGTGTATCAGTTTCATTCACTTTGTGAAATTAATTACAAAACATATATCCCTTTGACCAGAAGCGTAGAGATTGATTTCGTCTACCCTGATTTCCTCGGGAGTGGGTCGTTAGTCGTCTCTCCCGTGTGAACCGACAGAGAACTCCAGTAACTACAACCATATTTATCATCAAATGGAATCAGCCTGTGCATAGTTAGCGTAAAAGTAATTCTGATAACGAGTCCAACAAGGGGAAATGGGCGGTAATTAAACACAATAATTCTATTATCGGATTTAAAACTGAGACCCGGGTGTCGAGGCCCGATTTCTCCTCAGAAGGCGCTGAGAAGAGGGTCGGTTTCACACGATTTCATCTGGAAGTCGGACAGAGGAAAACAGCTAAAAATTGGAATCTCAATCGGCTTTTTTGTTTCTGTCTTGAATGATGTTAATACCATCTAAACAGGTAGACAACGTTGTTTGCTAAATCAATATATACATGATTGGGATGTTGGTGTTTAACGACAAGAAGAATTGTTCAAAGTGATTTTTATACCCCGTCAGATAGTGTTTATGTTTAATAGCTTGGGGCCCGGCTACTAATGCGATTCCACCAATTATTGCTAGGCCTGTCACATTGTGTCGTGTTATAATCGGATGCCAGTGTTTATCCTCGCAGTATTTTGTCATTATCGGCATCGGAACTGGACAGCAAATCTGTCCCAGAACCAATTGTTATTGAAAGGCTGAATAGAGAATGATGAACGACCGGATTTCTGTAAAACGACAGGAATTCCTCTGATTCTAAAAGATATCCATGGTGGGAAAAGATAAAAAGCTTATTTCTGGCGAGGGGTGAGTAGCATTCATTGTTAAAAAGACAATCTCAATTTTTTAAACTTTGAGTTTGGAGTTTAAACGAGATATGTTGCTCATTTCTGTAAACGTTTACATTCCTTCCCCGGTCTACCAAGAAATGAATAAAGGGCGGGACGCAACAATATTTGTTTTTCAAACCCGTAATTTCCGATTTCAATTTTATTAAAATTTTAAATCCAAACATCAATGGGAGTTCAAGGTGTACAACAATTGCAATCATATTGGCCTCGTTTACCTTAAAAATGAGAAAGTTAATTTGTTCTGAAAATAATCTGGTGTCATTATATCAGACAGTTTAATTCGGTGTTTACCTGTGGTCGAAACCGGCCCATTTACAACATCGTGTTGCATATATTCGATAGGTATAGGGCTCCGTGCATTAAGGTACTCGACTATACAGGGGTCTTGATTATACTGATTTTGTGTACAGGAGACATGATTTACGATGCGATCCTATGTTATTCATAATATATAATCCCGTGCAGTTTATATTGAGTCGGCACTTCAAAAGGGCATTTTATTCTCTGTTTACCTTGTTCATCACTGCTAGTTTTTTGGGGGGATTAGTCAATCTTATCCCGTTCCAAACCCGGACTAGAAGTGTGTGTGCTTGGATGGGGAAAACCTTGGTCAAAGTTGCCTATTTGAGGGATGCCAGGGTTTAAATCGCCTCCCGCTATCAAGTGAGAACGGAATTTCTATTGTCCCCTTTTGATCTCCAAATGGAGGAAAGAAAAGATTGATACATGGAGATAGTTTATTGAATTTCTGAATTAAGGTAATTTTTAAAATAACAAATACCACTCTTTGTAAAGTGTTTGCACGTCGTGTTCCGAGAGCTTTCAAAAGTATGTAATCCGTCAATTTTGAAAGATTTGATTCAAGAACAAACAGCGTAGATTTTTATGGGCAGTTTAATGTTTACTTATATCTGATGGCTAGAGATTTTGGAAAGAAGAGAGAGGACCCGGTTGTCATAAAGGTTGAGAAAAATCCAAGCAGGTGCTCGAGGAAATACACATTTTATATACATAATAAGTCGATAAAATGACCGACAAGGAGAAGGCTTAAAACATTTACAGAACGATAGAAATCTCTCTTCGAGACCCATCACCAGGCAGTAATAGGGAAACGTACTAAAGCTGAATGTTTTTATTTATTATGATGAATTCATTCTATAAGGGATGCACTCACTCGAAATGACTTTCTAAACAAGGTAGAGTACATTTGTAGTTATAGTTATAGGTAAGATTTTTATTTGTCTGTTACGTGAACAGTTCATAACTATATATAAATGATACTTTAAGCCAAATCGATATTAGATTTTACAACAAGAATCGTATAAAATAAAACAATCTGCTTTTGACTTCACAGCTAGGCGACGAAGTCAGAGGTTTATACAACTCTTTCAGCATCTGTAAAAAAAAAAAAAGAATTCACATTTAAGAGACGTTTAAAGTCTCAATGTCTCACTATTTTTTCAACATTCTAAAAGTTGAAATATTTTCAGAACAATCCATTTTTAAATAAGGTGATGGATAAATTTTACTTTTAAAGTCTCCTAAAAATTCATTACCAACGATGGAAGAAGAATTAACACATTACATGAAACTAAAGCACATATTGTAATGTTAACACATATAAGGTAATTATTAAATTATATAAATAAAACCTTAGCTACAGTGGGCATTCCTTTAATTCTCCGCAAAAAGGCCTACACTATACATTTTTTTTTCGAAATTGAAGATTTAGCTGCTTAATATAAAAACAAACTAAATGGACAACTTAAGAAAATAGGGATGGCTTGTTCTTTAAAAAAAAAACTGCGATTTCTTTAAAACCTATTCACGTGGATGGCGTAAAACAGACAATTTACTTTTGACAGCCTAAATGAATTATTGAAATATATATGACTCTGTAAAGTGGGAGACCTTATTAAAAATGGATTGATCAAACGGAAACACGGGATCCGGAATATTGAAACCTACCAATGAAACCTATCAATGATCATGTGTACACACAGAATAAATAAAATGTTCCACACATTGAAGAAGTTTTAAATGAACCGAAGAAAATAAGTGTATTAAATCTGAAATACACACATTCCAAGGGGAAATCTTTACAATGGAATATTTGCTCAAGAAATAAAAATTGCAATTAAGATACCAACATGTATTAATTGTTAAATAGGTTGGGGGAATAGTGTTCTCTTTTTCAAGCGAAACACTTGTGTTCACAAAGTCTGTAAATGTTCTGCTAATGTTAGTTCGATAAATATTTATAGTTATAGATCAACGTTTTGATTTTCTAGCAATCCAACGAAATCTGAACTTTTAAAAGGACATACATTTACTCAAATAATCTACACTTATTATGTACAAATGTTGAAACAAAAAAATGTGTACGCAAATCTATAACGATGTATTTTTCTTTTATTACAGGTCAATTCAAGCATAATATTCGGAAATTCGTACATATTGGACAGTTACAGAGCCAATATGCTTGTCAACCAAGGCCCACGTGAAAAGACAGAAATTATTGCAATGGATTTTCTTAAACAGAGACCAAAATCAGCGACCATGAGACTCAGAAACATCGACAATTCCCTGAGTGATCACAGACTGAGGCTCCCCTCTGTCCAATCAGCGGTAAGCCAATTCGTACAGCTCAGCAAAGGTAACCGTAGCGCTGGGTCAAGGACACTCGCTGTCACTCTCCCTGACCCCGAGTCTCAGTGTGAGCAGTTTGTAGTCGAGGATGGGGCAGCGCGGATGCGTTATACACACGGCACCCCGTGTGACGCCGACTTGATGAGCAAAGAGCGCTTTAAGACGATGACGTTACTGTACCACGAGCTAGCAATGGATTCGGTCGACGTAGTGTTCGATGCGAACAACCCGGAATCTCGTCGAAGCTGCTCGCCGAGAAAGGCGATTGCGGGAAGTCCGACATTGCAAGGTATGCAGGCTCAGATTGAGTCACTGGCGGAGAGCTTCGCGAACCGCTGCAATAGCGGTATACCAAAGAGCAGATCGTTACCGGAAGCTTCCTTTTTTCACAGTCTTAAGACGATGACGTCATCTGAGGACCGGAAGGCGTCACATGTACAAAACAATTCAAATGAAAATCATGATAAAAGTGAAGATGATACTATTGTTTATGAAAAGCTACCTCCAGTTGTGACACCGTCTATAAACGGAAATGAAACTCCTATATTCAAAGATATTGACGCAACGGACTTTAAAGAGACCGGAAGTGAACGACGACACGCATGTCGAAAGAAATCAATGAAGATCAAACATGGGAAGAAAAGCAAGAAAAAAGAAGCCGATGATCACAATGACTTTGTCGTCACTGATGGCGTCATCAATCCGGATATACACAGAGACGCTTACATCCGGGCTTTGCAAGACGCCAGATCGAAATATTTCCGCAAAGCGCCACCAAATTCCTTTGTCACCGAACCGTACAAATTTTCTTATTTTGATGTTACCAACAAAAATGAAAAGGGTAAACTTCCGAAAGAGAGAGATTTTCGAAACTATGTAGGAATGCGACGAATATTTGGTGATATTCGATTGGATGATTATTATTCTCTCAGATATACGGGGAAATATATATCCAAAAAACCGGAAGTGAGGACTTTACTGAAAGACAATGTTTGATACTATTCATTTGTTTAATTTCCATTTGTTGGTGCTAATTATATTGATTTATATATAGAAGTGAGCCCATATCTTTTCGTTACTACAAATACATGTAATAATTTTATTGAAAACGTTTCAGCAAAAATTGCAACAATTAAGGCTTTAAAACTATTTAATGATATAAAGCTTTTGATTTTCACATATTTCATGTTTGGAACACAATTTTCAGCGCACACAATGTTCCTAATTGACTTTATACTTGTTGTTTCGAAATAACTTTACATTTACACTTGGTAATTGCAAAGCAAAACGCACAATTCATTTTATGAGAATTTCATAGACTGAGCACCTTTGTTGATCAAAGCATATCCAAGTAAACAATAAATTTGTGTTTACCCGAATTACGAAATGTTGCGTGCATGACTGCGAACGATACAGGTACACTGTATAGATAATTAATGGGACAGAAAAGTCAATGTTTTACGGGCCGGGATATTCTCAGTATTATTTCTGAGCGCCATGATTTCTCCTTCCAATTCCACATGAATTATTAATAAGACAGACCCACTTTCATACAGTTCAGTGGGTATAAATCAAGGTAAAGTGCAATCCGTCGGATTAATTGATCCCGGTTTTCTGGGTACGGGAACACGAGAGATAAATCAGTCATATGCGCAAAGTTCATCAACGTCATGACTAACCCCCCCCCCCAAACCTTTCTCTCTCAAATCGAAGCAAACCCGCAGTTGGTGCCTGGTGCTAATTTAATTTTTAAATGGAATGGAAAAAGGAAGACTAAAAATATACGCTCACCTTTCTGCCCTAATTAGTTTCTTACTGCCTCATATTTTCTCTTTTTGGGGGGAAGGGGGGTTTGGATAACACCTCAAATTTACAAATTTCAATAAACCAAATTTTAAAATGTTGCGATGATGCTCATCGTGGCGGTAAAAATAAATTTCTTTTCAGAGGATTTTTTTTCAAGTATATTGGAGGACTCCATCAGCAGATGACTCTGCCGACAGAGATTGTTCGTGTACAGTAGATCAAAGCCTACTTAATGGATTGTTTTGTTCTCTGCTTAGTAGGGTATATATCATTTATCATCATCTTTTCAGTAATGGGATACTTAAATCATATTTTTCTATTGTGAGGTCCTCCTAACCATACTTCAAATCTGATAAAACTTGCTATTGAGCCATTTTATCTAAAGTATAATCATGATGCATTACATGTAGTACCGTAATTCAAAACAAAGCCCTTGAGAGGGAATGACAGCAAGTGAAAGCAGGAAAACAGTAAAATTGATACACAACAATTTTATTAATAAATTGGCAACATTCTTCATCTAAAACATTTACCTTTTTTCTAAAAAGCAAAACCTTCTGTTTGATTGTATGTGTGGTGTGTTGGGGGGGGGGGGGGGGGGGGGGGGTTGAATTCACATTGGTTTCCTATCCCCACCCCCAATAACACTCATGCAAACATCAAGATACTAGTACATATGGAGCTGCAAAATGAGGGTTCAGTAAAATCCATCTAGCAACCATTGTTTCAAATCCAAATCAATAGATCAACTCATTCAAACAATGGGGCAGGTATTGGTTGTTTGCTAAAATATTACATACTATTAAGTAAATCTATCAAAGTCATAATGTTCAACATTTTTATTCTGTAAAGAACAAGAAAATAACAGCTTGAAGCTAGACATGAATGGCAATACAGACAATGATGACCAGTATTACACGTAAAACATTACAAAACAATAACAGGTGCATTTACAATGTATGTAGGTCTCATGTATATTTCACAAACTTACAGCGATACAGTGATACCCCTTTATAAAAAACTACATAGTTTAATCTATGGTAAAACAGAATACAACAGTTGAATATCATATAAAAATAGGAGTTTTTTTAACTTTTTTATGTAAAGTAAATATTTTTAAACAATGAAAGGAATGTTTATAGATAAGTGCATTATGTGAGTTCAGACTTCAACCATTTGGTTTTCAACAACCAATTACATGTACCATCACAATTTGACAAAGACGCGCAAAAAATAAAATGGAAGACCTTTTACACACAAAATGAATTCTTGCACTTGGACACATACAGTAAAATATAGTTATACCTGTACCTACATGTAGCTCAATAAACATTTTATACAATCATGTTTAAATGATAATTATTTGTGCTGTCCTTTGCATACAAACTCTGAAAATAAAAAAATCTGACTACATACATAAAGAAGTATATATTTTCTGTATAAACTAAATATAATATGGAGCAAAAGTAAATGAACAAAAGGCCCAGGGGCCACATCGCTCACCTTAGCAACAATAGCCTTAACTCTGATCAAATTAGCATTGCAGTATCAAAATCAAAATATCTTGACAACTAAGTACAGTAAATCTTGCTCAAAATTGTTAAAAAATCTGCCGATTATTATCCACATATTTTTATGGTAAATACCCTTTTGTTTTACCTGTATGAAGATTTTGCTTTATTCCTATATAACCCCTAACCCCCCCCCCACCCCACCCCCTACATAGTCCATATATATCTGACATTTTCCTGGCTTTTTTTATATTTTACATGCCAGGAAAACATTAGAACCGGCGCCATTATGAAAACTGAAATTTGCCTCCTCCAACTGCCAGTAGGCTGCATTTTCAGCTCGATTTTAAATATTTACAAGTTGAATCAAATGTTACACTCTCATTTAATTAATAAAATGATGATTTTACTGCTCACTAATATTGCTTTTATGGGTCCCTTCATCCCATAAACAAGCTGTTGAACACATTCTATCAAACTGTTGAGATTTGTTTTGATTTTGTGCATTTTTCAAATCTCGCGAGAAAATAAGTCAACAACACTATTGTTTATCAGTGTGATTATAAAAATGTGCAGTAAAATTATATTTTAAGCTGTATTTTTCGAGTTCAAACATATTTTTACTTAAAATCGAGCCTAGAATGCTGCTTCCAGTTGGAGGCGGTGAATTTCCATTTTTTATAAAGGCGCCGGTTCTGACGTTTTCTTGGCATGTAAAATATCAAAATCGTTAAAAAGGCCAGGAAAACGTCAGATATTTCAGACTACCCCCCACATTGTGACCCCACTTTTCTCTAGGGAATCATGGTTTGATCAAACATTAATCTGCACAACCCATGCTTTCACACAAGTCACTGCTTTTTGGACTGAAAACTTTCCCAGAATATTTTTAAAGATTTTCTCTATGTATTTCTATGTAAAAATTCAACCCATTCATCCCATTGTGGCCCCGCCCTACACCCGGGGTCCATTATTTTAACAAACTTGAATCTACACTATTTGAGGATGCCTCCACCCAAATTTGAGCTTTTCGGCCTAATAGTTTTTAAGAAGATTTTTACAGGTTTTCTCCATACTGGTATATTCCTATGTAAAAATTCATCCTCCCCCCATTGTGGCCCCACCCTACGCCTGGGGACCATGATTTAAACAAACTTGAATCTACACTGTCTGAGGATGCTTCCACTCAAATTTGAGCTTTTCTGGCCTAATAGATTTTGAGAAGAAGATTTATAGATTTTCTCTATGTATTCCTATGTAAAAATGTATCCCCCATTGTGGCCCCACTCTTCCCCGGGGGCCATGATTTAAACAAACTTGGATCTACACTACCTGAGGATGCTTCCACTCAAATTTGAGCTTTTCTGGCATAATAGATTATGAGAAGAAGATTTATAAAGATTTTCTCAATATATTCCTATGTAAAAATTTATCCCCCCCCCCATTGTGGCCCCACCCTTCCCCATGGGCCATGATTTAAACAAACTTGAATCTACACTACCTGAGGATGCCTCCACACAAGTTACAGCTTTTCTGGCCAAATAGTTTTTGAGAAGAAGATTTTTAAAGATTTTCTCTATACATTCTTCTGTAAAAATCCACCCGCTAATTGTTGCCCCACCCTACCCCCGTGGACCATGATTTGAACAAACTTGAATCTACACTACATGAGGATGCCTCCACACAAGTTACAGCTTTTTTGGCCAAATAGTTTTTAAAGATTTTGAAAAATACCAACAAATTTTCAATAATTCTAAATTATCTTCCCTTTAAAGAGGGTGTAGCCCTTTATTTGAATCCCCTTCACCCAGTGATGTGTTGTGCCAGGTTTAGTTGAAATCTGCCCAGTGGTTCTGGAGTTGAAGATGAAAATGTGAAAAGTTTACAACGACGACAACGCCAATGCCAACGACGACAGACAACGAACAAATTTTGATCAGTAAAGCTCACGAGCATTCAGCTCAGGTGAGTTAAAAACTGAATGATCAATGGTATACATTGTACTATAGATGCATTCTGCTCAGATAATGGCAAGTTACAAAGTACACGTATATAGTAATGCCTAAAATAAATTACACATACAAGCACCATTAGATGACACAAAGTAATATTCATCAAAGATGACAGTCTGCAATCCCAATTATCACAGTGTTGTTACTAAAAAAATGATATGTAAGCATTTGGAATAGAGATAAAAATATAATTACATGTAATAAACACAATATCAACAAAATACTGTGGTTTCATCAATATTCGTTGAATACCAATTTTCGTGGATTTCGTTGTTAAGTTTATCCATGAAAATAAATGTTAATTGAAGTGCAATTTCTACTAACAGTTTGTATTGATAGTGTCATTTACCACGAATATACGTATCCTTGAAACTGTGATTTTCACTTTAACCACGAAAATTGATACCCTTGAATATTAATGAAACCACAGTACATCAACTATGCTTTTTTAGTTCTATATATTTTCTGCCTTTATTTACATCTTTATTTAAAGAATAAAATTTCAACATCTCTATGCTATCCTTACTGAAGAAATTCACCACTATACTAATAGTATACTTGAAGCAGTGTAGATTTAATTGTACATAGGCATTGAAATGGTGGATACATCCTTTGACAGCTCAGCTGCTCTAATAAGGTGTGGGGGAATCATAGAACACAACCTCCTTCCCTGCTTTCTTCTGCTCAAAGATTCTAATCTATAGGCACAAATTAATAAATTTCTCTTACTTCAAACACTTCACAAATTAAAACACATACCAATGTTACATAATGTAACA
Organism: Magallana ariakensis; assembly: GCA_020458035.1. Lineage (NCBI taxonomy): Eukaryota > Metazoa > Mollusca > Bivalvia > Ostreida > Ostreidae > Magallana > Magallana ariakensis. The sequence continues at coordinate 22,985,419 of CM035815.1, read as the reverse complement.
ATGTGACTGGGTCTTGAATTTTGACCCTTTGATCAGCTCACCAAGATAACTTTTTTGTGGTTATTTAGGTGAGTAGATCTGAGGATCTTATTATAGATTAGGTTATCAGATTCAATAATACATGACCATTGGGATCAATTCACAAAAGTGTTGTTGATGAAAAGTTTGATTACATATTATCTTCCCTTTGCTTTCCTTTCTCAGGAAAGATGAAAAAAAGTTGTCAAATTTGAAAACCTTGTGACTTACCTAGAAGCAACTGGTAAAAAATTTAATAGCCTTTCATGTTTAAATTACAGATATTATATTTACAGTAAACATCTGAATCTGCAACCCATATTAAATACTGCAAGTAAAAAGCTGTCAGTAAAAGTAAATTTTCCTTACCGTGTTGGCCTTCTTATTCTGTAGAATACTCCCAGGCACATACAGCCTCTGTTGTGGTCCATGTTTCCAATAGCGACCCAAATTAAAACTGTTGATGAAGACAATGCCTTTGGTCCAGCCCTGTTAAAAATGAATTGAAATAAGGTAAAAACAGAAAGTTATCATTACTCTCTTAGTACAGATAAACAATGCTCACTGCTGCTGAAGAGACAAAAGCAACATTTTTTGTGATTTCACTTTTACGGTATATGGAATCAGATAGAGACTTATATTTTCATAATTAAAATCTAGTTCTCACTGTTATGCTCATGTTATTATGAAAACTGTAAAAGGATAAGCATACAAGTGTTACAGGCACCACAGCATTATCAGTAATTGTTATTGATTTGGCAAGAGTTATTTCCCTTTTGTCGCAATGCTGATGGTCAATATGTCATGATTCTTTCATTATTGAACCATTTTAAGTAATGAATATACACTTGTTTTTGCCTTGTTTCATAACATTTGTGACAGTGTGTATAATAGTTGTATAATAGGCTCAGTACTGCCATGCTCCTACTAGCACCAGCTTGTGGGTTAACCCTTAATTAAGCTTAGTTGGTAGAGCGGTGGTTTTTAAACTGAAGGGTCCTGGTTTTGAGCCTACCGGTACTTGTGGCCATTCCCCTTATTCTATTATACATTGTAATTTATATTTCTGCTTTACTTCAAACAGAAAAATTAATCAGTCTGACCTCCAAAATAGAGTGCAAGGAACAAATATGTCATGTTAAATCTATCAACTGTTGTACAATTCAGTACATACATTTTTGTAATGAAATGTTGTTTAATAAGGAGACAAGTTTAACACAAGTATTGTTAGAGGCTCAAGTAATTATTTCAGTACGTGACTTGCACTATTTTTTTTTAACTTACATTTTTGTAATATTAAAAACACTGATATATTTAAGCCAATAATGAATATATAGAATAACAGCTCTTGGCAATTGTTTCATATCCCAGGCCTTTAATGTTTGTTAAATGGACTTGCATATATTCAAATAAATTTATTCTTAAAAAAAATCAGATTGCAATGGCACTCTTGAATTTCATTTTATTGTTTACCATAGTCTTGTGTATAGTACACACTTTTTTTTTTTAGCAAAAATTTGATCAAAAGTGGGGGGAAGGGGGGCTGTTGCATCATGCAACTTGCATGTCATACACAGGAACGACATTTTTTTTCAGCTTGTTCCTGGTATCCACGGGAGTATGACTGTCTATGTCACGCATCATGCAAGATGTATGGGTATACAGTAAATTTATTTTGTTAAAAATACCCAATTCTAAATTTATTTTCCATGTATTAGAATATAGTATGGTAATCATCTCTTTCCAAATCAAAATTGAAAACTCATCTTCCGACAGAAGTAACATTCTCAAAAGTGAACCAGTTTCAAATTGCAGGAGTAATAATAAGGTTTTAAGAACAAATGAACAGATTTTGAGGTTAGTAACCAGGTAATGGATTTATTTCCAGATAAATCCTAAAGACTATACCTTCAGCCTCATAAGAGGAGGGGTATGACTCACCTCCATAGACAGGAATGTATCTTTTGGAGTACCTTTGATATCAAACTCTGCAGAATACAGTGCAGGAGATGGGTCAAAGTTAGGAATCTGTTTGTAATGAGAGTGGATCCACACACTACAATGAAAAAGTCAAAAATTCTTTGTAACCATTTATTGTAACCATTAATATTTGACATTTTACTTTTTTTATCATGAAATTCATGTATAGTAAGTGCTCTCAAATGATATTACAAATAAATTGTGCAAAATTGTCGACCGTTATACATGTATGTGTTATATGTTTTAAAAAGCAGATTTACATGTACAACATTAAAGAGGACAATGTCTGCATGGAGATGAAGTTGTATTATCTACAAACTCAATTGTTCAAGTTTTCCTATAGTTAAAGCTGCAACTTATAAGGTTTCAAATATATCCCAGTTACCAAACCGACTAGACCCCTAATGTAAACAAAAGGTACAGGTAAATTTACCTGTAAGCCATTCTAGTTAAATTATCTTCAGCCATCACACAAAAATACCTGCAACCAAAGCAACTCAATAGATGCACTGACCTGTTCAGAAACTGTGATCTGAAATCCAAAGGATATATTAACCAATCTTTAAGTTCTTCCTTTGAGCCATCTGTAAAAACTTCTCCCATAATTCCTAGAATGAAGAATATTTTTAACAATTAAATCACTAGCAAACTAGGAAATTGTATGTGGTTTTAATCCATATCAAGTTTATTATACAAATGGTGTACCTGTATATTTATATACTAGACACTTGATCATATAAAGACAACCTAAAGAAATGTCTCAAACCTTTTGCAAAGAACTTTTATATATGTGACAATAATTATTCAATAAAACACATGTATATAGTACATTAAGTTTATTGAAATTATTCATTTTGAAGGCATGAAGACAAATACATGTATGTTCATGCATATATAGTTCAAACCGGTAATTGAATTGTACCCATAAAACAAGAGGCCTACAGGCCTTGACGGTCAGCTGTGTACCATAGTCCTTAGATTGACCTAAGGCTCTCATTTTTGCATTTCAAGCTATTCATTTTGGAGTCAAAACACTAATCCAAATTTGATGTTATAAAAACTTTATTCATAAAGAGAGGATTGGAGGGGGCACAAGAGTCAGAATAATCTTTAGACCTGTTGAGTGCATCAGCATCACAAGATGCATCATCTATCTAAATTTGGGGAAAATTGAACCAATAAAACTTAAGAGCTGTCTATCAAAGGGCACCTCCTTTAAAAACATTAACCAGCTCCATGAACCTTAACCTCATTCAGCATCCAAAACTTTTGCATTCAAACCTGTCGAGTGCATAAGAATTATAAGACCCGTCATCCATGCAAGTTTGGTGAAGTTAGGACCCATAGTAACTAAGATATAGTCATCAGAGGGCACCTCCTCCAAAAACTTTAACCTGCTCCAAAAATCTTAACCTCCTCCTGCAGCATCTGAAATTCATGGCCCAGATTTACCACCCCAGTCTTTAAGTTCACAAGTTGGTCCAGATGCACAATCAATGCAAGTTTGGTGAAGATAGAACAAGTAATAACTAAAATACAGAACCTGCAACAAAAACTTTAACCAGTTCCGGATGCCGACGCCGGGGGTATAGCATAAACTACCCTCGACTTTGTCTCGGTGAGCTAAAAATGAAATACCTTTAAATTGTTCATTCAAAGGTCTCACATTAACCCTTCCAAGGTTTTCAACCAATAAATCAAGCTTATTCTCCTTCTGAAATAAAAAAAATAAAATAGTTTACTTGATAAAGTGAATACTGTATATAATTAAAAAGTACAAATCATAATAGGCTCTATCCCACTTTTCTACATTAATTTTTGGTGATTTTAAATCCAAATACATGTACATGAAACTGATTGCAATATGACAGAGTGAACTGTTGAAATATTTATTTTTTTATTGACACATCCCCTTTTACCCATGGATATTACGGTAACCGATAAGAATAATAAAAAAGAATTCTTTATATGGCTGTATAATGGAAAATAAGCGTTTTTGACCTTTTTAAAAAACTTGCAAAATTTTACAACTTTATCATATCAATACTTTCTTGTTGATTGCCCTGGTAATTCTATATACTCTTAGCCTTGTCATTCAATCTCATGAGATAGAGGGGGGATGTGTTTCAAAGAATAAATCTTGGACTGACTTTGGATAAAGAGGTTCAAGTACATATACAGAGTATTTCTAAATGCCTTATCCATTAAGTAAAAAGCAATACAGAAAAGTACCGGTAAAAGGGTATAATTCTATGAACAGAAGACAATTATTAATAAATATTAAAACACTGTACCTCGTCTATATTGATATCGGTCATTAGATCCAAGTGTATTTGATACAAATTCTCTGTCCAGTCAAAAGTTGCAATTTCCTTCCCATTCCAAAATACCTGAAAGTGAAATCGACTAAAACAGTATGATATGTACATGTAACATATTAATCAACATGGTTAATATTGATAAATAATTAACTCTTTGTAATTGCTCCTTCATATTAATAAAAACTTTATTCTCCTTGGTTCACTTGTCTTTTTACAGTAGCTTCCAAATTAAGCCAAACAATGTCAAAATCATCATTTTTTAAAACATACAAAATGTATACAAAAAACAATTTACTTTTTACATTATTGCTGTAAATTTATTCAATAAATCTCAAACTGTTGACATTTTACAAGTAACTGACCTGCATGCGATCTTGCATTATGCCCTTAATGTTGATGGTTTTAGTTTTAGGGAGGATTTTCCTGTATAAGATGTATCCATAGTTTTGACCACTACCATGGTAAAGTGTTAAATGTTCCATAGTCAAGATCATCTTAGATTCTATTTTTTCCTGCGAATTGCAAAATCAAACAAAAAATTTTATTTTGTCATGTGAAAACAGAATATATAAAACTAAAAATCACATTATTAAAACTATACTCGAGCTGCCAAGGGTTTCTATTTACTTCACTTCTTATTTGTTGTTAATTCAACATTCATAAATATCTTTGTCACCTTTGTCCTCAGACTTATAAGTTTTGTCACAAGTTATGCCTTTTGGTGAAATGGGCTCTTGCTTCACATGTACTTACGCTTTCACTTAACAAATCTTCAAATGACAGGTATGTGTTGATAGGGAAAGTTCCATAAGCTGCCTTTTCTTTATTCTCTGGAATTTCTTTCAGAGTAGCCCCATGAAAGTGCCGAACATTCTCCTGGTACTTCATCAATAGTTCCCGAATGACATGGTACTTCTCAGTTGTGTCCCCTGCCTCTGATAATGGGGCCATGTAATCTGTAATATGAAACAAATGGTTTTGATGGATAGAAAGAAAAACAGGCAAACATAGTTTATCCAACAATAATTCAGTATATTTTTCATTAATTAAATTCACACTTTTGCTTTTATGATCAATGAAATGCAACTTGCTTGATGTATAAATATATCAGCCAACAAGTTGAAAGTTACTCTGTATTTTGTTACAACCAATCAGATTAGACTACCTACCATACCTTGTAACGACTGGTTTATTGTTACAACCAATCAGATTAGACTACCTACCATACCTTGTAACGACTGGTTTATTGTTACAACCAATCAGATTAGACTACTTACCATAGCTTGTAATGACTGGTTTATAGCCGTGTTTATGGTAGATTTTTGCTCCATTCATAAAACCAAAGTTTGTGCCCCCTCGGAACATGTAGAAGTTAATGGAAGCTCCAGAATCAAGTAACTTTGTCAGTATTTCCTTTAGTTCTGACCATACAAAGTAAACAATTTTAGCATTTAATACAAAAATCAGGAGATGTGATAATGATATACATGTATATTTGAATGAGGCCCTGCCCTTCATTATGTGTTAAGTTTGTTTAAAATTAGCTCAGTGGTTATAGTGGAGAGATCAAAAATGTTAAAAATAACTATAAACAAAACATTATTATATAAGACAAAAAAAAATCAAGACAGATAGAAAGACAGACAATAGATGACAGGTATTCAGAAATGTTCACTTGCATGAACCTTCAGTTCTGGTGATCACGCTACAGAACACAGTCAAACAGAGAAGTGTACTTACTTGGTATCTCCATGTCAGAGCTGTGTGCCCCACCCCACTCATCGAACCAGCCTGTCCAGTACTCCATCACAAACAGCGGGAACTCACCCAGACCCTCAATAAAGTCCACCAACTCCTGCCCTCCCTCATCCAGGCGCTTGAAGTTCACTGTGGGTAAAGCCTCTACGAAGTACAATTTATCTTGTCCATATTGGAGTTATTTTTAATAATAAATACTTTCTAACTTTATCTTTTACTACATGTTTTTTTTCCATGTGAAGAATGTATATGATGTAATTTTAAACAAAATTAGGTTGCAATTAAGCTACAAGTTACAACTTTGAAGATTTAAATTTTTGCTCTCTGAATCAGACAAAACAGATATAACAAAAAGCATTAAAAAAAGAGAACAGAGAGGCTACCATAAGCTATAGGGTATAGACCATTCTTCCAACTTTTTATCTGCGGGTCAGCAATAAAAAACATCTCGACCACTCCATGCTTCTTCATCATCTGCAAATACATTCACACTACAAACGATCAGCTTTTCTAGTGATTCCGGTACTTAGTTTAAAGTACACTCTACTTACAATCAACTGAATAAAACTCAAAACTTACAGTTTGTTTATTAACAACTATGTACATGTACCTTCATGGTACATGTAACGTTAATTACATAATAGTACCGTAATATACTGCATCTTTTTTATGACTTTTTTTGTCTTTTTCTAATTTAAAATGCATGCATCTATTAACAAGTAAACTGTTACCTGGTAATTAACTTGATTTTAAGAGTACACACCTTCTTTAACTTTCTCAAATGTTCCACATCTACACTGTACGAACCAAATTCATTCTCAATTTGGAAAGCTATAATTGGACCTCCTTTGGCATACTACAAAAAAATTATTTATAAATTCAAATTTGGCCACAACCATGATTTTCTCACATTACAAGACTGTAGCCTTTGTTGTTTTGGGCTTTGTAACTATTTTTTTTTTAATGCACCAGAATCATGAGAATGGAGGTACCAATGCATAGAAGGAAAAAAAAATCAAAGAGAATTCTTAACAGGACAACAAAAAGTTTGGTAATTTAAAGGAGATGGATGTTAGAATTTTTTATTTTTTTTTTACTTTTGGGTTGACCCCAAACAGGAAAACAACTCAATTCATTTTTTTGCAAAGTGTGAATTGGTTTTATTATTCTTATATTAAGGTCAGACGACACATTCCTCAAGTATCTTTTTTGTATCTCCTAGTAATAAAGAGTTCCAATAAAAATAGTCCGGTTTTTCACCAAAATGGGTTTTAAAATTTATATTTGCAAGAAAGCTTGTCAAAGTAGAATAGTAAATCAATTACAATTCCTGGAAAAGGTTATATAAAATCCAGGAACGTGTCGTCTGACATTAAAGAGGTTTACCTGTAAGTGCTGGATGTGTGGTATTAGATGAGCATAAAAGGTATCCACAGCACTGAGGTAGCCTTCATAATTTGACCTCACCTTCATTTCTGTGTCTCGTAGCAGCCAACTGATGTCAGTTAAAAGTTGAAAATTGAATTTGAATCAAATACCACACATGGATTATTTATAAATACCATACTCAGATACATTAACATACTCTTCACAAAAATCAATGTTTTAATTGAAACATTCAATTTTAATTTGAGAATTCTTTTTTTGTACCTGGGAAGTCCACCAAATTCCCATTCTGCACAAATATATGGACCAGGGCGTAATATCACAAATAAGCCATGAGATTTGGCAGTCTCAATGAATTCCCTGAAAACAGATTTATCACAATTCTTTTTGTTTAAATTGAAATTTTTAAGAAATACAATGTCATGTAATTTTCATACTTGAAAAATGCACTACTGTTCTACATTAAATCTTTCTGATCAAAATAGTTAAATTTTGATGCTTTGTATGGTAACAACTACTGAAAAACGTGTTGAGATTATATCAGATGAAAATCCTGTGTATGCCTGTAAAATAATAATTTGTAACATTTATTACCAATATTAATTTACCTAAGATGTTGTCAATGAAAATTAAGTATCTAGCTTTGCTTGGCATAAAACAAGCTCAATTTTAACTTTTCACTTTTAATACAAAGGAATCTGTATAAAAATTAATACATTTGTTTTACATGTATTACTCAAAAGCCAAAATGATATTAAATCCAAATACTGTACTAACCTATACCAGTGTAATGCCATTTATTGTACCGTACATATAACCTCATGACATGCAATCTGTTCAATGACTGATATTTCCTGCAAGTACCTCACCTCACATTTAGAAGTCCTTTATTTCCAACAAAGTTAAAACTGCCTTTATTTTCTTCATGAAAATTCCAGGCAACATACCTAAACATAGAGGTTTTCATTTACAAAATAGCAAACTTCATTTATAGCAAATTTCAAGGGACCATAGAAAAAACAAATTCATAAGAAATCTCATAGCGAATTCGTTATAAAATAATCAGCTGACAGTACTTCAAACTATAGTAGGTTATAAAATCAATATCACCACCATTTACAAAAATGTCAATATAACCTTTCACTTCAATTCTATTTTCTTTATTTTCTGTATAATATTTGAATTTGAGTACTTTATATATGCATCTTAAAATTTCATATATCTTAAATGAAATTTGTAATAAAAATTATTCATTATATCAATGATAGAATACGTTATAATTTTGCCAGCGGGGGTCTTAAAATTACTTCATTATAGCCATAAATTTTTTATAGCCATGTTCATTATATATGACAATTTTCTATAGGTTTATATAACAATTTTGACCGGACATGAATAAAAATTTGTTACAGCCATAAATTTGCTATATCTGTGTTTGTTATATTCAAGTTTGCTGTAAATGAATACAATAAACCTTTTCAATATCATAAAAGTTTGAATCAAAAACTCATTGTTTTGATGATCAACAAAATATCAATTAAAAAATTGTCTATAACAGTTAAAGATAAATTTTATAATTTCCCTTACGTTTCTACAGTATTTAAGCCAGAAGCCTTCATTTTCAAAAATGTCTCATTCCAGTACTGGGGAAGAACTCTGAAGTAATGAAATGCACCACTGAAGATTCTAAAGGGTTTCCCATCTAGATAAAACTGCCTTTTCTTAAACCTAAGACTTCCCTCACTCTGATAAAGCTTCCCATTTCCATCCTTTATTTTCTTGTATATCTTTTCTACAAACAAATCACACATATGGCAAGATATTACATGGATGAAATCTTAAATGCCAATAGTTCACACACACTATGAATACAAAATATCATTTGGAAATAAAAGGTTAATTGTTCACATCTTACGTATTTCATTTTGGGGCATTGGAACAAATTTTTGATGACGAAATGATGGAACTCCTGTAAACCAGATGATGACGGCGATGAATAAAACTATGACTAGTCGCACAACATGCTTCACTTTTATCTGAATAGGCTTCATTTCTTCATGAAGGGTTCTTTTATTCCTGCTTTAATCCTATCAACAATTAAAAAGAAAACTGATATTTTACTTAAGTTGTAGACACCAAAGAATTCAAGGAACAAAACTTTATAACAAAATCTTTATCAGGTCAAGCACAATCCATTATTAAGCTTGATAAAGCTATTCAAAATACATGTAGCTTAATTTAGCTATTTTGTCAAACATTTTTCTTAAATGTGTATTTTTTTTCAGCATGTAAGCAAAACTATCACTATTGCAGTAATAGTTTTCAACTTTGAAATGTTCTGTAAACAATGCATGTACTGCAATGCAATACTGTACAACAATCTACTCCAGAAGTGGTGTGAATCAGATGTGGATACTAAAAATCTCTAAAGAATTATTAGAAACTTTGAGATCACAAAATCTTACCAAAATCAATAGCATCAAAACGTACGATTTTTCAACGCTTTATACAACCATTCCCCACGACAAATTAAAATCTAGACTTTTTGATATCATCAACAGTTGTTTCTTCAATAAAAATGGAAGTCGTAAAACAACCTCGTCATTGGAAATCTAAAAAACTATTTTGTTAAAAACCATTCTGATTGCACACACAAGTACTCTGAAGTTGACATTAAAAAGATGCTTGAATTTCTGATAGACAACATCTATGTAGTTTTTGGAAATCAAGTCTTCCAACAATCTGTTGGAATTCCCATGGGTACCAATTGTGCCCCATTGTAAGCAGACCTATTTTTGTATTCTTATGAAGCAGAATTTATTAAAAAACTTGTACGTGAAAAAAATAAATCACTCGCTGTGGCCTTCAACCCAACATTTAGGTATATCGACGACGTATTATCAATTAACAATTGTTATTTCCATACTTACGTCGAATCGATATATCCCAGTGAACTTGAAATAAAAGATACCACAAAGTCGGCGTCATCTGTTTCATATTTGGATATTTTACTGGAAATGGACATTGATGGTAACCTAACAACAAAACTTTATGATAAACGCGATGACTTCAATTTTTCTATAGTCAACTTTCCTTACTTATGTAGCAATATACCTTCATCGCCTGCATATGGTGTTTTTGTCTCTCAGTTAATTCGATATGCAAGGGCATGCTCTTCGTATGAACAGTTTCTAAGACGAGGCAAGCTACTGACAAACAAGTTAATAAAACAGGACTATCAACAGTCTCGTTTAAAGTCATCTTTTCGTAAGTTCTATGGTCGATACAACGACCTTGTCAGCAAATACAATCTTCCACTGAGTCGCATGCTGACTGACGTTTTTCATACTAATTGTTAGACCATAATTAATTACCTAATTGTCTACAGACTTTTGCTGTTTTTATTTTCCCCGATTACGACAAAGAGCACACGGCGGGTGTGACCGGTCAGCAGAGGATGCTCACTCCTCCATGGCACCTGATCCTACCTCTATCTTGGAGGTCCGTGTTGCTCTGCTTTGAATTTGTATTTCGTTTTATGGATTTTTGAGATGGTTGACGGTTTGTTATTGTCATTTTTTTCATGTAAAGATTATTCATCAATTTCATCTCTTTCAGAGACTTTGTACTTAACGTTCTAAAAGTTTTGGGGCAACTGATTCATGACCACACACACAGTTATTTCTTGAATGAAATATAAAGAAGGTCAGTTATGGTAAACAAGATAATTGATTGGCAATAATTCAGCACAATGTAAAGAAATCATACTTATCCACGCCTAAATGTACCCAAGGTGGTGGACAGTTACCCAAACAATGGAAACATATATTTTGCTTAAAAGTGTTCAAAAGCAGCAGTGTTGAAACTAATTTTAATAGGGTTTTTTTTTTGGTATAAATATGAGTGGTAATTAACTTGCTATTTTGTTTATATTTCTAATAACTAACATTTTTTTTAAAAACTGCATATAATAAAAATAGCTTTATCAAGCTATTTTGAATAGCTTTGTTAAGCTATATAGCTTAATAAAGCTATATACTATAGCTAAATCAAGAGATCGTGCTGGACTTGTTTATATGTAGAAAACCAGATACATAAATAAATAAGTTATTTATGTCTCTGAGAAAACATATCATGGGTTAACTCAGAAAGACAAAGCAGTCAAAGCGTTTGTAAAGTTCAAAAGATCAAGCTATTTCGGTTCAACAAAGAATTCTAAACACACGGATGTATCCCAAGGGGGTTTCCATCTTATGTTCACTCATCCATCAACGTTCTATTCTATTTCACAATAATTGACGATTTCAAGATCAAAAAGGCGAATTTATTGCAGAAAAAGTTGCCTACCTTGTAAAGTATCCTATGCATTGATGCACTAATATAATTAAAATGAGCACGTCTGTTAATTAAATGCTGTTTTTCTTAAACTTAGTACTTACCGTCCTACGGTACCTACGCTTCAAGCTTCATTGTGACGGGAAAATAAATGCACACGCTAAATACAAAAAAGAACAAGAAAGGATAAAAATATCCGAAATACTTATTGAATTCATTTTACCGAGAAAAAAATCTGCATCCTCTTTGTTAAACTTGTTCTATATAAAGATCTATATACCGGGTAACCCCTACCACATTTTCCTCTGTATTTATTTAAATTTTTAGTTAAAAAAAATACATGTATGTGTATCTTATGTAAACTTGGGGGCGTGCTGCGAAGTATGGTCGGAAAGATCAAAAGATGAAACATTCTCAACCTCAACGTTTAATGAAAAACAAATGTAGACATTCTTCAATTAACAAGTCCACGTGTTTAATAAATCTTGGAACATGTGTTTTACAAAGAATATACTAAGGTCAGCTTCCCATATTTAAAAAAAAATAGTGTTTGATAAAACGTCCGAGATACATCAATCATGAAATGCACTTCGTTCGTTGAAACTCTTTTCTTAACTCTCACCGTGCATTGGACAAATCCAGCGTAAGTACTCTCTCTCTCTCTCTCTCTCTCTCTCTCTCTCTCAATCTTTTTTATAAATATATTTTAAATTCTTACGTATAGATCAATAGATGCCAGTGCGGCGTCCAACCTTTGTCCTGACAACGTCGGATGTCAACATGGTTGTGTTTTGATAGACAACAGACCCCAGTGTATTTGCGATCGGGGTTACAGCTTACAGACAGACGGACAATCGTGTAAACCAACAATGGCAACCAGAAATGGTAAGTGTCGTTCCTGTGTTGTGTTGTATCTATAATATAAATCGTTTCTGTCCTACCTAAAGTAAATGAATGACCCTTCTTTTTTAAAATTACTTTCATATAAACGTGTTATTTCGATACCTTTTAGATTTCTTAATATTTTTTTAAAAATTCAATGTTAACATCAACAATGGACATTATTGAAAGTTAATAATTTTATTATAAAAACTAAATTTAATTTAAAAAGTTATTTTTGTACACAAATATTTTTTTAACGAAAGAACACGTTCTTTTTATAATTTTTCGAATTCAATTATAGATGGTCGCCTAGGATCGACTTTGATTACCAATCAAATTGATAGAAAGGCCCCGCATGTCCAAACCTTTCAGGTAAGACAGGGGTGCCGCGAAAATATGTGTGCATTTCATTTAGATAAAACAGCGCCATCGGATTCAAAACAGTCATGTCCCCCTAACTTTAAAATAGTTGTAAACAACGGATTTAGGGCGTGTGTTTGGCAGAGAAATCGTAGCGTTTTTCGGATATTAACAAAAAATAAGCCATCTACAAGGAAAGTTGTAAGGAAAATTGAAAAATTAGCTCATGAAGAGAAGAAAAAATATACTGAAAACATTAGAGTAGGGCGTTCAAAACTAACTGATCGAGATAACAAGATTAAAAGGGTTCAGCATTTGGCAATTCTTCAAAAATATAACGAAAATAGGCGAAAACATTGGTGTCAAGAAGATGAAGTATTGGTTTTAACACTAGAGGGCGCAATTTGCAGGAAAGAATGCAAAAATGGCCAAATGGTCAGTGAGAGTGGCAAACAGTGTTTGAACCCTCCATCAAGGGTCACTGACAAAGTGTGTCCTGAAGGTCATAAACCAACGCAGACGACAATTGGCATTGTGTGCGAAAAAATTCCAGAGAGTAGCAGACTTGCAAGCTCAACAAGATGTACCGCCAATGAACGACTTATTCATTTACAAACTGGTTCCATTTGCGTTCGTGGTAAATCGAGAAGACCGATTTGTAAAGATGGAGAGGACCTTATTCAACAAGGTAAAGAATTCTATTGTGTTTTGTCAGGGTCTAAAGGGAACTCAAAGTGTTCATCTCAGGAGGAGGAGATAAAGACGGACTGGGGATCAGAGTGTCGACCAATAGCGTGTCCCGAGGGATTGACTCCGTTCAGAACATCAGCAGGAATAGTTTGTCGCTTCGTTACACGCAACATACAATCTCTTCGGGTGAAAATAGAGACAACGTGTTCACCGGGTCAAGTCCTAATCCAAACAGAGAAAGGAGATGAATGCTGGTTTTCTTCAGATTCGTCGTCAATTGAGATCAAATGTCCTGCTGGTCAAGTACTTGTTGGAGGAACAACATGTAAAGATCCTAGGTTATTATCTCCCGATGAAACACCGTGTCCTATTGGTCAAGAGCTAGTGATGACGTCAGATGGCGTCCAGTGTCAGTACCGTCGCCAACGACATAAGGATCTATTTCTCCAAAGAACCAGATGCCCAAAGAAGGAAGTTTTGACAGTGAAACTAAATAGGTTTGTCTGCCAAACGGTAAACCGCGACCTCACTGGAATCATCTGTGATTCAGATCAAGTTGTGGTACAGGGACCAACAGATATCATAGAATGTGTTTCAGAGGAACAAACCAATATGGTCTGTGAGCATGGAAAGGTACTCACTCGTACATCTCTAGGTTACACATGTGACCAGGATAACTCAGATTTGACCACTAACCCTCGCATTAAATGTGACCGTGGGCAGGTGTTACTGGTGGACGAGGATGGGGCCAGGTGCGTGACAGTCGAAGAGGAATCCCATCTCTGTGGACCAGACCACCAGGCAATCCAGACTAGGACGGGGGAGGTTGTATGTAGAAAAGTATCCCCACTACCAGAAGGTTTGTCTCATCCTCTCTTTCTCTTTTATTATTTTTACATTCTCTCTTTCTCTCCTCGTTTAGCAAATCCATTTTCATATTTTTAGTAAAAAACAACAACATATAAGCACATGAAAAGTAGGATAACCCATGTACAGTGACTTTATTATGACTTTTCTATTTTAGAACCCAGCAGTACTAAGTCCTCGTGTAACGGTGAGAGTCTAACTTATTGTCAGTGACTAGCAAAAACAGTTGGATTCAATCTTTAATATTTTACAGGAAAGCGCCGGTTATTGTAATAAAACTTGATCATGCAATATTTCATAATATTCGAAATATGACAGATCATCGTGTCTAAGTATTTAAATTATACCTTAATTTAGATACCGGTAATATTTATGCACGTTGTTGCGTTTTAATTAAAGGGGCATGGTCACGATTTTGGGCAAAATTTATTTCTCCGTTTGAAATGTTTACATAGTTTGAAATATCTGACGTTTTCCTGGCTTTTATAACGATTTTAATATTTTACTTTTCCTGGCAAGTAAAATATCAAAATCGTTATAAAAGCCAAGAAAACGTCAACTATTTCGGACTTATGTTTATAATGTTTAAGTAAGGCATTTCTAATCGTCAACCAAAAATTGAGTGTTATAAGCGAAATACAGAGCTCACAATTCTTTGTTATGTAAACAAAGCTCATGTCATGTTTTTGTTTACATTTTGAAGGTGATTGAAAACTTAAGGTTTAGACCAAAACTAATGTAACAAACGCTAGGAACTGTTTATTTGTGCTTAAAAAATAACCGAATTAGCAGAAAGAAAAAAAACGCTTGAAAAAGTACTTTTATCGGTATATTGAACCAATGGTTTTTGGTTTTTTTTTTTTTAAGCATGACACCAGCCTTGTTTACATAACAAAGAATTGTGCGCTTTGTATTTTGCTTGTAACTCTACGACTGAATCGATCTCAAATTTTGGTTCATCATTAGAAATTTATTACCAAAGCATTATATTTACATTCAGTGTAT
Organism: Magallana ariakensis; assembly: GCA_020458035.1. Taxonomy (NCBI): domain Eukaryota; kingdom Metazoa; phylum Mollusca; class Bivalvia; order Ostreida; family Ostreidae; genus Magallana; species Magallana ariakensis. Next base: position 22,969,817 of record CM035815.1, on the reverse strand, counting down.
ATTTCCCCTTATGTTTGCATTGGAAATCTGCGACGTTCAATCTTTGCTAATTCATGCGCCAAATATAAACGTCTTCATGTGCTTTGTGTATATTTCTTTTTGTAAGATTAAATGAAACTTTCAATCTTACATAACCAATTTGATATGTACTTTTGAAAAATAATCATTAAATTATATCTACTCCTTAAAAAAAGATTTTTCTCTACAAAGTTTATGGCACTATATTTTCAGTCGCGGAAGCGAACTAAATAACATGTTAATATGGCTGTTCCATGTATATTTTATATCCCTGAATAAGAACGTATATAATGGCTTTGCAGCGACAGCACAAATATATTTCATACGATTAGACATCAGTATGAATATAAATATAAGCATTGAATGCTTATTTTTGGAAGTTGTCGGTCCTGTAACACACCAAGCGGTGCAGAACAACTATCATACCGCGCTCACGCGCGGTATTCCATTTGTCTGCACCACTAGGTGTGTTCCAGGACCGACGACATCCAAAAATAAGCATTCAATGCTTTTAAGAGTAAACCAAAATAAAAAAAAATAGAAAAAAAAATTTGACCAAAATCGTGACACTGCTCCTTTAACATAAATAATTACATTTTCAGATGATTGCTTTGAATCTAACTGTGACAAGAACCCAATCCCTGGACAAGGAAAGGAGTGTGCAGATGCAAACAGTCTCAGTCAGATGGAATGTCTCCCTGAATGCGCCAATGGCGGCTCCTGCGAGAACGGTCGATGTGTCTGTCCGCCTGGACTCTCCGGTCCAGCGTGCCATGACGGTCTGTACAAAGCAATTCAAATGAGAAAGGAAGACAAGTCCAATCATACAATGCCTTTAGAGTATAATGGGCACCAGTCTAAATATACCGGTATACAACTGTTTTGTAGATGTGGATGAGTGTGCTCTGTTACCAACAAACCACTGCCAGTTTAACTGTCAGAACACTTTTGGCAGTTACCATTGTGTCTGTTGGGAGGGTTTCACACTGGGTCCCGATAAAAGAACCTGCATCGGTTGGTGTACTTGTAATCTTACTACGTGGTTTAGTTTTATATTATAAATATCAAAATTGATTATTTTTTTTTACAGAAGAGCATGCGCAGTGTTTCCCTGGGTGTATGAATGGCGGGGTGTGCAGGGGAGGTAAATGTCGATGTCCGCGTGGATTTTCTGGAGGTCTTTGTCAAGAAGGTATGCAAATCTGTATATTATTCTTCATCTTCATTTGTACAATGGCTGATCAGAAATTATTGATACATTTACTATTATAGAAAGACGGCCCTTGACCATTCGCATGAAAGTGAACTTATAGTATCAGCAAATGCATATACGTATAAATTGGAATTAATTTGATTAACAACAGTTTTAACTTTGTATTTTAGGCCTATATATGCATATTAAATTATACATTTAGACTTTTAATACATGTGTAAAAACGTACATTTAATAAATGTACAAAATCGTTCATACCGGTATTTGGAAACTTGTAATGTTAGAAGAAATAATCGAAAAATATTTGAAATTATTCTAATGCATTGAAAAGTTGTACTAGTGCTTAAAACAAAGACTCTCCTATGCAGTTACTCGGGCAAACCGGAAGTGAAACTGTTTACAGTGTTTGGACCTACAACCACAAATCATCGCCGCTGACAAGACTTAATACTTTTAAATATTGGAAAATAATCGATAAATTCGATGTAATGTATTCAGAAGCATTGTTTTTCAAGGAAACCTTTTTATAAATACGGTACCTTGAAAAAAGTCAGAATTTAAATAGTACAAACAATTTAGATATTTTTTGTAGTCGTTTGTATTCCTACGCCAGAGTTCAATATTGCTTTAGAGTTTGGTGGTGTTTTATCTTTACATGATTCATGATTTTCCGTCTATTATGATTATGGCATGTCAAACGTTGCAATATTCGATCTTTTCCATTTGTATTCTATAAATTTTCATTTGTATTGTATAATTTTCCATTCGTATTCTATAATAAAATACAAATGAAATTTATAGAATACAAATGGAAAATTATAGAATACAAATAGAAAATTATACAATACAAATGAAATTTATACTATACAAATGGAAAATTAAAGAATACAAATGGAAAATTAAAGAATACAAATGGAAAATTATACAATATAAATGAATATTTATACAATACAAATGGAAAAGATCGAATATTGCAACGTTTGACATGCCATAGTCTATAGCTCGGAATTCTTGTCAAAAAAGCCCGATAATTCATAATAGAAAACAATGAGCGTATTTATTCAAATATAGAAGAGAAACAACTTGCTATGCAAAATTACATATTTTTGATTTTAAAATAAATAATGATCAATAAAATCAACTCCCGTCAGTACTTCAGTGCTTTGATTTTTTTGTGTACTTCATCGTAGTTATGTCCATTCAAGGTACATTGTATTTATTATTTTAATTGAGGTCCACTATTTTGTGCTTTAGATATTGATGAATGTTTAAAGTACCCGAGACTCTGTGAACACCAATGCCGCAATACCTACGGCTCCTACTTCTGTACCTGTTCCCCGGGAAGTCACCTGAGGGAGGATAAAAGAACCTGTCATAGTAAAGTGTTTGGATTGATTTACAAATAGATGTAAAAAAAAATCATGGTAAGTGATAAGGCAGTTTAATAGGATGCTCAATTTTTTTTTCTTTCTAATAGGTTCCACGTGCAAACCTAATTGCATCAATGGGGGTGTTTGTAATAACAACAGATGCAGGTGCCCGCCTGGATACTATGGACTAATTTGCCAGCTTGGTACAGAACTATGAAATTTCTTGTTTTTTTTTTTATTATAGAAATTGGATGTTTTTGTGCTTTAAATCGTGATCACTTTTGACAAAGATTTTAACCCTCAAATGATCTTTAAAGACCATACCCAAAATAGACTATTATATTAATAGTCTATTCTCGGCATAGTCTTTTAAGTTTATTCTAAATTAACTACCTTTTCTTATATTTTTTCTTTAACTGCCTCATCAATACACCACCTCTGAACATATATGTCAGAAATGTTTATAAATTTTATTGCTAAAATTGCGATGATGGTCTAAATTTCATGTGCAATTTTTATATAGTATATATGTATTTAATCACAGGATTATTTTTCGTCTTTTGTCAAGACTCCATTCTTTCCCTGCTCACTTATTCGCATCCAATTAGATGATTTACATATACATATAATTATATGTAATGAATAATTGACCAACCTTCAGTACGTGTATTACTTTGTTTTATTACAGACATAGACGAATGTTATTCCAACCCCTGTCGGAACAAGTGTGTGAACACCATAGGCAGTTACTACTGTACAGGCTGACGTAATGGCCACCAAGATATGATACTTCGTTGTTTCATACAAGTTAATTTACGTCTGGTCGGATTGTACATAGATGTAATATTCTTTTGAGTAGTAACAAGTAATATATTTTTCATCTGAATGAAAAAATGAATGAATGAACATAATGGCACAGAATTTGATAACTATTACATGTAGTCAGTTAAAATCATTAAAAAGCTGCAAACTTGTTGTTCACAAGTTTTAGTCTATTTGTGATTGTTTTGTTTGAAAACATGCCTATGAATCATAACTACCGGTATTTATTTCGACAATATAACAATCGTAAACTACTTGTAATACCAAGAGCACTAGTCCGAACTATATCTGACGTTTTCCTGGCTTTTTTAACGATTTTCATATTTTATATGCCAGGAAAACACACAGCACTAACTGAGATCGCTGAAATCAAGCGTATCCTCCTTTTCTTGTTGTCGTATAGTTCTTCTCTTGTCAAGGAAAAACCGGGAATATCGATAGTCAAAAATTCCAAACTCGTTTTGGAACGCCTCCTTGTCCGAGACGCATCCTAAAGGAATCATACTTGTTGACGCTCGCATGGCACATGCACCGATAAATCCTATGACATGGGACGTCCATAAGTATACTTTGTAATACTCCGGGGGCACAAAGCTTAAATGAATCAGGTATACTGCCCGCCAAAACAGCATGGGAAGCATACCCAGTATGGCGATGAAGACTTCCTCTATCGTGGCCACAAGATACGGGTGCTTTTGCTCCACTTTTTTGTTCAGTTTCATCAACTCATACTGGCCTATGATAGGAATGGACACTAGACCGTAGAATATCAATAACGAGACCAGCCCTTTGTCCATCAGATCTATTGGGTCGCTCTCGTCTACCGGCATACCCAGCTCCAGAAGTATCCAATATCCTTTGAGGGCGAATCCGGCAAAAGTGGTGATCACAAAAACTGTGAATAGGGTGTCTAGCAGGAACTTCCAGCTAAGTCCAGGCTGAAAGCATAAGCACAAGACATTAAATGTTCTTCATGTTTTATTTACTAGTAATGCATGCGCGGATCCATTAAATTTTTACAGAAGGGGGTGGGGGTGGGCGGTGGGGTCGAGTGATATTTATGTTTGACGGGGGGGGGGGTCCGAGGTATATTTTCGATAATTTTACAATATAGATTTAAAGATTTAATCAGTTTGAATTCTCCAAAGGAAGGGGGGGGGAGCGGAATCCCGACACGCTCTAGATCCGCACAAACAATGTTAACACTCGAGCAGTAAAGTTCAATGTCCGACAAAAAACTCTCTTGAAGACCCCTTCCCCCTCAACACTTTGTACTCTTTATGACACATGACATAAACGTGTTGATGTATAGCTCTGGACACCCATCCCCTAACAGTATATTTAGACATCTCATCATTTAATTTAAAATTTACAATATGGCACATGTACGAGTATATACTTCTTTGGTTATAATTGCAAATCACAATTTTATTTTTATAAAGGACCTTTTAACATGCTTATTAATTACAATAGAATGTCAATGCAATTCCAAACCTACCTCACATGAGAATTTGGTTGGAATCGTGAAGGAATCCAGCACGTCCGGGTCTAGAGCCATGGTGAGAGGAGGAGTCAGGATACCGATGTGGTTCCTAAGCAGGGCCAGGAGAACGGTGGCGCCGATCAATCCCACCAGGGCGCTGGTCAGCGTCATCCCTGTGTACAGCACGGCCACATAGGCTATTCCGCGCCACTGCATGACGCCGATTAGCGCCATTACATACTTGAAAACATGCAAAGCAATCAAAAATCCCCATGTCCTCTTGCCATCTTTCGGAATGAGCCATGACCGCAAAATGTGCTGGCTGAGGATGCAGATAAGAACACATACGTTTCCAACGGCATAGCATATCCAGGCGGACAGACGGATGTCGTCAGGGTAGAGGTAGAAGTCGTAGATCAGCCATGTGCCCATCCAGTAACTCGCCACAAAATTGGGCAAAATGACTACCCCGATCAAGGTGTCCCCCACGGCAAGGAATGGCCATAGGCGCCACCACTGGCGCTCGCTGATTTCTTTCCACATTCCCTAGATCAGTTCAAACCATGGCGGTCAGTTCCCCGATAGACCATTTCGCACTCTCTTTGTTATGGTTTGGTCAGCTCTAAGAAGTAGGTCAAGTCAACACGTTATGTCACTGTAATCTGTAAGCGAATGTTTATTCGACCGATAGCACTGGGTCACTTTTTGTAAATGGACGGCAGATAAGATAATTAAAAAATTAATTTTACATGTACATTTTCAAAAATTGACAATTCATGGATTCTAGCAGTCCTGTAAGTTTTAAAGTATGCAAATGTATATTATAGCAAGCCTGAAGGTGCATGCATTGCAAGAGTTTGACCCATTTAACACTATAGACTTGGTATTTACAGTGAATCCGTCATCAAGCCTGTACGCGTGCATTGTGACACTACCAGTACATTTATTGCGTGCCGGGCATCATGTCCGAAATCCACATCGCACGTTGCATCAAATATATATATTAGTATTTAGCAATACCAATTTACATGTACTTGAAATAAATTATGTTAATTATTTAGCTACAAAGGTTTTTAAACGGTTTTGAATTGTTTCACAGTTTGAAACTATACATTTTTACATGCATTCTTGGTATCCATGATGATTTCAAAATATCAAATGGTGTTACATGATTATATAATTAACTGAAACAAGATGAAAAGAAATCATTCGAACTTCATCCTTGATTTTTATTTCTTATTAAATTTAGTTAGCCCAGTCTCTGTTTAGTATGCGGTCATCATCATTATTCAACATACTTTGTGCACCATTCATCAATACTTATATTTCAGCATAATTAAATATGTAAACATTTTAAGAAAATAATTTCGAATTTATTATGCATAGTCACAGTTGTTGTATAAAATCGGAACATATAAAACTAGTATATAACAAATTGTTTGTGTACAAGTATATGAATGACAAAAGCTGGATTGAAAAAGTAAATCCTTAATTGTCTTTTGAGCTTTATTCAATCCATGGTCTTTGGCGATAACATATATAAGTGTCCAGTGCTCAATCACTGTTATAATGTTCACTACGTCTGATTTAATAAGTTTCAACTCATGAACTTTATAGAAATGCTAGGAAGAGTATCAATTATATTGATTTCACCGGGCAAGGACTCGAAATTGTTTTAAATGCAAGCTGAACCATTGTAGCAAAAACATCACTAGATAGGGATAATCAAGTCCTGGTCACTACCTATGTCGGGCATATCGTGTGTGTCACGGTCACTGGTGGACTCATTCTGAATCTGAACAATCACCAAAGATTCACAACCCGGCTCTCTGGTTTCGCTGGTTGTGAGTTCCTGGACTGGTTCTCTAGTTTCGTTGGTTGTGTTTTCCGGGACTGGTTGTCTGTGTATTTGGATTTCCTGATTCCGCTGGTTTTTAATGATGGACTCATAGGAAGGGGGCGCTGCGTCCTGTCCACGATCTGGGGGTGGCTCCATCTGATTTCTGTCTGGCATATGGGTTAAAAGTTGGCCAGGATTGTCTGTAAAATGAAAAATAAAGCTTAAATAAAAAGCAATCTCTCTCTCTCTCTCTCTCTCTCTCTCTCTCTCTCTCTCTCTCTCTCTCTCTCTCTCTCTCTCTCTCTCCAAGTTTACTGTGAAACCATTTATATTTATGTTCCATATAATTAAAGCGACTTCACATGCATTTGAAATACGTCCACTAGAACCTCTAAAAGAACTAACAATCAACAAAAAAATTTCATGATGTCGCATTGATGCATGCTCAACATGCATGCTCAAGAAGAATGTTGCTTTACAAATTCCTTACGTCCTGTTCCTTGACTGACGACATCCTCATAGGCAGGAGGGGCCGTGGATAAATGCGGGGGGATCGCGGAAACCGATGACCTCTCTATGCTCTCCTGGGAATTCGTCAGTCTTCCGTAGGGCAAACCATGCCCCCTTAATCCTCTCCGTCTTTTTCTACAAAGTGTTATACGGTTGGCAGTTATAATGTACAGCGAGTTTTGTTAGAATATTCATTTGATATTGTTCAGTTATATAATGTAATGCATATAGATATGTATGATGTGTTTTGTGTTGTCCAACAGACTAAAATCAATAACTCACACATCGTGTTATACTTACAAACGATTGACGCAGAACCCTAACAGTCCAACTACACTGATGACCAGAAGCACGATAATTACACCGCCTATCAGCCCCAAAGATTCGTTGGTTATGTAGGCAACCTTTTCACCTATTAATTTTGAATAAATGGTATAATGAGCCTAAATATTAAAAGCGATTTTAGAATTTATATATGAGCAAGGACTTAAGATTTGTCACGCTATTTTAGACTGTTGCAGATGAATATGTATTGTAAATTAAGACTTACTGCAGCGAATGCCCTTCCAACCTTCCTGGCAGTAACATGAACTGCCGTAGAATCTGTCATTACATTCTGATTGGTCCACACAGTGACAATCATATGACGTGTCAAACTGTGATTGGGTGCTGGTTGGACTAAATGTAGTGACGATCTTGTCTCTTATTTTGAAGGCTGTGAAATAAAAATGAGGTGGAAGGATATTTAAATTTTTAACTGAGTTTTCTAAAGAAGTTATATATAACATCTCGGTTTGATTTTCTCTTTTGATAAAAGATTGCTTATTGTTTGCAAAGTTAAATACGTACCACATTTGTAGCCCTGCCAGCCATCTTGACACCCGAAAACGTCACAAGAAGCACTGAATTTACACTCCGGCTGTATTTTGCAATGACACTCTCCTTGTAAAAGATAACTCAGTCAGTTAATTTTTTTTATTACATACAATCACTTTTGAAAGCGAATTATTTTACAAAAACATATTTGTTTCTATTAAACCAGTTTATTCTAAAATGTACATTCTGAAAACTTTTATAGTTGGTATTGGAGGAACTGAAAAAGTTCATGAATATTGATATTTTTTATGGGTCCCACATAAACTTGGCGATTGAAGAGATGTTAAACGGCATTTTCCATATACGATCGAGGAATTATGGAGTATATCTGACATACCTTACATGCAATATTATGTATGAGAATAGCTTTATGCTGCAGGTACATGTATTTTTAAATTACCCGGTAGTTACGCGAGTTATTTTTATTATTTCAGGGAGAAATTGACTCATTTAAAGGTTTTTGAATAAAAGTATAGTGTGCAAGTTGTTGAACTCTGGTCACCAAGGTCAATCAAATGCTGCATATGAACATTATAATTCATATATATGTAGTTTGATACGCTCACCGTAACTACTGTTTGTATACAGTACTGAATAATTGAGTCATTACATGAATGTGCATGTATTTCCTTATACTGACATCAGCATAAATAAACGTATTTTCTCAGTAGAGAAGGAATTTCTCGTGTATCCGAAAATGCATGTTATACATAACATTCCTGATTACACATAAATATTTACTTTAAAAATTTGAGCATTGAATGCTTATTTTTGGATGTCGTCGGTCCTATAACACACCAAGGCGGTGCAGACAAATTAATGATTTGTCTGCACTGCAGGTGTGTTATAGGACCGACGACATCCAAAAATAAGCATTCAATGTTTATATTTATATTCATGTTGATGTTAAATTGTATGAAGTATTTGTGTTTTGTCGCTTTAAAGCCTTTGTATGCGATCTTAGTCAGGGATATGAAACATACACGGAACAGCCATATTAACATGTCATTTAGTTTGCTTCCGCGACTTAACATATAGTGCCAGAAACTTTGTCGAAAAAAAAATCGTTTTATTGATGAATAGATTTGATTTAGCGATTGTTTTCCACTAGACTATAGTACATTTACCAATGTGGTTATTTAAGTTTGAATGTTTTATTTAATCTTACAATAATAATTATACTCAAAACACGTGATGGCGTTGCTCATGGCGCATGAATTGGTTAAGTGTATTCACAGAAAATTGAACGTCGCAATGCAAACATAAGAGGAAATATTATATAAGACAATAATTTTCGTCATTTTCATTGGCTGAAAGTACATCACGTGACATTCGTCCTTTTCCGATATCGACGCGAAAGCGCGTCCGCTGAATATGATATCGCACGACTCGGCAGTATCAACAAAAATAGGTATTGTATAAAGACATTGTACCAATGGGAATTTTAAGTACAGAATATTAAAAACAATATTTTGCGAACAATTCTTCTATATCATTCCCTTTATCTATAATCACTAGTTTTCATTGTTTTAAAACTGATATTGATAGCATACTCTCCATTAATATAGTGCGTCATACGTCATAGTAAGCCGTGCAGCGAGATCAGCCTCTCGCTTCTTATATTCAGTACTGTACTGCAGTAGGCTTTTTAAAAAATGACGGCGTTGTAAATAATGTCATAATTATGTTAGCAGTAATTATTAAAATAGGAATAGCTTGAATTGGCAAAAGATGCGTTGAGTATTTTAAAGGATAGCAGATTAATTTGACGTCATAATGTACAATTCCCTTACTTTTTTGTCTAAACGGAATTCTTGACAGCCCGGCATAATTGTGCTGCGAGTGATTATATAATATAACTATTATGGAATTCATTGCACGGTCAATATGTGGTTATATGGACCCATGTCAAGTGATATCGACCTCGCAAGCTCGGTCGATATATCACTTTCTGTGTCTTCGGTCGATATCACTTGACATGGGTCCATATAACCACATATCGACCTACAATGAAGTCCATAATTGTATAATATACATTGAATGTAAATATATGTACATGTACTACATCTACATGTATGTAGATATTTTTTCAAATCTGATCTAGGGGGTTTTATCTTAGATATACTAGATACGTGTACATCAATATTTTTTCAAATCAATGTTTTAACCATTTTTAAAAATATTCAGTAGATATAATCAGAAAAGTTTGACTCGATCTTGGATAAAGAAATGACAATTTTTTTTCATAACGACGTTGATAAATGTTGATAGTTTTATAGTGATATAGAACCATTTTAACAAGGCCTTGGACTTTCAGTAGAACATAACTGTCTATTTCTTGCGTCAAAACAAGTTAAAAATGACGCTGGTTACAAACGAAATATACACCGATTGCGTAGTCTTAGCTCAAAAGCCAGACAAATCTTGTTGATTTCAAAGAGCCATGGCTGAGTGGCCAACAGTGAAATAGACAGGCCTACGTCACATTGCTGTTTGACTCAACTACCTAAAGTCCAAGCTCTTGTTAAATGGTTCTAAGTAAGATGCATGTACTTACTCAGTGTGTCCCCACAGCCCGCCTCGTCTGACCCGTCGGAGCAGTCGACATCCCCGTCACACTTGTAGCTAAGGTTGAAGCAGGTGAGATCGGACCAGCAGATGAACTGGTCGTCCCTACAGTAACTTTGTCCTATGATGAAAAGTTGCCATTTACGAATGTTCGATATTCTCTCTCTCTCTCTCTCTCTCTCTCTCTCTCTCTCTCTGAGCGTTAGCGTATAGTATATACATATATTTATAAATCATTAAAAGTATATTTTTAATGTGTACAAATAGAGATAGAGTGTATCAGACTGGACAGACGCAGGCCCATGCAGGATTTTTTTTTCCTGAGAAGGAAGTTCCTACAAGGATCCAAGGTTTATTTTTTTTACTATCAATTTAGTTTTTAGGTAGGTTACCCCCCCCCCCTTTTCCCACGTTATACATGTACATATGTATTAGCTAGAACTATCTTTAATATCGCAAGGACTGATATTCATTTGATATTGATTTTTTGTCTCTTTTGAATCATAACTTAATTAACCTTCAAAGAATATGTCTAACCAATTCTCTGATCAAAATTAGAATTGATTAATCAATGAAAATTCTTTTCTTGTCATTATTATCTCTTTCTGGTCATACCCTTGAAACTAATCAAGGTATGTTACTTCTTCTTTTTTTTTTTTTTGGTTTTTAAGTGCTACGCACACACATGCATACAATGTAGTGCTGTTCAATGAATACGGTTCTACATGTACTTACAATAATGAATTAAAAGGAAAGTAACGCGATCTATTCTAAATATAAATCATTTACTACTTTTCTTTTTATCGTGAAGGATTGCGATTTAATAATGTGACACAATGACACTCTACTTGTAAATAACGGCAGATATACACAGGTATCATATGCGCACATAATACGTGTGTATATATATAAACACACGATTTGAATATTTAGTTGATTTTGTGTACATACAACGCAGTCAACCAGAACGACGAATTAATTAGGTTATACATAATTTTGAAATATACATAAAAGCAAACCTACAAAAAAACCATATAAAAAAAAACAAAGTTAAAGAGATAAAGTATAATGTAGTTCACTCGGCAGCTGTTTCATGATACCAGACGTACAAATCGATATATTCTGTGCTTTCGTTGCTTTTTGTTGAATTTTAGTTCCGTGTCCTCAGCCCAGAACTAATCGTGACAGAAAATTTACAAAAGGTCACAAATATAAAGGGTCCTACGTGTTACTTAACCAGAACAGCACTGTCTATAGATATTATATACTGACAGACTTACCGGTACTTCTGTGTATATAAAGTAAAATTGATACAAAGGTAAAAACCCCTGCCGCCATTTTCACCTGAGAAAAAATTGTTTACGAAAACAGTCAATCCACGACACGTGATGTATAAATGATACAAGGAAGTACGCATTATTTTGTATGACGCTATCATTGCTAACATCTATTTTTTTTTTTTAAATTTATCATAAGCTTTTATTTATTTCTCTTTTAAATTAACTTGGTTTTGAAATAGGAATTTCATACACAATTATCAATTACAATGTAAATCTGAGCAAAACCATGCAAGTTTTAAGATATGATATTTTCTGTTCAGATTTTAATTTTCGGTCATATCTGTTCATATTTCACCGTCATGCCCATCTACCATACATGTATGTTTTCGGAGAAAGAGATATATAGTGTGTATAATGACATGAAATTATTATATCTAATATGCAACAATTTTAACACCAATGATTCAAGTCAAAATCATGGCGACTTTATACCACACAACAATACTGTACAATAACAAACTCGATTTGTAGTGTTATCACAAAGAAACTCAAATAATATATGTATAATATTACCACTTGTATATGCCGTGGCTGCTACTTGAGACACATATATATAGTTTAAAAATATTTGTGGCCACGAAATAAAATTAGTTTCCACGAAAATTTGTGGGCACGAAATGATGTTTGTCCCACGAAATATACTTCGTTCCCACGGCACGGAATATTTATACAATTCATTGTCACGAATATTATTTGTTTGAAAAGAAATTCTAATTGACAGACTGAGCGGTTTGGGATTGACCTGAACATTTTTTTTAAAAGGAAGAAAAATTAATGGTCTAGACCTCAGTTAAGTAGAGCAGAAATGCTCTTCTGTAATATTTATCTTTTCATCTTTTAATTTTGATGTATCCATGAACCCACAAAGTGTCATGATTTACATCATTGTATGCATGGCTATATATAATATACTTTTAATAAAATGTCATACGATGATATCGAGAAAACATTTTTAAATCCACCTGCTGCTCTGTTATAATTTTTAATTCAAAACAACGTAGTAATTAATATATTAGTACTGAAATACAAATTAAAGTAATTATATTGTAGTCCACAAACCGTCGACCGAGACTGCATGCACATGCTATGTATGTTTTTGCTGTTCAACTTGGTTTTATTTGGGGGGGGGGGTCTCTAAGCCTATTTTATGTAGATGTAAGGAAAAGGAAATGGTATGTTTAATGGTGTTCAAAGCGAAGGCACTTTTATATACAACAAACAGTCTAGAATGTTCTAAGAAACTATTTAGATCCGCCTGTTTGCTCTCAAAGTGTAATACGAGTTACGGTTCCTGAAAAGAAATCGTCATTCAGAAAAGAGTATAGAAGCAGTGCAAACACATACAGAAGAGACAAGAAAGCGTAATCTTCTTAAAATATCAACGCCATACTATACTCTGACCGAAAATCTCTGTACATAGATAAAGGGAGTCCCACCTTAAAATACGATTGAAGAAAACAGTCAAACACAAAACTCAGAAGAAGAAAAAGAGAGGCAATGTGGAGTGACCTTTACATTGAGAACGAGGGTTTGCCAGATGGACTGATTTAGCCTTCGTACGACCACCCGGGAGAGAATATTTGTGATAAGCAGTAAGCATTCAACAAAACGAAAATATTTCATACATTTTTATTCATTAACAGCCCGAAATATATTCCTTTCTTTTCAGATTGAAGTTTACACCCTGTCTTGAACCTCTTTGTACAGGCGCGTCCAAAAAAGAAAAAAAAATGGGAGAACAGTTTACCAGCATAAAAGATATCAAACCTGGACAAAAAAACATAAATATCATGTTTATTGTTTTGGATATTGGTATATTTCTTTTTATCTTATAAATTTATGCTGTGAATTTTAAATTGCTTATTTGTTTAAATAAACATTATTTTATGAAATGGAAAATATCCAAGATAAAGTTATAAATCATAAATGGAACTAAAATCCCTTTTTTATTGATCATAATTGATTATTGATTTACTTACTTTTGATTTATTAAATAGGTTTTGATAATCGCTCACCTTGGCAATGAACATCAGTAATGATGATTATTGATATGCTTTATAATTTGCAGGTGCTCCAACTCGAACAAGAGATGGCCATGATGTTAGGTCTGTTAAGGTCGCAGATAAAACAGGGAGCATCAACATTTCCATATGGGATGAAACAGGGGATCTTCTACAAACTGGAGATATTTGTCGCCTTACTAAAGGGTAAATATATTTTTAAAATTGACTCAAGTGCTGTTATGAAGATATGATAAGTTTTTTTTCCAGTCTTTTCACTCTATGCTGATTTGTCATCCTTTTTTCCACTCTAGTCTACCAGAGTCATCCTCAAAGCTGAACAGCACTTGTAAATAGGCACCATCCCACGGGTACCTGGTATATATAAACCCTTCGATTTCGTTACACCCAATTGCACACCTGAAACTCATGGCCGATGTGTAGTATTCCTTTCGTGGTCTTTGGATTTTATGCATTTATTTCTTATTCTATGTGCATATTCTGTTTGTAAATAATGCATTGACCAAATTTTTTATGTTAGTATTCTTCTGGCTTGATAAAAGTGCATAAAATTTGATAATTTCATCGCGACCAAGTAACACGATGAGGCAAGATGTACGTCCACACAGGTGAACTCTGACCTCTACAGCAAAGTACTTTGAACTGTTTAGTGGCCCTATATAGGGGTTGTAGGGACAGCAGTGATGAAAGAGAAATATGGTGTACAGTGCCTATTTACGAGCGGTGTTCAGCTTCAAAGTACAACTTAAGGTTATGACTTTGATGCAATGTGACGCGTCTTGTGAAGTGCAAACCAGGGTATTAATTAATTTAGAATTAAATTATTTTATTATAAACCAAGTCTTTCTTTTTGTCTTTGGATTATTTCTTTTAAGTCAACAAACCCGTGTGTGAGTAAAATGGAAAGCAATCAATTTAAAAGTCGATTTTACATTTTAGAATAAATTATTTACAGTACCTGTTCCATCAGCTGAATTCATTGACCTTACCTACAACAATTTGATTTGATTTTCCAGGTACTCAAATGTTTGGAAGAGTTGTCTAACTTTGTACACTGGGAAATCTGGAGAAGTTATCAAAGTTGGAGAGTACGTTTGCCATTTTAAACCACTATCTTAAATTCGAAATTTTTTTAATAATTAATATACTTATGAATACAGTAGATATGAATTTTAATATAGTGCTTTTTACTTGCAATTTTTTGAATAGAAAATATAAGTACATCAGCAGTATAAAATATAATATAGATGCTTACACACATAAAGATTTGGTTCTTTTATTTTACATCACAGGTTTTGTATGCAGTTTTCAGAAACCCCAAACATGAGTGAACCAAAGCCAGAATATAATAATAACCCAAAGGTACATGTAGCACAGGGCTTCGTACCACATTTTGGTACTTGGTCCACTAGGGCTCTTCAATGTGGGAATACATGTACCGGTACTTATTACTATTAACGACATTTTTGGAAGTTAGAGAACATCCCTATTAATTATAACTACTGTATGTAAGGTTATATTTGCCATCTTTTTTTTTTTTTTTTACACTTGCAAAAGGTTTCATCTTGTCTTCTTTGAATTTGCCTAGACAATTGAATAAATGATAGATACTGTATATGTATATCAACATTTGTTATGAACTTCAAGGGTTAAAAACTATTGTGAAAATTATGAAATTCATTTGGGAACAATGTAGCCTAATTAATGTTTGTTTAAATTGGGAAGTAGGCCTTTCAAAGGCCAATTTTATAGACATTGGATAGGTCTATAGTAACCTGTGTTGATAAAGTTGTTTATTTTCTCTTTCATCGCCCATTTTTAGCTTCCATCTTATTCAGTATTGACCAACACATTAATCCTATATTTCCATGGATTTTGTCAAAATGATATAGCTTGTCCTAGATCTAAACCTTCCCCTATTTTTTAGCCATGAATGAATTTGTATAGAAAGTAAAAGTGTTAATATGTTACCAGTACTTATTTGCTTGAAGAAATAAAAGAATGTCTTGATTTAAAATTACAGTCAGATCAGCCTGGACAAAGAAAATCCCCAACAGAATCAAATGATGGGAAAACTCCACCAGGGGCCCCACAATGGACACCCCAAGGAAGACCTCCAAATGAAGGTACAGGTAAATTGCTAGCAGGAAGAAAGTTTACTTAAGTTTGCATTTGTAAATTTACAGAATAGAAAATGAAAGTTAATAATGCTGATCTGACCAACTACAAGTTCATGTTTGTAAATTCCTGAATGAATTGATTTTTTATTTGTTTGAATTTATTTTCATAAATTTTTTTTTTTAATTTTAAAAAGAAGCTCTTGCAATTAAAAATGTTTTTAGTTGCAGTATTTACAAAATAAACATATTTGTTATTTGAAAGCAGGAAAAAAGCTTTTTGCTCAGATATTCAAATCACTATCTACATGTAACGGTATTTTGTTTGTGTTTGACCAAATTTTTGTCATTAACTGAACTTTTCTTCCCTAAATTTTCTCTGAAAATAAAAACAGGCAATCCTGCAGGTTATTCCAACAGCCACCCACAGCGACCTGGCATGATGATGAATCAGGGTCACCCCCGCGGTCCAATGATGCCAGGGCTCCGTCCATCCCATCACCAGCAGAACTATCACCCTCAGGGACCCCAGAACATGAATGGGCGGCCACCAAACCGGGAGATGAGAAGATGACCCAGATGGAAAAAAGTCCTCAAAATTTCTATTTAATATTTGTTGCCCCCTTCCTGAAACATTATAAACTCAAGAGAATGTTATAAGGCCATAAGCATAATAATTAAGCCAATCAAATTGGCTCATACATGTACATTAGGTTTAAAGTGTGGCTTTAATTTTTCTTGTATTAAGAAAGGCAAAGCTTTCATATTCATCCTCAAATATTCAATGCATAAAAAAAGAAAAGTGTAGACTTTTAAAATTGTTTTAAGATTTAAAGAAAAAGAAAAAAATGAAATTGTGGCCCAGAAAGATGATGAAGTATTCACAATCACTTGGAACTGTAAATTTAAGTATTAATTTCTTTGTTTTAATTCCACCATTACTAACAAAATTAGCATTGTACATTGTACATGTAATCGTATGTTCCTCAGTTGTCCCGTGTCCGTGGAATCAGTCGGTCATGTTGAGCATGCAGAGGCTGTTCAGATATAAAACAGGCACCTGTCACAAACTTTGTTAACCAAGGGTAATCGCATTGTACAATGACTTTGTTCTGTAATAATTTGGTTGAACTGGAGATCATCGTGAAGATGCATGGTTTTATGACTGTTTAACCCATTTTACGCAATGCAACTGTTAAATGTCTTTGAAGGTGAGCACTGCATCTCAAAAGAAGTAAAAACCATTCATTTTAACTACACATAGATAAACATTTTGTTTTATTGCTTGTTTGAGCTTGTCTCCTTGCATAAAAGTAGTTCTTCTAATAAATGTAAATTGGGTCGAAATGACACTAGCTGCAATAATGTAGCCCTCTCCGATTTTTTATATCTGATGTTTACTGGAGAGGGCTACAATTCCATAGGATCTCCGTAATGGTGCAAAATAATTTTTTTACTGCGTCCGACTTCGGTCTGAAAAGATCGTTTTTATAATTGACTTCCTTTAGATAAAATGATTTTCTAATTCAGGTTGAACAAACTAACCGTATATAAATCAAAACCAGATAAAACACATCAGCATGTTTACCAGTCGTCCTTTTCAGCAGCCATGACAGTTCTCGCGTGATTTTGTGGGATTTACGCTTGGAGTTTTATTGGGCTTGATAAAGTGAAATTCAGTGTAAATAAGCGATCTTACCTCGTTCTATCACTAAAACATCATTTAAGGAAATGGTATATAATGAAAAATTCATATTTACCGCGTTAATTATGTTTAAAATAGGGGAATTCCTATATTCAGTTCAAGATCCACTCCTGAATTCTCATTGGCTGTCCCAAAATAAAACCGGTCAAGGTCAGTAAACATGGCGTACAAATTCAACTTGCGCTGTTGACATACACGAAATATAGCCGATATATGGATTATACTTGATATTTTTGGATTAATTTATGCCACACACATCTACAATGTTTGAGTTCAGGTAAGAAATGCAAATGTTATTGTCATTTATATACGATTTGAGACGAAATCGTTGCGGGAGTGAATCACTCCCGCACTTGCACCATTACGGAGATCCTATGGAGTTGTAGCCCTCTCCCAAAAAAAAAAAAAAAAAAAAATCGGGAGAGGGCTACATTATTGCAGCTAAAATGACACTAGTGGGACAACTATTTCAATTAGTAAAGGGATTGACTAACTTCTCTTAAGGTTGCTTGTGCCTCAACAAGAACAACTTGGGCTGCACCATACATAAAAACAATTCTGCTAAAAGATTTTACGTTTCCCTATAAATTTTCCCAAATATGTGTGGTTGGGGGGGGGGGGCAATGGAGTGTCTCACTCCCTGATGGTACGTGCCTGGTTATATCATATCATTAAAGGGATTCATTTATAAAATTTGAGAAACGCTTATAGACTTTCATTTAACTTGATCATTACTACGCTTCCATAAATCCGTAATTTTATTTTATACAAGATATTTTATTCAACAACGTGCTTGTAATTAAATTGTCCCCCTTTAATGTATTGGAACAGATAAGATGCGAAAACTTTTATATTTTGTTTTGTGTTTTAGGAATTGATAAAAAATAATAGTGCTTTCACCTTATGTATGGGTGTAATTAAATCAACTTTCATTATTTGATTATGGTGTCATCACAAGGTACATTGACCATAGATCAGCGTCTCAAATGGCCTTGTTGTAGATGGAGATAAAATTCTTTATATTATTTCTTATGTCATATACCATATATACTGCCAGTGAGTTAAATATCTTATGCAAAACACCTCTGCTAAATAACAAAGACGTGCAAGACCTTTAAAATGGTTAATTTCTGGAGGCATCTTGACATGATAATTATCGAATTATGTAAATGAACGTCACTATAACCACAGAAAGC
The DNA here is from genome assembly GCA_020458035.1 of Magallana ariakensis. Taxonomy (NCBI): domain Eukaryota; kingdom Metazoa; phylum Mollusca; class Bivalvia; order Ostreida; family Ostreidae; genus Magallana; species Magallana ariakensis. The sequence goes on along the minus strand of CM035815.1, from coordinate 22,950,738 downwards.
CGTGTTTCTACATATATCCAGGATCATTACATTGCATGAAGAACAATTGCCATTCAAACCAAGGGCATTCGGCAAAGAACATTTTATCCCAGTATTAGCTTGACATAAAGATATTGAAATACTTGCTAAAAATGTATAATCACTTTTGGAAATCCAGAAGATGAATCTGCCATTCAGTGACTGCTGGAAAGGTGCCTGAAAGGCAGAACTACGCCATTCGATCATCATTTGGTCATCCTTCAGTTAACTGAAAGACGGAGCTTTATCCATCATGTGTTTTTACAAGAAATGCGATTTTTAGCGTATTAATTTTTTAGCACTGTGGTACATCGTAAAACAAAAGTAAACTGTTTCATATCTAATTTAAGGGATTAGAATTTCTGAAGATTACACAAAATTCCACACAAACATTTTAGAGTACGATTTAGCTAAAGAAACATGGTACCTTTGCATATACACTTAATACCGTAGTAAAATTTCAAATGATTTCCATTTAGGAAGGTCAGACAATCTGAAGGATAATAAAAACATTAAAATTTAGCGAGCCAAGGATTTAAAATTAAATACCTTAATTATAATCACCTGCTGAAATTACTTAGGGATATTTCAAAGAAACGGATTTAGGTATTTTCTCTTCTCACGAATACATACACATAACTGACAACAGTTATAAGTGTTTACTCAGATAAATGTTATAATTTGAAAATAATACAATAAAATGTTTTGAAATTTTTCAACATTTCGTAACATTTCTTGACAATAGCAAAGATAAAACAATATTGAAATCAATATTACCTGTGAAGAAACCTCAAAACCAGATTTTTTTTTATCAGCACTGCTTCATATTAATGGCAACTTTTTGCGACTGACATAAATCTTTAGTAATAGTCTCAAATGAAAAACACTTAAAAAGTTCCAAATGACAATTGGGAGGGGAAACAAGAGGCCCATGGGCCACATCGCTCACCCGAGGAACAATAGGTATGATAAAATCAGCTTAATGGAGTCGTAATAAAAACTATCTGGACAATGTAGTATAATACATGTAGATCCTGTATAAATAAAAATCAATTTTTTCCACTGGATATTCTTAAGTTTATTATCATTAGTCCCTTTTCTAACAGGATGATTTTTATAGTACGTAATATCACATGTTGAGCATTGCAGCTCTCAAAAAGATACTAAACAATTGTTTATAAATGGGATATAAACCTACATCAAACTCTGAACCCCTTGAGAGACCCAATTGTCCAGGAATCATCCAGAAGCCAAAATCTAAACAATATTAAATAATCACCTGGCTGATTAGTTTCTGAGAAGAAGATTTTTAAAATATTTACTCTTAATATTCCTATTTAAAAATTCCACCCCCATTGTGGCCCCACTCTACCCCCCAGGAATCATGATTTTTACAACTTTGAATCTACACTACCTGAGGATGCTTCCAAACAAGTTTCAGCTTTTCTAGCTTATTAGTTTCTGAGAAGACGATTTTTAAAGATTTACTCTATATATTCCTATGTAGAGATTTGATCCCCAATTGTGGCTCCACTCTACCCCTGGGGGAAATGATTTTCACAACTTTAAAATTAAAATACCTGAGAATGCTTCCACACAAGTTTCAGCTTTAATGGCTAATTAGTTTCTGAGAAGAAGATTTTAAAGATTTACTCTATATATTCCTATGTAAAAAGTCGACCCCCCCCCCCCAATTGTGGCCCCACCCTACCCTCGGGAGTCATGATTTTCACAACTCTGAATCTACACTACCTTAGGATGCTTCCACACAAGTTTCAGCTTTCCTGACCAAATGGTTCTTGAGAAGAAGATTTTTAAAGATTTACTCTATATATTCCTATGTTAAAAATCGACCTTCCATTGTAGCCCCATCCTACCCCCGGGGGTCATGATTTTCACAACTTTGAATCTACACTACCTGAGGATGCTTCCATATAAGTTTCAGCTTTTCTGGCCAAATGGTTCTTGAGAAGAAGATTTTTAAAATTTACTCTATTTATTCCTATGAAAAAAATCGACCTCCCATTATGGTCCCACCCTACCCCCGGAGGTCATGGTTTTCACAACTTTGAATCTAAACTACCTGAGGATGCTTCCATATAAGTTTCAGCTTTCCTGGCCAAATGGTTCTTGAGAAGAAGATTTTTAAAGATTTACTCTATATATTCCTATGTAAAAAGTCGACCCCTCCCCATTTTGGTCCCACCCTACCCCAGGGGGTCATGATTTTCACAACTGTAAATCTACACTACCTGAGGATGCTTCCACATAAGTTTCAGCTTTCCTGGCCAAATGGTTCTTGAGAAGAAGATTTTTAAAGATTTACTCTATATATTCCTATGTAAAAAGTCGACCCCCCCCGTTTTGGCCCCATCCTACTACCGGGGGTCATGATTTTCACAACTTTGAATCTACACTACCTGAGAATGCTTTCACGTAGGTTTCAGCTTTCCTGGCCAAATGGTTTTTTAGAAGAAGATTTTTAAAGATTTACACTATATATTCCTTTTGTAAAAAGTCGATCCCCAATTATGGCCCCATCCTACCCCCGGGGGTCATGATTTTCACAGCTTTGAATCTAAACTACCTGAGGATGCTTCCACATAAGTTTCAGCTTTCCTGGTCTAAGGGTTTTTGAGAAGAAGATTTTTAAAGATTTACACTATATATATTCCTATATAAAAAGTCGACCCCCAATTATGGCCCCATCCTACCCCCGGGGTATTGATTTTCACAACTTTGAATCTACACTACCTGAGGATGCTTCCTCATAAGTTTCAGCTTTCCTGGCCAACTGGTTCTTGAGGAGAAGATTTTTGAAAATTTCTGGAAAATTTTCATTAATTCCTAATTATCTCCCCTTGTAAGAGGGCTTGGTCCTTAATTTTCAAAACTTTGAATCCCCTTAGGCTAAGGATGCCCTGTGCCAAGTTTGGTTGAAATTGGCCTAGTGGTTCTTGAGAAGATGTTGAAAATGTGAAAAGTTTACAGACAGACGGACGACAGACAAAATGTGATCAGAATAGCTCACTTGAGCTTTCAGCTCCGGTGAGCTAAAAACCGTTTAAATTTTGTTTTCTGAATTGATCTTGCTACAGGTTGTACTTAGATACACTGTTCAATTTGGCCTCGATATTGCTTTTTAAGTATTTTGCAACCCGTACAAACAGTTTTTAACAATCTTCCAATGCCATAAGTATATCGTCATTTCTACCGACAACAAACAACAAGCCGAAAGCTGGGGGGGGGGGGGGGGGGGCAACCAAATCGGAAGTGTTCATGATAACCAGCAAAGGTCAAGGTTTCAGGTCGCAACCAGGGGTTAAGGTATCCGATCAATAATAGCCCCATATTCAATGAATCTGGATGCGTAACAGATATGTATTGGCTTCATACTTAGTATACTTATACATAATTTTCATGTTTAAGAGCAGAATGTGTCCTAATAAATGACCTTTTCCTTTTCTTGAAGAGTTGCTCCCCTTTGCTTTTAATTTATAAATATTAATTCTAAAAAAATATATACGGTATGAAATTTATTTTTAATAGTTTTTGTATTCCTAATGATGAAATGCATCTTTCCACCGAAGCATTTATTGAAATTTTTAATATTTAATTTTTTATTTAAAAAATTGTGCTTGTCCCCATAGAAATTAATGCAATCTTCATTAATTAATTACAGCTTAGTTAATGATATTTTTGAAAATTTCTCTCGGTAAATCTTTTACTACTCTAAAATGCTTTAAATTAATATCAGAGTATTTAATACATTATGGATATTCATAGTTAGAAAAATTAGGTCTTAATATGGATCAGATACCTTAAGATCGTTACATTGTTCTTCCCCACTTGAGAGATCAGCCACCCCAACGGCAAGACAAACGGATGTGTTTAATTTATACATTATATATTGGGTGAATACTACTTTGGTTCACTGTACATGTTTATTTAGTTTTACTTATTTTGTACTTATTTGTTGTCAATTTTAACCTGGCTCCGATTATTTTAAGATGAAAGGAATCAGCCAATTTCTTTCCAATTGGGAAATAATAAATAACAACAGGCCCAAGGGTTACATTGCTCACATAAGCAACAATCTACATTTCCTGAGGATGCTTACTGACACACAAGTTATAGCTTCCCTAACCAAATAGTTTCTGAGAAGATTCCATTGTGACCCCACCCAACCTCTGGGGATCACGACTTTAACAAACTTGAATCTACACTACCAGAGGATGTTTACACACAACTGTCAGCTTTTCTGAAGAAATGGTTTTTTAGAAGATTTTAATAGATTTTTCTCTGTTTATAACTATATGAAAATAAAACCACCACCACCCCCACCCCCTTTGTGGCCCACCCTACCCCCGGGGATCATGGTTTAAACAAACTTGAATCTATATATTCTTTAGGAAGCTTACATAAACGTTTCAGCTTTTCTGTCCCAATGGTTTTGAAAAGAAGACTTGAAAAATGCCAACAAAATCTCATATTTGCATTCAAGTCTTATTCTGTAGTACTGTGCTAATATAAGTTTTAAAAATCTTTCTAAATATGCAATCAGTTACAGAGTTTAAACCATTCAGATCTACAGTGCTTAACTATATATAAACGAATATCGGAACCCCTGAAATTCAACCATGGACACAGTGAAAATCTCAATTAATATCAAGCATCCTGATTTACACGGTATATAATTAGTAAAAAAAAAATATCTCGAGAAATTCTATTTCTCTTGAAAGGGAAATTCAGGTAAGCACACACTTTTTAAGTTAAAAGGTACACGAAACAGATCGGAAATTCGATGCTTCGCCATGTTCTAGCATGGCATGATGTAACCAGAGTAATTTAATATCAAATTGTTACCAACGTTACCGAAGCAGGGTTACTCAGATATATTATGTACAATATTTCAATAGATAAATGAATTTTATCCTACATGTAAAATTTACAAAAGCCTTGCGAAGTTCTTCATAATATTACATCTTTCGAAATAATACTAGATAAACTTACTAGATAAACTTATCCTTCAATTGATGAAACCAGTTTAAGTTTCCCCCGCGTATACATCTAGTTTTACTGAGGAAAATGGCAATTAAGTTACTTTAAAAATAAAAGCATAAGAGCCTACACATTGTTCGAAGCAATTTTGATTTTCATACATGCAGGCGTCTAACATCGATTTTTAAAGTGGACGGGGTCATCTACCCCAAAATATCTTGACAAGTAGAAACTTTTAAAATTACAATATACTATAAGCTTTGTCCAAACCCCATATCATCTCATTTAAATACAACTTAAACAAGAGGCCTCTAGGCCTTGACTGTCACCTGAGTACCATAGCCCTTAGCCCTTTTATAAACCTGTCAGGGAGTCCCATGTTTGCATTTTAATCCTCATTCTTGAGTTCTTGAGTTTAAACCCCAATACGACACTCCTCTAACTGTTACCCCCACTTTTATTATTTGCTGTTTGCAAACATCAATTCATTTTTTTAAACGAAGAGGGGGGGGGGGGGGGCAAGAGTCAGAGGATTCTCCGATTATTTATACCATAGCTTCAGGTAAAAAGCTTTTGGTAAAAAGAGACCTGCAGGCCTTAAATAGTCTATCTTTTATAATACTCAGTTTCATATATAATCCACACAACATGCATAGTTTATTGCTAAAAGCATACAATGCACAGGACATTGAAGTTTTCAAGATGAAGTTAAAATTGTTAATGAACAACACATGACAAATGGCAATAGGACTCATGTGACCTAAAAATAACATGTTTACTAAATGGCCGTATTTGTCACCCGCAAATTTCAACCCTTGCCCCATGGGCAGTGAATTTCACAATTTAAAAAGAGTACATTATGGACATTTTGTCATTTCACAATTTCGGTAGAGGACTTCTTGGATATCATAACCACACATTTAGTTTTTAGGTCAGCTGAGTCACTCAGGTAGCCAATTGCTATCGGTCTTCGTCCGTCGTCGTGCGTCAGTTGCTACCATTTTTTGGTTGAATCATCTCTATTATAAGAGGAATCTAAAGTGTGAAATTCAAGACTTAACCACCCCGGAGCCTCATGGGCGGGGTCAAATATGCATAAAAAGCCAAATTTAAAAATCTTTTCTCTACTCCCACACATGTTGGGAAAAACTACATGTAAATGCATAGTTATGAAATAATGTATTTAATCTTTAAAAATCTTCTCTTCTATATTCCCCCTTTATATTTAAGAAAACTAAATAAATTGTTATGATGTCCACGAAGTCCCCTACCAAAATCGTAAAATTCGTGGCCCCTGGGTCAGGATTTCAGGCTCTAGGGCGGGGCCAATATGGCCATATTGTTAAAACGTATTAAATCTTAAAAAATCTTTATCCACACATACATGTATGTGGGTGAAAAATTACATTTTTATGATGTCCATGACACCCTTTATCAAAAATGTAAAATTCATAGCCTCTGGGTCAGGGGTTCAGACCCTAAGGCGGAGCAAATATGGTCATATAGTAAAAATGTATTAAATGTTAAAAAATCTTCTCTCTTCTCCTATACATATTAGAGAAAAACTGAATGCATGATTATTATGTCCTTAAAGCCCTCTACCGTAATTGTAAAATGCATGACCCCTGTATCAGGGGTTTAGGCCATTTGGGTAGCGGCGATATGACAACATAATGAAAATTATTAAAATTTTAAATAAAATCCTTGGAAAGTTCACTGTTGCTGGAGATAAAACTTAATTGTATTTTTATTATGTCCATTATGTCCTCTTTTTTAAAATACTAGTAGTGAAATTCACTGCTTATGGGACAGGGGTTGAGGCCTTCTTTTTTTGGCGGGGGGGGGGGGGGGGACATATTTCTATATATTGAACAGGTAATTTTTAGGACACTCGGGTAACTTATTGCCTTTGGTCGTACATTGTAAACAGTTTTACATTTTTAACTTGAAAACCATAAGGTAATTTATATAAAAATTGTCACTTGGCCACATGAAAATTAATTTCAATAATCATGCAAAGACATATGGTCAAGCTTGAAACCCAAAACACAGTAAATGGTACATTATCAAAATGTATAGACCTGACTTTTCTAGACATTAATTATACATTTTAGCATTTATTAACAGGAAAGTCAAAGCTCACATACATGTCATTTGCAGAATTAAAAAATAGTTCTCTCAAATAAAAGAAAATATCACAAAATACCGGTATTTAAAGTGTTTTTATAAGAGCTTCCAATGACGAAAATCCTGTTTCATAATTTACGTATCATCACCGTAGTTATCCTGTTAATATTAAGTCTGGTGTACACAAACTTTACATAATAATTAATGACGTCATATTTTATGTCGCTTGTTCTGTTTAAATCGGACTGCTGATGAAGTAAACATGTTTTTCTTTTTTCACGACATATTTTATGTCGCTTGTTCTGTTGAAATCGGACTGCTGATGAAGTAAACATGTTTCTCTTTTCTTACGACATATTTTATGTGCATGTTCTTTTGAAATCGGACTGCTGATAAAGTAAACATTTTTTTTTCAAGAATTTAAATTCTGCTGATGTCTAAGCATTTTCAAGGATTCACCAACATCAACTACCAATTGCTTCTTTCTTTCACTTTAAAAATAAGTCAAATAATTAAGTTTTGATGTTTTAGTAAAAGTTTTTATTATCAAATCATTATGCAAAACAATAAAATGCAAGTACAATAAAAATCTAAATCAGAAGTTATTACGCGTGCACTAGAAAGTTCAAAATGGCATACAATTAATGTACTAAATGCTGCTAACAAATTTATGTATTACAGAACATTAAAAGGGAAAAAAACCACACTAATATAGCAAAAGCATACAGCAGTGAATGTATGAAACAAAGGATATTAAAAAATTCAACGTTAAAATAGACACACCCTTTACTACATATGGTTATTGCTATTTTTATTTATGTCTATTAACTGTTTTATTCTGCAGTGTTCAAATTTTCGCATTTTGATTCCAATTTAATTTAGATTTATATAAAGTTATTAAATTTGTTTTTGATTTTGACACACACACTCAGATAAGAAGATCTTAAACAAATACAATGTATCTATAAACCTACATGTACATCAAACGTTGAGCCCCTGGTGGGGCCCAAAAATTGTCCAGGTTCTAAGCATTTGAGAATCAGTAACATGTCAAGATGCTTACATTTTTAGTAAAATCATGCATGTATTATAACATTTAAGTTTACAAGGATAATTAATTTTTTTCCTATGTAAAAATTGCCCCTTCATACTTTGTGGCTCCACCTTACCCCCGGGGATAATGATTTGAACAAAATTAAATCTATCCTACCTGAGGATGCTTCCATAAAAGTTATAGCTTTTCTGGCTTATTAGTTTTTGAGAGGAAGATTTTTGAAAGATACCAACAAATTTTCAATAATTCTTAATTATCTATCTTTGAAAGAGGGTGTGGTCCTTCATTCTAACAAACTTGATTTCTCTTACCCTAAGGATGCTTTGTGCAAAGTTTGGTTAAAATTGGCCCATGCAGTGGTTCTGTAGAAGAAGTCGGAAATGTAAAAAGTTTACAGACAGACAGATGGATGCCGAACAAAAAGTGATCAGAATAGCTAACTTGAGCTTTCAGCTCAGGTGAGCTAAAAACAGCGCAGAAAAATCAAGCCATACAGTGCACACAAACACAATAGTAAGTAACAAAACTGATTCACCATTTAACAAGAAGCACAATTCAACATCATTGATGGGACACTATAATTAATCAAGAAATATATAATCATTTAGAAAGAAAGCATAGAGAAGGTAAATGATGGAGGTAGAGATTATACGTGTACTTTATAAAGTACATCAAGATAGGCATGTGATCAGTGTTTTACATATTTTGTTTTTAATAAGGAAATGTCTTCGGAGTAAAAATGGAAAATTATTCCCCAAACTGTCATCTAACAGTGTAGCGCAGTGGGTTAGAGGGTTCACTACAGATCTGCAAGTCATGAGTTCGAATCCCGCTGAGGCTTTTGTTATTTTTACCTTTTCAAAAAATTTTAAAACCTATTTTTTTGGTTTAATAATGTAAAATTTGTAAATTCTAAACTGGTTAAAGTACTTAATTATAATGTACTTTAATCCAAATTAATATTAATTGGCAGATGTCACATACCACCTTAATATAATGGCACACCTTCAGGTCAAATCAATCTTTGTTTTAAGTAGGAACTTCCAATTTTTCTCTATAAAGATACTATAGTCTGTCCCAAATTATTGCTTCTGTCACTTTTCAATGATTTTTAATTAAAATAAACATACCTGTCAATAAAGTACAATTCAATTCAATAAGGGGAAAACCCAAGATTTCTTCATCGTCTGTTTATCCCCGGAGAATTTCACATGAACAAAATCAAACATATTACTGAGATTCAAAATGGGAAATGTTTACATCTTTAATCTATTCGGAAGTACTGGGGACACCACAATTTTTAAACATTATCATATATTCAGGGTACTTAATGTTGTTTGCAATGCAAAATCCTTGTAGATTTTCTATTTTGGGTTGTGCAACGTGAAATGTGAAGTGGTAGAGCGGGTGTTTCAGAACAGATAATCTGGACTTTTTCCATTCTGTGAATGCATGGATGTACCGTAGTTTGGGCCAAAAGGTATTTATGATTGAGATATTATGCACAAAATGGTGGAAGTGGAAACTCGAGACAGAGTATAGAATTGACTGGACACAAATTATACACTTTTCCTTCCAGTGACCTTGAACTTGCCCAAATGACCTTTAGTGAAGATCATGACACACCCTCATGTCATAGACTGATAAGCAATCTTTGTATGAAGTAAGAACTTCCAATATTTTTCCATAAGAAAGGTATGGACACAATTGCACAGAGGAATGAACAGATGGACAAAAAGAGATTCCTTTTTACCCCCAAAACTTTGTTTGCAGGGGGTATAAATAATATACATAATTTCAGCATATAACATACATAAAAACAAGGTTCTCTTTTTTTCTAACATATTGTACATTTATGGAATGATAAAAAATAAAACTACCAGGCAGTACAAAATATGCATCAGCTGCTCTGAAGGAAATTCTCACCAAACTCTTAATGTAAACCATACACATGTACAAGAAAATTATATTAAATAGTTTTGATTTCAGCATATTTCATAAAATACCTAAATATATAGAACTTTTTTCAAATAAAAAATTGATTTTTTAAATTGAAATTAATGCACGTCTTTTTCTTATATTCAAAGTTTTTTGAACATTCATAATATCCTATTTCTGATCAAGAAAAAATTGAGAAAGAGAACATGGATCATAATCTACTAGTAAATCAGAAAATAAAAATGAGGATCAAATCTAATATTAGGAATGAGATCAACATATAAACAATAACATATTAGTGAAAAATATATGCATATTTTGATTCTCAATTGATCAATATGGTACATAAACATATGTACGAGGGTTGTCCAAAAAGTTAGTGGACAATCGCGTTTTTGTCATTTTGAATGGGTTTATATATACATATTGTATATCTAAATCTTTGTCATGAAATTTCAAATCAAACTAAAGTGGTTTTGAGTGTTTTCCATAGAAATAAACTAAAATTTTAATTATCAAAGTGTTACGGAAAGGACGCACGGCACATCGTAAAAATTGTCCAAACTTTGTAATTGAGGTTTTAGATATAAATATTTACAGTTTTTATAAAACATTTCAAAACTTCATAATCTTCTATTGTGATGTAGTCTGTATGGTGATCTTCATTTTCATACGTCATTTGAAGCTATTATCAAAGTAGCAGTGGACGTTTGAGAAATATTACGACAAAAACATGTTTTTAAAAATGCCTGAAAAAGCAACGTCAGCTGACCGCACGGAACAGCGCGCCGTCATAAAATTGTGTTGATTGAGGTAAAACACTGATAGAAATAAAACAAACGATGGAGGAAGTAGGAAAAACATCGAGATAGTTCGAGTTTACTTATCCACAAGTGGCACAAGCGATATTTTGATGGAGTGTGCGATTGTACCCTCTGACCAAATGGTGAATGCTGCATATTACTCTTATTTTTACCTAGGACTACGACGATATAGAAACATCGTTATAACTCACAGCAGGCTGTGCCGTGCGGCCTGTATAGGCAATGTATATATAATGATAACTCCAAAACAAAAATGTACATTGCTCTGATTTTTATACATATACATTATTATACTCTATATTAAAATATTATAATACTTTCTTTATAATTGCGCCGTTATTCTGAGTTAAATTACATGTGTCCACGAACTTTTTGGACAACCCTCGTACTTACAAAAAATTGCTTGTATAAAAGTTCAAGGAAAATTTGAACGTTAACTTAAAAATATTTTTATATTATTTGCCAACAAGAGGCCAATAGGCCTTAACGGTCACCTGAGTAGCATAACCCATACACAAACTTGTCAAGGAGTCTCATATATGCATTTAATTAAGTTTTATTCTGGAGTAGAAAAATTGTAATGACGACCACCTCCCTGCCTGAAATCTTTCAAAAAGGACTATTAAACCTATAATTTTAGCGAAAAACTTAATTTAAAAGATCATAAAAGAGTGCATGACCTGATATTGAAAAGGTGCAAGACTCTGATAGAAAATAATTTTCCCATATTTATTAACTTTCAGGATAGGTTTTATGTGTATATGTTTTCATAGAAAAGCTATAACAAAGTGGCTATTATACATGTTTTATCTAAAACAACCTCCCATTCCCTAGGGCAGACAGAAACTCTCCCTGTGGGCATTAAAACAAACGAAAAACAACCAGCTTTAAAAGCCATCTCATTTCTCCTGTTTCAGTTTTTGAATATTCAATCTTCATTGACAATCACCATCTGGGATTTATACCAAAATCATTTTACCTTTATATCAGTGATTTTAGTTAGCTAATCATTACTTTACTATTAACAAGTCTATTTGTTTAAAAATCTATTTTCGTTTCGAATGATAAAAAGCCTTGCACTTCTTTATAATAACATTATATTCAATGATTAATAACTAAATATGAACAAGCAAAGGAAGATAACTCCATTAGGAAGAAGCAAGGGAAAATAACTCCATTAACTGTTACCACCCCCCCTTTGAATTCTTTCCAAATGCTTTCCAAATGCTAGGTCCTGAGTCCTGACTTAGGGGTCATGAATTTCACAATTTAGGTAGAGGAGTTAGTGGACATCATAACCATGCATTCAGTTGTTTGCCCACATGTTTGGGAGTAAAGATTTTTAAGATTAAATACATTTTTTACTATATGGCTATATTGGCCCCACCCTAGGGCCTAAACCCCTGTCCCAATTTCACAATTTCACAATTTAGGTAGAAGACTCCATGACATCAAAACCATGCATTTAGTTTTTCATAAGTATATATGGGAGTATAGAAGAAGATTTTCTAAGATTTAATACATTTTTACTATATAGCCATATTAGCCACATCCTAGAGCCTGAACCCCTGACCCAAGGGTCATGAATTTCACAATTTTGGTAGAAGGCTTCATGGAAAACATAACCATGCATTTAGTTTTTCACAATTATATATGGGAGTAAAGAAGAAGATTTTCTAAGATTTAATACATTTTTACTATATAGCCATATTGGCCCCACCCTAGAGCCTGAACCCCTGACCCAGGGACCATAAATTTCACAATTTTGGTAGAGGGCTTCATGGACATCATAACCATGCAATCAGTTTTTTCCTCACATGTGTGGGAGTAGAGAAGAAGATTTTTGAAAATTTGGGTTTTTTTTTTTGCATATTTGGCCCCACCTGTGGCACCCTGGGGGTGGTAGAGCCACCAATTTCACAATTTACATTCCTCTTACCATAGAGATGCTTCACTCCAAAAATGGAAACAACTGGCCTTGTAGTTTTTAAGAAGAAGTTAAAAATGTAAAATTGTTAACGCACGACGACGGACGAAAACAAATAGCAATAGGTCACCTGAGTTTACTCAGGTGACCTAAAAACAGAAAAGACATTTGAAATACATTTATAAACTTGGATGTTTAAAAAAAGTATTCAAAAGAATAATTTTAATCTGAATGCAAATAAAATACCCTGCCCTATCCCTGGAATGAAAGCAAATGGAATTCATCTGATTAAGGCATCTTTTGAAATTGATGCATATATATACACAAGTTATAAAGAAAGTATATAGTATTACATGTATTTCTAAGTTCTTGAGATTGCTGTTAAGTAAAACAATGGTATCAAATAATCAAACAAATGTTTCTGAAATGCTATTAAAAATCCCAACTTGTGGTCTTGCTGTTGATGGTCTTGCTGACGTGGAGTTTGCCGAATTCCTGAATTCCATGTGGGATGGTCTTCTCTGATGTTTATTCACCCTTACAGGGTTGATGACATCACGAATAATGTCACCCGGGCGAGACATTCGAACTACATTTTTCTGAAAAAATTATTATTTGACAAGAATTGAACCAATATTATGGCTTCCTTACAAATTGATGATAGCCATGCATGAACGAGTATGAATATTTTTCTGGTTAAAAATACATTTTCATGCCCTTCTTAATTAGTGTTTATCAAAAGAGAAATACACTGATAATTGAAGACAGTTAATAAAACCTAAATAACTTAAAGTTTACTTTGTAAGCCTTTACATTGCAATACATGCAACAACATCCTCAATTAAGAAATGCCATATATAATGTTATGATATCATTTCAATGGAGGGACCCACCTTTTTAATTAACCTTTCTCTTACAAAATCATCCTCTTCATCTTCTTTTTTATCCTGGAAATAAAAACATCATCCAAAACACAATAAACCAAACGATGCAACAACATAAAGTGGCCATTATAAGGACATTTCAATTGATCATTCATCATGATTTTCAAAGAGAACATTTTTCTAACCATATTGATCATTGATCATTATCTACATAGGGGGCACCTGCAGGGACATGGTTTAAGGTTTTGGACCCTGCAAGGCTAGCTGATTTGACAGATGTAGTAAAACTAAAACATGTATTCGATGAACACCATTTTTCATGGATTTTCTCGTTAAACGAGTCAAACAATGAATCAAACGTCAAATAAATGTCAAATAATGATTAAGATGGCAACAACTAGATTTTATTGATAGAAGCATCGTCTACAAATTCAAGTATCCTAGCTATCAAAATTGTTAAGTTTACTCATTCCTCAAAAAAGACTGACAGATGGGTCGACATGAGACAGATGAGGTGATAATAATTCCAATATACCCTTAAATAAAAACAACTTTGCAGTGGCGTAAAAATAGAGGGAAAGCTGATAAACAGGAATGAAATAAAGCTTTGTATGTATAATTTTTCAGCTAGCAGCCAAACACCTACAGTAGGTGCTAATGGCTCCCTGTAAAAGTAACTCAGTACATGAAGATTTGATTGCAGTTGTTCAAATGTACATTAATTATGCTCTATTTTATCACAAATTATCTGAATAATATATCAAGAGAAGACTGGTTATGTAATTTATATGAGTCCAATCAGTTGGCAATGAATATCACTATGTTTTGAAATGTAGTGCTTCACTATCCCCAAGGAAAAAGCTATAAAATAACTATTATCTCAGACGCTTTCATACTTTTAAATTTAGAACACTTATGTCATCATCAAATCCCGCAACTCTTCCAAAAATATGTACACTTATAACTTAAGTAAAATTTTTGAATTGGTCGGCTCTCCTAGGTAAACACTTTGGAATGTATTTTTATTGGAAATGATCCTGCTTTTCTATATCCTTTTGTTTTGTGTGTTTGTGTGTGTGTGTATATATAAAGTACAGGTAAATTCACTATCGGAGCTCCACCTCCGCCCCAGCTTCCAAAAACATGTACACTTATAACTTGAGAGTGCATTCAATTATGTGTATGTACATTCATAGTACAGGTAGTTTGCCCATTTTAGATCTGAAACCTTGAATTGAACATACATGTACTGTACTTGTACATCTTTTAAATAAGTCAATTAAAGGATTGAGGACTTCTTGATGCATATTCAATTATGAAGATACAAACCTTGATACAGGTGACATATTTTACAATTTCATTACAATACCAGTATGTTGGAATGAATTGTTTCAACAAAATGTTCAAAGGTTTAAAGATGAATACCTGTTATTGGTTGAATTCCTCAAGATTTCTTTGGAACAAGAAATATTGTGGAAATAAATTCCTTTAGAATTAGAATTGCTTGCTTTTGAAGTAATTGATTTTTTTCTTCTTGAATCATTATTTTAATTTTAGTGAATACTTTGCTACTGGTGTTATCTGGGGATTGTGTGGATATGGCCTCATTGAAAACTTTATTTTGTAACCTTGAACTATTTCTAAAATCTTTACATCTGAAGTCATGCGTGAATCTAGAGGGGGGGGGTCCAGAAGGGTCCTGACCCCCCCTGGAAAATGTAAATTTATTAAATTTACATAGTAAAATTATCGCAAATATGCCTCGGACCCCCCCTGGCAAACACAATTATCCTTTGGACCCCTTCCTGGAAAAATTTTCTGGATCCGCACATGTGTGAAGTTGATATTGTAACAGTTCAAAATTCTTAACAAACAGAAAATGCTCATAAAACAAGAAAATATGGGCAAAGAATTTAGAATAATGTAAGGAATACTACACTTCGGCCATCAGTTCCAGGTGTGCAACTAGTTGTATTTAAAATGACGGGTTTATATACCTGTGCTGAGGCCTATTTATTGGTCATGTTCAGCTTTAAAGAGCCTGGGTGGTCAACAAATGATTTGTATATAGTTATAAAATATGATTTAGTAAAGAAAAAAATCCATGTTCATGTATTTTTAGCTTTAAAATTGGAGTATTTAGCAATTTCTTGAAACAGCGCTGTTCTTCTACAGGAGATTAATACAGACTGGAATTGGCCACAACCATCCAACCCTTACGTTGTGTTTTCGATTTTTTTGTCGGACATTTTGAAGGAGTTGGTTGTTGGAGGATGTGGGTTCCATCTGAAAATTTTTTAATGCTTCTGATTGCTAGTTTTTCCTTTCCCAAGTCGAAAGGGATCCCTGGGCCGAAAAACAAAAAGAATTTCTTAAGACTGGGAATAAAATGAACCCAAAAATCTGTTATTTTCCAGCCTTATTGTATTAGAGTGATAGGCCTCGATATGTAATTGCAAGCATTTGAAAGTTCTGATCAAAACAATTTATCTGTAACATTTTGGGATTTTTTACACTTTCTTGTAATCTTCTTGAAATTTTCAAATTTTGTTTATTTAACTTGATCAACCTGTGGGTGCACAGGCTAAAGTCAACTTCTTTTTAAAAAGTTATAATTGTGGCCGGTACTTACGTGTCTGTTGACCAGTATTGCACCGGGAATGTACAAAATGAGTGAGAATAACGAGACAAAGAACACAATATTGTCTCTCATTAATATCTCTGAAATAAATAAAATAATGTAAAATGTTATCATTTGAGACATGAACAGTACATTTTATAAAAAAGATAAAAAGATTGGATCACAAAACAATTTAAAAAATAATGTAAAAAATGTGCACTAATGTGCATTTATTAGTATTCTTAAAAATCAGTCTATTAGTTTGTACACATTCAAAGTCTTTAAAACTGTCCTAAATTCAATATTAATTAAATTCACATGAAATAAATACAAAGAATGAATACTCTAAACACTGCAATTTAGCCCCTATTTACCCTTTCAAACAAAAATATTGTAATATTTTAGCTAAAAGCTCCAAATATGGTCTGTATAAAAACATTTAAAAACATTTTTGTCAGAGACACTGTCATTATAAACATAATATCAATTAAATAAAATTGTATAATTCAGTGCAAAATCCCGACTTCCCTGTTATGGCTATGTATAGGTTATTGTATAATTTGAACAAGAGGCCCATGGGCCACATCGCTCACCTGAGGAACAATAGGTGTGATAAAATCAGCTTAATGGAGTTATACAGTCCCTGAAACATTCTACTTTCCCATTTTTTCGTGTGTTCATCATGCGCTCACAGTGAGCTCACCGTGCATTCACTTGCACTCTTCGCTCCGCTCCGTTCGTGCTCACCGCTCACAAAGCGCTCACAGTGCGTTCACAAAGCGTTCACCATTTGTTGAGCGTTCACTTATTGTTCAGTACGTTTTCATTCATTTTCATTCAGAAGTCCAAAATGAAAGGATCGGTCTTTGCGAGTCACAGCAAAATAATAAAAAAGAAGGATGGAAACTTAATATTATACATTTAAACTTAATTTTGATAAGAATTTAATCCGTGAGCAGGTCCGTTTTTTGTTGTTGTTTTCTGTGACTTCATACAGCGATAAATTACTACACCAATAATATTTATTGATTCATTTAAAGACTTCAGTCGTTTAAAAACAGAAGAATTTAATTAACGAACTATTCTACACATATATAAATAGACAAAATTATAAATTAGAAACTGGTGTTGTATTTGTGTACTTTTCACGATTCATATAATTCCTTCGATGTCTGATCACAAACGTATTCATGCTTGACAATAAACTGAACAGATCAACTTAAGAAATGTAAGCTAACAATGAATGGTGTAAATTTATAGATTAACAATAAATACAAACGATTTATCAATAAATGCGATGCTTTTAAAATGATTTATAAAGTAATCATAATTTCCCAAATCGTGTTTACATATTTTGCCAAACGAATCAGCCGATTACCATTAAACTCATTAAATTATTAAAATATTAGGGAAAAAATTGATGTAAATGTTTGTTTAAACAATAAATGAAATTTCTTTATCTGCTTTATTTGTTATAATACATATATCTAATGAAAACAAAATTGTAATTGCTTATTTGTTTATTTACGTAATTGTGTACACTCCGTGTGCGTTTTAATATTTCCGAGGCACAGGTATTTAAGTTACCTTGTTCTAATAATTTTCAGGTTTTATGTATTAATTAGACTTTTTTTTTTATTTGTTACATTACTCGATTATTCGTTGATAAAATTTTTATTATCTTAAAGTTGGTTTTATTTAACTGTTATTCCTAAACATAAATGGTATGGTATCAGATAGAATGGGATAAATATTTGCAGGATATTGGATAGGATAGGATTTTTTTGTCAACTTTCATGATAGCAGCACTGTACATTTAGTTTGTTAGCTATTTTTCCTGATTACCAATGAAATACAATGTAAGGATAACCCCCGAGGCACTCTGAATAAATCGATCACCTTGCGTTCACAAAGCGTTCACATAACGTTCACCATGCGTTCACTGTTCACTTTGCGCTCCGTTTGTGCTCTGCGTCCACTCATCAATTACCGTTCATTAGCGTTCACCAAATTCCGTTCAGCGTGCGCTCACCGTTCTCTCAGAGTGCTCTCACCGTATGCTCATCGTTCACTCACCGTTTAAGTGGGAAAGTAGAACGTTTCAGGGACTGTAATACAGTAAAACTTGTTGAATCCGGATGTTGTGCATTCTGGCATGTTGTCCAATCCGGCGATATTATTGAGTCCCTTTACATTTTCTTATCATTTTATGTTTAAAAAATGTTGTGCACTCCGGATCTTGTCTATTCTGTAAACCGACTACTTATAATTAGTGAGAGTTATCTCCCGTAATCCGGCCACTTATCGATCGGCCTTGTGCGGGATAATTACTGCTCAATTATCGATCAATTTTCCTGTCGTTGCTTTTGATTTAAACAACTGTGAAAATAAATCCAAACTAGCAACTCATTTCAGTTTATACTTTTAAGTCTTGTTATAAATAAATATGCATTTTTTTTTGCCACAATTACATCTAAAGTGGGTGTTGCATATTATACTTCACCCCATTTTTTTTTCAGGCCTTGATTCTGGATACCGCGGGAGTAAGACTGCCGATATTGTTTGTAATGCGCGTTGTATTGTTACACTTACAGAGTCAACAATATATTCTGTCAAAATGCTCCATTCTTTATTAAATTCCCATTTATTTGAATATTTATCCATTGTTCCTTGCATCAAAACAGTTCTCGCCATTACGTAATCATGATCAGCCACCTGTTGACTTGTCGCGTGGTCAATGTTTGTTTAACAATTTCCGGTTGTTCATGCACTTGTCTTGTGTCAGACTTTTCAGGTTAATCGGGTGTTTGAGAACTTATCAATTACGATGATTTAATTGAAAAGTATTTCCATCGTACGTATTCCGTTATGCAATTATTGTTTCCCAAATAAAAAATGAAAATCGGCACCGTAATCATGATCAAGGAGGGCTAACATATTTCAGAAGAATTGATCAAGACCTACTTGAATACTAAAATTAATTTGCAATTAATTTACAACAATGTTCTCCAAACCGGATGTTGCCTAATCCGGCCAAATTTTTCAGAACCACCCTC
The DNA here is from genome assembly GCA_020458035.1 of Magallana ariakensis. Classification (NCBI taxonomy): domain Eukaryota; kingdom Metazoa; phylum Mollusca; class Bivalvia; order Ostreida; family Ostreidae; genus Magallana; species Magallana ariakensis. The sequence continues at coordinate 22,931,289 of CM035815.1, read as the reverse complement.
CCCTGGATTAGACAAGTTTTACTGTACAAACTATCTGGACAATGTACAATAATACACTTAGATCCTGTATAAATAAAATCCATTTTTCCCCCTGGATATTCTTAATATGTTTATAATCATTAGTCCCTTTTCTAACAGGATGATTTTATAGTCATATCACATGTTGAGTATTGCAGTTTTCAAAAAGATCCTTAACAATTGTTTACAGTGGCCTCCGGGTATAACGAGCTCGGATATTACGAGGTACCGCTTACAACGAGATGATTTTTTGGTCCCAAATTATTTCTTTATTATTTCCTTTTAAAAAATTCCCGATACAACGAGATCGCTTATAACGAGACTCCGTATATTACGAGGTAAAAATTTGTGCCCGGTAGTTGTAAGCGCTATCGGATATAACGAGGTACTCGCGGCACGCTTGATTGCACACGCTAGTCCCAGGTAGCTAACGGTATGGCCTTGTAATTTTCAGAGGTATGTATACACGTGACAATAGATTAAAAGTATTCAGAAATAATGATGAGTTGTTTTTATTGCAATGTTCACAGTCATGGCTTCGAATTCAATGAAGAGAAAGTAATTTCGCTAGAAACAAAAGTACTTCCATGTATTTAGTAATAATTAATGAAGCTTAAAATGAATTATAAACAAAAAGTGAAATTGCAAAGGACTATGAATAAGCTTCAAGTACATTTAGTACGATTAAAAAAAAAAACATAGATGTGATTTTAGAAAGCTTGGAAGAGTTAGCGGACTTGTTAAGAAAAGCGCGTGACTCTAAAAATAGCCATACAGACATTAAGCTTTCTCATTATGTCGGTGTTGATTCACTGGTTACGATATTACGACAGAGATACTAAGTTAGTAAAATTCGGAATGAAATTAAAAATGATGACGAGACAGAAATCGAAAAAGGTGGTGATGATATCAGTGTGTCAGCAGTTACTCCAGAAACTCCAGAATTTTCTACCGACAAAAGATGCGTTAAACGCGGTAACGATTTTACAAACCTTCATGCAGAAAACAGACATCGAATATTCCAACTTAGTGTTTCACAAAAGCTGATTGACATTATTGAAACTTACCAAAGAATAAAATTATAAAAAAATTAATAAAAATAACAACCGTCCATCACACAGTTTTTGTCTCTCGTGAAGTGAAAGTAACACGTCCTTATGATTGTACATGTAATTATTTCATGGAAATTTACATGAATATGCTGTAAGTATGTTACTTTTGAACAAAGTTTGAATAAATTATATTTATTTCATTATTAATTGTTTATTTCATTATTAATTGTTTATAATATTTCATTATTACTTGTTATTTGAATTGTAAAGAAAAAACGAGCCCATGTCACCTTGGGAAATGTTAACCTCGGATATAACGAGTATCAGTTATAACGAGAAATAAAATTATGTCCCCAGCATCTCGTTATACCCGGAGTCCACTGTATATATGGGATATAAACCGACATCAAACTCTGAACCTTCTTGTGAGGCCGAAGAATTGTCCTGGGGCCAAAGTCTTAACAATTATAAAGAATCATCTGGCTGATTAGTTTCTGAGAAGAAGATTATTAAAGTTACTCTACATATTCCTATGTAAAACTTTGACCCCCCCCCCCCCCATTGTGGCCCAACCCTACTCCCGGGATGTCATTATTTTCACAACTTTGAATCTACACTACCTGAGGTTGCTTCCACACAAGTTTCAGCTTTCCTGACTGATTAGTTTCTGAGAAGATTTTTAAAGGTTTACTCTATATATTCCTATGTAAAACTTCGACCCTCCATTGTGGCCCCACCCTACCCCCGGGGGTCATGATTTTCACAACTTTAAATCTACACTACCTGAGGATGCTTCCATACAAGTTTCAGCTTTCCTGACTGATGCGTTTCTGAGAAGAAGATTTTCAAAAATTTACTCAATATATTCCTATGTAAAACTTCGACCCCCCATTGTGGCCCCACCCTACCCCCGGGGGTCATGATTTTCACAACTTTGAATCTACACTACCTGAGGATGCTTCCACACAAGTTTCAGCTTTTCTGGCCTAATGGTTCTGAGAAGAAGTTTTTTGAAAATTTCTCAAAATTTTTCATTAATTTCTTATTACTTATCTCCCCTTGAAAAAGGGCGTAGCCCTTAATTTTCACAACTTTGAATCCCCTTTGCCTAAGGATGATTTGTGCCAAGTTTGGTTGAAGTAGTTCTTGAGAAGATGTTGAAAATGTGAAAAGTTTACGGACAAACGAACGGACGGATGACGAAAGACAAAATGTGAACAAAAAAGCTCACTTGAGCTTTCAGCTCAGGTGAGTTAATAAGAAGGCGGAGTGTCAATCAAGCATGTGAATAGTATGAATGAGACAGTATATTATAGTATGTTTGAAGTTTTTAGTAATTTTTTTAAGTACATGTAATACCAAAGAAAGTAATCAAAAAACCGTCTTTTGCATTTGAGACCAACAAAATACATGTATATTAATTAAAATAGATTTTCGCAATTTGTTGATAATTTTTAAATTTTTGAACAAGATATCACATACGTGTGCTCAAAGTGTGAATGTAAAAAGAGTTGAGTCTTGTAATTGGGGCTTTGTTATAAGGTCAAAGATGGCTTAAAATTTGTAAATAAGCTACCTCTACTATAGAGAGATACACTCATGATTTTGCACTTTTAAAATAATTAACATATGAGCACACTGCTGTTGTTATTTCTTTCATGGATGTGAATGCAGACCCAAAATCTATGGAAAATCGATGTAGACAACATACCTCTGCTATATTAATTGAGGTAATGCATAATTACAGTGTACGGATTGAAAATAAAAGAAATTTATATTTAAAAACTTTAGTGTTTGAAAAAAAGGATAAGGCAATAATATGTAGAAAATCTACAATTTGATTCTTTTGCTAATAGTGGGGGGGGGGGTGGATTTTTGGACATTTAGAGGAGTCATTCTTTTGTCAAAATCATAAATTCACAATATAAAGTATGTTATTCAATCACTTGCTTACCAAATGAGTTTGTGATCTGATTTACAATAACTTTCCAAAGTCGTTGTGCTGGCAATGAAGTTTTCACACAAGTACCCTTAAAAAGAAAACATGTACATGTAGTTTAAAACCCACTCATTAGCAAAGCATTAAATTTATTTATCTTTCAATATCATTAAAAAAAAGTGTCAATCCATAGGTGCACTTCAGAAAAAGAATGTGAACATTTTCAGTTAAGTTGACCACATGTAAGGAATGTCTATCACTTTTATACGTAAAATTTAATATGTTTTGATGTGGGCTGAAAAGCCTACAGAGATTAAAGATGAATGAATGTTTTATTACTGGTAATTACTCATAATATATAATGGTCCAATCATAATCATTTATAATTTTTAAAAAGGTAAAGTTTAACAGACTTAAAGTATTTATAATATTACAACGTTAAGAGGGCTGTATCGTCATGGCCATTTTATGACTCGTGAAAAAAATCTGTATAAAAATGTAGTAAAATATACAAATTTTAAAGCTTAAATGTTTGGCGGGAAGCTGGTAGAGCACAATATCTGTGTATTTGATGTTCTATCATCACATGGACTAAAGATTACAGTAGCAGCTAGTAGATGAAAATTTTTCAACACTTTTCATATTCTGATTATTCTTCATATAGTTCTATCACTTATCGATAAGACACATTCCTTTCTGATAAACCACAGGTACATGTACTTGACGCAATCACAACTTTTTATAAGGCCTTTTAGGCAGAGCTCTGAAAAAACATATCATATTTGACTATTTATTTCACAGGATGTAAAAATTTAATGCAAAATAAGTACCCTCCCATCACTTTAAACTACCGGTATATATTGTCTAGACAGAGTTAACCAAAATTATAATTATTTCAATGTTTATGAAAAAACGGAGGAGCTAGTGGATGTCATAGATGCTTAATATACACGATACATAAACCTTTGTGTTCCTACTTTTTGGTTTAAAGGCCATGTTGTGAAGGTTGCAACTGAAACTTGATATTTAAAACATTTTATTCATCATATTTATGCATTTAGTTTTTTCTCCACATGTATGGGAGTAGAAAAATAGATTTTTGAAAATTTGTCTTCTTTCTGTATTGGTATTGCCATGAATTTCACAGTTTAGATACCTCTTACCATAGAGATGCTTCACACCAAAAATGGCCTTGTAGTTTTTAAGAAGAAGTTAAAAATGTAAAATTGTTAATGCACGAAGGACGACGTATGACACACGACGATGGGCGAAAAAACTACTTATTCCTTAATACATGTACATCATAGCTAAACAAGAGAAAAGCTGTCAATGTGACTGCAAACTGGGTTTTCTTTTGTGTGAACAGTATCCATAATCCATTTTTCAACCATAAATTGAAAACAAAAACTGAATAAGTTCAACAGCTGGTATTTTTCATAAATGATCAAAAATAAAAATCAAAGTAATATGCACATCTCTGATATATGTACAATTGATCTGCAAAACAACAACAACTTCCTATCTTTAAACATGAAGGAGGAGTTATCCATACAATAGGGGTACCCTTTTGGCAGCCGCCCGCCCACCAGCTTGGCCGCCTGCCTGTCCGCCATTTTCACCATTTTAATAACCGGATTTTTCCTTTGGAAAACCCAGTTAACAAACACATTTCAGTACTTTTATTGTCAGGAAATATTGGTGATAAAAACACTTTGACATTGTGATTTTTAAATCATGATCTATCAATAAGGCCATTAGCTTTAGAGTTACCTGTTTACAAAAACCACTGATACAGATCTGGCCATCAGGGAGTGGCCCCTCGTTAGGATAGGGGGAACACTGGGAGCTTTTTGAGACTTTACAGCACCTCCTGCAGGCATTGCCCGACTCATCACTGCAAACACATGGCAACCGCCCACGCTCCTTGCAGAAACCCACACAGACTCCATTCCTACAAGTTCCTCTGAAAATTAAAAAAAATTAGAGAGCGTAAATCATACAAGTAATAGCTTTCCAAAAAGCTTGCCTGACTAAAAAATATTATTCAGTGGAAGCATGCATGTATCAATTCGGCTATCTCACAAGAAATGAATTGTAATTTTCGCTGCTAATCATAAAATCAACAAGAGGCCCATGGGCCACATCGCTCAACTGAGCAACACTAGACATAATAAAATCAGCTTAAAGGCCAAACATTTTACAAACGCCCCCTTTTTTACCTGTAAAAACTTCAAAATGATGCCGCTTGTCAATCAAGTTTGAAACAATAGCACCCAGTTTGATTGACGTGATCATCCGAGCGTGATCTGGCCAGGTCCGCGGATTTTTGTTTACTGGCAATTTACAACGTTGTCTTTGATGTCTTCCGTCACGTATTAAAAGGGGAAATTAAAAATTGAATTGTTTAACATTACTGGTATTAAAATTGTTTATGAAAAATAATTATTCAGTAATTGAATGAAAATACGAGATTTATATTTGAATCATGTTGAATGTATATGACCGAATAAATTCAACGAAGATGAATGAGCAGACCAAAACATATGAAATTTTCTTTTTTAAAACAAACTTATGAGCTAATTTAAAGCTGTATTTACTGGTAATACACTCAATATGAACTTGTTGCACGAAAACGTCACTCCATGGAAAACGAACTCCATTAATTGTCATCGTATAATGGCTGCCTTTACATTCCACATTCCTTCTGATCGTTTGGTTTTCTTATACAATTATATTTGTTAAAATTAACTTCTTAAACACTGTCAAGTGCTTAATACAATGTAATGAGTTATATTTTAAAGCAGAATTAGTTTACTGAATTTTTTTTCAATTGTGCTCTACACATGCACGTGCTCTTAGAGAAAATTCGGACGACACGTAACATTTCAGAATCTGTATGTATAAAATCGCTTCGTATGGTCATAAGAACAATAATTCTGACTAATTATTTATATCTCGTGTATCAATTTGCTTCCTGTGTATATTGATTAGCAGCGTTCACGACCGCAGGTAGACTTCAAGCCCCGGAGTCTTTCACACCTCTAGAAGTTAAGCCCCGGCCTCACCTGAGATTTACCACCCGGTAAAAATGTTCGGCCTTTAAGGAGGCTGGGGGGGGTCAAAAAAAAATTTCTCCAAAATTCACAAAATTTGCAGAAATGTTTCACATAATCTTAATTTACATTTTAATGTGAAAGACCACATCACAATCATCGTTAATTTTATCATGTATTGCATCTGAAGAAATTGCACATTATGTAAAAAAAAAAAATTATGAAAAATATATGAAATATAAATAAAGGCAAAAAACATACCAATAACATCACAAAAAAATTACACAATACATTATTTGTTATAAAGAAAAATATCACAATTTTACCAAAAATATATATGTCACAAAAATGCAATTATGTTAAACAAAAACAAAGTAGCCACAAGATTATTTCCAAATTTTAACATAATAATAATCAATACATGTGTAATATAGATTGAGCATTAAAAAAAAATTTCGATGGTGAAATTTAAAAAAAAAAAAATAAAAGGAAAATATTTGAACAAAATATTTGGAGTTTTACAAGTTACCTCCCTTTGAAAAGTAAGAAAAAGCTGAAAAACAGCCAAAATTATTTTTTTGCATCTTGTAACCCTTGGTTTACCATCAATTGACTCTTTATAATGTTTCAATACCATCATATCCATTTCTTTCAAAAGACAAATTCAGTACAATGTAAGAGTGATAGAACATTAAAGTGAAAATCTTTTTTGTGTAGAGATAAAAACGTTTTAATCTGGCAGCCACCCCCCAGCCGCATTATAAACCTACCGGTACATCAAACTTTAAACCTTTTATGTGACCCATGAATTATCCAGGTCCACAGTCTAAACAACTCAGAATCAACAAATGTAAATATGATTGCATAATAGTAATACTATATACTATGTATTTTCGAGAATGATCAAATTTATTTTTAATGTAATAATTCGACCCTTCCCCCTATTATAGTATCATCCTTTTTTATTTGATTTTTAAAGATTTTTCTCCCTATACATGTATATTACACTACCTGAGGATGCTTCCACTCAAGTAACAGCTTTTCTGCTTAATTGATTTTCAAAAAGAAGATATTTCTCTTTACATTCCTATGTAAAAATTCACCCCCATGATGGCCCCACCCTACCCTCGGGGATTATGGCTTGAACAAACCAGAATCTACACTACCTGAAAATGCTTCAACACAATTAACTACTTTTCTGACCAATTGGTTCTTGAGAAGAAGATTTTTAAAAATATTTCTTTATATATTCCTTTGTAAAAATTCAACCCCTAATTGTGGCCCCACTGTACCCCCCTGGGATCATGATTTGAACAAACTTTAATCTACATTACCTGGGGATGCTTCTACACAAGTTACAGCTTTTCTGGCCAATTGGTTCTTGAGAAGAAGATTTTTAAAGATTTTTCTCTATATATTCCTTTTGAAAAATTCAACCCCTAATTGTGGCCCCATCGTACCCCCCTGGGATCATGATTTGAACAAACTTGAATCTACACTACCTGGGGATGCTTCTACACAAGTTACAGTTTTTCTGGCCAATTGGTTCTTGAGAAGAAGATTTTTCAAGATTTTTCTCTATATTTTCGTTTGCAAAAATTCGACCCCCAATGGTGGCCCCACCGTACCCCCAGGGATCATAATTTGAACAAACTTTAATCTACACTACCTGAGGATGCTTCTTCACAAGTTACAGTTTTTCTGGCCAATTGGTTCTTGAGAAGAAGATTTTTTTCCCTCTATATACTCCTATGTAAAAATTCGATCCCCAATGGTGGCCCCATCATACCCCCAGGGATCATAATTTGAACAAACTTTAATCTACACTACCTGAGGATGCTTCTACACAAGTTACAGCTTTTCTGGCCAATTGGTTCTTGAGAAGAAGATTTTTAAAGATTTTTTTCCCTCTATATACTCCTATGTAAAAATTCTATCCCCAATGGTGGCCCCATCGTACCCCCCTGGGATCATGATTTGAACAAACTTGAATCTACACTACCTGGGGATGCTTCTTCACAAGTTACAGCTTTTCTGGCCAATTGGTTCTTGAGAAGAAGATTTTTCAAGATTTTTCTCTATATATTCCTTTGCAAAAATTTGACTCCCAATGGTGGCCCCACCGTACCCCCAGGGATCATAATTTGAACAAACTTTAATCTACACTACCTGAGGATGCTTCTTCACAAGTTACAGCTTTTCTGGCCGATTGGTTCTTGAGAAGAAGATTTTTAAAGATTTTTCTCTATATATTCCTATGTAAAAATTCGACCCCAAATGGTGGCCCCACCATACCCCCAGGGATCATGATTTGAACAAACTTTAATCTACACTACCTGAGGATGCTTCTACACAAGTTACAGCTTTTCTGGCCAATTGGTTCTTGAGAAGAACATTTTTAAAGATTTTTCTCTATATATTCCTATGTGGCCCCATCGTACACCCCTGGGATCATGATTTTAACTAACTTGAATCTACACTACTTAAGGATGCTTCCATGCAAATTACAGCTTTTCTGGCCAATTGGTTTTTGAGAAGATTTTTCTCTATATATTCCTATGTAAAAATTCAACCCCCAATCGTGGCCCCACCGTACCCCTGGGGATCATGATTTGAACAAACTTGAATCTACACTACTTTTAAAGGATGCTTCCATGCAAATTACAGCTTTTCTGGCCAATTGGTTCTTGAGAAGAAGATTTTCAAATTTTTTTAATAATTCCTAATTATTTCCCTTTGAAAGAGGGTGTGGCCCTTCATTTTAACAAACTTGAATCCCCTTCACCTAAGGATGTGCCAAGTTTGGTTGAAATTGGCCCAGTGGTTCTGGAGAAGAAGTCGAAAATGTAAAAAGTTTACAGATGGACAGACAGATGGACGGACGCCGGACAAAAAGTGATCAGAAAAGCTCACTTGAGCTTTCAGCTCAGGTGAGCTAAAAAGGTCTTGATTTTTGGCTAATAAAATTTTATTAGCAGGAGTACATATGTATTTCATTAAGGCGGGAGGCAATTCCAAACAAACAATAATTTTATTTTGGCCTGAGCAGCAAAATGCATGGTTTACACTTGTCTTATAGCCTAGATCATCCCGTTATTAAGCTGAGAATTTTCAATATACATCATGTGAGCCAGTATATCCATACTTTGACTACGGGTACTTTGATTTCAGATGTGATAGCTTAAGGTTGTATGGGACATCTGTCGATATTAATGTGGATAAAAGTACATTATAATCAAAATACTTTCACCGTTTTAAAATTTTAAAATTTTACAATATTTGACCAAAAAATATGTTTTAAAATTTTTTGAAACGGTAAAAATCATAAAAGCCCCAGCGGGATTCGAACTCATGAGTTACAGATTCTAATCCATTGCGCTATCTGTTTTAAAAGTAACAGTTTTGGGAATAATACACGGCCAAAGTAAACATAATAAGTGTAATGAAATATATAAAAAATTAAGCATTTTTTAATGTACCGGTATTTGATTTTATAAAGTTAGTTAGATCAGAGTCAGGTCAGTCGAACATTGCTGATTAGGTGAGGGATGTGACTTATGGGCCTCTTGTTTCATTTTATTTTTCCTCTTGGAGTGCATGAACCTTTATTTAAACAATAAAAAAATCTGAAGGGTTTTTTCAAAGCCTGGTTTTTGGGTCTGAAGTTCTGCAAAAAGTTGACAGACAGATGGCAGACATAAGGTACCGGTAATCAGAAAAGTGCATGCATGAAACCTTTCATTCAGATGAGCTAAATTGGTCCTACTAGCCATTTAACTATAGTAATGGATGCATTGAATCTGAGTGAGGTCACTTACCCATCAATACAAGATGTGCCATCCTTGGGGGAAGGATCCGGACAGGTCAAATCAATGCCACTTGTTACTTGTCAAGAAAATCTTAATCAAAATTTGTTCTATAAGAAACTATTCACATCAACAATTTTAAGGCTCAACCAGATTTGATGGCAAAAGGTATCAACAAATTCCATTACATATATCTTCTGGTTCTCTGTTTGAATTCTTCTCTCTTATAAAAGGATACTTGCAGTAACTAGTCCCAAGGCAATCACTATCATCATCAAGGGCTCGGCGACATTCTGTCCTATTGCTGGCCTTCTGACATCTAGCTGTGCAACATGCAAAATTCACTGGACTGGAAAAAAAAATAAATTTGCAACTTACGACAAAAGTAATTATCTTAACTAATTCTTACAAATTTAATGACTAAGTTTTTGATTTAATGGTTAATTCATACATGTTAACTTCCAGTGTTGAAAATGAGGTAGATTTATAACCCAAAAGAGGTAGCACTGCGCGCAGTCTTTTTCGCATACATTTTAAAGCACATATTTTTATACTCTATACATGTATGCTGAAAATTTCAAATTTAACAGACCAAATTTTGCGTTCCCAAAATACTATATACTAAAACACAACCTTTTGCATTTGAATTTTGCTTATACATGTATAACACCGTTTACTATTGTAACCTTTTGATATGCTAAAGACATCGAATAAAACACCAATTGCAAGACAACTCTCGACACATCAGTGCATTATTTGATGGATCGATGAAGAACAGTTTTTGAAAATTGATTTTACAAAAAATGAGACCGATATCGGCTTTCAAATATGTTATATAAATTTTTTTTATAAAAACTGGAAACATCATTTCAGCTGCAAACAGGGTATTTTAGAGCTACCAATTTGGTATCAATTGATGCACAATACAATTATTTATAAATACATGTCGAAGACGGCCAAATAATAATTGTGATATTTTTAAAAAAATTTTATGAAAATGAAAATGAAGAATTGGCTATGAAGCGGAAGGTTGTTAAAAACTCAATATTTTTGTGTTGGCCCAAAACTTAATTTTATTTTTCTCTTTTTAATTTGATTTATTTACTTTTGAACACCATAATTTTTCAAAAGTTCATTTTTTTATATGATAAATAAAATATGTGGAAATCGTGTAAAATTTGATATTTGCTAAATCATGGGTATGTGCGTCACCATGTCCCTTTAAACAAGCAAACCGACCTCGGAAATTGAAGTTAGATTAATTCACGTCGAGACCGAGAGTCGCCATTTCTACATGTAAACAATCTGCACCACTTCACTTTACAGGAGTGATAATACCACATATTTTAAAATTTTCTTGACATCATGTGACAAAAGCATATTGCACATGTGCATATCCAGAAAAATTTTCCAAGGGGGGGGGGGGGTCTGAAGGATAGTTGTGGTTATTGGGGGGGGGGGTCTAAGACATATTTGCGCTAATTTTAATTAATAATATGTAAATTTAATAAATTTACATTTTCCAGGGGGGGTCGAACCCCTCAATCCCCCTCTTAGATCTACGCATGTTGGATACATGAATTAAATTTTTATTTCTTAATGACTGTAGTTACCTGCAGAAAGCATTAGATGCTAGTTGACACGTACTACCACAGCATCCATCAGCAAGAGCACCTGGGTCACATTCCTCCCCCACATCTATTCTGCCATTCCCACAAAGACCAATGCCTTGTCTGGGTTCTACAAAAATAAATTTAAATATCTTGGTAAAATTAGCTGTGTCGGGAGACATGGTGGGCTCACATAAAGAGCAAGCATGATTTTTTTTTTTCTTTTGTTATAAATATGTGTCCCAGCTAATATGTATGTAAATATCTATAAATAGACCTTAGGTTGTAGTTAAAACGCTTAAATAGAACATTTGAGGACCTGGTTTTGAGTCTTGGTTAAGCTATACAGGTTCCATAGTCAATGTGTGTTTAATAAAATTTTTAACAGTTAATCTTAAACTCAATTAGTTCACAAATTATAATTTTTTAAGGTTTTTTTTTTATTATTATTAACGACTGACTTACTAATGAGCACCATACTCATATGACCTGTTTCTCTGATTATATTCAATTCATTTACATCATACAAGACTAGGAGGGATTTGCAAAATGATATAAATTGTAAATTGTATATAAATTCATTGAAAGTTGTAATAACAATGAAACATACAATGAACTTTGATTTGAGTGTGATTGAAGGTGGCCCATTTGGGGTGGGGGGGTTTTTTGCGTAAAAACTACAATTATAGCAAAACTCTTTATTTTTTAACCATATGTAATATTTAAAATTAAGAAAAATAACCCTGAGGATAGCATAATTCTGTGTGTAAAATCGCAGGTATGTTAAGGCTTCCCACAGCATTGTGTAGAAAGTCACTTGTCTGTACTTCATATGATATGACGTCATAATTAACTTTGACGTCACTATCTGCATTCCTGTCGATAGTTCTCAGGGAATGTATCGTAACGTGAATTGTATCAAAACAGTAATAAAACTGCATGTTTTCTTTACAAAGATACTGCCATTAATGCTTTTAAGAAATGCTCCCAGTCAAAGATTTTTTGCGATGATTCAAATAATATCGTTTTCATGCCATATTTTAGCTCCAGGATGCCTTAACATTGCTGCGATTTCCAAGGAGTACACTTTTTACTTTTTCTTTAATGTTATTCCTTATAAAGTACTCCTACAAAGCCTCATTTAATCATAATGTTATAAAAGCACAATGGCAATGCTCACCTAATGAACAATGGAACAAGAGGCCCCGGAGCCACATCGCTCACCTGAGCAACAATAGCCATAACTCTGATCATATCAGCATTACAGTATCAAAATCAAAATATCTTGACAACCCCAAGTACAGTAGATCTTGCTCAAAAAGTTAAAAATCTGCCAATTTTTATCCACATATTTTTATGGTAAATACCAAGCCTCTTTTGTTGTTTTAGTATTTGTAAGAAGATTTTTCTTTAAACCTATATACCCACCCCCTCCACACACACTTTTCTCTAGGGAATCATGGTTTGATCACACTTAAATTTGCACAACCTGTGCTTTCACACAAGTTTCTGCTTTTTGGACAGAATGCTTTTTCCGAAGATTTTTAAAGATTTTTCTTTATATCTTCGTATGTAAAAATTTGAGCCCCCCCCCCCACTTATTAGGATGCTTCCAAACAAGTTTATAAGCTTTTCTGGCCAAATGGGTTTTGAAAAGATTTTAAAAGATTTTCTCTATATATTCCTATGTAAATATTGTGACCATTGTGACCCCACCCTATCCCAGGGGACCTTGATTTGAAGAAACTTGAATCTACACTACCTGAGGATGGTTCCAAACAATTTCAAAATTCATCCCCCATTTGTGGTCCCACTATACCCCAGGGGATCATTGAAAAGAAGATTTTAAAAGATTTTCTCTAAATATTCCTATGTAAAAATTCATCCCCCCATTGTGGCCCCACCCTACCCTGGGGATCATGATTTGAACAAACTTGAATCTAAACTACTTTAATAATTCTAAATTATTTCCACTTTAAAGAGGGTTTGGCCCTTCAAATCCCCTTCACCCAGTGATGCTTTGTGTCAAGTTTGGTTGAAATCGGCTCAGTGGTTCTGGAGAACGCGGGTATGATAAGGCAACAAACCGAGTAAAAATTCCTCTGATCGATATGACGTCACAATAAGCAGCATGATGTCATATTTTACTCAAGAAATCTGTCAATTTCAACTTTATCTCTGGTCCAAATAATGAAAGCTACAGGCGTAAAATGTCACTAGAAGCTCTTTTAACAGAATATATCTTCAATTTCTCTGTATTACGTATCGTTAACATTGATGACGTCACAAGCATGTTAAATAGAGAAGATCAATGTCGGGAGACAAATCATCGGAATGCAGTGTAAACAATGCCGAAATAAGACTTATTTAATACAGATACCCAAGATTTTGATGAGTGTCAGTTAGGATATAACCAGGATAATACAGGCATGGATATTTTGTTTTATCAGCGAGTGTTATAAGCTAAGCAGATAGACATTTATGTGGCTTGACCGGCCTTTCCTCTGTCAGTGTGTACAAAAAAGACAAAAGTGTAACACTACCCCAAATATTATGAAAGATGAATTTGGCAAATATCAAAAGCACATGACCTTAAATACTTGAAAAATGCTGCTAGAATCCTTTGGTTTGTTGTTGTAAATGAAAAATACATAGTATTTTCAATGAAATTGAAAAATTTGAGGAGGTTTCCGGTAAATAATGACAATATTTATTTTATGCGATTAACTATAGGATTCTAGCAGCAATATTAATAAACATGAACTTATTGCCGATCAAATTATTGTATCATACATACAAATAAACTTCGGGGTAGTGTTACACTTTTTGATTTTTTGTTAAGGTACAAAAATGATCTATTTTTAACTGTCACGTGATACCATGGCAAGGCAGCTTTAAAGATTGACTTGATTCCGAAGTAAAAATATAATATCTTGTTGAATACATTCACTTGATACTAATATTCAGCACTGATTTCATAAAAAAAACCAATTTTTAAAATGACCATAATATCAGCGATCATTAAACTCTGAGTTGCCTTAACCTACCCGCGATGATGAAAATTTGTTTGAAAATTTTGGCTAAAAATAAACAGTCATCATTTAACAGGAAGTTGACGTCCCATTGGTACCCAAATATATCCCACGATATGGCATGCCTATAGAAATACTGTGTAAAATTTTCAAGCATCTGCTATAAACGGTTGCTGAGAATTCTTTGACAAAAATTTGTTTGAAAATTTTGGCAAAAAATAAACAAAGTCGTCATTTAACAGGAAGTTGATGTCCAATTGGTAAAAAAAAAAATCCCACAATATGGCATGCCTATACAAATACTGTATAAAAATTTCAAGCATCTGCGTTAAATAGTTGCTGAGTAATCTTTGACGAAAATTTGTATGTAAATTTTGGTTAAAAAATAAACAAAGTCCTCATTTAACAGGAAGTTGACCTCCGATTGGTACAAAAATATATCCCACAATATGGCATGCCTATACAAATACTGTGTAAACATTTCAAGCATCTGCGATAAATAGTTGCTGAGAATTCTTTGACGAAAATTTGTATGAAAATTTTGGCTAAAAATAAACAAAGTCATCATTTAACAGGAAGTTGACGTCCGATTGGTACAAAAACATATCCCACGATATGGCATGCCTATATAAATAATGTGTAAACATTTCAAGCATCTGCGATAAATAGTTGCTGAGATATCTTTGACGAAAATTTGTATGAAAATTTTGGTTAAAAAATAAGCAAAGTCGTCATTTAACAGGAAGTTGACGTCCGATTGGTACAAAAATATATCCAACGATATGGCATGCCTTAACAAATAGTGTGTTAAAATTACAAGCATCTGCGATAAATAGTTGCTGAGATAAATGTGACAGAAATTTTTGTTACGGACGGACAGACAGACAGACACACACACAAGGGTAAAACAGTATACCCCCTTCTCCTTCGGAGCGGGGGTATAAATATATTTATCTGTATTTTGTTTATTGTGTTCAATTTCATACTGGTACATGTGTATCAAAAAAAGATCATAAAAGTTATAAATACACTGTATTATATTAGACAGCGCAAAAACATGCACATTGAAAACTCAAGTAATCATGTTAACTTATCAATTGTCTAAGGTGTCCGCTGCTTCTTTGATTATGAGGACCACGAAAATAAAAACAACTTTGCAGGAGTTCAGATTAAAAAAAGGTAAACAATAAGGTCTGTATCTAGGGCAACTACTGAAGGATATAGCTTGGATGGGATGATAAGGTCATATTTTTTTTCACAATTTTGATTTCTCTTATTCAAGAGATGCTACAAAAAAATGGTTACAATAAGCCTTGTAGTTTTCAAGCAGAAGTTAAAAATGTAAAATTGTTAGAAGACAGCGCATAACAGACGATGCACCACGGCGAACAATGACCAACAGCAATAGGTCACCTGAGTCACTCAAAAAATTAATATTTAAAGGTAAATATATTACACTAGCTTAAACCGGAAAGTACAAAAGCATGCTTTTATACACAATAAGTAATACTTATTAAGTATATATATTTTTAAGTTTATTTATTAGTTTAAATAAAGTTAACAAAATTAAATGTACCTGTTAAGCATTTAGATCCCTTTGTAGACAGAACACCATAAATAGATCTAGTACTGCATGGGGAAAATTTCTGTAATTACATTAAAAGATAGGAAATTGTAAATTAAAAACTATATAAATGTTATTTCTTAACAAATGCAAATACATAATACCAAAAGGTCTGGTTTATGAGGGAGTTTTGAAGAATATCAGAGGCAAGAAAAGTGATGAGATTGGTAGTAAAATACTTGAGGAATTTTTTGGCATTAAATATTAGCATAGAATAAGTACACGTGTGGTACATGTACTTAAAAATATTGTTACAGGTGCAACGAAATGAATAAATGAATGATGTCATCATCTTTTTTTAGAATTTCAATTGCCAACAATATGTAATATCACAGTGATGAAAAACAATTGGTGCCAGGGGTCTGTCTTATTGTCTAATAGCATACAGGTAAACATTCCTCATCTCATTGTTTAACAGTAGGCCATGTAACCACCATAATATATTACACATGGCTTCACATTACCCTAATGTTATATATGTACTGCAATGATGTTACCATGGTAATGCAGAAAGGTTATAAACTTGCATGTACACTAAATTACATTTGGTCTCTCCTCAAAGGTATTAATATTCTATAGCCCCCCAAAAAATGATATTTCATATATCCAGTTTTTTTGCGTGTCACACAAATTTGCGAAAATGGGAAAAATGTGAAGCATATTTTTAAGTCATTTTTTTGCGATTTTTAAGTTTCTAATAGAAAATAATACAGAATACAATTTCTGCGAATTCATTATTTTGCGATTTTAAAGAGATTGCGAAAAAAGCAAAACTCAGGTTATCGCGAAATTTACCAGATATACAGTACATGTATTTATTTTGTGTCAGGTCTGCTGACCTGGCTGGGGGGGGGGGGGGGGGGGGGTGGGGGTGGGAGGGAGGTTGGTGGTGGCAATTAATAAACCTTCATTTAACTAGTCTGAGTCTAATCATTTCCACCATGGATATTTTGATGAAATTTCTTGCATAAGTTTTACCTTATATCATTTTTTTTCTGATAAAAAAATTATTTATTTATTGCCTGATTTCTGAGGGGTCATCTCCAAAGTTATCAATTTTTACTATAGGACCCTATGGGAATTTGTATTAAATGAGCTAAATTTTCAAATTTCCCCCATATTTTTTGTGTTTCTGCCCTAGAGATTTTTTTTTCAAATATATGAAAACTATTAATTGCTAAGAGCCACTAAATGGTGAAATAACAAAAACAATGTTGACCTTCCGGGTTGGTCCTGGGATACAATGTATTTATCATTTGAAGTTAAATTTTTTTTCAATAACTTGGCATATTGCAGTGTATATTGGCTTAGAAAAATTGATTTTTAACGAAAAAACACTTTTTAAATGCTAATATGTTTCGTTTGATGCCCTGTCAATAAATTCTTTTTTTTCAAAAATCAGTAAAAACACAATTAAAAAAAAGTTATAACTTTGCACCTATGGCTGCATGAAAATAAAAAGATGCGCAAAGTCATGCACACTCGAACTGTACTCGGCCTCATTAAGTTAAAAAAAAAATCAATTATTAAACTATAATAAATTTTCTCAAGATCTGAAATGGAGAAGAAACTACTTAGTGGATGTAAATATTTGTAGTTTACTCATGGCATTTTTTGGGACCTTGTGCTTAATCTAAAACATTTCAAAATATACAAATGTATTAATTGAATTAAAGAAAAGAAACTAGAAAGAAACTGTCATGATATTCATTGATTTATTCATACATTACATTATTATTACAATCATGGTACATATGAAATGTAGTATACAAATAATTCTTAACTACTGTTATTATTATATATCTTTTATTAATTGTTGCAATTGAAAACTGTCAAATATACCGTACAGTTAATCATAAGCAAATAGTTTAATTTTCATTTTCTCAGTTTTATTGCATAAGATTAGCTGTTGCTTTATACCTTGAAAATAAGACCATTCATTCAAATGACCATACAAAACAGGTAACAAAAGATTCCTAGTAATAATAGTTCTTTTTTCATTGGGTCTGTTGTTTTCATTTTGTCCGATTTCTCTGATAATGAATGGCTTTGGTCACGGGAACTTGCATTCTATAGCCAGTGGTCAGCTTCACACAAGAGTTCTGACTGGATACAGAACAGTTGCTGTCCATGCTGAGTCTAGGATTCTGATTACTGACAATCAAATCACCATTCAGACACTCGTCTATGTTTCTGTTCTTTAGTTGGGAATGCTCATCAATGATCTGTTGTTCCAGAGATTGCTTCTTCAGGAAACTCTGTCGGAAATTGTCATTTTGTATGTCCGAAAACCTATGCACAGATGCCTTTCGCGGTCGCATCTGTAAGACAACCCCATTGACTATCTTCTGTCGGTTTTTCTCTGCAGCTTTCTCAGCCTCTGTCTTAATCCGTGGCAGCGGCTTTGCATCATTCAGTGATATATTATGTATTTCCCCTGGTCTGAAGTTTGACATGGCATTAAGCTTGGCCTGCTCTCGAATGCTGAGATGAAGACTCTTGCGTTTGACTGCAGACAAGTACAGGCGTTCCCACTCCGACTTCTCGGAGGTTGATAGACGGGAGGTGGGCGTATCTACCCACTGTTCATCCCCCATTGTAGCGAGCTTGTCTTTGGATGGAGGAATCAGGGAACTGCGCCTGCGGTCCTTAATGACTTGATTTTCCTTCACTTCCATCTTTTCAAAAAATCGAGCCAAGTTCTCTCCTTTGTCATTTGGTAAATTCTTAAGATCTTCCATTTCTTGGAAAATAATAGAAAAGAACTTTTAAACTGTATTTAACTTTTTCATAACTAATTTCTATGACAGCAAGCTTTTATTTTTTATAACAATCAATTGATACAAATTTTATTTACTAGATTTTTAAATATAAAAAGATCAGATTAATGGATGATATACAGGCTAACATCAATGATTTACACATTGAAATCTGCTAATGACATATTTTCATGAAATTATTACTGCAAACGAAGAATTTATCAATTCTTTAAGAATTAATGCTTACCTTAATCCTGCAATTCTCAATTTAAATAGTTTCAAAGTCAATTTTCTTTGATACTTCTTAGATTGTTGTTTGTCTAGATGAACAAACAAAAACCAACAACTGACATCACTTCTCTGTGCCATTTATATATCCTTATGGCAGATCTTCATGCAGGGATTGGGTGTTCAATTCTTCAAACACATGACTTACTGGGTGTGTTTACGTAAATTTAGACAAACAGACAATGATTGGCATAAGAAAATTATCACCTTAAAATTTCCTGGTTGCTCTTACCACGTGTACATGAAGATGCCGATGAAAATGTCACATGAGGAAAGGTATAATAACATCAGTTGCGACATAATACTGGTAAATGATGGAAAATTTATGCGTATTAAAACTAAGATGCCAAACTTATTAGAATATTTTTTTTTAATTTTAAGCTTCAAAATACCCACGTAAATTTCTTTCTACTTCCCAATTTGACCATTTACATGATATAAATAGGGTCAAAAACAGACAAACCTTTACTATAATTATGAATAAAACTGTATTGAAATAGTGTATTAGTACCTCTACATAAATAACTTGAGGTACTGTGAGCAAGTCCACAAATGATACGAAAAGATAGCTAAGAAAATATCATAACTCAGGTATTTCTTTGTTAGAAAGTAATGGATGCACCTTTTCTTTTAAAGTGACCTTGAACTTGCACAAATGACCAAAGCTCAAGGTCAGGACATATTTACAGGACACATGCAATCTTGGTGTCAAATTTAGCTTCTTATCATTTTCCAGATATGGCCTAGACAGGAAAAATGCATTTTTTAAACAATGACCTTGAACTTACACAACTATAACCCTGAGTCAAGTTTATGACATATCATCATGTCTTAAGCAACCTTTATGTGAAGTAGGAACTTCCAATGTTTCTAAAAAGAAAAAGGTATAAAGCAGACACAAATTTTGCACTTTCCTTCCAGTGACCTTGAACTTGCCCAAATGACCTTGGGACCAAATCATGGCACACCCTCAGGTCATAATCAATCTTTGTGTGAAGTAATTAATTCCAATATCTACATAAGAAATTTATGGACCAAACACAAATTTTGCACTTTTCCTTCCAGTGACCTTGAACTTGCCCAAATGACATATGGTCAAAATCATGACACACCCTCAGGTCATAAGCAATCTTTGTACAAAGTAAGAACGTCCAATGTTTCTCCATGAGAAAGATATAGACCATACAAGATTGCACAGACAGATGGGCGGACAAGGTGATTCCTATATACCCCCCCCCCCCAAACTTTGTTTGCGGAGGGGGGTAGAATAATAGTGACATCAAGTTTTTAAAATTAAAGATGGTTTCATCTACATTATTTCCTACATGTACCTGTTCCTCTTAATTAAGTCTACTTCAAGGTTTATAAAGCATAAACTGGCCAAAGTTAGATCAAAATAACATAGGTAAAAACTAAATTCAATGGGTTACAAACAAACAGAAAAATAAGGAATTAAATATGCAAGATACATGATGAGTTCCATTTGATTTAAAAAATAAATCGTGCCTTTAGAGAAGGAGTTAAGACTCGGAGTATGGTAGATGACTCTGAAATTCGAGGAGACTTACCAAGTTGTTATTAGCCACGCCTTTTAGAGCCCGAGAAAACATGAGATATCTTCCACCTGATGTGGTAGAGGGAGAGCACTCATTATTGTCTGGGTCATGGTTACTGCCCCAGTTGTGACCTGAAAAATAGTTTACAAAAGGATCATTATTTATGGAGACCATATATATTCCACACACAGTCAGTACGAGGTATATCTTCCCTGCCAGTGGGTATTATGACGTCATTCTGAAAAATATCATGTCCTCAGTTTTTGTACCAAGTTTAAAGCTTGTTGCATGGTTATAAAAAGTTTAGTTTATCTAGTTTCATTTACTGTATGTGCAGTCAGTAAGATATATACATTGATCTAATACATGTATGATTTATACATGCAGGTCACTAAATTCCATGTGGGGCAAAAACAAATAATATCCGTTTTTATAAAGAACAAATACCGTAGTAACCAAATAACTAAAACAATCAAACTTAGTTATTTTACTTACCAATTTCTGTAAATGTACATCACATGAAAAAGAAAAAGAAAGCAATTAAAAGGTTATAGTGACTGAAAATAAATGCTCTTTAATTAGTCTATCTGAGTTTGTTTTTCAAATATTCAACAATTTACTGGTAAAAATGTCTATGTAGATAATCACAAAGTTCTTTTTATCTATTGATCATCAAAAGTCTGCAAAGAGGACAAACAAACAACTGCTTATAAACATTAAAATTGTCACTAAAAAGTGGGCAACTATTCCCTCCAGGAATCATGACTGAAACAAACTTGAATTTTACAACTTAAAATTCATCCACACAAGTTTCAGCTTTTCTAACCAAATAGTTTATGAGAAATTTTTTGAAAAATGCGAACAAATTATTAATAATTTTGAATTATCTCCCCTTTAGGGGACTTGGCACTTTAGTTTAAAAAACTTGAATTCTCTTCACTTTGAGCAAGTTCATAATGGCCCAGTGGTTCTGGAGAAGAAGTCGAAAATGTAAAGTTTACAGACGGATGGATTATACAACAGATGATAGACGAAAGGTGATCCAAAATTCAGCTCAGGTGAGCTAAAAAGTGGGCAAGCTCACATACAAGAAGCTTCCCCATTACTAACTGACAATGCTACACATAATAAATGGCAGGGTGCTCATTAATAAATCAATGAAGGGGCTTAACTTCTTAAGTTCACAGGTCAAAAGGGTTGAAATTCCTCAGAAAAATAATGGAATCAGAATTTCCTGGTACCGGTAATATACACATCTACACATTGTGTCCTATTATTACCTACAAATTCTGTGCGGCAGTTAAAGAGGAGTTGTGCTTACAAAAAAAACAGGACTGACTGACTGAATCACTGATGAACAGGTCTCAAAAAATTATACCGCTCACAACTTGATGCATGGGAATGATAACAAAGTAAAGTAGTAACTACTTACAGGGAGTTTGTTTTTATAAGATTATTATTTGACCAATATCTGAACACTGCTGATTCAGTGTCAGTTGTTACAGCCTAGTATTCAAAAGGGGATGTCTCTGGGATTTATAATCTCATAATCTCATACTATTTTAGGTAATGTATTGCTTTTTAGTAAAAGCCAAATATTCAAGAAAAAACAAAAACTGCTGTATTATTTAAAGTCTTACACAAGGAAATAGCCAATAAAACTGAACTTAGTCAATTGTAGTTCCATATATATAGAGACAATTTTTTTTCTCTTCCTTTTTTGGCACCTTATTTTAGGCCTACAGTATTGATTTTGGGCTCAGTGGCTAGGAGAATTATTACTTTAGTGGAATTGTCACACTAATTTCAATGGAACTATTTTTTAGATGCGCATGATGCAACTTCCTGGATGGTGCTGAGTCTGTTTGTCAACATGTGAAACCCACGTGTATTTGGGGGTATAGGTGTGTTTACTATCAATTATCTCTCTTAGAAGCCGCATAAGGCGTTATTTTTCTGATCTAAAATTTTTCTTGAAGCATTTAACTATAATTTGTCTTTCATTATTTATATGCTGAGAGTATAGTTAATCAATTAACTTAATTAAAGCTATATAGTAACATATAGTGACATTAATTCCTTGTGTGAGACCTTAAATGTTTCTGATGCTCTTCAGTAGACATAGTTGAATGCAAGAAAAGATCTCAATTGTGGTCTGAAACAGAGATGCTTATACAGGGTATATATACCAGTGGCAAAGCATGGCAAATTGAAGCTGATAATTAAATGTGCAATGATAGTAAAATGTTGCAAGATTACATGAGACTTAATTAATTATTTATGCAAAGAGTCTCAATGTAGCAAAAATATATGCATAGACATCTGCGATTCATCTTACGACTTTTAAAAATCGTGCATCACTCTTGCGAGTACACAAACCATTGTAAGACATTCATACTAATGTTTGTGCGTTGCATTGCGATAATTGGATCGCATTTGGTCGCGTCTGAATAGCGTGCATGTCCACTTTTTTTAGGAGACTTGATGTGACTACTAAAACACATGCAATGAATGCAAGACTTTGTGCAACCTAGTCAAGAGCTCATGCGAAGCTAAAAAATTCCATAAACAAAGTGGTGTGAAAGTGCTCGACATGTGCCAATTGTAAAATGGCCTTAAGGTACATTTATTTTCCCCATTTCCTATCTGAAGAATGCACATATATACAAAATTCATAATTAACATTGGTTAACTGAGCTTCTATGCAAGCAATATTCATCTGATGCAATGTGTCAAAACCCCTTGATAAATGTGGTCAATAATTTTTAGGAGTTTGTTTTTTAAACTCCAAGTATTTAAAAATCAACTCCCAAAAATGAATTGAGAATAAAAATAATGTCATGTATGGTATATTGAATATGCATGCTTTTTGAAATGATCTATTGATAGATTTTTTCTCCTGAAATAAAAAAAAGGGAACAATTGCAAGAAGATTTTAAAAAAGCTTATTAAAACCTAAATGATTCATGAGTTGTGTATCTGTGGAGATTATGGTGTTCTTTGAACAAAAGCACCTATTACCATGGGCAACAGTTGACATGGAAACCACTGCTAGCTGCCTGTTTCCCTGAGGGTCCATGAAGGTTGACACTCCTGTGTTAAGTGCTTCTTTCCCCCAGGTGTCAGCACTTGAACACATCCCTCCCCAGTCTAAAGGGCGACTGGATGCCACGAACGCTAGTCCCAGTTTACCATCAAATGGGGTGTATGTCAGGAGGTGCATTAGACAAAACTGGCTGTTTTCATTGAAATATGCCTTGCCAA
Source organism: Magallana ariakensis (assembly GCA_020458035.1). NCBI lineage: Eukaryota > Metazoa > Mollusca > Bivalvia > Ostreida > Ostreidae > Magallana > Magallana ariakensis. The sequence continues at coordinate 22,907,288 of CM035815.1, read as the reverse complement.
ATTCCTACAGAAATTAAGACATGAAAATTCCAATGGTTAATTAATTGATTGCAATTTCTTAGCCTTCTCTTGCTTCAGAATGTCATTAAAACATTGAATATTATACTGGTAATAGATGAGTTATCTACCAAATCCCTATCACCCAGTGTGGGCATTAATGACAATTAATGCCCAAAGAGTTATTCCCAGCTTAAACATCCCATCCCTTGTTTGTGAAAAAGGAAACACTTCCGTTTATCAGTCCTAATCATTAATATGTTGATGCTTGTTCACCTGGTGCATCTAATGTATTTGTCATAGTTACATGCATATAAATCATCAAATTAACACTCGTGAATCATTTACAGAGTTGCTTTTGTTTAAATTTAACATTGAAATTTTACAAGTACACGTACATTATATATTGTACATACCTTAAGTACACTGCTCATGTCCAGTCTACGATTTTCAACATTAAATCCATTATCTGAGGAACTTGAAAAAACAATCAACTGTCCAAATAAATAAAAACCTTTATTGTAACACACGAAAGGACTATATTTGGTATGGTCAAATATCTGCCCCAAATTTTAATCAATTTTTAAATAGTATTGTATAAATATCAAATCTTCATAAATCATTATACAGGGGATGCCTATCACTTTAATATTTATTTTACTCATCATTGCTTATTTGCTGTTTATCTACGAAGTCACCGAAGAATTAGCTAATTCCTGCAATTTTGCAAACAAATGAAAATATTGCCATTTTTTCTATATATATATATTGCATTCTGAAGTATAGAGCACAGGTCTGCTCAAGTACAATTTTAACATGTTTTTGTTTATATAATAATACACATCATACTAAAATCAAAGTACTGAAGCACTGATAGCCGGGCTCTTTTGATGTGTTTAATACATATTGTGCAGTAAAGACTGACAAAATCTCTCTCTTCAGTTCTCTCTCTCTCTCTCTCTTATCGCAAATCTTACTTGGGTGTATTCGCTGCGAGCGATAAACTGATGCGTTGAGTGACGACACTATTGGGATCGCGAGTTGCAGTTATAAAACAAGCATTTTCATTGGCCGTTTTAGTACCCGCCCACTCTTACCTGCTAACGTGGTATTGATAATTTATGCACCAACTGCCAGATGTGTCGTTAACTCTGTATCTGAACTGCAAAAACTAAATCACTGCAAGAATTGACTAAGAGTTCTCACAATAATCGCATCTTCTTTTTTGTGTAAACAATTGTCAAAAACACGCTGTTTAAACAGGTTCAATCCCCAATTCATTTTTCAATATAATACATACTTCATCGATAAATTCAAATCATTTTGACTGTTTAACGCATCGATTTAAGATGAGGCAGTATTTATTTTGTTGTAGCTTATTCCAAAGAATTCACAACAGATATTGACAATAAATGTTACATAGCCTATATAGCATTTTATTGAACTTTGACCGATTAATATGACACACTTAAAACTACAAGTGTGCATGTGTTTTCAATCATACCAAAAATTTGAAATTTACGGCATGTAAACGTGTTCAATTTTGGACTGATCTGTGATAAACGTTATTTTGTAACTCACTTAGTCTGTAGAAACATTCATTTTATTATATGTTCTTCGATATTCATCACACAATATTTACTACTGACGTTGACACTGACTTTCTCTCAAACACGCTAATCGACCTCGGATTGTAAAATTCACGTGCAGATCGAGTCGCAATTTTACAGTTTTCCAAGTATATAAACAAACAACACTTCTTCATTTTGCGGAGCTGTTTACGATGTTTCAAAGATTTTCAGTACAGATTTATTGTAAACAAAATAGTGAAAACATATGCTGTAAAACGTCTAATGGATTTCACGGCGTGTCAACCCGAATTTTCCCGTGGATCTACATTTTGCAACAAGTTTTTTGTGAGGAAAAACTGTTCAACTCATGCGATTTTCCATATATACAGTAAATGGTACATTATGAACGGTAACGTAAAATTTATTTGTTCACTAAACAGTTTCTGGCGATTTTTTTTTCACAATGAACTGAATAACATAATTTAATAAGCAAAGTACAATCTGTGACTGATAATCTATATGCGCCGATCCCTGCTTTTAGGGAACTTTTCTTTTTCTTTTCATTAATATTATTTACACATGTACGTGAACATCGCCCCGTTTATTTAATATCAAATAACTCTGTATTTTTTTAACTTGCTAGTACAACTTCATGAGATGTTTTCTTTCTCCGACATATCTTTCCACGTGTTAGCATCATGTTCTCAACATGCATTTGATAAATGGGCGGGTCTATATAAATGCGCCAATCAGAATCTTTATTTCGAATCACAATTGAAATACACACCGAATAGAAAGTGTCATCACTCAACGCAATGCTACATCGGTCGTAGCGAATACTTTCATGTAAGATTTGCGATAAGTGCTTTTAAAGTCGGCAAAGCGTCAGATAGTGACTAAATTTTAAAAGCGGCTATTAGCAAAAATGTATGTCTAGAAAAAAAAAATCAACGGTGCATTGCACTTTGAAGCAAGCGTTATAAACTCAATCCCCTATTTCTTCGATGTGCAGTTGAATACTTATGCTTTGTAAAGTAGTTCATGGAAATTCATGCGCATTGTATACTATTAGTCTTGTTTTTTTTTAATTAAAAAAAAACACTCATCGCTAAAATTTATTCGCAACCTCCCCCACCAACCCCCACCCCAAAAAAAAATCCCAATTCATTTAATAAAACATGGCTCTCTCTCTGTAACTATTTTTGGTATAGCGAAAGCTTTTACTTTGACGCTGTTAGGTTTTTTGTTTACTTTTGAAGCTGTGCTTTTTATAGTAACTTTGGCAATTTGCCTGCCTACAGCCAGGACTCCGCTTTCAGCAGAGCCCGGCTAAAAATGGTACTTGAGCAAGCCTGTGCTCAATGTTTCTCAGTCGAAAAACCATCGGAAAACACCCATATTTTGCAACAAAACATCAAATTTATCAAAATACATGCAACACAATTTTCATGACGTCATTTCTACATTATGACGTCACTGTGGTGATATTTAACCTTTTACACACTTATTTGCAATCTGCTTTCAACTATCTTCCACCTTATTTTTTTAGATCTTTATAAAACTTTAATTTTGGGGGCAAAAAATGCATAATTATACCACATATATAGTCCTTAAGCAGCACAAGTGTGAAAGATCATCTTATAACTACAAAAAAGGTTGTCAAGAACTATAGAAAGCTTATTGTAAATAAAAAAAAATATATTATAATTTATGAATACAAAGCACATATAAAGCTGTAGTCTGTCCCAAGTTATTGCTTCCTTCACTTTTTGAAGATTTTTAATTAAAATAAACATAATTACATGTCAATGAAGAACAATTCAATTTGATAAAAGTGAAAAAATTCAAGATTTCTTCTTTGATACATCATCTGTTTATATGTGGAGAATTTCATGTACATGAAGAAAAACAAACATCTTACGGAGATTCAAAATGGGAAATGTTTACATATTTTCTCCATTCGGAAGTACTCGGGACACTAGCTCACACAATTTTTTAACGTTACCAACGTAATATAGACTTTCTCCTTTTGGTTGCGTATTGAAACATGAAGCGGTAGAGGGGGTGTTTCAGAACAAATAATCTGGACTTTTTTCATTCTAGTGAATGGATGTAGTTTGGGCACAAAGGTATTTATAACTATTGATATATTACGCAAGAAGTGGTGGAAGCAGAAACTTGGGACAGAGTATTACATTTTACTTCTCAGAACCAAACTGGAAAATTTGAAAATTTCAGATTAAGTTATTTTGAACTTCAGTGTGAATAAATTGTATGTACTTCATTTAATTGTCATACTGAAAGTGCTTTATGCTAGAATTACCATTTTTATCTTTATTTGATTACAAGTTAAGAACTGTGTTTTATATTGTAATTGATTTTTGCTGATTCCATCAATAGGAAGCAAATGAGAGCTTTGAAATTTTTGAAAGTCAATTTAGCTAAACAAGAATAACCTTTTCAAGAGATGAAAAAAAAAAAATATCCCATATACCGGTAAAGTTGAACTTTGATATTTTGAACTTCAGTACCATATGATAATGTGAGTGGAAATTTCCAAGCACTGTTTTCACATGTAATGTATTTTAACCTCTATGATATACGGGTATCTTTCCTTGGGTATCTCAGAGGTTTTGTTTTTTGTCCCATCAAGTTTGATATATAATAAAGTTTGACTGTAATTTGCTAAAACTCTTTTCTTACCAACCTATCAAAAATATTTACAAATGGTCTAATACTTTGTGTCAATTGCTACAAACATGGATGAAAAGGAAATTTAATAGATGATATCATCTTATGAGACATCTGCTGCCTGTTGCATGGGAGTGTTAATTAATCATTAGTTTAATTAGCTTCTATGACTGTAAATGGGTGTGAACAGAGGAATCTTAATTAACACTGATCAAAATACATGTAATTTTACACTTATTGTCTAGCTCCTACACACATTCAAGTAAGTATCCTGTGGACAATTAAAAACATAATTTTAATGGAGCAGATGCATATTTATAAGTTTTCCATTTCTTTAGCTTTTGAATATCATCTGTCTGGGTTATGCTAAATGCATAATTTCAAGTTTCCTTTCAATAAAGATCAAATTGTAAACAATTAATCTTCAACTGACTCAGTTGTTTTAACATTTATCTTTAATGTACCAGCTAGTACCTATTATATTATTAAAATTTAATGATAGACTATGCCTATATACATCTATGTGTAAAAGACATTTCAAAATGCAATACTGTACCATTTTTTATGCTTGGAAGATTAATTGGTAAACTTAAGGATTAAAATTAATTTTTTTTCTAGCTATTTATGTCACTTTTAACCCCACCATTTATTTGAGACTTCTCTGACAGAAACATCTTTGTTTTATGTGTACTTCCTGGAAAGCTATCAAATAGGACTCGTAAATTGAAGTAACTCCAGTGTTTTAGAAATCTGTGTCAAACCAAACATTTTTTAATTTGAACAGTTAAAACAACATATAAACTTACTATACAGGCCAAAATATTTATACCTTTGCATGTTTGTTTTCCTACAGTGAGCTTCAGCTCACAAGGTCCAAAAATTCAACAGCCAAAATTTAACACCATGAAGCATGATTTCGTAATTTATTAAATTATGCACCAAAATGCATCATGTTAGGTTATAATTGATTATCATTAAATCATAAAATTTTTATTGATTTTCTACAAAAAATATAACAAATATTACATTTTTTCTTGCCATGAACTTCCAAAAAAAAATCACAAAATTGCATATTTTTGGAAATTCAAAAAATATTCAGTTTACATGCATTTTTTAAAATATTTATTAAGAGTTACATATTCTGTTAACAAAAAAACATAGTTTATCAAAATTGACCATCTAGTTTATGCTTGATAGTCTCTTGAACATGTGTACCCCCATATTGAAAATGTATATTTTACAAGTTGTTTTTTGCAAAATTTGAAAATAATTGAAATGTACCAAAAAGACACAATCTAACAGTCAATAAATTGATATACTCAATGAAACTGTATTATACATATAAAATTAAGGTCAAGACTGCCAAAAAACAAATAGAATTGAGTGTAGTAGTACCCCCCTTTCTGTCAAATACATTCTATTCCAGTTTTTAAAATATTTATCTGTAGATTAAACACCAGTCTTTGTTATAAGTTTTAATTCTTGTTCATGCTACACAAGTACTTACTTATCCTTCCCTTGTCCCTTGACACATGAGGTCGTCAAGCTACATAACCGCAGTATAATTGTTGGAAGAGAATGCACACAATTCGTAGAATTATATTACACCCTCAATTACCATATGTTTACATTTCGCTGCTTTCCTTCTTCAATCCCTCTAAACGATGGAGATGCGATATTTTAACAAATTTCCCACTTTTTGACCAAACCATTACTAATTTAAAACACTTGTGCTGCAAAATTACACACAAGTCTACTATTCAGTGGTTCGTAACTTACTAGATTCCTGAATAGAATGATTTTATTAGAAATAATAATAATAGAAATAACAAATTGTTCAAGAGAGCGAAAAACAGATGTAAAAGTAAGAACATATTTTTATATTTATACATCTACCGAGTACGATTCCCTCTATTTTTTATGGAAATTGATTGTAATCGTAGCTCTGTAGAAACTGACAGGACTGAAATCTACACGCCCCACATATCGATTGGTCGAAACCTTCATCAACCTAAGAAAAATCACAGACTGCACGACATAATCATGATGATGTCAGACTCTAATTCCCATAGGAGACTATTTGGCTGTTTGTTTTAGTTAACATACTAATGTACATTTACAGTATTTTATTGTTTTAAATACACACAATAAGAAACAAGCATGCAGACATATGTGCTGAATGGTTCACAATAAATGTACTCACCCTGCTGATCTCCAGTCCCAGGTCTGTGGCTCCCTCCCCCCACACTGTCTTCTTGAAAATCTCATTCACCTGATTAATCATGTTTATCTGCAAAGTTGCATAAAAGAATGTGTTAAATGACTAGCAAATCAGTCCATTTCCATAGCCTCTCTAATTTTGCCTAATAATTTCACTTACAAAGATAGTACCATTATATAAATAGTGCCTGTTTGGGAGGGTACCAGTTGAAATTGACACCCCGAGAAAACCATTGTCAACCGACGCGAAGCGGAGGTTGACAATGGTTTTCGAGGGGTGTCAATTTCAACTGGTACCCTCCCAAACAGGCACTATTTATTTTATTATACTGAATGTCTTAATTTTTATAGCAAATTTTACTGCTTTTATATAGAAAAGACGTGAATTCTACGGCGAACCGTACGCGCATAATTAACGCGCATGTAACAATTCGTTCTATCGGCCCGTTGCTAAGCGTGCGAGGGAGAGAGAACGGATTGTCAACTGCGTCTAAACCAATCAGATTGCAGTATTTAACATGAAAGTATAATAAAAAAATTTATTAAGCAAACATTCAATATTCAATAGGTTTAATTTGCTCTCAATTGTTAAAATTATTGATGTTGTTGTTTCTACATATAGTAATAAGTTGATTCAACAAATTGTGTTTGAGAACCAATTTGTCCATCATAGAAATAAATTTAACCTTGGTGTACCTGTACGTATCAAATACTTTCCAAAACTGACCCTTTACTTGACCTAATATAAAATTGTGTTCTTATAAAATTCAAGAAATATGGTCAGTTGTGGGCATCTGCCTTAAGTCTTTAACTTTTAACTCATCTCATATTCACTATAACTCTATCTGATCCATGTGTAAGTCTTTTAAGTCTGCAAGTCTTCAACTGATCGTCTTTAGCTGATCTTATGAGAAATAAGATTCTTTCTGAATGTGACATTTACATGGGAAATCATTGTTCAATGTAATTAGTATTATAAAGAAATAAATGAAAAAATGAATTTGGAAAATTTTTGTTGACTGTATATTCTGCATGATGTGCAGTTAAATAGAGAGACCAATCAAAACAACATTTCCCAAGATCTTCAGATCCTTACCCCTGGGATGCAAGAATTGATTTTCTTCACTTTGTGCACTACAAGATTTAAATCGAGTGTCTGGCCATTGGCCTACCATGTAGTTTTGAGTGCTGGGAATAGACCCTCCACCAATCCCTCTAAAGAAGTAGTGATCTGCAACCAATAGGATCCTACAGACTTTCCGATTCCCAAGGTTGACACTTCTACGATGTCTGCCAGAATACCAGTCATCTGAGGAAAGAAAGTTCTGCTAATTAAAGATAAGACTTACATTAATAATGGTAGTCAGCTGAGTTGTTATAATAATAATAATAATAGTTTTATTTCCAATTTTGGGCCCAAAGGGCATACAAGATTTCAGTTATTAGAGAGAAATTTCTAAAAGAGAGATTCTACCTACAATATAGTCATGAACATGAAACAGCCGGGCAAATGTTCATCAGTATGTCATATAACATATTAACAATTATATATATATATATATATATATACATATCTCTGTAGTCAGAAAAGTATAGCTAATACAAATACAAAGATGGTATCATGATCTGTAAAAGTATTTCACTAGATCACTTAGATCTCAAAGTATTGTCTTTTTTTAAAGCATGTATTTAATATTAGAAATTCACTTAACAATTTGTCTTCATTGGACATTAACCACTAATGTTAGTGTTTCCAAAAAAGAATATGTATTGGCTGAAGAAAGCATTGACTATAGCGAGTACTGTACAACAGATGACAGGAAAATTCTGTCAGGAAAAGCAATGTTTACCAGTACTTTTTAGTCTAAAATTCAGTTAAAGTGAGCTATAATAGCTACTAGTACTACAGACAATGCACTCATGGCATGCTATTTTGGATTTGTTTGACTGTTTAAAAAAATATTTATTAATTAGTTTTGAATATGGCTAAATAGAATTGCTGTTTTCATTCCGAGGAAGTTTATATCAAGATTAATTTTATCATTAATCCAATATTTTTGTGAGTGGGATTAATAATGATATCTTTTTGTTTCTGTGGGTACTTGTCAGTGGTACAAGCAGCCAATTATCGCCTGTGCCCTTTTCAAGACAAAACAAGGAATTAACACTTTGAGTTACGTTATAAACAATTTGGGATGGTCAACAAATAAAACTTATTTTGCTAGTTTCATAAACATTCAGTTTACAAATATGAATCACGTACGATACATCAAACATCATTTCCGTTAGTTTTATTTTTATTTCTATCTAGCTATTGCATTGATTTAGATTTATAAAACAGCAGTTTGAAACTGTTGATGCTGAGTTTTTGAAGTCCTAGTAAACTGATCTATATTAGTTCTAACATGAAGTCCTTAAATTTTACGGTTTATTTAAGTTTATACTGTAAGTTAAAAGTTTACAAGATTCTTGACAGTAAAACTTACCAGTACTTACAGTGCATGAACATATAACAATTAAATAGTTACCTACCTATCAAGTTTCTCATCTTGGAAACATTCATGTGCCTTGAATCCTTGCCCCCTGCACATTCTCTAAACAATAAAGATCAAGTTATAAAATTTCCATTCTTTTGGGTTTTTTAATTTAAAAAAAAAAAACAACTATATCAAATAAAAGATTGTGAATGATAGATGTATACTCTTGCATCATTCATGACTAAACAGTATTCAAAAATAGTTATTGACATGTAAAATTAATAATAAGTTTATTTGGTGTGGTTTGATTTAGGAGTTAGGGAGGGTTTTAGGTTTTTTAATTTTGTGAAGGGAAATTTAACTACTGTCAGTACATGTACCGGTATTATAACTGTACATACAGGTGTTATAATACTTACACTGTGTGGTTTTGTACAATGTTTTTCACATCTGACTTTTTGTAAACCATCATATCTGAGGAATTGATATATTTGGGACTGTGTCTCCATGCTGGCTGTAAATAAATATTATAAAACTTGAACATCACATCAATAAAACAATATATGAAAACATACATGTAGCAGTATAAAATATTAACAGAAGACAACATATCTCTTCTAAATTTGTATTATTTCTAATTTTTCGAATTATTATTATTTTTTTTTGGGGGGGGGGGAGACAAAACAAAACTTTTGCAGATCATGAGCAATGAACAAATATAAATACATGTATAAGTATAAAATGGAGATACATTTTACATGGAAGTTCTTTCCTGACAGAATGATATGATAATGTATAAACACAGTCAAACAGTCTCAGTGCATAAAATATTTGTTTGATCTTTATATACAGTCATCAAACTGCATATACTGTAGGTCTTAATTCTAATTAGATGGAAGTACATGGAGGTAAAAAGTTTTAGAATTTTTTAATAAAATCAAATTATAAATAAACGGTATACAGGGAAGTCCCCCCCCCCCCCCCCCATGTAATTTTCGCCCTTCTTCAGTTTCACCCAGTCTTGAATTCGCTCACACCAAGTTGGGTTTAAAGAGAGCTTATGTGAGACATTGGTATTCATCCAGTTTTAAATTTGTCCACTGACAGTGAGGGCGAATAGGGCGAAAATAAAACGGGGGCAAATACTTCCCTGTATGCAGTAGTAGTATATGAAACAGATAAATTGATAATGACTGTGCATCAATCTGCATGGTTTCATCAAAGCCATAGAATTATTTCACAAACATTAATTGAGAGTAATTTAAGCTGAACATGTTGAAAATTTTGAATCTGTTTTATACAAACCCGCACATGTACCATATTAATCTGGGTTTTGTTTAATGAACTGCACTATACCGTAACTATATGGTTTATGTGCAGTTCATTAAACAAAACCCAGATTAATATTGTACATAAACATAGCTCCACGCATATCTGTACACGTTAGTCGTACATGTTCAAATTAATGCATGCTTAACCTCTCTAGTATTTCTAAATATGGTCATTGATTATGGTATTTATTAATATGTTCATGCAGATGACCTCTTTTTAAAATTAGTATTAAATTTAATAAACGTTTCCAGATTACCTACATGTATACACATCTTGATTTCAAATTGAATGTTAAGAAAAATTTTCATTTTCTACATATAAAAATTAAATGTAATTCCCTTTTAATGTTCAGAATAAAGAATTATCAAATCACATAAGACATTACATGCACATAACTGAATGATCTAGCACCAAAATGACACTGTCAGGTCTACCATATGTACAAATGTACCTATACGTATATGTAATACATGTAGTACATGTACTACTACATGTCGATTTACCAGATCTTGACCTTTAATAATCAACAGATCAAAAAAGCAAATGCAAACTTAAACCAACTAAAAAACTCCATTTGTTTCTCAGAATAGTATTTGGAAATGTAAATGAAGCAATTAATTTAATTGTTATTTCATTTTTAAAACAATTTTGTAGATAAATTCATCTGAATAATTTTCTTATAAATGTGACTGCACGCTTTTTACAGTAATATTAATGAAGAGAGTGTGCAAAGCTTATATTTAACTAATGCTTTGAACCTCACAATGATAATAATGATGCATACAATTTTTTAAGTAATCCCTATATAGTAATCATTAATGTTATCTAAAACTTAAAAAAAATACACTAGCTAATCAATTGAAAAGAACAAATTAAAATATCTTTCATGGCGGCCATATTTTTTCTCCAAGTCTTTATTTGTGTATCAATCTTTTCTGTATACTAAAAAAAGTTACACATGATCATGTCACAATTTGCTAACACCAACTAGCTTCAAGTCTGAGCTGCTGTAATGAAAGTTCATCATATGAAACTCGTGAATCCAATCAAATTCAACAGAGTACAGAAAAAATAATTTAAGCTGCAAACTTGGTACATGTATAATAAACATGTTTATGTTAGAATGAAAATATCATAATTTCTCCAATCTATACCCAAATCTCCATACTTTATACATGCATTTCTACATGTATAAGAAAACTGCTTTCACAAGACGAATCATATTGCTAGAATATGGAATTGTTTTAACATTTGACGATGACAGATCTCATCAACACCATGCATAATATTCATAAAGCTGTGACAAACAGACAGAAAGATATCCCCCAAGTCAAAACTTGTGAGATTCAGTTTATTCTGGTTACAATTGGTTCAAAATACATGTACATTGTAAGATGCATTAAAATTTGAATCTGTGATACCACAGATCTTTTTATTTTTAATATTTAATACTTAAATGAGTCAATCTGTATACATGTTCACTATGCCTTCATCAAATCAAGCATTAAAATCAAACCTGCCCAAATGTTGGCTCTCTTCATTATATACGTATAAAACTGTACATTAGCGAATTTTGTATTGTATATGATTTTCAATTATGATCAATATATATGTTTTACGGTGCGCCCGTTGGAGTGAGCGCAGCATTTATTGAATTGTAAATACACATGGGTATATGATAATAAATTAAACAAGAGGCCCATGGGCCACATCGCTCACCTGAACAACAGTTCCTTGCAAATTATATTTCATAGCATATGCTATTTCTATTTTAAACGTTCAACCCTTTTCTGTGGCTCCCATATTGGTCTGGGAGTTGGTTTTAACAATTTAGAATCTACACTATTTGAGGATGTTTGTGTAGTAATCTTACAAATGGTAGCAATGTATAGTTCTTGAGAAGAAGATTTTTAAACATTTTCCCAATATACTTCTATGTTAAACTTTGAAACCCTTCTGGGGCCCCAGTGTTGGTCCGGGGTACAGCTTTTTCATTTTAGAATTTTTACTATTAGAGGGTCCTTGCATAGTAATCTCACAAAGTGTAACATTGTAGTTCTCGAGAAGAAGATTTTAAAACATGTTTCCTAGAATCTTAGGAGCAGTAGTTCCAATTTTTCTCTGCCCAGCTGGGATTGTCGTTAGAGCTCGCAGTGTACGTTTGCCAATGCTTCACGCTGACAAACTGCGCTCGCTACAAGTGTGAATATTCCAAAAACTTCCCGAGTCGAAGTGCTGACCAGAAATTGAGAGAACTGGCAATGCTTTTTTACATTTGTCCTTGTGCAATGTTCCCACTTAGGGAATTCTTATTAGTATTTCAGAAGAAGGAAAACAATCAACAATAATTAACATTTTCATAATGGGATGGGATTCTTTTTTTTTCTTTTTTTTTTTTTTAAACATAAAACTGAATGGATAGAACTTTTATAAGTCAAGTTATTTAGAGTGAACAATAAAATTAAATGATAAAGTGACAATATCTTGCAAATAAACCTGGTGTCTCAAACAAGATGATTCCAGTGCTTATAATAAGGTTCTGCTATTTAGCCTTTTATAATACTTACAAAATAATCTTGCTATAAGTATGAAAGAGTTTTTGCATTTTTAAGATGAGAGAGGGCTGTCGTAGTCAAGTAAGGCCTAGAATAGTTATGCTGCCGAGATGGGAAACTACCTTTTACGTACTGATTTTGGATTTTGAAAATTTAAACTATTTATTTATATGACTTAAGATCTAAAAAATTAATTTTACACCTTGAATAAATATACATATATACTGGTTTTAATCAATACTCGATTATTTAATACAATTACTTTTAATTGTATTTAACTTTAATGAGGTTTTCAGGCATCACCACCATGTTTCAGCCAGCTTGTTTTTTCTGTGGGGACCAAGGTTGACGGCACATTCCAGACAGTACATGACTTGTGATGAAACTTAACATTGTCCAACCTATATGTGTAAACTGTATATCAATAAAGTTGATAAATCATTCTATGTTTTATCATTTTTAGTCACTCGATTTAAATGCTATTTGCATACAGTAATCAACTCTGTCAAGGTTCCAAATTATTTTTATTTTATTTTTCGACCACCCAATGCATATTTTTGTGTCAAAAAATTCTAAAACAAAAAAATAAAAACTCTGGCCTTACTCTTTACAATCAATTCATTAATGTTTTAAAAGAAAGATGTAATTAAAATACAAACAATAAAATGCTTTCTTTGATGATTCATGAAGGTAGCGAACATTGCAGAAAAAATTTATTTAACCCGCTAATGCAGAACCACAAAAAGTCAAGTCTCAACCGGAACTTGAACCCCGGGCCTCTGGCGTACCATGCCAGCGCTATAATCACAGTGAGTGAGCTATTATGAGACCTAGTATATCGACTGACATGCAGTCACACACCTGTTAACCCAGTGACAATAATGTGACCTCATAACTACTTACTTCAATAATGAATTCCTCGTCATGAGTAGATATGTGAGCTAGTATACCATTGGACTCAATAGTCACTGTACAGCTTGACATAGGATCATCTGAAAATTACAAAACAGTCAGTAAGGTATGTAGAAAACCTGACAGTTTTCTGTCTGAAAAGTAGGGACATTTGGGTGTGCTGCGAATCTGTGACAAGTAAGTTCATGTACTAAACAAGAAGTTCTGTATCAGTGATTGACTACAGGTACCTAACTACCAGTATGAACTATTTTTAAAATGTGTCAAATAAATGTCTTAAGAGGACAGGATGGCTGTGGCTTTTTTTTAAACAATCGGTGTATTGATCTACTTAAGGAGAAGAACAGTCAAGGCTCTGTATCAAGATATAGGAAAATATTCAATTTCTATAGCTAAAATAAACAGAATTTATCTTCAATAGTTTATCATAAATAAAATCTAAAATAGATCTGATGGGTAATTTGTTTACCACCGTGCCTCATTATATCTGTAATGCATTGTTGGCTGGCTGCATGTAAAAATTTATTTTACCTGTATGGCAGTTAAAGTAATATGGCATTTTACCTAGCTCTGAATAGTAGACAAAACCTTAAGTTTGATTGGTAGAGATTTGTACATGTAAGCCAGAGAGTTCAAACCCAAACAAATTGTAAATGTGATTGTCATGGTGAGTTGTGAGCATTCAAATGAGTGCAAGTTACAATTGTACGTTTTATATCTCTGAAGAAATGCCCTCATTCGTTAGCTTTTTCAAGATTTTGAGAGGATTTCATTTTTCGGTTATTCAATTTACAGTAATTACGGTTAGAGTTATTTCCCCTTATTTAACATGATTGTGATGTCAGAGTTCACATCAGTGTAGTGTCGTCTGGCTCTTTAAAAACTCCCCTGATAATTAAAATCATGCATAGTATACTGTTTGATTTACCTAAAAAGCATGACGTTCTTTAAATTACACATTTTATCTGGTTCACAAAACTGAAAAGTATTACTTTGATTCTGGCAAGAATGTGAGAATGCCATTTGCAATGCTCGGAATTGCATTGTGGTCGAAATTTACTAACACCGAAAAAGTTCTGATGGAACAATGTGCAAGAAAACCATTGTGAGGTCACTTGATTGTATTTGAAAGTGTACAGAGGTTATAGAGCTGGATGTTGCATATCCGAGTACATTGAGTCAGCAATATATTTACAATGTACATATCATTAATCATTTTGATCTTGCTTACATGTTCTCATGAGAGCATGAAATGGGAAACAATATTAACAGGGAACTGCTGCCCTGGTCAGATAAAAACAGGGCATTACTGGTCCGAGTAACTGACACCAAAAATAATTTGTTGAATGAATGTGCAGATGGTCCCGATTTTCTATTCGCACACGCCTTGCCAGTATATAGAGCTCGCTTCGCTCAGTGGCGCTGCATGCTGGCGAGCTGTGCTCACTATTATACTCAAACAATTATTCACTAGATGTTAAATTTGTGGAATGTTTATTTTTGAATCAGTGAATATAGCGAAAATTAACTCCACAGATTAATTTTCTGCTATGCAGTATCCATTTAATAATACTTTCTGTATAGTATTAAAATGTGATAACATCAATTGTTGTTGAAAAGTCAATGAAAATTCATTATTTAAAAGCAAGGGTATTAAGGTGGTACGGCATACCTCCATGTTGTGACGTATTGTTTATGGAAATACTGTAAATTCCTTATTTTACTCGAGTACTTAATTCCGCGATTCCGCTGTTTTGTATCAAATCGCGGGAATATAAAATCGCGATTGCCAATTTTTTGTTATAATTTCCTATAGTTCAATACTGTCTGAAAAATAAATGCGAGACTTAAAAATCCGCGATGGTTGCTTCTCACGATTTTTCGCGGAAATTAATTCCTCGCGTTTAATTAGGAATTTACAGTAAACAATAAAATAATGTGTAATTATATAAGTAGTTTCTTTCCCATTATTGTCGCATTTCAGTGTAGCACAGTGGGTTAGAGGGTTTACCATACTACAAATCTGTAAGTCATGAGTTCGAATCCTGCTGGGGTTTTTAAATTTTTTATCTCTCAAAATTTTTTCAAAGGCTATTTTTTGCTTAAATATTGTAAAATTTGAAAATTCTAATCCGATGAAAGTATTCTAATTATATTGTACTTTAATACACATTAATATTGACAGATGTCCCCATATACCACCTTAAAGCAATATGAGCTGCAATTTTCATGTTGAATTTTATTTTTACAAAAATGTTATTTTCTACTAAAATGACAAAAAATATCATGTTTTTTAAATTTCTGTTAGCCGTATTTTCGTGGAAAAGGCCGTTATGAAGCCTTAATTGGAGCAAAATTGAATTATTGTCGTCCTGTACAAAAATTGATCTGCTATATATTCCTTAGAAGAGAAATCTTTCCTCTGACAAAAAAAAAATGATTTTTTCAAATCTTATATATCATAAAAGTTTAAGTTACATACAGACTTATCATACTAGCAGGTTTTTGCAGCAAAATAAAATTCTAAAAAATACAGCTCATATTGCTTTAATAAGTCATTTAATTTGTATTTCTGATTTATATGATTTGAAGTTTGACAAGTGGAAATTTTGCTGAGAAAAGCAAAACTGTCAATCTATTCAAAATGAACACATCGTCAAGATTACCACATTTACAGAATAATTAAATCTCAATCTGCTACACCTGTAGTTGTGATATTCACTTAGTGGTGTGCGCATGTTTGTGTTGTTTTAAAAAATCATGTGTTGAAAGGTCCCTGTGAAGCAACACATACATACATGTTGTTTTAATAACAACTTTATACCTGTTAGAGTTCCTGTGTAGTAGTGAGTATGCTGTAACAATGTCTTTTTCTCTAATCCATTTCCATCCACTGTTAGTACTTCTAGTGATGGAGTAACCACCTTGGATTTTTCTAACTCAATTTCAAAAGTCCTAAAACATGCAAAATAAAATATATTTTATATATGACAGAGTTTTATTAATTATTTTTTGGGTATTCAACAAATAAAATACAAACTACAGTATACAAAGAGAATTAAATTAACTGACTTTTGAAAAGCCTCAAATTTCATGGAATAGTAGTTGTCCAGTATTGGTAGTTTGAGGTATTTTTGTCCTCTCAGTAAAATGTCTGACAGCTTCAGAACTTCATAATGATGTAATCTGTCATTAAGTTCACCTAAATATGAAAAAAACATAAGCAGAATATTAAATAAATAAACAACCACCCATCCAGCCAGCTTTACATGTATATGTATCATAAGCTAGCTAGCACCTTTATATCCCTCCATCCCATTCTTTATCTGTTCCATCCATTCAATCAAACTTTAGTTTTCTCTACATTGTAAACAGGTAAATATTTGCATTTTCTTTTTACACAAAATAAATGTTGTTCAATATTTGGCCTTTGTCAGTTTTTTTTTTTTTTATAAACTTGTGTCTAAGTGTATTGTACATACGGGTATCAGGAGAAAACGTACCCAGGAAAAAACGTACCCAGGAGAAAACGTACCCAATTTCTAGGGTACGTTTTCTCCAAGAGAAAACGTACCCTATGAAAATCATAGATATACTACTTAATAGTTTTTAATACTTTTAAATACTATTTTACATAATAAATATACAGAAATGTATGAATTTTATAGATATATGAATTTAATACTTTATATTTTTAAAGGGTTTGGACATATTAAATATTTTTCAAATGCTACTTTAATGCATATTTCAATGCATAAATGTATAAAGATTTATTCATTTTATAAATAATATCTTTATAATAATTGTAGCAACTTTTATTTTAGTACGAATTAATGACCTGTCAAAAAGTGTTATCAATCTACTTCTTCTAAGTTTTCCATTTACCGTTAGCCTTACCTATATGAGTAACTCAATGCGAGATCCCCCTATATATCGACTTATCATTTAATTAGTTCTCCAAATTAGATTGCAATAAAAACTAATTTAACGGTTTCGTTTATAGTGGATTAATTGTTGACTAATTAAACTGCTCAGGCGATGTTCGTGTATATGTAACAAATAATTGTCTAATTAAACAAAGTATTGTCTTAAAAATTTATGTACGTGACTATGTATTTAAAAACAACAGCAACAAATGATACAAACGTTTATTGTATATTTTATTTTGTTTCATCTAAGAATATTTATGAAAACTATTATTTATGATTTTCATAGGGTACGTTTTCTCTTGGAGAAAACGTACCCTAGAAATTGGGTACGTTTTCTCCAGCATTCTACATACGTACTGTACTTGTAAGTGTCAGCGTCTGACAGTTATTATCATAAACAAATTTATAATTTATTTAATTATAAACAAATTATCTCTGAGTAAAATGTTTGATATCTCAACAAAAACTTTCAATACACTGTAAATAACGCTACAAATCAAACAGAAAATATCAATGCGAAAAAACATGAAAAAGTTTAAATTATGTGAAAAATCAAGTAAATTTACCTTGCACAATTTTGATAGGAAATATCATAGGATATATAACTGTTAAAATACAAACGATATACATGATCAGAGACATAAATAACATTATGTTATTTATATCTCTGACATGATACTTTAATGTTAAATCGAAAGTAGGAACCAACGAAAATTCCCGATCCCGATGTTAATTAAAATTGCGTAAAAGCGGCGTTTACACGATGATTCTGAAAACTTTATTTGGGATTGCATTAGCTTTGTCTCTTACATATATCTTTAAAATGGTGTAAGTATTTAACAGATATAACTAAGAAGGAGACCAGACCACTGTCATAATGTTCATTGCTCTTATTGACGAACGATTTGACTTTGTATAACAAGTATATTAATGTCGAAAAGACACTGTACGAAGTTCAAAGTCATAAACATGAACATTATAGAAAAACGTTTTATAACGTGTGTTTAACAAAGAGTTAGCATTGAATCGTTCCATGTTATTGCCATACCATTTGGGATTGAATTGTATACTGTATAATACATAATCAATGTTGCCTGAAGACAGTCAACATCTGTTTTGTTACATGAAGAAACAAACCAGAATTTAAGAAAGGATTTGAAAACAGATGGCCGTAATTTTCGCAGCTCAACACAGAATTCACAAACTCAGTTTTGTGCAAAGTTTATTTCTGAAATATCGTTGGCATCAAACGGTCACTGGTGGTGATGTTCTGCCGCCAGTAGGAATTAAGTTACAGATGTTAATTCTACCTGATTTTACCTCACAGTGATTCGCAAATCCTTATATTCGTTATGATAGCAAACCGTCGCATTGCGTGTCCGTTGTTTACTTGCCTTGACTGATTGCCTTTTATGACGTCACCTTAATTGTTGTGGAGTTGCGAAGAGATATTTACATCACCGTTTACGTATCAACAAATCAGAAGCAATTAATTGAAATAGAGGGAATATTCTCTAGATATTATTCCTAGCCGTTGAATATTTTAAAAAATATTGACTGGTCAATATTTTTCAGAAGAGCAAATATTACAAATATTGACCATTCGTCTATATAGTTATATCAAGTGAGATATACTACTGAATATAACAATATGAGTTATTTTTCTTATCGGTATTGAAAGTAATTGTGACGTCAGAGTTCACGTTGGTTAAGTGTCATCTGGCTTTTCAAAGACTCCCCTGAAAATTAAAACTACGAGTAGTATATTGTTTTATTTCCTTTAAAAGCATGCAGACTTTTTTTAGAAATTATACATTTTACTGGTATCTGGTTCTCAAAAGTTTTTCTTTGATTCTCACAGGAACGCCATATGCAATGCTTGGAATTGCAATTGGAATTGTGGGTTGAAATTTACTGACGCTGAAAAATTCTGAGGATCACTGTGCAAACCATTGTGAGGTCACTCGATTGTATTTTGAAAGTGTACTGAGGTTCCGTGTACATGTATATTGTGTCAGCATTATATTTACAATGTACATAGTCACTATTAATTATTTTCATCTTGCTGGTTCTTGTGAGAGCGTGAAATTTGAAACCATATTCACCTTGCCGATAGAGCTCACTTCGCTATTAAAAAGGACTATATTAATATCACCAAGAATCATTGAGACTGAAAAATTTTGACTGACATCTCTTTCCTCAAAATTTTTCAGTCGACGAATCTTGCTGAGATTAGGACTACATAATTTGAGCCTAAAATGGCCCCCTACAATGATCGAAAAACCTTTTTTTTTGTTGTAATTTTTAGTTTTCTTTGTACAGATAAATACAGTTGAACTTCAGTATCTCGAACACCTATATCTTGAATGCAGTGGATATGTCAAAGTAATTTGTAAGTCCCAGCCACTTAAACTTTAATATTTTACCCTTGATATCTCGAATACTCGGATATCTCGAAGTTTTTAACCAGTCCCATCTAGTTTGAGATAACGAGGTTTGACTGTACATGTGAAGTTTTTTTTTTATAATTTTCATTTCAATTCAAGTGCTTATAACTTAGAAACATGACATCATATTGTTTAATTTTTCACGCCATTATGCATTTGTAAACGGCTTGTTTAAGGTAACTTCAGTGTTTTAGAAATCCGTGTCAAACCAAACAATTTTTAATTTTAATGGTTAAAACAACTTATAAACTTACTATAGAGACCAAAATATTTATACATTTGCACATTTGTTTTCCTACAGTGAGCTTCAGCTCACAAGGTCCAAAAATTTAATAGCCAAAATTGAACTCCATGATGCATGATCTCATAATTTATTAAATTATGCACCAAAATACATTATGTTGGGTTATAATTTAAGCAAATCAATTGATTATCATTAAATCATAAAAATTTTATTGATTTTCTACAGAAATTATAAATAATATTACATTTTTTCTTGCCACAACCTTCCAAAAAAAATCACAAAATTGCATATTTTTGAAAAATTCTAAAAATTTATTCAGTTTACATACATTTTTTAAAGAATATTTATTAAGAGTTACATATTGTGTTAACAAAAAATCATAGTTTATCAAAATTGACCATCTAATTTTTGCTTGATAGTCTCTTGAACATGTGTACCCCCATATTGAAAATGTATTTTTTGCAAACTTTGGAAAAAAATGAAATTTACCAAAAAGACACAATCTAACAGTCACTTAAATTGATATACTCAATGAA
This sequence comes from Magallana ariakensis, assembly GCA_020458035.1. Lineage (NCBI taxonomy): Eukaryota > Metazoa > Mollusca > Bivalvia > Ostreida > Ostreidae > Magallana > Magallana ariakensis. Next base: position 22,886,377 of record CM035815.1, on the reverse strand, counting down.
ACTGTATTATACATATAAAATTAAGGTCGAGACTGCCAAAAAACTCATAAAGTAAAAATTTAGTGCAGTAGTACCCCCTCCCCCTTTCTGTCAAATACTTTCTATCCCAGTTTTTTAACATATTTATCTGTAGATTAAACACCAATCAGTGTTATGTAGTTTTAATTACACAAGTACTTATTTATTCTCTTCTTGTCCCGGAGGACACATGAGGTCGTCAAGCTACATTAACGCAGTGTAATTGTTGGAGGAGAATGCATACAATACGTACAATTATATTACACATTCATTTACCTTTTTACATTTTGCTGCTTTCCTTGCTTTCTCCGATCCCTCTAAACGACGGAGATGCTATATTTTAACAAATTTTCCACTTTTTGACCAAACCATAATTATTTTAAAACACTTGTTGTGTGCCAAAATTATAACCGGAAATTTAGCACGCCGTGTAAAGAAAGAACCGGATCTGAAAGACACTGGAGTTACCTTAAGAAAACATTGAGCGCATGCTTGAACAAGAAGATATTTTCTATTAGAGATGTATCTATCCAAGACTAATAAGTGACCAAAAAATTGTCCTTTTTTAAAGTGTCGATCCCCAAAATTATAAGAAAAATGTCAATTTTTGACTGATTTTGATTACTGTAAGGTCATTTAATTTCATGGGGGCCAATTTTCATCGATTGTGGGTTTTTTGCTTATTCGTGGGGATGTAATGTCGTGGATGCATCGGTTTTCAGTTTCATTAAGAAGGATAACTCTAAATTTGTTTTCATTGAGGATGTAAATTCATGGGGGAGGGCTACCCATGAATGCCACGAGAATTGACCCACCACTAATTCTAATGAAATAATTATAAAAATAGTGTCACTTCTGACATCAATTATACTGCCAGTGAGTGCAAAATTAAGGTGAAAAATATATATTATATATCAGCTCTTCTAAAATATAACAATTTTATTTACTTAAAAGATTTTAAAAAATGGCAATAATTATGGGGGGGGTCTAATTTGAATCAAACCATATGTACTTCTTTCTTTTAAAGAAGTCTCTTAATATTTTTAGCTCACCTGATGTCTCATGTGAGCTAATTTGTCTGTTGTCTGTTGTTTTAAACTTTTTCATCTTCTTCTCCAAAACCACTTGGCAAATTTGGCACAAAGCATTATTGGGTGAAGGTTGATTCAAATTTGTTCTAATGATGGGCTACACCCTCTTTTAAAGGTAGATAATTTTGAATTATTGAAAATTTGTCAATATTTTTCAAAAAATCTTCTTCTCAAAAACCATTTGGCCAGAAAAGCTGAAAGTCTCATGTTTTGTAGATTTAAGTTTGTTCAAATTATGATCCCAGAAGGTAGGGTAAGGCTACAATGGAGGTTCAAATTTTTAAACAAAAATATATATAGAGAAAGTTTTTAAAAATCTTCTCTTTTAAACTGTCAAACAACAAAAAGAGCTCAATGTTTCACTTAGAAATATGTTGGAGAAAACTTGAAAATATTTGAAAATCAAGATACTGTAAACCATCTTATTTGCGTTCAAGAAATTTTGGTGAGAGCTCGTCATCGCGAATATTTTTTTTCCTCATGAACTAGTCCTCAAATGTATTTGCTAGTATAATTTCAAGCTAATTTACATTTTGATATCGAATATTATTTGCAACGAACAAATTTATCTCCAATTAATCGCAAAACAAAAAAGTCGCGAATAAAAGTTGCATCAGTTTACAGTATGCCCTACTAAGTTGTCTAGATTTTTTTGTATATGATACTCTAAAGATGGTCTTTTTAAGCTTTAGTTGGCTATTGTTGCTCAGGTGAGCAATGTGGTCCCTAGGGCTCTTATAGTATTAGTGTCATAATTGTAGTATTTCATGTATTTCAGTTTGTTTCTTGACTACCATAAAACTTTATGGAACCATCGACCAGGAAAATGTCACATTGTGAAAGGAATAGGTATAATTTATTTGATATTAATTACTATCTTACTGGTTAGACCAATTAATCGCCAAAATGGGGTTCTTGAAATAGCCTGTTTTTGATGTAGTAGAAATCATTTGGAGCATGAAATGATTTGATTAAATATTTAAAAATGCAACAACTTAAATTTTGGGTTTATAAATTTTCCTATAAGCCTACAGTTTGTGAGATTGGTCCCCAAGAAGTTTTTGGTCTTCTTAGGGATCAATCTCCAGAACAGCAGTTGCAGAAAAAAAGTTGGTTACCAAAAGTTGTTTATTTTCTATACATATAGCGTATTTATTTACTATATTTTTATACCCCTGCTCCGAAGGAGAAGGGGGTATACTGTTTTACCCTTGTTTGTCTGTCCGTCTGTAACAAAATTTTCGTCAAAGATTTCTCAGCAACTTTTTATCGCAGATGCTTGAAATTTTAACACACTATTTGTCTAGGCATGCCATATGGTGGGATATATTTTTGTACCAATCGGGGGTCAACTTCCTGTTAAATGAGGACTTTGTTTATTTTAGCCAAAATTTTCAAACAAATTTCCGTCAAAGATTTCTCAGCAACTTTTTATCGCAGATGCTTGAAATTGTAACAGGCTATTAGTTTAGGCATGCCATATCGTGGGATATGTTTTTGTACTAATTGGATGTCGACTTCCTGTTAAATGACGACTTTGCTTATTTTGCATATTCACATCAGAGCGGGGGTATCACAAGTGAGCATTGGCACACAGATATCCTGTTGGAACGTCAATGCATTTTTATCAGGTTTGTCAATCTCTGACTTAGGTTCCAAGTCTGCTGATTGATGGACCAGAAATCGTTGACATAATACATACTGATTTTTGATATTCATTTTAGATCATGGATCTGAAGACATGCAAACCACCAAGTCTGGATTAACTTTCATCACCTCTGTAAGTCATCCACAAATGACAAAACTTAAAAAATGGATGATTCAACTGTCAGCATGCAGAATATTTCACCACATTATTGCTGTGTAATACAGTAAAACATGGTCATAACAAAGTGCCAGGAACGGGCAATTTTGCTTCATTCTATAAGTAATTTGTACGTGATGTTAACATGGTACATCCCAGAAGTAGGAGATGATCCATATTTATTTTTAGGTCATAAGGTCAAAGTTCAAGAGTCAAACTGCTTTATTTATTATGACCACGTTATAGTATTAACTTGAGAATCTTCTGATTGACAAACATCAAACTTGGTACACTTGCTGGTATCTCAGGAATAGATGACCTCAGTAATAGGGTTAATGGCCAAGTGTCAAAAAATTTGGATACACATACCAGTAAATATTGTCTGGCAATGTCTGCCCTATATCTTAGTAACCTTTTGCTTGTGAAATTTGTATTTTGTGAAAAAGTTACCCCTTTTCTGTATTGCCACTTGGAGACTATATACTAGATACATTTAGTCAAGTTGATGAATGCCTGGATTTTGGTAGAGACTATAATTGGAACATAATATATTTGAAGTTAAAAAAGTAGTATTTTCCTAGGTAAAAAAATTAAATTAAAAAAAGAACATTTATCTATACTGTACGGTATATGATTGTATAGAATTCATAAATAACAAGAATTCTTTTTATAAGGGTATAGATGGTCCTTTATTTTCCTCTGCCATGAAGGAGTATCACAAAAAAGATAATGCTAGAGGCAGAATCATGCTGTTTAACTTGGAAAAGCCTGCAGATGGAGTTCGAGAGCTGATGATAGTTGGAAAAAAGTTCAGCTATGAAGATTTTGCTCCTCATGGTATCAGTGTACTAGAAGAAAAGGGTATGTGAAAAATCATGAACATTTTATGGAAATACATGTACTGGTATTCATTAATTTGTTTATCAGATTTTGTCATAATTATCGAATTAAAGAGAAATAACAGCTGATTTTGTGTAAATACCATGAAATAACAGTTTTCTCACAAATGAATTTTTCTTGCAAAATTGAAAATATGAACTTTTCAGAAATTAGTAAAATCTTAAATTCTCAATTTATTGCTAAAACTAATAATTTTAGACAGCTTATACAGTAAATATTGCTAGACCAGCCTTTCATTCAACAGCGCATGCGCATCGACTGTAAACATTTCAGGGTGGCTTTCAGCAGAATGATGAAAAGACCATTAAGTTGGACAGATTTGGCTAGAAAATAATCAAAATTTAAGAGATCTAAGAGATAAAACAATATACATGTATATAATTAATCTCCCTGGGTCATCAATACATCATTTTATTATTAGAGTAACATCTAGATCCGCATTTCCATTTCCTTTGATGCCTCATTAAAAATAACGCTCTGGGGTGTAACAAGTGTAGAAACATCTTAACAATTAAGAGTTAAGACGCTTTATTTGTCATTTGCATGATCCTGTGCATGAATTATTTCACTACCTGTTTAAGAGTTAAGACGCTTTATTTGTCATTTGCATGATCCTGTGCATGAATTATTTTCACTACCTGTTCATTTCAATAAAACTATCTCCAATATTCCATTGACAACTGCTGTCATTCAAAATCTCGTTATGTAAATAAGATTTTAAAGTTCAAGTCGATTTTGAATTCCGGAACATCTTTAACAGGCTTAGTTTAGTTTAGTTTATTTATTCCTTAAGCCAAATGGCTCATCAGATACAAAGAATACATAATATGTATATACAATGTAAGACATAATATGTAGCAATACACATATTAAATGCATCAAAGTATTAACTACTTATCTATTACAGACAAATTTCTGAGTGTTTCTGCTTTCTGAAGATATTTTCCTAAATTACTGAATTCCATAGTATTTTCAGTTGACAATAATTGTAATAATTTATACATACTTGGTACAATAGTATTTTTTGATGTACAGTTTCCTATATTCATGATACATCGAACATTTAAAAATAAAGTGATACTCATCTTCCACATCCAGATGACAAAAAATACATAGTCTTTGCTCTTTAGATAACTGAGTAAATCTTTCCTTCTCTATCATTAATGAATGTGCACACAATCTGTATATTGCAATTGTAATTAACTGAATATACTTGACTGCAATTGGTTTTAATAAATATGACTATATAGACACAACTTGTTTGTTAAATATCTATACAAAACACATTTTGATGATGTTGCAAAAAATGTATTACAATCTTGTTGAAAACAGTCTTGTAGTCTTTGTTTAAAAATATCTAAGATTAACAATCTTTTGTTTGTAACGTTTTGAGAATACCAAACTTCACCAAATCCCAATGAAAATAACAAATGTTTTACATTAAGTAGCCAGTTGTATTTCACACATGGATATTTTTCAGCTCTTTCAAACATACATGTATCTTGATAAATACTTTTCATTTTACAATTTTCAAATTCAAATAATTTAAACCAAAATTTAACAATGCGAATTTTTCTTTGAATGCACAGTGGCACAGTGGTAAGCGTCCTAATTCATTATACACCACTTATTATTGCAGTAAAAAGATTTGAACTTTCAGTACATGCACAACTTCTATTCTTTTATTGAACTGTGTTAAAAAATAACCAAGATGAGAATTATTAGCTTTATAATTTTGTTGATAATGTTTTTTGGGACCCTTAAAAGACTTTGCCTTGTATAAAAAAGCTGCAGTTTATGTATAAATACATGTATAATATGATACATATCATTATGTATGATATAGGACATATTCTTCAAAATTACATATACAAGATAAATTCTATCAGTAGTACATGTATTTTATTATGGGGACATTTAATTATGACAGAGAGTTCATATCATTGGATACTCATGTAACGTGTAATGTTTTGATTTAACTTTATATCTACACCTGTGGACAAGGTATTAAATGTAACATGTAATCATTTTGATTTACCTTTATATCCACACTTATAAACAAGGTATTGCATATAACATGTAATCGTTTTGGTTTAACATTATATCCACACCTGTAGACAAAATATTACATGTTACATGTAATCACTTTGATTTACTTTTATATCTACACCCAAAGACAAGGTATAACATGTAACATGCAATCATTTTGATTTACTTTTATATCCACATATGTTCAAAGGAATAACATGTAACATGTAATTATTTTGATTTACCTGTATATCTAATGTAAAGACGTAGCCAAGGTATTATATCTTACATGTAATCATTTTGATTTACTTATATATTCACACCTGTAGACAAGGTATTACATATAACATGTAATCATGTAATCATTTTGATTTTTTTTTATATTCACACCTGTAGACAAGGTATTACATGTAACTTGTAATCATTTTGATTTACACCTGTAGACAAGGTATTCCTGTTTGTTGTGGTGCACAGAGCGAAGGAGGACACTGTTGAAAAATTTGAGTTTTTGGAGAAGACCTTAGAACTGAAGCATCTAAAAACCTACAAAGGAACCCTTGTTCATTTGTAATTCTTGTTTTTCTTTATTTGAGCGGGAAATATTAATGCTGGTAGACATATAGATTAATGGAGAAAGCCCTTTTCACAATTGGCGCATGAGCAGAAGCAACAATATTCGTGCAACCGAAAAAAATCGATATGGTTCGTAAACTGTTGCCAAAATAATCGCATATGAAATAGGAATGCAATAGGATCGCATGATAGACCAGATGATAGGACGATTGAACGTGCGCCAATGCGACAGGACGAGCGACGCTCGTCCGATCACGCGTTTCATCTTACGAATGCTCGTACGAGTCAGAGGGGGTATATATACCGCCCGTTTCCGATGCTCTTCAGTAGAAATAGTTGAATGCAAGAGAAGATACCGCCCAAGAAGATGACAAAAGCAACAGCCAAAATCAAGATCAATTGTGGTCTGAAACAGATATACTTATACAGTGTATCTCCCCCGTTTTATTTTCGCTCATTTCGCACTTTTTGTCATTTTGCAGATTAAGACTTGGCGAATTCCAATATCTCATATCATTTCTCTTTTACCATAACATTGTTTGGGCGAATTCAAGACAAGGCAAAACCGTAAGTAGAAACGAAAATATCACTGGGCGAAAATAACCCTGTATCTAGTATATACTAGTGGCAAAGCATGGAAACTGAAACCGATAAATCTTGCAATGATAGTAAAACGTTGCAAGATTACATGAGTCACGTTGAGCAACAGTCTCATGGTCGCACAACACACGAATAAACAGCTGCAGTTTATCTTATGATCTTAAAAAAATAGTGCATCGCTCTTGCAAGTACACAAAACGTTGTAAAACGTTCGTAGGAATGTTCGTGCGTTGCAGTGCAATAATTTGGATCGCATTTGGTCACGTCTGAATAGTGTGCATGTCCACTATTTTGAGGAGACTTGATGCGACCACAAAAACGCATGCAACGAATGCAAGAGCTCTTGCAATGTTTGCGATAGCTCGTGCGAAGCCAAAAAAATCCGATCGCAAAGTGTTGTAAAGTGCTCGTGCGCCAATTGTGAAAGGGGCTTAAATGGATGTCATTAAAGATAGACAGTGAAAAAATATTAAGGATGTAATTTTAGAATGAATTGACGTACATATAGATACATGAAGTGAGAGAAAAATGTTAAAAGAGTAGAAATGTAATTATAAACTTTATCCATTTTTACAAAAAATATTTCAGACTGAATGATGTTACAGCTACAGGTCCTGAAACCTTTTACACCACAGACTACGGATACTACCGTAACCATCTAGGTCACATGTTAGAGCAATTCATTGGGCTCTCCTATGGACATGTATTGTACTATGATGGCAGAGACTTCATCAGAGTTTCAGAGCCAACATATATGGCTAATGGGATTACACTCACAAAAGATGGAAAGTAAGAGTTTGGGTCTAACAATTGCTGTTTTGGACAGATTTTGAGTTTTTTGAAAAATATAGCTGAGTTTGTGACAGATCATTATACGGAAGTGAAAAGAATATTTTTAGAATTTTGATATATATTTGAGTTTTTCTGACTTATTTTGAAATATGAACTTTAATAATATTACAGAACTCAAAGCATGTAAAATTTTTGGGCCAGAAATGTTCAAAATGTTGCAATTAGCTTTTTAAACCTAAAAATACGGTAATTGCTTGAAGTTAAAGATTTAGAAAAAAAGGTCTCTTTTGAAAAAAAAAGTCAAAGTAATTATCACATTATTCTAACTAATTAAATCAGTGACCATCACTACTTAAAAGAGCTTAATGTCTGATAAATTCTACAATGTCAGTTTAAGCCAAACTTGGAACTTGGGAAGAGCTTTCAAATTTATTCATATGAGAATTAAGTCCCACTCCTCTGCATGGGGGAGATATATATACGGTAATAAGTGTTGTGTTGTAACAATGATATTTGGGAGGGACATTTTAATAATCTTTTTCTCCAGAGTCATTTTCCTCATTGGTACCTGAACTGACATTATCAATTTTTGGCAATGAAAGAAAAATGCCTCCATGTAAATACATGTTATATCAGGTTAGGGAATATATTTTTGATAAACACATCGGTAATAATAAATGGCATACTGCTGGTAGGAGGTATATTTTTTCATTTCGAGAAAAATTAATAACATCAGGTGGCAGTCTATGAATTCCTACGATACATACCGGTGTCATATAATATCTTGAACCCCGCGATATATTGAACCCGGGTTCAAAATATCGCTGCGATATATTGAACCCCCCCATAAAATATTGAACCCCGGGTTCAAAATATTATGGCCGCGATATTTTGAACCCCCCTCTAATTTTCATTGCCATTGGAGAGGGGGTTCAAAATATTATGACCACGATATATTGAACCCCCAACCTATTTCCAATTCCCTTTGGAGAGGGGGTTCAAAATATTATGGCCGCGATATTTTGAACCCCCCTCTAATTTCCAATTCCCTTTAGAGAGGGGGTTCAAAATATTATGGCTGCGATATTTTGAACCCCCCTCTAATTTTCATTGCCATTGGAGAGGGGGTTCAAAATATTATGGCCGCGATATATTGAACCCCCCTCCAATTAGAGGGGGGGTTCAAAATATCGCAGCCATAATATATTGAACCCGGGGTTCAATATTTTATAGGGGGGTTCAATATTTCGCAGCGATATATTGAACCCGGGTTCATAATATCGCATAATGTATTGAACCCGGGTTCAATATTTCGCGGTATCAAAATATTATATGACACCGGTATATTATCAAAACATTTGCAGAAGCTTTTTAAATATATATAAGGTTCCTTCATTGCTCTAATTATTGAGTCTGAAATGTAGAATGAAAGCAAGCTACATGTAATTTTCAAGTTGTTCAAACCCTGAATAGGTAAGAAATTAGGAACAATGGGGATCCATAGCTTTACATACAAGTGATTAACATGTTGGTATGTTCGTTTCAAAAATATCTTTCTAGCAAAAATGTAGGGTCAATTGGGGAAATTGATATGAAAGCAAGTTTCTGTATAAGTAAGTCTAGTTCACCAAAGTCGCATGGGTAATATTCATGTACCAAGGATAACTGCTGTAGATGATAATTCCTAACTAAAGCATCAAAAATTTTTACAGTAATACAGATACACTATATTTGTATGATTATATATTAGACATGCTCTATGAGTGTTTTAGTTGACAAGCATCAAAAATTGCACATTAATACTGGAGAGACTTTCAGTTTTCTTGTACATGTGCTATGAGATAATGATTCACTTTTTTGTTTATTTCAGACATGTGTATGTTGTTTCCAGTGCGGGTAAAAAATTTATTGTTTACAAACGAGAGGCTAACAACAGACTCACAAAAATAAATGTAAGTTTTTGTCCAATTAATGTCAAACATTCAGCTGGTTTTTCAAATTAGGTTCTTGCAATTTACAGAAATGACATCTGAACAAATTCAAGACTGACGACTTAAATATACCGAACTGGTTTTATATCTCCTTTAGTTCATCCTTTGGTATACTGTAAGTGGGGGCCCTTATGTGTGATGAAATCACAAAAAGGATATGGAATAAATCAATGTCTTTAATTGAGAGTCCAAGCAGACATATCCCTGTTTGATTTCATTTACCGGTACATGTATTTCTTTGTAGGAAGTTGAGCTTGACACATTTCCAGACAACCCAACAATAGATCCCGTAACTGGAGATGTGCTATTAGGCTGCCATCCTATTGGGTTTAAATGTGCAAAACATCTGAATGACCCTAGTACTGAAATTGCTGCTTCACAGGTATAGAAATTGATGATAATATGAATGTACATTAAACATACAAACTATACTTATTAAATTATTGCACAATGTAGGCATCCTTTTCAACTGTTACCATTAGGTTATCCTCACAGATTAGTGCATTCAAGCCAGATAAGTTTATAAATGTATTTGTTTTAATTATATATCAGTGTGTGCTTAATTTAGCAGACAAGACGATGCACAAAAGTTAAGAAAAGTAAATAGAGATGATTTGATTTTCGGTGAGAAAGTTTTAAGAAGCCAGAATTAGGGAAACTGGTCACAAATTCCAATACTAACTTCTGTATATTGAATGTCATAGACTGGAGATATAATATTTGAAGCCATGTTTTTTTGGTGATATATCATTAGTTTCCATGTAATAGGTTACCCATTGATATGCTTTATCATCTTGGAGGGTCTTTTTTTATTTAATTAGAACAAAGCAATTTTTTCTTATGTTTCTCAGCCAATCAGATTAAACTAATGCAATTTGCATGAATTTATGACATCAATATTTCAAGCTTATTGAGCCTCTTGTATGACTTATAGGTACTAATGCTACACATGGATAAGAGTGGTACTAATGTGACTGGGGTCACAGAGCTACTGTCAGATGACCTTGAACTCTATGGTTCTAGTTCAGCGACTCTGTACAAGAAGCGAATGTTGGTGGGAACAGTCTGTCATAAAATGATGTACTGCGAGGTGAACACTTTGTGAAAATGTTTCCTGCATGCATGTTTCATTCTTAATTTGATTCCAAAATATTGTTTCTTTAAGTTTATTATTAATTTTTAAGATGTTGATGAAAGGATGTAATTGCGTTTTAATTTTGTATTATATTGGTGTTTGGAAAGATTTCCTTGTAAAATAAATATAATAAAGGGCAGCATGAACCAAACTTTTTGCTGTGATAGTTTATAATTTCTCTTCACTTAAAGCATTAATGTATGTAGATTTACTTGCATGTTTAATGATGTACATGTATATTGCTATAATATTTTCTTTCCATTGACATGCAGTCTTTTGTTCCAATATATTTACATGACAGCTGTACAATAGCAACGACAAATCTACCATGAATTTTTTATATTGTAAAAGTATGCAACTACATGTATTAAAATCTATAATTTTGAGAACTATGTAACGTGTGCACTTTAGTATTATATGAAATATACATTATATAACTTAATATATTTTTATATCAAGTACTGATATATGTATATATCTTTGTAGTGTATTATTATTTGATTTTTCTGGATTATATATTATCAATAAAATCCTTTACAAAAAATTTATAAGCATTTTGAGTGTTAAGGTGGTAGAGGACACTTTGACATATTGATATGGATCAAATTAAAAATTTATAAAAGAAAAAATCTATATTTAATAGAAATAATAACAAACCCTCAATAAGTTTATTTGGACCATTTTATTAAATATTGCTAAGCAATTTTAGGTTGCTTTTGAATTTTCCCTGAAAAATTCTCTTTCTATTTCCTTTTCCCAAAGCTACACACTAAAAAAACTGAGCATATAATGATTTCATATAAAGGCAATTAAATAGTTATGGAAATTTAAACAAATTGAATCCAGAAAAAACAAACAAACTCTCTCTTATGTCTCTTTCCTAGAAATTCAATGCACAAGCAGGCTATGTAGACCCTTCAGTTACAAACAGAACCCTCTGTATTAATACACAAAAAGATTAACTCCACAAATACTGCGATATTCACACACATAATGATAAGCTGTACAAGAATATAAATCATATACTCTTATCTACTAAGTTAGACTTTGTCCCAATACAAGTACATTCTCAATACAACCTGCAAACCTACTATTCTATCAATATTATCTTTCTTTCTGATTTATCATACATTTATCTATTCATTTTTTTTTTCTTGAACCTGGCCTGAATGAAATAGGTGAACAAAGCAATAAACAGAAAAACAACAGCTAAACCCTCCACCGTCTTCACAGCAATATAAAAAATTGTTTTATTTCAATTTAAGAAAAAAATTAAAACAAGTGATATTTTTTATCATAATAAAAAAAATAATCCTAACAATCAACAAACAAAACCCAACAAGTTGCTGAACACATTCTTGCACAATTGTTTTGAAAGTACATGTTATATAGAAAATTTGAAAAACTACTGTCAGAATTTTTTTGGAAATATTTTTTTTTGTGGTCCAATTCCAGATCCCAGTCTGCCTGCAGTCCGGGGTGGGGCAGGCACTCTAGAGCCCTGTTCACCTGGGCTGCTGGATGGCATGGTGCTTGTTGGGGGGTCTGTTATCGTGAGTGGGCTGTGGTTTCTCATGATAGCTCTTCACAGCTTCAGGAGGAAAATCTTTGTCACCCTAAATTCCATCAAAAATTAAAGATATATCACAGGGATTTTTTTCTTCAGATTATTAAATATAAATAGTATATAATATTATAGCTGAATTAAAAAAGAACCTTTCATTGCTACATTATTCTACATCAATGATATTAGAGTGTGTGTCACCATGAGACATGACATATCAAAACAATTTAATACATGCATGTACATGTATTTGGAATTATATTACTTTAATTAAGAAAGAAGAATGGAACTAAAACAAGAGACAATAGGCCCAAGGGAGTCATAATACAAAATATCTGGACAATGTAGTAAAATACATCATTGTAGATCCTGTATAAATAAAAATCCATTTTCCCCTTGGATATTCTTATGTTTATAATCAAGTCCCTTTTCTAACGGGATGATTTAAGGTAATTCCAGTGTCTTTCAGATCCGGTTCTTTTTTTACACGGCGTGCTAAATTTCCGGTTATTGTTTTGGCGCACAGCAAGTGTTTTAAATACATGTAGTAATGGTTTGGTCAAAAAGTGGAAAATTTGTTAAAATATCGCATATCCGTCGTTTAGAGTGATTGGAGAAAGCAAGGAATGCAGCGAAATGTAAACAAGGTAAATGAGTGCATGTGTAATATAATTCTACGAATTGTGTGCATTCTCTTCCAACAATTATACTGCGGTTATGTAGCTTGACAACCTCATGTGTCCTCCGGGCATATGCCTCCGGGACAAGGAGAGGATAAGTAAGTACTTGTGTAGCTTGAACAAGAATTAAAACTATATTACAATGATTGGTGTTTAATCTACAGAAAAATATGTTTAAAAACTGGGTTAGAAATTTTTTAGACAAAAAGGGGGAGGGGGGTACTACTGCACTTAATTCTATGTGTTTTTTGGCAGTCTTGACCAATATGTATAATACAGTTTCATTTGAGTATATCAATTTTAGTGACTGTTAGATTGTGTTTTGTACATTTGGTACATTTCAATTTTTTCCAAAGTTTGCAAAAAACAACTTGTAAAATTTACATTTTCAATATGGGGGTACATGTGGTCAAGAGACTATCAAGCAAAAACTAGATGGTCAATTTTGATAAACTATGATTTTTTGTTAACATAATATGTAACTCTTAATAATTATTTTTTTAAAAATGAATGTAAACTGAATAATATTTTAGAATTTTCCAAAAATATGCAATTTTGTGATTTTTATTGGAAGGTTGTGGCAAAAAAAAATGTAATATTTTTTATATTTTCTGAGAAAAACAATAATTTTTTATGATTTAATGATAATCAATTGATTTACTTAAATTATAACCTAACATGATGTATTTTGGTGCATAATTTAATAAATTATGAGATCATGCTTCATGGTGTTAAATTTTGGCTGTTGGATTTTTGGACCTTGTGGGCTGAAGCTCACTGTAGAAAAACAAATGTGCAAAGGTATAAATATTTTGGCCTCTATAGTAATTAAGTTTATAAGTTGTTTTAACTGTTCAAATTAAAAAATGTTTGGTTTGACACAGATTTCTAAAACACTGGAGTTACCTTAATAGTCATATCACATGTTGAGCATTTCAGTTCTCAACAAGATCCTAAACAATTGTTTATAAATATATGGGATATAAACCTACATCGAACTCTGAACCCCTTGTGAGGCCCAAGAATCGTCCAGGGGCCAAAGTCTAAACAATTTTAAAGAAACAGCAATATGTCAAAATGCATGCATATATAAGTAAAACCATATATTAAAACATTTCAGTTTATGTGAATAATTAGAATGTTTTCCTTTGTAAAACTGGATCCCCAATGTGGCCCCATCCTACTCCTCAAGATTTTGATTTTAACGAATTTGAATCTACACTAAGGTTGCTTTCACTAAAGTAACAGCTTTTCTAGGCAAATGGTTTTTTAGAAGAATATTTTTAAAGATTTTTCTCTATATATTCCTATGTAAAAGTTTGTGCCCCCCCCATTGTGGCCCCACCCTACCCCTGGGGATCATGGTTTGAACTAACTTGAATCTATTCTACCTGAGGATGCTTCCACACAAGTTTCAGCTTTCTTGACTGATTGGTTTCTGAGAAGTAGATTTTTAAAGATTTACTCAATATGTTCCAATGTAAAAATTCAACCCCCCATTGTTGCCCTACCCTAACCCCAGGGGTCATAATTTCACAACTTTGAATCTACACTACCTGAGGATGCTTTCATACAAGTTTCAGCTTTCCTGGCTGATTAGTTTCTGAGAAGATTTTTAAAGATTAACTCTATATATTCCTATGTAAAAATTTGACCCCCCGTTGTGGCCACATCCTACCCCAGGGGGTCATGATTTTCACAAATTTGAATCTACACTACCTGAGGATGCTTCCACATAAGTTTCAGCTTTCCTGGCCAAATGGTTCTTGAGAAGAAGATTTTTGACAAATTCTCAAAAATTTTCAATAATTCCTAATTATCTCCCCTTGAAAAAGGTGCCTAATGGTCCTTTGTGCCAAGTTTGGTTGAAATTGGCCCAATTGGCTCTGGAGAAGATGTTGAAAATGTGAAAAGTTTACGGACAGACGGAGAGACAGACGACAAAATGTGATCAGAAAAGCTTTTAGCTCAGGTGAGCTTAAAATGAAATATTTTGCTGGAACAGGAATTGATCAAGACCCCTGCAACCCTAGTTCTACCACTGAGCTACCCAGGCCAATATCCATGGTCCATATACCCCTAACTACAACATACAATGTAGTAGTATCTTGCACTCCAACTAGTAGTTTGAATTCCTTGACTATACTATGTAACAATTGCATAAGGTTACTCTGTACAGATTAGTGTATTTCAAATAGTGTCATACCTTTGTCACAGCCCCCGACAGTAGAAGAGACTGATGATGTTTATCACTCTTAACATCACTGAAGAAAAAAAACAAGTTACACAGAAAATAAAACACAAGATTGTAGATTGCTAACTTCACTCAAAGTACAAATATATAGATTTAGCATATCTGTTAGATTGCATTTGTCGATGGGATGACCAATGATAACTTTATTAGAGCTGCTTCGAGTTAAAAATGTGCCTAAGTTCATCAAAAATGACCCAGGCCATTTCTGTTTTTATAAAATAGTTTTAAACTAACACTGTGCCAAATTCTTCCTCTTGTTCCTTCTTCTCTTCTCTAGACTGGCTGCCATCACCTTTCTCATGCTTGTGTTGAACAATTCGCATTCCACCTGCCTTCACTGAAAAAAAAGGAACAATGTCATGTCTGCAAATATCATCATCATCATCATCATTATCATCATCAACAAGATATCTGTGAGCCAATGCTCACTAGTGATACCCCCGCTCTGATGTGAATATACAAAATAAGCAAAGTCGACAATTAACAGGAAGTTGAAATCGAATTTCTTAAAAAATTATCCCACCATATGGCATATGCCTAAACAAAGAGTGTGTTAAAATTTCAACCATCTGCGATGAAAAGTTGCTGAGAAACCTTGACAAATATTTATTCGAAAATTTAGGCAAAAAATAAACCAAGTCATTAACAGGAAGATTGATACACCATTCATATTGTACACCGTATTAAGCAAACCATGCAACTATAGTCTGTCCCAAGATATTTATGCAGCATATTTGATCGATTTTTAATGAGAATATACATACCTGTGAAAGAAGTGCAATTTAATTCAATGAAAGGGAAATTTTCCAAGATATCTTCATTGACACATTATCATTTTTCACTCGAAAAAAATCACAGGATCGAAAATAGATTTCTTACGGAGATTTATAATGGGGAATGTTTACATCTTTTCTCCATTCGGAATCACTCTGAATACCTCGCGCAATTTTTCAACATATTATCAGCCATGCTTACTGCAATACAAAATCCCCGTAGACATCACATTTTTTAGCCCTGTATTGAAACCTGATAAGCTAACGGGGGCGTTTCAACTGAGAAATTTTGGAAATTTTTCATACTTTTGAACAATTTAATTAAAATTAGATCTTTGATCTACTCTTAATAGATCGCTACACAAAGATCTCTTTGTGAAGAGATCTATTAGGAGCGGATCAAAGATCTAATTTTAATTAGATTGACTTTTGAATGAACATCTTTTAAACCCTGAGGTATTTATAAATATAGAGTAATTAAGCAAAATGTGAATCGAGGATATTTTGGGACAGAGTATAGTGTAAATATCTCCCCCAATATGTAAATAACCACTTTTACAGTATTTTTGTTATACTTGAGTTCATTATAAGTATTAACTGTAAAATATTACAATATTTTGCTAAAGACTTAGGCTGGGACAAAACATCACTATATCCATGAGTTTTTTTTACATGTATATCTGTGTTCATATAACACAAGTTTTACTGTTACAGTATTCTTTTAGTGTTCTGAATTAGTCTGATCATTCACGTCTTCTATAAAGGATTATTTGTAGTAGTTTTACTTAAAATATGGACTGACATCTATATGTTGATCTTGATACCAGTTATTTTTGGCGTAATGTCAGCCTAGCTAATTATTAATAACCAGCGATAATGGTAAACCATCTATTTATATTTTTCATTTTGCAGATAGAGAAACCTGCCGACTATTAGTCTTCCTTTAGTGTAGGAAACATTGAAACAATATTGTTGCACTTTGGAATGACCAACATTAACACGCTCTTGCTGCGCAGTAAATCATATAAATAGGTTATTGACCTAAGCAGCTGTTTAAAAAACGTTCTGGGATAAATAATTCAGTTTGTTTTGAAAACGTCCTTATTAAACATCACCTGCAGGAGGATGGCCAGCCAATAAGTCACTTTCTTCTTGCTGAGTGTCTGACATCGTTTTGTATGTACAGAACTACTTTTGCGTCGATGCGTGCTTTCCAAATGCTCCAATTTTCACTGTTTACGTGTTTTGCTCTATCGGTAAGGAGCCCAGTTTGGGTTATAAATCATATTCATCGTTAAGTTCTGTGGCATTTTTATTGCAATCAGATCTTAAAGAGAGTCTCAATTGTTGTTACATGTATCAACTACAGATATGCTAATAACGTAACTTGACTGATATATTCTCTGCGCGACTTTCACAGATAACAGATAAAGGAGAAACTATAGATGTAACGTTATATTCTTATCCTTACGCGGCACCATACTTTTGATATCTTTAGCTCTTCGGAAAAAGGAGGTAAAGAAGACCCCGTTGAACAAAAACATTATGTTGAGTTTTTTCAAGTCAGAATCCAAATCAATAACGATTCCTGATCGACCTAATCCTCCTTCGTTTGATCTCATGAAGGAAGATGTTAAATCAGCACCAGATAACGATATAATGTTCCGTACGCGTTCACGTAAGTTAACCTGGCACAATGCAATTTATAAAAATATATAAGCTGATAAGACCAGACATATGTTACATAGCGTTATGCCAAATAAACTGAATTATGACTTTTTCCTGTTTTCTTTAATTTTCACAGGCACTGATAGTGAATCGTCAGATGAATATTTTGATGCACTCTCAGAATTTGACGTGTCTGGCGACGAAGATATGGAGGTTGAGCAGGAACATGTTTATGAGCAGGCTATAGAACTGTTACATCTGCATCAAAGACTCATAAATGCCCCGCATACTCTAGAATCAGAGTTACAGACCCTGAAAACACTCGCACAAGAGGTGTCAGAAGCTGTGACAGATCTTCGACAGATGTCTCATTCTTTCCAAAGTAGCTCAGATGAATCATCATCACATGATTAAAAGAAAAAGAAAAAAGTTAAAAAGTGAATGATAATTTCAGCGAGAAAAAATGAATAGGACATTTTATGAGTGGGACGAAATTGCATGTTACACTGTTACTATATGGTGATAACTGGCACTGTTGAATGTAATATAAGGTGTTTATTTTATTTGATGGAGTACAATTTAAATAGAAAACTCACTATTGCCAGCATTGCTACATATACTATTACTTATTAGGTTAGTTACTGACAACAAGTAATATTAGAATGCAAGTCAGGCTCTGTAGTTCATTAATTTATTTTTGGATCAAGGGAGTATTCATCAAGTATGTGAAAGGACTATATATGATTTGAGTCTAAAATGGCCCCCTAAAATGAACATCATCATTTTGCTGTAATTCTTTGTTTTCTTTGTACAGATATACATTTGAAGTTTTTTCATAATTTCCATTTTGATTCAAGTGCCAACAATTTAGAAATATGACATAAAGTTAACCATTTTCCGCCATTTTCGCATTTTTAGCATGGCTTTTCATATTTTATGATTGCTCAAGAAAGTGGAAAGTAAAAGACATTATTTATACACGCGTTTTGTATATCAAAAATGAATTCAAATGGATTCCGATATCTGCCTAAAGTCATAGTAATTTAAATCAGTATTTTTTTTGCTTGTGCAAACAGCAAGTTTTAACGCGTGTCTACATGTCAAATTATGGTATTAATTTTTTGTCATACTTGCTCTTACATGTCATACATATTTTTGATCTGAATAAAAAAAAATACCCATTATTTTATCGCCTAAGTATTTCATTATGTTGTCTTCATTGTAGCTGATAGTCCAAAAGTAGAATATGATTGGTTACT
This sequence comes from Magallana ariakensis, assembly GCA_020458035.1. NCBI lineage: Eukaryota > Metazoa > Mollusca > Bivalvia > Ostreida > Ostreidae > Magallana > Magallana ariakensis. The sequence continues at coordinate 22,867,247 of CM035815.1, read as the reverse complement.
CGACCTATAGTCTGTCCCAAGTTATTGCTTCCACCACTTTTTGATGATTTTTAATAAAAATACACATACATGGGAAAGAAATGCTGTTGAAATCGATAAAATGGAAAATATCCAAGATATCTTCATTGACAAATTATCATTTTTCACTCATAAAAGTTCACAGGAACGAAAACAAATTTCTTACGGAGATTTATAATGGGAAATGTTTACATCTTTTCTCCATTCGGAAGTTCTCGGGACACCTCGCACAATTTTTCAACGTTATTATCCGGGCTTAATAATGGCTGATGCAATGCTAAATCTCCTAGACTTTCTATTTTGGGATGTGTATTGAAACCTGAAGCGGTAGAGGGGGCGTTTCAAAACAGATAATCTGGACATTTTTCATATTAGTGGATGAACATAGTTTGAGCACAAAGGTATTTATGATTATCGAAATATCAAGCAAAAAGTGGTGGAAGCAAAAACTCGGGACAGAGTATAAAAATTTTCACTTAAATCATTCATGTGAAAAAATTTAGATGCCAGGAGTCATATGTATAGTTTTTCACCGGAAACATTAAATAAATGACGACATGACTTTGTTGACTTTAAATGTGTGTAGTTTACAGGATAGACATGTACCATTAATTAGGATCATCTTTGCCAGCCGAGTGTTTTCAGTCCACTCCGATCCCCACAATGGAGAAGAGGTGCGGATCAGAAACCCATGACTTGCGAAGATGATTTAGGATGTACAGTCCAGTGCATCGTTGCAAATCTTAAGCACGGTCAATACATGCGATCCTCTCCACTCATGCAGTGCCTGCCTGATATCTTGTTGTCTTTAAAAGAATTGACTAATGCAAGTACAAGTTTAGCTTTTTAAAACAGCTTGAGATCGACTATAGTAGGGAAAAATAGATCTTAGGAAGGATCGTATTATTTAAATAAAATCAAACTTAATACCACAGCATTCAGCACTTGTTTTACTGATATTAGAACCATTTTAACAAAACCTTGGACTTTCAGTAGGACGTAACTATCTATTCTTGCGTCAAAACAATTTAAAAATGACGCTGGTTTCAAGCGAAATATACACCGATTGCGTAGTCTTAGCTCCAAAACCAGACAAATCTAGTTGATTTCAAAGAGCCATGGTTGTATTGCCAGCAATGAAATAGACAGGCCTATGTCGCAACGCTGTTTGCCCAAAGTCCAAGCTCCTGTTAAAATGGTTCTAGTTTTACCCGAAACGTATCTTTTTTACTGATTTAGACATACCGTATCAAATTTTCACATTTTTGGACTTGCATAAACAATCCAAAAAGAAAAGAACAAAAAAATTCAATAGATATTATAGAACATTGCTTTCAACTAGTTGTACTGAAAAATTAAAGCCTGAATTTCATTGATAGCTAATTTTATTGCTTTTTTCGTTTTCTCACTTTTTAAGATTTAAAATCTACGAAAATTGTTAAGTCGTACGTAAAAAAGATCATCAGAAAATTATCTCCCTTGCGCCGAACAGTTTTTCAACCAATGAAATAAATGTAAATTTTCACAACATGTATTTTCTACCAATCACAAAGGAGAGGAAGTGTACAACCCGGAGACTGTAAATTATTTCAACTCTTTATACCGACTTCCAAGGAAGACGGTAATAAAAGCATTGTGGAAGTCGACCTTTGACCTTTGATGTGGACTTAAAATATGAAATTAAATCACTTATTGAACGCGTTTGTATTTTTTTTTTATTTTTTTTTTATAAAAGATTAAGTTTTCTTTGCAAAATTGATATTCAGAATAGTTAAAAATCCTAGTTCTCTGTCCAATGTCTAACTGAGCTAAACTAGGTTAAAACAACTATCTATCATATTTGAAGTTCTTACCAATTTCGACTGGATCCTGCACATTTTATTTCAAAGTGCGCTTATATCGATCATATCAACGCACTCTCAAATTTAATGTACTTCGACAAAAAATTCAAAGTGCGCAATTTTTTAAAAGTGCGTTGTACATAACACAGCTACATGTACAGAATATTATACTTTTAACCGAGTTCAGGCAGCCACGGGTAGGAGCTATGCGGACTCCAGACCGTGGCTAAAGATGCTGCTGCTCATGATATCTAACTGAAATAAGATGTTGAACCCACATGCAAAGGCGTAAGACAAACACCTTCATAAAATGATAAAAATCGCATTCAAGTAAGCACAATGTAGATGTCGGGTACAATATGTTTCACTGACCATTTGGTATGTTGGAACAGCTCACGCGTGTACTTTTGATTCCTTATGTACTATAATAATGGTCAGGTTGAAAAATTTTGTGCTGCAATTCTTCCTCAATATATCAGTGTTTCGTTTTGGTCATAAATAGTTTTTTTAACTGTACTTCCTTAAACAAGGTATTGTAAAACACATAAAGCAATAGGAATGAGGATTTATAGACCTCATCAAATCTTAAAGGGGCATGGTCACGATTTTAGTCAAAAATTATTTTCCTGATTTTAATCTTTACAATGCTTCAGTAAGGCATTTTTAGTAGGCAACCAAAATTTTAGTCTGATTCGTTGAGTTATAAGCGAGTTACAGAGCTTAAAATTCTTTGCAATGTAAACAAAGCCTTTGTTTACATTTTGAATGTTGAAGTGAAAATTCCAGTTTTAGACCTAAAATAAATGTGTTAAACGTTAGGAACTGTTTATTTATGATTTAAATGAATAAAAAGACAAATCAGATTGACAAAGATGTTATATTGGTATATTGAACCTATGTAAACAAAAAAGAGGGCACGAGCCTTGTTTACATGGTAAAGAATTGTGAGCCCTGTATCTTGCTTATAACTTTACGACTGACTCTCAAATTTCATTTGGTCATTAGAAATGCATACCCAAAAGCATTGTAAATAATAAAAACTGAAAAACAGAATTTGACCAAAATCGTGACCATGCCCCTTTAAAGGTTACAGTGTTACAATGTAATAATACATTATGCACCATGCTTGCAGTTAATTTCACAGTTATCTTATTAAATAGCATCCTATTCTGTGCTAGTTTTGTATACTCCCATACTTTTAAGAAAACATTTGAAATCAGTTAATTTATTCATTAATCGAATGCATTCAAAGATCAAAGTACTGAAATGCGTGAACAAAAATGTAATGTTCGTTGCATGTTGAGAAAACCTGTGCAATGTTATTAACCTTTTTAAGCGCGTATATACAAATATAACAAATACCTTGACACTGTGCCAGAAGCCAAGATACTTTCCGTTGTTGTGAAACCTAGTGTATATCATTAACATTTGCGAACCAATTTCTAATTAATACGACTTTCTATGCATTTAAGTAAACCATACATAACAAACTTTTGACACTATGGTTTTAACGTAGAAACCAATCTATCCCAGAATATCCCCTTCGCTGTTTTTTCGTTTGTCCATTCTATAAATGTGGTAGATTTCAAAAGGAAGTGTAAGGAGTTGTTCATGTTTTTGGTCAGAATGTTTTCCAAAACGACAACAACCACCGTGTTTTCCCCGTGATTTATCGAACGTAATTGCGCCATCATGGTTTCAAACCGACACCAATGGCTTTGGGCGAAACTGTTAGAGAGGATGATTAGAATCTTTCTACTTTTGTGCATGGCGTCAGTTATGTTGTCTACAATTAGTTTTCCCACCTGAAAATCCCTGTCATGTAAACAAAGTTTAAGGTTTTCTTTGTTCTCCAATCTGGGTATCATTTCTGAAATGACCCAGATTCTGTCGTCCGAGTTATAAGCTACGAATACATCATAGGCAAAATCATCACCTCCAAGAACTTCATAGCCACGCTTTTTAGCGCGCAAGAGGACCAAGTAATACTTGATGTGCCAGCGTTTCTTGTATATAACACACGATACTGTGGCAATGACAAGGACTGCAAAGAAAATGGAAATGGCCATGATGATGTAGGGATTAATGGGGTGGCAGAAAAGATAACTCAGGTGAAAATCAGCAAGGTTCTTCCCTTTCCATTCTTGTGGTAGGTTACATGTATAATCATCTGGCCATCCCAATAGACGTTCGGGGTTGTTTTTGATCCATTTCCTGAAGAAAACAAGGTCACAAGTACAAAGAAAGGGATTACCTTTCAAACTCATATGTTTAATTTTGATTGGAATATTCGTCTCATTAATGCTGGTTATCAAGTTCTTGTCCAGTAGTAGAACCTTTAATGTTGCTAAAGCGAATAACTTCTTTAAGTTTGTTTCGGTGAACCGACACTCTTGTAGGGACAGTTTTGTTAAATTTTGCATGATGTGGAAGAGAGTTGCTGGAAACGTTGATAAAAATGTTCTTTTCAACACCAATTCTTCCAGTCGCGTAAGAGGCTTAAATAATCGAAATAGTTTTTGCCCAATTTTGTTGGGAGACAAAAAAACAAATTGTAGTCCAGTCATGTCTAAAATCTTCAAGTTTCTTGTGTAATTAAATAAGTATCGATTATATGACAGATTTTTTGAGTCATCTCCCATGTACAAATATTGCAACGAAGAACTGTTCAGAAAATTTTCATGAGGAGTAAAACTAGAATCTAGATTTTCTATGGATAAAAAAACGAGGAAGGGTAGTTGGCTTATAAAGTTTCTGCTAAATGTCCTTATCTTGTTATACCCTAGAGACAGGTTTTGTATCCTTGGTAAGCATTGACTAAAATATTTGCCTCCTCTGACAACAGTGATGAGATTGTCGCTGAGATCCAGTACCTTTAGATTAGGACAAATTGGTCGCTTAGTATGTGAATCACAAAACTTCGGAATGGACAATAGTTTGTTTTTGCTCAAAATTAAAATCTCCATTTTTGGCATCACCACGCTGAATGATATATTTGAAATTTGGTTGCTCTTGAATGAAATTTCTCTTAAATGAGAAGACAATGGGGACATAACATCACCGATGTTGCCAGTTATTTTATTATTATCGAAGAAAACTCCTTCTAGCGACGTGTTACTTAGGTACTTGAAAAAATCTTTAGATAAAGCTTCCAAGTTCATGTTGGTTAAGCGAATTTCTCTTAATGTGTTATTTTCCAATCCTTGAAAAGATTTTGTGACCGAATGAAGTCCCTTGTTCTCACTCAGGTCTAGGTACTGTAAATGTGGAAGCATTCGGAAAGCCAGTCTATTGATGTGATTAATTCGATTACTTTTCAAATCAAGTCTCGTCAAATATAGACCGGATATATTCTTAAATGCATCCTCTTCCCAACTTAATGATTTTAAACAATTATGCGTGAAATCAAGGCTTGTAGTATTTTCAGGCAATGGTGGTATATATTGTAGATGAGAGCCATGGCCACTGCAAGTTGCCTTGTCTCCATTACACACACACATACTTGGACATTGGGTATTTGTAAGCGAAAGCTCATTCCCATCTTTGAATGCCAAAACAAGTATAATTAGTACCGACTTTATCTCATCCATACTCCACAGAACAATACTTTTTATCAGAATAATAAAGTGGAGATATACACTTTTTTTTCAACAGGAAATACTTGATTACCAGGCGCCTTATCATACGTGAACATTCAGTTTTCACCTCTCCTGGTTTTGATCTTTTTCCTCAATTTATCGATTCCGACGAAGAAATTAATAGAATTTGATACAAAGAATGATATTAATATTTAAACTTATAATCGTTAATGCATATATCCTCGTGATATACTCTTTTTATCCACGACAAAGTGCTCAAATGGAATTAAAAATCTTCTTCTGTGGTAGGGGTTAACTTTTCACGTACAGTTTCTTTAGGAGTTTACCGCCGTCCTACATTTACAAAACCTTTAAAATACTTTATAAAACATACCAACAAGTTAAAAATTAATCTTTCAGGGCGGACGCACATCTATCTTAAAACACCCCCCCCCCCCTAATGTTATATCTTTTGTCCATTTTATGAATGTGGTAGATTTCAAATTTGTTCATTTTTTGGTACATTTTCCCCCCAAAATGACAACTACTGTCTTCAAGCAGTGATTCACCGAACGTAGCTGCACCATTATGGTTTTGAACCGACATCAATGACGGTGGGCGAAATGTTTAGGAAGGATGATTAGAATCTTTCTAATTTTTTGCATAACGCCAGTATATGTTGTCTACAATTAGTATTCCAACCTGAAAATTCCTGTCATGTAAGCACACTTTCAGGCGTTCTTTGTTCAAAATAAGATTGTCATACAATGCTTTTTTTTTTTTTATGTATACCCCTTTTTCACAGAAAATATGAAAATAACAGGTACATTTTTATGTCCTGTTTATGACAACAACGTTGTTACATTCCCATGGCGTGAACATATCCTTTTCCCATATTTCATGCAACAATAGAAGGAATTTTATTGGCCTTTACGGAAATAGATTTGTGCGATATTCCTTTTTAAAGCTGGATGTTACAGAGTTTTGTAGAGGAACCTCTCTGAATTTATATTTCTTGCCAGAAATATTTAAGCGTGGTTTCAATTATAAACATGGGTATCAATTTGCATATTAAATTAAGGAAAAATCATAATTTCAATATCAAGGATACGTAAATTTGAGGCCAAAGGTCCAATATAGTTCGTATACTTATTAATATCTAAATATATAGTATTTTGAGAAAATAAATTGTTAAAAATTTTGAAAACTCTAAAATATCACACGGATATATGTAAGTTTTATTTTACATGTTTGATTTTGTTAAGATAATTATATACGATCTTTCATAACGTATAATGTTATGCGGTATGATAGGAATCACTTTAGATAAAAAACATATCAAAATGTAATTTCAACAGTATTAAATACTTCAAATATATTTAAACATCATCACAGTGTAAAATCAAATGGAATTTACATTACCTCCCTTTTTTTCATTACAAAGATATTTTAATACATCAATATATGTCTGCATCAATTCAGATTATTATAATAAGTAAACTAATGATGAAAAGTTATACAAAGTCAACATATATATATATATATATATATATATATATATATATATATATATATATATATATATATATATATATATATTTGCATTTACTTTTCATGTTTAAATTTCAAATCGATATACATATATTAGTAAAGTATAAGAATTAACGAAGAGAGAACATTAACACATTGCATTGATTGATACATTGAAAAAATATGATTCGTTTTAACAAAACATATACAGAAGAAAATTGTTTACTTGATAGGCATGCACGATGCAATGATACCAAAATATTTTGAACAATGAAAAATTGATAAACATGTGGCTAAAGAAAATGAAAAAAGATCAGTAAAACGTACAAGTTACTGTCTTTTTCTCTGTTTATATTTAACACATTGGTTGCAGAATTGCTATCGGTTAATCGCCGTTTGTTCTGACCGATTAAACGGTTACTCGTACCAAAATACGCAGATTTTTGACACATTTCATTATTTTTGATAATTGATATTAAACCACCGTAAAAAGGATGTTATATGAGAATTCAATTTATGTTTAAATTCTAATGTAAAATAAAATTTTTAGCCTCTAATAAATTTTCCAAAAAAATTTCTAAACTACGAGCCATGAAAAATGTTTATAAATTACTTTAGTGCAATCGTTTCACTGACTACATCTCGCAATTTTTTAGTCAGTCGAACTCCTCAAAACAGTAAACCTAGTGCGACAGGTCATAGATCTTTAAAATAATCATCATTTTGGATAGTAGTAACATGTGTGTGCTCACTTTACTTTCGCATTTCCTATGTAATAAAATTATAATGTGTTAAAGAAAAAAAAATAAGATAATCATGCACATTTAATGTAGGTACAATATAAAAATTGTAACGGGACCTAACAGTGTTGATAGTATCATTTATTTATGATTCATGAAAAGCTGAACAGACATGTTGTTTTAACAGTCATTAGGTGGCACGGGACAGTTTTTTTGATACATTTCATTGTAGCCAGGGGATGTGTGTCTTCGGAACTCTGTAACTAGAATTTCCTCAGTTCCCATTGAGCACAAATACCTTTAATTCACTTGTTATAGGGTTAATCACTAATTTCTGAAGAAAATTGCTAGTCAAAACCTGTAAAATTTTCTACATACTGGATTTTATGAGATTTTGACCCTTTTATATTTTGCTAATTTTTCATGATTTTTCAGCTTTTTAGACCTCCCCCAGCTAATTCCCTGCAAAGGGTTGACCTTCCGTACCGTGTGCATGTTGCACCATCATATGTCAGAAACTTACCGGTGTATAGTTTACAATGTCCCATCCACCTACTTTTCGTGTTATTTTACCTCCCGTCTGTCACTTGCAATTTCACTGTGTAAAGTCAACACAACAGTCATAGCCGCGGTTTCGCATTTTACTTCTGATTCTCCTGTACCTAACATATGGGGCCTACATATTGCATGTCAATTTCAACAAGAGACATCCCTCAAACTAATGATAATCATTAAAAATAATTTCATGAATTTTAGCAACACTTATAAGCCTTCAAGTACAGCAACTCTCAATTTTACAAAAATATTGACGGGTACTTTATCCGAAACTGTCCCTTGCTACCTTATAATTATCGCATATTGACCAAATATCCTTTAAAACCTCAGCCCGGGATCATTCCGACCGAGTAATCGGCTAACCGGTTAAAGATTGCCATCACTACTATCCACCTTGTCAACTTACCCAATATTTCTATCCAACTTGTAAATTTTATCAAGTGCAATAAAGGACAAATATAATAATGATGCTATTGTGACTGTCAGACCAGTTTAAATACCGGAGCCAGAAAACTCAGTTGGTGGAGCACCTGACTAGAGATCCAAGGCGCCCGGAATTTGAATCCCGGACTGGTCCGTCATTATTTTTCCCTTCCCGGTACATTTGGTGCTGTGCCAATTCCCGAAACTGATAGGTTTACTACTGCCTTTGGAAGTTCATTTCTTAAATAACTATGTGTCAAAGTGGGAGGTGTGAGGATATAAATTACCGTTTGATTTAAGGCCTATCGAGTCATTAATGCTAGAATGCTTGAAGCGCGCCAATATGCGCCCTCTACTTGCGAGAAACTCATATAAATCTCTTTCCGACCGCTTCGCTGACTAGAGATCCAGAGGCCCGGATTCGAATCCCAGTCTGGCCCGTCATTATTTCTCCTATCCCGGTACACTATAATGCTATTTTGTTTTTATAGCGACATTGACAGTTGCATCCACTTTCATAACAACTACTTACCTCCATTTCACCTAGTTTATAGTCTGTCCCAAGATATTTATGCAGCACATTTGATCAATTTTTAATAAAAATATACATACATGTGAAAGAAGTGCAATTTAATTCGATGAAAGGGAAATTTTCCAAAATATTCTCATTGACACATTATTATTTTTCACTCGAAAACAATCACAGGATCGAAAATAGATTTCTTACGGAGATTTATGATGGGGAATGTTTACATCTTTTCTCCATTCGGAATCACTCGGAATATCTCGCGCAATTTTTCAACGTCATCATCCGCTTACTGCAATACAAAATCTCCGTAGACATAACATTTTTTAGCCGTGTATTGAAACCTGATAAGCTAACGGGGGCGTTTCAACTGAGAAATCTTTTCATACTTTTGAATGAACATCGTTTAAACCCTGAGGTATTTATAAATATTGAGTAATTAAGCAAAATGTGAATCCAGGATATCTTGGGACAGAGTATAGTTAGTGAGTCACCTTATAATATATAACATCAACTAAATAATTAATCTTTTAGGGCCGAGGAAAATCTTTCGCAGAACATCTCCTTTGCTGTTTTTTCGTTTGTCTTTTCTCTAATTGTTGTAGATTTTAAAAGCAAGTGTAGAGAATTGTTCAAATTTCTGGTTAGAATGTAATACGACGACAGCTATAAAGTGTTCTTGCCGTGATTCACCAAACGTAGCTGCACCATCATGGTTTCCAACCGACACCAATGCGTTTTGGCGAAACTGTTAGGATGTTTAGAATCTTTTTACTTCGATGCATGGCGTTAGTGATGTTGTCTACAGTTAGTTTTCCAACCTGAAAATCCCCGTCATGTAAACAAAGTATAAGATTTTCTTTGTTTTCCAATATGGGTATCATTTCAGAAATGACCCAAACTCGATCAAGCGAATTGTAAGCTACGAATACATCATAGGCAAAATTATCAACTTCATGATATTCATATCCCCGGTTTTTAGCGCGCAAGAGATAAAAAGTAATACTTGATGTGTCAGCGTTTAATATATATAACACACGATTCTGTGGCAATGACTAGGACTGCAAAGAAAATGGAAAAAGCCATGATGATGTAGGGATTAATAGGATGACAGGAAAGATAACTCAGGTGAAAATCAAAAAGGCTTTCTCCTTTCCATTCTTATGGAATATTATATGTATAATCATTTTGCCATCCCAAAAGGTGTTCAGAGTTGGTTTCGATCCATTTCCTGAAAGAAAAAAACAAGGTCACAAGTACAAAAGAAAGGATTGCCTTTTAATTTCATCTGCTCAATGTTGATCGGAATATTCGTCTCATTTATAATGGTTATCAAGTTATTGTCTAGTAGAAGAATCTTTAATGGTGCTAGAGCGAATAACTTCGTAAAGTTTGTTTTGTTGAAATAATAGAGAGGTTTAGCAGACCAACGGGTACGCGTACTTGTACGTGTAGGTTACAAGTTAGAACTACGCGTACCAGTTCATATAACTATTCTTGTTTAGCAGTTGAAACGTGTACCTGTACGTGTAAATGTTTTAAATGTAATTCTAGATGTTATCCTACTTATCTGATAATTTTTAATAGCAGTAGAAAATTGAGAATTGCATGTTTTAAATTTTTTGAACATCATTGTTTTATATATGTATATTTTTATATACCACAGATGAATAAAATAACAGCTAGAGCCATCGCATGTTTTGAAGGAAGAAATACGAGTAATAAAACTCCCATAACTTATCAAATTTTATTGAAAATTTTTGTTTGTTGATATCAGTATTCGCATTAAATATTCAGAATTAAGAAAAATAAACATATTTGTTTACATAAATAGCTAACAGGGAAACAGAAGCTACAAGTTCGACCTTACGGGTACTTTGCAATTTACACGTATGTTCATTTGGGTACCAACGTGTAGAAATACGTCATTACACAAACTGATGACGTAATGCACATAATTTCCTTTCTACACGTACACGTACGCGTACACGCTGATTTGCTAAACCTCTCTATTAATCTTGTAAGGAAAGTTTCGTTAAATGCGGCATGAAGTAGAAAAAAGAGTATCTTGAAACGTTGATAAATATGTTCTTTTTAGTACTAATTCTTCCTGTCGTGTAAGAGGCTCAAACAATTCAAATGATTGCTTCCCCATTTCATTGTGCGGTAAAACAAATTGTTATCCAGCCATGTCTTAAATCTTAAAGTTTCTTGTGTAGTTGTATCAGTATCGATTGTATTCAAGAACTTTGAATTTATCTCCCATGTATAAATACTGCAACGGAGAACTGTTCAAGGAAAATTCGCGACGAGTAAATTGTGATGATCTAGATTTTCTATAGACAAATTGACGAGGTAGGGTAGTTGGCCTATAAAGTTTCTACCCAATGTCTTCATCTTGTTATATTCCAGAAACAGCTTTTGAATCCTTGGTAAGCATTTTCTGAAGAACAACAGCTATGAAATTGTCGCTCAAATCCAGTACTAGTACCTTAAGATTAAGACAACCTGGTCGGTTAGTGTCAATGTTACCAATGTTTGAAATGGACAACAGTTTGCTATTGCTTAGAGTGACAACCTTGAATGGTCAGTATTGGCTGCTGACAGTGGCGGGAGTATTTCTTTTGAGATCTGGTTTCGTAATTAATTCTGGAAGACTTGGTGAAGAGTGAAGAGTGGTGTGACATGCCAACTTCATGACTTACGTATACGATTCCATTCTTAGAACTGTAAGTTCTTTTAAACTATAAATAAGTAATTGCTAAAGTAGGTTATGGATATAATTAATTAATAAATAAATCTGTTTGATAGTATGAGTGTGGAGAATGAATGTTTTAATCAAGTATATGCGTGTAACTGTGTAATGAATTATCATGAAAAGCAACAAGTAAATAATGTTTTATTCATTAAATTGCTTAGACTGTAAATTTAAAGTAATCATACTATATTGATTTTATAAAGTTCATATATGGCGATCGATTCATGATATGGTATGCAGTAAATAAGGACTTACACTCAGTTCCATAAATTGATGACTGTATGTTTCTGTCATTGCTGCTAATAGTTTAAATGATATTTATTACTGTAAATATTTTTGATCATTTGATCATATTGTTTAAATATAAATTATCAAGTTATCGCTCTTTGCTGATAATAGTATAAATAAGCGACCTAAGTAAATATATGTTATTAAGTTGTTATCTAGCAACATAACCTTTAAAGACGCTAAAGCAAACATCATTTGCAAGTGGGTCTGTTTAAAATCACACCCATCTAAGAAGTTTCGTTAAATTTGGCAGGAGCTGGAAGAGGGATGATGGAAACGTTGATAAGCGCGGTTTTTTTTCAATATTAATTCTTTTACACGCGTAAGAGGCTGAAAATGTTAAAATATATTTTCTTTTGTTTAAGAGATGAAACAAATTGTACTCAAGTCATATCTAGAATACTCCGATTTCTAGTGTAACAGAATAAGTTTCTTCTTTATTTCAATACGTTGAATTTATTTCCGATGTACGGGGATTGAAACGAAGAACTGTTTAAAGCATATATTAATTAAGAGTTAAATCAGGATCCAGATTTTCTATAGATAAGTTATCAAGGTAGGGTATATGACTGATGAAAGTTTTGTCTAAGGTTTATGATCATGTCTGTAAGAAAAGTTTGGAACAGACAATTAAATGTTTTTGCTTAAAACAATAACGTCCAAATTGGGCATAATAATGTTCGACGAAAAATTTGAAGTTCGGTTGCTTTTCAATGAAATTTCTTGCAAATGTGAAGACAATGGAGACAGAACATCAGCAGTGTTGCTTGATATGATATCATTATTGTCAAAGAAGAACCGTTCTAAAGACGTGTTATTAAGATAACTGAAAAAGTTGTTTGACAATTTACTATACCATAGATATATAGACGTACTTCTTTTTTCACTTAAGATGGTGGAATATATCGTAGGTGAGAACAAACATGACCCTCGCAAATCGCTGTTTTCCCGTCACATATTCACACACTAGGACATTAGGTATTTCTCTGCAATAACTCACTATTCCTTTTGAATGTAAAAACAATTAGTAACAACATCCACGTTTGCTTATCTATATTGCACTGTACAGGATTTGTTAAATGATATTCTACGTGATTCAGAAAACAACCCCTTTTCAACAGGAAAAATGTAATTCGCAGGTGTATGTTCATGCGAAACTTTCCGGTGACTATTAGCTTATTTCCTTTTTGGATAACGGATTTCTAACTTTTCATTAAATGCATGCGGTACTTTTTTTTATAATGTATCGCCAGAGGGAATTTCTAGGTACTAGACAGAGCTGTTACTGTCCAGTCATTAGTTAATGAATATTCTACATTGAACACAATGCCACTCGTCTGACTTCATCCAGGGCTTTACATTTCAGTTAAAACATCATCAATTTTACGTAACGGAACAGTTCCTGGGGGAAAAAACTTTCCGACCTTTACAGTCTATGAATATTATTAAGCTTCTCTTAGCAAATTACTATGGAATCATTTTCATTCGTAGGGAGTCAATGTTCGTGGGTAGCCAAATTGTTTAGGTTCGTGGGGACGTAATTTCGTTGGTAGCAAATTCTATTTCGTAAATAAATATTTAACAAATGCTTGTATATAGGTTCGTGAGGATGTTAATTCGTGGGCAAGGATTTCCCACGAAAGTCACAAACATTGGTTCCCAACAATTATATTTCTACAGTAAAGTAATGAGATCAATACTTGACAGCTTGTTTTGATGAGCAAACTAGATACTATCCGTAGTAATATCCAACCGTAATAAGTTCTTGTTTAAACGCCTCTTAATGAATATGTAAAGCATTACTGTTTATAGGATATTACAACACCTAGTCTATGAGTTAATTGACACAGAAGTGTTGAACGGGTTGTTGAAATATTGGAAGCTGGAACAAACCCTGTAAAAGCCAAATTTTCTACAAAAAGATACTGGTCATATTGAAGCTAGCAGCCACTAACAGCAGCCAAGCCCGTATAAGTGAGCAGTCAAAAAGAATAATCATCATGAGAGTTAGGCCCGCCTGGTTTTGTTTCAATCTGATCTTTTCGTATTTTAACATGTTTTTAAAAATAAGTCGTTCGTTTTGCATTAACGTCTTTCTTACCCTTTCCGCCCCCCATACACTCAGATATATGCCTAAACTCATAGTAATGTACCTCAATCTATTTTTTGTATATCTTGTGCAAACAGCAAGTATTAACGTGTATTTACATTTCAAAATATGGTAGTAAATTTGTTGGTCATACTTGCTCCTAGATATTTTTGATCTGATTAAAAAACCGCACATTATTTTTATCGCCTAAATATCTCATTATGTCGTCTTCATTGTTGCTGATAATCCTAAAATAGAAAATGATTGAGTAATCTACCTAAAATATTTCACTTAAATCATTCATTTGACAAATTTTAGACGGAGTTTATTTTTTCGTCGGAAATAAATAATATTATTATAAATCGTATTTTTCAAAGCATATGATTGATCGATTGCTGCCACATGACCGTGCTATACCTGTTATAGACCGTACTATACTAAAAAAAAATCTTACTATACTAAAATAGATTTTCGAGACAAAATAACGGTTTTGACATGTGCGACATTGTGACGTCACAATACCAAAATCAACGCCTTTACATATTGATACTAAGATTTTACTGTTATCCTTCTGAGGGAATTAGGCCCTAGATTTTGATTTATTATAATAATACAATTATAATCTTTTGATATCGGTCAACACATGGTTTTATAGACCTGATAAGTCTATCATCGGTCAATATACTCTCATCAGGTCTTTAAAACCATGTATTGACCGCAGCAAAATTTTATAATTGTAAAGAAAACACGATATTTTAGAAACGCGATTGCCTTTAAATGTGTATATTTTACAGGATAGTCATGTACCCTTTATGTTGTACAAATTAATTAAGGACATTGCCCGGTTTAATGCATTGTTCCAAACCACGGTCAATACGTGCAATCCTCTCCACTCTTACAGTGGTTGCATGATATCTTGTTTTTCTTTAAAGAATTGACAAATGCGAGTATAAAATTATATATAGTTGGAAGTTAACCTTTGATGTGTACTTTTGAATATTTAGTTACTATTTACAAAAACATAAAACATAGTGGTGTCTGCCTGAAAAGGCCACAGCGCGATGACTTGCAGAACAGACGTAACATATGTCGCGTACATATCGATAGCTACCGGTATATTGTTTAAATTGGTACCCCTTTTTTCTTTAAAGGGCAAATATTCACAAAGTAAAAAGATTACACAATTGGATGCCGCGTACATATCGATAGCTACCGGTATATTGTTTTCCATTAAATTGGTAACCCCCCCCCCCTTTTTTTTTCTTTAAAGGGCAAATATTCACAAAGTAAGAAGATTACACAATTGGAAGAAAGGCTTGTGGCTAATTGATGCAATTCATGTGATCTTTTGATAAACAAATCTCAATCACAATATTAAACTAAATGATCTTTGACAAGCCATTTTACTGCGAAAGTGCTACTCAGGATATAGCTAAAAATCTCAGTTCTCTTTTCAATGTCCAATTGAGCGAAACTAGATTAAACATTCTAATAAATGTTGTAAAAAATCAAAAGTTCAAAGGAAAGATACAAAACAGGAGCAGAGCAAACGAAGACCTCTAAAAACAACTAAAAAATAGAGGTAGGATCAGGTGCCATGGAGGAGTGAGCATCCTCTGCTGACCGGTCACACCCGCCGTGTACATGTGATCTTTGTCGTAATCGAGAAAACGGAAATATCCGTACAAATTCGGTTTTTAATTTTTTTCAAAGTGCGTTGTAACATAGCTACATGTACAGAATATGATACTTAAAACTGAGTTCAGGCAGCCACGGGTAGGAGCTATGCAGATTCCAAACCGTGGCTAAGGATGCTGCCGCTCATGCTATTGAAGTGAAATAAGATGTTTGACTGTCGGGTACATGTTGTTTCTCTTACCATTTGGTATGTTGGAACAACCCACGCATGCAATTTTGTTTCCATATGTACTAAGAATGGTCAGCCGGGTTAAATAATTGTGTGCTGCAATTATTCCTAATTATACCAGCGTTTCATTTTTCTCTTCAATAATTTCTTTAACTGTTCTTTCGTAAACAAGGTATTGTATAAGACATAAAGCAATAGGAATGATGATTTATAGATCTCATTCAATATTAAAAGTTATAGAGTTACAATGTAATGTAACAAGTTTAGCGGTCCTTGCCACAAAAGAAAAACACCGTTTTTCTTACACACAACAATTTATTCAGGATGGCAAAATATACACATCACAACACAGACTAAGATGCTGACCATTTCAAACAATACAGCCTGAAACCCGGGGCTATCATCGTTTTAAAAACTCATCATTAAAAATGAAATACTACTAGTTCTCCTATCTGCAGGATTTGTCGCTTTCAAGCTCAATATCAACAATAAACAGCGTATTCGAATTGTACTAAATTAATAAATATTAAATGCATAAACTTGCGCCGATCCGGACAGCTAAACTCGACACACGCAGTCTAATTATATCTGGTAAAATCACCCCACCCCCCATTTGTACTAAGTGTACTAATTAAGTCCCCATAATTTCCAGTAAACTGTAAATAATCTAGTCAGTATCATCCGGACATCCAGACAACTCTTTATAAAAATGAATTACCTATTTGAACTTATAAATTAAAGAAAATCCGAACAGCAATAATACGGATTCCGAACAATCCGGACAACTCGTAATTCAAAACTTGAAACAGTTCAAATAAATATAACAGTTCCTTTTATAGACCATAACTAATAACTAGAACTATAAACACTGGAAAGACTGGTCTACATGGTTGCTACACTATACAGATTCTGTCCGGACGACGAAGTCCTTATAAAAACTAGCATCGTCTACGACCAGGTTCATCTTGCTTATCTACATTATCTGGGGTTCTCTGAGGAGTGTTCAACCGAACGGGATGTGATCGAGTGATTAAGTGATGCTGCTGAAACTGACTTATATTTATAAACTTCTCCAACCAATGAGTACTTGTCCTTTTCTGTCCGGACACAAACCACCAATCAAAAATTAATATGTACGGATTTTGGAAATTACGGACAAGTATCCTAATTTCCGAACAGGCATATTTAAATAATAAATAAACATTCTATTCCTATAAAAAGCCTTGTCCGGATTTTTTTAATATCACGGACACATATTCATAAATCAAAATACGCAAATAGCGTCAATACACATCCTTGCGATATTTCATTCTCTCACCAGAGGTCGTGCTACACTTCGCTTACACCTCTGTCAACCCCCGATGTACAAGATTCTTGTACAAACTTAAACGATTGGCAAAATGTAATTAAAATCTATGTAGTTATTAATTTTATCTATGAATATGATTATAAATAACTAAATTTTAATCTTTAACGCCTTCATTTATTTTTATTTCAACGTTACTGGGAGAACTATTTTGCGGAGGTAAAAATTAAAATATGATCACATGATCTAGTTTGACAGATGTTTGAAAAATCAGTTTCTGTACGCTACCGATTCATCGATGATTTTACATAAATCAGCAGCAATGTCATCTCCTGTGATGTTTTTAAACCTGTCCTCAAAGTCTTCGCCCGTCGATGACTTCCCTTCAAGCTGATTGCACAGAAGAAACGAATCAACAATGCCATGTGCTTGCCATGCTTGTTTTGATCATGTGACAAACTATTTTTCGGCGTTGACAGAGGTGTAAGCGAAGCTTGAGTAGCACGACCTCTGGTGAGAGAATGGCGATATTTTACACTAAAGGGATTTTGAAATTAAGTGCCTTCTGAAGTAGTACGCGTAGCGATATTGTACAGTTAAACACGGAAGTTCGCTACGAAGACATAGTTCATCAACCGAGGCGACAAATAAAAGCAACCACCAATCATACTTAGGTAAAAATACGAAAAAATAGTGGTCAGCATCTAAATACAATAATACATGATATAATAAAGCATACAGAAATATTGATAACACAAAAATAAGTGTCAGAATACGTTTGGATGTCGATAAGTGAAGCGGTCCGTCAAACAGCATGTTCCGTACAGAGAGGTTTGTTAGCGGTAAAATGACGATTGTCTCGCGAAAAGAGCATTAAACTGGCATGTTACTGAACGGGGTGATTAATCTGGTAAATAATACGTTTTAAGGTGCTACCGTTGTGGCGAGCGCAGTAAAAATTACACGTACCTTGCATCATTGTCAACTTAGTGATATTTTGACAGTTATATCATTTAACATCAAAGATTTTTTTTTTGAGAGAGAGAGAGAGATAGAGAGAGGGAGGGAATTATATAGTATTTTTAAGTTTTAAAAAATTCCTACAAAAACATAGACTTGCTTCCACTAAAACTGTTCTTTACTTTTGGAGAAAATTGATCAGTCTGTAAAATGTAGTTTGTGTTTAATTTAGTCAAAAGTGTAAATACAGTACATATGTATTATTTTTAATTTGTACCTTGTTGTTATCCGACTTTTATTCTTTTTCATTCCTGATTCATAATTTTTTTTACTGAAAGTTTATTTTGGCATACGTTGTTATCCATGCCCCGGTCCCTGTCTGTAGGTGTGTAATTTCCCATTTTCAAATTTAATGGTTAGAAATTATGCATTATCTGCATAGATTTTTTTAACTGTTTGTTTTTTCTCTGCATTCTTTATTATTTAGTTAAAAATGACTTTTTAAATTTTTTTTAATTTCCTCCCTACTTATATTTATTGTTCATGCACGAAAAAATTAGCTTAACTCTTTCTTGTATATATAATTATATAATCTCTCTATCAAAATTTAAAAAAAAACACTAAAAAAAAACCCACAAATCATCTAAGGCAGGTATCGAAGTTTATACTGATACATGTATAGTATATAGAACACGCAATATAGATGTTTGATCTACCTTCTAAATTTATCGCGGGAAAACTAGCGCGAGATCACTGTGACGTCACACGTTCAAAAGTATATTCATTTGTTTACGTATCTCGACTCAATACGAAGGAATAGAAGCATGTAAAAAATCTCTGATACGAGGCATTTTAACTAGAATTCCATAACTGATGTAATACACAATGAAATATTAATAGAATTAATTGATCATACATGATCATATTACAGTAATATCCTCGTGTGCCCAGTAGTCGTGCGCTTAAGAAATAATCCGATTTATTGAGCGGTTAAATTAAATTAAAAATTATTTGTCACGATAATTAAACTTACTGATCTGTATTCTGATTTTCTGTGTATCTAAAATGCATTAAAGTGCTTTAAACAGCTTATTATTGAGGCCCAAACGAAGCGAGGTTTCAATGTTGGCCATCTTTGTTTGGAACCAGTAGTCGTGCACCCGGATATGTAAGCAAGAATGAGGCCAAGAAAAGTAAATTTTGTGTGGTTTGTAACTTTTTAATTTTGATAACACAAATAACATATCAAATATATTCATAAACATCAACATATATTCCAACAAGAGCAATAAGTACTTAACAATAATTTAAGTAAAATATATCTCATAATCTTGATGAATTTCATCATTTTACAACTTATGGCACAGTTATATACAGGGTAATTTGTATTTTAAGATAACAAAATTTGATACAATCTTAAGAATCACATTAATTTATCAAGATCAAGGTATAAACAAATTTGAAACTCAAATCCTACTCTATTTACAGTGAGGACATAGATAGTGATCCCCTATCCGGACTACTCTGATGTCAGTGCAGTAATTTAAATGCACCCAATGTCTACATTTGTCACACTGTACCTACTTAATTAAAATAAGAGATGTGCTATTTCGAACAGCATGTGGGGTGAACATTTTACAGATACAACACAGTTCTTCCTCAGAAATAGAGACGTCCTCAGAGTCTTCAGATAAGATGTATTGCCCATTCAACAGCCTCAACTGAAACGTGAGACCTATGCCCATCTAACAGCAGCAGAACTGGTTCATCGAGTCCACCAAGAACATAATGAACAAAGTGGCTCTGTAAATACTGAAGAAATATAATGGAGTTTGACCATCCACTCTCTGTGACATCACCAGCTGCTCCAGGTGTTGAACCTTCCATCAACTCGGTCCTCATCCGCATGCCAGGAAAGACAAAATATGGTGGAATGGCAACCCCAGAGGCACTACCACATCCCAGTATGGTAATCGTAGAGGACTTTCCTGTTGTTACGGCTTGTGGTGTGTCTCCAGCACCAGATACCACATGAGGAGGAGCATGGTTGAGTGTGATCCCCTTCTCGTCCACATTGAAAATTCTATGGGGCTTATCAAATAAGTTGTACTTTGTGAGGATCGACGACAGTTCAACAAAGTATCGTTTTACATTTCCTGGATTTGATGACTTTGCGCGTTGATACTCCAATGCCCGTGGCTTAACAACCTTCAGATCTGGCCACCGCTTCATGAATCCTCTAAACCATTTTAATGTGAGAGTTTTCTGCTGCTTGATTTTCTTACGTAGCTGAATGGCATAGTCAGATGCCATATTGGTCACCTCTTTTCGGGTATACCCATAACCAAATGATGCCATTGCTTTCAAATGTGAAACGAGCATAGCCTCCTCTTCTTGTCCAAGCAATGGTGCTGGTCCCATAGTTACCTTCTCCAGATCTACTTTCCCTTTGATTCGGTCACGAAGAGTTTGAGTTGGAACATTATACTGCATTGCAGCCTTGCGAACACTTTGCCCCCTTTCCTTGACAGCTTGATATGCATTTATTAGTCGAGTTGGACTGTACTGTCTAAATTTACTTTTGGGTTTTTTCTTTGGGGTTTAAAAATATGAAAAGGGATTTTTAATTTGATTTTATAATATTTCTTCTTAATACATGTACAAGGGAATAATTTTATTTAATGAATAGAATAAACATCATTTTTAGATATAAACTGGACAAATATTTCCTTATTAAAATGTAAATTCATTCAAATAAATTCTTTTTTGTATAGTAAACATAAATTCAAATATTTTTTAATTCAAACTAAAGGTATAAAAGTGTTTTCCTCTCAATTTAGATTATTGTTTTGTGTCCCTCTCTCTATTGAGTTTAGTCCTGCGTTATAATTACGTCTACATAAAATGTAAGGAATATCAACATTTTCATAACCAAACAATTAAAATGTTTGGCCTGTAGAAACAATCGATAAACATTGTGACCTCTAAAATTAGATATGCTATTTAGCCATGTGCCTTCCATGTCTGGAATGTACGCTTCAACCCGGTAAACATACATTTTTATAAGTTGTAAATTGAGTATTAACAAAATGGCGGATTTTATATGTAAAGTATGTGTTTGTATAATTTCCTACCTGTTTATTCCACATATTAAACTCTTCGTTTCTGTATATACGCACTTGATATCAACCTTCCAAAATCATCCGTTTATGACGTAATATTTTGGCACGTGACCAAATACGACAACAAACAAGATGGCGCACGACTACAGGGCACGCACGACTATAGGACCTTCAACCATATATTATGCATCATGCCTGCAGTTATTTTCACAGTTATCTTATTAAATAGCAACCTTTTTTTGTGCTTGTAATGTTTACACTCTTACTTTGAGAAAACTATTGAAAGCAAATAATTCATTCATTATTCGAATGCATTCTAAAATCAAAGTACTGAAATGCACGAAAAAAGCAATGTTCGTTGGTTAAAAGGGCATGGTCACGATTTGGCCAAAAATTATTTTTCCGATTTTAATGTTTACAATGCTTCAGTAAGGCAATTTTAATATGCAACCAAAATTTGAGTGTCATTAACGAGTTACACAGAGCTATGTAAACAAAGGTTTTGTTTACATTTTGAATGTTGAAGTAAAAATTCTAGTATTAGACCTAAAATGAATGTGTTAAACGTTAAGAACTGGTTCTTTATGATTAAAATAAATAAGCTGATATACACATCAGCTTGAAAAAGATTTGTTACTTGTATATTGAGCCTATGTAAACAAATACAGAACACGAGCCTTGTTTACATGACAGAGAATTGTGAGCCCTGTGTCTTGCTTATAACTCTACGATTGACTCTCAAATTTCATTTGATCATTTGAAATGCATTTCTAAGGCATTGTAAATAATAAAAACAGAAAAATAGAATTTGACCAAAATCGTGACCATGCCCTTTAAGGAAACATGTGCAATGCTATAAACATTGTCTTTAAGCATACCTTGCTGAGGTATCCGATCCATATTAGGAACTAATTTTCTAACCTTGAATATTCATTATGTATTAAATACTCTGATATTAGTTCGAAGCATTTTAGAGTAGAAAAGAATTCACCAAGACAAATTTTCAGAAATGTTATTAATAAGCAGTAATTAGTGAATTAATGAGAATGCATTAAGGTCTATGGGGACAAGCAATTTTTGAAAAATGAAAAAGTAAATTCTAAAAATATCAATAAATGCTTTGGTGAAAAAATGTATTTATTCACCAGATAATAGTTGTATATTTATTAAATTTATTATTATAGATTAAAAGCAAAGGAGGGCAACTCTTCAAGAACAGGAAAGGGTCATTTATTAGGAAACATTCCGCTCTTACATACTGATACTTAAACATGACAATCACGACTTTGTATACTGAGTGTTAAGTCCATACATCTCTGTTATGCATTAAAGCTGAGCACTTAAAAGGTAAACAGGCACTGTCCGCCATATTTCTCTCTCACCACCGTTATCCCTACAACCCCTATATAAGCAGCAGACCTCTTAGCAGTTTAAAGTATTTCGCTGTAGAGGTCTCACCTGTGTGGACGTACATGTTGCCTCGCCGTGTTACTCGGTCGCGATGGAATTATCAAGTTTTACGCACTTTTTTTCAAGCTAGGAGAATGCTAAAATCAAATAAACTGGTCAAAATATAATTTACAAACAGAATAAACACATAAAATAGGAATTGAAATGCATAAAACCAAAGACCACGATAGGAATACTACACGTCGACCACGAGTTTCAGGTGTTCCATCGGGTGAGGGGCTATTACATGTATGGATCAAATACCTTAAGCGCATATGTACAAATTTAACAAATACATTGACGCTTTGCCAGAAGCCGGGATACTTTCCGTAGTTGTGTAAACTAGTGTCTATCATTAACAGTTGCATACGGATTTTTAATTAATACGACTTTGTATTGTATGCGTTTAAAGGAAATAAACTATTAATACATACACTTTTGATACTGTGGTTTTAACGCAGATACCAATCTATCCCAGAACATCTCTTTCGCTGTTTTTTCGTTTGTCCATTCTATATAATATGTAGTAGATTTCAAAAGCAAGTGTAGAGAGTTGTTCATGTTTTTGGTCGAAATGTTTTCCAATTGAACAACAACCAAAATAGTTTCCCCATGATTCATCGAACGTAACTGTGCCGTCATGGTTTCAAACCGACACCAATGGCTTTGGGCGAAACTGTTAGAGAGGAGGATTAGAATCTTTCTACTTTTGTGCATAGCGTCAGTTATGTTGTCTACAATCAATTTTCCAGCCTGAAAATCCATGTCATGTAAGTAAAGTTTCAGATATTGTCGTTCTCCAATCTGGGTATCATTTTAGAAATGACCCAGATTTTGTCGTCCGAGTTATAAGCTACGAATACATCAAAGGCAAAATCATCATCTCCAAGAACTTCATAGCCACGGTTCTTAGCGCGCAAGAAGTACAAGTAATACTTGATGTTCCAGCGTTTCTTGTATATAACACAAGATACTGTGGCAATGACAAGGACTGCAAAGAAAATGGAAATAGCCATGATGATGTAGGGATTAATGGGGTGGCAAAAAAGGTACGTCAGGTGAAAATCAGCAAGGCTTTTTCCTTTCCATTCTTGTGGTAGGTTACATGTATAATCATTTGGCCATTCTAAAAGACGTTCAGAATCGGTTTCGATCCATTTCCTGAAGAAAACAAGATCACAGTTACAAAGGAAGTGATTGCCTTTCAAACTCATTCGTTCGATGTTGTTTGGGATGTTTGTCTCGTTGATACTGGTTATCAAATTGTTGTCCAGCAGTAGAACCTTTAGAGAGTCTGACCCAGATAGTGCATTAAGTGAGTTTGGTTAAAATAACAATCTTGTAAGGACAGTTTTGTCAAATTAGGTATATGACGAAAGACGGATGGTGGAAACGTTGATAAAGACGTTCTCTTTAATGTCAATTCTTCTAGATTCTTCAAAGGCTTAAATAGTCGATGCATCATTTTTTTCAAATTATGAGATAGAACAAATTGTATTCCAGTCATATCTAGAACTCTCAGATTTCTAGTATATTTGCATAAGAATATGTATTGGTTATTTTTCAAAATGTTGAATTTATTTCTCATGTACAAGTACTGCAACGATGAACTGTTCAAGGAAAATTCATGAAGAGTGACACCAGGATCTAGATTTTCTATGGACAAGTACATGATTGATGGCATGTGATTGATGAAGTTTTTGCCTAAAGTTTTGATCTTATTAAATCCAAGGGACAGGTTTGGAAGTTTTGGAAAGCAGTTTCTGTGAAATGGGATTTCTTTTACAAATGCTATGAGGTTGTCGCTCAGATCAAGTAGCTTAAGATTAGGAAAACGTGGTTGGTGACCGGGCTCATAACAAAAGTTTGGAACCGACACTTGGTTATTTTTGCCTTAAATAAAAATCTCCATTTTTGGCATATTCATGTTAAATGACACATTTTAAATTCGATTGCTCTTGAAAGAAATTTCTTTTAGTTGAATGGACAATGGAGACATTAAATCCCCGACGTTACTTGAAATTACATTACCATCAAGATGGATTCTTTCTAGAGACGTGTTACTCAGGTCGGAAAAAAGTCTTTATACAAGGAATGAAAGCGCATATTTCTCAAACTGATTTCTCTTAATGCACTATTTCGCAATCCGTGAAAAGCTTTCCGTAAATTTCCGAAATGAAGTCCTACATTGCCACTGAGGTCTAGATACTGTAGGTGGGGAAGCATTAGGAAAGCCGGCTTATCGATATGATTTATGCGACGGTTTATAGAAAATCTGGTCAAATTCAGGCCGGATATATTCTTGAATGAATTCTCATCTAAGTATCCCAACTTATTCGAAATGAATTCAAGATCTGTTGTTTTTTCAGGCAATGGTGGGATATATCGTAGATGACCCTCGCAGGTTGCTTTATTTCCATTACACACGCACACACTAGGACATGGAGTAGTTCCAAGCGATAACTCACCATGTCCTCTGTCTGTCAAGACAATTAGCATTAATACTGATCTTATATGGTACATGATACTATACAAAGAAGAATTTGAAAAATAATAATTTGATAAAATGCTTGATTTATATGTATACCCCTTTTAAACAGGAAATATGAAAATAACAGGTGCATTCTTAAGTCCTGTATTTGACAACTACGTACAGTTACATTCTCATGGCATGAATATATCCTTTTCCTCCTGTCATGCAACAATGGAAGCCATTTCATAGACCTTCACGGAAACAGATATGTTTGCTATTCCTTTTCAGAGTTGGGTGTTACAAATGTCAGTCGGGTTGGTACAGTAATATTAACTGGGTTGTTAAAAGGTTTGGATATATGTTTAAAGTTTTGGAGAAGAATTAATATTTCTAAGCAAAAAAGTTTAACTGTGGTTTCATCCTTATTCAAAAGTATCAATTTTCGTAAATTACTAGTGATCATCGCAGTTTTAATACCAATGATACATAACTTTGAGGCCAGTGATCCTGTAAATACAATAAAAGTTACATTTTGTCATAAAAAAATTGCATTTCAACTCGAATGGATCATCACTACAACAAAATTTACGAAAATCGACATAAAACGAATATTGATCAAACCATAGTATTATATTTATACTAAATTAATTTAAGGTAGCTCACTACACCAAGACATACTTTATATGTCACAAGATGGCGAGATTTAAATGCTTTGTTAAATTGTTTGGTTCACTATCATCCTAGCTCAGTATCGGGCTTGTGAACTGCTGGGCACGAGTTTGAACTTTTTTTCCGGAGATTCTAAAACAATTTGAAACTCTGGTGTATATAAAGACAACAAAGAGGGAAATGAATTATTATATAATTATCTTAAAATGTATGATTTTTTAAACATTAAATTATATTTATTTATTTAATTATTTATATAGTTAATATACTTATTAATATTTAGATATATATTTTGAGAGAACAAATTGGTAAAATTGGTTAAATATTTCCGGATATATGATAGTTATATTGTTTATGTACAGGTATGTTTGATTTTGTAAAGATAAATATATACGATCGTTCATAATGTATAATGTTATGTGATATGATAGGAAACACTTTAGAAAAAAAAAAGATCAAAATGTAATTTCAACAGTAATGCTTCAAAATATTTTCAAAACAGCATCACAGTGTAATATCAAATAATTCTTACATGATTTATAACCATTACATATCTATGCAAACATAAACACTCTTTCAGGCAATCAGAGACACTTCTATGCTATTCGCTATTAGCCAATAATATTTAGAGTTTGTTCTTTTATCAAATTAGTTCTTTTATTTCAATAAACATAATTGGCTGAAAAATAACCGGTTTGCTTTATTAAATGCAATAGCGAAGAAGTAAAAAAAATATGTCCATTTTGATATACTAGTAATTTGTTGTTTCTCACAGAAGATAATGGAATTGCATATCTTTGCAGTGATTTACACTCATAAGGTGGCTCTATACACCCATAGTTTATTCCAATTTCCAATAGAAGATCACAAAACATATCTATCGAACATTAAAATGACGATAATGATACTAAAGATATTTTAAAAGAATTTTTAAATGTTATTGTAAAATAATTTTTAAAAAGTTATCTATTAACAAATTGAAAGAAAATTGTTTGTCAAATGGTGGATATTTCTTTCAGACCTATATTTAAAAACTTACACTTCATAACTAACGCGGGTTGTGTATTTTTTCTGCAATGTCGCCACCTTCATATCCCGCATGAATCACCAAAGAAAGCAAATATTGTTAAATATTTAAGCATTGAGTCATTATTATTTTCAAAAAAAGATGTAGTCTCAGAAACTAAGATGCAGATTATAGCAATTCAGCAATTATCTCGGTCAAATTCCCGTTTTGCACACATTTTTCGATACCTCAGTTTCAAACGTGTGCAAAACGGAAACAAACCTATTTTTCGAATACTGTGGAATCATTAGAATTCGTGGTGGCTCAATTTTCCTGGTATTCGTGGGTAGCCCTCGCCCACGAATTTACATCCTAAACGAAAACTAATTATAAAAGGTTTGGTTTACTACTGAAACTGAAAACTGACTCATCAACGAAATTACATCCCCACGAACAAGCAAAAACCCATAATCCACGAAAATTGGCCTCCACGAAATTGAATGATTCCACAGTAGGTCAGTAAACAGGGTATACCCCTGAACCCAAATTAAGTGAAATCGCGAACTACAGACATGTTTAATTAAATCATTATTAATTACATATGATAAAGACGGAGTAATATACAGTGGTGATTTTTGACCATGCGTGTTCACACTTCTGCTAGCCTAGGCGTAGTTAAACATTATAAGAGACAAACGTAACAATTTTGCGACCCTGATAATCGAGAAATTTAATTACCAATTAAAATTGATTTTAAAAAGGTGACCATTCTGTATAATTACATAACTAATAAATAAATACGATTTGCTACTGGGCTGTATGAAATACCGGTACTGCTATGCCATTCAAACGGAAACGTATAAAAGTAATCGTTTTTCCTTATACGAAGCTACATTTTTTCACTACATGTTAAATTCGCGGAATTTTCATTCCAGCGAATATAGCGAAAATTAATTTCTTGCCATATAGTATTGATACACATATTTGGCTAAAGAAATAAGACAATATCAGTCCAACATATGACAAAGTACTGGTTTTGTGTCATCACATTTAATAAACATATATTTACATTTTCAAGTTATTTAGCCTGTCGAGGAGTTAAAACTAAAAATCAAAATTCGTTTTTAAAGTCCAATAATTCTATCAAACTTGCTAATTTTATCAAGTGTAATAAAATACACCGATAATGCTATAACACTATCATATATTGTTAATTGCATCCACTTTCAAAACAACTACTTGCCTGTCATTTACCAAGCTTATTCATTGAGTCACCTTATAAAACAACAATAATAAAATTAACATTTCAGGGCAGATGTCAATCTTTCCCAGAACATCTCCTTTGCTGTTTTTTCGTTTGTCCATTCTATAAATGTGGTAGATTTCAAAAGCAAGTGTAGAGAGTTGTTCATGTTTTTGGTCGAAATGTTTTCCAAAACGACAACAACCACTGTGTTCTCCCCGTGATTTATGGAACGTAGCTGCGCCATCATGGTTTCAAACCGACACCAATGGCTTTGGGCGAAACTGTTAGAGAGGATGATTAGAATCTTTCTACTTCGGTGCATAGCGTCAGTTATGTTATCTACAATTAGTTTTCCCACCTGAAAATCCCTGTCATGTAAGCAAAGTTTAAGATTTTCTCCGTTCTCCAATCTAGGTATCATTTCAGAAATGACCCAAACTCTATCAAGCGAGTTATAAGCTACGAATACATCATAGGCAAAATCATCACCTCCAAGAACTTCATAGCCACGCTTTTTAGCGCGCAAAAGATAAAAGTAATACTTGATGTGCCAGCGTTTCTTGTATATTATACAGGAGACTGTGGCAATGACAAGGACTGCAAAGGAAATGAAAATACCCATGATTATGTATGGATTAATGGGATGGCAGGAAAGATAACTCAGGTGAAAATCAGCAAGACTTTTTCCTTTCCATTCTTGTGGCAAATTACACGTATAATCATTTGGCCATCCCAAAAGGCGGTTAGAGTTGGTTTCGATCCATTTCCTGAAGAAAACAAGGTCACAAGTACAAAGGAAAGGATTGCCTTTCAAACTTATCTGCTCAATATTGATAGGAATATTCGTCTCATTTACACTTGTTATCAAGTTATTGTCCATTAGTAGAACCTTTAAAGATGCTAGAGCGAATAACTTGTTTAGGTTTGTTTGGTTGAAAAAACAATCTTGTAAGGAAAGTTTTGTTAAATTTGGCATTGAGTAGAAAAGAGTTGCTGGAAACGTTGATAAATATGTTCTTTTCAGTACTAATTCTTCCAGTCGTGTAAGAGGCTTAAATAATTCAAATAATTGCTTTCCCATTTTCTTGTGAGATAAAACAAAACGTAATCCAGACATGTCTAAAATCTTTAGGTTTCTTGTGTAATTAAATAAGTATCGGTTATATTTCAGATTTTTTAATTTATCTCCCATGTATAAATACTGCAACGAAGAACTGTTCAAGGAAAATTCGCGAGGAGTAAATTGAGGATCTAGGTTTTCTATGGACAAATAAATGAGGTAGGGTAGTTGGCTTATAAAGTTTCTGCCCAATGTCTTAATCTTGTTATATCCTAAAGATAGTTTTTGAATCCTTGGTAAGCATCGTCTGAAAAGTTTTCCTCCGGTGACAACTGATATGAGATTGTCACTCAGATCCAGTTCCGTGAGATTAGGACAACTTGGTAGGTTAGTGCCAATGTTGCAAAAGTTTGGAACGGACAACAGTTTGTTATTGCTTAGAGCAACAACCTCAATGTATGGCATTGTTTTGTTGAATGACACTTTTGAAATTTGGTTGCCCTTGAATGAAATTTCTCTCAAATGAGAAAACAATGGAGACATAACATCACCAATGTTGCTAGTTATTATATTATCATCGAAGAAAACTCGTTGGATGGATGTGTTGCTTAGGTACAGGAAAAAGTCTTCTAACAAAGTATTCAAGCGCAATTTTGTCAAGCGGATTTCTGTTAAAGCACTATTTTGCAGTCCAAGAAAAGCAGAATGAAGTTTCTTCGAATGAAGTCCTTTGTTCTCACTCAGGTCTAAGTACTGTAAATGGGGAAGCATTTGAAAAGCCATTTTATCGATGTTATTAATTCGGTTGCTTCTCAGGTCAAGGTTGATCAAATATAGGTCAGATACATTCTTGAATACACCCTTTCGTAATTGTCCTAAATGATTATGCCTGAATACAAGATGTGTTGTATTTTCAGGTAACTGTGGAATATATTGTAGATGAGAGCCATCGTGGCCTTCACATGTCGCTGTTTCCCCGTCACATATGCATACACTAGGACATGGGATATTTTTCTGCGATTTCTCACTATTCACGTTAACTATTAGGACTATAATTATCAATGCTAACGTTAATATCTCATCCATTCTGAACCATATATCATATCTAAACGATATACATCACAAATATATACGATTTTCTTCAAAAGGAAATAAGTGAATGAAAACCACATGAACACTTGTTCCTGCAGTTGAGGACACATGTTATGCTTCCGTCATTACAAGTAGGAAATTTATGGAAAATGATTCAAATATACCGACAATTATATCCATCAGGCATCAATTGAATTGGAATTTTTATCAAATTAGTTTAAAATAGTTCTCATTCTGCAAAGAATTTTCGTTTTTTAAAATTGAATTAAACGCATGTATTGATTTTTTCTTTAAAATATCGAATGCAAACAATGAATACAATGAGAGGGTGAAAAATTACGGCATCGTCTCTCTTTTCTCGATTAATCCGGAAAAAAGTGTCTTTGGTTTAAGAAAACATTTGATGTAGTATGTTAATATTTCATTACTCAAACATTTTAAATGCACTCAAGTAATAGATTAATAAATAAAACTGCAAAATACGGGTTTAAATTTGAATTAAACTAATTTTTGGAACAAAATATTTTGATATAGTCATGATGGTAAATTCTAAGTATTATTACATTTGGTCGGTTGATCGATAATGACGTGATGCCTAAATAATAATAATAAATTTCAATTTTGAAACATTATTGTATGCATACACACTGAGGACAGGAAAACCAAATTCGCACGAGTAATAAATCTGAATATGCAGAGCATTGCAAATTTAAATTAATTTGGAAAAAATGTTGCTTGAAACCAATAGTAACATGAGGTATATAGGTCACGTCGCTCATCTGAACAACAGTTCTTGCACCTCTTTCTAGATTATTTTTTAAGCATTTAACTCTTCTAAGATATTGTAAAACTCGCAAAATGATCATATATTCCATAATTAAATAAAACAGTAAACTATGTAAATCACCCAAAGTCTCAACATATCAAATATAACAAAAGTGGAAAATAAGCAATTCTAATAAGCAAAAGGTAGGTTGCTGTAACCTTTTTAACCCTATAAAGATATGATGAAATTGTAAGATACAATAATATTAAAGATTTAAAAATAAACAATTGTTAAATTTTATGTCACCAAGAAATTATAAATGATTATATAGATATGACAATGCTTGCATAATAATTGTAGTTCTTAAAAATAATTAACACTTAAACAATAATCCTTATAATAAGGATGTTTAGTACAGTTTAATTACATTTTGTCCTGAGGTTCTGGTGAAGAAATTTTAACTGTAAAAAGTTTACATTGTCAGACAAACTTTCCATCATAAAATAAAGATGTAAAATGAGTTCTTACTAATGCTCATATATTGGATATACCTCATCGATATATCACAACTGATCAACTCATCAAATATACGTATCAACTGATCTGAGAATTCAGAACTGTCTCATTATGAATTTGCTGGAGGATTTGTTTTGTGAAAATGATAAGCTGGAGTCCAGCAAATTGATAAAAAATAGTTGATAAGTTACATCAAAATATAAACCACACTAAAAGCCTAAATCTTTTTGATGTTAACAAGATGTGAAAAGATACAAGTTTGGTGTAATTTCGAACATTAGAAGAGTCACAATGATAGAGAAGGTGTGACATGATTATTTAGTTAATTATTATTTTAACTACTTGAAGCAAGGCTTAAATATGACTTTTCTTATACCAAGATAGTGCCTATTATATTATTGTTGTTGAGTCTAATTAATTCGAATCACTCCCCTTCAATGCAAATAAAAAACATAGAGTCACACTCAAAATCTCGTTGAATAGATATGATAGAAATCACATTAAATTAAAAACACTAAAGATACAAGTAGGTTCCAAAACACCTCATTTATCAACACGGACATGCGTATTCGTTTCCTTAATTTTGATCATTGCTAACTAGGATAGGTTCTTCCTGGGTTTTTTTTTAAATTTATTCAATATATGAGGAATTTACTTTCACAAAATACTTAGTCTCAAAAACATTACTTACCGGATAAAGGAATACATAACAAAACTTTCCATATCAACCAAATCAAAATAAAGTATGGTTGTCAAATATACTAGTCAAAATTTCTAACGCCCCCGGCAAGTGGTTGTATTATATACTGTTCGTAATTTTGATTATTTTGACCATGACAATGATCGAATGTGAAAAATGAGGAATAACAAAGCATTTTATTAAAAACTAAATCAAAATTTATTTAAGGGCTTTATGAAAAAATCAAGAAGGTACAGGTACCCTAAGATTAAAAAAAATCACAACATTAATACCTCAAATGTTCCCCATTTGCACTAAAAACAGCATCTCATAGAAATCCCATAATTGAAAAAAAACCTTGGTAGAATGTTATTTTATTTGTTTATGTGGTCTAGTTCAGCGAAATTTGGATGCTGAGGAACTTTCTCACTCTTTGGCCCATTAAGGACAATGATGTGGTCTGAAATGTGCGGTGCAGTTGCGCGTGCTGTACGGTGTCTATCAGAATGGTGAGTTACCCTAATGTAGCGGTCATGTTGACGTGTCGTTACAGAATGTTTTTGCCTTCATGGTGATTCTTTAATACTTTCGGTTGCATTGAACTTCCAATCAAGCCTTAGAATGATTTAGTGGTGACTGTAAAAAATGTAGCGATCTGTGATGAAAATTATGAATTAGGAAAAGCTGATTTATATCTTAGGACTTCATTTTTAAAGGTTAAAAGTAAATACAGCAAATACAAATCAATTGTGAACCGAGCTCTGCTTGGACCACGCCAACTGATCTTGAAGGTTCTTGGGCAGACATGCGCCGCATTTTTCTTAATTGTTTTTATGTTTTTTACAATCAGTTTGATATAGGGAATCGATCGAATCGAGTCCTTTTGAAAAACATATCCGAGAAACATATCGAACACGCGTTCCACGCTTTTCAACAAAAACGGTCGATGTAATTACTAACTCGATTACAATTTTTTTGACATGAACAGTTGAGCATTTTAAACAGCAGTCGATATTGGCAACGACTTGAAAACTGATGTTAAAGTTCTGTAAATAATTAAAAAAAAAAAGTGGGGCGTTAGAAAATTACTTAAGTATTTGTTAAATTTTCCGAGAAATGAAGATAAGTTGAAATACAATACATGAATAACAAAAATAAGATAAAAATAAAAATGACCACTCTTAATTAATTAAAATATTTTTAAGTTCAATAGGAAATGCGATTTTTTTTTCTGGTGGGCTATTTATTTTTCAATCGAGGAATCTGTTGTCTTCAATTGCAATAAAGAGGGCTGGACGGCTGTGACCATTTTCAGACTATATCAATCTTCTTGAAAAAAATGAAAAGCTCTGTATGAAGATATAATCTCAAAGCTAAAATATTTAAACCATGTATTTACTAAATAATCGCTTATATTACAAAATCTTATTCAAAATTATTAGGCAAGATCTGATATGTTTTTTTGACTATCTAGTCTTCTATTAAAATCATTTTTCTAAGCAAGGTCTGTAAAAATCTTGTTATTTAGGCGCAATATATGTCCCATTTGGCTCATTTATTTATTATTTAGGCATCTTATTTGTGTCTCTTTTAAATGTGGTGAATCATTTTTGGGGTTTTGCTTGGGTGGGGATCTTTTTTAATAAATTGTGCTCTACTTATATACGTGTTTTGTTTGTAAGATAATAACAGCACTTCCTTTCGAGTCATATGATTACATCGAATTTAGACATGGAATGATTTTAATTGACACTTAAAACATTCTAAGGACATTGCGGGACAGAATTATAGTTGGACTGAGTGTATTTTAACAACGCTCCAACATTAGGGTGCTTACCACTTGATATTTAACAATAAATTATATATTAAAAGTGATGCATACGTAATTTTTTGTTAAAACTCTATGTTGCTGAGGTTTTTGACTGGCCAGCTAAAGTAGTTTGAAATGCATTTGATTTTTGTTTACAGATAATGTTCCAAAGAGTGAAATATCATTTGAATAACGCAACCAACTATTCGAATAAAAAAAAGAAGAATTTTAACATTCATAAAATCAAGTAGTTTAGTTTTAATTTTTTATTTTTATTAAAAACGCGGCACGTGTACATTTTTTTCAGCTTAAAATACTCCCGGTTGCAGTGCATCTGAAGAGCTCACTCAACATCTATAGTTTGCTAATTACTGTATTTTATATGCACGATGATATCTTTTACACATTTGAAGAATTGGACATACATGTACATTGTGCATGTATTATTCTTACTTAAATCATTTAGCAAATCAGGAACCATATGGGGCAATCAGAAACCAGGTTTATCTTACTGCTTGATTTATCCTACCAATGTAGCAATAACTATAAGATATTTAAGGTAAGAATAGTATATAATGTTAATGATTAATACAATACATGGTGCGTTCGTTTAGAAAACTTTCAATTATATATATATATATATATATATATATATATATATATATATATATATATATATATATATATATATATATATATGTGCAAAAAAACGACGGCATCCTAACATCCAGACATGTCTTAAACTTATTAGAACCCGACACTCTTAATGAAGCATTTGGTCAATTGCTTATATGTCATAGCTAGTTAAGAGTGTTTCGGCGGTATTAATAGCACATGTCATTTCAAAATTGTAATAAGGCCCGCCTCGTCAGGAGTTCACCTTATGCATAAATCAGTTAATCTCTTTGAACTTCATTTGGTTTTAATTTGGATCTAATGATTAGATCACCTATATTTTTGTGTTTACTGTATGCAACCATAGGAGGTGTTGTGAATAATTTTTTGCATACTTCGTCATGTTGTATGTTATCCCAGTATTTCATAAGCCGTTTCCTTAGCCCTTTTATACATGGGTTAAATTTGGTCACCAAAACGTTAGGTACAGCCTTTTTATTGTTTTTCTTCTTTTGTTTATTGAGAAGATCCATTCTATTTGCAGAAAGAGTTTCTTGCATAATAGGTTCAATTTCTGATTGTTTGTAACCTCTTTTTTCGAGATGAGTTTTGAAATCTTTGAAGATATTTAGTAATACAGCTTGATCACTAGTATTTCTCAGATGTCTGGTACATTCTCCTTTAATTAGGCCCTTGAAAACTGATGAGCTATGAGCACTCTGTCTGTGCAGGTATTGGAAGCTGTTAGTTGGTTTGATATATGAGCGAATGTCTAATCGCTGGCTATCTGAGAATCTTGTTCCTTTGTATATGGTCGTGTCTAAGAAATTGACACTGGTGTGAGATAATTCATAAGTAAATCTCAGATATTTATCACAAGAGTTCCCTATGTCAAAAAATTCTTTAATTTCATCCGGGCTTCCATTAAATAGAATAATCTCTATATCTGCCGTGATAGATAAGTTTGTCGGCATGTTGAAATTTAGATATTACATCATCAGTGATGTCTTTCATACGTATATCTGTAATTTCTGGTGACGGGCGTGCCCCCATCGCCGCGCCTATAATTTGTTTGTAATATTTTCCGTTAAACTCGAAAAAATTATTTTCAAGTATGCATCTGAGAAAAAAGATTAGATCAGAACTGTAAGGTCGAGGTAATTCAAGACTAGAATTGTCTGCTAAATATGCTTTCTCGACCGAATGAAGTAATTCATCAAATTCCATGTTGGTGTACATGCTGGTCACGTCATAAGTAACCAAAATGACATTTTCAGGTACAATCAGAGATTCGATTTTTAGTATAAAATCAGACGTGTCTTTGATGTAAGAATTCTGTTTCTGAACAATGGGCACAAGGAAATGATCACAGTAGTGACCTATATTTTCCGTTGGTGTGCCGCATTGAGAGATAATTGGCCGACCAGGTGGAATTTTTCGGAGGCTGCATTGGCCTTTTAAAAGTGCATCAAGCACTTGTTTGTTTATTTTATGTATTTTAGGGAGCAAATACAGATTCCCACATTTCAAATTGACATTTTTATTTGTGCTTAAAAAACGATAGGTTTCCTTGTCTAAAGTTTTGTTTTGATACATCTCAAAAACTTTAGATTGAATGCTCTGATGTAGAGCTTCTAAATCAGGTTTTTCTATCTGGACATAATAGGCAGAGTCGAGTTGTCTCATACCTTCTGAGATATATTGATCTCTGTCCATTACAACAATTGTGTTGCTTTTGTCCGCCTTTTTAATTAAAATCCCAAGATTATTTGTTAATGAGACAAATGCATCCCTCTCACGTTTAGTGAGATTGTCTTCAAAACGTTTAATTGGCATTGATGTTAATTCGAGTTTGGTCTTATCGATATACTTTTCTAATGCATCACATGTGCGCTCTGGTTTGTAACCTGAGCGTTGTCTAAAAGGATGCAATGAATTGTCATCGGAATTGCTGAACATATATTTGCATCTTAATTTTCGTGCAAATTCGTCAAAATCTCTTAGTACAATGTTTTTGGCATTGTACGACTTAGGACTTGGTATAAATTTTAGTCCTTTACTTAAAAGAGATTGTTCAGCACATGTCAGACAATGTTTTGACAGGTTTAAAACTTGCAATTCAGTTTTCTTTAAATTCAATAGCTGCAAGTTACGAGCAGAGATAGATCGTACTCGTAAAAGAGCATTCTTTGGCTGCAAGTTACGAGCAGAGATAGATCGTACTCGTAAAAGAGCCTTTTTAGATTTCTGTTCTCTTTTAAAACGTCTACCCATTTTGATTGTCACATGGATAGAACGTAAATGAATGAAAGAAGTTAACATCAACGCCAACTTGTATGTAGCGCAAGTGCAAGCTTAGACACGCCTGCAGTGGTTTAAAACAAAGATGATTGGTTGAGCAAATACACAGTTTTAATCATGTAAGAAAACAGTGTAGAAAGCCAGTATCATAAAATAATAACGTAAAAATGTGTTCAATCAACAGTCCATCAAAACAAATGTATATTTTGATTTACAGATTCGGAAATCGTAATATTTCTTTGATGAAATAATTAAAAAGACACCGGTCCCTATTTCAATAAGGTTTATAACTTTTCCGCCTCATTCCACGAAATGTTCCTTGTCCCCTTGGGCGCCTATAAGTGGTAGGCTCTAGTCTTGGTGTGTCTCGAGTAGAGGATGACTGTCTATTATGGAGGTTGTCCCGAAAAGCTTCCAAGGCTTTGGTGTGTTCTTCCTGCGCTTTTTTAATTAGTTTATCTAATTCTCTTTTAGTTTCAGCACTGACTTTTGTTTTGGATCCAAGTTTTTGAAATGTTCTGCTCCTAACATTATTTATTTCTTTATTTTTCTTCTCAATACAGCTCTCAAAATAATCCGTCAGGTTTTTCAGTGTTTTCTGTCGTTCAGTTTTTTGAGTATCCTTCCAGAATTTAATAAATTCATCGTTGTCCTCTGGATTAGGTAAGTTAACATGACACTGAAATTTTAGTGAGAGCCAGCTTGGATAGATATTAGTTCTCAAAGCATATTTCAAACTTTCCTTCTTTTTGGCTAGTTCTTGTCGATCGTCCATTAATTTGTGGATAGTTCCAATAGACGGCTCAATTTCATCCTGTAGTTGTAAGTCAGTTTCAGCACCATCTTCATTAAGTTTGATAGTTAAATCCAACTCGTCATTCTCTTGCAGATAGACTGCTTCTTGATTGCAGGGAATGATTTCATCTTCCATTTTCGTAGTCTTGTCTTCAAGTTTCTTTAATGATAGTTTGTTGAATCTTTGTAGCATATTTGCTTATGGTGGACTCTCGTTATTATATTGGCTTTATATCTCTGTCAACACCCACCTCTTTTGGGGAAATTTTTGGTTTTAACGGGAATCACACCTAGTGACTCACAATGGAAAGGTCTTTGATGACAGAGATTTCCTGTGCAATTTTATGGGAAGCACGAAGTAATCATTTGTCTCAGAAGTGGGAAATTGAGAATTAATTTTGACCAAATGAAACTTCGAGAGCAATAGCAAGTCCCAATAAATTCAGAAATGCCGATCGCGTTCAAGGAAGGCGATACACGGGCGGATGCCGGTTGGGACATTGTCCCGAATCACAAGTGCAAAAAAACGACGGCATCCTAACATCCAGACATGTCTTAAACTTATTAGAACCCGACACTCTTAATGAAGCATTTGGTCAATTGCTTATATGTCATAGCTAGTTAAGAGTGTTTCGGCGGTATTAATAGCACATGTCATTTCAAAATTGTAATAAGGCCCGCCTCGTCAGGAGTTCACCTTATGCATAAATCAGTTAATCTCTTTGAACTTCATTTGGTTTTAATTTGGATCTAATGATTAGATCACCTATATTTTTGTGTTTACTGTATGCAACCATAGGAGGTGTTGTGAATAATTTTTTGCATACTTCGTCATGTTGTATGTTATCCCAGTATTTCATAAGCCGTTTCCTTAGCCCTTTTATACATGGGTTAAATTTGGTCACCAAAACGTTAGGTACAGCCTTTTTATTGTTTTTCTTCTTTTGTTTATTGAGAAGATCCATTCTATTTGCAGAAAGAGTTTCTTGCATAATAGGTTCAATTTCTGATTGTTTGTAACCTCTTTTTACGAGATGAGTTTTGAAATCTTTGAAGATATTTAGTAATACAGCTTGATCACTAGTATTTCTCAGATGTCTGGTACATTCTCCTTTAATTAGGCCCTTGAAAACTGATGAGCTATGAGCACTCTGTCTGTGCAGGTATTGGAAGCTGTTAGTTGGTTTGATATATGAGCGAATGTCTAATCGCTGGCTATCTGAGAATCTTGTTCCTTTGTATATGGTCGTGTCTAAGAAATTGACACTGGTGTGAGATAATTCATAAGTAAATCTCAGATATTTATGACAAGAGTTCCCTATGTCAAAAAATTCTTTAATTTCATCCGGGCTTCCATTAAATAGAATAATCTCTATATCTGCCGTGATAGATAAGTTTGTCGGCATGTTGAAATTTAGATATTACATCATCAGTGATGTCTTTCATACGTATATCTGTAATTTCTGGTGACGGGCGTGCCCCCATCGCCGCGCCTATAATTTGTTTGTAATATTTTCCGTTAAACTCGAAAAAATTATTTTCAAGTATGCATCTGAGAAAAAAGATTAGATCAGAACTGTAAGGTCGAGGTAATTCAAGACTAGAATTGTCTGCTAAATATGCTTTCTCGACCGAATGAAGTAATTCATCAAATTCCATGTTGGTGTACATGCTGGTCACGTCATAAGTAACCAAAATGACATTTTCAGGTACAATCAGAGATTCGATTTTTAGTATAAAATCAGACGTGTCTTTGATGTAAGAATTCTGTTTCTGAACAATGGGCACAAGGAAATGATCACAGTAGTGACCTATATTTTCCGTTGGTGTGCCGCATTGAGAGATAATTGGCCGACCAGGTGGAATTTTTCGGAGGCTGCATTGGCCTTTTAAAAGTGCATCAAGCACTTGTTTGTTTATTTTATGTATTTTAGGGAGCAAATACAGATTCCCACATTTCAAATTGACATTTTTATTTGTGCTTAAAAAACGATAGGTTTCCTTGTCTAAAGTTTTGTTTTGATACATCTCAAAAACTTTAGATTGAATGCTCTGATGTAGAGCTTCTAAATCAGGTTTTTCTATCTGGACATAATAGGCAGAGTCGAGTTGTCTCATACCTTCTGAGATATATTGATCTCTGTCCATTACAACAATTGTGTTGCTTTTGTCCGCCTTTTTAATTAAAATCCCAAGATTATTTGTTAATGAGACAAATGCATCCCTCTCACGTTTAGTGAGATTGTCTTCAAAACGTTTAATTGGCATTGATGTTAATTCGAGTTTGGTCTTATCGATATACTTTTCTAATGCATCACATGTGCGCTCTGGTTTGTAACCTGAGCGTTGTCTAAAAGGATGCAATGAATTGTCATCGGAATTGCTGAACATATATTTGCATCTTAATTTTCGTGCAAATTCGTCAAAATCTCTTAGTACAATGTTTTTGGCATTGTACGACTTAGGACTTGGTATAAATTTTAGTCCTTTACTTAAAAGAGATTGTTCAGCACATGTCAGACAATGTTTTGACAGGTTTAAAACTTGCAATTCAGTTTTCTTTAAATTCAATAGCTGCAAGTTACGAGCAGAGATAGATCGTACTCGTAAAAGAGCATTCTTTGGCTGCAAGTTACGAGCAGAGATAGATCGTACTCGTAAAAGAGCCTTTTTAGATTTCTGTTCTCTTTTAAAACGTCTACCCATTTTGATTGTCACATGGATAGAACGTAAATGAATGAAAGAAGTTAACATCAACGCCAACTTGTATGTAGCGCAAGTGCAAGCTTAGACACGCCTGCAGTGGTTTAAAACAAAGATGATTGGTTGAGCAAATACACAGTTTTAATCATGTAAGAAAACAGTGTAGAAAGCCAGTATCATAAAATAATAACGTAAAAATGTGTTCAATCAACAGTCCATCAAAACAAATGTATATTTTGATTTAAAGATTCGGAAATCGTAATATTTCTTTGATGAAATAATTAAAAAGACACCGGTCCCTATTTCAATAAGGTTTATAACTTTTCCGCCTCATTCCACGAAATGTTCCTTGTCCCCTTGGGCGCCTATAAGTGGTAGGCTCTAGTCTTGGTGTGTCTCGAGTAGAGGATGACTGTCTATTATGGAGGTTGTCCCGAAAAGCTTCCAAGGCTTTGGTGTGTTCTTCCTGCGCTTTTTTAATTAGTTTATCTAATTCTCTTTTAGTTTCAGCACTGACTTTTGTTTTGGATCCAAGTTTTTGAAATGTTCTGCTCCTAACATTGTTTATTTCTTTATTTTTCTTCTCAATACAGCTCTCAAAATAATCCGTCAGGTTTTTCAGTGTTTTCTGTCGTTCAGTTTTTTGAGTATCCTTCCAGAATTTAATAAATTCATCGTTGTCCTCTGGATTAGGTAAGTTAACATGACACTGAAATTTTAGTGAGAGCCAGCTTGGATAGATATTAGTTCTCAAAGCATATTTCAAACTTTCCTTCTTTTTGGCTAGTTCTTGTCGATCGTCCATTAATTTGTGGATAGTTCCAATAGACGGCTCAATTTCATCCTGTAGTTGTAAGTCAGTTTCAGCACCATCTTCATTAAGTTTGATAGTTAAATCCAACTCGTCATTCTCTTGCAGATAGACTGCTTCTTGATTGCAGGGAATGATTTCATCTTCCATTTTCGTAGTCTTGTCTTCAAGTTTCTTTAATGATAGTTTGTTGAATCTTTGTAGCATATTTGCTTATGGTGGACTCTCGTTATTATATTGGCTTTATATCTCTGTCAACACCCACCTCTTTTGGGGAAATTTTTGGTTTTAACGGGAATCACACCTAGTGACTCACAATGGAAAGGTCTTTGATGACAGAGATTTCCTGTGCAATTTTATGGGAAGCACGAAGTAATCATTTGTCTCAGAAGTGGGAAATTGAGAATTAATTTTGACCAAATGAAACTTCGAGAGCAATAGCAAGTCCCAATAAATTCAGAAATGCCGATCGCGTTCAAGGAAGGCGATACACGGGCGGATGCCGGTTGGGACATTGTCCCGAATCACAAGTGCAAAAAAACGACGGCATCCTAACATCCAGACATGTCTTAAACTTATTAGAACCCATAGTGCAAAAAAACGACGGCATCCTAACATCCAGACATGTCTTAAACTTATTAGAACCCGACACTCTTAATGAAGCATTTGGTCAATTGCTTATATGTCATAGCTAGTTAAGAGTGTTTCGGCGGTATTAATAGCACATGTCATTTCAAAATTGTAATAAGGCCCGCCTCGTCAGGAGTTCACCTTATGCATAAATCAGTTAATCTCTTTGAACTTCATTTGGTTTTAATTTGGATCTAATGATTAGATCACCTGTCGTGCAAAAAAACGACGGCATCCTAACATCCAGACATGTCTTAAACTTATTAGAACCCGACACTCTTAATGAAGCATTTGGTCAATCCGTTTTGTCCGAATATTGAATTTAAACATTTTTGCAATGATTAAGGTATTACACTGATATAATTAAGATATGTGTGAAATAAAACCAAGATGTACCTTCAATGATAATAAATATAAGTATCAAACCTTGAAAAATCAGAAAATGCATTCGTCCTTTAAAAAAAATCCAAAATGTTAATCTAATGAAATACTACAGTTTGACGGCATAGAATTTTATCGTGTTTATTGAATTGAATGAAAAATCGACTACATAAGTTCTAACGTTAACTGGATTTTTAAATTGTTTTATTAACCGTTTTGATTTTTGGAAGGAAACCATGTATTTGTATTTCGACAGGAATAGTAGAACACAAACATGTAAAATTTGGTTTAATCAAAATTTAGCCTGTGGTTTGTTACTAATCGTCAATTAAAATAGTTTGACAGTTTGGTTATGTAGTTAAACTTATTTCTTTTTAATTCTATAGAACAATTCATTATGTACTGAAATGTATTGCATTTACATACCTTTGAAACCAAACAAGGCGGGGGAGGGGATTTTGTATACATGTGTTCCAGAATAAAATGTATCAACATTTTTAATTATTATTTTTGTGTTTATTATTATTTTAAAAATATCCATATTCAACAAAAGTAAATCAGTTCATCTCGTTAGTCTTGAAAATTGAATCAAGATAGCATGCGGTCGTAAAGGTCAATTTTGAGGGGAAAAAAGTCGCCGAAAGAGATGTCATAATTCATAGAAAAATGGTTCAACACATGTCATCATGATGTCATATGACAGTTACATTTGTGTGTCATAAAGAGACTGACTCCACATGCGGGAGTCCAAAGATCTTCCTTAAAGAAATCAAAGGTTATGCTTCAATCATCAACAGACTGCTCTAACGTCCAATATAATGGACTATTTTTTCTAAAGAGTTGGGAACATAAACATCTCAATTTGCCATTTATCTTTTTTTACAATATTTGATAAGTTATTGTTTTTGTCGTGTTTAAGAAGCTTGTCTTTTCATTGCAACCATTGCAGATACAAAAGGGAGTAAGAAAAATGTATTTATTTTGATGTTTTAAAACTACACTTCTTTTAAGGGGGATGTGCGGCCATCTTGTACATTTGAGAATAAAAATGTAAACATTTCTTGAAGTGGCTTGTTTCTGTCCAAAACTGACTAGAAAAGTTGTCAAAAGATAAAAAAGCGATAAAAATGAAATCCTACATGTTGTTTTGTATGCAAATTACGCATACAAGAGCATAGCAATGCCTTTTTAAATTACTTAGAACTACGCAGCTGCAGATTTAAAGAGATATAGCGCACTTAATATACGATTTGGCCTAAAATATAGCACTTTTGCAAACATAGAATTTTTTCAATATTATACAATATTTAGTTTAAATATGTTCAAAGAAACGCAAATTACATAATTACCATGCCCTAAGAGTCTTAATTATCTTACACGACATCATTAAAATGTTCAGGTTTTGTTAGGGATATATATGAAAGTAGTTAGTATACGATAAAGATTGAATATTTGACTATTTGAACCACTCTAAACCAAAGAAATTCGATTAAAATTATGTTCTACAGGTATTGTAGTATACGTTTACATTGAATTAGTTTTGGTTTAACGTGGTCTTCGTACTGAAAATTAGACAAACTTTTCAATTAGTATCTTTTCTAATACAAGCATGTATA
Organism: Magallana ariakensis; assembly: GCA_020458035.1. Lineage (NCBI taxonomy): Eukaryota > Metazoa > Mollusca > Bivalvia > Ostreida > Ostreidae > Magallana > Magallana ariakensis. The sequence goes on along the minus strand of CM035815.1, from coordinate 22,823,028 downwards.
TATCCATACATATTGAAAATGCATCTTATGAAAATGTTAGATGCGTGGCCTAGTGGTAACGCGGAGGTCTTTTTCATTTTGTGGTCGCTGGATCGAATCCAGCACGTAGTAATTTTTTTTCACTTAAATTGAAACATGAAAAGAATAGAGAGATTAAGTTACATGTATCTAATCTTCTGTTTTTTTTTAAATTATCTTAATTCAGTCTGAGTATGAGCACACCCAATATAAATAGATCTCTTCATTAACACTTTACATGTACTCTATTTACACTTTGATCCATTGCATTTTGCTTGAACTTATCACAGTTCAGAATATCAACTAATATTATACACAGAGTTTCCCGAATTTATGACAAATCAGTTGTTAAATACACCATTATAAATTCAGTACAGTGTATCTAGGTTTCGAAAATCATATTGCGACAGCTAGGTACCTGAAGCTATTTTTAGTAACAAGTACTTTCCGTCCAAACACAGGTGTAGGCGAAATAATGGGAAAAGGCGCTATACCTCTTTAAGATTTAAAAATCTGAAAAAAATATGAAAGGAGGTCATTAGTGTCCTCTCTACAACCATTTGTTGAGGAAAAGGTCAAACCTTGCTTATTTAAGTTGTAACTTTGTCTCAGAAGAGGGTACCCTATTCTAAAATGGGTCTTAAAAACCACCAATTCGCACAAGATATTTTTGTCTGTGTCTATGGAGGTACATTGAAGTTATATTTTTAATGAAAAATATATGCATATTTTTTATTTAAGACAATTTATTTTTTGGACCCCTACCTTACTTTTAAAAAGAATTTTATACTTGTAGAACTAAAAACACACATTGGAACTTGTATAGAGATGTATTTCACATTCAACACAAATTGTTTTGGATTGACATTATTTTTTTTTTCGATGAAAATATGACATCAATTTTCCTCCATAGATACAGAAGTTCTAAGTATAAACTGGAATTTTCTTGTTCTAAAAATAGATCCAATGCCTACTGATAAAAATAGGGTACCCTATTTTGAGGCAAAGTTACTACATTAATGTGCAAGATCCAACCTTTTCCTCAACAAATGGTTGTAGAGAGAACACCAATGAACCCCTCTCTTATTATTTCAGATTTTTAAATCTTCGAAATAAGTCTGCAGCTGCGCAGTTCCACAGCTGTGATTAAAAAGGCATTGTTCTGTTCTTGTATGCGTACTTTGCATACAAAAACATGTAGAACCTCATATTTATGCTTTATCATCTTTTGACAATAGTTTTGGCCAGTTTTGGGCATGCAGAAAAAAGCCAGTTCAAGAAATGTTTACAATTTTTTTCTCAAATGTACAAGATGGTTGTACATCCTCCTTAAATTTACATCGAGATCGAAGAATAGCCTTCGCATTTGTTTTACAATAATTAATCGGAGGGCAACCTGACGTGCCGCAACAGCATTTTGACATTAGGTTTTTATGGAAGACACTAATCTAGTCCAGAACATCTCCTTCGCTGTTTTTTCATTCGTCCATTCTATAAATGTGGTAGATTTTAAAAGCATGTGTAGGGAGTTGTTCATGTTTTTGGTCAGAATGTTTTCCAAAACGACAACCACCACCGAGTTCTCTCCGTGATTAATCGAACGTAACTGTGCCATCATGGTTTCAAACCGACACCAATGGCTTTGTGCAAAACTGTTAGAGAGAATGATTAGAATCTTTCTACTTCTGTGCATGGCGTCAGTTATGTTGTCTACAATTAGTTTTCCCACCTGAAAATCCCTGTCATGTAAGCAAAGTTTAAGATGTTCTTCGTTCTCCAATCTGGGTATCATTTCTGAAATGACCCAGATTCTGTCGTCCGAGTTATAAGCTACGAATACATCAAAGGCAAAATCATCACCCCCAAGAACTTCATAGCCACGCTTTTTAGCTCGCAAGAGGTACAAGTAATACTTGATGTGCCAGCGTTTCTTGTATATTATACAGGAGACTGTGGCAATAACAAGGACTGCAAAGGAAATGGAAATACCCATGATTATGTAGGGATTAATGGGATGGCAGGAAAGATGACTCAGGTGAAAATCAGCAAGACTTTTTCCTTTTCATTCTTGTGGCAAATTACACGTATAATCATTTGGCCATCCCAATAGACGTTTAGAATTGGTTTCGATCCATTTCCTGAAGAAAACTAGGTCACAGGTACAAAGAAAAGGATTGCCTTTCAAACTCATCCGTTCAATGTTGTTTGGGATATTTGTCTCGTTGATACTGGTTATCAAATTGTTATCGAGCAGGATAACCTTTAGAGAGGCTGGCGCAGATAATTTCATTAAATAAGTTTGGTTGAAATAGCAATCTTGTAAGGAGAGTTTCGTCAAATTCGGCATGAACTGGAAGACGGATACTGGAAATGTTGATAAAGACGTTTTCTTCAATGTCAATTCTTCTAGACCTATCAGAGGCTTAAATAGCTGAAACATTTTCTCTTCCAGATTATGAGATAGAACAAATTGTACTCCAGTCATATCAAGGACTCTAAGATTTCTTGTGTTATTAAACAAGTTTCGGTAATATTTTAGAACGTTAAATTTATTACCCATGTACAAATACTGCAACGAAGAACTGTTCAAGGAATATTCATGAAGAGTAACATTAGGATCTAGATTTTCTATGGACAAATAGACGAGGTACGGTAGTAGGCTTATAAAGTTTTTGCCTAATGTTTTAATCTTGTTATATCCCAGAAACAGCTTTTGAATCTTTGGTAAGCATTTTCTGAAGAATTTGCCGCCTTTGACAACCGATATGAGATTGTCACTCAGGTCTAGAACCTTAAGATTAGGACAAATGGTTCGGCTAGAGTGAAAGTAACAAAAGTTCGGAATGGACAACAGTCTGTTCTTGCTCAGAATAAAAACTTCCATTTTTGGCATCACAATGTTGAATGATACATTTGAAATTTGGTTGCTCTTGAATGAAATTTCTCTCAAATGAGAAGACAATGGAGACATAACATCACCAATGTTGCTAGTTATTATATTATAATCGAAGAAAACTCGTTCTAGGGATGTGTTGCTTAGGTACAGGAAAAAGTTTTCTAACAGAGTATTCAAGCGCATATTTGTTAAGCGAATTTCTCTCAATGCACTATTTCGCAATCCGAAAAAGGCTTTGTGTAATTTCTTGGAATGGAGCGCTTTGTTCTCACTCAAGTCTACATACTGTAGATGAGGAAGCATTTGGAAGGTCAGTCTATCGATGTTGAAAATGTGACTACGTCTCAATTCAAGCCTCGTCAAGTATAGTCCAGATATATTCTTAAATGCGTTTTCTCCCATGTACCCTAATTTATTTGAAATGAAGACAAGACTTGTAGTATTTTCAGGCAATGGAGGAATATATCGCAGATGAGAGCCATCGTGGCCTTCGCAAATCGCTATATTCCCGTTACACTCGCACACACTAGGGCATGAAGTATTAACCAACGATAGTTCACCATTTCCTTTGAATATCATAACAATTAACATCAATATCGACAATGTCATATCCATTCTGGCCTGCATAAATTAGCTAAATAATCTCTCGTCAGAATGCATCGTATAAATATGTTTTCATTAGGAAGAATGTAAAAAACAAAATAAGTTGGATTAGCAAAAGACACTTCCCGGTACTTAAAAGGGGAACTCGCCTCTTAATATTGTGTTAATATTTTAAGGAAATCTTATAGATATCGAATAATTTCAAGTAAAGTATTTTTTTGTAGATATTATCATGTAAAAGTGTATATCGAAAAGTCAGTTCATTTATACGCATGTGAAAATTTGTTTTTTTTTATAAAGTATTTTTGGTGCATATGAAAGCAGAAAAGAACGATTTAAAACTTTCAAATACAACCATGAATAACGAATTTAAGGGCAAACGAAACAAGGTGCAAATTTAACCTTATCTTTATCAGACATTTTTCTTGAAATCGTTAACCCATACTTATATTTTTTCTGTCTAATTCATGTGTTAAACTTAAAAAAAATGACGAAGTCTCTTATATGTCCCATAAAACGGTTACTTTCAAAACAAATATATCTTTCATTCATTTCTTGGACAATACCAACTTCACAGAATAATATATCATCTCTCACTTGGTAATTTTGCTTTCCAATAGAGTTGACACATTTATAAAAAGCTAAACTATATCGGGAATTTATTAACAGTGCTTCCAAGGAATTTCATGCCTTTGCTCTAAAAACAAAGCATTGTGACCATTTGGTATTTACATGTAGCTATCATACAGAATCTTTCAAGTACATGTAGTAACCTTTTTACAATATGCACATGAGAAAGTAACATTGGTCCACAGTTTATATTCCAGTATTTACACATATGTATGTTCACTTAGGTGTAGTTGGTCTTCTCTTGTACAAAACCATACGTTCACAATAGCAAACAAATACCAAAATGACAAGGCAAATACATGTAATGGCTAATAACTTTTGGAAGCAGTCTCTCAAGAAAGCAGTTGTCGTTTAGCATGACTGTAGACTTCAAAATTACATTTAAATTAAAAAATGCCTGGAAAGAGAACTCAACATCTTAATATTAAAAAATCTTTATTAAATCTACTCCGTTTACATCTAAGAAAGTTGTAAAGCATAAAGGTTTGTAGTTTTATGGAAGAGATTCAAGGTCCATAACAGAAAAGCTACACATCCAAAGCAAGAAAAAAATAAGTCATCTTAATGCCACCAACAATTGTTCAAGCCTAAGGTTGTAAATATTCTTAAAAGTTTTTGTTGCTTTAGTTGATAAACATGGACTGAGTAAAGTCTACGAAGTCATAACTATCCGGAACTGGTCGTCCTGACTTGTCTATGTATGGTCTCATTCGGGCTATGCAGTAGTCCGCCTGCTCCTTGGTAAGATTCTACAAAGACAAATTAACATTAAAATTATATCAACTCCCCAATTAAACAGTTGACACAATGCATAGTAATTTTAGCCTTTAATGAAATGGGAAATGACATACCGCATATAATTCCTGTGCAGTGATATATGGTTTGTCTCCAGAGGTCAGGGCTCTAAAGGCTTGTTCTACATCAGAACTAGACTGAACATTTTCTGTTTCTCTGCTGATCATGAATGCCATATATTCTTGTAATGAAACTTGACCATCTCTGTGAAATATAAATTAAAGTATTACAACATCATAAGTATCAACGTTCATTTCTGCACTTTCTATGCTTTACATCAGTACACAGAATAGGAACAGCCCCTAGGATGAGAGACCATTAACTGATTTGTAAAGATCAATTACCTGTTTGGATCCACCATGTCCAGGATGGCCTGGAACTCGGGGTCCACCTGTCCCTCCTCCACTACTGGCAAGTCATACCCCAGGGCTCGCAGACAGGACTTAAACTCTTGATGATCCAGCTTACCAGACTTGTCCTTGTCAAAGTGCCTGTGTGAACAAAATCATGTCAGTTACATGTACTTCAAACTTTTCATTCACAAACCAGCACAAGACAATTTCAATTTGTAAGTATTGAGGCAATTTGTATAATATCTGTTTCATATATTTTTATAGGATTAAATGATTTTTATGCTTACTTGAACATCATGGAGAATTCTCTGAGTGCATCCTCGGATACACCACTACGGTTTCTGGCCTGGATCTGTTGCTCCAGATTGTGCTGCATCCTCATTCCTAACTGATCCAGCTGATCCCACTGCTGAGCTAACCCAACTGTGCTATGCTCCGTGTATCTGAAATCAGGCAACAAATGTCAATGCTCAGTCAAGAATGGCATTCAGGAGGTAATACTTACTCGTGTAGAAAAAGTTACCTATAATGTGGAAAGAACGAAAAACATGTATACTTCCTTAGTAATTGTATCAAGATATGTGAGAAGACAGAACTACAGTGATAATTGAAATCATGAACTGAACAATTTACAAATTCAGTGCTTACCTGTTGTCTAGAATAAGCCTCTCCTCCATGGCAGCTCCAAGGTCCTCAATCTTCTTCAGTTGACCTTTCTGGGATCTCACCTCTGCAGCTTTTTGCTAAAAAAAAAACCAATGAACAGTTTCATTTCCAACTTAATTAGAATACCTCTGAAGTCGCATTTCCAAATAACATGATAGTGATTGAATAAATTACCTTGGTGGCTTCAAGCTGATCTTCCAATGTACCAGAACCTTCCATCATAGCAGCTCTGTGATGCATAAAAATTCAGTGCTTTAGGGTTTGATTTTCATTATTGCCAATCCCAAGAAAAATACTCAAAACATATACAGAATTTACATGTATGCAAAATTCATGTATCCTCCTTAAAATGATCTAAGTGTTTGTGACTTTAGCATGGCATTTGCATTCCATTTGTTAGTACATGTAAAACTATGGCACACAAAAGAACAATTTTCTATTTATCTGACTGTATATGCCAGAAGTAACCTTAAAAGGCAAAACCATTCAATAACAATGCAGAATGGAAATTTACCTTTTTGCAAGCACATTAATAAACCAAGTCTAAAAAATTTCAGCATTAAGAAAAACATGATATCAATCACATAGCCATTCACTGCAACTAGTGACCTTTTATAATAATTATATATTGAAATTTCTAAAACAGAGCATGCTTTAACATTTGACTTTTCAAAATTTGTTATTTTTCTACTTCACATGTTATTGCGGCATTCATCTTAACATTGTGTTAATACACAATACATTTCAGCAGGTCATTTTTTCTTGTATTTATTAATGTTGATATTCTGGGAAAAACTTTTTGGATCCACACAATTGACAAATCAAACCATGCTAAGATAAAGGAGATAATAACCCTTCCAATAGCCACATTCTGTGTGGTGAAATGGTGACCAAGGCATAAACAGGTACATGGAAAGAAAAATACAGTGCTTGTTATACACAAGTTCTTCAATAGTGAATCTAGTAAATATTTTTATACATAACTTCAATGGCTTGACAGCTTATTTTAATCTAATATACTTTGATGTACATACAGGACATTAAGTCACCTCTGTCTATGTTACACCTGTGTGTACTGACCTAGTTTCTGTGAGCCAGGTGTGGAAGGCATTGGCTGCCTGAGCGAACTGTTTCCTCAGCTGATCATTCTCCTCTTGTCTCTGCTGTTCTCTGCTCAGTTCTACATCTCTCTCCTACATAAATAGGCAAAGTCAATAAACTACTCATTTTATGCTTCATTCTCTTATTGCAAAATAAACGAAACAGTTACAGTTATAAAGTTTAAATGTTTTGTTCGCTTTAAAATTTCATTAAAATATCAATATGGCATGTTGGACAATCTAAAGAATGAATGATGTTCCTTAGAGCAGAAACTCTCACGAAGAGCCATCCTAAGACTTCTAAGTAAACTATTTAATAGAGCAAGTTTTTTTGTTCTTTCCCCACTCATATCTCAAGTGCATGGATAATATTGCATTTAACGTTCGTACCTTGATAATTCTTTGCAGGTTTTTCCAGGTGTCCTCGAGAGCCTCCATGGTAAACCATGTGTAAGGGTTGGTTCCCACCTGGAAGCCCTGGATCTGTTTGTCAAGAGCTGCCAGCTGGTTGAAATCAGCCTGGGCAGCACTGAGTGAGGCCTTGAACTGGTCGTGATTCTCCCTCAGGTACTGTAAAAGTCAATAAAGTTACTGGTCAGATCATTGCCTACGTACATGCATGAATAAATGCACAATAATTTTCTTTTTATTCAATTATAAACAATTGCAATGTTTAGGTATACATGCATAAATTCTAAAGAAGTGAGTGGACATGTGGAGACTAACCCTGATCTCCTCTACTGAGTTACACCTGACAGTGTCAGTCAAATCTTCTTCAGCGTTCTCAAACCAGCTGTTAAATGCTGATGCCTTCTTAGCGAAAGTCAGGTACAGATCTTCAATCTGTCTGTATTTGTCCTGAAGGCGCAGCAGACGCTGTTTCCTACCCTCGGAGTCGTTCAGAAGTTTCTGCCAGCGCTCCATGACATCATTGTAACGTTTCTGGATAGCAGGGGTCTGGGCATGTTGAGCCTGGATCAGCTGATCTTTCAGGGAAGAGATGGTCTGAATTCCTTCTTTCTCAAAAGCTTGGAGACCAGCATCGAAAGTTTCCTACAAATATTGACAATAAACATAAACAAAATTGCAATTAAATTTCCTACAAAATTGTTCAAGTTCTATCTTCAATAAAGTTCAGCATTATCCACAAAGTCTTATATACATTGTAAAATAATTTACCTGCTTAGTAAGCAGGGTTTGAACGGATGAAAGATCTCGCCCATAATCGTCAGAGCGGACTTGAGTCTCTTTGTCGGCGATCCAGCTCTCCACTACATCGGTCTTCCACAGGAACTGGAGAAAGGCGGAGTTATCCACCAGACCGTCTTGTCTTCTCTTGGCCGCCTCATTCAGAGCCTCCAGTTTCTCCTGGAGACCTCGGATTCTTTGCTCAATGTTGTCTTTGTTATGATTTCCCTGAAAGAACACAGAGGAATTACAGTAACTATGTACTATAGCAATGAAATACATGTATAGAATTTTGCAAAATTTTTAAATAAGATTTTGTATTAAATTCACAAAGTATTTATTTCCTCTTTAGAAAAAAAAGAAGTCTTTTCTAACATAAAAGAACATTGAAAACAATCAATAGCAGAAAATCTCACCTCAGAGATCAGTTTTTCGCCTTCTTTCTTGATCTCATTACACCTCTCCTTGTGGATGTGGAAATCGGTCTCGAACACCTCGTGTTTTTTCAGCAGGCCCTGCACAGCAGCCATGGTATCCCCGTAATCTCCACCACTCAGCAGGTGCTGCTTCTCAGAAATCCATGCCTCTTCCTCCTCTACATTGGCGCTGAATACTTGATAGGCATAGGACTCCTCTAGTTTCTGTCCTCTGTAATACAGCACAGATGATACTTAACCTAACAATCAGTTTTCCTAAAACCTATAATATGCCTATGAAAGTTTCATATCAAGAAACATACCTATAAACAAGTATAAGAAGCTTTAAATGTTTTTAACTCAACTTAATCAAATATCATAAATATTCACATTTTTTTTTTCAAAAGAAATAGTTCTTTGCTATTAGTTTTTTTTTCTACAGGTAACCAATCAGTTCCAAAGCCTGTTATACCTGTTGGCTGTCATTTGTTTGAGTTCCTCCCAGCTATCAGCCAACTGTTTCAATCTGTCTGTGATATCAGCAGTGTTGATGTCCGAGTCCTCAATAAGCTTAGCACCAGTCTCTTGTACAGCCTTTAAATTACAAATAAGTCATCTCTATATTACTCCAATACTATTAGCAATGAAAAATGTATGGCAAAAGATAAAACCAATTTGCAGGGACATAGTGTAGACACTGCACATACCTGTATTGCTGGTTCATGGGTGGTGAGTTCAGCCTCCAGCCTCTTGTGTTTTTTCCTCAGGTTCTGGACACTGGTCAGTTCTCTACCATAGTCATCAGATCCCACCAACAGCTTCTTCTCCCTGAAGAAGTCAACAGTCATCAATTCATTAGTACATGCAAAATCATGTAATACATGCATACTGTATATGAATGAGATGTAAAACATACTTAATCCATGCTTCCTCGTCATCAATGTCCCTCAGAAACTGGTGCATCTTGTTGGCTTCATTTAGTCTTGTACGACGCTGAATGGCTAACTCTTTGATCCTACAAGAAATTTATGATAGGTATCAATGTTTCTATTCAAGAAAAACTTAACTGCTTTCAATAGGTAAAATGCTGCATACAATAAAATAAATTAATTTGCATTCCTTACTTGTCGTATCTCTCATTAATAGTCCTCTTCCTCACTTCAATACTCTCAGCATCCCAGACCTGGGCATCCACAAACTGATCAGCCTGTGCATTCAGGTCTTTTATTCTATCCTGTAACATTCAAACATATGTCCTGTACTTTATGGAACTTTTCTTTTACTACACACTTGTGCATTTGTGAAAACATTTGTAAAAACAATTTTCACTAACCTCATGGGCTGAAATATCAGCCTCCAATAGTTGGTGCTTCTTCAACAGGTTCTGTACAGAAGCAAGGTCCTTTCCATACTCCTCTGAGGAAAGCATTTGTTCAACCTACAACAAAAATTCAATTCATAATTATAATCTACTATTTCACAGCAAATTGAATTGCAGAAATGACTTGTTGACCAATGAGAGTAGAGTCTGTGTACCTCTCCCAGCCAGAACTCCATGTCCTTGACCCCCGCATTGTAGGTCTGCTGGCGGTTGGCCTCCTTCAGTTTGTCGCTCTTCTCGGCAGACTTGGCCACCAGGGTCTCCCACTGAGAGGCCAGGCTCTCCAGTCTCGCCTGTACGGCATCCTCTGACCCAGCACACTGCTTCTGATCAATCAGTGTCTGTCCTGTGGCTAGCAGGGCCTGCAGACGGTCAGCATTAGCTGCCAGCTCAGCCTCAAAAGCCTGGTGTTTCTGGTGTTTACTCTGGATAATAGTGTGAGAAACAATGAAAGAAATGGTTCAAATGAGTCTCAATCCATAAAATGAGGACATACATGTAGTACATACAGTAGCTCAAAGAGTTCTGCAGTTTACATTATGTACATGTAACTACATGTATTTCAATGATTTTTAAGCTTATTCTCAGTAAATCAATCATTCTCTGCCTAGTTTAAAGTATAGGGAGGTAACTTACCTGGATATTGGTAGGATCTTTGTAGGACTCATCCATAGCTATCTGGAGCTTCTCTTGGAGCCAGTTTTCCATTTCATCGGCGTCTCTGGAGAACTGCTGAAGGGTCTGGGCCTCCCCCAGTTTGGACCTGTTGTCTATGAGGGCCTCCTTCAGCTTGGACCAGCGGTCCAGGACCTGGTCCCGCTTGTCCTGAATGGCATCACTGTCATAGTGCTCTCCATTGATCAGCAGGTCAGCGAAGGACTGCAGGGCCTGGATCTTCTCTTGCTGTGAATATAAAGGGGAGAATAGTATCAAGTATTTTACTTGAAGTTTTACGAGAGAGAAAAACAATTTGAGTGTAAAAATATCCGGATAAAAGTAGCATTATTTTGCACGCCAATTTTATTTACAGATAGCGAATAGAGAAGTAACTGGTAATCTGCAATGTTTAATTTCCATAAGACTTCTATTTAATTTAAAAAGTGTGTCTTGTATAGTATGCAACAGCAGTTGCTCAGGAACCTTAAGGATATCTATATCATATGGAAAATTGAGATTACATTAACTATTGCTACATGCATTCAATAAACTGAACTACATACCTGACTGCTAATAGCTCTATCAAAGTCCTCGTGTTTCTTGATCAGTGATTCTACGTTGTCTCCGTCCACTTGGTCACCTGACAGGAAGGCTTCGCGAGACTGCATCCAGCTCTCGGCCTGTTCACAGTCGCGGTAGAACAACTGCAACTCCAGACACTGGTCCAGCTTCATTCTCCTGGCAATCCAGGCTCTGAAATGGTCACCAAATCATCAGAGAATGAACACAAACTGTATTAAAATCATACTTTTACCCAATCATGTATAAAAAGAGAAAGGAATTGTTAAAGGAAAATTTTCCTTACTGTTCAAGCTCTTCCCTGGCTTTAGCCAACTCCTCCAATTTGTTCCTAACATCCGGACTGGCATAGTGCTCATTCTGCAGAAGGTTCTGTCCGAACACTTCAAAGGCTTGGAATGTACCGGAGCGGGCATCTATCTCTGTTCGGTGTTCCTATAAATACAGCAGGATTTTAAGTCACGTTCCATATTAGTATACAGAGTTTATATTTATAAGCATATTCAAGCTTACATAAAAAAACACACAAAAACCCAACATGAATAATGAAGAACAAAACGTCCACTGATAAATTAAAACTGTTAAAACTGTTAATACACTCACTGGCCTGGGATTGTGAAATATTCATACTTTTATTTTGGCCTAGGAATGGCGAAAAATTTATGTATTATTCAGTATTTACTTTTTCTAAAATGACAAGTCTTGCTTGTATAAAAAACATTTTCCATGATGCTTAGGTCAGGCTTCAAAACCATGCTGGGGGGATTCATACCCTCACGACAAACAAGTGTCAAATACTGGCAGAGAGGGCAGACTATCTATGGTTGACAAAATCTGTGTTAATTGTATGTCATGCTGACTGTTGAATCTACTAAAGCTTATTTAGTCATATAGGCTTTTCTAGACTTTACAAATATGCACCACATTACAATTAAAATTTACCAACGGATGGTGTGTTTGTTATAAAAAAATTTTTTTGAACGTAACACTTTTATGCAAGTATCTAGATGTCTTATTGTGCCAGGGTATTTCTACAGTTAACATTTATCTGTGCAATAACAACAAACAAACTTCATAGTTGTGCTGGATACATATGCAAGTTAACCTTGGGTGGGGTACATCACAATTCATACTTCACACACATTTTCAAAACCAACATTCATCTCTCAAACTGTTACCTTTGTCATTTTTTTTTTTACATTAAAAAACCTCATTTTTATGATTTGATGCACTAGACAAATGTGTTATCTACAAACTGTCAATGCCTATATCTTTCTACAATAATTGTTAATGACAGGCCACACTCGAACTTGATGCAGTTAGCCTCTGAAAAACAAAACTCAAATAAAATATTAGTCAGGTATACGGGGACTTCAGCAATTCATCTCAGCCAATCTGATCAATAAAATCCACGATGCAGGAGGGGATCAAAATAGATCAGAGATGAAGAATTCTTTATAATTCTTTCCCCTCTCCCCACATTCCAAGCCTTCATCTCCCATCTATATTGAAAACCCCAAAACATTTGATATTTGTTTTTGATGTGCACCATGACAACATCTGATCTAGTCAATCACGTGCGTTTGTCACCTCGTCCTCAGGAAGCCCCTCCTCCTCGCCTGGGAGCTGAGTGATGCCATAGTGACTTACAATCTCTGAGCTAAACATCTGTAAAGGGGAGTAACTCTCTATAGCGCCCATTTCAACCGCCTGTAATGTCAGAAGCAAGCCTTGCCATTTGTTCTGATCACCCTTTAATTAAGATTGGGATTTGTTTTTATGATTTGGGGATTTCTGGTCAGGGAAGTATTAGTGTTTCTGAAATAATTGCCTGAGCATGATTACAATAAAAGCTAAATAATAGTTTGACAGATTTCTCTGAATAATATGAATTGAACTGAAAAGAGATTCAGCCATACTTCAAAGCTGCCGCTAGCTGTTTCATTGCACATGGAACAAGACACCACATTTGACAATATCGAGAGCAAGGGGCAGACAACTCTACAAGGCTTACTGGTGACATCATAGAATCACCAAACCTATCTACAGTTAAACCAAACAAGTTTTGTCAGTAACATGAATTGCTAACCTACAATACTCTGAATTTGGAACTTATAGAACTGAAGTAAAGATACATGATAAAAAGAGTTTCAGTGTTTGAGCACACACACTCGCACTACTTCTTTAGGAAAACTTTATTAAGATAATCTACTGTTAAAAAAACGTTAAAGGTTCAAAAGAAAAGAAAGAGAGAAATCCTTCAAAGGCTTCTGAAGTCTGTCAATCTTACTTAAGAGAAACTTCAATCAAAACACACAACTTGACCAAACAAAAGAAAGCAAAGCTAAATAATCTACTAAAAGCCAGGAACTATACTAAGTGTGAGCAAAGAATTTAATTCCTTTACCTCTTCAACATTAATATTTTTTTTTCTTTCATTTTATAGAGTAACTTGAATGTACATACAAAGTATGTAATTTATGTATTAATATTTTATCACGTATTAACATGAATATAATTAAAGCAGATGAATTGCAATGAAAAAATTGAAATTTTTATATTCGTAATTTCTCCAATTATCAATGGATATTTGAAAATAAAAGTGCAAAATGTAGCGAAGTAAAATAACTGTTGACAAGTACACAAGCTGAAAAGCTGATTGACAGCCATGCGTGACTGACCTGATGTCTCTCCAGTAGGGCCTCGGCCCCAGTCACGTCCTTTGCCAGCTCATCGGATGACACCAGGGTCATCATGCTGTTGATCCAGGAAGTCAAGTCTCTATACAGAGAGAAAACAGTGAGTTAGAATTGTTGTTGCCTACATATTGATGACTTGTTGAGTTCACTTTCTTGCTGACATATTGAATATTTTCATGTTGAATACTTTCACTATCATCTTACCTGTAGTCACTTAGGAATCTCTGTAGGTCATAGCTATCTAAGAGCTTGGCTTTTCTAGCATCAGCCTAAGTACAAAAAAAAACATATTTGTTAAATAAAATTAAACAAAATACCCATACCATGAACAGATGCTGTAAGACTCAAATTTCTTTTTTAAAGATTCTTGATTGCATCATGTATCTCAAATTCCCCTAAATATAGGTATCTAAACAAACCTTTTGCGTCAAAGTGTTCCACTGCTCGTTGATGTCTCGCTGATGTTCATAAATCTGCTCGGCTTGATCTGGATGAGTTTGCATCAAACGCTTGGCTGCCTCATCCAAATCGCGAACCTTTTCTCCAAGAGCTGACAGATCGCGTTCAATGGCATCATGCTTACGCTGTAAAGCCTGTACACTAGCCAGATCATGGCCGAAATTGTCACTGTTCAAAGCTTCATCCTTCTCATCAATCCAATCCTTAGTCTCATCAACATCTCTGTTAACAAACAAATAGGGAGATAGTAACTTACTTTATACATGTATTTAAAAAAATGGTAATATCCTTGACCAAATAAAATTCCTTGCATAACAGTTTATCTTTTATTAAATCACACAAATTACCATGACATGACCGACATATGTACATGTACTTTTTTTCAATACTCTGTATCTCTCTGTTCTTTGTCATGTAGTATTTTGACAAATAAAATGGAAAATACTAATCAAGTTTGTTAAATTTCATGATAATGAAAATAAATACTTATCAGTCAATAAAAACAATTTATTTGCTGGCAAGGCAGCCTTACCTATGGAATCTCTGGACTTCATGAGCACTGCCCAAGGATTCAGCTCTTGTTGCTGTCACTGCTTGAAGATTCTCCCACCTGTTGTTAAGTGTCTGTAACAGAAGCCAATCAAATAGAAGTTAATAGAGTGAAACCTTAAGAATCTGACATTCTTTGAGTGGGAAGTTTTCTGCTGAATTGGACTGGTTGTCTGATCAGACAGATTCAAAATAAAATTACAGATTTCTTGAAATTCAAGTAACAATTAGAAAATATCTATTGATATGAAGAACAGGTGTGCGAGTTTAGCAGGCTTCCTTGTTAAAGAGTCCTTTTAACTTACAGCAATTTGTTCTCTGATCTTTTCCGCAGCTTCGGTGCGTCCCATGGCTGTCAATCTATCTGCAATGGAGTTCAACTCCTGGAGACGAGCCTCGTTGGCCTTGAGGTCCTGATTAAAGAAACAAAAATTATAAAATCAGGAACCATACAACCATATTTCAGAAAGGTACAGTCCATTCAAAGCTTTTACAGCCACATACCTTCTGGAAGTCGTCAAACTTCTTTTGCATTTCCTCCACCTGTTCCAGATCCTCGCCAACTTCCTCTCCCACCATCATGTTCTCCTTCTCGGTGATCCATGAGGCGAGCTCCGCGGCCTCCCTCACCAGCTGGTACGCCTTACACGACTCGGTCAGCTTCTCACGGCGCTGGTTGCCCAAGTCCAGAAGGTTGGCATACCTATAGAAATCAAACATTCCAAAATCACTCAAGAACATTGGACAGATAAATAATAAATGTACATCTCATCTTGTATAGATTTGTTACTCTAATGTAACATAAAGCAGAGCATGAAGCATACTACATATAAGTATAGAAATATAGTCATTTAGAAGTAAGTCATTTTGTAACTCTAGGAAGAGTACATGAGAAATGTAGAAACCAATATTGATTCTTATAGCCATTAGCATATATCTGAAAGATACAGACTGAGGTCAAACATAAATGGTATGTTAAACTTACGAGATTTTACCTAAAGCTAAAACTATTTAAACCAAAAAAACAAAAAACAATGAATGGTTCTAATGTTATGAGAAAAAATAGTTTGAACACTTTTTAATCAATCTAATATTAAAATTTAATCATGAAATTTTATATATGGCTAATAAACAATTCTCATATTAAACATTTGTAAGCAGGAACTTTGACAGGTTTGAAGTAAAGAACAGTCATCATGCCCATGGCATCTCAATACAAGTAGAAAAATACCATAGAAGAGATTTTGATCCAAACTAAAAGTAAATGTCAAGAATTTCCAGTGGAAATTTGGATCTGGAGTGAAAGTCATAAGGAGCATATCCTCAGTAATAGTTGAAGTCAGAACTGAGAAGTACACTGTCAACAACCTATAACATGATTGATGTACATATGATGTACATAGGAAATAAAGACACAAACAAGCAGCATGACCTCCAGAGTGGTCGGCAGAGGGACGACCTTCAATGAACACTTACAATGGCTCCAATCGTTCACTGAAACAAGAGTCAATCCATGGATTGATGTGTATGGTGTTCAGGTAATCAAAAAATATAATTCAGAAACATGTAAATACAGTGAACTTCAAAATTTACAGCTAGATCACATTAAAAGCACAGAACTTGGATAGAAAATGTGAATATCCATGAATATGTCATTATGAGTATTAGTAATGGAGAAGATATGAACTCATCAAACTTGATGATCTCAAGACATACCAGTAAATGTAAATGTGTAAACTGTCTTAAAAAACAGGTTAAACAGCAGAGACAATTATGTAGATAGTGGAGTATGGGAATTATTCAGAGTAAATGTAATTTGAACTGAATATTACAATTTAAAATATGAAAGCAAGTGCACAAATAAATGTATACCATACACTGATAACAGATGACAATACACGAAAACAGGAAAATAAACAAGCATGAATATGTATGCACACAAGCTCAACTCAATGAATGACACAGTCATAAAGCTGTGATGGAAAAGCATGAAACATGTGGAAGAAAGCAGACAAAGCTGTCAATTAAACTGTGGTGGGGGTCACAATGCACAAGAAACATGTACACAAGGCATGGACGCATACAGTGATGATTGTTCTTGATAAAAATATCAAATGGCAGTGTGGAGTACATGGTTTGTAATGACATAGTTTGTATAAAATGGAACTCCTTCATAACAAAGTAATATAAAAGGTGTTGGATTTATAGACTGTGACAGTTAAAATGTCATAAAAGAGGAAAAGGGCTAATTTACTGCACTCACATCATTTCTATTTTTTCTCTGAAACAAAATTGCAGGGGTTTTGAAATATACAGCAAATTAAATGCAAGGATCTAAAACTAACAACTTTAATATTTTTCAAGGGAAGGAATTTTTTTTCAACTAAAAGTATCCATTGGAATCCAAATTAAGATAAAATGAGGTTAACTACAATTATGTAATTCACATTATTGTTAAGATCTCTAAGCACTAATCTGAAATAAAACAGCAGCACATAGGGACACATATACATGTACATTATAAAAACAGAGCAAAAACTTGACACTCATGCAGATGACACAGAGCCCAAGTACATACTGTGTTTCTATCTGGTTCTGTCGCACTGAGATGGTGAACTCGTCCATCAAGTTACTGCGGCTGGCTGACAGACTGGGATCCAACTTCTTGACGTAGGCTGCCGGCACAAAGCCTTGTCTGTCATTCACTTCTACTTTCCACCAATCCTGGAAAGATTGGGGGTTTCTTCTTTTAAATTCAATTTTGCTATACATATACTTCACATCAAATCTACATTTTTTTGTGATTCACAAATGAGCTATTTACAATTTTTTTCTTATAAATTCTACAAATGCATCATCTAGGATGACACACAACTCCTGAATAATGGGTGTTTTGTGTACAGTTTTATTATATATTCACCTTGTTGGTACTATTGAGCAGGGTTAGGACATCCCCCTTCTTCATGGAGACTTCTCTGGGTGATTTCTCACTGTAGTCATATAGGGCCATGACCTTCTCTGTCCCAAGGTCATCTACAACTGGGGCCTCTTGTTGCTGTAATTCATAACCAAACAATTACTAACACTGTATTGCAATTTTTTTCTATAAATAGAATGTTTTATGTGAAACAAGATATTCAAGTTGATATTTTTTTTTATAACTTACAGATACATTACTGAAAACACAACATGCTTTAGTTGTATGGTTAGGGATGTTTACCTTGCATGCCTGAGCTTGCTCCTGCAATCCTTCAATGACAGTTCCATATGCCTCCAAATCAGACATAAAAGCATCATGCTTCTTAAGCAGGGCCTGCAAGAACCAAACAAGTGATTACAACAGTCACATCAAATACATTGTCAGTGGCAGAAATAAAATCAATCAACCTGAGACAAACTTGAACACATCTTATCAAATGTCCAATTTAGATTATATGCATGTCGAATCATATTGTCAAAAGGTAAAAGTAAATTGTACCCAAGAGAAACAAAGGTAAATAAAAATTAATTTTATGCAACCATATATCACTAGACTAAATAATAAATGAGACTTAAATCTCCTTTCCCTCTCTTAATTCATCTTCTGACAACCAACCTCAGCGGAGTCCTCGTCCTTTCCATAGTCAGTGTTGGCAGCTATTGGCTCCTTCTCCTTCATCCATGATTCCGCCTCATTGGCATCAGCAAAGTACTGCTGGGCCTGGAGAGAGTCCTCCAAGTCCTGCTTTCTCTGCTGAGCTTTGTCCTGAAAAAAGAGAAAATAAAGTTACAGCCATTTCTTCATACTGGATGTGAATAGTGTAGGAATTCTAAGTCTCAAAATAAATATAAAAGGAGATAAATGATTCAAGTTCATAATCATGTATATACATGTACATAATAAAGGCACTTTTTTAAGCACATTTCCTACCTTAAGTTGTTGCCATCTATCTTGGAGCTCTTCGATCTTCTGTTGTATCTCTTCACTGGCAAAATGTCCATCATCAGTCATTTTGTTGCCATGGGTACAAACATTTTTGATGCGGGATTCATGTCCAGCAATTTCTGCCTGTAAAGCTTGGTGCTTCTTCATCAAGTTTTGAACACCAATAAGATCCCGACCTATAATATACAAAAGTATTCATTTACAGAAAAAAATCCTTAAAAGTAATAAAGTAACTTCTGTGTAACAATGAAATAAAGATTACACTTCCTATAAACCTGTAAACTTATTCCACACAGAGACACAGTTAATTCATCACTAACCTCTATTGGTGGAGGAGGCGATGGGCTCCTTCTCTCTGATCCAGTCTTCCTCATCTTCCACATCCCTCAGGAACTGTTGGAGCTTCAGGGCATCTGCCAGCTTCTGCTTACGGGCCTCCATTGGATCCTGTATCACAAAATCATGTTTCTCAAGTCAAAAACATATATATGTACTTGCAAGTAAAATAGGACTGCAAAACCCACAATCTTAACAAGCCTTTATTACCACACAAGGTACACGTACAAGGAACTAAATGAATCAATAAGCTCAACAAGATCTTTTTTTTTCAAAAGAGTTTGTATTTCTCATCATTATCTTTATCTTAAGCGTTTAATTGATTAGTCTTTATTTTGCACCACGTAAGTGTCGACTGAGCCAATAAGGCAAAACTGTTTGAATAGAGATAATGATTTACCAGTAGAGCATCATATCTTTGGACAACTTGTTCTTGTTTGGTTTTAATGTTGTCGGCATCAAAATGGCCAGAGTTGACAAACTGGTCTGCCTGAATGCCAATACCTTCTATGCGGTCCTGAAAATTAAGCGACAACATTTAAAATTGTTTTCTCTGATGATTCCATTTGAATTGTTTATTTCATATCAATGTAACCATACATTCTATATTTAGTCTTTTCATTAATTCAGATAAATTTTCAGGGCATGGAAAATGTCAAACTGATGTTTGAAATAAAAACTATCACCAGGTAGATTTAATAAATTAGTTTAAAAAAAAATATAACCTAAAAGAAAGAAAAAAATATTGTCAGTTTTTTAGAAAAAATTTGAAACAAAATTTAGAAGTGTTAACTGTTAAAAAAAATATTTATCAGGTCAGTATTACATTTACAATGAACATGTACATAATGTACATAATTAATTTTTGGGTTTTTTTTCTCCATGCACAAAACACTTTTATTCTTTTAAAATCTGTCACTTTAATGAATAAGGGGTATTTCAAAACATAAATTCTGCAAACAAAAATAACTGTGACACCATGCAGATTGTTATTTATTTACACATCTGTCAACTTAGTGGTCACAGTTTAATGCCATGAAAAAGGTCTACTCTAATGTGTGGTAGAACTTACTACATGGCAAGGTTTACTATTCTGTAAGAGAAGATCCAGGGCAACATATACATGTAAAATCTTAACCATTTAAACATTTTGGTATGCTACCTTTACTATAAATATGGGCACTTGTACGCATCAAAAATACTAATGTTGTACCCTATATTTAGAAAAAGGTTGAAAGCGTAGTTTTACAGTTTAGCTCACATATGTCTGTTAACTGAACCTGAGTATAATTACTCAATGACATTAAAAATCTTTAAAGCTGGGATAAATCTATCGATGAGAATTCACTGTAAACAAGAAATAATAACTGTAATAAATAAAGCTAGTGAATGACAGGTCATATTGATGTCAATCATGTATTACACTAGATTAATACTGAAGTAGCATGCTACAACATGAAGTGGGTGGAGCCTCACCTGATGGGCGGCAACATCTGCCTCCAACAGAGCATGTTTCTTCTGGAGATTTTGTACACTGGTCAGGTCCTGCATAAACACATAAATCCATCAGTATCACAAATTAAATATGCTAGGCATGTGTATGTGTTATACACTTTATACTGTATAAGCATTTACCACTGGTTACATGGAATTTACATATATTGTTAATAGTAAGCATAAATTTGAACTACATGTATACTTGTGTTAAACCCTAGTACATGTACATGTATATGTACTACATGAGAATATTTAATATTCATTAGACATGTAAATAATACATTTTTCAGGTTTTCTTTTTATTTCTCAGAGAAAAAAGTATTGGTGCATATCTTTTCTAATTAAATGTTTAAGCCAGTTTAAACACAATATATATCAGTGTGTACTAACTCTGAATAAAAGGTGTGCAGTGATGGTTACACATCAAGCTTATATCAAATAGACAGAACACAAGTGCTACAATCTGAATAATAATCCATTATTCCTCTGCTAAACTTCCAATCCACTCAAGTCCTCTTCTAGATGCCGCCAGTAAGTACCAGCACTTTTGAACACCATGCCCAGTTCTACTTTTTACTGAATTCCCAATGAAGAAAGTCTAAACATCTGGTTACAAATAGTATATAGCTTTCTAGATATATGTAAAGCAGCTCTGGCAAAAGCATTTCCATAATAATTGGTTTACAGAAAATGAAAACATGTAAATGTACAAATGTTATATGATGCCATTTTCTCAGGACAAAAAGCCTTCCCTGGCTTTGTGTTTATGCATGTATGTGATAATGAGAGGTGATGTGCAACAAAAGATGTTATTATACTTTCATGTTAAATACTGCAATCTGATTGGTTTAGACGCAGTTGACAATCCGTTCTCTCTCCCTCGCACGCTTAGCAACGGGCCGATAGAACGAATTGTTACATGCGCGTTAATTATGCGCGTACGGTTCGCCGTAGAATTCACGTCTTTTCTATATAAAAGCAGTAAAATTTGCTATAAAAATTAAGACATTCAGTATAATAAAATAAATAGTGCCTGTTTGGGAGGATACCAGTTGAAATTGACACCCCTCGAAAACCATTGTCAACCTCCGCTTCGCGTCGGTTGACAATGGTTTTCTCGGGGTGTCAATTTCAACTGGTACCCTCCCAAACAGGCACTATTTATATAATGTGACTGAAAATGGAATCAATTGAACAACTACACGAATATAAAGCAAAAATGATTTTTTTAAAAAGAAATGGAATCAGCTATAAATAAACGTATGGGAAATAAACACTGAATTTTTTGGGGGGTAAATATTAACTAGCTCATTTAATATTTTTTAACATTATGTAGAAATTTTCCATTGAGCTTTTATACATGTATATAAAAGCTTTCATCAAATTTAAATCAAAGATTTTAAAAGGAGAAAAGAACAGAAATTTTAAAAACAAAAAGACATTGTATATTTCCCATACAAATTCCTAGCGATGGCACAAACACTGCAAAATAAACAGTGCTAAACAACTTACATGTCGATGTAGTGGCTAAGCCAAGCACAAAAACATTAGATTGTGAAATATCCAAACAGAAAATAAAACAAAAGGAATAAAAAATTATAATTTTCATGCTGTGAATGAAACAATTAGATTTACATGTATCTATCGAGTTGCAAAATAAATTTTCTACTGTACAATATACAAACTAAAAAGTCAATTGATTTCTAAGTGGATTGTTAATCCTATAATAACTGTTGAAGACTGTATGTACACAATGAACTTTAACCAAATATTTTACAACATTGAATTCTAGTCTACCAGATATGTGCCCCAGAACACAAGCAAGGGCTCACCTTTCCGTAGTCCTCCGACATGAGCTGGCCCTCAATCTCACCCAGCCACACCTCAATGTCCTCAATGTTACGGTTGAACTGCTGTTGTTGGCTGGCTTCCTTCAGTTTGTTTCCTACAAAAGAAATCCTCAGGACCATAATAAACACAGTTCTGGAGTTACATGTAAAATCTGTGCCCAGTATCATATCGAGTAGATACTAATACACACCCATTCATGTTATAGTAAGAGAGAGTAAAGACAAGCAACGAATATATGTATACATGTACGTGTCAATCATGCTCCTACCTTTTCTATCTGTCTGAGTCAGCAGGGTATTCCACAGCTTGACAATTTCTTCTACTCTTTCTCTGTAAAAGTAAGATAAAAGTTCAGTCCTACAATAAATTTTTGTTGTACATTTATTTCTTTGCCAAAACTACCAAAAGCACAACATTTTCTTGTAAGAATTTCCCATTGGATAAAATATAGTTTTTGGCCTAATAATGCAACGTACATGTACTTAAATCCAAATTTTCATTCATATATTTTCTCAACACCAAAAGGCCCAATTGAGTCATACTCAAACTTTTTTACCTGATGGTATCTGATGCATAATGTTTCTCCTCTACGAGTTGCTCTCCAGTCTGCTGAATGGTCTCAATACGATTTTTATTGGCATCAAGCTCAGCCTCAAAATTCTGGTGTTTCTGAACTTTGGTCTGAAGATTGGTGGGGTCCTAATAAGGAAAAGATCAAAAACATTAAAAGCAAGTTCATCTAATAAAAGCTTGGACAAGTTGACATTTCTCATATCTTATATGAACAAGTGCATTGCTATCTGCTGTTTTACAATTGCTGTGTTTTACTTATTTTTTTTTACAGAACAGTAACACACCAGATAGCTTTCATCTGAAGCAGTCTTGAGCTTTTCATTGATCCAGCTCTTGGTCTCATCGCAGTCTCTCTCGAAAGTCTGGTACTTGTAAGACTCCTCCAGAAGCTGTCTGCGATTGGCTGAGGCTTCGTACAGGACGTTCCTTCTCTCCAGCAGTTGGTCTCTCTTGGTGGCGACATCATCGTAAGCATAGTGTTCACTCTCAATCAGCTTTGTGGCAAAGTCATCCAGCATCTTGATCTTCTCCTCTTGAGCTGCTAAAGATTTCTCAAAATCTTCATGTTTCTTGATCAGTGCTTCAACACCATCCAAAGAGTCTCCAAGATCTGTATTTGCTAAGAATGCCTGCAAAAGATTCAGATACATTTACAGTTTTGTACATATTTGATACTGAAATAATAGATAATAAAGGACAGTAAACAAGCAAATGAAGGTGAGATCTCCAACTTACCTCTTGTTTGGTCATCCAAGCATCAGCATGTTCCATGTCTCTGTAGAAGAGCTGCAAGTCCATACACTGCTCGTACAGAATTTTCCTCTCCTCCCACAACTCAATCAGGCTGGACCTCTCCTTGGACAAGGTTACCAGCTGCAGAAGAAAATGTCATTTGGATGCACAATTCATTTTAACCTTGTATTTGCTATAGAGTCTGAAATTTTTTTTTTATTATGAGGGTTTAATACATTTCTTTCTGACCATATTGTTGTTAAATGGGGTCTTACCTTCTCTCTGACCTCATCAGCAGCGTAATGGTTAGCATTAACCAGCCTCTGTCCAGCTTGGTCAGTGGCTTTAAAGCTGTCTTCTCTGGCATCAATCTCGCCCTGTAATCATCATATCAAACCAGTCAAATTCTAGTCATTCTACATTTTATTTCTCATGCATTCTATGAATGGTTGAATGTTTTAAATCTCAACAAAACTTTAAAACAAAACTAAAATATATATAAATTTGCATGGCTCCCTACAATCTCAAACTGACACAGCTTACCTTATGTTCATTGTGCCTGTCTACCAGAGCTTCAGCACCCGCTACATCCTTGGCAAGGTCATCAGCGGAGATGATGTTCTTCATGTCCTGCACCCAGGACACCAGGTCACGGAAGTCAGCAAGGAAACGATGGAGATAGTAGGAGTCGTCCAGGCGAGCTTTCCTGTCGGCTCCCTTGTTCTTCAGCTTCTCCCAGTTGTCTACAATCTCTGTCTGCTTGGCATTGATCTGTGGGGCTTGTTCTTTGTGAATGTCTTCCAATCTCTCGGCTTCTTTGCTAAGAGCATGGACCTTTGAAAAATATAAAATTTTGATTAGAATAAGTATTCTAAGAGTGGTTATTACTGCCATTTGTTGTAATTGTAAAGTTTTTTTCCAATTACTTTAACTGAATATTTAGATTTTTAAACTTTTGTAATCAAATAAGATCAAGGACAGACCTTCTCCTCCAATGCAGCTAGATCTCTCTCCACCCCTTCATGTTTACGCTGCAAGGCCTGAACGCTGGCTAAATCTCTGCCAAAATCATCCGAGGACAAGATGGCATCTTTCTCCATAATCCAGGCAATAGTCTCATCAGCATCCCTGTTTATATGACAACACAATTTTTATTACTGAATTTTAAAAATTAACTGCTTTTACAAAACTCAAAAGAATCATACAGCATTTTATATATATTCTGCAGCTAACCTACCTGTTAAATCTTTGAATTTCATGAGCTCCAAACAATCTCTCTTGTCTCAGCAGAGACAAATTCTTCAATCTCTCCCAAGCTTCATTGATTTCCTAAAAATGAAAGAAATGTCTGTTAAAGCTAATAATTCTTAAGTAAGATAATAGGTTTTCACATTCTATCAATCTCTTATACTTTCAATTGTTTCAATAATTTATAAGTTATAAGCTTACACTCTGTCTTTGTCTTATTGTGGCCTCCTCTGGATGTTCATCTTCAATCAGTTGTTCTGCCAATGTGTTCACCTCACCTACTCTATCCTCATGATTTTGTAAATCCTGTTTAAAAGACATAAATAGCAATGTTCTAAAATTCAATATCAATTAACTTTATCAACAGTGTAGTGACAATTTAACTTTAAGTTCTTCACATTGTAAGTTCTCACTAATTTCTGCCAGTGAAACATGCAACTTGCCTTCTGGAATTCATCAAACTTCTTCTGCAGGACCTCCACGTGTTCAAGATCCTGACCAAACTCCTCGGAGGTCACAAACGCCTCTTTATCATTGATCCAGAACATCACCTCATCACACTCCCTCATGAACTGGACAAGTTTCAGGGCATGCTTCAGCTTCTGACCCTTCTCCCTCAGTTTGGACAGCAATAGCTCCCATAAACGATGTAGCTCATCCAGGCGTTCCCGGATGGTGGCCGAAGCAAAGTGCTGCTGGTTGATCATTTCAGTTCCAGTGTTGTCCAACACTACGATGGCATTGGCATGGGCAGCAACCTCTGCCTCAAAGGCCTGGTGTTTCTGAATCTTGGCCTATTTATATACAGAAAATCAATTACAAAAGAAATCAAATGACAATATTATTTTCAAAGGAAACTAAAGACAGTTAAAGTGAAAATCTTTTTATTCAATAAATTACATTTCAAATTATACATGTTATATTATACTTCATTCTAAAGCAGCTTTACATTTACAGGTAACTAATTATCAAAGCAAGCATCAATTGTTAAAATAGATGGCTTCCTGATCTGACCTGTAAATTGGTGGGGTCTTTGTAGCTCTCATCAGATGCTGTCTGCAGCTTCTCGTAGATCCAGCTTTCCAACTCATCTGCATCTCGCTTGAAGTACTGATACCTCCTCGAGTCCTCGAGTTTACGTCGCCTGTCCTGACATGTCTGCTTGAAGTTGGAGTACCGATCGAGGACCTCCTCTCTTCTCTTCTGGATGTCCTCGGCAGTCTCGAGGATCTTAATCTCTCGAGGCTGAACCTCTGTCATCTTGTCCTCGTCTTACTGTAATCAAAACATAACATTCAATTCAATGCTCAATTACATCAGAGACATAAATAACAGAGATTGGCAACTCCGCCATTAACATGTTTTGTTGTTGAAAAATGGTACGGGACCAACCTTACTTTGAGAACTACATTTTAGTAAACAGAGATAATGATCTTAAACCAAAAGTATATGGTTTTAATGAAAAGTGTGCATAGGTTTTAGACATTTTTGAAACAAAAAATTGAAAAATAAGATTATTATATAAAAAATATATTGGCCAGCTATAAAACATCGGCGAAATCTCGGACGACGGGTAGCCAACTGCCTCCTAAAACTCCTCTTTTAATATTGTTTATATGACATAAACTCATGAAAATATAATATTTTGAATGTTTTGGTAATAGGTTTTAGCCGTTTATATTTCGATATAATTGTTTATTAGAAAGATATACTGATTTAAACTGGGAACACTTTACAATAGGGACCGCGAGATTTTGCGAGATTTTGATCAGTTGCCAATCTCTGTTATTTATGTCTCTGATTACATGTATGAATAAACTTGCTTCACCATGTGAAGTATCTGTCAATCATGCTTTGATTAATGAAAATGTAGTTGTTTAAAAAAAGGTGACTCGACCCTAGTTGGAAAAAAAAGGGGATCAACATCATCAGTTTGGACAGTATTGAATCAATACTGAAGAAATAGGAAAATAACACACAGGTAATAAATATGAAAGTCAGTTCATACTAGAGAGATGAAAGCAGGGGGCTCATTAGTTTTAATTAATGGAAAACGTGTCCCTTCCTCTAAACTGCCTGCAACATTATTGAAAAATTCATTGACATTTAACTAAACATAAAGATGACATTAATTGGAGCTTAAAAAACTCAAAATCAAACAAATGGTAGCTAATAGCTATCATGATTGAATTTCCCTTAGAGCAAAACTTCTACTCAATACCCTTATTTGAATACAATGATTTACATTACTAAACACTGTTGCAAGAAATCTGATCTATATTCATTGAACGCTTATCACAGAATCACTTGATATTTCTCAGCCAGCCTCAGGAGTTAGACAGGATGTACATAAAACATTTGTAAAAATTGTTTTTACTGTGACTGTCTGAAGCACAGGAAACTCTAAACCCCTATTGATCAAGTCAACAGAACAATTGTAATGGATCTTTATGATTCAAAAAATCTTCAAGTTATTGCATGATCACAGAAACTCTGTGTAGAAAGGCTATCTTCAGAATGTACTAGTTCTGGTATCAAATCAAATACTGTTGTAAGAACCAATTTGATAGATAATTTAAATACTACTGGTAATTGAATACTTTATTGATATAACCAAAGTTTTTTTTTTTAAACTATATGATTTTGACTTGTTAACACTTGAATGTTGTAACTGTCAGTTGAATATCACCCTGACAATAAAGAACATAGGTACCCACATTAACACATAATTCAACCACATAAACACATAATTTAACCACATAAACACATAATTTAAAATTTTGGTCAAAAATTATTTTTCTGTTTTTATTATTTACAATGCTTAAGGAGTGCATTTCTTATAATTAAATGAAATTTTAGAATCAGTCGTAGAGTTATAAGCAATATACAGAGCTCACAATTCTTTGAAATGTAAACAAGGCTTGTGCCCTGTTTTTGTTTACATAGGTTCAATATACCTGTAAACAAATCTTTTTCAAGCTGATTTTGTATCTTCTTATTTATTTTAAGCATAAATAAACAGTTCTTAACGTTTAACACATTCATTTTAGGTATAAAACTGGAATTTTCACTTAAAAATGTAAACAAAAGCAAAGAATTGTAAGCTCTGTATATTGCTTATAATTCAACAAATGACACACAAATTTTGGTTGCCTATTAAAAATGCCTTACTAAAGCATTGTAAACAATAAAATCAGAAAAATAATTTTTGACCAAAATCGTGACCATGCCCTTTTAACAACATAAACACATAATTTAACCACATAAACACATAATTTTACCACATAAACCATTTGGGGAATATTTAGGTTCAAAACAGAATTTCAAACAAGTCTATGACTAGCTTTGGTGACAGAAAATAAAATGATTAACATGATTATAGAATCAGAGGACTCACCAACAACCCTCTGTACCACATCCAACAGATAAAGAATTAGACAGTAAAAGCCATAGTAGATCAAGTAAGACACCATTAACAGGCATAACCATAATAGAAACAGTTCAGGGTGATCCTCAAAGAACGGGCATCTAAGCATCAGGCTTTGGGACAACACCGTCAGCACCAAGGGAAGAACTTGTACAGTCAGAATTAAGATCAGGGCTGTGCTCAGTGAATGGAAATCAGGATCATGATGTTAGACTGGGGACCACAATTTTCCACAAAGAGAAGCAACTCAATGGCATTAGCTTCTAGGCAGAGGGATCACAGAAGCAACTCCAATATATTAGCCGCCACAACAGAGATTTGTAATGAATTGATGTCTGAATGTCAAAATAGGGAACAAACAGATCACATGAAGGGAAGGAACTCTCGATTAATAGCAGTCCTAACATAAAAGCTCACAGACAGGATTTTTTTAACAACACACTTAGAATGGAGAGGTGAAAGTTTCCAATCCAATCGTTCACCAATCTGGTACATATGATTTCAGTTTTGTGAAAAAAATGTTTCCATAACTTTTACAGAACATATCACACTGTTCCGATTTAATAATTCAGTTTTTAGTTAATAAAGAAATCAGCCTTGCATAAATTCTAACAATATACACAAGGTTCACATGTATATTCCTTCTTTTCCATTTTTAAAATACAAATGAATGTCCAACGAGACAAGGTATCCTACGGTTAAAATTTTCTTCATGTTTTTAAATACCAATGTGGCTATAGATCTGTCAGCTGTCTGTCATCAGGAAACATTTACGTGTTTTCTTGCGATTTCTTTTAGCGATACCTTCACTAAAAATCAGGAAGATCAATAAATGTGTGCTGTTGTAGTATTAGTTTGCAAAATCCATTATCCTCAAGCAGAAAAGTTCATTCCTCTTTCAGTTTTTCTCCCTACATCATGCATATTACATCCAAGTCAGGAAAAGAAGTGTGATAAAAAATATCTTTGCTGACTAGGGCCAAGCCTTAGAGATCTGCAGTCAATTCATATTCAATTTATTTCTTGAGACAAAAGATACCAATATACTAGTATCCCAATCGATTCAAATTTTACTGCATGAAGTATGCATGCAGTGCTATCAAGAGCAATACACTCAATTACAGTTAATTATGTAATTAAATGAACAAAGAGGGTTTTCAATTTGTTCCTGTAATTTTCCATAATAACCTTATCAGGCTGTTCATGAACTATCTCCACTTCCATTTAAAGATGTTAAAATGTAGTCAGATAAATAATTTATTAGAAGATCTGGAAAAAAAATTCATGAGAGCTAATTACTAGCTTTCTTAATTTCCCATCTGCTTGCATGAGCTTTCTAAGTTTACTATGCTAGTTGCCTATTAATGAAGGTTGCATTGAGTGTACACTCTTCATAATTATCTTTGTTCTATCACACTAATTAGCCTTGCCTGCTGTTTCAGCAGATGCCTGCTAGACTTGCCCCCTGAAGAGCCTTCCTACATCAGCAACAATCCCATCAAGATACAGTCAATAAATCAGGGGCTGTATGGGATGAATGCCAACAAATGATTCAGCAGGCTGTAACCAGTAGCAACAAGTTATCTCAGACAGGGAGTATTGATCTTTTGCTGAAATGCTAATCATGTACAGGAACACATCCTGGGAAAACACAAACTGGAATGCAGCAGAGAACCAAATAAAAATGCCACAGACTTCAATGCAACTTTTGTTCTCTTACAAAACATTCTCTTACAAAACAATAATATTGGGAATTTGTATTTTTTTCAAATTAATTAGTTCATACATCAATATAATAATTTTCACCTCTCACTATATCTGGAGCTGTCCTCTGTTTATGATATCACGTTGTTATTTATTTCACGAATATACTTCTTACAACTCAAAATTTTGCTACTTGTTCATTTGACATAACAAGTCATTAATGTTTTTCAATTAAAACTGTTTTACCTTTAAAAATTAAAATAAGATTATCAATAAAAAAACACATTCTTTTCATTATTTGCAATCTAGTAGTTTTCAATTAGACCAGACAATAATTAACGTTGGACATATTCAGGTCTTTCTTGAGGAAAATAATAATTTTTCACAAAATAAATTATTATATCACGTTGATTATTAAATGATGTTCACCCTAAATCTCAAAGTTTTGCCTCATGTTACCCATAGGGGGCCCCATTTGCATTTTAAATACCCAAATACCAGACATACCAAGTCGAAGTTACCTCATAGCAAAATTACACAATTATACTTGTGAAAATATCAACAAACCTTTACACTCGGTTATTAACCATTCAATTATTATTTTACAAACGATGATAGCTTGTGTAAGTTTGTATAATAGGAGCCTGCTTCATTTGCAAACGATGGCACCTTCAATGACGGCGTAGGGCGCGGTAGGCCAACATGATAAACAACCCAGACGCTATCCGGTTAAAACAATATTCTTGCAGATACTAAGAAATAAAAAGGAATTATGCTGAACGACCATATTCTCTCTAAAAGTTCTATAAATTTAAACATGTTAAACAATACATACGAAAATATCCTCCCTGAAGCTGGAAAAATTATCACCGTCCCAAATGAAGCGAAATTTGATAGAGTAATGGAACAGCACTTCCGGTATGATTAATTTGGGGGTTCAGCTGATTATTATAGCCCCCAAATTTTGGGAAATACCTTTTCTAACAACGCTCCCTGTGAAAACACAACAATTTCTTATCAAAAGTAACTGTCAACAGTTTATTTAAAATTGGCATGATATTAACATTAAAAAATTAAATGAAGATAAAAATACGAGGGCGGTATTAAGTACGGCATATTGTTCTAAAAGACAAAACCTTTATTTAACGATAGACGCGTCCCGAAAAAAGTTTCCCTCTTTTTCCCAAACAATTAATACAGTATGCATCAGAGACATAATAACAAGAAGTGATTTCGGCATTATGGACTGGAAATGCTCATCTTGTATACTGAGTTTTAATGTTATTTGTATACTGCTC
Source organism: Magallana ariakensis (assembly GCA_020458035.1). Taxonomy (NCBI): domain Eukaryota; kingdom Metazoa; phylum Mollusca; class Bivalvia; order Ostreida; family Ostreidae; genus Magallana; species Magallana ariakensis. The sequence continues at coordinate 22,791,448 of CM035815.1, read as the reverse complement.
AATGGGTAAATAAATCATGAATTGCGTAAACCTCTCATTAAAGTTTGTGACAATACAAAATTAGAAAATCATCCAACCAGTACTTAATAACTGCATTCTTCAAACCTGGGGGTGGGGGTGGGGTGGGGTGTGTGCTTTTTTTGCTTTGATGGAAGGGGGGTTGTTCGAGGCCCATACCGCATTTTCGGTAACTTACTTACTGTTAGTTTTTATTGAGCTGTCCTGTATTATACCGTGTATTTACACCTTTTTATATTTTTTTTATGATATATTATGAAATTAAACAGAATAAACATGATACAGATTTTTTTTTTTGGGGGGGGGGAGGGTGGGGGTGGTGGTGGTGATTTTTCAAAATAAATATATATATATTCTTTAAACGGTATTTCATCGTTCGGTACGTGAGCATTGCCTTTTTATGATAAAAATAATTAAAGTTTTGTATGAGTATAATAATAATTGACTTTAAAAAGTGTACTTAGTTACAGAAATTATATTCTATCATCGGGGTTATTATTTTGTCTTAGTTCCTCCGTGCACTGTACCAATCTACGTTTGTAATACCCGGTTGTGTGATACAATACGACTTTTCACAATTTATTAATTTTTTTTTTTTTTTAAAGAAGCATAGGAAAATTTTAGCAAACTTTGGGTGCGTTAATGATACATTGCATCTTGAGATCACCCTTTTTAAATACCAGATGGTAGAATTTTGACAATTGTGTTTCTTACATTTAAGGCCGTAGAAAACGATATTATATTGTACTAATCAATACTTCACTTTTAGGAAAATGTTTTTTGAAGTATTATTTAAATAATCTGCTTTGAAATGCGGAAAATTTGCAATTTTTTAAATATATTTTTATTGTAAATGCACCTGTATTTTGAGATGGACCCTAATAATTAAGAACCATCATGGGAGATGGGAGATTTTTAAGCTACATGCACTCAGTCAAGTAGCTGAATTTCACTTATCTTAAGGCTAAAACTCGGTCATCGCCACACCCGAAACTAATATACATGTAACTCCTTTATATCAAAATTTAGTACTATCTTCGCAAATAACATAATATTATAAGACTGATAAATGTCTAATGGATATGGATCATGAACTCATTCAACTAAATTATTATATACCCTTTTTCAAACACTTAAATTTAAAAGTGGGTGATCATAGTTTTAGGTGGGAGGGGAGAAGGGGGCACTAATATTACGCATTAATTATAGTGCGAAATACTCGCGGGTTTTCTTAATTAGCGAAAATTTCGCGTTTATTATTTATAGCTACGAAAATGAGCCCAATGGGCGTTCGTAAAATCTGAAATAGAATAAGAATAATTGACATGTTATAACTTGGGTTTTTAATTGTAAATCAGACTCTTTTTAAGTGTATATAGTCCTTTGTCGCCGTAAGTACAGAAGTTCGCCGGACAATATACTCAACTGATGGATGAGCTTTAGAAGAAGAAGAAGAAGAAGAAGAAGTAATAAATAAAACAAAGGTGATCATCACTATCACCCCCTCCCTGTAAAAAAAAAGGGGGGGGGGGGCTATTTGAAGGTTAAACATGTACACTGTACGAGTTGTTCATTAACAACATCCTTACTTTTACTTTCGATATGTTGTATGTGCAGCTGATCAAGCAAGATTAACTGAGCCCAATTACTTTTTATGTGAGGTATGGATTATCTTAAGTACTCGACATAACGCAGAGATATTTCTAACTCTTTGATACAACGATACAGATTGAATATTTAACTGTCTAATTTTCTGGAGCGATTTTTGCAACAGATGTGACCCGCCTCACAAAGAGAACACGTAGGCCATGGCGAAGACGAGATGTGTTTACATTGATATTCAATAAACTGTAGTGTAACGTAAGTATTGCTTACAATTCTTACATCTGGTATATCAGTTCTATCTGAACTTATTTAACACTGCATTTTTGTGCATACGTACTCATCTCAAAATTGTAGCACTAAGGATTTTAAGTGTAAAATTAGACCCAGTGATGATTAAATTGTGTTGAATAAGGTAAGTTTATAATTTAAAAAAAAAGACTAATTACATGCATATTTAATCTTCAGATGACTTATAATGATTGTTTTAATTGTATTAGTGAACATCTTTTTTCAGTTTAGTACAACCAACTGTACTCTTGCTTTTACTTGTAATGGGATGGGAGAAATAATGACTGACCAGACCGGGATTTGAACTCGGGCCCCCTGAATCTCTAGTCAGGTGCTCTACCAACTGAGCTATCTGGCGCCGGTATTCGAACTGGTCTGACTGTCACATTCCTCCCCCCTTAAATGATCTTTGCCTTCGAAGATCACCCAAGGCTCTTCCCCTTGCAGGAGTTAACCTGTCAGTTCCAGGGGTTGGTCACGGCACTAAATGTAATGGGATGGGAGAAATAATGACGGACCAGACCGGGATTCGAACCCAGGCCCCCTGAATCTCTAGTCAGGTGCTCTACCAACTGAGCTATCTGGCGCCGGTATTCGAACTGGTCTGACCGTCACATTGAATATAATGGGATGGGAGAAATAATGACGCACCAGACTGGGATTCAAACCCGGGCCCCCTAGGCCTGAATCTCTAATCAGGTGCTCTACCAACTGAGCTATCTGGCGCTGGTATTTGAACTGGTCTGACCATCACATACTTAAATGATAGATTTGTAAATTTAATAAATTAATACATATGTCAGAAGAATGTTTCTATGAGTATTTGCGATGTGTGCCAGAGAGAGAGAGAGAGTGCACATCACATATTTTTGTAAGGCAATATATATCCCTATATAATCCAGTTAAAGTTTACGTTTCCATGACTGTATTTCTGCTTTACTAGTTCAAAATTTTATAATCTTCTTTCAGATGATATGACTTGTCACCAATAATGCCAATTGACTATGGATCTATTGTTAAATTGCTCACTGTATCTGGTGCTTTACTACAAATATTGGGTGAATATTCAAAGGAAATTCCTTTTCCGAAGCATGTCAACAAGTCAGAAGACACTCTTATATGGGCTGTGAAAGTGAAAGAAACTGGCAAAAATGAGAAGAAAAGTGTCACTGAACGAAATAGTGTTAACAATCCCATTCAAAGTGAAGCCCAAGAGATAGCAAATCAATGCAAATTAATTTTTATTGATCATGTGGAAGTTATGGAGAACACATATTTATTCGGATTTGATTTTAAAAAGCTTGATCATTTTATTTCCAATTTTGAAAATAGATCCTATGCTTTTGAACTTGACCATAGGAAGCTTTACATTAAGTTGCTACATGACCTATATGTAACCCACATACCAGACGTGTCCTTCAAATTCATCACTGGTGCTTTATCTCTGTGCTTGGATTCTCACCCGATGGTGGAATTATTCAGTCAGCAAAATATACGAAGGAGAACGAAGAGGGAAGTGAACCTTCATTTCATTGATCCATATTTTAAGTTACAGTGGCATCTTGTAAGTTTAATGTTGATGTCATTGAATTTGTCAAAGTCTCTGTTAAACCTTGACAACAGCTATGTAGGCCAACAATTGCTTGTCTTGGTATAGTTTATTATGATTATCCTAAGATGATCATGGATATTGAAGGTTAATATTAATATCTTTAAATTTATCAGATCAACGATAAGAACCGGGACATGGACATAAATGTGACAGGAGTGTGGAGTAGGAATATTACAGGTCACGGGGTCACGGTCGCTGTCGTTGATGATGGTGTGGAGTGGACCAACCCTGACCTCAAGGACAACTATAACAGTGCTGGAAGCTGGGACCTAAACTCAGATGACCCTGACCCTACTCCGAGTGCTTCAAAAGGTATGTATCATTAGAAAACACAAGAACATATACCAGTATTAATGCATAAAGTTTCCATTTATCTAAGATAAAGCTAATTTCAAGGGTGTAAATAATCATCAATTAAGAGCAAGCACTTGATAAGTATGGTGTTTTGATTTTGTAATTCTCCAGTATTGAACTACACTTCCTGTCTTGAGTAAATGTAAAATATTGTTATGATATTGAGTATTTGTAAGTGATTAAATAATATTTGCGTGTCACACCATGAATCAGAAGAATTAATACCCTCAGGTATATATGTAACCTTTAATTAATGTTTAAAGTAATGGTATATATTTAAAGATGATTTCATTGAATTAATTTCAGATTCAAACCATCATGGAACCAGGTGTGCTGGAGAAATAGCAGCAGTCCCAAATTCTCACTGTGCTGTAGGGGTGGCATATGGAGCAAAGTTCTCAGGTAATCATATTGCATAATATTTCAGGCACGTAGCATCAGGGGGGCCAAAGAGTGGGGGGGGGGGGACCTCCCACTTTTCCTTGCAGCAGATAGTTTTCTTAAATTTACATATAAAAAAATTAATTATCATGGAGTTGCCCCCCCCCCCCTACTTTTTCTCATAGCAGACATTTTTCTTAAATTTACATATAAAGAATTGAATTATCATGGAGTTGCCCCCTCCCCCATTTTTTGGGAGCATACTTAAATCTTAATAATTCTTTATATTTATTTGTACGGTGGTTCTTACCAGTTTATAATTTCATTCTTATATACATTTCTATACATTTCCAGAACTAGTTCTTGGCTACTAGTACATTCTGAAACATGTGTAATATGTCCATATATCAATTTGCAGAACTGTACAAGTTATATGTATGCTATATTTAACTAACTTAATTGACTACCTCATTTGACAAACTCGAGTCTCTTATAGTTTTATTTGTATCAGGTCTTAAGGTTCTTGATGGACCGATGACTGATAGTTTGGAAGCCAAGGCCTTTAACAAGAACTCACAGATAAATGATATTTACAGCTGTAGGTAAGAAAACATTAAAGCCTGTGAGAGTTATCTCTCTTATAAGAGGGTCTGTGAACTGTAAGCACAGGTCAACACAGGAAACGTAGACATTTCAGCTAAAATATTTGATCATACGTTAGATCAAAACATAGTGTTAATAGAATATTTAGTTACTAGTTAGTCTGTCAGTTGCCTGGATTATATGTGGAGGATACTGAAGATATGCATGCCATAGTTTTTCATGTACATGTACATATGTACTAAACATGAAGAATAGCATTGTAAGCAATAGAAAATGAATACTTCTATTCATAGAATGTATAGAATTTCACAGGAATGTGTCATGGACACTTGTTTCTCTAAAATTACTCGTAGTAGGTTGTCTATCATATTTCTTTTATTTTGCACTGATACATTATACATTAATTTGAAATACAAAAAATTAATTTTACAGCTGGGGCCCTGATGATGATGGGAAAACTGTGGATGGACCACATGTTCTTGCCAAGGTTTGTTTGTGTTCATGAAATGTTGAAACATGAAATTCGGCTAGATGCTTTGAACATATAGCATTCTACATTTATTGTTTGCAGGCAGCCATGCAGTATGGCATTGATTTTGGCAGGAGAGGGTTTGGAAGCATCTACGTTGTTGCTAGTGGCAACGGAGGTCGTTTCCAAGACAACTGTAACTATGACGGTTATGCCAATTCCATATACACTGTCACTGTAGGTAAGTGTCTGAGCACATTGTATGGTCAGCATCAATCAGTTTTTGGGAGTTGATTTTAATCAACTCTCCTATGCAGTTACTTTGGCAAACCGGAAATGAAACAGTGTTTGGACCTAAGCACATATCATCACCGCTGACAAGACTTAGTTCTTGAAAATAATCATTAAATTCGATGTAATGTATGCTGAGGCATTGTTTTTCAAAGAAACTTTTTTATAAATACCCTGAAAATAGCCAGATTTTAAAAAGTACAAACAATTTATAACTTTGTAGTCGTATGTATTCCTATGCCAGAGTTCAATGTAGTCTCGTTCAACCAGTCTCCGTAAATCTTCGACAAACTTTCTCTTGCTTGTCGGAGATTAGCTGAGACAGCCGAGCATCTGGTTGAACAAGCCTAGAGTTCAATATTGCTTGGATCCATACAATTTTTAGAAATATTTCGATTACTGATACATAGTTTAATGGAATTAATTCTATCTTTAAATATTACACAACATATGATTCATATGGGGTTTTCTCGAAATTCTTGTCGGAAAAATTCGAAAATTCATATTATAAATATGTGCGTAATTCAAATACAGATTAGATATTACTTGTCATGCAAAATAACATATCATTGATATTAAGATAGATAAAAATCGATAAAATCAACTCCCGTCAGTACTTCATTACTTTAATTATTTATATCTGATTAATTAATAAGAAACATGTATGACATGTGCATGGTATATGGTATAACCGAGGAAAACATTCCTACTGGTAATTTTTTATTAAATGTAGATTTTTACATGTTCATGTACATGGTTCACTAGGTAAGAAGTTAACTGTTGAAATGTATGCTTAAACTGACATTATTTTAGGTGCAATAGATGAAGATGGAAATATGCCTTTTTATGCTGAAAAATGTGCATCTATGCTTGCTGTGACCTTCAGCAGTGGAACCTCACAGCATAGAAGCATTGTAAGTATGCTCCCAAGAATAATCTTTATGATGTATCTTATCAATAATTACAGAACTTCAATATAAAGTTGGTATGCTAAACAAATAAAAGTGGATTATGTTAACATAAACTCTCTTATTCAAATATCTCTTTGTCTTCAATATTCAGCCAAGTTGTTTTCACATACATGCTCTGTTCATGACCCAGAATGTAAGTCTATAGGAAAAAAGTAACAACCTGATGGTTTATACACTAGGTAACAACTGACTGGACACAGAGGGGAGGGAAAGGCTGTACCACTGCCCACTCAGGAACCAGTGCGGCAGCTCCCCTAGCGGCGGGGATGCTGGCTCTGATGTTACAGGCTCGTCCTTGTCTGACCTGGAGAGATATTCAGTACCTCATCATACTGACCGCTCAGAAAGTGAGCCATAGTGGGTTTAAAGCACAAGCCATTTATGTTGAAAATGGTTTTTAAAATGAAGATAATTTCCTTTATAATACATATGTAGTAATGTTAATCATTATCATAGTATGAGAAATCATCTACCAATTTAAAGAAATGTTTTTAACATGAAATGATTGGTTTATGCTCTTTGAACTTTTTTTGATTTGTTCCATAGAAGAATATGGAATTAAAATTGAAATTAGTTGATTAAATCTGCTTTAATACAGTGCATGTCAAAGTCAGACTGAAATCATTCATTAAGCTTACATTCTTTGTATTTGTCTTTGTATTTAGGTTGATGTTGATCACTCAGAGTGGAAGAGAAACCAGGCAGGATTATATCATAGTCACAAACATGGATTTGGGGTCATGAAAGCCTGGAGATTAGTCAATGCAGCCAAGGTGATCTAACATTACACATCAATTTAGTAGCACCCTAACATTTATGTTCTATGGTCAGAGTAGAAACCATCGTCACAAACATTAATATTGTTATGGTTATTAAGTTTATGTACGATCCTCTCCTACGTGGCCATGGTTTATTAGAAAGAGAATACCTCATAGCTCATTGAAATTCTGACCAATGCATGTAAAGCAAAGTTGGAGAATGACCTGTGTTATCTGTAGTTTACAAAAAATATATTTATTCCTGATGCATTATCAGCACACAGCATGCAAATTCAATTGATTAAACTATGTTATTATACTTTCATGTTAAATACTGAAATCTGATTGGTTAAGGCACAGTTGACAATCTGTTCTCATACTCTCAGCGTTAGCAACACACATGGCAATGGGCCGATAGAACGAATTGTTTCATGCATGTAAATTGTGCCCGCACGGTTCGCCGTAAAACTCATGTCTTTTCTATATAAAAGCAGTACAATTTGCTATAAAATTAAGACATTCAGTATAATAAAATAAATAGTGCCTGCTTGGGAGGGTACCCGTTGAAATTGACACCCCTCGAAAACCATTGTCAACCTCCGCTTCGCGGGGTGTCAATTTCAACGGGTACCCTCCCAAGCAGGCACTATTTATATATTATTATACTTTCATGTTAAATACTGAAATCTGATTGGTTTAGACGCAGTTGACAATCCGTTCTAATACCCTCAGCGTTAGCAACACACTTGGCAACGGGCCGATAGAACGAATTGTTACATGCGCGTAGATTATGCGCGTACGGTTCGCCGTAGAACTCACTTCTTTTCTATATAAAAACATTCAAATTTGCTATAAAATTAAGACATTCAGCATAATAAAATAAATAGTGCCTGTTTGGGAGGGTACCAGTTGAAATTGACACCCCTCGAAAACCATTGTCAACCTCCGCTTCGCGTCGGTTGACAATGGTTTTCTCGGGGTGTCAATTTCAACTGGTACCCTCCCAATCAGGCACTATTTATATAATGTCACATAATAAGTGTAAATTCATGTACAATACATTTTCCGATCAAGCAGCATAGATAGGAGAGAACTGAATTGAGAAATGTACATGATTCTGGACTGTGGCTTGAGATGATGAATGCCGTAATTAAAACTTAAAGGACAATATATGATATATGGGCCTAATATTGCCCCCTAAAATGAACATCATCAATTGACTGTTATTCTTTGCTACCTTTGTATGAATATACATGTACATGTGAATTTTTTTAATAATTTTCATTTTGATCCTAATGTCCACAATTTTGAAATGTGACATCAAAAAGTTAAATTTTTCCTGCCTTTTTTGCATTTTTAGCATAACACAGCTAGTTATCTAGCAGATTTTTTTTTCCGAAAACAATGAGCGATTGCTTGAACAAACAAAATATTTTCATCAAGGATATATCTGTCCAAAACTTATACATATTGTAAGTGACAAAAAGTTTGTTCTTGTTCAAAGCGTTGCTCTATGCTTCCCATGCATTAAAAAAAAAAGAAAAATGTCAATTTTTGACCGATTTTGATTGAATTCTGACGTCATATACTGTCAGTGAGTGCAAATAAATCAAATACAGTAAATAGATGAAAAACATATATTATATATCAACTATTATAAAAATAAAATAACATAACAATTTAATGTATGGTACATTATTTAAAACTTGCGAATTATTGGGGTCAAATTTGACTCATATATATAGTACTTTCTTAGATTGAAAATTCATGAAATCTAGAGGGTATACCTTCAGTGTATTTTATCTTGAATGTGCCTTTATTATTAGATTAAACAACATAGTTGAAGGCACTAATAGCGCATATTTATTTGCTCATGTGTATTGTATAGATATGGGAAACTGTGCCCTGGATTACATCATACCTGTACTCCAGTGATGAAATCCACCTCCAAATTCCAAAAGGGACCAATCAACCTCTGACTATCACTCATACAGGTATCAAAGTTACTGAGACTTATCAGATCTTAATTAAGTTTGGAAAAGTTTGTTCCAATATGATTATCATAAACATATGATACGATAAATGCAATGATTTTATTGTTTAATAGACATTTTTAAAAAAATATTTCATTTATAACCAATAATACATGTGTTTGACATTTTGTAGTGACAAAAAATGACATCTCAGGTTTGAATTTGTTTGTTCTGGAACATGTGCAGTTGTATGTGACAATCACTCATCCATGTCGTGGGGATCTAGAGATTACCCTGGTATGTCCCAGTGGTACCGACTCCATTGTGGCCACACCCAGAAAAGTAGACCGGTAAGCAACTGAGGGTCTAAAATTCATTCTTCTATTTTGTGGTTGTAAATTTGGAACCCCCTTCCTCCACTGATTTGTGGAACACTATCTGCTCCCAGAGGTCATGGTTATGATAAAATTCTATATCTATTAATGATAAATTCACAGATTATAACCATTATGTTTTATAGATGTTGATTTTAAAAGTTTTTTATTGTGCAGTTTCATTTAAAAATTTGAGCCACCTTTGCAATTTGACCCCTTTGCTGACTCTCGGGCATCATTGTATGAACAGAGTTGAATCTATTATATATATAAGAAAGCTTAATATGCTTTCACACATACATGTATGACTATGACATAAATATCATTTATCTATTCTATTGAGGATTTTGTTTAGGCCTTAAATCAGTAGTTTTTTGAAAATTGATAATGGTTACTCATTTTTTATACTTCTATCAAAAGAATTAAGGCAGAAAGGACAAAGGGAAAATTTACACAAAGTGAACAAAGTAGAACTCTTATTACTAAGTGTTGTGATTTTAAGTGCTCACTTATGTGTATGGAGTGAAATATAAATGCCACTTGACATACATGCATATAACTCAAACAATGACTTCTTATTTGTCACTCCATTTATCTCTAGGATACATATATCCAGGATTGAATACCGGGTATATCAAAAGAAAGGAATTAAGAGAAATTAACAAGTGTCTTATTTCAAGGAGGATCAAATTACTTAATCTGTTTCCTCTTTTTAATCACTCTATGTGTAACATCAAAAAGTGGTTTCTTTTTTCAATTTAAGGATGAATTACTGTTAAATCCACAGACGTCGTGAGCCATGTTCCCTTGTCTGTCAGTTTTAGTTCCTTGGTGTTAAAATTTCATGATTTCTGAAAAAGTACCAATTGCAATGGTTTTAATTTCATGTTGCAAAAAATTGATTTGAAATTGTGGATTGAATTTCGCGCAAAAAATGATAAATAGCGAACATAGTGAAATCAACAGTACATGTATATGTCTTTTGTTACAAATAGTAAACAATTCAAATTACAAGGCTATGATTCTTACTTTTAATGAAAATGCAATGAAAATTGTTTAAATATTATTATTTCAAACATTTGTCACTTGTTTGCTATAAACTATTTCTATGTATTTTTAGCTCACCTGAGCTGAAAGCTCAAGTGAGCTTTTCTGATCACATTTGTCTGTTGTACGTCTGTATATAAGCCTTTTGTTACAATTAGTAAACAATTTCAAATTACAAGACTGTAATATTATTTGTCTCAAACTTCTGTGAAAACCTCCAGTTAGTATTAAAAAACTATGATGTCTTTAATCATCATTATTGAAACTGTGTTTTATTTCATTCCACATTTTTAATAATGCAGATATCCATTTCGCCAGTCATTTTGACATGCCTCATGTACATGAACATCTCGTCAAATTCTGCATGCTGACTTTGTATATTTCTGTGTAGGTCTGATGCAGGTTTCCAGGACTGGGCTTTCAGCACAGTAAGATGTTGGGGGGAGGATCCAAAAGGAGTGTGGACCATTCTTATCACTGACCATGGTATATTTTTTACCACATACACTTATATAACCACAGAAATTGGGTTGGTTTTTGAAATTTTATATTTCACAGATAATCATGACTTTGCTATGCATTTTGTAATAGGATACACACTGAGAGTCAAACACTAATGCTATGATAGTAGAAATCACTGTTATTATTTTCATGCACTTTCCAAATATCTCCTTAGCAAATGTTGTATACAATTTACATAATTGTTTATAGCTTGAACATGAATAGAAAGATTTGTAAGAAGACTGTAAGAATATCATGAAATTCTCATGAAATAACATCAATTCACAATTTAAATCTCCTCACATTACAGATATCTCTTCATATGGATCTGGATTTATCCAATCCTGGAAATTAAAACTCCATGGAACATGGATAACCAGTCAACAATTTGAAGAGAGGAAACGGTAATCAATCCGTCATTTTATTGAATGTTGATTCTTTTATGAAACTAGGTATAAGGGAATATCTTGAAACTTTAAACTAGATAAAAATGGGGGAGGAGCAGTGTTAATAAATAGGCTACATGTATATAGTCATGCTTATTTTTCTGTTCTATTACAAGGTTGCCTGTTATATTTGTAGGCTGGTACTGGAAGCAATGGATGGGCGGTTCCTCAATGACAGTTACCAGAGGCCGTGCCCCGAGGCTGGTCCAGATGCTGATCCAAAACAACCCTTGTCTCAAAGGACCCTCAAGGTATTTATTCTGTTATATGGAAGACTTTGTTTTATCTTTTTAAAAGACCTAGAGTGTATATAGGAATCATGTACCATGATAACAGTCGTCAAAACAAATACGATATTAACTTGGGTGTGGCCATTTAGATCTAGAATTTTAGGGTTCACTTGTATCTTGCAAGTATCTTGTTGAAGAAGTGTGCATTCAAAGAAAGTGCATGCAAACATAAGAGAGTGTGATTTCTAATGTTATTAGAATTAAATAGTTCTCAAAATTCCTCAATTTTAATTATAATTGTGATATTTTTATTGACAGCAGATATTATAGATTATGAGGATAATGTAAATTTTGTTTGTTTTATTTCAGTTTGTTATGCTAGCTGGGATCTTTTGCCTGGTCATGGCACTGTATGAGACATTTGAGTATGCTGCTTGTTATAGAGATGAGAAAAAAGCTCAGAGACAAAGAATGCTGGAACATCTTCAAACTAATTCATCAGCATGTGACAGAGATATTGAGGATGCAGATCATCCGGAGTCCCAGAGACTCTTAAGTAATGAAACAGAGACAGTTATTCCCTTGGATACCTTTGATGTCCGTGAAATTGCTTTAGACATTGGGAATGGTACAAATGATGGAGACGACAGTGAAAGTCTTCAGTTAATAAGTCACTGAGGGCATGTGCTCTTTTTTAACGGTGCTTCCAATGATTTTTAATAAAACTCTCTATGTATGGATGGAGTGGATTTTCATGAACCTGTGATTCCTACTTTTTAAATGCATTGTAATACCATTAATGTCTTTCAATTTAACATTTGTTCCCAATGTCCTTGTAAGTGTATTGAATGTACATGTATACACCTTTTGACAATAAAAATTGTTTATATATTATTTTTGTCACTTGTCTGCTATATTAAATCATATGCATTTATTCTTTTTTGTTGATGCAATATTTTACATTTAGAGCTAAAATTGATTGATATACAAAATTAGCTATTTTAAGTGTAAGCTTTTAGCAATATTGGACTTTGAATGGTGCATTGTTAGAAAATACTCAACAAGATTTAAATTTTCAGTAAATGACGATTGACATTGAAATGCAGCTTACCTTATTAAAACATTTGCACAATTTAATCCTACAACTGCTGAAAATTATATAAATATAAGTAATAAGGAGTCATTCTTTGAATATTATGAGGTAATCAAATACGATCGAGCATGATCAAATCTTATCATAAATTTGATCACTCCCGACCGTATTTAATCACCTCGCAAAACTCAAAGAATGACTTCTTATTCCTTAAGTAAACCTTCCTCAAATGATGTTTTCACCCTGTAATTTCTTTTGTAAGCATTAGTGAATTTCCGCTGTTTAGATGTCAGGATCTCGATCGAATTGTTCTGGCCCCAGGATCACGAAGCGGTTATATTTTTTTATAGACTTAAGCAGAGACATAAATAACATTTATTTATGTCTCTGACTTAAGTCAAAACTCGTACACTGTCGTGCTTATTGTCTAATGATTAAAACATCGGGGAAAAAAATGAAAAATACGTTTCTATATTACTAGTACGTTGATAGTTACAAATTTATGCTATATATGTATACTCTTATGAATGATTGAAATATGGACTTGTCTAAATATGCTTCATGATTCCGAGGGAAGATGCTTGACATATTTTATTATTTTTTTTTAGGTCTAAACAAAACTGATTTGATGTGGTTAAGCAAATAGACTATGTGGTTGCAAAAGTATTGAAGGCAGATTTGTTGCTGCTGTGTCTTAAAGAATAGAGCCGCGTTAACCGATACAACGATCGAGTTAGCTGCAGGTCTGTATAGCTCCCTGTCAGATAAAAACGGATGGACCAAGTCGTCCATCCGATTTTTTCGGTCTGTAAAAAAACCCGGATGGACCAAGTCGTCCATCCGATATTTTCAGACCGGGAGCTACAGACCTGCAGCTACGATTGAGTATTTGATTAATATTACACCTTTTAATAATAGTTTGAACTTAGAGCTTCCTATTGCCTGGATCCAGATAAACCAGGTGAAAGCATCGTTATACTGTACAATTTGCTCATTTCTGTGGACTTTTTTTTTACCATATTATTAGTTGAGAGAGATTAGTTTTTGAACAGTTAGTATTTTTTTACTAAATACTACTCCAAACACATTTTTGGATCACTTAAGCTGGAGATAAGTACCGATGTCGTACAGCGAGACTTCCAGTGATACTCTACCCCCCCCCCCTCCTGTTATCTCTAGAAGAGGAAATGCATGGACAAACTGCTTAAAATACCGGAATCTACTTAGTTTGTTGATATAACAATATAATCTTAAAAGCAACACCTTTTTTTTTAAAACGACTGGATATAGATAACATGAGGACAGCGAGTCTCATTGGAATCACCCTAGTGATTTGCTTGAGGTCTTTTTGTTTGGCTGTGAAATCCAACAACTATTGTAAGTCTATGTCGAAACCTTTTTTTTAACCGGGACCGAAAGCAACATAGAAGCTTGTGTGATTCCATAATTACTTGACATTTATTGTCATTGTCATTTATTGGAAAATAACGCAAAATAGAGAAACATTATAATCTATATCAAAAGTGCATGGCCGGAGGACCCACAAACAGCTGACTAAATAACCAAAATACAGAAGTATAGAACAAAAGGGTTTCTCAGCCACAAAATGTATTAGTACACATGCTAAAAAAACTATAAAACCGAATTACAATGAGAACAAAAGTGGTGCATAAAATCCATGTTTGTACTATATTTAGAACTTTTCATAAATTTTATGTTTTTTAAAAACATTATTTGCGAAAAAAGTTGAATAATCCGTTCTTACATTTAAATTTCAAAGTAGTCTGTGATATCTTTTTATTTGAATTTTATTCCTCCTAACTTATATTTAATTTGTAACACAGAGGGTAAATATTCCATACACAGAATAATAGCATTGAATTAATGTATTTGTATAAAGAATCCACCTTAACTATTTTTACTAATATTTGCATCTTTTTCACAGCATTTAGAATGTTACAATATTCAAGATTTGTTTCTTTTATATCACATAGATCTTTGGTTTGTATTAACTTATACAGCTTGTTGTCATATTGTAAATTTTGAATATACTGAGTGGATGCAAATACAAATTTGAAATATGACAACCAAATGTCAATGTAAAGTATTAACACCCATCCAGTAAAATCAAAATTAACAATAACAGAAAGTATTATGCTCCTTTTGTGGTTTCTTATTCAAATTGCTTGTACATATTCTTTAATATTTTACTGAAGATGGACCAAGAAATACAAGTATCTTGAGAAATTATCAGACCATTTCTGGTGACATAATTGAGACGGAGGATACTTCCATGACAATTCCTCTGAGATGCTCGTCAACCTGTAACCCTCCGTGTAAAATAGCTTGGTATAGAGATGGACAAGTAGAAGCTCAAGATAATCCAGTCATCAACCTCACCCTTGACCGGAGGATGTCTGGAGTATATCAATGTGAAGCCAGTGGAGAAGAAGGAAAACTGAAGTCTGACCCAGTACACGTCATCATTCAATGTAAGTTATGTGTTTTTGTTTTATCGTTTTGTTATATGTTTAGGTAAAATTTATTTCTTATATATTACTATGTTACTAGGATTAAACTTGGATGGAGTCAAAATCCATATGCTCGTGAGAAAGACCCTAGGAAAGCAAATTGCACAAGAAAAATATCGGGGGTGGGGGGGGGGTGGAATCAGCCACGATTGAATACTCTTAAATATTGAGAATTTATCTGTCAGTTTGCCAGATTTGGGATTTTTAAAATCAGTTTTAATGTTACAATATTGTACTTGCATCATGGAGACATGCAATATGTTATGAAAACGAAGATTATTGCTTCGAGTCGACGTTGCACCAAACAAAATTTTACAGAAATCTCCATTAAATATCAGCTAGACAAAGTCATAACTTTGATTAATGCCTGCATACTATTATGAGAACTATTTTTATTTCAATTTATAGAAACTTATGATTAACATGATTACCGTCTGTTGGGTGATGACAATACTTTGAGGCTGAGGATTCGAAAATTTTAACTGCGCATTCAGTTCAGAAGTACAACATAAAGGACAATTTTTTGGGCACAGAAATCTGACTCGATTGGACAACCTTTTGCATTTTGTAGGCCTTTGGCAAATTATTTCGTTCGCTGAAATATAAAAATAGGGTACATACAATGTATGCCTCATAGATACTAATTGCACATGGTTTCGCCACACCGTCAGTTACCATGTGTATAATATATATGGAGCTTATCATGATGATATCAGAGCTTTTAGGAGATTGAATGTTCTGAAAAGTTATTTCGTTAAATGCCCAATGTGGCACATGCAATAGAGTAATATCATTTCTAAATTCCAATTTAATTAAACATTGAACATTAGGAAGGATGAAAATATAAACAAACAATAGGCAACTGAATAACTTTTCTATCCTGTTCAAAATTTCCAGCTAGACTCAAGAACAAATAAATTGTTTAAATGCATGATAATGTTTTTTATTATACTTTCATGTTAAATACTGCAATCTGATTGGTTTAGACGCAGTTGACAATCCGTTCTCTCTCCCTCGCACGCTTAGCAACGGGCCGATAGAACGAATTGTTACATGCGCGTTAATTATGCGCGTACGGTTCGCCGTAGAATTCACGTCTTTTCTATATAAAAGCAGTAAAATTTGCTATAAAAATTAAGACATTCAGTATAATAAAATAAATAGTGCCTGTTTGGGAGGGTACCAGTTGAAATTGACACCCCTCGAAAACCATTGTCAACCTCCGCTTCGCGTCGGTTGACAATGGTTTTCTCGGGGTGTCAATTTCAACTGGTACCCTCCCAAACAGGCACTATTTATATAATGTTCCCTGAATCTTGTGAATTCTGTATACATTTCAAATTTGTGTTTTTAAATAAAGCATGTTTTTGTTCTCTCAGATTTACCAGGAAACGTCACAATTACTCCAGGTGACGACACGTTCTACATAAAACGATATGGCAAACCTGTACATGATATTATCTGTGAGGCGGACTGTGTACCAGAGTGTACCTACAGGTGGTACAGAGAAGGATATCGATACTCCTACACAACAGGAAACAACTTGTTTGCTACGAGATCCCTCAACTACAGTGGTTCTTACAAATTTCGATGTCTCGCATTAAATACTATCAGAAGATACAGTTACATATACAGTAGACGGATAACTGTCGAAGTAAAAGGTATAAACATCAATTGAACACAAATCTGGTTGATTATCGTATCAATCTTATTTTTACTGAAAAAAAAATCATTACTGTTGATTGTAGATGGACCGGATGATGTGACAATTATACCGTCATCGCCAGAGATAGAGAATAGTCACTTTTAACTTCTTTGTTCCGCAAGCTGTCACAATGGATGTCAGTCTTACAGTTGGTCTTATAATGGTAGATGGAGGGACCAGGGAACACAGATTCTAAAATTGCAGAGTCTGTCAAAAGAGGACAGCGGGAATTATCGGTGTCGAGTTACTGACGACTTTGGAACTACTGATTCTGAATACTACACAGTAAATGTGCGTTGTAAGTTATACAGCAAGATTGAAAAATGATCCTGACATTTTACAAATATAATTAATCATTGATAATAGGCCTATTCATAAATCATTATAAAGTAATATTTACATCAATTACATATAATTCACATACCATTTTTTTTTTAAATGAGTTGCTTTAAAATTATTATCAACTACTGTAGACGTATTTTTTTCCACGGGGTCATAATTCCGCGGAGTCACAATATCAATTTAATCCGCGGGTAAAAATTTATGCGGATTCTTTGAATGAAAAAAAAAATCATTGGAATAATTATTATTAAATTTAGTTCTGAGCGATTTTCATTACCTAGAATTTGTCCAACTTTCGACTTAAATTGTAAGAACTGTTCACAGTGAACAGTAATTATCGGTTGTGCACTGGTCGGTAGTCATTAGTTAGCCGTCAAGATGTTACGAAGCTGGCTAAAATCGTCTTGTGAAACACCACATGATGAATATTTACGTTTTAATTATGAGTTGATCAGTTTTATCAATTAAAAGTCAGAGCACAAAGGGATCTAAAAATTGCAGTAAAAACACGGGTCTTAGCGTGTAGTTAATTGGGTCATTGAAAGATTTGTCGTCTGACACGTGCCGTTATCTCAAGCTGGGAGAAAATTTCATGCAAGTAAATTTACAGAAAATTCAAATCGTTAGGAGATTAAATTATTTATTATGTGAATTCTCAATACAAATTTGTTTGACAGTTTGCATAGATAAAAACGATATTCATTGGGTACACGTATATGCAAGTGTTATATAATGTAGTAACTTCCGATTATCCTTATTCATGTAATGCAATTTCAAAATTTCATTCCAAAATGCACTATAAGTACACTGGGAAAAAATTCCGCGGAAAATTTGTGCCCGCGTTCATAGCGTAAATTAATACCACGCGGACAAAAGTACGTCTACAGTATTTAAAACCCTTAAGTAATATTGCATATTCCAAAGTTTTCTCTTTTAATAGATGGTCCAAAGAATGTTACAATACAATATTCCAGCAGGTATGGGCACTTTATAGAGGGACATAATAACATAACTATTACCTGCAATGCTGACTGTAATCCGGAGTGCTTACATCTGTTTTACCGAAACGGGAAGTTGCTGAATAAAAGATTCATAAATGAGCAAGTACACAGAAACATGTCTGGTCGATACACTTGTTCAGCCAGGAATTCTGTTCTGAATACACACATGTTTTCATCTAATTTTGTAGATATAAAATGTAAGTACCAGTTAAAAGGTACACGTACCATTACTTTCCTTTAAATATTGTTTTGTGTAATGCATTTACACGATCCACATAGTATTTTATTCTATGGCTATTAATTCCATTGCTCAATAAAACAAAAGTAAATCTTGACTAAATAAAATTGATATGGTTAATCCGATTTAGCGAGGACTGAAATCTAATAGCGAAGGCGTGGTATACCAAAGTTTAATGATTGTCTGATGTATGAGTCATTGTTTCATAAGAATACAGGTAGAGGCAAACGTTGTAGGAAAATAATGCAAGTTATGATTTTTTTTTTTTTTGCATTGTGTACGTTCCATCCGCCAACAAGAAAATCTGATTAGATAATGCGAGGTGACAATTGAGCAAATCCACGGGAGAAATTTAATAATTGGTTTAGAATATATATGCAATGTCTTTTGATTTTTGTATTATTCTTTATTTTTGAAAAGATAGGTAATGATTTTTAAAGGTTGTTTTGACTTAAAAACTTCCACTCTTGTCTCAATTTTTTAAATTCAAAATATGTACACATGCCTGTCTATGATTAACGTTTAAGATGAGTAGCTAGTATATGTCTGTGTGTTGTATATAAACAGCAGTGCTTTTGACTTTCAGATAAGCCGACCATTAATACATCATTTGTAAATCGAAAAAAGATAACTGCGCCATCTCTGTTGTATTTGACCTTCAGTGTTGACAGTTTTCCATCATCCAATGTGACGATATTCCATGAAACAAAAACCGTGATATTCATATCAAACGTGACTGGACAACTTTCATTAAATGTATCAATAGAGTCTTGTCTGGATCAGGGGGAATACAGAGTAGAGGCCGTGAATGATGCTGGATGGGATAGTTTTACTTATATAGCAGATGTGGAATGTAAGATTCGCGATAATTAAATGTTGTTATACAGAAGTATATAAAATATATTATTCAATGTACGTTAATTTTAATTATCAGGATAATAGTTTACATAAACTAATAATTCCATTGAAATTTACAGGTTTGCCTTTTATAGTAAGACATTCCAATGTGTCTCACAAAGAATTCAGAGTCGGCGATCTACTTCATTTGACGGTAGCCTTCATGGCCAATCCAACAGCGGAAGTGCTTTGGTCGTTTGTTCGCTGGAACAAAAATACATCTCTTGAGGTTCAAGGACATCAAATGCAGAACCACAAAGAAAGTACAAAGATCGTGTTAATTCTTTCGGATACAGACAAGTTTGGGAAATATAGAATAGAGTTGAAAAATAAATTGGGAAAGATAAGCAAGGAATTTGATATTCAAGGTAAATTTTGTTGTTAAGTATTATAAAGATAAGGTGTCGTATAATATAATGTAACCAGATATTTTTAATCACTTTTCAGCAGATACTTTGAGCTTGAGTTTTGTCAGTCGAAAAAAAAATCATCGTCCGATACAATATTGCGTGTTACTGAAGTCGCGAATTTAAATAACATCCACATTTGCATGCTAGCAGATATACTCTTCTCGCGAGAGAGTCAAACATATTTGACGTATTTGCGACGACGTTAACCGAAAACTTGTTCTAAAAAAATATGTTTTTAAACAGTTAAAAACAAGTTAATGAGTGTTTAGCAGATTCTGATCCTTTGTGTTCTATTTCTAAATGTTCTGCCAAAAACTGTAAATCCTGTGACAATTTGATCACAAGGACCTCTTTTACAAGCAATCTATAACTGGGAAACGTTTTAATACCAAAACGTGGGAAAATTTGAACTGTAAAACCTCTAATGTTGTCTACGGAATTGAATGTACCCTTTGTGGACTCATCTATGTTGGTGAAACCAAAGGTTCACTGAACAAACGAATATATCAGGTCAGAGATTTCAAATCAATAACGGCGGTCAGCAGCTTTTATACAAACATTTTAATTCCCCTGATCATTCTGTTTTGTCTATGAAAGTTAGAATTCTAAAAAAAAGTTACCATCATACCTATAGCCTATCGCTTAGTACGCCATTCCGTAGACAACAAGAACTTTGGATAAGAAAACTAGGTACGGCCTTTCCGTATGGATGCAATGATAATGTTAAAAGGTTGGGGAATCTTTCAAGTCCACAGTGTACCAATGTTAATGTCATGAGACTTTTTAACAACATCAAGAGACGTAGGCGTATTCATGGAGATCGGTCTTAAAACAAACCAATTATACACGATGTTTCCTTTGATTCATTATTACCTCATGTAAAAAAACAATTTGGTCTCCATTACATTCGCACATAACTTTACTCTGTCTCTTTGAAAGAGTTAAACAATCTTCTTGAAAAGTCAAGGAAAAGCCGCTTTTTGATTTTTCTACACCGGAATACAGACTCGGACCCATGATTATGGCTATTGCTGATCATCGGCTTTTTAAACCTACACAAACAGAAAATACTGCTCATGCACCACGTTATTTTTTCAAACTGCAGTATACCAAGAAGGGAATCGATGCCGTTTATATAAGCAATATTCTTAAGAACAAAAAAGTTCAGTCCTGCATTCCGTCATATTTCAAGATAAAGTCAACCCCTTGTATTTCCTACAATTTTTCTTCAACCATTGCTTCCAAACTCTTCAATTACAATCAAACTCCACAAGACCTTAATATCAAACATCTGAAAGATTCTCCTCCAGTGTGTTCATTTTTTCTTCACCCTATAACTATAGTCCTGCCGGACACGTCATTACTTGTGATGTTAATTTAGTTAACAACGGAGAACTAAGAAAACTTATTATGAAAGGACCCAAATTTAGGGAGCATAGATTCTTCACATGGCGTCGTAATTTTATACATACCATGAATTCTGTTGAAGATTACGCCAAGCGATGGGCAAAATCTGAAAAGAAGACCTTGATACCTTGTCAGAGTGGGTTAAAAGCATCAGATGTACATGTATATTAAAATCTTGTATTAAACGATTGAGAGGTCAAATGAAAACCATCTATCCTTTTGTTTTCAATAAAGCAGAAGTGAGAAAAGAACTAGATAGATTGCACGATCAGTATGTACTGGTCCCTGCTGATAAGGAAAGTAACAACATTGTCTTTCTTTGTAAGGCACATTATATTAATTGCATTTTCAAAAAACTAGGTTTCGATTCTACACATGGTAATCCTACTTACACCCATAGCAGCCTTTCCAAGCAGGAAATACTTCAAAATCATAAATCGGTTATGGATATCTTTAATATCCCCAATAAACAAAATTAATTTGATTTACCTTATTTGTATTGACGTTTTTCATATTAATTGTTAGACCATAATTAATCACCTAATTGTCTACGGACTTTTCCGTTTTTTCCCGATTACGACAAAGAGCACACGGCGGGTGTGACCGGTCAGCATCGGATGCTCACTCCTCCTAGGTACCTGATCCTACCTCTATCTTTTTGGAGGACTGTGTTGCTCTGCTTTGAATTTGTATTTCTTTTTATGGATTTTTGAGATGGTTGACGGTTTGTTATTGTCATTTTTTTCATTCCATATTTGTAAAGCTAGAATCTAAATTCTTATAGCACGAAATTGAAATAGTATTGTCATTAATTCTTTTGTTATCATAAAAGTAGTATTCAAGGACTTGCAACGAGTTGGCTTTACAATTACCCAGAAGAAAACCACATATGAAAGCATTTTTGGGCACCATGTACATATGAATTCACATTTTGTAATAGAACCATTTTAACAAGACCTTGGACTTTCAGTATGGCGTAGCTATCTAATTCTTGCGTCAAAACAAGTTATAAATGACGCGGTTTCAAGCGAAATATGCACCGATTGCTTAGTCTTAGCTCAAAGACCAGACAAATCTTGTTGATTTCAAAGAGCCATGGCTGGGTGACTAGCAATGAAATAGGCAGGCCTACGTCACATTGCTGTCTGACACAACTACCCAAAGTCCAAGCTCTTGTTAAAATGGTTCTACTTGTTCTGTTTTGATTCTGTCAAGAAAATGCTATTTCTATTCAAACCATTCTTCAACAGGTCCAACAATGGCAGCTACCAAGAAAGACCTGTGGACATCATCACAAGATTCTGACTCATATGGAGGTATGATGTTTTGCATATCATACTTATCATATTAAGCAATAGATGAAAAAAATATTTAAAAAAAGAAAAGAAGGATAATACATGTAAATGCATATGTATAAGCATTAAAAGAGGGATGGATATAAGCATGATCGCTTGTTTCCTGATCTTTGTATACTTATTGTCTACTATGAATGCATATTCATTAGTTAAACTCAATGAATATTGTTTAAATAAAAAAATAAAATAAAACAAGGTGTAATATTTATTTTAACAATGATTTTCTTGACGCATTTTGTACGGGAAACAGGTCAGCTGTTAATGCTGAAAATAACATCCCAATGAGATAAGCTTGGTCAGAGTTTCTACCATATGTCTCTATTTACAATACTTATTTTAAACGCCATGTTTATCCTATTACGATTTATCAATTTTGTAAATGAATTTAAACAATTGAAAACACTTAACACACCATAGTAACAAGTCACAAAAGCATAGTATGATGTGGATTTTGAGAATTTAAAAATATGTAGTCTAAAGTTATTTTTGCCACAAAAGAATAATTCGTTTTCAGATCTCAGCATGTCACCTACATCATGGAAAGGAAAGGCAAGCGCTTTTCGTGAAACTGAAATGAACACATTCCTCTTACAACAAGACAAGCTGCATGAAGAAGTCCAGAAACTCCGACTAGAGGGTGATGTCTTACGATTGAAAAGGAACTATTACATCGTTAAATTACAACTTTTAATGAAAGAACATCCTAGTGTCATGGATGAAGTTTTTGGTGAAGATTAATATTTAAGGATTTGAAGGCATACATTTTGTTGAAGATAAAACAAGCCAGCTTGAAACATTTTTTGATATTATGCAGACAATGACCGCTTGGGGCAGCTTGTGTCCTCAATGGGGGTTTAAAAAAATCAGCACTTATATGTTTAATAAAATCATTTGATAAGTATGTAGATGATGTTGAAAATTACTATATGCATGACATTAAGCGATGCACTTGATTTAGCGGAAGCCGCATTCCGTCAAAAGAGCTAAATAGAATACACAGCCAAATGTAATACGTTTACAGTAATATAGAAGCAGGATATTGCGGAATAATTAGAATTCGTGGTGGTTCAATTTTCGTGTTATTCGTTGGTAGCCCTTCCCCATGAATTTAAATCATCGACGAAAACAAATTTTGAAAGCGTTAGTTTTCTTACTGTAAATGAAAATCGACAAATCCACGAAATTACATTCCCACGAATAAGCAAACACCCCACAATCCATGGAAATAAGCCCCCATAGATTTAAATGATGCTACAGTAATACATATACACATTAAATTTTATAGAGAATAACAATACAATTTTTTAATATAAAAAGTACATTAAGTAAAGCAAGTTTGTTACTCGTTTCAAAGTATACTTGTACAGTGTTGCTTAGGTGAATGTTTTCTTTTGTTTGCAGTTTTGATTTGTCAGTGCAAATAAGTTTATATTTTTGAGCTTTGTTTGAGAATAATAAACAATTAACATATTGTTTAAAACCTTTGAAGATGTGACATTTTAAAGATTGCCCAGCTTTGTCTTTTTGCAGGCGTCTTTTTTCTGCAATATCAAATTGGTTAGGGTAAAATGTTTGATATTAGTAACAATTTAATACATTCATTGCAGTCATCTCTTTTATTCAGAAAATGTTCGCCCCCGTTTCATTTTTTTTCACCACTTTCGCCCTCGTTGTCAGCGGGTGAATTTCAGACTGGAACACTGCAGGATAATTATGCCAATACCAAGTATCGAAAAATTCGAATATGACATATAATAGACCATTGCTTAATAAAGATTGTATATTTTCATTCAGTGTTTATTTCCCCTTATTTTTGCATTGAAAATCTGCGACGTTCAATTTTCTATGAATACACTTTGATAAGTCTTGCGCCATGTGCACAAATATAAACGTCTTCACGTGTTTTGAGTATATTTATTTTTGTCATACTAAATGAAACGTTCAATCTTACATTACCAATTTGATATGTACTTTTAAAAATAATCATTAAATTATATCTATTCCTAAATAAAAAAAGATTTTTCTCTACAAAGTTTTTGGCATTATATTTTTAGTCGTGGAAAAAAAGAAGACATAAATAACATGTTAATATGGCTGTTCCATGTATGTTTCATATCCCTGACTGAGAGCGTATATAATGGCTTTATAGCGACAATACACATATTTAAAAAAAAATAGACATCATTATAAATAAAAATACAAGCATATAATGCTTATTTTTGGATGTCGTCGGTCCTATAACATACCAAGCGGTGCAGACAAATTATCATACCTCGCAAACGCGCGGTATCTACTAGAACTTGTCAATTTTACACTTTCTGTCGCGTGTATGTATATATATATATATATATATATATATATATATATATATATATATATATATATATATATATATGTGTGTGTGTGTGTGTGTGTGTGTGTGTGTGTGTGTGTGTGTTAAACATAATGTTTTAAACATTTACGATAAAATTTTATTTTATTGTTTAATGGGACTTGATTTGAGATTAAAATTTAAACACCTCCTCCCCCGCACTTGTATTGTCTAGAATGGTTAACTTGGTATTTCAAACCTTATTTTTAATATCGAAGTCGAGTTACAAGTACAATTTTCTTGATTTGTAAACAAAGACCAAACCTTTTTTTTTTTTAACATATTACACATCGGTTCGATTTTCATTTAAATCTCAATTTTCTGTTTACACATTTCTTTGTGAAAACAGTATTCATGTAAAACAGTTGATCTGGTTTCTTTTGAGTTGTATTGTTTAAGATATGATTATTTCTTTACTGTTCATTATCTGTTAGCAAAACATGCCTGAAACCTTTTTTTAAATAACAAAGAATTCTACAGATTATATGCTAGTATCGCTCGTATTTTGATTTCGGGTCGAAGTCACTCTCATTGGATGCAATGGCACACAAAAACATTGTTAATGAAATAAACTATTTTTTGGAAAACCGTTGATCCGTATGTTTTGTTAGAGTTATCCTTCTTTTGCTGTTCAAGCGAAGTGTATTGTTATCTGTTAGCAAAACATGCCTGAAACCTTTTTTTAATAACAAAGAATTCTACAAATTATATACTAGTATCGCTCGTATTTTGATTTCGGGTCAAAGTCACTTTCATTGGATGCAATGGCACACAAAAACATTGTTAATGAAATAAACTATTTTTTGGAAAACCGTTGATCCGTATGTTTTGTTAGAGTTATCCTTCTTTTGATGTTCAAGCGAAGTGTATTGTTATCTGTTAGCAAAACATGCCTGAAACCTTTTTTTAAATAACAAAGAATTCTACAAATTAAATACTAGTATCGCTCGTATTTTGATTTCGGTTCAAAGTCACTTTCATTGGATGCAATGGCACACAAAAACATTGTTAATGAAATAAACTATTTTTTGGAAAACCGTTGTTAGAGTTATCCTTCTTTTGATGTTCAAGCGAAGTGGTGGGAAAGAGATTTAGATGAGTTTCTTGCAAGTAGAGGGCGCAGGTGTCTATTGATCTGTTCCGATCACGTTCCTAGTACACAGGTGGCATGGAGAAGACCCATTCTCTCACCAGAGGTCGTGCTACACAAGCTTCGCTTACACCTCTGTCAACGCCCGATGTACAAGATTCTTGTACAAACTAAAACGATTGGCAAAATGTAATTAAAATCTATGTAGTTATTCATTTTATCTATGAATATGATCATAAATAATTAAATTTTAATCTTTAACGCCTTCATTTTTTCCCCAACGTTACTGGGAGAACTATTTTGCGGAGGTAAAAATTAAAATATGATCCCATGATCTATAGTTGACAGATGTTTGAAAAATCAGTTTCTGTACGCTACCGATTCATCGATAATTTTACATAAATCAGCAGCTATGTCATCTCCTGTAATGTTTTTAAACGTGTCCTCAAAGTCTTCGCCCGTCGATGACTTCCCTTCAAGCTGATTGCACAGAAGAAACGAATCAACAATGCCATGTGCTTGCCATGCTTGTTTTGATCATGTGACAGACTATTTTTCCGGCGTTGACAGAGGTGTAAGCGAAGCTTGTGTAGCACGACCTCTGGTGAGAGAATGGGAGAAGACCCAGTGATGACAACTACGGCCCTACGTTGTTTCACTAACGCGCGGTATTCAATTTGTCTGCACCGCATTGGTGTGTCATAGGACCGACGACATCCAAAAATAAGCATTCAATGCTTAAATAAAATTTTCAGTAAATGCAATGATGCAATGTGTCTTAAAACTTGTCTTAATATTTTTAACACTTAAGATAGTTTGGTGAAACGGAACTGATAGTATTAGATCTTACGATTGCCATAAGTCAGGTCTTATGATAATTGTAAGATATGCCTTATGATAAACCTTAAGATAGTTTTGTAAAAACCCTGTCGAGATGAAGAACATACCTCAATTCCTTATAATTAACGATTTCTGGTTTTAGCCTGTATGATTTAAACTTGGATCCACTCACTGTAGATCAGTTACAAAAATAACTACTTGGTGCCATTTTTATCGCGTCAAGACATTCAGCGTAATAAGAATTTTCCGCACTGTAAGTATTTTTATCAACAAAGAGAAAAGTTATTCATAGATTCTAGATAATGTTTGGTCTTTTGGTTCTTTGTTACATATTAATTTATTCCAAATTAACATGTTATCAAATTTTATCCAATTTTGTAATAGCAGACTGACGGTATAAATTCCTTGTCAGCCTCAGTATGTCGTCTAGTTAAACGCCCATTTACAAGTCATGCATGCTAAAATAGATTCCCAACTGCAGCAAGTGTATAGTTGTAAGTGAACAGTTTACACTGATCTTATTTTAATCGCTGATTTAGAATGATGTCTTTCTGCGAACATATTTAAAATTTGTAACTGAAAAACATTTAACATTTAAAGCATTTACGTCCGCAAAAGTCGCAGACAATTAATGAGATGAAGAATATTTTAGACATCCAACATCCTTAACAAATGGCATTGTGTAATAGTACACTGTATCTGGCATGTATGCTGTATCTAAATATAGATGATGGAAGAGCCTTGGAGTGGTTTTAGCTAGGTACTTCGTTCTGGTTTTTTTTTAGGGGAATGAAGGAGCAAGTCGATCGTCTTTTTTTATTAATTTTTTTATGGCGTCGAGCAAAGCTCGAAAGCCATCTAGGGATCGTGCGACCGGAAGTTCTTAGGAGCCGAACAACGCATGCTATCAATAAATCCGCGGAAATGAATACAAAGTTTTATTATGACGTATTTGAAGAATAAAAGATGATATACTTCCATTTAGAGCAGAACTCTACGTCAATATAACAAGTTGGCAGATAAAAAATAGTTGATGTCTTTGATATTATTCGTATTTTATTGTAAACAATATGTCAGAGTTTCAGCGGATTAATATACGTGCACCGCCACATGCGATGATTAGGCCTACATACTCAATTTGTTTATGAAATATACCTGCCTGCAAAACAGAATATTTTGTATCCATATCGAATGTTGACGATGCACAAATGTTTGATCTTTTAGAAACAAACCTTCCTGTACAGAGCAACAAGTATATCTACAACCAAAAGTAACTTTAACCAACTACTTTCACTTTTAATTTGTGAATGTAAACAACGTGAACGAGTGCTCTCATATCTACCCCTGATCTTTTCGGTCCGTGTTTTTTGGACCCATCTTATTTTTTCAATCAATTGATAATATGAGACAGAGTTTTTATCAGCAATAAAAAATATATAGAATTAAATACAACCATATTTTTAATACTAATTTTAATTTCTTTTTAAATAGAAAAAAAATATTTACAATTTTTTTATTCCAAGGATATTTCTTTAACTTGAGATTTTTAAGTAACATTCAAAACTTTTTAGGAATTTGGTGAGTCAATTTGTAATGAAAAAAATTTAATTATGTGATAAAAATTTTTTTTTATTTATTTGAAAGTAGTCGACTAATGAATTTGTCTGTATATTTTTTTAAAAAAGTAAATATATTTTTCTAATTTCTAAATGAATGGTCCATAACCAAATTGGAATGAATTTTGAAAATAAAAAAAATCACACTTCATTTTGATATTTTTATTATTTTAGTTGACTGCATAAAATCTTTATTAAATTTTATTTGTGTTAAATTGACCGCCCAACTCAATTTATAAAAATTAATCTCAAGCAAATGAAACAAAAAGAAAAGTTGGTCTCTTGTTAATGTACACATTTCTTCAGAGTTACAGAATCATAATTTGTTTTAAGGATTTTTTTAATCAATAGTACCTAAATGTACGTGTGATCAAGGAACGAATACCATAAATAACACAAATTTAAAAAAAATGGTATGCATTGCTGTTAAATGGAGATTATTATGACTTTTTAAAAAAAATTGTTCAGGTTTGTACTCTTCAAATTAATATCAACTCGACGCCATTGTGGCCCTTTAGGCCTTTGATTTTTGTTTAATAAAAATAAAGGGCTTAATTATAATTAAATGTGCAATGTGCTATATAGATAGTTCAATATGCTATATCGATAGTTCAATATGATATATCGATAATTCAATATGCTATTTAGATAGTTCAATATGTGTACTCTAATTCTGTAGATTAGATACAATGCTGAAGAATAAGAGGGGATTTTAATTCTTTAAATATCCGATATATAAAACACAAGGAAGTTCACAATCAATCAGATCGTCATCACTCAACCATCTAAGCAAGCTAAAAATTTGACTTGCTTTTGATGACTAACGGAAACTAGACACGCTGTCACAATATACGGTCTTATAGTTGTGCTTACAAGTTTCTGCAAATTTCTTCCTCGTCAAAATTTTTCAGAAAGGAACGTCTCCATCAACGCGAAAATGGAGAACATGAGAAACATGTTACATGGTGTTGTGGTTTATGTTTTGTTCTTTACAGTGCAATCATCTGAAGGTAAGTAAAGAGCTATATTTACTGTTTCCAGTTAATCCGAGCAAGAATTAAAAAAAAACCCAACTAAAAACCATCTTGGAGCTAAAAACTAGGATTTATTATTAATAGGCTTTCTTTTCTTAAATAATTGACTTTTATTTAAAATTATATGACTCACAGCAATAATAAAACCTAACAGAACCGAATTCTTCTTTGAATCTGGAATTACACCTATTGAAAAAATCACTTGTGAATCTGACTGTGAAAATTATAATTGGAACTGCACATACTCATGGGTTACGACTAAAAATGGAATATTAGAAACTTACATTGAAAAAAACAGTTCGCGAATTGAAACTCCACCAAAAGAAAATGTCACTCTTCTGTGTTATGTTGAATATGGAAAAGGACCTAGCGATTACAAATACAGCAAACAAATCAAAATACTTATAAAAGGTAATAATTCATTCGTATACTTTTATGATCATCTTTTTTTTCAGCTGGAGCTTACTTAAAATGCTATTTTTAAACTATGAACCGTTGAAAGTTCTAGTTTATTGTACCCGCACCTTCTAATGAATATTGGGGTATATTATTGTTACCCCGGTCCGTCCATCCGTCACGTTTTACTTTCTCAAACTGCTCTTATAAACCAGCAAACTGAACTCTTGGAGTTTGATTTGGGGTGTCATGTTGTTTTGTAAAAAGGATTTTAAATTTCTCTGGTAGTCCTGGAAGTAAAATAATTGGTAAAAAATAACGTTTTTTCACAAAATACCTGCTTCCTCGAACTCCTCCTAGATTTTCAACAATAGACAAATCATCTCTTAGAATATGCTATGGGTGTCCTATAGATGCGTGATTATGTTTCGGAAATTTCAATTTTGTCCTGGGGGTCATTTAGTGGCTGAAAAATGACTGTTCATTAACAAAAAGTCTGGTTTCAAAAACGTCAACATTTTTGCAGTGGCCAAATGTTCTAATAAAATATGATTGGGAGTGTCATTTTGATGTATAATCAGGTTTCAGATTTTTTTTATCACAGGGTCCAATTGAGTACAAAAAAGAGGGTTTTTTTGCAATGTATTGTACCCAGAACTCCTCTTACAACTTATGCAGTAGCTACGTCATCTCTTGAGATATAAAAGGGGCTGTCCAGGACCTATAAATGTGCAATAAGGTTTTAAAATTTAAATTTCATCCATGAAGTCAAATAGTAGCAGAAAATTGATGTTTATCACTCCTGAAAAAACCTAGATTCCAGAACTCCACTAATAGACATATCATATCTTGGGATATACTAGTAATAGGGGCTGTGTTACAACGCACTTTGAAAAATTACGCACTTTGAAAAAAATTTTCAAAGTGCGTTAAATTTGGGACCATCTTAACGCACTTTGAAAAAATAATTTTTTTTTTCAAAGTGCGTAAATATCGACGATATCAACGCACTTTGAAAAAAAAATTGTCGATTTCTTGAACTTTAAATAAAATTGGTAAAATTAATTAATGTTATACCGTCCAAGTCATATATATATATATATATATATATATATATATATATATATATATATATATATATATATATATATATAACACACCAGTTTTCCCGTTTCAAACTGTCCTGAAATGTTTGCAGGACAACAACGATTTATACTGGGACTACATTTTAAAATAAAAAAAAGAAAGTACTGACGAGAGATTATTTTTTTTATTTACGAGTTAATCCTTTCTGGCTCAAGGAATGGATATTTGCCACTTACCTACTGTGAAGATAATGTGACTCATGACTTTGTATTTAAGTATAAACATGCGATTCTTTTTAAAGAAGTAATTCTAAATCAAATTAATTCCTTTTAATTTCAACAAAGACATAAATGTCAATAAAGTATCTGTTTCTTCGTTAATTTTTTTTGTGCATAAAGAATACATTTCTATAGATGTGCAATACGGTTTCAAAAATCAAAATTTCATGCTCAAGGGAATCAAATAGTAGCAGAAAATTGACGTTTATCATTCCTTAAAAAACCTAGATCCCAGAACTCCTCTTATAATTTAATGAATAGACACATCATATCTTAAAATCTGATCGGGGCTATACTATAGATGTGCAATAAGGTTTTTAAAATTTAAATTTTAACCTGCAGGTAGTCAAATAGTAGCAAAAAAATAATGTTTATACTTCCTCAAACTGTAAATAAAATGACGGTGTTTTTTTTAATAAAAAACTGTACACTACATCATTGTCAAATGATCTAATAATTAAAATTGACGAGGCCGAGTACAGTTCGAGTACCCACGCTTTCGCGCAGCGTTTCATTTGCATTGTGACGTCATCTTTTTGCTTGGTTGACGCCATGGCGTGATGGTTTCAACTGCAGATATTCAACGAAATTTGTTGAAAATAGCTCGTTTGAGGCGTAAAATTGATATTATATTGTCGAATAAACATAAATGTCTTGAAGTATAAGCTATATCGGGGTTAGGGTCGAAAACGTAAAGAGGATTCAGCAAGCCTAGCCCTCTGTCACGTTTTCTTTACCCGCCTGATTATAGCTTATTACATGTATTTCAAGACAGTAACCATGCATTTTATATTAATGAGCCTTAATATGTAATGTTATATATTTGTTTATTACTTAAATATGTCTGAATGTTTTAATAATACTATAAAGATCACTATTTCTGCCTTTGTTAAATAAAAAAATAACCATTATTTGACAAATCTGGGAAATTGGGTATACAAAATATAACTTTGATAAGACCCCTGGAACAAACCAGGAGGTAAAAGGGTTTTTTATTTGACCATTTGATGCCTTTTAGCAATAAACTTTATATGTAAAACAGAAAAAGAAATCCCTAGGGCAGAAGTTTTCAAAAATGTAAAAAAAAAAAAAAAATTGCATAATTGATACATTTCAAGCAAAATCCCATAGGGTCCTATGTTAAAAATTAACAAATTTTGAGATGACCCCCTTAACAAACGATGTGGTAAATGTCTGATTTATTTATCTTAAAATAATAATTATATCAGTGGAAATTCATGTAAAAAAATCTAGGGCAGTACAAATTAGACCCGGCCTCGTTAAAATATGATTTGGGGTCTTAAACTTTTATAAACTGGTAAAATATGTTACATTTACACTTTGCTTAATTGATTAATGATCTATTGAGATATGATCAGAAGTCTTATTTTCTACCTGGAGATCAATAACTAATATTCAAGTTAAACTTATTAACAATAAATGGTTGAAATTAATGTTTATCTTCCACCTCTATCAAACCTGGTTCTAAAGATTCAGAGCCTTTTCTTACATTTTTAAAGTAGCAAAAACACTTCTTAATTGGTATTCTTCTCTAGATGCACTTAAAGATTTTGGAAACTGATTTTTAGTCTTTAAAATAAATAAAATGTTATATATATTCGGGACAATTATAAAGTCTCCTAAACAAAGCAGGGTCATCACTGGGCTAGGAATTACTCACAATACACTTTATTACATGTATTTCCAGTTCTGGAAACTCAGAGTGTCTCACAGGGGGCATAACCTATACCTACCAGTTGATGCGTAATGACAAAAAGAGCAAGAATGAATATGGTTTAGGAATGGAGATCTCAAAAGTTTTCAAAATATGTTATCATTTCCTTTTTCAAAGGAGGCGGATGGTTTAAAGACAGCTCCTGGAGGTCATGTACTTTATACCATTTGATGTATCATAATACATTAGAAACAAGAATATATATGATTTAGAAGTGGGGATCTCAACTGTATTCAATATATTTGGTATTTTTCTGTTTCATGGGGGTCAGAACAATCTCATAGGGTCATGGCCTAAATAAGTAAACAATAATTTTATTGATGTCCCGCCGCTTCCCCCTATAATAGCTCTTATACATGTAAACATGATAAGTCGGTCTCTACATTTACATGTAATACTATATAAATAATGCCTTTTTGGGAGGGTAACAGTTGAAATTGACACCCCCAAGAAAACTATTGTCAACCGACATTTCAGGTAACAGTTGAAATTGACACCCCGAGAAAACCATTGTCAACCTCCGCGAAGCGAAATGTAATGTTTTCACCCAAAATAATGATACCTAAAGGCGTAGAACAATGGGTTAGAGTGTTAACTATGTGTCTGCAAGTAAAGAGTTCAAATCCTGTTGAGCCTATTCTAATTCTTACCTTAAGTTTCCAAAATTGATAAAAACTATTTTTTTTTTGGTTCCAATATTGTAAAATTCTAAAATGGTGAAACCATTTTGATTATAACGCACTTTTATTCATATTATAATCGACATGTGTCACATAATAACTCAAATAAAAATATCTAAACTCTGTCCTGGAAGTCCTGCAGTGAAAAGCATTGCGCAATGTGTCATTTATTTTGAACTGTTTACAATCTTCTTTGTTGCAACTACATGTACAGGCTGTTTATTTATCTCCTGGGCAGTAACGGCACATGCGCGGATTAAGTTTTTCCATGGGAAGTGGGGTTAGAGTAATAATTTTGTTTGCAGGGGTGGGGTGTGGGTTGGGGTCCAAGGTTTTTTAAAAATGTAATTTACTATATAAATGAATTTTTCAAAGGAGGGTCTGGACCCCCCAACCCCCTCTGTAAATCCGGCTCACAATGATGTTGATGCAAAAGCAAATCTAGCGCCGGCAACCGCCGAGGGGGAAGTGGCACAGTTTAATTTTGTTTGTAATAATTATAAAGCCCGTACTTTCTATGACATCAAATGAGAAGATTATTGATAAATTTAAAATTCACATGGAAACGACTTAACCTCAGATTGTACATAAAGGGCCACTCATGTGCATTTTGCGATGGTATCTCATGAACTTATAAAAACTACCAGAAATTGTATATGGCCTCTTTTTACTAGAACTGTTACAAGATAGTGTTATTTAGGGGCAAACACTTGGTGCGGGCATTTCTGTCTAGGTTATTATTCATTTTCATCTTCTTGTGTCATTTTATTCAGTTATTGTGCAACTGATTGAAATTCTACATACTGTATACAGGGAAGTATTGGCCCTCGTTTTATTTTCGACCCTTTCTCTCTTGCTGTCAGCGGGCGAATTTTAGACTGGGCGAACTCCTATGTCTCAAATTATCCCTCTTTAACACAATTTTGTCTGGGCGAATTCAAGACGGAGCGAAACTTTTTGCAAGTGTAGAGGGGCGAATATTACACAGTGCGAAAATAACCCTGTATACAGTATTAATTAGAGATGATTCAGGTGATATAAAAGATACGAATTCATAAATCTTTTGAATTGTTTATTTATATAGAGAGAATGTTTACGTCTGAAGCGTCAATTTCTGATGGAAAAAATGATAGCAATGCAAGAACAGGCATAAGTAAGGAACCTAAATGTAAGTATAAAGGAGAGAAAAGCTGTCAATGTGACAACAAACTGGGTTTTCTTTTGTGTGAACAGTATCCATAATCCATTTTCGACCCTTAATTGATTAAAACTTCCTATTCAGAGAAATGCGGGTACTCTAAGTGCAATATTTTGCATCATAAATGACTTGCGTTCAACAGCTGGTATTTTTTACATGAATTATCCAAATTCAAAATCCAAGTAATTATGGAAATGAATTAAATAATTTGTCTATTGATCGACGTATCAAAGGAAAAATTGACCGGAAAACTTCATCAATGCAACCCATTTTCATTATTTCAATAACTTAATTTTTCCTTTGGTAAACCGGGTAAAAAATTGTTTTTTCTCATTGATATGATGTGATTCACCAAATCGATTTATTAATTCTAAAAAAGGATTGGAATAATTATATTTTTATTACACCCACCAATGCATTGAGTAAAAAAGTGTACATTGCTATGGATGCTTCTTGGTGACTTTTGTTGCCTAAATGTAATTTTAAACTTTAAAAGAATAAACTGAACATAGCAATAAGAACAATTGTTTATCAATTCATTACTACGTTGGTGAAAAAAAAACCCATGAAAATATTTTATAAAACATTACGAAAACTCTCAGTGGCACTAAGGTTGGAATGTCTTCCATAATTTGATGACATTCTTTAGACGGACGTGTCACCTTTTACAAAATGTTCAAAGTTTCCGGGGTTTTATTTTTTGGGGGTGGGTGGGTGGGTGGGTTTGCAGATAGATTTTAACACCATTTAGTATTTCTTTAAAATACCCACATTATACTTGTACATAGAAATTATTAAGGTCGAGATCTATTAATAAAAAGGTGTCTACATATTTTGAAATTCAAATTATATTTTTGCTCAATGATGCTTTATAGCAATAACTTTGATAGGGTGTAACAGTGCTTAAACTTTGGTAATCACTATATATATATATATATATATATATATATATATATATATATATATATATATAGTGCCTTTTTTAGGAGGGTAACAGTTCGTTATGTTACCCGTTGCCAAGTGTGTAGCTAACACTAAGGGTAATAGAACGGATTATTAACTGCGTCTAAACCAATCAGATTTCAGTATTTAATATGAAAGTATAATAAAATGAAATATCGTGTTTTAAACTGTCACTTTCTATGAAGTATGAAAGAAATAAATCTTCGAATATAGGATACCCAGATTTTGGCATGTGCACTGTTTTTGCAATTCTGTAAGATTGTCATTCATATTCTTTAAAGCTGACATGTAGTCATAATTTGCACATTCCTATTTTTCTCCGGTGACCGCCATACTTATCGCTACCGTATCATGTTGTAAATTGTTTTACTTGTTATTAAGTGAAAAAAACATGCAAAATATGCAAACAATATGACAACCCCCTCCCATTGATATAATTATTAACGATGTGTCAATACAGCCACCTTATAAGGATGAGAACACTTTTTATTATCACTTTCATTCCGGTATTATTATCCAAAAAACATTTACATTAAGCATAATACATGTATATATATATATATATATATGTGTATATATATATATATATATATATATATATATATATATATATATATATATATATATATATATATATATATATATATAAAAACAACACGTTTAAAAAAAACAATACGGAAGGAAATATCAAATGAGACACCTTACAAAAACAGACTGAATTTTAAAAATAAAATCAAATCCGTAGTAAATTAAAATATGTTTGTTGTAAAGCCACAAACTGTTATATTTAATGAAGAAATCGTTATCAGACTTACTTCTTATATTAAGAAATCACGAAATGTTTAAACAGTCACCCAGATCATATAACCAAATAGTTGTATCACTTTAATCTAAAGTGACCATCTTGTTTTCGCATCAAGATCAGGTCAAGGTCACACCCCTTTTTCTCAACATAGAGTATGATAGAAATAAATGTAGTTATTTGCATTACGTACTTAGTACTACTACTCAATTGAAATGAATATTAGAACTAAAAGTGATATTGCTTAGCCTGCATTTTCTCTTATTTTCTTAAATTTTGAAGACATTTTGATTATTTTTTTATGCGTCCAATAATAAAACAGTTCTGATTTTTACATATTATGAAGACTTTACTTAAATATATATACTAACAGAAAAGCTAATTGACGATTTAATAAGAGAGAAGATCCTATTTCAGCGATTTTTCCACACAAATCTATTTATAGAATGAGCACTTAAAGCTAAACAAAAAAGTAATTTAATAGCGAAATCATATTTCAAAAAAATATATCTAATCCAAATTATCTTATCATTTGTTCTTATCAGTTGCAAAAATCCAACTTTAATATTATTGTTTTAAAATTGCTATATAAACTCATGAATCTACAACAATTCTCAATTGCAAAAACATGTGCTATTTTCATACGTTCTGCCAAAAATATTGTCTAAACTTTAATTACTATTTCTATGCCAAGTTGTATAATTGTAAAACAGAAAGAAAAATAATAATACTTTCATTTCCTACCATCTTGATTTAATGAACATTTAATCAAATTTACTTTTGACAAGTTGAAAACCAGATAAGACTCCTTTCTTAAAATAAAAATTGATAAATTTGGTATCTTTTAATGTAACATTATGGTGCGAAGACCTCCGCTTAACCATTATATATAGTTCTGTCATAAAGAGAGACGATGGTACATGCTATTCATTGATCACATTTTCGTTTAGAAGTTAATTCTGAGAACAAAAATGATACCAAAAAAAAATGAAAATTAAAAATTGACAATTTTTGAAAAAATATTCTCTGATCTACATTTGTAAAATGAAATATTGAATGTCAGTTAAGAAACTAAAATTACATTTATATAAAACGTAGATATAGTCTATAGAAATGTGATGGGAACGCCAAAAATGAAATAATATTCATTTATGAATTCAGCTGATGTTATGATAATATCATAACAGTTTAACGTAAGAAAATTATATTTCAGATGATCCCCGGAACATAACGATTCGATCTACCGGTGATAGCGGCAATCTACAAGAAGGCCCTGATTACATTAACATCAGTTGTAATGCAGATTGTAATCCAGAATGTGATAGATATCAGATATATCACAACGGTGCGATACGTAATACATCAAAAGATACGAGAATTACAAAGGACCGGAGAAACTCTGGACGATATCAATGTGCAGCATCCAATTCGGTCAGCAATAGCTACCAAAACTCAACTAACAGTGTAAACATTGATATCAAATGTAAGTCAATGTAATAAGACTGTGTCGTCGTTAGCCAGATGGGTAATTTATAAATACATGTTTTTGTGCCATGTATTTTAATTTTCATGATCTGATTTTTATTTATAGCAAATAACTGTATGTAGTTTACCTAATTCAAAAGAATAAAAATTCAACATTGGTCGCGGCAATCATTTGATAACAATTTATGAATTCTTTACGTAATACATTGAGTTACAGATGATCCCAGCAATGTCAGCATTCAGTACTGGAGTGATAGCGGCAATCTACAAGAAGGCCCTGGTTACATTAACATCAGTTGTAATGCAGATTGTAATCCAGAATGTGATAGATATCAGATTTATCACAACGGTGAGGAACGTATTACATCGAAATATACGAGAATTACAAAGGACCGGAGAAACTCTGGACGATATCAATGTGCAGCATCCAATTCGGTCAGCAATAGCTACCAAAACTCAACTAACAGTGTAAACATTGATATCAAATGTAAGTCAATTAATAAGAATGTATTGTGTGTAGCCAGATATATTGTTTAAAATAGTTTTTTCTTGTTTTCTGTCATTAAAAAATATAGTTAAGGATATGATTACATGCAGTTCTCTAGATTCAAAAAAATAATAGATATCAACCATCAGGTGTAATGCATATTGCAATCCAAAGTGTTACATTTATGATTATAAACTATATCATAACAATGATATTGTATCTCAATCAGGGAGATTAGAATAACAAAAAATTATACTTACTCTGGACGATAACACTGCGCAGCAATTTAATCCAGAGATATTTTAAATATTTAACTAATGGTGGCAGCATTGATATTCAATGTTGTTAATACGTTTAAAGTCACTTTCATTGCAGAAAGATTCTCTCTCTCTCTCTCTTTCTCTCTCTCTCTCTCTCTCTCTCTCTCTCTCTCTCTCTCTGAAAGCTTAAGTGAGGTTTTCCGATGAAATTTTGACTGTCGTCCGTCTGTCTGTCTGTCTGTCTGTCTGTCTGTCTGCCTTCTGTAAACGTTTTACATTTCCGACTTCTTCTTTATAAACACTGGGCAAATTTCAACCAAACTTAGCACAAAACATAATTGGGTGAAAGGCATTCAAGGGGTAATTAAGAACTAATTAAAATTTGTTGGTATTTTTCAAAATTCTTCTAAAAAAAACCAATTCACCAGAAAAGCTAAAACTTGTATGGAAGCATCCTCAGATAGTGTAGAGTCAAGTTTGTTCAAACCAAGATCCCCGGGGGTAATTTGAGGTCACAATGAGGCGGAGGGGGTGTAATGTTTATATAGGAAATAAGTTTAATTATTCTCAAAAACTCAAATGTTTTATTTACATGTATGCAAGTACCTCGACATGATATAAATTTGAGAAAGGAGTTATAGAATTGGATGGATCAGAAAACAAAAAAATACCATTAAAGTCCTTATTACAGATAAAAGTTATGTCCTTTTCATATTAACTCCATCATATGAAAGATACGTGTATTTGTACATGTATTTGTTCAATTTAAAGCTTTAAAAAAAAAAAATAATTATATATATATATATATATATATATATATATATATATATATATATATATATATATATGAATAAACTTAAAAAGGGTTCTCGAGTTTATCGTGACATAATTAATCATACGTTTTTGCACTTGAAGATGGACCAAGAAATGCAAGTGTTTGGAGAAATTATTAGACTATTTCTGGTAACATAATTGAGAAGGAAAACACTTCGATGACGATTCCTCTGAGATACGCGACAAGCTGTAACCCTCTGTGTGAATAGACAACTAGACTCTAGAGATAACCAAGTCATTAATATAACACGTTTACGTTTTTTCGGGAATAAGACTGTGCGGGGAAAATGAAACTAAAAAAACTTGCATCCCAATAGACCTTTTCACATTAACTGCGGTCCTGATTTTAACGTATGTGCATAAACGCTTCCGGGCGGCATACCACAGTTTACATTAGCAACGTAAATATGGTGATTCAAAACACACCCAACCAGCGTAGATGTCATTGTTTTAGATTCTGTAATTTAAGTCCGATCAACTATTGTAACAACTTATAAAAAAGCAAATTCCACATAAATATGGAATATGTCACTCAGTTTGTTTTATTCTGTTAAACCGTACATCTAAAAATCAGAAATTTAAATTAATATCATTTAAAACGTTGGCTCGGGATCGGGTAATCAGAAATAAACGTATTTGTTTGGATGTCGGCCTAATAGAAAATACCGGTATCATTGCTGGCGACAGTAATCTAAATTCATTTGATGGGCGCCTTACACATGTAAGATCACGAATGTCTTTATACAAGGAACCGTTTAACATATTTAACGCATTCGAAAGCTCAGAAAGCTCATAGAGATTGGAAATACGAAATTTTAGATTCGAAATTCCATATTCAATATCTAAATTGACCAATCAATCCATACATATGTATCCTGTATCCTAGCTACACCAAACTGTTCTTTATAAAG
Organism: Magallana ariakensis; assembly: GCA_020458035.1. NCBI lineage: Eukaryota > Metazoa > Mollusca > Bivalvia > Ostreida > Ostreidae > Magallana > Magallana ariakensis. The sequence continues at coordinate 22,750,482 of CM035815.1, read as the reverse complement.
ATTATCCGTACATGATCTTATCTACAATTAAGTGTTATATTTTCTCTAATATTGATTATATGGTTAAATTACTTTGATGATTATGAATAACTTAATTGGTGATAATAACGCGTGCTTCGCGAATCTAAGTGATTTTGCTCGACCAGTGTGTATTCTACCCGATGAGTTTTAACCCGGAGTGTATTCGCCCCGTTGGAGTAAAACATGGTTAGTGAAGAAAGATTTTTTTATTTATAAATCTCGTTAATCTAAATAATATTTTAAATGAAAATCATCAGTGTGGTTTCGATATGAATTAATGATAGACTCAACCAATCTAAATACATGTATAGGTCACATGTATGACGAAGATTAGACACCATGACTTAAATTACAAGTTATGACGCCATAGAAGATATGCAACCGCAACAACAAGAATACATTTATGCAAAGTGTATCATAGTGTATCAATGCCATGGTCGAGATTACAGAGAGAGAGAGAGAGAGAGAGAGAGAGAGAGAGAGAGAGAGAGAGAGAGAAATAGGAGTGAACATACATGTATAAACAAATTTTGTTTTTATTGGGGTATGGGTCAATTTCAGTATAGATAAGCAAGGGGCGGGGGGGGGACAAATCTACGATAAATTTTGAGGTTATTAGCAGGTACTAAAAAATAACATAAAATTGGAAAAATTTTAATAATCTATATTGAAATGTGATAAAACTTTGAGGTATAGCCTACCCTTGATTGTGTAATACGTATTCTTCTTTATTTTATAAAACATTGCCAGAAACTAGACTCATCATTTTTTTTCTGAGGAAAACGAGTCTTTTAAACATTTTTGTATGAGTTACTTAATCTAGATCTGATCTGATTGATTTTATTCATGCACATTTTGTCTACAAAATGATATTTAATACTCAGAATCGTTGGTGAAGCTAGACTGATTAATTTATTTTAGATTGATACAGATTTTATATAATAAAATCTCTTCAATAATCACATTGGGGGGGGGGGGGGGGGCAAAATCAGGGGTTTAAACGTATTATGGGTGAAATAAAGGCCGGGTTAAAATCTATCGGGGGAGGGGGGGGGGTGTACACACAGAGCGAACAAAATCACTTTTGCGAAGCACATAGTTTTCTCACTGTTTTATTCCGTGTAGATAAGTGCATGTACGAATGATCTTGATTTAGAACAGCTTGGTGTCGTTGGATACCTGTGATTAGTTGTATGATTTGATTAGTCAAGTTGGATATTAAATCTTTTATTTCGAATTTCGAATCTCGAATGAGCCTTCTAGGCTTTCGTAATTGCCTGTTAAAATGCCCACCTCGTTCAAAACAGAAAAAAAAAACATCCACATAAAAATGACCAGAAATCGTTTCTTTCTTCTTATTATAATATAGTCCAAATTTTTTTTATAAATAACAAAATGAAACTAAATGATGAACTTCTTTTTAATATACATGTATTGTATGATTTAAATTCATATTGTTTTTTAAATGTTTTGTGTGTACATGTGTATTATATGGTATATTATTTAAGAATGGCATGTTATCTAGGTACATGTTATATTTGAAACAGAGGCGAGGATGGAATGAGTATTAATACGATGTTTTGACCTGTGTAGAAGACTCGGTAAAAAAGAAAAGTCCACAAAGTCAATTTCACATGTTGTTTTCAAAATTATGGTATATTTTTATTTTGAAGATAAAATGGCCCTGTTAGTGGGCTTCCGTTTACTCTTTTACATGTAAGCATGTAAGTTTCTTTTTTCAAAATGGTAAGTATTTGTATGTTGATACCAGTGACGTGGATAGGAAAAAGTCATATTAATTAGGGATGTCAACGAGTACTCGAGTACTCGACTATCTCTCGGTCACACCGATCATCGACTAAAATTTTCTTAGTCGATTACTCGTAAAAATGTATAGAATTTAAAATAATTATCTATTTTTTCTTATCGCGCCAGTTTTTGTTCTACGAATGTAGATAACAGTTTTCTTTTCTCGACATGTTTGATCCGTAAGTTACATTCTTTTCCATCGATGTCCCTGGTGTATTTTTGAAGCGGCTAATAATTGATCTCTTTTGATTTACTTGGGCTGACATGTACTTGAGAACAATAAATAGTTTGTGTTTCTTCTAATCAGTAAATTATTCGTTTAGATGTTTGTATAATAAAAAAAATAATCATATCGTTAATTATCTCAAGGCGTTTGTTTTTATAATAATTAATCTTTGATTGTTGATTAGGCACGGACAATGATTTAGTACCGTGGAACAGGTCCCACTTGTTTTGCTGAAGATGATATGGAGCACAATTATATCACAAGAAAAAAAGGAAAAGCCAGGGCATTTTCAAACGGATATTTAGACAAAATACTTTTCAATTTATTTTAAATCAAATACATTTAGTTTATGTTATCATAAGTTTTTAAATGTTCTTTAGTTTAAAAAAAGATGTTTGTGGCAGTAGCATTATTTGATTTTAAAAAAAGACTCGCAGTTTCAAATAAATCATCGAGTACTCGACTATCGCTCGACTAAAGCCTCCGATTAATCGACTAAGCCTACCGAGTAAAATTGACATCCCTAATATTAATTAATACATTGCATTGTAGAAGCAGGTGGTCTTTGTCTAATCTACAAAAGAGAATATTAATAGTTTTTATGTCAGTATATAAAAATACTTCTTATTCACTTTTTGTTTTAAAAAATACGGACGCTTTGGTAAACATACTAGCCTCGCTACTGGACAGGCAATCGGTTTTTGGAACGCAGTTCGCTATTCGCAATTCAAAAGTGAGCTGCGTTCTATAGAACGCAGTTCGCAATTGAAAATTTATAATTCATATTTGGGGCCTGAAATTTTCAGGGTCATCTACTAGTGGTATACTACTACCACTGTGAAAATATGGTGAAGTGATCATCTCTAGTTTTTGAGATTCGGGCTTCTTCACAATTCAAAAGTGAACTGCGTTCTAGAACGCAGTTCGCAATTCAAAATTTTTAATTCATATTTGGGGCCTGAAATTTTCAGGGTCATCTGCTAGTGGTATACCACTACCACCGTGAAAATATGGTAAAGTGGTCATCTCTAAATTTGAGATCCGGGCTTAGTCGCAATTGAAAAGTGAACTGTATTCTAGAACGCAGTTCGCAAAGGGCCTGAAATTTTTAGGGTAATCTACTTGTGGTATATCAGTACCACTGTGAAAATATGGTAATGTGGTCATCTCAAGTATTTGAGATTCGGGCCCCTACTTATAGAACACTATTCATTATAATGGGTGTTTAAACAATGGGCTCGGAAACATAGAAGGTCCTACCCTGGGCGCTGACATTTTCAAGGTCATATACTTGTGGTATACCACTACCACTGTTAAAATATGGTAATGTGGTCATCATTAGTTTTTTTTAGAGTCGGGTCCCACTCATAAAACACTTTTCGCAATTCAAAAGTGAACTGTGTTAGCAATTCAAAATTTATAATTCATATTTACGGCCTTAAATTATCAGGGTCATCTACTCGTGCTATACCACTACCACCGTTAAAATATGGTGAAGTGGTCATCTCTAGATTTTGAGATATTGGTCCCTAAAAATGCACTATTAATTATAATCGGATTTTAAACATCGGGCTCGGAAACATCGAGGGCCTCTTCACTGGGCGCTATTTTTTCAGGGTCATCTACTAGTGGTATACCACTACCACTGTGAAAATATTGTGATGTGATCATCTTTAATCTTTAATCTTTAAACTTATAGGATTTACTGAAAATACACCTACGCTAATATTGAATATTTTCAAATTTATTAACTTTAAAAAATATTATATAATTTGAGTAATTGTGCTACTGTTAAGGATGTTATTTACTCTGGGTTTAATTTGTAAAACTCGGATTGTTATAAAGATCAATGTCATGAATGAGAGTTAACCTGCGATAGACTGGTGTCCCATCCATGGGTGAGGAGCAATGACTGTCATCCACTTGCACCACGGATGCTGGGTACAAGTACCCATCTTTGGCGCCTTCAAGGCTCGGAGAGAACTTTAATGGAGGGATGTGGTCAATCGGTTTCTTTATGCGGCGACAACTGGAAACTTATTCAAAAGAGTGCACTCTTTATTGATGGAAACATCATCAATGAAAATATTTTTAATAATACGCAAAAAAAAAAAAATTATCATATCTGAATTTTTTTAATTAATTTAACAGACTAAACACATTTGAAATTTTACATACACGTGTTTAATGTTTTTAAACTAACATTGATCAATTTAGCCTGTAAATCGACAGTAATGTTGTTGATACTAGAAATTCTACAAATTCTACAAATCTATTAAATAAATATGCGAATAAAACATTTCCAGAAAACATACCAGAAAAGGAAGAATTGAGTTTAAACAGACGCGGATCCAGAAATATTTTAAAAGAGGGGTGATGTATGAAGTACATGTTTGCTTGCAGGGTTTTTCAGAGAGAGGGGGATTTGGGGCTGCATAGAAACTCCAGCTATGTTCAGGTGATCCAGGCAGCGAAGCATTCAGCGTCTCCTAATTTTTTTTCAGATTTGAATACGTATAAAGGAAACCGTGAAATTAGCATCTGCATTGGTGTTCCCGTATTCCATGAAGATCAACATTACAACCAACAGATGTATAAACATATTTACAGCAAACCCCTATTGATGTAAAATGTGTATGTAGGTTATTTAGAAATTTCTCACATGTCTGGTTGATTTTTCTCTCCCTTTCTCTCCCTCTCTTTTGTTTATTTTTTTTTTTTGAGGGAGGGTTATTTTGAAAAGGACGGGGGTGGGGGTATAAAAATCATTTAAATATGAAGAAAAAAAAAACAATACGATAATCCAGGATTGTTAACTCATACCATGAACTACTAGTAGTCGCATCTGATGATAAAACTAAACAATCCCCCCCCCCTCCAAAAAAAAACAAAACGATTGACGTAAAAAATTCAAATGATCTCGTCGTTTTTTAGAAATGGAAAAGTCTTACATCTTATATCGGCCCCTAAAACGAGCAAATATCCACATAAGCCACCAAAAGAAAATCGGGAATTATTTTCCTCAGCCATGTTTTGAAAAATACTTTTGAAAAAAACATCGATGATTCCGAGCCCCATGTTTAAAACTCCATTATAATGAATAGTATTCTAGAAGTGGAATCTCAAAAACTAGAGATAAGCACTTCGCAATATTTTCACAGTGGTAGTGGTATACCACTATTAGATGACCCTGAAAATTCCAGGCCCAAAATTTAAAAATTAAATTTTGAATTGCGAACTGCGTTCTGGAACTCAGTTCACTTTTGAATTGCAAATAGCGAACTGAACCACTTCACCATATTTTCACAGTGGAAGTGGTATACCACTAGTAGATGACCTGAAAATTTCAGCGCCCAGTGTATCAGCCTTTGATGTTTCCGAGCCCGATGTTTAAAATAAAATAATAATGAATTATTTTTTAATAAGTGGGAGCCAGAATTTCAACAACTAGAGATAACCACCTTACCATATTTTCACAATGGTAGTGGTATACCACTAGTAGATGACCCTTAAAATTTCAGGCCCCAAATAGGAATTATTAATTTTAAATTGCGAACTGCGTTCTAGAATGCAGTTCACTTTTGAATTGCGAATAAGCCCGAATCTCAAAAACTAGAGATGAGCACATTACCATATTTTTACAGTGGTAGTGGTATAACACTAGAAGATGGCCCTGAAAATTCAGGCCCCAAATATGAATTATAAATTTTAAATTGCGAACTGCGTTCTAGTATGCAGTTCACTTTTCAATTGCGACTAAGCCCGAATCTCAGAAACTAGAGATGAGCACATTACCATATTTTCACAGTGGTAGTGGTATACCACTAGTTAATGACCCTGAAAATTTCAGGCCCCAAATAGGAATTTTAAATTTTGAATTGCGAACTGCGTTCTTGAATGCAGTTCACTTTTGAATTGTGAATAAGCCCGAATCTCAAAAACTAGAGATGACCACCTCACCATATTTTTTACAGTGGTAGTGGTATACCACTAGTAGATCGCCCTGAAAATTTCAGGCCCCAAATAGGAATTATAAATTTTGATTGCGAATGGCGAACTGCGTTCCAAAAACTGATTGCCAGCTGAAGTACTAGTATTCATGAGTGAGCGATGTGGCCCATGGTCCTTTTGTTGTTGCTGTCGTTGTAGTAAACTTTTCACATTTTCATCTTTTTCTCTAGCACCACTGGGTCAATTTTAACCAAACTTGACTCAAAGAACCTTCAGGGAAAGTTTGAGCAAAGAAACGGGCAGGTTTTCTTGAATAGAGAGATACTTTGGAATTATTGTAAATTTGTTGAATTTTTTCAAAAACCTTCTTATCAAAAACATTTTGGCCTAAAAGGTAAGGATGATTATTTTTTTGTTTAAATCATGATCCCCGAGGGTGGGTGGGGCCACAATGGTGGTCCATTTTTTATATAAGAATATATACAGAAAAACCTTTAAAAATCTTCTTTTCAAAACCTTAATAGTCGGAAAATATGTAATTGTGTGGAAGCATTCTCAGGTAGTGTAGATTCAAGTTTGCTTAAATTAATGATCCCCGAGTGGAGAGTCGGGCCACAATGGCGTTTGGGCAATTTTTCCATATAGAGAAAAATCTTTAAAATTCTTCTTCTCAAAATCAAATTAGCCACAAAAACTGTTACTTGTGTGGAAGCATCCTCAGGTAGTGTAAATTCAAGCTTGTTCAAATCATGATCCCCCGGGGGTAAGGTGGGGCCACGATTGAGTAGGGGGGTCGAATTTCTACATAGGAATATATAGAGAAAAATCTTCTCAAAAATCCATTTGGCCAGAAACCTGTAACTTGTGTGGAAGCATCCTCAGGTTGTGTAGTTTTTGTTTAAAGTATGATGTCTGGAGGAAGGGCGGGACCGATAGGGTGGTTAGTGGATTTTTTTACATTGGAAAAAAATAGAGAAAACTTTTTAAAATCTTATTGTCAAAAACCTAAAAATCAAAAGATCAATATTTAACTTTAAAAAATATGTGGTGAAAAATCTTTTACATATTTATAATCAAGATATACTCTAGGGAATTGTCTAGATATTTTGTATTTGATACTCGAAAGATGGTTTAAAGCTTTTCTGATCAGTTATGGTTATTTTTGCTTAGGTAAGCGATATGGCCCCTGGGTCTTTTGTTACTTTTTATCATGACAATGAATTAGCTTAGACCTTGCTTAGTTTGCTTAATGTTATGGTTTAAGACAAACTGAAGTAGGACATAGGCAGGTCATAAAATTGCATAAAAGTCCTACTTATGACCCTTCTTTAACTCAAAATCTTTGCATGCTTTATGTTACGAGCCCCTGCATCTTAACCGGATGAAAAACTGCAACCTAAAGCTGTAACACATGTATATATAAACCCTTCGATTTCGTTACACTCGATTGCACAACTAAACTTCGTGGCCGACGTGTAGTATTCCTTTCGTGGTCTACGATTTTGTGCATTCATTTCTTGTTTTATGTGCATTTTCTGCATGTAAATAATGCATTTACCATGTATATTTGATGTAAGTTTTTTTCTGGCTTGGAAAAATAGTGTAAAAATTGATAATTTCATCGAGACCAAGTAACACTGCGATGCAGGATGTACGTTTACACAAGTGAGACATCTACAGTGAAACACTTTGAACTGTTAAGAGGTCTGCGGCTCTCATAGAGGTTATAGGGATATCGGCGATGAAAGAGAAATATGACGGACAATGCCTTTTACCTTTAACACTGGCATAATTATCTGCCACAATGTTAATTCTTTTATAACAATAAATAGATATAGCACACTTATTATGTGATTTCGTCTACATTATAGCGCTTTTGCAAACATCAGACATTTCAATATTATACAATATATATTTTTAAAATAACCAGGTTAAAAGAGTCTTAATTACCTAACATAACATCATTAAACTATTCAGGATTTGTTAGGGGTATATAGGAAAATCGTTATTATGCAATAGAAAATATATAACTATTTGAACCACTTTAAACCAAAGAAATCCGATTAAAATTATGTTGTACGTATTTTGTAGTACACGTTTACATTGAATGAATTTTGGTTTGACGTGGTCTTCTTATTGAAAATAAGACAAATATTTCAATTTGTGATTTTTTTTTCTAATACAATCGTGTATTCAGCCTTATATAGTGAAAAGAGATCATACGAAGATCATACGAAAGTGTTTTATGCGTGGCCTAGTGGTAACGCGTAGGTCTTTTTGATTTTGCGGTCGCTGGATCGATTCCACCAAGTAGTAAATCTTTTTTTTTTACTTAAAGCATGATAAGAATAGAGAGTTTAAATTACATGTATATTATCTGCTGAATTTTCTTTTCAAATCCTCTTGTTTAATTCTGAGTATGAGCACACCCAATATAACATATCGCTTCAATAAGTTAACACTATATTCTTTTTACACTTACATTAAATTCATTTTTGCTGAAAGTTGTCTCAGTTCAGGATATCAACTGACTTTATTTACAGAGTTCTATATATTCATTTTTCTATGCAGGTTTCCTGAATTTCTGACAAATCAGTGGTTACAGACACCATAATGAAATCAGTACTTAGGTTTCGAAAATCACATTTTGACAGGTACCTGTATCTATTTTTAGTAACAGGTACTTTCCATTCAAACACGGGTGTAGGTGAAATAATGGGGAAAGGCGCTATATCTCTTTACTTTTTATAAATATAAAATGCAAATTCATTTTTATTTAATAATGACAGAAACAATTTAGTTTCCACATGTTTGGAACATTTCGCATTTGAATGTCTTCATTTGATCTTTTTCTAATTTAGTAACTAAATTTTTGTAACTAGCGTTTCTTGTAAAACAAAGACTTGAAATTAAGACATAGTCATCACTTGTGCTTAGACTTAATGCACATTAAATTTAAAGGTTATATCCAAAGGTCAAAGGTCAAATATGGTGACATCGTCTACGACCATTATCAATTTCATCTCTGTCAAATATGTGTAAACCTTAATTTTATTCTTTATATTTATATTAATAACGTGCTTATAATATTCATACTGTTAAAGTATATGTAAATTTAAATCATACATTTTTTTAGAAACCTTTGCGTGTTTCAAATGTTCGTCTTCAAAAATTAATTGCGAGCGCTATTCATATATTATGTTACATCAGAATTTATTTTAGTTACCAGTTAGAATGTGTTTCAATGTACATGTATTTAAGTAACAAAAATTTACCTTGTATAAATATCATCACAAACATTGTAATATTTTGAAAAGTAACTTTTTGGGGTTGCAAATTCTTACTTTCACTACTTCGTATTACTTCGTATTCGCTGAAAGTAAAAAGAAATGGCAGTTTGAGGCGATAAGCACGGAAGCGTATTACTGCCACATTGGGCTTTTTTATTTTTTATGACTAACATTTACACTTTAATTTGTAAAAAATTACATATTTATCTGTAAATTTTAAACTTGAATGTGTACAGTAACTACGATAGGGCGGTCTAAGTTATGGAACTTGTGCCCAATCCCAATTGTTCTTTTGTACAATAAAAATATGTTCAAATACAGTAACTACAGATTCCAATGTTATCTGTAAAACTGCAATGTTATCTGTAAATTTTACATTTTGATGTATAAAGTTTACACAATTCTACACAAAAAAATCGAAACATTTATTACGAAATTCCTCAACCACAGAAGTTCTTACAGATTTCAACGTCGTGCATTAAATGTTATCGGACATTATAGGAACAACATGTACAGTAGATGGATAACTGTCGAAGTAAAACGTAGGATTGTGTATCTGTACCGGTTTGTTTAATGTAATGCAATATATTTTCTATATTGAAAGAAGAGAATGTGAAAAAGGTAAATATCTATGTGCAAAACAAAAACTTTTAAAGTATCAATATGGCTTCCGTAGATTGGCACAAAAATTGTAACGCCAGGTTTTTTTTTTCATTTCTTTATTTTTTCAGGTTTCATTTCATAGAAATAATATAAAAGACAAAATCCTTTAAAAAAAACTAAGACGAAGACGCAAATCCGTTTTTCAAAGCAATCGAAACTTTGCTCAGTTTTCCTCGAATGATGTGTATCTTACATAAAAAGATTGTTTGGGATAAAGCATGTATGAATTCTTTCAGATCCAGCAGGAAACGTCACAATTACTCCAGGTAACGACACGTTCTACATAAAACGATATGGCAGACCTGTACATGATATTATCTGTGAGGCGGACTGTGTACCAGAGTGTACCTACAGGTGGTTCAGAGAAGGATATTCATACTCCTACACAACAGGAAACAACTTGTTTGCTACGAGATCCCTCAACGACAAGGGTTCTTACAAACTTCGATGTCTCGCATCAAATACTATCGGAAGTTACAGAAACATGTACAGTAGATATATAACTGTCGAAGTAAAAGGTATAAACATCAATTGAACACAAATCTTATTGATTATCGTATCAATCTAATTTTTACTGAAAAAAAACCCATTACTGTTGATTGTAGATGGACCAGATAATGTGACAATTATACCGTCATCATTAGAGATAGAGAATAGTCACTTTCAACTTGTTTGTTCCGCAAGCTGTCACAATGGATGTCAGTCTTACCATTGGTATTATAATGATAGATGGAGGGACCAGGGAACACAGATTCTAAAATTTCAGAGTCTGTCAAAAGAGGACAGTGGGAATTATTTGTGTCGAGTTACTGACGACTTTGGAACTACTGATTCTAAATACTACAGAGTAAATGTGCGATGTAAGTCATGACTTAAAGAATGATCCTTCCATTTTACAAATATAACAAATGCAAATAATCGTTGATAATATTCATTAACGTTTATATAGTGACATTTATATTAATTACATATAATTAACATATCAGTAACTTTTTTCAATGATTTGCGTTTAGATTATTAACTATATAAAACCCTTGGAGAGGGTTTACATAAGCTTAACCTGTTGCCCAATCCTTTTGAATCATCTATCAAATATGTTCAAATTAATAATTAAAACCCTAAGCTAATAGTGCGTTTAATATTTCTTTTTTAATAGATGGCCCAAAGGTTGTTACAATGCAATACTCCAGCAGGTATTATCAGCTCATAGAAGGACAGGATTATATAACTCTTACCTGCAACGCTGATTGTAATCCAGCGTGCTCTTACCAATTTTACCAAAACGAAGAGTTCCTGAATAAAAGATACACAAATGAGCCGGTACACAGAAACATGTCTGGTCGATACACTTGTTCAGCTAAAAATTCTGTTGTGAATACACACATGCAATCATCTAATTTTGTAGATATTAACATAAAATGTGAGTAACAGTTACACTGTACCATTATTTTCCTTAAAATTGTTTTGTGTTATGAATTTATTTATATCCACAAAGTTTTTTTTTATGTAGTTCTTAAGAAAATCAATGCTTAATATACTAGTAACAATGAATAACTAATTGACGTGTAAATCTAGGTAGATTTGGTAAATCTGGTTTAAAGTGGGAATAACATCAATTACATGACAGCATGACATACACAAGTTTGAGGATGTTTCATACGTAAAATATGTTGATTAACAGTATATAGGAAGATCATGGTTGATGCGATCGTTGTAGAAAAATAATGCAGGCTACTAGTATGTATTTTTCTGCAATGTATACGTTCTACCAGTTTAACTCATCAAACACATCTGATTGAATAATAGGATGTAACAATTGACCAAATCCACAGTGCATAGTATTATAATTATTTAGATAATAATTGCACTGTCTTTCGATTTTGTATCTTTTTCAGAATTAAAGAAAAATACGAAAATGATTTTTAAAAGTTTGTTTTGCCTTTTGGATATTTTGTGCCAGCTTTCCTTAATATTTTGAAATTAAACAAGGCATATACACATTAGTATATCGTCAATGTTTAACTGAAAATTTAGTATACTTTTTCCATGAAAGTCACGATTAAATCTAAATGTGCTTTGGTGTTTTCAGATAAACCAACGATAACTTCTTTTGTAAATCAAAAAATCATCACTGCACCATCTCTGTTGGATTTTGCCTTCAGTGTTGACAGTTTTCCTTCGTCCAATGTGACGATATTCCACGAAACAAAACGCTTAACATTCATACCAAACGTGACTGGACAACTTTCATTTAATGTATCAGTTAAGTCTTGTCTGGATCAGGGGGAATACAGAATAGAGGCCGTAAATGATGCTGGATCAGATAGATCTATTTTCATAGCTGATGTGAAATGTAAGATTCAAAATTTTTATTTTATTATAAAGGGTATAAAAATATATAACACATATCATGATTATCTTATTTGAAAATAATGTACGCATCTAAGTACAATATTACATCTATTTGATATTTTAGGTTCACCTATTGTTGTAAGATATTCCAATGTGTCTCACAAAAAATTCAGAGTCGGCGATTTACTTCATTTGACGGTAGCCTTCATGGCCAATCCAACAGCGGAAGTGTTATGGTCGTTCGTTCCCTGGAACAAAAATACATCTTTGGAGGTTCAAACACATCAAATACAGAACCACAAAGAAAGTACAAAGATCGAGTTCATTCTTTCAGATACAAACAAGTTTGGAAAATACATACTGGAATTAAAAAATGAATTGGGAAAGACAAGCAAGGAATTTGATATTCAAGGTAAATCTTGTTAAGTAAAGATATTTATAGTAAGGTATGATACTATATAATGTAATAAAAATTGTTATTACTTTTCAGCAGATACTTAAAGGTATATGTGGCGTATTTTTAGTGAATAACAATAATAAGATCTGATTATTTGCTTCATTTCTTTACTTAAAGATAGGACTTTCACACAAATTACGCTTTATAAGTCAATCGCATAACAAAGATACAAGAAATCAAAAAAATATTTTTTATTTTTTACCGGCACGTTAAAAAATACAAAAGATTTGAATAACCCCGCCTTAAATGGGTCACGTGACATCCATCTTGATCTATCTTGATCTATCAACAAGAATGGCGACGACGAGAATGATAGGTATACCGTTAAGTTTGACATATTTGGCAATGAAAGAAAAAAGAGACAGACCGACAAGGATAGGAACAAAGGGAAGATTGTCATCGGAGACCATGTAGATTGATGGAACGGGAATTAAAGCCGAATTAAACTTAAGTTTCCATGATGAAGTTGTAGGGGTTTTGCTAGTCAGGTTCGTGCTCCATGTGTCCCGTGTCTTTACTTTATAAGTTTTAAACCACAAGTGGATTTTCGTTTAGAGGAATTTTTTAATAAAGAATAAATAAACACTCTCAGTACATGCATCCCTCATGGAGAGGGGGATTTACTCCGTTTACCGTATCGATGATGCTAAAATCGTGCTATGTGTTTATTACACTTAATAAACAATTTAAATCGTTCTACATTAATGAATATCGGATTAATAATGCTTCAAGTATCATCTAATATAAGAATTATTTAATTTAAGACATGAAAAACGTGATTCTAATTTGTAAACAAACTCTTCTTCCATCGTGTTTTCAATGCTAGGTTTTCCCGCACTCATGCAGTGGCGTTATAAATGGCGGATTACATTAATATTCATCAGACGTGTAGCAAAGTTTAGAGACAAATTACTAAAGACAGAACATGTTTTATGGGCCTAGAGTTTGTGAAATGTCTAATTATAAGAAGTATGATGTATATTTTTACTCAAACTCATGTCAAAAATTTTACTCCAAATACGCCACATATACCTTTAAACTCGAGTTTTGTCCGTCAAAAAAAAAATGTTCAATGCAACATGATTAATAAACAAGAGGGACATCTGCAAACGCTTTGAGGACATAGATTTATCAAACGCTGAAACTTTCTGATTTTTAGACAATTAGTTTTCAATTTTGTTAGTACTGAGATGTTCAAACAAAACTTATTTGATATAATAATTTATACAGCGTATTAAAAAAAAATGAGATTCGATGCATCAAGTCGCTGTCATGATACCTGTTTACACAGCTCTCGTCTACCAGTGCTAATTATGTTGTCTCATAAAGTATTGTTTTGATTTATGCTTGTGTGTGTTACATGTATGTTGAGTTTCGAATTCTACATATTTGTTGGCAGGAATACTCTTCTCATGTAACCACATGAGAGAGTGCTTCTATGTGACAATTTTAATTGTTTTTAGTAAAGCTTGGTCCTAAAACACATGGCAACAAGTGACTAAGTGTCTAATTATCGATTCCATATTAGTTAAGCTATAATCTAAATTTCAATGTATTCAGATCAAAGCAGAATAGTTTAAATAGTAATTTTCTATAGTAAAAGTAGCACCTTTTAATAATTTGAAAGGAATGGTTTTACAAAATTCACACAAAGAAAACCCCATATAAAAGTTTATTAGTACCAAGTATTCACAAATTTTAATAATTGTTCTGTTTTGATTCTTTCAAGAAAAGAGTCTATTTAAACCATTCTTGTACAGGTCCAACAATGGAGGCTACCAAGACAGACCTATTGACCACAATATCATCACAAGAATCTGACTCAAATGGAGGTATCATGTCTATGATGTTTTGCATATCATACCCATCGTAGTGGGCAATAAATGAAAAAAGTAAAATTACACAAAAAACGTGGAAGGGCCAGATGAAAAAAAATTATTTGTTCGGACAAATTAGCTCTTTGTTCAGACGAATAAGTTATTTGTTCGGACGAATTAGGATTTGTTCGGAAGAATTACGATTTGTTCGGACGAATTACATGTAGCTATTTGTCCGGACAAATAAGTTATTTGTGTAGACGAAAAAGGTATTTGGTCTTAATAAGTTGGTTAGTATAACAGAGAGAGAGAGAGAGAGAGAGAGAGAGAGAGAGATTTCATAATCATGGATACGCAGATGTGAAAAGTTTAAATCAGTTTACGAGATCATGCGCAGATCCAGGAAATTTTCCCGATTGGAGGGGGGTGGGCTGAAACATAAAAATGTTTGCCAATAGTTCCCCCCGACTCCCCATAGATGCCCATGGAGACGCCCATTCTAGGCAACGCCGGTCTTTCTTAAGTAACTAAAAAAAATCGCGCTTTGACATAAAAATAATATTACTCCCGCCCTTTATCGACGTGCAAAATTTTGACAGATTTTGAAACTTAAGCTTATATTCTGGCAGCAAAATATTTCAGATATTGTATAAATACAGGGGCGTCGAAAGATATTTCATTTTGGGGCGGCGAAATTGATCGATAAGTTGGCGGGGGGGGGGGGGCGGTTGAACTAGATTAAAGTTGTTCTTCTTCTATACAGTGTGTCAAATCATTCTTGAATTTGATAAATTATATTGTCGCATATTTGATGGCATGATATAAAAAACCAAGCAATGGTTGTACTAAATCTTTATTTTTTACCTTTAACGACATAGAATGTGTATAATGCAACTCACATTTATATTAAAGAAGTTTGTGTTTATGTGCATCATGTGTGGATATCGAGGGGTGGGGGGTCAGTTGGAAGCTGAATCATTGCGGCCTCGGGGTGTATGGATTACAACCCGGGGTAAATCCCCGTACACACTTGGTTCGACCTGGATAACAAATTTATTTCCTGTTATACAAATTTTAAAATTATTTAAGGAATAAGGAATCATTCTTTGAGTATTATGTGGTGATAATTTTGGTCGGGGAGTGATCAAATCCAATAAAGCCCGAAGGGCTTTATGATAGATTTGATCACGCCCCGACCTAAATTATCACCTCATAATATTCAAAGAATGATTCTTTATTACTTATATTTACATAATTTTTAGCAATTGTACGATTAAATATCTTAATATAAATGAGCAAACCCCGCTTTGAAAATTATTGGACGGTATGGTACAAAATCGATACGTAGTGTTATCACAGGCAAAAGACACTGAAAAATGTAAGTATATTGTTTTAACAGTAAAATAAGTTCGATACAAAGAAATATTAATTGAAATTGTGGTGAAAATCATTTCTTCATACAAATAGCTAGAATATTAAGCAATAAGGATCTTGACAAATTATTTTTTTATTTACCTCATTTAAAGTTACATTAATTTGCGCTAAGATATAAACAAGAAGTGCATTGTAATGTCACATTTTATTTACACCCGACTTAAGCAGGTGGTACGGAAATTTACATCCGGTTGTTAACCAATCAGATCTCGCGTTATAAGCGACATAGGAAGTAGATGTATATATACATCACTTATTTTAGACGTCGGCTCACCTTCTTACGTTAGATCTATATTTGTAAATGAATATAAACAATTAAAAACACTTAACACACCATAGTAACAAGTCACAAAAGCAAATTATGATGTGATTTTGAGAATTTAAAAAAAATGCAGTCTAAAAGTTATTTTTGTCACAAAAGAATTCGTTTTCAGATATCAGCATGTCGCCTACATCATGGAAAGGAAAGGCAAGCGCTTTACGTGAAACTGAAATGAATACATTCCTCTTGCAACAAGACAAGCTACAAGAAGAAGTCCAGAAACTCCGACTAGAGGGTGATGTCTTACGATTGAAAAGGAACTATTACGTCATAAAATTACAACTTTTAATGAAAGAACATCCTGGTGTCATCAATGAAGTTTTTGGTGATAATTAATATTTTAGAATTTGACGGCATACTTTTTGGTGAAAATAAAACAAGCTAGCTTGAGACACTTGATATTATGCAGACAATGACAGCTTGGGTCCGCTTGTGTCAAGAAGAGACCACAAAAGAAGTTTAAAAAATCAGCACTAATCTTATACATGTATGTGTAATATCAAAGTACTGAAGTACTGAAGTACTGACGTGAGTTGATTTTATCGATTATTATTCATTTTAAAATCGACGATATGTAAGTAGTTTCTAATCTGTATTTGAATTTTTATAATATAAATTCTAGGACTTTTCCGACAAGAATTTCGAGAAAACCCCATATGAATCATGTGGTGTGATATTTAAAGATAGAATTAATTCCATCAAACTATAATGTATCAGTAATCGAAATATTTCTAAAAATTGAACACATGTCTGCATCCAAGCGATTCTCGTTCAACCAGACGCTCGGCTGTTTCCGTTAATCTCCGACTACCAAGAGAGACTCTCTGCTTGTTGGAGATTTACGGAGACAGCCGAGCGTCTGGTTGAACGAGACTATATTGAACTCCGGCGTAGGAATACAAACGACTACAAAAATATTTAAATTGTTCGTACTATTTAAAATCTGGCTATTTTCAATGTATTTATAAATACGTTTTCTTGAAAAACAATGGTTCAGCATACATTACACCGAATTTATCAATTATTTTCAAGAACTAAGTCTTGTCAGCGGTGATGATTTGTGCTTAGGTCCAAACGCTGTTTCACTTCCGGTTTGCCAGAGTAACTGCATAGGAGAGTTGATTAAAACAAGTTTAGCTTTTTAAAAAAGCTTACCGTCTTTAGAGCAAACTTTAAACAGCATTAAGTTATCAAAGAAAATTCAATTCTTTTTTATATATAAGGTCGCCTTCCTCTACATGCAATGGCTTTTGAAACTTTTTTTATGTACATGTACCTTAAGCGTGCGTGCCTTAAATTGAGAAATGCGTACTACGTGCTTGTGAGTTGAGATCGACTATAGTAAGGAAAAAGAGATCTTAGGAGGGCCGTATTATTTTAATAAAATCAAACTTAAAACCACAGCATTTAGCACTTGTTTTACTGATATTAGAACCATTTTAACAAGACCTTGGATTTTCAGTAGGACGTAACTATCTATTCTTGCGTCAAAAAAAGTTAAAAATGACGCTGGTTTCAAGCGAAATATACACCGATTGCGTAGTCTTAGCTCCGAAGCCAGACAAATCTAGTTGTTTTCAAAGAGCCATGGTTGTATGGCCAGCAATGAAAAAGACAGGCCTATGTCACAATGCTGTTTGCCGCAACTACCCAAAGTCCAAGATCCTGTTAAAATGATTCTAGTTTTACCCGATACCGTATCGTTTTTACTGATATTAGACATACCGTATCAAATTTTCACATTTTTGTACTTGCATAAACAATCCAAAAAGAAAAGAACAAAATATTTCAATAGATATTATAGAATATTGCTTTCAACTAGTTGTACTGAAAAATTGAAGTCTGAATTTCATTGATAGCTAATTTTATTGCTTTTTCGTTTTCTCACTTTTTAAGATTTAAAATCTACGAAAATTGTTAAGTCGTACATAAAAAAGACCATCAGAAAATTATCTCCCTTGCGCCGAACAGTTTTTCAACCAATGAAATAAATGTAAATTTTCACATCATGTATTTTCTACCAATCACAAAGGAGAGGAAGTGCACAACCCGGAGACTGTAAATTATTTCAACTCTTTATACCGTCTTCCAAGGAAGACGGTAATCAACTCCCAAAAATCGTTTAATAAAATATATGTAGGTGAATGATGAAAATTAATATGGAAGCAGGAAAATACAAATAAGCTTTAAACTCTTTCAGAGAATGGAAATACCCTTTTCTAATATTTAAATACATAAAGTAAAGCAAGTTTGTTATACGTATCAAAGTTCACTTTTGTTTGTATTTTACATTTGTCAGTGCAGATAAGTTTATATTTGTAAGCTTTGTTTGAGAATAATAAACAATTCACATAATTAAAGATGTGATATTTTTATAAATAGATTTCCCAGCTTTGTCACTATTTTTTTGCTGGCGTCCTTTTTATGTAATATTAAAATTTTAATATGTAAGGGTAAACTATTTGAGTTAGGGGCCATTTAAAACAAGCATTGCAGTCATCACTTATATACAGGAGTATAAACCATAACCTTCGACAGCTTTTTACCATCATCTATTCAGCTATGAAATAATTTACCATTGGAAACAAAATGTATTGAGTCATTTATATCTTTCAGAAATGTACTTAATAAACAATCTGTAGAAGTAGCAAAAAATGCCAAAGTTTACAATTATGGAAATCGCAAAGAAAATATTGCTCACTGTCAACTTAGAAATAAATCAAGTAACTTACAAGCTCGCCTTTTTAACCAACACTTAAGTGACAAGTCAACAAAAAGATTTATGTTAATACCTATGTTATTTATAATTTTGCATAATGTCATTCTAAACTTTACCTCAATATGTTATACCTATTAGTACAGTGGCATCGGAAGCAAATTAAAAGTAGGGGGAGGGGCTAGACTTATCAAAAATCGTGACAAGCTTAAAAAAATAATAAAAAAAAAAATTATAACTTTGCAAAAAAGTTAAGCCCCCCCCTAGCCCCCCCTCCCCGGTCTGACGCCTATGTAGTATTATATTTCATATATACATGTATTTACTATCTTTGTAATTTTTCTAATTTTCAACTGTTTATATGAACTTTATTTTTGTTATTTTATTTTTCTTTCCAATTTTTTTGTTTCCTATTTTCTTTCTCTGTTCTTAATCCTACTTGAATTCCAATTCATTGAAAGCTGCAATAATATAATTATGCTTCATATTATGTTATGAACTTATTTTATTATATACCTTTTATACTGTGATACTAATATAATTCAAATGTAATTGAAATATCAGTTGTAACTTTGATCCTTGGGGAGAGGACTAACATAGGCACAGCCTGACGTCCAATCCTATTATGTACCTCTTTGCATAATAAAATTTTTGTTAAGGTAGTCCTATACTCGGCACTAAATGGGCTCAATCATTAAAAGCTTAGCTTCAAATGATAGATATATGTTCTAGCAATACATAAATAAAAGAAAATATATGTGTACATGCTAGTTTTTTGTTATCACTTCTCAGACGGGAGTACCCTCTTCCGAAAATTATTGACAATGATGAAATTTGCTAGAGTGAGACGTCCGTTTTTCTTAAAAATAATTATCAATTTTGGGGAAATCAGAACTGGACATACAAAATAAAGTAATAAACATTTATTAAAACCATATATCACATATATTTTTCGAAAATTGTTGTAAGTAAGTACGCTTTATGGCCGTATGTATCAAAATAGAATACAAAAAAAATCGATGCATGTATCGTATTTGGTCATTTTTTTTACTAATTTATGGACTCAAACCTAAATTATTGGTGTTAATTCTATAGAATGACATCTTAGAAAAAAAAATTAGTAAAACAAATGATATGTTGACGGATCACTTATCACGCTATAAGCTCTAAACAAAGTAGACCCTGAAGAAAAATTATGTAAAAATCTCATTTTGCTACAGTTTTCTGCTTAGATCTGTTAACAATGTTAGATATCATTTAAACATTTATTAATTGACGATTGATTAAATTCGAAATACCTTCGGTCTCTAAATTTAATAAGAAAAAAAAATTGTGAGGCGGGCGGTGGAGGGGGGGGGGGTATCAAAACAAAGAAGATATAAGCATACCTGAGATACTGGTTTAACAGAAATTTCGTTTTTCATTTAACTTTAACAAAATAGAGTTTCTCAATCAATTAATCATTTCTATCTCTCATAGAATACATACATTACCGTTCTCATTGCTTTAGCCTTATTATTGCCATTGTTTACAACAGCAATGTAGAGCAAAATCAACGCCTGAAATCTAAAACGCTATGTAAAAGTCGAACCAATATTGTAAAATCCGAATTATGACGTAGTGAGATACTCAGACTACTTTAAATTTAATTTAATTTAACCTTCGACAAAGCATTAAAGGGACATGGTCACGAATATGGTCAAATTCTTTTTTTCTGTTATTGTTATTTACAAAGCTTTAGGAATGCATTTCAAATGATCAAATGCAATTTGAGAATCAGACGTAGAGTTATAAGCAAGATACAGGGCTCACAATTGTCTGTCATGTAAACAAGGCTCGTGCCTTTATTTTGTTTACATATGTTTAATATACCAGTACAAAGTATTTTTCAAGCTGATTTGTCTATCTTCTTATTCATTTTGAGCATAAATAAAAAGTTTCTGACGTTTAACACATTCATTTTAGGTCTAAAACTAGAATTTTTAAATCAACATTAAAAATGTTAACAAAAGCTTTGTTTACAAAGCAAAGAATTGTAAGATATGGAACTCACATATAAGTAAGTAAGTAAGTAATTTATTTTTATAGTGACATGTGTATTTACAGTACATTGTAAAATTGACAGAAAAACTCGAAAAGGTCAACACCCCACCCGGCCCGTAGGGCCTATATGTCACTTTAAACACAATAATGTACATAACTCAACGAATGACACATTTTAATTGCTTATCATAATTGCCTTACTGAAGCATTGTAAACATTAAAATCAGAAAAATAATTTTTGATAAAAAACGTGACCATGCCCCTTTAACTGTATGCAAGGAAATATTCGCCCTCGTCTCATTTTCGCTTTCGTTGTCAGCGGGTAAATTTAAGACTTGAGGAATTCAAATGTCTCAAATTATATAATTCATAACATAACTGAATATGAGCGAAATCAAGACGGGGCGAAGCCGTTTCCAAGTGTTGAAGGGCAAAAATATATGACAAGGGGCGAAAATTACCTTATATATATATAATTGTTTTTGTCAATTTTCTTCGAGCTACACTTCTTAATTTCATTATTTCAACATAACTGAATTTGAGCGAAATCAAGACGGGGCGAAGCCGTTTCCAAGTGTTAAAGGGCAAAAATATATGACAAGAGGCGAAAATTAACTTATATATATAATTGTTTTTGTCAATTTTCTTCGAGCTACACTTCTTAATTTCATTATTTCAACACCCACATTGAAAAGGATTTTATTACTGTCCTCTTGAAAAGTAAACTGCTTATAGCTCCTAACCCCCACAGAACAGCTGTATCAGCAAACCTGTTCAAGTCCTGAAGCGCTGCATTTAATTCTACGCTATTTAAACATTGTGAATGCTTGTATGTTTTGTCGTGCAACGTTATATGAAGCATTGAAATAAAAAGGGACTGACTCTGAAGATCAAGCCCTATTCTTTTTGGTCAGCACAGCACTATCAAACAGGATTCTACTAATAACAAATTGAGAATACATGTACCTTTGGTTTTTTTCTTTATTACTACTAGAACTTGTCAAAATGAAACAGTGTTAAAACATTAAGGACAAAGTTGTTTTATTTTATTGTTTAAAGGGACTTTGAATATTTAGAAAAAATTCAAAATTTGTACAAATTCCACAAGCAATATTCCGAAAAAATAAATGAAGATTTCCATTTTTTTTTAAGTTTTATCAAGCAAATATCACATATCCACAAACAATACTTAAACACAAAGAACTCTATCAACATTTACAAAAAAATAGCATTTTATGTATGGAGCCAACAACTAATGTCCATGGTGTTACTTGCTTATAAGTCGCATAAAAATTAATATTGACGAAAATTACATGTTTGTAGAATCATAATCGTAACATCTTGATTGAAATTACTCTACTGAAAAAAACAAAAACAAATTGGGTCAATAACCAAGAATATTTAAAAACATGCAGCTGTAAGAGTTTAGTATGGGAACATATGAACATTTTTAAAAAATGTAACAACAAAATAAATTACTATCCGAAGCGGAAAAAAAAACCGGGTTTTGCCAATAAACTTTTCATTTGAATAAGACAGTATATTGGTGCATTTTAAAAAAAAATGTGGAAAGATTTAAAACAAAAGTTTAGGGAAAATGTGCCGGTAACACCAAGGAATGCAACAAGGATATCTACATAACACAAAGGACAAAAGTTACACAAAGGATATGTTGCGCAAAACTCCAAAAGAAATAATGAAGTTCTTCACTTTCCCTCATCTCAACATAGCAACTTTATTGCCAAATGGATGAAAATAAGAGCATTTGGTTTTCAGAAAGGAATTGACAGAGGATTTGACTTTATACATTTAGAATCTGACTAGTAACACCAAGGATAAAACAGTAACATAGCCTACATCTCTCAACATGATATGTGACATTATAAACAATTAAAATCAAAGTGTCATGCCCATTATCATTTCAATAAATGATAATAATCACATAACCTCAGAATATTGACAAGTTTGCATGTATTTCTGTATCAAATCAGATATTGTAACACTAAAAGATAACACAAAAGACATCTCAATAAAAGACAATTTGGTCGGTAATATGGGACAGATTTTAAAGAAAAGGAATTAATGAAACTGGTATGGTATATTGTGTCCTTTCAAGTGTCTCATTCTAGAAGCGAAAATTACAAGTGTTAGTCCTTTGTGTATCAGGGCTTCCCTTAGTTTTGTTCTTGTTTTGCTTACATTCTTAACATTAAAACCATACATTTCTTTTTTAGCAGTTAATCTTCAAGCTTTGTATTGCCACAATAGCCCTTTGCAATAGCTAATCAGTTCCTTCTTTTTGTACAATAATTTTCTCTATGTGAAACGTCAGCAACTTAAGTAATGGAGGGGTCCTCCTCCCCTTTTTGTCTTTGTTCCTTTTTTGGTCATACATTCCTTTGCTCTCTTGGAGTCATGTACAAACGTGAGAAATTCTCTTTGAGTTTTTCAACTTGCAAATCATTAATGTAGTTTCCTTTCTGCTTCTGGAAATGTTCTGCCCTTCTTGATTATTCCCTGTTTTCCTCAAGCGCCATTGATTTCCAGCATTTGTCAATGACATATTGAAATACATTAAACATCCGTTGCGTTACCATTTTTAAACATCTTGTATATAAATATATTGAGCATTTCTGTTATTGTTTTACTTTTACTTAACTTGTGCTATCCCACCGCATTATTCTGTTGTATTTACAGGACACTACTTATATTTGTGATGTTTTCTTTTAGTTTGTCCATTGAGTACTTAATTTGTCCATGGTGTTACCATAGGTAAAAATCAACGAGTTAAACAATTAGTGAAGTTTTATTCTAAGAAAACTTAATATTTCAAATGGTTAGAAAAAACAGATTTTATAAATTACTGTAATATTAAATAAAACACATGATTTTTTTGTAAAACAGACATATTTCATCCTTTTAATGTCATTAGAGTTACCAGACTTGTCGGTTGTGTTACAAATTTGCTCAATGCAACAACAAAAAAACATTTTAATTAATGGTTACAGTAGCATAGTAACTCTCAGGACTTCAAAATTAATTACTATTGCGATCAAACTTTCTTTTAACCTCCTATTGTGTGAGTGGTGTGAAACACTTGTGTTCAGTGTCTGTTTATGTTTTGGCGGGGACAAGAACTAGAGAAGGAAACTTGTGCTGAAGAGTTCGGCGATGAAAGATAACTGTTACATATTACTTTTATGTTTTGGTTACCCCAAGGACACGGCGAAAATAACACACAATAATTATTTTAAAAATCATAATTTCACTCTTGTTCATACACATTTTTGCATGTTTCTTGACAGTATGAAACACAAACAAAACATCATATATCAGATATCCGGACGCCAGATATCCGGACGCTTCAGTTTACGGACTATTTTATTTGGGAACAGATTTTGTATGCGTTATTTTGTCTCATATTTTGTCTCATATATCCGGAATATCACGTTCCGGATCCGGACGGTCTGTTTTTACCACAAAACACTGTTTAACTATAAATTTTGCTTCATTTAAAGGGGCATGGTCACGATTTTGGTCAAAAATTATTATCCCGATTTTAACGTTTACAATGCTTCAGTAAGGCATTTTTAATAGGCAACCAAAATTTGAGCGTCATTCGTTGAGTTATAAGCGAGTTACAGAGCTTACAATTCTTTGCTAAGTAAACAAAGCTTTTGTTTACATTTTGAGCGTTGAAGTGAAAACTCCAGTTTAAGACCGAAAATGAATGTGGTAAACGTTAGGATCAGTTTATATATGCTTAAAATGAATAAGAATATGAAAAATCAGCTTGAAAAGATTTTTTTACCGGTATATTGAACTAATGTAAACAAAAACAGGGCACGAGCCTTGTTTACATGACAAAGAATTGTGAACCCTGTATCTTGCTTAAAACTTCACTACAGACTCTCCAATTTCATTTGGTCATTTAAAATGCATTCCTTAAGCATTGTAAATAATAACAAGAGGCCCATGGGCCACATCGCTCACCTGAGCAACAACAGACATAATAAAATCAGCTTTATGGAGTCATATACAAAATATCTGAACAATGTCGTATAATAGATCCTGTATAAAAAAAAATTCCTCTGCATATTCTTATGTTTATCATTGAGCCCCTTTGTGACAGGGTGATTTTACAGTCATATCACATATTGAGCATTGCAGTTCTCGAGAAGATGATCAGACTTAAACAACTGTTTATATATGGATTATAAACCTACATCAAACTTTGAACCCCTTATGTGGTCTAAGAATTGTCCAGGGGCCAGAGTCTAAACAATTTTAAAGAATCAACAATATGTCAAAATGCTTGCATATAAGTAAAACCATATATAAAAACATTTGAGTTTTTGTGAACAATTTAAATGTTTTCCTTTGTAAAATTGAACCCCCCCCTGCCATGTGGCCCAACCCTTCTCCTGAAAAATCATTATCCCTGGGGGTAGGGTGGGGCCACAATTGGAAGGGGGGGGTGCCAAATTTTTACATAGGAATATATAGGGAAAAATCTTCTTAAACACATTCAAATTGTCTAGAAGAGCTCTAACTTAAGTCAGTTCAGTCTTCAAATAGTCTAGATTAACATTTGTCGAAATCATAATCGAACAATTTGAATCGTCCCTACCTGAGGATGCTTCCGCACAAGTTGCAGCTTTTCTGCCCAATCGGTTTCTGAGAAGAAGATTTTTAAAGATTTTTCTCTATATATTCAAATGAGAAAATTCGACCCATCTCCCCCACTGTGGCACCACCCTACCCCTCGGGATCATGATTTTATCCAGCTTGAATCTAGTGAGTACTCTAACCGAGAATGCTTTCACACAAGTTAAAGCTTTTCTGGCCGATCGGTTTCTGAGAAGAAGATTTTTAAAGATTTTTCTCTATATATTCCTATGTAAAAATTTGACCCCCCCCATTGTGGCCCCACCCTCCCCTGGGGATCATCATTTGAACAAAACTTGAACCTACACTACCTGAGGATGCTTCCACACAAGTTACAGCTTTTCTGGCTGATCAGTTTCAGAGAAGAAGATTTTTAAAGATTTACTCTATATATTCCTATGTAAAAATTCGACCACCCATTGTGGCCCCATCCTACCCCCTGGGGTCATGATTTGAACAAACTTGAATCTACACTACCTGAGGATGCTTCCACAAAATTTACAGCTTTTCTGGCTGATCAGTTTTAGAGAAGAAGATTTTTAAAGATTAACTCTATATATTCCTATGTAAAAATTCGACCCCCCATTGTGGCCCCACCCTACCCCTCGGGATCATCATTTGAACAAACTTGAATCTACACTACCTGAGGATGCTTCCACACAAGTTTCAGCTTTCCTGGCTGATCAGTTTCAGAGAAGAAGATTTTTAAAGATTTACTCTATATATTCCTATGTAAAAATTCGACCCCCCATTGTGGCCCCACCCTACCCCCTGGGGTCATGATTTGAACAAACTTGAATCTACACTACCTGAGGATGCTTCCACAAAATTTACAGCTTTTCCGGCTGATCAGTTTTAGAAAAGAAGATTTTTAAAGATTTACTCTATATATTCCTATGTAAAAATTCGACCCCCATTGTGGCCCCACCCTACTCCCGGGGGTCATGATTTGAACAAACTTGAATCTACACTACCTGAGGATGCTTCCACACAAGTTACAGCTTTTCTGGCCGAATGGTTTTTGAGAAGAAGATTTTTGAAAAATACCAACAAATTTTCAATGATTTTTAATTATCTCCCCTTGAAAGAGGGCGTGTCCCTTCATTTTAACAAACTTGAATCCCCTTAACCTAAGGATGCTTTGTGCCAAGTTTGGTTCAAATCGGCCCAGTGGTTCTGGAGAAGAAGTCGAAAATGTAAAAAGTTTACGGACAGACAGACGGACAGACAGACAGACGGACGCCGGACAAAAAGTGATCAGAAAAGCTCACTTGAGCTTTCAGCTCAGGTGAGCTAAAAACAGAAAAATAGAATTTGATCAAAATCGTGACCATGCCCCTTTAACCGGACGGTAAAATTTAATGATACTCCGATTAATACAATAGAAAGACTACGCTATCAATTGAGTTTCACACCTTTTCACCTGCAATCTCCCATGAGTAGCTTGTATAAACACTCTGACTTCCCAAATAACTTTCAAATATTACCGACATTGCTGGTTATACAGGATTAGTCACGCCTCACTGCACGTAGCTTGGGTATCTTTACACTGTGCACCTGTCAATTGCAATCACTTTTTAAAACACCCCTCTATTTAAAAGGAAGAATGTGCTTAATAAATATAGAAAGTTTTTCATAGCTTTGTGGTATTTATATTCAAAAAAGTTATTTTAAACGGAGTGTCTCAAGATTGCTTTTTTAGATTAAGTCAAAACCGGAAGTATAGGAAGAAAACAAAAGGGAAAGCATTTCAACTGATCGGAAGTGCATTGGTGAAAAATTGACGTGTTTAGATATAGATTGTTAAAAACATAACGTAAATAGGCACAATTCACACTTTGACACAATATATTTAGCTACATTTGGCTATTATTATAGTTTGGTTAATATTTCCTGATTAAATAACAATATAAAGCAGGGTTCCTTGTATTAAAAACAGGTGAATTTTAAAGGACAACTCTAATTTGTTGCTATTAAGTACGAAAGACAAAGAAAACAGTATTAACACCCATTATAAAGATATAAATTATCATTTATGACAACAATAGACTCATTTCAGATATCCGGACACCTCACCTATCCGGACGATTGAACTTCGGAACGAAAGAGTCCGGATAACTGAGGCTCCACTGTATATCTACTGCATCAATAATGACAGTTGAATGCATACATTTGGCGAAATCACAAGCAATTTTCCTTTACTTAGTCATGTGGATGGTCTTATTTTTAGTATTTAAATCAATTTTTTAATCACAATTTCATGTCTTTTCTCATTTCTTAATTTTTGTTAAATACTCCAGCTAAAAAAAGTACTATTTTTATTGCAATATTAACAAGAAAACCTAAATTTGGAAAAATTTTGAAAATGACTCTAAATATTACAAAATTCCCCATAACGAAAATCCACTTGTGGTTTATAACTTATAAAGACACGGAACACATGGAGCATGAACCTGACTAGCAAAACCCCTACAACTTCATGATGGAAAATAAGTTTAATTCGGCTTTAATTTCTATTCCATCAATCTACATGGTCTCCGATGACAATCTTCCTTTTGTTCCTATCCTTGTCAGTCTGTCTCTTTTTTCTCTCATTGCCAAATAAAGTCCTATCTTTATGTAAAGAAATGAAGCAAATAATCAGATCTTATTATTGTTATTCACCAAAAATACGCCGCATATACCTTTAATGGTTAACTTTGATATTTCAAACCTCTCTAGCTCACCTGAGCTGGAACCTCAAGTGAACTTTTCTGATTACATTTTGTCTGTCGTCCGTCTCTCTGTCCGTCTGCCCGTTAACTTCTCTCATTTTCAACATCTTCTCCAGAACCACCAGGCCAAATTTAACCAAACTTGGCACAAAGCACCCTTAGGCAAAGAGGATTCAAGTTGTGAAAATTAAGGACTACGCCTTTTTCAGGCGTGAGAATATTCTTTGAAATCTTTGATTCTTTAAAACTGTTTCGACTTTGGCTCCTGGATTATTCTTGGGCCTCACAAGGGGTTCAGAGTTTGATATAGGTTTATATCCTATATATAAACAATTGTTTAGGATCTTTTTGAGAACTGCTATGCTCAACATATGATATGACTATAAAATCATTCTGTTAGAAAAGGGACTTGATTATAAGCATAATAATATCCAGAGGGGGATGGATTTTTATGTATACATGATCTACATATATTTTACTACATTGTGCAGCTATATTGGGTGCAAAACACAGTTTTATATGTAACGTTATAAGGACGTATTTAGATTAGGGACAAGCAAAAATGACCCCTTTAGAAAACAAATTGTAAAAATGTGTTACATAAATATCTATATATTAATGGAAAGATAAAATTGTGAATTTTGTAAATATTTAAGAATAATGCATATGTAACTTAATGCTAGAATTTTTTTGGCACTCAAAACATGAGGAAAAAAGACAAAAGATTGCGTCTAAATGCAGTACACCCATGCATTTTAGGCTCCCCGTAGAAGCAGAATGGAAAAAAATCAGCTATTTTAATTTCTGTGCATTTTCAAGAGCAAGTCTTTAGGCATCGTTTTATAGTATTTTCAGGGTACATTCGCCAGCTTTTAAAAGAGCTATATTAACCACTAAAAAATTCATGAAATTTTTGGAGTTACCTCCCTTTGTTTTAGAGTCTCACAAAATTAATTTTTAAAAGTTTTCTACACACTTTTTGTATGTATTCGAAAGATAAACCTCTATATTATGCAATTAAGAAATAAAAAAATTCATTTTCATGTATACCGTATAAAAATAGCAGGAAAATCCCTACCCATCATGCTTTTTCCCAGAGCAAAACCCCCTGGATTTTATACGAAACTGTGTTTAGCTACCATTGTATTACGATTCGATTAAGCTGATTTTATAATGCGTATTATTGCTAAGGTGAGCGATGTGGCCCATTGGCCTCTTGTTTTTCATATCGTTGTCGAATAACAAGTTAGATTTTATTGATTTGTAAACAAAGACCAAACCTTTATTTATTTTACATGGATATTGTATGCATGCATTCATTTGGTAAGATATCCATCCAAATGTCGTTTTTCTGTTTACAAAGAATTTATTGCGAATAACAATTGAATTGACCTACAGGACCCGTATTGGTTTCTGTCTTTTCAAAAACATATGGATTTCCGTTCCACTTTTTGATTTTAGGCCATACAGAGTAAACTCTGAGGTTCTAGTTTTCTTAAGTTTAGCTTTTAAAAAAAAAGCTTACCGTCTTTAGAGCAAACCCATAACAGCAATTAGTTATCACAGAAAATTTAATTCTTTTTTATATAAATGTCGCATTCTTCATACCGTGACTTTTTTTATGTCATTATGCAGGCACGTAGCATCGGTGGGGGGGGGGGGGGGGGGCAGAGAGGCCAGTCCCCCCCCTCCCCCACTTTTTTGCAACAAACATTTTTCATAAATTTACATATAAAATATTGAATGAACACGGAGTCCCCCCCCCCCTTTTTTGCGATTATGAAAAAAATGAAAATGAAAGTAATGAAATTAAGAGTAAAATTGAAGTTATAGATGAACAAAAGCCCCCCCCCCCCCACCCCCCACCCCCAGATTAGGATTTTCATGATTTTGCGAAGTTGTGGGGGGGGGGGTTATATTCTGCAGGATTTTTTTTGGATGAGTCTGCCCCCCCCCCATCACACACTTTCGAAAACGATGCTACGTGCATGTTATGTGCCTTTCAAGCCTGCATGCGTGACTAAAATTGAGAAATGCGTACATACGTACCACATGTTTGTAAGTTGAGATCGACTACAGTAGGGAAAAAGAGATCTTAGGAGGAGTCGTAGACTCGTGTTATTTTGATAAATCAAAGTTATACCACTGCATTCAGCATCTTCTTTAACTAATATTAGTTTTACCTATTCAATGTGCATAAACCTTAACTGATATTAACCATACAGCATCAAATTTTCTTGTATTTGAATAAACAATACAAAAAGAAAAGATCCAAATAATTTCAATATATATTATAGAATATGCTTTCAGCTAGATGTACCTTAAAATTAAAGGCTGAATTTCATTCCAAGCAATTTGTATTGCTTTTTCGTTTTCTCACTTTATAAGATTTGAAATCTACGAAATTTGTTAAGTCGTACGTAAAAAAAGATCATCAGAAAATTATCTCCCTTGCGCCGAACATAATTTCAACTACTGAAATAAATGTAAATTTTCACATTATGTATTTTCTACCAATCACAAAGGAGAGGAAGTGCGCAATCCGGAGATTATAAATTATTTGAACTCTTTATACCGTCTTCCAAGGAAGGCGGTAATAATGTATAGTGATTGAAAAAAAAAGTCTCACAGTCGTTGTCCGAGCAGTATGAGTTATGGTCGCTTTTTTTACTTTATTATCTTTAAATTTTAATTTCAGTTTACTTTGAATTCTATAATACGATACATGTTCTTTATATGCGTTTATTTACAACCAGGGACATATTAGCAAATATCGAAAGTCTCCCGTGACGCGATTTCAAAGGTCGCAAACCCTTTGACTCTTTGCTACAAATAATGCTCGTCGTCTTAGTTTTTATTTAACAAAAATAACAGGAAGAATGATGTTTGTAGATGTAGATGGATTTTTACGAGGCGTTCGAACACTATCAACATTCACTGTACATTCAACTAAACTCTTTTCCGTATTAACAGCTGCATCCTTTGTATAAAGGGACATACCTGATGCCGGGATCAAAGGGGACAGATTTCAAACTCTAACTGACCCACTCCCATTTTCTAATCTGTAAACCTTCCTCCTGCATTTTTGGCATAAAATGTCACCAATGCACACATTCTTTGTAAAGAACGAACTGCATTGACTTTGCAGTACGTCTCTCACATACCATTTCCTATAGATGCTCTGGAAGAGCAAACGCAACAGTTCTTGATCGGCATGATTTTTACGTGGCACCTATTTTGAGTAACACAGATCCTTGTCTTCAAACAAAGCGTGCTTACACTAAGGTATAGTTCCGAATGATTGCTTTTACATGTAGTGAAGTATATACTTTTTCCATCGATATCTTTAATTCAAAGAGCATATGTGCATTTAAGAAAGAAGATAGATATTAAATACACAAAATGCACAATTCTGCATAAAAAAGAAAAGGTATTTATAAATGCCGTTAATTTTTAAAAAAGAAAAAGTATGTCCAGTAGTGGACATAGATGGAATCGAACCAGGGCACAAAAAAACATCACGTGAGTCATAGCCAGCGCTTTATCCTATTGAGCTATCCAGAACTTACATTCTTCGGTGTAAATATAGACAACTATGATAGAAATCAGTTTCTGCAACTTTTGTCAATTTTTTTTTTTTTTTTTTTGCAAACTTCGACCCCAGGGCCGACGATGCCCCAGGGCCAGGGTGCCCCTTAAAAAATTATATCTTAATTTATTCATTTAAACAAAACCTATCAAAATATCTTCGATTTTAGAAGCAGGTCGTTCCTGAATGATAATGATATCTAGGCCAAAAACCAATTAGAAATATACCGTTTTACTGAGAAAATGCTGTTTTCGCCAACTTTGAAGATTAATACTAAAATTGCAAGAGAATTATGAAAAGTTCAAAAATGCAAGTTCGAAAAGTTTAGAAATATATACGATCGAAAATAACAAAAGAAAACTTTGATTTTTAAAAGTGATTTTTTTCAGTGAAATATATCTCCCCTATATGTCAATTCAATTGTTATTCGCAATATATCATTTCTTTGTTTATTTGTTAGAGTTATCTTTCTTTTGATGTTCAATCGAAGCTATAGGAAAGAGAGTGCGCATATTGGCGCGCTTCTAGTATAAATGACTTGGTAGGTTTGAGGCCAAAAGTTAATTTTTATTCTCTCACCTCAGGAACGTAGCATCGTTTTTGAAGGAACGGGACTCAGACTCATAAAAAAAAATTGACCAAAAAATTCCCTTATTTATGAAAATCCTAATCCGTGGAAATGAGGGGGGGGGGGGGGAGATTACAATTTCAATTTCATTGTTCATTTTCTTTATTTTCACTAGTTAGTAAATGTATGTTAATTTTATATCCCAAATTATATTGATTATATTTTTCATTGCTTATTTCATTTCATTTCAAGTAATAAATGTCGTTTTCACAGATACCTTGTTATTCTACACCACAAAACTTAGCACACGCTGTGTTGATGATGTAATGATATTACAAAAGAGAAAGTTATATATTAGCACACACTCCACATTTATAGGAAAGCTTTATAATTTTGCTCCAATATTCGGTGTGACCGGTCAGCAGAGGATGCTCACTCCTCCTAGGCACCTGATCCTACCTCTATCTTGGAGGTCCGTGTTGCTCTGCTTTGAATTTGTATTCCGTTTTATGAATTTTTGAGATGGTTGACGGGTTTGTTATTGTCATTTTTTCATTAACACACGGAAAGACTAGTAAGAAAAATTGCTATTCGTACAATATAGTCTTCTGTGATACAATTTTTAGAAAGATTAACAGGCAAATAAAGCACAAGAATTACTATGCTTGTGTCTGAAACATCTTGAGATTTTTCGTGACTAAATAAGTATTTTTGTGCAATGAGGAACCGAAACAACGTTATGTTAACGCTTAAGACGAGGGTTATCAACTCAAAAACATCTCCATGTGAGTTACAAAACTCTCATGAGACAATTCATTTTCTGAATCATTAGAATACTTATATCAGAGACATCTTCAGTTCTCCTTCACGTTAAGATGTGCAATGTTTATACACAAGGGTTTTGTGCATCTTTTATATAATTACACGCAATTTAGTTTATACAATGTGTTTTTGAACGAGAGAAAAAAATCTTTCAAATCACTTACACTATTGATAAATATGTATTAATCGAACAAACCTAACGTGAAAAAGAAATTTTCACATAACCAAGTTTTATCAATTATTGTCTCTGAACTGACTCATAGTTAAGAAACAATTCTATTAGGTAATACTCTTTTACTTTGAATACGATGGTGATTACTTCTGATATCTGTAAATCCAATTTCATGACACTGTCACACTGGTGTAAAAGTATACTTATTGATCATTTTGGTATTGATGTACAGGTATTGATGCATGCGCATAACCGCTTCCGAGTGGATACAGCGTCTGTAGCAACTCGACGGAAATGGTTAAAAGTTGTTGTGTTTACAAAAGCCGTAATGTCTTCAATGCTGACGCGAGATCGAGGGGGGTTAGTTTCTTTCGCTGACCGAAAGACAAGAGAAAACGAAGGGTGTGGATCAAAGCCGTCAATAGAAATATGTGGGAACCAGGCGACCACTCATGGATCTGTTCCGATCACGTTCCTAGTACACGGGTGGCATGGAGAAGACCCATTCTCTCACCAGAGGTCGTGCTACACAAGCTTCGCTTACACCTCTGTCAACGCCCGATGTACACGATTCTTGTACAAACTTAAATAATTGGCAAAATTTAATTAAAATCTATGTAGTTATTCATTTTATCTATGAATATGATTATAAATAATTAAATTTTAATCTTTAACGCCTTCATTTTTTCTTATTTCAACGTTACTGGGAGAACTATTTTGCGGAGGTAAAAATTAAAATATGTTCCCATAATCTATAGTTGACAGATGTTTGAAAAATCAGTTTCTGTACGCTACCGATTCATCGATGATTTTACATAAATCAGCAGCTATGTCATCTCCTGTAATGTTTTTAAACGTGTCCTTAAAGTCTTCGCCCGTCGATGACTTCCCTTCAAGCTGATTGCACAGAAGAAACGAATCAACAATACCATGTGCTTGCCATGCTTGTTTTGATCATGTGACAGACTATTTTTCCGGCGTTGACAGAGGTGTGAGAGAATGGACCATGCCCGCTTCGTTTCTCTAATGAATATTAAGCTAACGTAACAATGCTTAGTAAATACTTTAATACAAACTGGCAATTTTGTTTAGAAATGATAACCGAACACAATTATAGTTTACATTCTACCGTGTAATATTATATTCATTAGGTACAACTTGTAAAAAATTGCGATGCCCCCCCCCCCCTTCAATTGTAGGGGCCTTTCTATTGGATTGCACACGTGTACAGTGAACTTGCTCAATGCTGCTTTTTACATCAAATACAACAATTTTGTTTTTCTTTTAAACAAAAAAAAAAAAATAATATCAACCGATGCATGTTTAATGTGCCGGCCTTCAATTGCCTCGTTAGGTAATTACTTGTTGTGATGACACCTCTCCCCTTCAACCGTTTAAACAGTGCTATCTATTTTTAAGCATGACAATGTTAGCTAGAAAGTCAGCCAGCGGAATTTTACTTTTAGGGCAAAAGTGAATACACAATCTTTTAAAATACTAGGTAAAAAGTTTCCAGAACAATATAATAATATGCGGGTGCACATTTAGTTTGCAGCCTTATTTTTATGACTGTACATGTAGGTGACGAGATAAGCGTGTAGCGGTGTACATGCAATGTATGACTGCACACCTACTTAATACTTATAGTTGTAATTTTGTTGACATAGCATTCTGATTTTTATGGTTTGGTGGCAAACTACTTCCAATATATTTACTTTTCAATCTCACTAAGAGAGCTGGGAAGATATACGCGGACTCCGGACTGTGGCTGCAGAAGATTCCCAATAACAGTCTTCCAATACATTGATGCGCAGTTTGACCTAGAAACTGACCGGTTTCATAACGTCTTCGAATATTTCTAACACGAACTGTCTAGTTTCTTCCCAGAATTCCAATTTACGCAAGCGCAATTGAAGTTTCATCATAACTTAATATAGTCAGCCCGAATTACACACGTGCACAGTGAACCTCTTTTCTGCTTTAAACACTTGCTCACTATTGCTTAATTGTTCCATCCATTACAACGTTTTCTTTAATTGCGAATTTGAAGGTCGTCACATTATTAATATGCATTGATAAATCTTTTTTCAATGAAAAATGATATTGCTAGCTTCCATTGTTGACTGCACTGTTTCGGATGTTGTAACTTTTAAACCTTAGATATGCCTGACGTCATGACGTCAGGCAATGACCTCTGGTGAGAGAATGGAAGAAGACCCAGTGATGACAACTACGGCCCTACGTTGTTTCATTAACTCGCGGTATTCATATTGTCTGCACCGCATTGGTGTGTCATAGGACCGACGACATCCAAAAATAAGCATTCAATGCTTAAATAAAATTTTCAGTAAATGCAATGATGCAATGTGTCTTAAAACTTGTCTTAATATTTTTAACACTTAAGATAGTTTGGTGAAACGGAACTGACAGTATTAGATCTTACGATTGCCGTAAGTCAGGTCTTATGATAATTGTAAGATATGCCTTATGATAAACCTTAAGATAGTTTTGTAAAAATCCTGTCGAGATGAAGAACATACCTCAATTCCTTATACTTAACGATTTCTGTTTTTAGCCTGTATGATTTAAACTTGGATCCACTCACTGTAGATCAGTTACAAAAATAACTACTTGGTGCCATTTTTATCGCGTCAAGACATTCAGCGTAATAAGAATTTTCCGCACTGTAAGTATTTTTATTAACAAAGAGAAAAGTTATTCATAGATTCTAGATAATGTTTGGTCTTTTGGTTCTCTGTTACATATTAATTTATTCCAAATTAACATGTTATCAAATTTTATCCAATTTTGTAATAGCAGACTGACGGTATCAATTCCCTGTCCGCCTCAGTATGTCGTCTAGTTAAACGCCCATTTACAAGGCATGCATGCTAAAATAGATTCCCAACTGCAGCAAGTGTATAGTTGTAAGTGAACAGTTTACACTGATCTTATTTTGATCGCTGATTTAGAATGATGTCTTTCTGCGAACATATTTAAAATTTGTAACCGAAAAACATTTAACATTTAAAGCATTTACGTCCGCAAAAGTCGCAGACAATTAATGAGATGAAGAATATTTTAGACATCCAACATCCGTAACAGATGGCATTGTGTAATGGTACACTGTATCTAGCATGTATGCTGTATCTAAATATAGATGATGGAAGAGCCTTGGAGTGGTTTTAGCTAGGTACTTCGTTCTGAGTTTTTTTAGGGGAATGAAGGAGCAAGTCGATCGTCTTTTTTTATTAATTTTTTTATGGCGTCGAGCGGAGCTCGAAAGCCATCTAGGGATCGTGCGACCGGAAGTTCTTAGGAGCCGAACAACGCATGCTATCAATAAATCCGCGGAAATGAGTGCAAAGTTTTCTTATGACGTATTTGAAGAATAAAAGATGATATACTTCCATTTAGAGCAGAACTCTACGTCAATATAACGAGTTGGCAGATACAAAATAGTTGATGTCTTTGATAATGTTCATATTTTATTGTGAACAATATGTCAGGGTTTCAGCGGATTAATATACGAGCACCACATGCGATAATTAGGCCTACATACTCAATTTGTTTATGAAATATACCTGCCTGCAAAACAGAATATTTTGTATCCATATTGAATGTTGACGATGCACAAATGTTTGATCTTTTAGAAATAAACCTTCCTGCACAGAGCAACAAGTATGTCTACAACCAAAAGTAACTTTAAACCAACTGCTTTCACTTTTAATTTGTGAATGTAAACAACGTGAACGGGTGCTCTAATATCTACCCCTGATCTTTTCGGTCCGTGTTTTTTGGACCCATCTGATTTTTAAATCAATTGATAATATGAGACAGAGTTTTTATCAGCAATAAAAAATATATAGAATTAAATACAACCATACTTTTAATGCTAATTTTAAATTCTTTTTAAATAGAAAAAAAAATATTTACAATTTTTTAACTCCAAGGATATTTCTTTAACTTGAGATTTTTAAGTAACATTCAAAACTTTTTAGAAATTTGGTGAGTCAGTTTGTAATGAAAACAAATTAATTAATTAAGTGATAATTTTTTTTTTATTTATTTGAAAGTAGTCGACTAATGAATTTGTCTGTATATCTTTTTAAAAAAGTAAATATATTTTTCTAATTTCTAAATGAATGGTCCATAACCAAATTGGAATGAATTTTGAAAATAAAAAAAATCACACTTCATTTTGATATTTTTATTATTTTAGTTGACTGCATAAAATCTTTATTAAATTTTATTTGTGTTAAATTGACCGCTCAACTCAATTTATAAAAATTAATCTCAAGCAAATGAAACAATAAGAAAAATTGGTCTCTTGTCAATGTACACATTTCTTAAGAGTTACAGAATCATAATTTGTTTTAAGGATTTTTTTAATCAATAGTACCTAAATGTACGTGTGATCAAGGAACGAATACCATAAATAACACAAATTTAAAAAAAATGGTATGCATTGCTGTTAAATGGAGATTATTATGACTTTAAAAAAAAAAATTGTTCAGGTTTGTACTCTTCAAATTAATATCAACTCGACGCCATTGTGACCCTTTAGGCCTTTGATTTTTGTTTAATAAAAATAAAGGGCTTAATTAAAATTAAATGTGCAATATGCTATATAGATAGTTCAATATGCTATATCGATAGTTCAATATGATATATCGATAATTCAATATGCTATTTAGATAGTTTAATATGTGTACTCTAATTCTGTAGATTAGATACAATGCTGAAGAATAAGAGGGGATTTTCATTCTTTAAATATCCGATATATAAAACACAAGGAAGTTCACAATCAATCAGATCGTCATCACTCAACCATCTAAGCAAGCTAAAAAATTGACTTGCTTTTGATGACTAACGGAAACTAGACACGCTGTCACAATATACGGTCTTATAGTTGTACTTACAAGTTTCTGCAAATTTCTTCCTCGTCAAAATTTTTCAGAAAGGAACGTAACCATCAACGCGAAAATGGAGAACATGAGAAACATGTTACATGGTGTTGTGGTTTATGTTTTGTTCTTCACTGTACAATCATATGAAGGTAAGTAAAGAGCGATATTTACTGTTTCCAGTTAATCCGAGCAAGAATTAAAAAAAAAAAAAACCCCAACTAAAAACCATCCTGGAGCTAAAAACTAGGATTTATTATTAATAGGCTTTCTTTTCTTAAATAATTGACATTTTTTTTAATTATAAGACTCACAGCAATAATAAAACCTAACAGAACCAAATTCTTCTTTGAATCTGGAATTACACCTATTGAAAAAATCACTTGTGAATCTGACTGAAAATTATAATTGGAACTGCACATACTCATGGGTTACGACTAAAAATGGAATGACAAAAACTTACATTGAAAAAAAAACAGTTCGCGAATCGAAACTCCACCAAAATAAAATGTCACTCTTCTGTGTTAGGTTGAATATGGGAAAAGACCTAGCGATTACAAATACAGCAAACAAATCAAAATATTTATAAAAAGTAATAATTCATTCATATACTTTAATGATCATCTTTGTTTTCAGCTGGAGCTTACTTAAAATGATATTTTTAAACTATGAACCGTTGAAAGTTCTAGTTTAGTGTACCCGCACCTTCTAAAGAATTTTGGGGTATATTATTGTTACCCCGGTCCGTCCGTCTGTCACGTTTTACTTTCTCAAACTGCTCTGGTTTTTGGGGTGTCTTGTTGTTTTGTAAAAAGGATTTAAAATTTCTCTGGTAGTCCTGGAGGTAAAATAATTGGTAAAAAATAACGTTTTTTTCACAAAATACCTGCTTCCTCGAACTCCTAGACAAATCATCTCTTAGAATATGCTATGGGGTGTCCTATAGATGCGTAATTATGTTTCGGAAATTTCAATTTTGTCCTGGGGGTCATTTAGTGGCTGAAAAATGACTGTTCATTAACAAAAAGTCTGGTTTCAAAAACATCAACATTTTTTTCAATGGCCAAATGTTCTACTAGAATATGATTGGGAGTGTCATTTTGATGTATAATCAGGTTTCAGATTTTTTTTTTATCACAGGGTCCAATTGAGTACAAAAAAATAATGTATTGTTCCCAGAACTCCTCTTACAACTTATGCAGTAGCTACGTCATCTCTTGAGATATGAAAGGGGCTGTCCAGGACCTTTAGATGTGCAATAAGGTTTTAAAATTTAAATTTCATCCATGAAGTCAAATAGTAGCAGAAAATTAATGTTTATCACTCCTAAAAAAACTAGATCACAGAACTTCACTAATAGACATATCATATCTTGGTATATAATAGGGGCTGTCCTATAGATGGGCAATAAGGTTTTAAAAATTTAAAATTTCATGATCAAGGGAATCAAATAGTAGCAGAAAATTGACGTTTATCATTCCTTAAAAAACCTAGATCCCAGAACTCCTCTTATGATTAATGAATAGACACATCATATCTTAGAATATGATCGGGGCTATTCTATAGATGTGCAATAAGGTTTTTAAAATTTAAATTTTAACCTGGTAGTCAAATAGTTGCAAAAAATTAATGTTTATACTTGTACTTCCTCAAACTGTAAATAAAATGACTGTTTTTTTTAAATGAAATAGTTGTCAAATGATCTATTAAAATTAAAATATGATTTGGGGTCTTGAAATTTTATAAACTGGTAAGATATGTTATATTTACACTTTGCTTAATTGATTAATGATCTATATTGAGATATGATCAGAAGTCTTATTTTCTACCTGGGGATCAATAACTAATATTCAAGTTAAACTTATTAACAATAAATGGTTGAAATTAATGTTTATCTTCCACCTCTATCAAACCTGGTTCTAACGATTCAGAGCCTCTTCTTACATTTTTAAAGTAGCAAAATCATTTCTTAATTGGTATTTTTCTTTTGGAAATTGATTTTTAGTCTTTGAAATAAATAAAATGTTATATATATTCGGGACAATTGTAGAGTATCCTAAACAAAGGAGTGTCTTCACTGGGCTAGGAATTACTCACATCGGTCAAACACTACATATGAATAAGATAATACACTTTATTACATGGAAACTCAGAATGTCTCCAAGGGGGCATAACCTATACCTACCATTTTATGCGCAATGACAAAAAGAGCAAGAATGAATATGGTTTAGGAATGGAGATCTCAAAAGTTATTAAAATATATTATCATTTCCTATTTCAGAGGAGGGGATGGTTTAAAGACAGCTCCTGGAGGTCATGTACTTTATTCTATTTGATGTATCATAATACATTAGAAACGAGAATTTATATGATTTAGAAGTGGGGATCTCAACTGTATTTAATATATTTGGTATTTTTCTGCTTCATGTGGGTCAGAATAATCTCATAGGGTCATGGCCTACATAACAATTGATGTCCCGCCGCTTCCCCCTATAATAGCTCTTATAAACATGATAAGTCGATCTCTACATTTACATGCCATACTATATAAATAATGCCTTTTTGGGAGGGTAACAGTTGAAATTGACACCCCCGAGAAAACTATTGTCAACCGACGCTTCCGGTAACAGTTGAAATTGACACCCCGAGAAAACCATTGTCAACCTCCGCGAAGCGAAATGTAATTTTTTCACCCCAAATAATGATACCTAAAGGCGTAGAACAATGGGTTAGAGTGTTAACTACGTGTCTGCAAGTAAAGAGTTCAAATCCTGTTTAGTCTATTCTAAATCTTACCTTACGTTTCCAAAATTGTTAAAAACTATTTTTTTATGGTTCCAATATTGTAAAATTTAATGTAATTTACTATATAAATGAATTTTTCAAAGGAGGGTCTGGACCCCCCCCCCCTCTCAACCCCTTATGTAAATCCGGCTCACAATGATGTTGATGCTAAAGCAAATCTAGCGCCGGCAACAGCTGAGGGGGAAGGGCACAATTTAAATTTGTTTGTAATAATTATATAGACCGTACTTTCTATGACATGAAATGAGAAGATTATTGATAAATTTAAAATTCACATGGAAACGGCTTAACCTCAGATTGTACATAAAGGGTCAATCATGTGCATTATGCGATGGTATCTCATGAACCTATAAAAACTACCAGAAATTGTATATGGCCTCTTTTTACTAAAACTGTTACAAGATAGTGTTTTTTAGGGGCAAACACTTGGTCCGGGCATTTCTGTCTAGTTTATTATTCATTTTCATCTTCTTGTGTCATTTTATTCAGTTATTGCGCAACTGATTGAAATTCTACATACTGTATACAGGGAAGTATTCGCCCTCGTTTTATTTTCGACCCTTTCTCTCTTGCTGTCAGCGGGCGAATTTTAGACTGGGCAAACTCCTATGTCTCAAATTATCCATCTTTAACACAATTTTGTCTGGGCGAATTCAAGACGGGGCGAAACTTTTTGCAAGTGTAGAGGGGCGAATATTACAAAGGGCGAAAATAACCCTGTATACAGTATTAATTAGAGATGATTCAGGTGATATAAAAGATACGAATTCATAAATCTTTTGAATTGTTTATTTATATAGAGGGAATGTTTACGTCTGAAGCGTCAATTATAAAAAACATAAAGTGAAATCACGAAATGTTTAAACAGTCACCCAGATCATGTAACCAAATGATTGTATCACTTTAATCTAAAGTGACCAACTTGTTTTCGCATCAAGTTCAGGTCAAGGTCACACCCCTTTTTCTCAACATAAAGTATGATAGAAATAAATGTAGTTATCTGCTTTTACATACTTAGTACTACTACTCAATTGAAATGAATATTAAAACTATAAGTGATATTGCTTAGCCTGCATTTTCTCTAATATTCTTAAATTTTGAAGATATTTTGATTATTTTTTTATGCTTCCAATAATAAAACATTTCTGATTTTTACATATTATGAAGACTTTACTTAAATATATACACTAACAGAAAAGCTAAATATATTGACGATTTAATAAGAGAGAAGATCCTATTTCAGTGATTTTCCCACACAAATCTATTTATAGAATGAGCACTTAAAGCTAAACAAAAAAAGTAATTTAATAGCGAAATCATATTTCAAAAACATATATCTAATTCAAATTATCTTATCATTTGTTCTTATCAGTTGCAAAAATCCAACTTTAATATCATTGTTTTAAAACTGCTATATAAACTCATGAATCTACAACAATTCTCAATTGCAAAAACATGTGCTATTTTCATACGCCAATGCTCTGCCAAAAATCTATACTTATAAATTAAGACATTTTGCCAATAAACTTCAAAATGCCTGCACCCGAGTAACTACTCACACATTTGGCATTGTAACACGTGTGAGTTGGTGTCCGTAAGCTATAACTGAATTTTACCTGATAAGTAATTATTGTAAGATAAATTAAAAACCTACTTTCATTTTTGATAAACCAGCCCGAAATAGCAAATATGTGAGTAAGGTGGTGGACACGCTTTGGCGGATCCAAGTCAGTGGGAGTTTGCATCAAAAATATACTTACAATGAAATGATATTGAATGATAATGTAAGGAGTGAATATATATCCTGTGAACCTATTTCGGGTATACATAAGAATTGAGATTTGACAAATGTTGAATAAATAAAATGAACCAATTCGTTTCTTGAATGCGCGATTTTTGTTTTAATGAATAGAACTTTCCAGAACGGGGTAACCAAGAACGCGGTTTGACTAATTAACGTCATGGTGGAGAATGTAGGATGAGTCACCATGCTTTGCGTCAGATACCTTGGATCGGACATCTGGTTAATACAAAAAAAGATGATAAATAAAATGGGCCAATAGACGCGATTTTATTTTTAATGGAAAGAACTTTAAAGAACGGGATGCCAAAAAATGGTGTTGACTAATTAACACTAGGGCGAAAAGTGGGTACACGTTTTTAAATAAGATATACATTTTTTATACCACGACAGATTGGTAGTAAAACTTACAAATTAATTTGTTGACAGTGTTTTATCTAAAATTCTTATTTTGGGCAATAATAAGTGAAATTTGACATAGAGAACAAAGTTCTAAAAAGAAATACCACGCACTATACACCCACACTCTGGTTTGAAATAAGATTGTAGTCTAATTTTTTCCAGTCAGCTGCAACAAAAAGATTTTAAGGCCACGTAAATGTTCATGTGTATATACTCCATTTCATTTTAGATTTTCATCCCTGTCCTCTCCTCTAAATTTCCAGCCACGCAGTTGCTTTTTTATTTCAATTTTATAAAATATTTTAAGAAAAGCAATTAAGAAAAAAAGTCGGACACAGTACATAGAAAAATGAACAAAAAAAACCTGGTTCAACATATTAATTAAGCATTGTATTATACTAATGTGAATAATTGTTAATTCCCGCGATTGCGCGGGATATCATCTAGTATTGTCTAAAATTTAAATACTATTTCTATGCCAAGTTGTATAATTGTAAAACAGAAAGAAAAATAATAATACTTTAATTTCCTACCATCTTGATTTAATCAACATTTAATCAAATTTACTTTTGACAAGTTGAAAACAAGATAAGACTCCTTTCTTAAAATAAATATTGATAAATTTTGTATCTATTAATGTAACATTATGGTGCGAAGACCTCCGCTTAACCATTATATAAATAGTGCCTGATTGGGAGGGTACCAGTTGAAATTGACACCCCGAGAAAACCATAGTCAACCGACGCGAAGCGGAGGTTGACAATGGTTTTCGAGGGGTGTCAATTTCAACTGGTACCCTCCCAAACAGGCACTATTTA
The DNA here is from genome assembly GCA_020458035.1 of Magallana ariakensis. NCBI lineage: Eukaryota > Metazoa > Mollusca > Bivalvia > Ostreida > Ostreidae > Magallana > Magallana ariakensis. The sequence goes on along the minus strand of CM035815.1, from coordinate 22,706,115 downwards.
TTTTATTATACTGAATGTCTTAATTTTATAGCAAATTTGAATGTTTTTATATAGAAAAGACGTGAGTTCTACGGCGAACCGTATGCGCATAATCTACGCGCATGTAACAATTCGTTCTATCGGCCCGTTGCCAAGTGTGTTGCTAACGCTGAGGGTATTAGAACGGATTGTCAACTGCGTCTAAACCAATCAGATTTCAGTATTTAACATGAAAGTATAATAATATATATAGTTCCGTCATAAAGAGAGACGATGGTACATGCTATTCATTGATCACATTTTCGTTTCGAAGTTAATTCTGAGAACAAAAATGATACCCCAAAAAATGAAAATTAAAAAGTGACAGTTTTTAAAAAAATATTCTCTGATTTACAACATTTGTAAAATGAAATATTGAATGTCAGTTAAGAAACTAAAATTAAATTTATATAAAACGTAGATATAGTCTATAGAAATGTGATGGGAACGCCAAAAATAAAACAATATTCATTTATGAATTCAGCTGATGTTATGATAATATCAAAACAGTTTTACGTAAGAAAATTATATTTCAGATGCTCCCTTGAACATAACAATTCAATCCACCGGTGATATCGGCAATCTACAAGAAGGCCCAGGTTACATTGAAATCAGTTGTACTGCAGATTGTAATCCAGAATGTGATAGATATTTGATATATCACAACGGTGCGGTACGTAATACATCAAAAGATACAAGAATTACAAAGGACCGGAGAAACTCTGGACGATATCAATGTGCAGCATCCAATTCGGTCAGCAATAGCTTCCAAGTCTCAACTAACAGTGTAAACATTGATATCAAATGTAAGTCAATTAATAAGAATGTATTGTGTGTAGCCAGATATATTGTTAAAATAGTTTTTCCTTGTTTTCTGTCATTAAAATATATAGTTAAGCATATGATTACATGCAGTTCACTAAATTCAAAAAAATAATAGATATCAACCATCAGGTGTAATGCATATTGCAATCCAAAGTGTTACATTTATGATTATAAACTATATCATAACAATGATATTGTATCTCAATCAGAGAGATTAGAATAACTAAAAATTATACTTACTCTGGACGATAACACTTCACAGCATCTAACTATTTAATCCAGAGATAGTTTAAATATTTAATTAATGATGGCAGCATTGATATTCAATGTTGTTAATACGTTTAAAGTCACTTTCATTGCAGAAAGATCTCTCTCTCTCTCTCTCTCTCTCTCTCTCTCTCTCTGAAAGTTCAAGTGAGGTTTTCCGATCAAATTTTGTCTGTCGTCTGTCTGTCTGTCTGCCTTCTGTAAACGTTCTACATTTCCGACTTCTTCTTTATAAACACTGGGCCAATTTCAACCAAACTTAGCACGAAACATAATTGGGTGAAAGGGATTCAAGTTTGTTAAAATGAAGGGCCACGCTTCAAGGGGTAATTAAGAACTAATTAAAATTTGTTGGTATTTTTCAAAATTCTTCTAAAAAAGCCAATTCACCAGAAAAGCTAAAACTTGTATGGAAGCATCCTCAGATAGTGTAGATTCAAGTTTGTTCAAACCATTATCCCCGGGGGTAATTTGAGGTCACAATGAGGCGGAGGGGGTGTAATTTTTATATAGGAAATAAGTTTAATTATTCTCAAAAACTCAAATGTTTTATTTACATGTATGCAAGTACCTCGACATGATATAAATTTGAGAAAGGAGTTATAGAGTTGGATGGATCAGAAAACAAAAAATACCATTAAAGTCCTTATTACAGATATAAGTTATGTCCTTCTCATATTAACTCCATCATATGAAAGATACGTGTATTGGTTCAATTTAAAGCTTTAAAAAAAAAAAATAATAATAATATATATATATATATATATATATATATATATATATATATATATATATATATATATATATATATATATGAATAAACTTAAAAAGGGTTCTCGAGTTTATCGTGACATAATTAATCATACGTTTTTGCACTTGAAGATGGACCAAGAAATGCAAGTGTTTTGAGAAATTATTAGACTATTTCTAGTAACATAATTGAGAAGGAAAACACTTCGATGACGATTCCTCTGAGATACGCGACAAGCTGTAACCCTCCGTGTGAATAACTTGGTATAGAGATAGACAACTAGACTCTAGAGATAACCCAGTCATTAATATAACACGTTTACGTTTTTTCGGGAATAAGACTGTGCGGGGAAAATGAAACTAAAAAAAACTTGTATCCCAATAAACCTTTTCACGTTAACTGCGGTCCTGATTGTAACGTATGTGCATAAACGCTTCCGGGCGGCATACCACAGTTTACATTAGCAACGTAAATATGGTGATTCAAAACACACCCAACCAGCGTAGATGTCATTGTTTTAGATTCTGTAATTTAAGTTCGATCAACTATTGTAACAACTTATAAAAAGCAAATTGCACATAAATATGGAATATATCACTCAGTTTGTTTTGTTCTGTTAAACCGTACATATAAAAATCAGAAATTTAAATTAATACAAGTTTAGCTTGTTAAAAAAGCTTACCGTCTTTAGAGCAAACTTTAAACAGCATTAAGTTATCTAAGAAAATTCAATTCTTTTTTATATATAAGGTCGCCCCTTCCTCTACATGCAATGGCTTTTGAAACTTTTTTTTATGTACATGTACCTTAAGCGTGCGTGCCTTAAATTGAGAAATGCGTACCACGTGCTTGTGAGTTGAGATCGACTATAGTAAGGAAAAAGAGATCTTAGGAGGGCCGTATTATTTTAATAAAATCAAACTTAAAACCACAGCATTTAGCAATTGTTTTACTGATATTAGAACCATTTTAACAAGACCTTGGACTTTCAGTAGGACGTAACTATCTATTCTTGCGTCAAAAAAAGTTAAAAATGACGCTGGTTTCACGCGAAATATACGACGATTGCGTAGTCTTAGCTCCGAAGCCAGACAAATCTAGTTGTTTTCAAAGAGCCATGGTTGTATGGCCAGCAATGAAATAGACAGGCCTATGTCACAATGCTGTTTGCCGCAACTACCCAAAGTCCAAGCTCCTGTTAAATGGTTCTAGTTTTACCCGATACCGTATCGTTGTCACGACAGCCGTCGTGACTGTTCAGTCAAACACAACAGGATTGATTTATATTTTACAATTTTTATATAAAATAAAACCAAACAAATATACATATTATAAACAATAAGATATTTAAGTTTTTTGATGTCCATAGTCTTCGTCACGGGCATGTAGAATAGGAGTGGGTAGATATGGCATGGCGTGAGACAGTGGCGGACAGGTATAACCACGGCGATGGACTGCCAGAAACTGGATAGGGACCTTATTAAATTAAACGATAAACATATTTTGAGTTACATGATTAATATACCTTGCATAAACATAGGCTAAGTCACACGGACTTAAATATATAACATTATGGCAACAACAGCACGCCATACAATAGCACGAAACCACAGCGAATACGATCACTGCATAACACACTACTTAACACAGAAAAACCACGTCAAAACGAACAAATACTCCGTACTACACGGACAATATACAAGTACACCGAGCTACACGGCAAAATACAAGTATATCATGCATTTATATCCCAATATAAAGCACACACACTCGACACGTGACCACACAGGAACACGCGCGAGCAAGCACCTATGTTTAACAGTTCTACCTCGTAAAACCAGTATATCAAAAGTAACAAAAAATACAACTCCACAGTAATGTAAAAAGACTGAGCCGTAGTTAAATTACAAAAGTATAAAATAGTTTAACTTACCCCTAATAGGAGAAAGGGTTACTCAAAACCTTAGCTGCTCATACCTGTCATGTAGAAAACGTGGCCACTGTCTGCCAGGTCTGCAATGCGGCAGTTTAAATAAAGTAATCAAACAATAGAAAAGAACTGACCAATACGTACTATAGCTGACACCGTGTCCAGAGAGGTACACTACGGGTATAAAACTAGTTACACAGGAACGTTTAAGAGGTTCCCTACAGGATACTAATATGTAAAAAATATATAACAGTAAATACTGATCCGTGACAATCGTTTTTACTGATATTAGACATACCGTATCAAATTTTCACATTTTTGTACTTGCATAAACAATCCAAAAAGAAAAGAACAAAAAATTTCAATAGATATTATAGAACATTGCTTTCAACTAGTTGTACTGAAAAATTGAAGTCTGAATTTCATTGATAGCTAATTTTATTACTTTTTTCGTTTTCTCACTTTTTAAGATTTAAAATCTATGAAAATTTTTAAGTCGTACGTAAAAAAGACCATCAGAAAATTATCTCCCTTGCGCCGAACAGTTTTTCAACCAATGAAATAAATGTAAATTTTCACCTCATGTATTTTCTACCAATCACAAAGGAGAGGAAGTGCACAACCCGGAGACTGTAAATTATTTCAACTCTTTATACCGTCTTCCAAGGAAGACGGTAATCATTTAAAACGTTGGCTCGGGATCGGGTAATCAGAAATAAACGTATTTGATTGGATGTCGGCCTAATAGAAAATACCGGTATCATTGCTGGTGACAGTAATCTAAATTCATTTGATGGGCGCCTTACACATGTAAGATCACGAATGTCTTTATACAAGGAACCGTTTAACATATTTAATGCATTCGAAAGCCCAGAGAGCCCAGAAGGATCATCGAGATTCGAAATACGACATTTGAGATTCTAAATTCCATATTCAATATCTAAATTGACCAATCAATTCATACATATGTATCCTGTATCATAGCTACACCAAACTGTTCTTCATACAGATTATCCGTACATGATCTTATCTACAATTAAATGTTATATAATCTCTAATATTGATTATATGGTTAAATTACTTTGATGATTATGAATAACTTAATAAGTGATAATAACGCGTGCTTCGCGAATCTAAGTGATTTTGCTCGACCTGTGTGTATTCTACCCGATGAGTTTTAACCCGGATGTAGTAAAACACGGTTAGTGAAAAAAGATTTTTTTTTAAAAATCTCGTTAATCTAAATAATATTTTAAATGAAAATCATCAGTGTGGTTTCGATATGAATTGTACGTACGCATGTACGAATGATCTTGATTTAGAACAGCTTGGTGTCGCTAGGATACCTTTGATTAGTTGTATGATTTGATTAGTCAAGTTGGATATTAAATCTTTTATTTCGAATTTCGAATCTCGAATGAGCCTTCTAGACTTTCGTAATTGCATGTTAAAATGCCCACCTCGTTCAAAACAGAAAAAAAACCATCCACATAAAAATGACCAGAAATCGTTTCTTTCTTCCTATTATAATATAGTCCAAATTTTTTATAAATAACAAAATGAAACTAAATGATGAACTTCTTTTTAATATACACGTATTGTATGATTTAAATTCATATTGTTTTTTAAATGTTTTGTGTGTACATGTGTATTATATGGTATATTATTTAAGAATGGCTTGTTATCTAGGTACATGTTATATTTGAAACAGAGGCGAGGTCGATCGAATGAGTATTAATACGATGTTTTGACCTGTGTAGAAGACTCGGTAAAAAAGAAAAGTCCACAAAGTCAATTTCACATGTTGTTTTCAAAATTATGGTATATTTTTATTTTGAAGATAAAATGGCCCTGTTAGTGGGCTTCCGTTTACGCTTTTACATGTAAGCATGTAAGTTTCTTTTCTCAAAATGGTAAGTATTTGTATGTTGATACCAGTGACGTGGATAGGAAAAAGTCGTATTAATTAGGGATGTCAACGAGTTCTCGAGTACTCGACTATCTCTCGGTCACACCGATCATCGACTAAAATTTTCTTAGTCGATTACTCGTAAAAATGTATAGAATTTAAAATAATTATCTATTTTTTCTTATGGCGCCAGTTTTTATTCTACGAATGTAGATAACAGTTTTCTTTTCTCGACATGTTTGATCCGTAAGTTACATTCTTTTTCATCGATGTCCCTGGTGTATTTTTGAAGTGGCTAATAATTGATCTCTTTTGATTTACTTGGGCTGACATGTACTTGAGAACAATAAATAGTTTGTGTTTCTTCTAATCAGTAAATTATTCGTTTAGATGTTTGTATAATAAAAAAAATTATCATATCGTTAATTATCTCAAGGCGTTTGTTTTTATAATAATTAATCTTTGCTTGTTGATTAGGCATGGACAATGATTTAGTACCGTGGAACAGGTCCCACTTGTTTTGCTGAAGATGATATGGAGCACAATTATATCACAAGAAAAAAAAGGAAAAGCCAGGGCATTTTCAAACGGATATTTAGACAAAATACTTTTCAATTTATTTTAAATCAAATACATTTAGTTTATGTTATCATAAGTTTTTAAATGTTCTTTAGTTTAAAAAAAGATGTTTGTGGCAGTAGCATTATTTGATTTTAAAAAAAGACTCGCAGTTTCAAATAAATCATCGAGTACTCGACTATCGCTCGACTAAAGCCTCCGATTAATCGACCAAGCCTACCGAGTAAAATTGACATCCCTAATATTAATTAATACATTGCATTGTAGAAGCAGGTGGCCTTTGTCTAATCTACAAAAGAGAATATAAATAGTTTTTATGTCAGTATATAAAAATACTTCTTATTCACTTTTTGTTTTAAAAAATACGGACGCGTTGGTACTAGCCTCGCCACTGGACACGGTGTCACCCTAATCAATCAATAATTCAGCAGTTAGCGATTAGTTGATGCTCAGTCATTTCTGTACTGCGATTCTACAGTCAGATCTGCCTAAGCAGAACAGCTGTCATGAATTTTAGATTAAAGAACGATCTACTTCACCAATGGTTAAATGTAAACACGTTTATGAATACATGTAGGGCAATCGGTTTTTGGAACGCAGTTCGCTATTCGCAATTCAAAAGTGAGCTGCGTTCTATAGAACGCAGTTCGCAATTGAAATTTATAATTCATATTTGGGGCCTGAAATTTTCAGGGTCATCTACTAGTGGTATACTACTACCACTGTGAAAATATTGTGAAGTGATCATCTCTAGTTTTTGAGATTCGGGCTTCTTCACAATTCAAAAGTGACAGTTCGCAATTCAAAATTTTTAATTTATATTTGGGGCCTGAAATTTTCAGGGTCATCTGCTAGTGGTATACCACTACCACCGTGATAATATGGTAAAGTGGTCATCTCTAAATTTGAGATCCGGGCTTAGTCGCAATTGAAAAGTGAACTGTATTCTAGAACGCAGTTCGCAAAGGGTCTGAAATTTTTAGGGTAATCTACTTGTGGTATATCAGTACCACTGTGAAAATATGGTAATGTGGTCATCTCAAGTATTTGAGATTCGGGCCCCTACTTATAGAACACTATTCATTATAATGGGTGTTTAAACAATGGGCTCGGAAACATAGAAGGTCCTACCCTGGGCGCAGACATTTTCAAGGTCATATACTTGTGGTATACCACTACCACTGTGAAAATATGGTAATGTGGTCATCATAAGTTTTTTTAGAGTCGGGTCCCACTCATAAAACACTTTTCGCAATTTAAAAGTGAACTGTGTTAGCAATTCAAAATTTATAATTCATATTTACGGCCTTAAATTAACAGGGTCATCAACTCGTGCTATACCACTACCACCGTTAAAATATGGTGAAGTGGTCATCTCTAGATTTTGAGATATTGGTCCCTAAAAATGCACTATTAATTTTAATCAGATTTTAAACATCGGACTCGGAAACATCGAGGGCCTCTTCACTGGGCGCTATTTTTTCAGGGTCATCTACTAGTGGTATACCACTACCACTGTGAAAATATTGTGATGTGATCATCTTTAATCTTTAAACTTATAGGATTTACTGAAAATACACCTACGCTAATATTGAATATTTTCAAATTTATTAACTTTAAAAAATATTATATAATTTGAGTAATTGTGCTACTGTTAAGGATGTTATTTACTCTGGGTTTAATTTGTAAAACTCGGATTGTTATAAAGATCAATGTCATGAATGAGAGTTAACCTGCGATAGACTGGTGTCCCATCCATGGGTGAGGAGCAATGACTGTCATCCACTTGCACCACGGATGCTGGGTACAAGTACCCATCTTTGGCGCCTTCAAGGCTCGGAGAGAACTTTAATGGAGGGATGTGGTCAATCGGTTTCTTTATGCGGCGACAACTGGAAACTTATTCAAAAGAGTGCACTCTTTATTGATCGAAACATCATCAATGAAAATATTTTTAATAATACACAAAAAATAAAAAATTTATCATATCTGATTTTTAAAAATTAATTTAACAGACTAAACACATTTGAAATTTTACATACACGTGTTTAATGTTTTTAAACTAACATTGATCAATTTAGCCTGTAAATCGACAGTAATGTTGTTGATACTAGAAATTCTACAAATTCTACAAATCTATAAAATAAATATGCGAATAAAACATTTCCAGAAAACATACCAGAAAAGGAAGAATTGAGTTTAAACAGACGCGGATCCAGAAATATTCTAAAAGAGGGGTGATGTATGAAGTACATGTTTGCTTGCAGGGTTTTTCAGAGAGAGGGGGATTTGGGGCTGCATAGAAACTCCAGCTATGTTCAAGTGATCCAGGCAGCGAAGCATTCAGCGTCTCCTAATTTTTTTTCAGATTTGAATACGTATAAAGGAAACCGTGAAATTAGTATCTGCATTGGTGTTCCCGTATTCCATGAAGATTAACATTACAACAAACGGATGTATAAACATATTTACAGCAAACCCCTATTGATGTAAAATCTGTATGTAGATTATTTAGAAATTTCTCACATGTCTGGTTGATTTTTCTCTCCCTTTCTCTCCCTCTCTTTTGTTTATTTTTTTTTTTTTTTTTGAGGTAGGGTTATTTTAAAAAGGACGGGGGTGAGGGTATAAAAATCATTTAAATATGAAGAAAAAAAACAATACGATAATCCAGGATTGTTAACTCATACAATGAACTACTAGTAATCGCATCTGATGATAAAACTAAACAATCCCACCCCCCCCCCTCTAAAAAAACCCAAAACGATTGACATAAAAAATTCAAATGATCTCGTCGTTTTTCAGAAATGGAAAAGTCTTACATCTTATATCAGCCCCTAACGCGAGCAAATATCCACATAAGCCACCAAAAAAAATCGGGAATTATATTTTCCTCAGCCATGTTTTGAAAAATACTTTTGAAAAAAAACATCGATGATTCCGAGCCCCATGTTTAAAACTCCATTACAATGAATAGTATTCTAGAAGTGGAATCACAAAAACTAGAGATAACCACTTCGCAATATTTTCACAGTGGTAGTGGTATACCACTATTAGATGACCCTGAAAATTCCAGGCCCAAAATTTAAAAAATAAATTTTGAATTGCGAACTGCGTTCTAGAACTCAGTTCACTTTTCAATTGCAAATAGCGAACTGAACCACTTCACCATATTTTCACAGTGGAAGTGGTATACCACTTGTAGATGACCTGAAAATTTCAGCGCCCAGTGTATCAGCCTTCGATGTTTCCGAGCCCGATGTTTAAAATAAAAAAATAATGAATTATTTTTTTATAAGTGGGAGCCAGAATTTCAACAACTAGAGATAACCACTTTACCATATTTTCACAATGGTAGTGGTATACCACTAGTAGATGACCCTTAAAATTTCAGGCCCCAAATAGGAATTATTAATTTTAAATTGCGAACTGCGTTCTAGAATGCAGTTCACTTTTGAATTGCGAATAAGCCCGAATCTCAAAAACTAGAGATGAGCGCATTATCATATTTTTACAATGGTAGTGGTATAACACTAGAAGATGGCCCTAAAAATTTAGGCCCCAAATATGAATTATAAATTTTAAATTGCTAACTGCGTTCTAGTATGCAATTCACTTTTCAATTGCGACTAAGCCCGAATCTCAAATACCAGAGATAACCACTTCACCCTATTTTCACAGTGGTAGTGGTATACCACTAGTTAATGACCCTGAAAATTTCAGGCCCCAAATAGGAATTTTAAATTTTGAATTGCGAACTGCGTTCTTGAATGCAGTTCACTTTTGAATTGCGACTTAGCCCGAATCTCAGAAACTAGAGATGAGCACATTACCATATTTTCACAGTGGTAGTGGTATAACACTAGAAGATGGCCCTGAAAATTCCAGGCCCCAAATAGAAATTACAAATTTTGAATTGCGAACTGCGTTTTATAGACCGCAGCTCACTTTTGAATTGTGAATAAGCCCGAATCTCAAAAACTAGAGATGACCACCTCACCATATTTTTTACAGTGGTAGTGGTATACCACTAGTAGATCGCCCTGAAAATTGCAGGCCCCAAATAGGAATTATAAATTTTGAACTGCGAACTGCGTTCTATAGAACGCAGTTCACTTTTGATTGCGAATAGCGAACTGCGTTCCAAAAACTGATTGCCAGCTGAAGTACTAGTATTCATGAGTAAACCTCTTCCGTAGATTGAAATCATTTTAATTTTGCTTTCAGGGGAAATGCAGCGCTATTTTTTAAATTATTATACCCCATGTAACACTATGACAATTTTGTATTAGGTTTATATATTTCGAAAAATTCAAATGTCATACGATTATTCAAATAGTTTTGATGTATCTGACCAGTCAAAAGAGATATTTACAATGTACCTTCGAAAAATAAATTCCTATGGAAAAATATTTTTTCCCATAGGAAATACAATTTTCCTTTAGGATTTTTAGATTCCAAAAGGAAATCTTAAATTCCTATCGGAAAACTAGCAGTCTGAATTAAATTCCTGTAGGAAAAACCATATTATCCTATAGAAAATATAATTCTTGTAGAATTTTCTAAAAATTTAAAAAGATATACTGTAGGAAAAAAAATTGTCCGTGTAAATTAATGTTTCCCCATTGGTTATTAATTTTAAAAGATACATATCTCACATAAAGGGTACTTAAGTCTAAGACAGTGTTTAAATACGACTTAGATACTTAAAGAATCTAAGTAATTCTTAGACTTAAATCCGTGACTGAGGAGTGCTTAGGACAATTTACCCAAATTTAGGCGGCCGGTAGATATGTTTTTTTGTGTCATCTTAAGAATTGTTTAACACATTTTTGTGTTTGATCGTTAATTATTGCAATTCGGCATTTTAATACAGAGTATTCTTTACATAGTTCACACAAAATAAAACAAATACCTAAATATTTACGAATATAAAAGTTTTCGTAAAAATGTATGAATGTATGTATGTATGTATGTTATGTATGTATGTTATGTATGTATGTTATGTATGTATGTATGTATGTATGTATGTATGTATGTATGTATGTATGTATGTATGTATGTATGTATGTATGTATGTATGTATGTATGTATGTATGTTATGTATATAATTATGTAAATATCTTTTTTGTAGACTCTATTCTACTTCATTGTCAAGATATTAAGTATTTGATTCCATATATGATTATTTTATTATGACTAATGTTGCTTAGATGAGCGATGTGGCCCATGGTCCTTTTGTTGTTACTGTCGTTGTAGTAAACTTTTCACATTTTCATCTTTTTCTCTAGCACCACTGGGTCAATTTTAACCAAACTTAACTCAAAGAACCTTCAGGGAAAGTTTGAGCAAAGAAAGGGGCAGATTTTCTTGAATAGAGAGATACTTTGGAATTATTGTAAATTTGTTGAAATTTTTCAAAAACCTTCTTATCAAAAACATTTTGGCCTTAAAGGTAAGGATGATTATTTTTTGGTTTAAATCATGATCCCCGAGGGTGGGTGGGGCCACAATGGTGGTCCATTTTTTATACAAGAATGTATACAGAAAAACCTTTAAAAATCTTCTTTTCAAAACCTTAATGGTCGGAAAATATGTAATTGTGTGGAAGCATTCTCAGGAAGTGTAGATTCAAGTTTGCTTAAATTAATGATCCCCGAGTGGAGAGTCGGGCCACAATGGCGTTTGGGCAATTTTTCCATATAGAGAAAAATCTTTAAAATTCTTCTTCTCAAAATCAAATTAGCCACAAAAACTGTTACTTGTGTGGAAGCATCCTCAGGTAGTGTAAATTCAAGCTTGTTCAAATCATGATCCCCCGGGGGTAAGGTGGGGCCACGATTGAGTAGGGGGGTCGAATTTCTACATAGGAATATATAGAGAAAAATCTTCTCAAAAATCCATTTGGCCAGAAACCTGTAACTTGTGTGGAAGCATCCTCAGGTTGTGTAGTTTTTGTTTAAAGTATGATGCCTGGAGGAAGGGCGGGGTCGATAGGGTGGTTAGTGGATTTGTTTACGTTGGAAAAAAATAGAGAAAACCTTTTAAAATCTTATTGTCAAAAACCTAAAAATTAAAAGCTCAATATTTAACTTTAAAAAATATGTGGTGAAAAATCTTTTACATATTTATAATCAAGATATACTCTAGGGAACTGTCTAGATATTTTGTATTTGATACTCGAAAGATGGTTTAAAGCTTTTCTGATCAGTTATGGTTATTTTTGCTTAGGTAAGCGATATGGCCCCTGGGTCTTTTGTTACTTTTTATCATGACAATGAATTAGCTTAGACCTTGCTTAGTTTGCTTAATGTTATGGTTTAAGACAAACTGAAGTAGGACATAGGCAGGTCATAAAATTGCATAAAAGTCCTACTTATGACCCTTCTTTAACTCAAAATCTTTGCATGCTTTATGTTACGAGCCCCTGCATCTTAACCGGATGAAAAACTGCAACCTAAAGCTGTAACACATGTATATATAAACCCTTCGATTTCGTTACACTCGATTGCACAACTAAACTTCGTGGCCGACGTGTAGTATTCCTTTCGTGGTCTAAGATTTTGTGCATTCATTTCTTGTTTTATGTGCATTTTCTGCATGTAAATAATGCATTTACCATGTATATTTGATGGTAGTTTTTTTCTGGCTTGGAAAAATAGTGTAAAAATTCATAATTTCATCGAGACCAAGTAACACTGCGATGCAGGATGTACGTTTACACAAGTGAGACATCTACAGTGAAACACTTTGAACTGTTAAGAGGTCTGCGGCTCTCATAGAGGTTATAGGGATATCGGCGATGAAAGAGAAATATGACGGACAATGCCTTTTCCCTTTAAAACTGGCATAATTATCTGCCACAATGTTAATTCTTTTATAACAATAAATAGATATAGCACACATTATGTGATTTCGTCTACATTATAGCGCTTTTGCAAACATCAGACATTTCAATATTATACAATATATATTTTTAAAATAACCAGGTTAAAAGAGTCTTAATTACCTAACATAACATCATTAAACTACTCAGGATTTGTTAGGGGTATATAGGAAAATCGTTATTATGCAATAGAAAATATATAACTATTTGAACCACTTTAAACCAAAGAAATCCGATTAATATTATGTTGTACGTATTTTGTAGTACACGTTTACATTGAATGAATTTTGGTTTGACGTGGTCTTCTTATTGAAAATAAGACAAATATTTCAATTTGTGATTTTTTTTTTCTAATACAATCATGTATTCAGCCTTATATAGTGAAAAGAGATCATACGAAGATCATACGAAAGTGTTTTAAGCGTGGCCTAGTGGTAACGCGTAGGTTTTTTTGATTTTGCAGTCGCTGGATCGATTCCACCAAGTAGTAAATCTTTTTTTTTCTTAAAGCATTATAAGAATAGAGAGTTTAAATTGCATGTATATTATCTGCTGAATTTTCTTTTCAAATCCTCTAGTTTAATTCTGAGTATGAGCACACCCAATATAACATATCGCTTCAATAAGTTAACCACTATATTCTTTTTACACTTACATTCATTTTTGCTGAAAGTTGTCACAGTTCAGGATATCAACTGACTTTATTTACAGAGTTCTATATATTCATTTTTCTATGCAGGTTTCCTGAATTTCTGACAAATCAGTGGTTACAGACACCATAATGAAATCAGTACTTAGGTTTCGAAAATCACATTTTGACAGGTACCTGTATCTATTTTTAGTAACAGGTACTTTCCATTCAAACACGGGTGTAGGGAAATAATGGGGAAAGGCGCTATATCTCTTTACATTTTATAAATATAAAATGCAAATTCATTTTTATTTAATCATGACAGAAAAAATTTAATTTCCACATGTTTGGAACATTTCGCATTTGAATGTCTTCATTTGATCTTTTTCTAATTTAGCAACTAAATTTTTAGCCGGGCTCTGCTGAAAGCAGAGTCCTGGCTGTAGGCAGGCAAATCGCCAAAGTTACTATAAATAGCACAGCTTCAAAAGTAAACAAAAAACCGAACAGCGTCAAAGTAAAAGCTTCCGCTATTCCAAATAGTTACAGAAAGCCATGTTTTGTGAAATGTATTTTTTTTGGTGGGTTTTTTTTTTGCAAATAAATCTAGCAAAGAGTGGTTGTTTTCTTATTAATTACGTGTTTTAAAAACAAGACTAATAGTATGCATTTTTGACACATACAATGCGCATGAATTTCCATGAACTACTTTTCAAAACAGTTATCTTCGGCTGCACATCGAAGATATAGGGGATTTAGTTTATAACGCTTGTTGCACCGTTGATTTTATATTCTACTAGACAGACATATTTTTGCTAATAGCCGCTTTCAAAATTTAGTCACTATCTGACGCTTGCCGACATTAAAAGCATATGAGAGAGAGAGAGAGAGAGAGAGAGAGAGAGAGAGAGAGAGAGAGAGAGAGAGAGAGATTGTCAGTCTTTACTGCACAATGTGCATTATACACATCAAAAGAGTCCGGCTTTCAGTACTTCAGTACTTTGATTGTAACTAGCGTTTCTTGTAAAACAAAGACTTGAAATTAAGACATAGTCATCACTTGTGCTTAGACTTAATGCACATTAAATTTAAAGGTTATATCCAAAGGTCAAAGGTCAAATATGGTGACATCGTCTACGATCATTATCAATTTCATCTCTGTCAAATATGTGTAAACCTTAATTTTATTCTTTATATTTATATTAATAACGTGCTTATGATATTCATACTGTTATGGTATATATAAATTTAAATCATACATTTTTTTAGAAACCTTTGCGTGTTTCAAATGTTCGTCTTAAAAGATTAATTGCGAGCGCTATTCATATATTATGTTACATCAGAATTTATTTTAGTTACCAGTTAGAATGTATTTCAGTGTACATGTATTTAAGTAACAAAAATTTACCCTGTATAAATATGATCACAAATATTGTAATATTTTGAAAAGTAACTTTTTGGGGTTGCAAATTCTTCTTACTTACACTACTTCGTATTACACTTCGCTGAAAGTAAATAGAAATGGCAGTTTGAGGCGATAAGCACGGAAGCGTATTACTGCCACATTGGGCTTTTTTATTTTTTATGACTAACATTTACACTTTAATTTGTAAAAAATTAAATATTTATCTGTAAATTTTAAACTTGAATGTGTACAGTAACTACAGATTCCAATATTATCTGTAAAACTGCAATGTTATCTGTAAATTTTACATTTTGATGTACAAAGTTTACACAATTTTCCCCCCAAAAATCAAAACATTTATTACGAAATTCCTCAACCACAGAAGTTCTTACAGATTTCAACGTCGTGCATTAAATGTTATCGGACATTACAGGAACAACATGTACAGTAGATGGATAACTGTCGAAGTAAAACGTAGGATTGTGTATCTGTACCGGTTTGTTTAATGTAATGCAATATATTTTCTATATTGAAAGAAGAGAATGTGAAAAAAGGTAAATATCTTTATAACATTATGAATTTACAAAATTCAAACTCTGGACGCAGATGGAGTTAAATACAAGCGAAACATTACTCATGTTAAAAAGTTCCTTGAAAAACATGATGACCCACAGGAAGTCAAACCAAATGATGTGAAATCCAAAGCAACTACAGATGATGATGAGAAGATCGATATGCTGCCGAGTGATACCGAGAAACCTGGAATTGTGGAACCGGAACATGACATAGAGACTACAAGCAGACCGCAAAGAACGCGAAATATACCTTTGCGTTTCCAGGATTATGTGATGGGGAAATGACAACTGTGTTCAGATTTTCTTGACTGAAAAGGATGATCAATTTTGATTCTTAGTTCATGAGAATATTTGAGGTTATGAGGTTAAAAACCTTAACTTTAAATAACAATTTTATTTTGTAAAATGAATACGGTGTTATTCTATTCAACTGTATTATGCATCAAGAAATTGAGTCAGTATGCAATTTTATATCCAAGTAGGGGAGGAATGTAGTGTCGTGTATTGTATGAATATTTGTTGTACGACTTAATGTGTGTCTGTGTATCCGTTTGATGTACGAGTTAATAAATTATGTAAAACCTTCAATGGTGTTAGCACATGGTTCACAAATCTGTCATAATCAGACAGTACAGTCGCCACCTTCTTATCCCACATGAATCACCAAATAAAGCATTTTATTGTTTAAATAATTCATTAACCGTTTTAAACTTAATAAGTTACTATTAATAATGATATTCATCATATTTGATGATTCAACATATTTAAACTTTAAATTTTTAATGATTTTGTATTTATTAACTTTTTAAAAAATTCTTTAATAATATTGCGTCTGTTAACTTTTTTAATAGATGGTCCAAAGGTTGTTACAATGCAATACTCCAGCAGGAATAATCAGCTCATAGAAGGACAGGATTACATAACTCTTACCTGCAAAGCTGATTGTAATCCGGAATGCTCTTACCTGTTTTACCAAAACGGAAAGATGATGAATTACGCATACACAAATGAGCTGGTACACAGGAACATGTCTGGTCGGTACACTTGTTCAGCAAAGAATTCAATTGTAGACACGTATAGGGATTCATCTAATTTCCAAGATATAAACATTAGATGTAAGTAAGAAGTGCCTTCACTCTTTAAAGGTATATGTGCCGTTTTTAAGGCATTTTTGCGATGTTGAAAACCAGACTCAAATTTTGTCAGCATGACTAAATATATGAAAAAAAAAAAGTATCTACAAAATTTTGCATTTTTTTTTTTTTGGATAGATATTATCGAGGTACTAGCCATAATTTTAAAATGAATAAAGGCTATTTACCTATGCATATTCATAAACGATTAACCTTTGAGGTTGATTTGCGCATGTGCGCGGGAATAGTAATTTAGAAAAGAAGCCTGCAGAACGAGGTAATGCGACAGGTTTGTTTACAGTTGTTTGAATTCATATAAACAGGAATGTGTGCTTTTAACAGAAAAAAATAACAGATATTGTCATCTGCATTTTATGAGGATTGTTGTGTCTCGATGTCGATGATAATCTATAAGAGCTCGTTTGCATTGACTACTTTTTTTACAATTGACAAAATAAACATGTACAAGTGGTCTTCAATAGAGATTCTCATTTTACAAGGTTCTCTGTCAAACACGATATTCCACTGCCAAAGCACCAACCACGTTATCGCGTCGACAACTTGTGTACGTTCTTAAATTATAGCTTGTCAAATCACGTCTCATGAATATTTCAAGGTTGCGCGTTTACTGACCGGTGTCGTATAATTTAAGGTCCGCCCCGTAAAATGGTCCGGCCGGACCTTTAATGTTACCATTTAAGATCCGGCTTTCCCCTATAAGAAAAGGTCCTACCCGTTGACACTTACTTAAAAATTTCTCTTAAAGTTATTACTTTTCGCTCATGTAGATGTCTTCGTTTAACCGAGTACTCTGACAATAATTTGCACACACCATTTAGTCCCATTGTTTTTAAATCTATTCCGGTGTATACGTATTAGCAGAGGGTTTCACGACAGGTAAACAAGGGTAAATGAAGCCATGCAGGCATTCACACCTGTGCTAATCAGAATACACCCCTGAACTGAGAAAGAACAAAAAATGTCTCCGCTATAGTGTTCTACACAACTAAGATTGTCTTTCTAGCTCGTGCTTTGTTAAACTTTCAGTAGATCAGGGTTTTTTTCTAATACAATCATGTATTAAGCTTTATATAGTGAAAAGAGATCGTACGAAGATCATACGAAAGTGTTTTATGCGTGGCCTAGTGGTAACGCGTAGGTCTTTTTGATTTTGCGGTCGCTGGATCGATTCCACCAAATAGTAAATCTTTTTTTCTTTCTTAAAGCATGATAAGAATAGAGAGTTTAAATTACATGTATATTATCTGTTGAATTTTCTTTTCAAATCCTCTTGTTTAATTCTGAGTATGAGCACACCCAATATAAACATATCGCTTCAATAAGTTAACCACTATATTCTTTTTACACTTACATTCATTTTTGCTGAAAGTTGTCACAGTTCAGGATATCACTTGACTTTATTTACAGAGTTCTATATATTCATTTTTCTATGCAGGTTTCCTGAATTTCTGACAAATTAGTGGTTACAGACACCATAATGAAATCAGTACTTAGATTTCGAAAATCACATTTTGACAGGTACCTGTATCTATTTTTAGTAACAGGTACTTTCCATTCAAACACGGGTGTAGGCGAAATAATGGCGCTATACCTCTTTACTTTTTATAAATATAAAATGCAAATTCATTTCTATTTAATCATGACAAAAAAAATTTAGTTTCCACATGTTTGGAACATTTCGCATTTGAATGTCTTCATTTGATCTTTTTCTAACTTAGTAACTAAATTTTTGCAACTAGCGTTTCTTGTAAAACAAAGACTTGAAATTAAGACATAGTCATCACTTGTGCTTAGACTTAATGCACATTAAATTTAAAGGTTATATCCAAAGGTCAAAGGTCAAATATGGTGACATCGTCTACGATCATTATCAATTTCATCTCTGTCAAATATGTGTAAACCTTAATTTTATTCTTTATATTTATATTAATAACGTGCTTATGATATTCATACTGTTATGGTATATATAAATTTAAATCATACATTTTTTTAGAAACCTTTGCGTGTTTCAAATGTTCGTCTTAAAAGATTAATTGCGAGCGCTATTCATATATTATGTTACATCAGAATTTATTTTAGTTACCAGTTAGAATGTATTTCAGTGTACATGTATTTAAGTAACAAAAATTTACCCTGCATAAATATGATCACAAATATTGTAATATTTTGAAAAGTAACTTTTTGGGGTTGCAAATTCTTCTTACTTACACTACTTCGTATTACACTTCGCTGAAAGTAAATAGAAATGGCAGTTTGAGGCGATAAGCACGGAAGCGTATTACTGCCACATTGGGCTTTTTTATTTTTTATGACTAACATTTACACTTTAATTTGTAAAAAATTAAATATTTATCTGTAAATTTTAAACTTGAATGTGTACAGTAACTACAGATTCCAATATTATCTGTAAAACTGCAATGTTATCTGTAAATTTTACATTTTGATGTACAAAGTTTACACAATTTCCCCCCCAAAAATCAAAACATTTATTACGAAATTCCTCAACCACAGAAGTTCTTACAGATTTCAACGTCGTGCATTAAATGTTATCGGACATTACAGGAACAACATGTACAGTAGATGGATAACTGTCGAAGTAAAACGTAGGATTGTGTATCTGTACCGGTTTGTTTAATGTAATGCAATATATTTTCTATATTGAAAGAAGAGAATGTGAAAAAAGGTAAATATCTTTATAACATTATGAATTTACAAAAGTCAAATTCTGGACGCAGATGGAGTTGAATACAAGCGAAACATTACTCATGTTAAAAAGTTCCTTGAAAAACATGATGACCCACAGGAAGTCAAACCAAATGATGTGAAATCCAAAGCAACTACAGATGATGATGAGAAGATCGAAATGCTGCCGAGTGATACCGAGAAACCTGGAATTGTGGAACCGGAACATGACATAGAGACTACAAGCAGACCGCAAAGAACGCGAAATATACCTTTGCGTTTCCAGGATTATGTGATGGGGAAATGACAACTGTGTTCAGATTTTCTTGACTGAAAGGGATGATCAATTTTGATTATTAGTTCATGAGAATATTTGAGGTTATGAGGTTAAAAACCTTAACTTTAAATAACAATTTTATTTTGTAAAATGAATACGGTGTTATTCTATTCAACTGTATTATGCATCAAGAAATTGAGTCAGTATGCAATTTTATATCCAAGTAGGGGAGGAATGTAGTGTCGTGTATTGTATGAATATTTGTTGTACGACTTAATGTGTGTCTGTGTATCCGTTTGATGTACGAGTTAATAAATGTATGTAAAACCTTCAATGGTGTTAGCACATGGTTCACAAATCTGTCATAATCAGACAGTACAGTCGCCACCTTCTTATCCCACATGAATCACCAAATAAAGCATTTTATTGTTTAAATAATTCATTAACCGTTTTAAACTTAATAAGTTACTATTAATAATGATATTCATCATATTTGATGATTCAACATATTTAAACTTTAAATTTTTAATGATTTTGTATTTATTAACTTTTTAAAAAATTCTTTAATAATATTGCGTCTGTTAACTTTTTTAATAGATGGTCCAAAGGTTGTTACAATGCAATACTCCAGCAGGAATAATCAGCTCATAGAAGGACAGGATTACATAACTCTTACCTGCAAAGCTGATTGTAATCCGGAATGCTCTTACCTGTTTTACCAAAACGGAAAGATGATGAATTACGCATACACAAATGAGCTGGTACACAGGAACATGTCTGGTCGGTACACTTGTTCAGCAAAGAATTCAATTGTAGACACGTATAGGGATTCATCTAATTTCCAAGATATAAACATTAGATGTAAGTAAGAAGTGCCTTCACTCTTTAAAGGTATATGTGCCGTTTTTAAAGGCATTTTTGCGATGTTGAAAACCAGACTCAAATTTTGTCAGCATGACTAAATATATGGAAAAAAAAGTATCTACAAAATTTTGCATTTTTTTTTTGGATAGATATTATCGAGGTACTAGCCATAATTTTAAAATGTATAAAGGCTATTTACCTATGCATATTCATAAACGATTAACCTTTGAGGTTGATTTGCGCATGTGCGCGGGAATAGTAATTTAGAAAAGAAGCCTGCAGAACGAGGTAATGCGACAGGTTTGTTTACAGTTGTTTGAATTCATATAAACAGGAATGTGTGCTTTTAACAGAAAAAAATAACAGATATTGTCATCTGCATTTTATGAGGATTGTTGTGTCTCGATGTCGATGATAATCTATAAGAGCTCTTTTGCAGTTGACTACTTTTTTTTACAATTGACAACATATATATGTACAAGTGGTCTTCAATAGAGATTCTCATTTTACAAGGTTCTCTGTCAAACTTTTTTTCCTTTCTTTTCTTTCCGAACACGATATTCCACTGCCAAAGCACCAACCACGTTATCGCGTCGACAACTTGTGTACGTTCTTAAATTATAGCTTGTCAAATCACGTCTCATGAATATTTCAAAGTTGCGCGTTTACTGACCGGTGTCGTATAATTTAAGGTCCGCCCCGTAAAATGGTCCGGCCGGACCATTAAAGTTACTATTTAAGGTCCGGCTTTCCCCTATAAGAAAAGGTCCTACCCGTTGACACTTACTTAAAAATTTCTCTTAAAGTTATTACTTTTCGCTCATGTAGATGTCTTCGTTTAACCGAGTACTTTGACAATAATTTGCACACACCATTTAGTCCCATTGTTTTTAAATCTATTCCGGTGTATACGTATTAGCAGAGGGTTTCACGACAGGTAAACAAGGGTAAATGAAGCCATGCAGGCATTCACACCTGCGCTAATCAGAATACACCCCTGAACTGAGAAAGAAAAAAAATGTCTCCGCTATAGTGTTCTACACAACTAAGATTGTCTTTTTAGCTCGTGCTTTGTTAAACTTTCAGTAGATCAGGGTTTTTTTTCTAATACAATCATGTATTAAGCTTTATATAGTGAAAAGAGATCATACGAAGATCATACGAAAGTGTTTTATGCGTGGCCTAGTGGTAACGCGTAGGTCATTTTGATTTTGCGGTCGCTGGATCGATTCCACCAAATAGTAAATCTTTTTTTTTTCTTAAAGCATGATAAGAATAGAGAGTTTGAATTACATGTATATTATCTGCTGAATTTTTTTTTCAAATCCTCTTGTTTAATTCTGAGTATGAGCACACCCAATATAAACATATCGCTTCAATAAGCAGTCTAGGCGGACTCCGAAAACGGAGTATTTGGCACCGTCATGCATTACGATTTTCTCAACTTCCGTTTTGTAGCTAATGTAAATAATGGAGAGTTACCTCCCTTCTCCGTGAAAACGTGATTGAAAAATAGATTAAAATCCATCAGAAGCGTAAAAAAAATTAAAAACGATACAGAAATGGTTAATTTTAAAATTATACTTCAAAAGAAATGTGAAAATGTTTCGGTAAACAGCAGGAAAATAAATACAAAATTTTTAATTCACACGTGGTCGACCAGGACTTGTAAGATTAAAAAATCGGACTTCAAATTAAAACATGGAAGTATGGAGATGGAAATTTAAATGTTGCACTTATGTAAGTATTCAAGTCTTTAATAAAGGTAATGTTTTTGAAAAAAAATACGACTATTTACGATGTATACAAGGTTTTAAGAAGTGCCGACTGAGCGAGACATCGCGTGTTCAACAGAACGGTGTAATGACTACAAACGGGATATAAAACTCACGGTAATAGTTTCTTTCACACCCTAGCCCATAAATAATCTTTAATCATAGTGAAATCATGAAAAAAACATTAGTTTATTCACTTTTAATGACATCGTCATCGGAAACAGAATTGACCAACTTTGACAGCAAATAAAATTTGATTTGCCAAACGAACGTATATTTTTGCCAAATACATTCTGTTGAAATATGTCTTATAAAGCATTTAAACGTATTTTCAGACCTGCATATGAATAATCCGCTTTGCACGATCAATTTTCCTGAGTGCCCTGTTTTCACGTAAAAATGTGATATTTTGATTAACTGCGCATGCGCCGAACTCCTTTTTCGGAGTATTTTTACTTTTGAGAAATCACTTCCGTTTACTCCGTTTTCGGAGTCCGCCCAGACTGATAAGTTAACACTATATTCTTTTTACACTTACATTCATTTTTGCTGAAAGTTGTCACAGTTCAGGATATCACTTGACTTTATTTACAGAGTTCTATATATTCATTTTTATATGCAGGTTTCCTGAATTTCTGACAAATCAGTGGTTACAGACACCATAATGAAATCAGTACTTAGATTTCGAAAATCACATTTTGACAGGTACCTGTATCTATTTTTAGTAACAGGTACTTTCCATTCAAACACGGGTGTAGGCGAAAAAATGGCGCTATACCTCTTTACTTTTTATAAATATAAAATGCAAATTCATTTTTATTTAATCATGACAGAAAAAATTCAGTTTCCACATGTTTGGAACATTTCGCATTTGAATGTCTTCATTTGATCTTTTTCTAATTTAGTAACTCAATTTTTTGTAACTAGCGTTTCTTGTAAAACAAAGACTTGAAATTGGTATGCGTCGCTTCACCCATATCGTCGATGCGGGTTTGAGTGCCGGAAAGAACATAAATCCGTCCTAGCCAAAATGTTTTGACTCTAAATGCAAGTGCGTATAAACACTAGCTGCTACATGTATTTACATGTGGGTTTTTCTTTTCGACATTCCGTTCACTGCATATACGATCCGGATGTAATAATATTTTTGCTTGCTTTGAATTTATTTATTAATTCATCAACGGGGTGAATTGTATTTATCTATTTATATATATTTTTTGTATTTATCAACTTCTGAAATGTGTTTCTGATTTTTCTAATCACTCCGGAAATATATGTTACTTTTTATCTACTCGTGAATTAACTAATTTACTCATAAACTGGGATACTTATTTTTGTATTTCCGAGTTTACTAACTGTGCTTCTGTTTTTTGTTTTTTTTAAACACAATATTATAGTCCGGAAACTGTCAATAATAGATGGAGTTTTCCTTCAATAGGATTTTTTCCCCCAAGTATTTAACACGTTATTATTATTATTATTATTATTATTATTATTCTTAGTGTGTTTTATAATTACTTACACATAGTATGTTTCTGTGTCTCTGGACATTCCAGAAATCTGTTCGGTTTAGTATTCCGGAATTATTTGTATCGATTCTATACTATTTTTACCTTTACATGCCAACAAACGGCATCCGGTTTGATTTGCTTTAGTAACGAGGTATGTTGACTACCTTTTTATCCATTTCTATTTGTTTATAAAATCTTAAATATTCAGCCACTAGTCCTAAGGTGGTAAGAAATGCATTCTCTTTTTCGGAGTTAATAAATGTCAGTGTTTTATCTGTTATTTTACACTATTAGATTGATAGGTTGCAAGACTGTAAATTTGCAGTAAAGTTTGCATAGGAAAATACTTTATACAATGCAGTCTGTCTCCCTTAAATATATTTTTATTAATATGGAGGGAATGTGTTTAATACTTCCTGTCCGTTTCCATAAACTGTATTATTTTTCAAATTATTTTAACTCTACCTGAAAATAACTTCAACATATATAGGTTTATCGGCAGTTGTATAGCATGCCAATGTATACAAATGACAAATAATACCAATTCATGCGCTGAATCAACACCTTTGCTATGTCATGGCACTTTTTTCTCTTCTATACAGTGTATATCTCTTTTAACTGTCTTCTGCAGGGGTAAAGTTTTATTAAATAAATCTAAAGCTAATGGACAACAAAACACTTAAGGAAAACAAGTTAAAAATGCTATCAGTAAACTGCCAAGGGCTTAATGACTTCCATAAGAGGAAAGATGTTTTCAGAAATCTTAAAATGAAAAACCACAACATTTATTTCTTGCAAGATACACATTTTAGTGAAAAAGATGAAATGTTGGTACAATCTCAATGGGGAATTAAATCTTTCTGTCTAAACAAAATGTTTAAAGTGTCTGAAAAAGATGAAGTAAAACATTAAGACAAGATCATGGAAGGAAATTTATCTAATTGTTTAAAGTGTCTTATAAAGATTAAGACAAGGTCACGGAAGGAACTTTATCTACCGATCCACTGATTCTACGCGCTATAAAAATGAATATACTACCATGCACAGTGTAGGAATGGAAGTGTACGGTTTTAAGTAGCGCTGTTTGTCGAAGCGAATAAACAAATAGAAGACGTAGCTCTGCGAACAGTCGAAGATTTTAATCAAATGAATTGATAAATGGATGTAAACAAAAAAACTTCCTTAACAATCCAATACGTTATGGATAATAAACTGGCACAAGTATAAAAAGTTGTATTCCTTTTTCAACATGATTTTCAATGAACATTTTGACAGTCACATTCCAAAGTTGAAATGGTTATTATGTACGAAATCCAATCATTACGACTGAATAGGGGACATGTATAGAGGTGGATATATACCTCAAGAGAGTAATCTGACCTGGAGTTTGACGTCATTGCAAATAAAAGTAGAGGTCCGCCCGTTGAAAAAACATGTTAATACATGTAGTTAAACAAGGGATTAAGTATAAAATAGATATTGATGCATGCATTGATGTTCATCTAAATTACATTTTGATTCAGGGGGGTAGGACCCAATATCATAGTACAAGAAAAGGTCCGCCTCGTTGAAAGTACTGGTCATACATGGATGTTGTGAGTTTAATATACTAGGTTCTTGTAATTATATTTATCAGTTGATCTTAAAGTTGGAGTGGACATGAAATTGACTTTAGCGTAGTTTTTTAAAATGTATTCAGAGTAGTTACTCATTATTTATAATAATATTAATATAATTGATTTTCATCGTAAAATATTTCATTTAAAGAAGTGAGACCCCCGGTACATGTATTGCATCCCTAAAAAGACCGTAAAATTAGTGTAATGTTAAGTAAAAGAAGTGAAAACATATTTATAATTGAGTTTTATCCGACGATTTTTTAAAAAGGTGACAAAGGCCTGGAATCCATTGCAAGCGATTGTCCGTCTCGTTGAAATAATCACAAAATAAGGTAGATTTGTCATATTTGTCAGACGGTATTGTTTTTTTTTCTAATGACCTTCTTATTTTTTTTTATTGGGGGTGGGGCCAAGAAATGCATGTCATGATGTTTACATGATATTTGTGAAAGAAATAATTAATGCTATATGTGATTGTAACAGGAATCTAGAATAATAAAAGAAAGTGCTTGCTTAAGATGTAGATTCGGCAGGAATCTGGGCGCATAAGGAGAGTGGAAATTTCATCAATTAATTTTGCACATTTTCCGAATTATAACCGTTATTTGGTTTCTGCTGGACGTAGAATGGGTAGAAGAATGTTTGTAATGCAAAAGGTTTTATCATAATATGGGTCTAAATACAGCAACACGATGCAATCCATGCAAAATCATACTTATTTACAGCTGTTTTTAAATGATTTTATTGTCTCTGGGTCTTCTCTTCACAAATTTGAAATGTGCAAAGATGACATATTTCAACATTAAAGATGTCGCTTTTTAAAAAAGATGGAGAGATGACCCAGATATGACTAATTATGTACTTTTTCAAAATATTTTTGTGAGGATAAAAAACAAAGTCCATGGATATGACAATGTTGTTTCAAACACTACTTTATACCGCATATTGTGAAGTCACGCATGGCTCAATGGTTTCGTCCTGGATTAGTGAATACATACATGCGGTGTTTGGGATTCAAATTCAACCGGTGACTCCTTTTTCATTTTATTGTTTTTAAATGTATGTTGATATAACATTATGTTGAATTATAGAATACCGGTATATTTTAATTTGTCGTTATTGATTTCTGCCGTATGAACACTATTTTCTGTTCTTATTACTAGTTTATTGAGATATACGATATAAACTAGTAGACTAATTGTTCTCGAACAATTAGAGGTCTTTCCACCTCATTAATTTTTATGTTTTGTTTGAAAATAATAAATAAACAAAAATTTCTGCGTTACTTTATTAAAAAAAAGGCAAAACCGTAAATATGCATTTTTTGTTTGTTTGACCTTGACCTTTGACCTTTATATCATTTTGATCGGACAAAGTAGACGAATCAGTCTCAAGTGGTCCGATGTATCTACGATTATTGGTTCAAAAGTTGTTAGTGTTTTATTGAATGTTGGAAACTTCAAGGGGCAATAACTGCAACAAAGGGACCTTGGACACTTTTATTATGATAGATTGAAGAAGCCCCTAAATGTACTGAATACATTAATAAAAGTTTCATGTCTCTATCTCTAACGGTTTTTGAGGAGTAGCGATAACAAGCATTTTGTACTATAGGGGCAATAACTCTGTATGTGTAGATTGAAGAACCCTCTAAGTTTACTGAAGACATTGATAAAAGTTTTAAGTCTCTATCTCTTATGGTTTCAGAGGAGTAGCGATAACAAGCATTTTGTACACAAGGGCAATAACTTTGGAAGTTCTGGGAGTTATTAAGCAAAGGGTCATTTGGTACCATAACTTTTTATGATCAATAACATAAAGAAAAAATTGTTTCAATATCTCTTGATATAAAAAAGCTGTCCCTGGAAAAAAAGAGGAGATAAAAAATAATAATAATAAAAAACATAAAGAAAACAAAAGGTCTTTCACCTGAAAGGTGGAAAGACCTAATGAATTAAAATATGCATGCATTAACATTTCCAATATAACTAGTTATCGGTTTACCCTCTCATTGCCATTTTTAGTTGTGAGGTTTTTTTAATAGCCGAAATAGACATGTACTTCAACTCTCAACATAACATGATATAGTTTGAGTAATTAATTTTGGTTAAAATCTGTACATAGCCTTTCGAGGTTATAGACATTTAAATCACTATTGATTCGTGTTGATGATTCCTGCAAACTTATAATCTTGTGCGCCCAATTTCTTTACCAGGGGTGTCAACATTTGCCTTTTTCACGAATATGTTCTTTTAAAAAAAATCCCCTTATATTCTTTGTCAGATGCAAAATGCTAATGTAGCCGAAGGAATAGGGCGCTTTACTAATCTTACATGTATTTAATTTCCTTATATATATAAATTAGTTCCTTTAAAAAATTGGATACTACCCTTTTATTATTATAACAAAGGCAAAGGTCCGATTCAAAAAATATAATTAGGGAAAAGAAGGATCGGATCGAAGAACGGAACTATTTATAATAATTAGCATAACTTACACATGTGTCATAGTGCAAATAAAATATAGCAATAATACGGCTTGAGGGTATCGTTATAATTAAATTGTGAAGAATATTTGATTTTAAATTGGTTTAAGTTTTCAAACGTGTGTTATATTGGAAAGATGTGAAAAAAAGAGGACGTGTGAAATGTCCATTGTTTACTAGTACTTGATAATTTCAAACGGTCAAACACCTGAAGGTGTGAACCCTTCACACCTGCAGGGTGGTGTGTGTATATAACACCTGGTTCAAGCTATTGTTTAATTAATGACACCAATTAATAGCTTCATTTCCTGTTTATATAAGGTCGCCCTGCAAAATTAAAGTTAAATGAAAAAACAGTTTTAAACTGTAATTAATATTATAATTTATTTGTGTTGACCAAGCTGTATGTATTTTCATTTACACTCTGTGCTGGATATTTACGAACTCACTTCGGGTAACTACTCCTTTAAACGAATTACAATATAAAACCACTTATTTTGTAACAAAATACTCAAAATTGAAAAGATAGAAATGGAAAATATACCCCGGACCTTTTATGTTAGGCGGACCTTTTCTTATACGGACCGGACCCTTTTAGAGCAAAGGCGGACCTTAAATGTTAACATTAAAGGTCCGCTCCGGACCATTTTACGGGGCGGACCTTTAATTATACGACACCGGCCCGGTCAGTTAATGAATTATTTAGAATCTATATTTAAAGCTGCTTGGTCCGATTTTATATCAAATTTTGTGTACGCTTTTAAACTATGGTTATGCTAAGTATGTGTATAATAATAGACATTGCAGTAGTTTCCCCGGTCAATAAAGCCAAATTTCAATGAAAAAAAAATATGTACAAAATTATTCAACAAAACAAACGACATAAAAGGGTTTCGCGTTGTTTCGCTTCATGTTAAAATTCGCCTCTGACGTCGAGACCGGTATGGTTACATCGCTATAAATAAAGGTCATAATGTTCAGCCAAACTAAAATTAAACCTGTGTTCGCTAATATTTCTGAAGTTTGCTTTGTTTACAATCGATGCATAACATGCGGGGTGAATAAACCCAATCATTCGGGGGAAGAAACAAAACGGTTCCCTTTTCTAAACAATCCAATGATGCATTTTGTTTTGTTTTTTCGTTTGCCCAAAAAGAAATTATTTTTATTTACTTTCAATATTTTTAACTTTGAAAGGAGACCGATTCTGCTGGTGTAAATAGGAGAAAGTGTCTAACTTTTTAAGGTAATTGGGTTTTATGGAAAATTATTTGATACTGTAAAAACCAAAAAATCGGACCAAGCAGCTTTAATACTTTTAAATGCGTTTGATTTAAACTGTAAATTTGGCCGAAAGTTTATAACTTTTGTAGCGTTATTGAAAAAACTCAAACATTTCTTTCTTTTAAAATTTTCATTTCAAACGGCATATGTACCTTTAACTATGACATTACACAAAACAACAAGTCATCAAAAATGCTCAAAAATAAAGAAATTCGCGATTTTTATCTGTATGAACACACTGATAAAACTAATAGTACAATATTGTTGGATCTATCTATCTATCTGTTTTATTAGGTTTCATCAATAATTCACATTTTGTACCAAAATAGTACATGTAATATAAAGTAAAAAAAAAACATATTACTACTAATGACCAATTTAGAGAAATTAATTGAAAGCCTTCTGGTGGCCGGTTATCATACAAATGTTTAGATACCTTCAAATGGTCGTCTTAATTGATTAATTGCAAGCGATATTCGTATATAATGTTACATTAGAATTTTCTTAAATTACAATTAATTTTTTGCATCAAAGTGTAGAATTTATAGAATGAACATTTTTTCTTTCTAGTTTAAACTGTGAAATTTACAATTTAATCTGTAAAATTACACGTTAATCTTAAAGTTTTACTCTTTTCAAAGTGTGCGATACACAAAAAATAAGTAGTATTAATATGGCACTATACCGCTTCCATAGATTGGGGGAAATTGTACGGTCAGATTTCGTTCATGGCTTAGATAGCCCGCGGGTTTACTGCTTGTGAGAAAACCTACCCTGAAAATGTGTCCATTTCATGCATTGTACAGTGTATGTACAGTTTAGTTATTAATTTATCGTTTTTCAAACACAACATTGGTTATCAAATCAAGCAACGCCACTTCTGTGAACTATTTATTAACATGCAAAATTCTAAATTTCTAAATTCTCGATAAACGCATTTCAGAACTATGCCTCTAGATTTTAAACGAATCAGACGAATTTGATTTAACTCAAAAAAATAACATAAGAAATATTTTAAAATCAATTTATCAAATTTAAGCAATGTGTTCTCGTCCAATTCTTTGCAAGATAACTTTAAATTTTTTAAAGATTTCACAAAATCTTATATTTTTTTATGACGTTATGCTACATTAGCGCGATGTTGTCCTATTCTCACGTCTGAGAACCACACAATAACAATCCGTTGATTAACTAGCCAAACGTATTAAAACATGTAAATACTTTTATTATAATATCGTATTTTTTCCCAAGTACATGATTGGTTGATTGCTGTCAAATGACCGTGCTATCAATTCTACTGTATACCTTACTATACTAAAAAAGAAAATGTATAAACCTCAATATACTAAAAATAGATTTTCATGACAAAATACTGGTTTTGGCACATGCGAATTGTGACGTCATAATAGCGAAATCAACACCTAAAAATTATGAACAAAATATTTTACAATTATACGCTTGAAGAGAATTAAGAGAATTAGTTTTTTATTTATTATGATAAAACAGTTATACCCTTTTGATATCTGTCTTCGTCCTCTGTCGATATACGCTCATCAGGTCTATAAAACCATGTATTGACCTCATCAAAAGGCTATAATTGTATAATACAGGTATATTATTGTGACTTTTAATTGTAAAAGAAAGGAACCTTAAAATCTTTTAGAAGCCTAAACAGGATTTTAGATTGAACAGTTTCAACGGATACTCATACTTTATAGAACAAAGTTTGACTTAAAGGGACATGGTCACGATTTTGGTCAAAAATTATTTTTTCGATTTTAATGTTTACAATGCTTCAGTAAGGCATTTTTAATAGACAACCAAAATTTGGGTGTCATTCGTTGAGATATAAGCGAGTTATAGAGCTTACAATTCTTTGCTATATAAACAAAGGTTTTGTTCGCATTTTGAATGTTGAAGTGAAAATTCCAGTTTATGACCAAAAATAATGTGTTAAACGTTAGGAACCGTTTATTTATGCTTAAAAGAATTTAAAAAATAGACAAATCGGTTTGAAAAATATTTTTACTGGTATATTGAACCTATGTAAACAAAAACAGGGCACGAGCCTTGTTTACATGGCAAAGAGTTGTAAGCCCTGTATCTTGCTTATAACTCTACGACCGGCTCTCAAAACTCATTTGATCATTAGAAATTAATTCCTAAAGCATTGTCAATAATAAAAAAAGAAAAATAAAATTTGCCCAAAATCGTGGACATGCCCCTTTAAGCTTAGTATGTTACATCTTTTAATTTCTATCCTTGATAATTGATATACTTGTATAAACTGAATTCAAGCTTTATAGAATATTTATTTTTGTTAGTATGTTGTTAAAGACTATTTGTCATTTCTTTGCTAACCTTCTATCCGATTCCTTTTGTGACGTAATCAAATCTGCGAGCTATTATAGACAAAGTCCAAGTTACTTTAAAAAACGAATACTCGGATCCGTTAGTTAATAGAAATCGAAATATTGCTCAGTTTTCCCCTATTGTTTTGTATCTTACAGAAGAGGTTGCTTGGGATAAAGCATGTATGAATTCTTTCAGACCCACCAGGAATCGTCACAATTACTCCCGGAAACGATACGTTCTACACAAAACGATACAGTAAACCTTCACAAGACATCACCTGTAAGGCTGATTGTGAACCAGAGTGTACCTACAGGTGGTACAGAGAGAGAGAATACTTCACGACAGGAAAAAGCTTGTTTGCCACAAAATCTTACAACTTCACATATTCTTACAGTTTTCAATGTTATGCAACAAATAATATCGGATCTTACAGTTCCAGTAGAAGGATAAATGTCGAAGTAAAAGGTTTATTTCTTTATATAGACATATTGAGTATAAACATTAAACACAAAAAGTCTACGCTTTAAATAAATTTCTTTGTATAACATAAATGTTGATTATATATATATATATATATATATATATATATATATATATATATATATATATAATGCAAAAAACACTGTATCAATCCTAATTTTTTAAAAAATAATCATTAATGTTGGTTGTAGATGGACCGGATAATGTGACAATTATACCGTCATCATCAGAGATAGAGAATAGTCACTTTCAACTTCTTTGTTCCGCAAGCTGTCACAATGGATGTCAGTCTTACAGTTGGTATTATAATGGTAGACGGAGGGACCAGGGAACACAGATTCTAAAATTTCAGAGTCTGTCAAAAGAGGACAGCGGGAATTATTGGTGTCGAGTTACTGACGACTTTGGAACTACTGATTCTAAATACTACACAGTAGATGTGCAATGTAAGTCATGATTTAAAGAATGATCCTTCCATTTTACAAATATATCAAATGCAAATAATCGTTGATAATATTCATAAACGTTTATATAGTGACATTTATATTAATTACATATAATAAACATATCAGTAACTTTTTTCAATGATTTGCGTTTAGATTATTAACTATATAAAACCCTTGGAGAGGGTTTATATAAGCTTAGCCTGTTGCCCAATCCTTTTGAATCATCTATTAAATATGTTCAAATTAATAATTAAAACCCTAAGCTAATACTGCGTTTAATATTTCTTTTTAAATAGATGGCCCAAAGGTTGTTACAATGCAATACTCCAGCAGGTATTATCAGCTCATAGAACGACAGGATTACATAACTCTTACCTGCAGCGCTGATTGTAATCCAGCGTGCTCTTACCAATTTTACCAAAACGAAGATTTCCTGAATAAAAGATACACAAATGAGCCGGTACACAGAAACATGTCTGGTCGATACACTTGTTCAGCTAATAATTCTGTTGTGAATACACACATGCAATCATCTAATTTTGTAGATATTAACATAAAATGTGAGTAACAGTTACAATGTACCATTATTTTCCTTAAAATTGTTTTGTGTTATGAATTTATTGATATCCACAAAGTAATTTGTTTATGTAGTTCTTAAGAAAATCAATGCTTAATATACTAGTAACAATGAATAACTAATTGACGTGTAAATCTAGATAGATTTGGTAAATCTGGTTTAAAGAGGGAATCAATTACAGTGGAATCATTTAATTTCGTGGGGGCCAATTTTCGTGGATTATGGATTTTGTGCTTGATCGTGGGGATGTAATTTCGTGGATGAGTCAGTTTTCAGTTTCAGTAGGTAAACAAAACCTTTTATAGTTAGTTTTCGTTGAGGATGTAAATTCGTGGGCGAGGGCTACCCACGAATACCAAAATTAAGCCACTACGAATTCTAATGATTCCACAGTACATGAAAGCATGATATACAAAAGGATGTGTCATACGTAAAATATGTTGTTTAACAGTATATAGGAAGATCATGGTTGATGCGATCGTTGTAGAAAAATAATGCAGGCTACTAGTATGTATTTTTCTGCAATGTATACGTTCTACCAGTTTAACTCATCAAATACATCTGATTGAATAATAGGATGTAACAATTGACCAAATCCACAGTGCATAGTATTGTAATTATTTAGATAATAATTGCACTGACTTTCGATTTTGTATCTTTTCCAGAATTAAAAAAATTACGAAAATGATTATTAAAAGTTTGTTTTGCCTTTTGGATATTTTGTGCCAGCTTTCCTTAATATTTTGAAATTAAACAAGGCATATACACATTAGTATATCGTCAATGTTTAACTGAAAATTTAGTATACTTTTTCCATGAAAGTCACGATTAAATCTAAATGTGCTTTGGTGTTTTCAGATAAACCAACGATAACTTCTTTTGTAAATCAAAAAATCATCACTGCACCATCTCTGTTGGATTTTGCCTTCAGTGTTGACAGTTTTCCTTCGTCCAATGTGACGATATTCCACGAAACAAAACGCTTAACATTCATACCAAACGTGACTGGACAACTTTCATTTAATGTATCAGTTAAGTCTTGTCTGGATCAGGGGGAATACAGAATAGAGGCCGTAAATGATGCTGGATCAGATAGATTTATTTTCATAGCTGATGTAGAATGTAAGATTCAAAAATATTATTTTATTATAAAGGGTATAAAAATATATAACACATATCATGATTATCTTATTTAAAAATAATGTACGCATCTAAGTACAATATTACATCTATTTGATATTTTAGGTTCACCTATTGTTGTAAGATATTCCAATGTGTCTCACAAAAAATTCAGAGTCGGCGATTTACTTCATTTGACGGTAGCCTTCATGGCCAATCCAACAGCGGAAGTGTTATGGTCGTTCGTTCCCTGGAACAAAAATACATCTTTGGAGGTTCAAACACATCAAATACAGAACCACAAAGAAAGTACAAAGATCGAGTTCATTCTTTCAGATACAAACAAGTTTGGAAAATACATACTGGAATTAAAAAATGAATTGGGAAAGACAAGCAAGGAATTTGATATTCAAGGTAAATCTTGTTAAGTAAAGATATTTATAGTAAGGTATGATACTATATAATGTAATAAAAATTGTTATTACTTTTCAGCAGATACTTAAACTCGAGTTTTGTCAGTCAAAAAAAAAATGTTCAATGCAACATGATTAATAAACAAGAGGGACATCTGCAAACGCTTTGAGGACATAGATTTATCAAACGCTGAAACTTTCTGATTTTTAGACAATTAGTTTTCAATTTTGTTAGTACTGAGATGTTCAAACAAAACTTATTTTATATCATAATTTATACAGCGTATTAAAAAAAATGAGATTCGATGCATCAAGTCGCTGTCATGATACCTGTTTACACAACTCTCGTCTACCAGTGCTAATTATGTTGTCTCATAAAGTATTGTTTTGATTAATGTTTGTGTGTGTTACATGTATGTTGAGTTTCGAATTCTACATATTTGTTGGCAGAAATACTCTTCTCATGTAACCACATGAGAGAGTTCTTCTATGTGAGAATT
The DNA here is from genome assembly GCA_020458035.1 of Magallana ariakensis. Taxonomy (NCBI): domain Eukaryota; kingdom Metazoa; phylum Mollusca; class Bivalvia; order Ostreida; family Ostreidae; genus Magallana; species Magallana ariakensis. The sequence continues at coordinate 22,670,798 of CM035815.1, read as the reverse complement.
TTAATTTTTTTTAGTAAAGCTTGGTCCTAAAACACATGACAACAAGTGACTAAGTGTCTAATTATCGATTCCATATTAGTTAAGCTATAATCTAAATTTCAATGTATTCAGATCATAGCAGAATAGTTTAAATAGTAATGCTTTTAATTTTCTATAGTAAAAGTAGCACCTTTTAATAATTTGAAAGGAATGGTTTTACAAAATTCACACAAAGAAAACCCCATATAAAAGTTTATTAGTACCAAGTATTCACAAATGTTAATAATTGTTCTGTTTTGATTCTTTCAAGAAAAGAGTCTATTTAAACCATTCTTGTACAGGTCCAACAATGGAGGCTACCAAGACAGACCTATTGACCACAATATCATCACAAGAATCTGACTCAAATGGAGGTATCATGTCTATGATGTTTTGCATATCATACCCATCGTAGTGGGCAATAAATGAAAAAAGTAAAATTACACAAAAAACGTGGAAGGGCCAGATGAAAAAAAATTATTTGTTCGGACGAATTAGCTCTTTGTTCAGACGAATAAGTTATGTGTTCGGACGAATCAAAATTTGTTCGAAAGAATTAGTTATATGGTCGGACGAATTAGGATTTGTTCGGAAGAATTACGATTTGTTCGGACGAATTAGCTATTTGTCCGGACAAATAAGTTATTTGTTTAGACGAATAAGGTTTGACGGTTTGTTATTGTCATTTTTTCATTTTCACGAATAAGGTATGTGGTCTTAATAAGTTGGTTAGTATAACAGAGAGAGAGAGAGAGAGAGAGAGAGAGAGAGAGAGAGAGAGAGAGAGATTTCATAATCATGGATACGCAGATGTGAAAAGTTTAAATCAGTTTACGAGATCATGCGCAGATCCAGGAAATTTTCCCGATTGGAGGGGGGTGGGCTGAAAGATAAAAATGTTTGCCAATAGTTCCCCCCGACTCCCCATAGATGCCCATGGAGACGCCCATTCTAGGCAACGCCGGTTTTTCTTAAGTAACTAAAAAAAAATCGCGCTTTGACATAAAAATAATATTACTCCCGCCCTTTATCGACGTGCAAAATTTTGACAGATTTTGAAACTTAAGCTTATATTCTGGCAGTAAAATATTTCAGATATTGTATAAATACAGGGGCGTCGAAAGATATTTCATTTTGGGGCGGCAAAATTGATCGATAAGTTGAACTAGATTTAAGTTGTTCTTCTACTACAGTGTGTCAAATCATTCTTGAATTTGATAAATTATATTGTCGCATATTTGATGGCATGATATAAGAAATCAAGCAAAGGTTGTACTAAATCTTTATTTTTTACCTTTAACGACATAGAATGTGTATCAAAATAATGCAACTCACATTTATATTAAAGAAGTTTGTGTTTATGTGCATCATGTGTGGATATCGAGGGGGGGGGGGGGGGGGGGTCAGTTGGAAGCTGAATCATTGCGGCCTCAGGGTGTATGGATTACAACCCGGGGTAATCCCCGTACACACTTGGTTGGACCTGGATAACAAATTCATTTCCTGTTATACAAATTTTAAAATTATTTAAGAAATAAGGAATCATTCTTTGAGTATTATGTGGTGATAATTTTGGTCGGGGAGTGATCAAATCCAATAAAGCCCGAAGGGCTTTATAGATTTGATCACGCCCCGACCGAAATTATCACCTCAAAATATTCAAAGAATGATTCTTTATTACTTATATTTACATAATTTTTAGCAATTGTACGATTAAATATCTTAATATAAATAAGCAAACCCCGCTTTGAATTTATTAAACGGTATGGTACAGAATCGATACTTAGTGTTATCACAGGCAAAAGACACTGAAAAATGTAAGTATATTGTTTTAACAGTGAAATAAGTTCGATACAAAGAAATATTAATTGAAATTGTGCTGAAAATCATTTCTTCATACAAATAGCTAGAATATTAAGCAATAAGGATCTTGACAAATTATTTTTTCATTTACCTCATTTAAAATTTACATTAATTTGCGCTAAGATGTAAACAAGAAGTGCATTGTAATGTCACATTTTATTTACACCCGACTTCAGCAGGTGGTACGGAAATTTACATCCGGTTGTTAACCAATCAGATCTCGCGTTATAAGCGACATAGGAAGTAGATGCAAGGAAAAATTGCTATGATGTGTTTTAAGTCATAAAGTGGGGTGTTTTGGTGTTCTATCGATGTGTGTTGATTAGAAATTACCAACAATGGGCCTTTGTGGCCGGCACCTCTCTTATTTTGTTGTCAATGGCGCATACAAAATTAGCCCAGATTTCCTCTGAAATTTCGTAGAACATCAAAAAGCGACCCGATTATAGTGTATCGGACCGTCCAAACTGCCCCGAAAAAATACAGCAGCTTATCCAGAAAGTTGGCTTTATCGTCGTAAACCAAAAAACCTTCTATGTAATACGAATTTTGTGTAAAATGAGTTATTTAGACGCTTGTATGATATACAGAAATTATAAAATTATGCCGCTAAAACGGCAATATTAAAGTGAATTATGAATTTAGCTATGATGCAGCACCTGCATTAGTTTTATTAGAACCAGACAATGCTAATTTAGATGAAAATACACGCCAATTCTTTAAAATTCAATGATATAACGGCAGTTTTTCAACCCTTCCCCCAAAAGGCAGGGTTCCCTAAACTTGTACAATCATGTATCTATTCTCGGGTCGTCATGATATTAACAAGTTTGCATTGTATTGTGAATAGACATGCATATTTGCACAAATTAAAACCAAAAAAATCATTCAAAATTACCACGCCGTGAAATTACATGTATACAGTATAACTTTTAACATATTTTCATAAATCAGAGGCCACCGCGAGCACCATGGTTTCAATAATCGCTCATAACTTTTTGATATAGCTACAGAATTCTGTAAAACTTTCCACATATATTCCACAATAAATGTTTTTGTGTTTGCAGATTTTATTTTTGCGGGTGTAAAAAAATAGATTACTTGCAGGTCTCACAACACTATTTTTCCGAAGGTTCACTTCAAAACATGGCTGAGGCAAAATAATTCCCGAATTCCCCTTCGTTTTTAGGGGTTTTCCGCCAGCGACAGGGACTGTAGTTTTTTATGAGATGAAAAACAACGTGTAAACTGCCTGATTTTCCTACTTTTGTAAAAATACGAGGTCACTTGAATTTTTGATGCCAGTTGTTTCGGCAGGGGTGTGAAAAGGCTCGGACTTGATTTTCAAGCACATGTGTAACTTTGATGTAAACAAACTCTCGTGCCTTTGTGGATGGCTGTGTGGTTTTTGCTTCTAAATTGGTTAGGAACGATTGTTTTAAAAGTTGTAAAGAGGGATTTTCCCAGAAGTTTGTTTTAAACTTGCTACCCGTGTCTAAAGTTGCGTAATTTTGGTAAGAATATATAGTAAAAATTAATAGTGGTGTGCAACCTGAATATATACATCACTTATTTTAGACGTCGGCTCACCTTCTTACGTTAGATCTATATTTGTAAATGAATATAAACAATTAAAAACACTTAACACACAATAGTAACAAGTCACAAAAGCAAATTATGATGTGATTTTGAGAATTAAAAAAAAATGCAGTCTAAAAGTTATTTTTGTCACAAAAGAATTCGTTTTCAGATATCAGCATGTCGCCTACATCATGGAAAGGAAAGGCAAGCGCTTTACGTGAAACTGAAATGAATACATTCCTCTTGCAACAAGACAAGCTACAAGAAGAAGTCCAGAAACTCCGACTAGAGGGTGATGTCTTACGATTGAAAAGGAACTATTACGTCATAAAATTACAACTTCTAATGAAAGAACATCCTGGTGTCATCAATGAAGTTTTTGGTGATAATTAATATTTTAGAATTTGACGGCATACTTTTCGGTGAAAATAAAACAAGCTAGCTTGAGACACTTTTTGATATCATGCAGACAATGACAGCTTGGGTCCGCTTGTGTTAAGAAGAGACCACAAAAGGAGTTTAAAAAATCAGCACTAATCTTATACATGTATGTGTAATATCAAAGTACTGAAGTACTGACGTGAGTTGATTTTATCGATTATTATTCATTTTAAAATCAATGATATGTTATTTTGCATAGCAAGTAGTTTCTAATCTGTATTTGAATTACGCACATTTTTATAATATAAATTCTCGGACTTTTCCGACAAGAATTTCGAGAAAACCCCATAGGAATCATGTGGTGTGATATTTAAAGATAGAATTAATAGAATTAATTCCATCAAACTATAATGTACGAGTAATCGAAATATTTCTAAAAATTGAACACATGTCTGGATCCAAGCGAATTTGAACTCTAGTCTCGTTCAACCAGACGCTCGGGTGTTTCCGTTAATCTCCGACTACCAAGAGAGACTCTCTGCTTGTTGGAGATTTACGGAGACAGCCGAGCGTCTGGTTGAACGAGACTATATTGAACTCCGGCGTAGGAATACAAACGACTACAATAATATTTAAATTGTTCGTAATATTTAAAAATCTGGCTATTTTCAATGTATTTCTAAACACGTTTTCTTGAAAAACAATGGTTCAGCATACATTACACCGAATTTATCAATTATTTTCAAGAACTAAGTCTTGTCAGCGGTGACGATTTGTGCTTAGGTCCAAACGCTGTTTCACTTCCGGTTTGCCAGAGTAACTGCATTTGAGAGTTCATTAAAATCAACTCCCAAAAATCGTTTAATAAATATATGTAGGTGAATGATGAAAATTAATATGGAAGCAGGAAAATACAAATAAGCTTTAAACTCTTTCAGAGAATGGAAATACCCTTTTCTAATATTTAAATACATAAAGTAAAGCAAGTTTGTTATACGTATCAAAGTTCACTTTTGTTTGTATTTTACATTTGTCAGTGCAGATAAGTTTATATTTGTGAGCTTTGGTTGAGAATAATAAACAATTCACATAATTAAAGATGTGATATTTTTATAAATAGATTCCCCAGCTTTGTCACTATTTTTTTGCTGGCGTCCTTTTTCTGTAATATCAAAATTTTAATATGTAAGGGTAAACTATTTGAGTTAGGGGCCATTTAAAACAAGCATTGCAGTCATCACTTATATACAGGAGTATGAACCATAACCTTCGACAGCTTTTTACCATCAACTATTCAGCTATGGAATAATTTACCATTGGAAACAAAATGTATTGAGTCATTTATATCTTTCAGAAATGTACTTAATAAACAATCTGTAAAAGTAGCAAAAAATGCCAAAGTTTACAATTATGGAAATCGCAAAGAAAATATTGCTCACTGTCAACTTAGAAATAAATCCAGTAACTTACAAGCTCGCCTTTTTAACCATCACTTAAGTGACAAGTCAACAAAAAGATTAATGTTAATACCTATGTTATTTATAATTTTGCATAATGTCATTCTAAACTTTACCTCAATATGTTATACCTATTAATACAGTGGCATCGGAAACAAATTAAAAGTAGGGGGAGGGGCTAGACTTATCAAAAATCGTGACAAGCTTAAAAAAATGATTTTAAAAAAAATTAAGCCCCCCCCCCCCTGTCTGACGCCTATGTAGTATTATATTTCATATATACATGTATTTACTATCTTTGTAATTTTTCTAATTTTCAACTGTTTATATGAACTTTACTTTTGTTATTTTATTTTTCTTTCCATTTTTTTGTTTCCTATTTTCTTTCTCTGTTCTTAATCCTACATGAATTCCAATTCATTGAAAGCTGCAATAATATAATTATGCTTCATATTATGTTATGAACTTATTTTATTATATACCTTTTATACTATGATACTAATATAATTCAAATGTAATTGAAATATCAGTTGTAACTTTGATCCTTGGGGAGAGGACTAACATAGGCACAGCCTGACGTCCAATCCTATTATGTACCTCTTTGCATAATAAAATTTTTGTTAAGGTAGTCCTATACTCGGCACTAAATGGGCTCAATCATTAAAAGCTTAGCTTCAAATGATAGATATATGTTCTAGCAATACATAAATAAAAGAAAATATATGTGTACATGCTAGTTTTTTGTTATCACTTCTCAGACGGGAGTACCCTCTTCCGAAAATTATTGACAATGATGAAATTTGCTAGAGTGAGACGTCCGTTTTTCTTAAAAATAATTATCAATTTTGGGGAAATCAGAACTGGACACACAAAATAAAGCAATAAACATTTATTAAAACCATATCTCACATATATTTTTCGAAAATTGTTGTAAGTAAGTACGCTTTATGGCCGTATGTATCAAAATAGAATACAAAAAAAATCGATGCATGTATCGTATTTGGTCATTTTTTTTTACTAATTTATGGACTCAAACCTAAATTATTGGTGTTAATTCTATAGAATGACATCTTAGAAAAAAAATTAGTAAAACAAATGATATGTTGACGGATCACTTATCACGCTATAAGCTCTAAACAAAGTAGACCCTGAAGAAAAATTCTGTAAAAATCACATTTTGCTACAGTTTTCTGCTTAGATCTGTTAACAATGTTAGATATCATTTAAACATTTATTAATTGACGATTGATTAAATTCGAAATACCTTCGGTCTCTAAATTTAATAAGAAAAAAAAAATTGTGAGGCGGGCGGTGGAGGGGGGGGGGTATCAAAACAAAGAAGATATAAGCATACCTGAGATACTGGTTTAACAGAAATTTCGTTTTTCATTTAACTTTAACAAAATAGAGTTTCTCAATCAATTAATCATTTCTATCTCTCATAGAATACATACATTACCGTTCTCATTGCTTTAGCCTTATTATTGCCATTGTTTACAACAGCGATGTAGAGCAAAATCAACACCGGAAATCTAAAACGCTATGTAAAAGTCGAACCAATATTGTAAAATCCGAATTATGACGTAGTGAGATACTCAGACTACTTTAAATTTAATTTAATTTAACCTTCGACAAAGCATTAAAGGGACATGGTCACGAATATGGTAAAATTCTTTTTTTCTGTTATTATTATTTACAAAGCTTTAGGAATGCATTTGCAATTTGAGAATCAGACGTAGAGTTATAAGCAAGATACAGGGCTCACAATTGTCTGTCATGTAAACAAGGCTCGTGCCTTTATTTTGTTTACATATGTTTAATATACCAGTAAAAAGTCTTTTTCAAGCTGATTTGTCTATCTTCTTATTCATTTTGAGCATAAATAAAAAGTTTCTGACGTTTAACACATTCATTTTAGGTCTAAAACTAGAATTTTTAAATCAACATTAAAAATGTAAACAAAAGCTTTGTTAACAAAGCAAAGAATTGTAAGATATGTAACTTACATATAAGTAAGTAAGTAAGTAATTTATTTTTATAGTGACATGTGTATTTACAGTACATTGTAAAATTGACAGAAAAACTCGAAAAGGTCAACACCCCACCCGGCCCGTAGGGCCTATATGTCACTTTAAACACAATAATGTACATAACTCAACGAATGACACATTTTAATTGTTTATCATAATTGCCTTACTGAAGCATTGTAAACATTAAAATCAGAAAAATAATTTTTGATAAAAAACGTGACCATGCCCCTTTAACTGTATGCAAGGAAATATTCGCCCTCGTCTCATTTTCGCTTTCGTTGTCAGCGGGTAAATTTAAGACTTGAGGAATTCAAATGTCTCAAATTATATAATTCATAACATAACTGAATATGAGCGAAATCAAAATTCTACTAATAACAAATTGAGAATACATGTACCTTTGGTTTTTTTCTTTATTACTACTAGAACTTGTCAAAATGAAACAGTGTTAAAACATTAAGGACAAAGTTTTATTTTATTGTTTAAAGGGACTTTGAATATTTAGAAAAAATTCAAAATTTGTACAAATTCCACAAGCAATATTCCGAAAAAATAAATGAAGATTTCCATTTTCTTTTTTAAGTTTTATCAAGCAAATATCACATCTCCACAAACAATACTTAAACACAAAGAACTCTATCAACATTTACAAAAAAATAGCATTTTATGTATGGAGCCAACAAGTAATGTCCATGGTGTTACTTGCTTATAAGTCGCATAAAAATTAATATTGACGAAAATTACATGTTTGTAGAATCATAATCGTAACATCTTGATTGAAATTACTCTACTGAAAAAAAAAAACAAATTGGGTCAATAACCAAGAATATTTAAAAACATGCAGCTGTAAGAGTTTAGTATGGGAACATATGAAAATTTTTAAAAAATGTAACAACAAAATAAATTACTATCCGAAGCGGAAAAAAAACCGGGTTTTGCCAATAAACTTTTCATTTAAATAAGACAGTATATTGGTGCATTTTAAAAAAAAATGTGGAAAGATTTAAAACAAAAGTTTAGGGAAAATGTGCCGGTAACACTAAGGAATGCAACAAGGATATCTACATAAACACAAAGGACAAAAGTTACACAAAGGATATGTTGCGCAAAACTCCAAAAGAAATAATGAAGTTCTTCACTTTCCCTCATCTCAACATAGCAACTTTATTGCCAAATGGATGAAAATAAGAGCATTTGGTTTTCAGAAAGGAATTGGCAGAGGATTTGACTTTATACATTTAGAATCTGACTAGTAACACCAAGGATAAAACAGTAGCATAGCCTACATCTCTCAACATGATATGTGACATTATAAACAATTAAAATCAAAGTGTCATGCCCATTATCATTTCAATAAATGATATTAATCACATAACCTCAGAATATTGACAAGTTTGCATGTATTTCTGTATCAAATCAGATATTGTAACACTAAAAGATAACACAAAAGACATCTCAATAAAAGACAATTTGGTCGGTAATATGGGACAGATTTTAAAGAAAAGGAATTAATGAAACTGGTATGGTATATTGTGTCCTTTCAAGTGTCTCATTCTAGAAGCAAAAATTACAAGTGTTAGTCCTTTGTGTATCAGGGCTTCCCTTAGTTTTGTTCTTGTTTTGCTTACATTCTTAACATTAAAACCATACATTGTTTTTAGCAGTTAATCTTCAAGCTTTGTATTGCCACAATAGCCCTTTGCAATAGCTAATCAGTTCCTTCTTTTTGTACAATAATTTTCTCTATGTGAAACGTCAGCAACTTAAGTAATGGAGGGGTCAGTGATTTTATTTTGTTTTCCTCCTCCCCTTTTTTTCTTTGTTCCTTTTTTGGTCATACATTCCTTTGCTCTCTTGGAGTCATGTACAAACGTGAGAAATTCTCTTTGAGTTTTTCAACTTGCAAATCATTAATGTAGTTTCCTTTCTGCTTCTGGAAATGTTCTGCCCTTCTTGATTATTCCCTGTTTTCCTCAAGCGCCATTGATTTCCAGCATTTGTCAATGACATATTGAAATACATTAAACATCCGTTGCGTTACCATTTTTAAACATCTTGTATATAAATATATTGAGCATTTCTGTTATTGTTTTACTTTCACTTAACTTGTGCTATCCCACAGCATTATTCTGTGGTATTTACAGGACACTACTTATATTTGTGATGTTTTCTTTTAGTTTGTCCCTTGAGTACTTAATTTGTCCATGGTGTTACCATAGGTAAAAATCAACGAGTTAAACAATTAGTGAAGTTTTATTCTAAGAAAACTTAATATTTCAAATGGTTAGAAAAAACAGATTTTATAAATTACTGTAACATTAAATAAAACACACGATTTTTTTGTAAAACAGACATATTTCATCCTTTTAATGTCATTAGGGTTACCAGAATGCAACAACAACAAAAAATTTTAATTAATGGTTACAGTAGCATAGTAACTCTCAGGACTTCAAAATTAATTACTATTGCGATCAAACTTTCTTTTAACCTCCTATTGTGTGAGTGGTGTGAAACACTTGTGTTCAGTGTCTGTTTATGTTTTGGCGGGGACAAGAACTAGAGAAGGAAACTTGTGCTGAAGAGTTCTGCGATGAAAGATAACTGTTACATATTACTTTTATGTCTTGGTTACCCCAAGGACACGGCGAAAATAACACACAATAATTATTTTAAAAATCATAATTTCACTCTTGTTCATACACATTTTTGCATGTTTCTTGACAGTATGAAGCACAAACAAAACATCATATATCAGATATCCGTACGCCAGATATCCGGACGCTTCAGTTTACGGACTATTTTATTTGGGAACAGATTTTGTATGCGTTATTTTGTCTCATATTTTGTCTCATATATCCGGAATATCACGTTCCGGATCCGGACGGTCTGTTTTTACCACAAAACACTGTTAAACTATAAATTTTGCTTCATTTAAAGGGGCATGGTCACGATTTTGGTCAAAAAATATTTTCCCGATTTTAACGTTTACAATGCTTCAGTAAGGCATTTTTAATAGGCAACCAAAATTTGAGCGTCATTCGTTGAGTTATAAGCGAGTTACAGAGCTTACAATTCTTTGCTAAGTAAACAAAGCTTTTGTTTACATTTTGAGCGTTGAAGTGAAAACTCCAGTTTAAGACCGAAAATGAATGTGGTAAACGTTAGGATCTGTTTATATATGCTTAAAATGAATAAGAATATGAAAAATCAGCTTGAAAAGATTTTTTTACCGGTATATTGAACTAATGTAAACAAAAACAGGGCACGAGCCTTGTTTACATGACAAAGAATTGTGAACCCTGTATCTTGCTTAAAACTTCACTACAGACTCTCCAATTTCATTTGGTCATTTAAAATGCATTCCTTAAGCATTGTAAATAATAAAAACAGAAAAATAGAATTTGATCAAAATCGTGACCATGCCCCTTTAACCGGACGGTAAAATTTAATGATACTCCGATTAATACAATAGAAAGACTACGCTATCAATTGAGTTTCACACCTTTTCACCTGCAATCTCCCATGAGTAGCTTGTATAAACACTCTGACTTCCCAAATAACTTTCAAATATTACCGACATTGCTGGTTATACAGGATTAGTCACGCCTCACTGCACGTAGCTTGGGTAATTTACACTGTGCACCTGTCAATTGCAATCACTTTTTAAAACACCCCTCTATTTAAAAGGAAGAATGTGCTTAATAGATATAGAAAGTTTTTCATAGCTTTGTGGTATTTATATTCAAAAAAGTTATTTTAAACGGAGTGTCTCAAGATTGCTTTTTTAGATTAAGTCAAAACCGGAAGTATAGGAAGAAAACAAAAGGGAAAGCATTTCAACTGATCGGAAGTGCATTGGTGAAAAATTGACGTGTTTAGATATAGATTGTTAAAAACATAACGTAAATAGGCACATTTCACACTTTGACACAATATATTTAGCTACATTTGGCTATTATTATAGTTTGGTTAATATTTCCTGATTAAATAACAATATTCAATTCAATTCAATTTATTTTCACTCAAACCGTCAACATGACGGTACATGAGGTACACATATATATATATAAATATTTACAAATGTATGTATAGAGTCAGAGGTACATGGACAGTACAAATTAGAGAGAAAAAAAAATATGAGAAAAAAGTACAAATGTTCAAGGAGGACAGACTGATTCAAAAATTTCATTTATAAATAAACAGAGTTTTTTGAGTTTTTTAAGTTTTAAAGTAGACAATAATTCACAAAATTTAAAAGTGTTTGGTCTTACACAAAATCTAGGTTCCAAGTATTTTTGTCTAATACATGAAAGAGCATTACATTCTAATATAAAGTGCATTTCATCGGCTATTTGATTTTTATTACATAATGTGCAACATCTTTCATAAAGAGGAATGCCTAACCATCTACCAGTTTCTACAGGAAGTCGGTGATTCGACGTACGGAATTTAACAAGAATTTTTCGAAGTTTTGATGGCAGAATACTCAAATATTTTTCATATCCAAAAATAAATTTGAAAGTTCTATATATATGACCTTTTGAAGAATTTGCAATATCAGCCGACCATTTCTGCACAAACTGGTCTTTAAGCCTTTGCTTGACAGCATTTGTAATCCAATTAACATTTACAGTACATTGTTCATTCCAAATGTTTGAAAAACCACACTTATTAAAAATAGAATGTATACAATCAATCCATGGGTTTTTAGAAAATTCATTATTATATTGATTCAATAAGTATTTGTAAAGTATATGAACAATTTTATTTTCTGGCCCGGTGAACAATTTTGCCCAGTATGAAACCATTCTAGTATATATATTAACAGATAACGGAAACCTTCCGGTTTCTCCATAAACCATGTATGATGGGGTACAGCTTTTTAAATTCAGTATATGTTTCAAAAATTTCAAATGAATACGTTCTATAGTTTCTATATTTTCAAAGCCCCATACTTCACATCCGTATAATAATACCGGCATTACTACTTTATCGAAAAGGTCTAACTGACACTCGACTGGTAAATTAAATTGCCTTATTTTCCTAATGACCCCATACATAGCCTTCTGTGCCTGTTCACAGAGATGTGTTTTTGCTTTTCTGAAAGACGTGAAAAAACAATTCCAAGGTATTTAAACTCTTTCACATTTTCAATGATTTCATTTCTAAAGTAAAATTCCCTTTTTATCATTGGACCTTTAGAAAATACCAATATTTTTGTCTTATTTATATTAACCGTTAACTTCCATTGCTCACAGTATTTATAAATGAAACTCGTTCAGAGCATTTTGTAAATCATCAGGCGTTTCAGCAAGAATTACAGTGTCGTCAGCATAAAAAAGAATACATAGTTTAAAATACATAAACAGTTCATCCTCTAAAGGTTTAGTAACACTCTGTAACCCAATTATATTTTTATCAATCATGAATTTTTCTAAGTCATTAATATATAACGAAAATAAAAATGGCGACAAATTTTCACCTTGGCGTACTCCAACATTACAGCTGAAAAATTCGGAAGATAAGCCATTCATGCTAATTTTTAGACGGTGGCTATAAATAGCCACTGTCTATTGCTATCGTCCTGGCCGGAAGGGTATTTCTCACGGGGACCCTAGCGGATTAGGAACGATAACTCTGTTAGGTATGCAGAGTTACTGGCGATGTTTTACCGATTGTCGATTTCAGTTTGAGAACTAATTTAAATCTTATTAGATATTTTAAGCATTATAGCTGCTAATTATTTTGCACATACATTTAAATATGTCTTATTTTTAATGAGCCGTTTCCCTGTCTGCTTACGCGGTATTGATAACTTATGCACCAACTGCCAGATGTGAAGTTTAACTCAGTATCAGGACTCCAAAAATTATATCACTGCGATAATTGACCAAGAGTTCTCACAATAATCATGTCTTTTTTTATGGTGTAAACAATTGTCAGAAACACAGTATTTAAACGGGTTTGCCATTTCATTTTTCAACAATTATGCTTCATCGATAAATTCATGATCAATCATTTTCAACGCATCAATTTAAGTTGAGGCAGTATTTATTTTGTTGTAGCTTATTCCAAAGAATTCACAACATATACTGACAATGAATATTACATAAATTACATTTTATTGAACTTCAACCGATCGATGGCACACTTTCTTCTACAAGTGTGCATGTATTTTCAAACATGCCAAAAACTTGAAATTTACTATACAAACATGTTCAATTTTGGACTGATCTGTGATCAACCTTATTTTATAACCCTCTCAGTCTGTAGAATCATTAATTTTGTTACATGCACCTCAATATTCATCAGACAATAATTACTACTGATGTTGACGCTCTACGATGACTTTCTCTCAAACACGCTCATCGACCTCTGATTGTAAAACTCACGTGCAAATCGAGTCGCCATTTCACACACAGTTTTATATGTATATAAACACACCACACTTCGTCATTTTACGGACCTGGTGACGATGTTTCAAAAATTTTCAGTAAGATTTGTTGTAAGGACTCGAAGATATATGCTGTAAAACGTCTTATGGATTTCACGGCGTGTAAACCCGTGAATCTCCATTTTGCAGCAAGCGCTAGCTTTTTGTGAGGAAAAACAATCGGTTCAACTCATGCGATATTCCATATACATGTATGGTACATTGTGAAAGGTAATGTAAAATATATTTGTTCACTAAACAGTTTCTGACGAATTTTTTCACAGTAAACTGAATAACGTAATACGATAAGCGAGGTACGATCTGTGACTTTTCTCCATATGCGCCCGTCCTTGCTTTTTTTTTTTAACTGTTACATGTACGTAAACATCGCCCCGTTTGTTCTCAAATAAACTCTGTAATTTTTAACTCGCGAGTACAACTTTATTATGAGCTTTCTTCAGCATTTGTTTCCGTGTGTTAGCATCATGTTCTCAACATGCTTTTTTAAATGGGTGGGTCTATATAAATGCGTCAATCGGAATCTTGTTGCGAATCGCAATTGAAATACTAGTACACACCGGTTAGATAGTGTCATCACTCAACGCAATGCTAGAATGTGCTTCATATATGACTGTAGTATTCTACTGAGCTACTAAACTGTAGCTTTTCGGAAATATTGCCGAGCTTTGCGAACCCTAGATCTATTGTCTAGTACATGCAACGAATAAAATGAAAATATACACAGATGTACGGCTCAGAAAAACGTGCGTTCAACTTGGATTTTGTTTGTTTTGTGTTTTAAAAACTGATATATCCTGTTAAAACATTAGATTTCATTTTACCACTACTATTTTATTCGTGACCTGGAGAAATTGAAAAGATCCCTGAAAACATTATTTATTTCTTTGTTCATTTTGCTTAAATCTGGTGCGGAATAGTTTACCAATATTGCCATTAATTTTATGGGATGGAGGAAAGGTCAAGCATCACACGGCTTTGGAAATAAACATGTATAATTATAAACAGTTTTATTCAGGGTCCTTATCTTTTGAGTCCTCTTTTGATAAAGAAGACATACCTTTGTACACAAATGATCTAGAGGTCATAGGTCAAACTTTATAATGAAAAGTCATTTGCTTGTACGCTCTTATTATATTATGGACATGTCCCAACATGTCCCATTAACAGTATTATTTTACTGCAAAAAATCAAATCGGATGCAAATTGAAGACCTTGTAAAAATTATACATATTAGTGCAAAACTCCTGACATTACACATAGTTTTTTAAAATGAAAATATAAAAAAGATTCTTCAAAATCTCGCATATTAAATGCAGGATTAAACAAATATGTGATTTCCAAACAAAGGAACTGATTAAGGCCTTATGTAAAGCAAATGTTTTGGTGAATAATTAATAAATGTTTGTTGTATTTATACTAGAAAAGTTTAATGTAGCAAGTAAATTATGCGTTTTAAAGTGTACTGAGAAGCAATAAAATAATTATACATGTGACTATCCCGAATTCATTCAAATGATTGGAATTAATCTACAGCTAAATACAATAGAACAAATGTACTTTAAAACGTTGGTTAATGAAACTGCCACGACTGAATATTGTATGATTTTTCTTTTCAAATTTTCATTCACTTTTGTTGTGAGCTAATGGAAATAAACCACTCGAAGTCGAAGATAAAATATTGATTGACTCTGCGGTTTCATGATGACGTGCATTCCAAAAGCATTTTCCAGTTTTATCAAACATGTTCTTGTAAACTCATTCCGTTTTCTATACACCTACATGTATTAACTGGCTATGAAGACAAATTAAAGTAAGTGTGTTGGCCCTCGAGATTGCAACTATTTCCCTGTGAAGAAATTGAGGGAAAATTCTGTCGAGAGGGAAAATAAACATACATGTATGCCCAAATAGTTAGTAAAAACCTGACAAGTATTTTATCATACCAAAGCCTTGTTTGTTCTCGTTACTTTGAAAAATATACAATACCTTTAAAGCACAATAGTCCAATCCTCACTTTTCAAAAGTTGTTCCCCTTTGCGGGGTCAACCCAAAGGTCTAAAGAAAAAAACCCACAAATGTCCCTTCTTTATACATTTGGGCGTATTGTGATAAAATCGCTTTGAATTTTATTTATTCATTCAATATGTGGTGGCAACCCACATATTGAATGAGGCATTCTGGGGCAAACAAAATACATACCAAAAACGGATTTTAATGTCAAACGATATAAATACAAATATATATATGCAAACTTCTATACTACAAATGCTACTGAATAAATCTACGGGTTTTCCCCCAAAGACGACGGCCAAGAGACATAGCTTTTGTAAAGTGTAAATTGAGATTACACAACTACGATTTCCACATAGTTATCCATGTAGGAAACTCACGACCAGTTGTGCATGTAAGCGTTAAGCATTAGTACATGTATGCGATACTGGCCGCGGGTTTTCGACGACAATAATTATCATACATAATTATCAAACGACGCCACCGTCTTACAGTACTTTCAGTACTTTGATTGACTTAACTTCCATGTACATGTTTTTGATATAATTAAAACATTTCCCATTTATTCCCTTTTTGATTTACTTACTCCAAAGACCATTTCTCCAGACAGCGTCGAATGCCTGTTTAAAATCAACAAAAGCACAAAAAAGTTTTTTCTTCATGGACATAAGAGTATGGGATAAAAACTGTAGTGTTATTATATGGTCTAGAGTTGAATAGTTTTTTCTAAAACCTGCCTGGCTTTCGCTGATAACGTCAATCTCTGATGCATATATCTCTAATCTATTGCTTAATATACAAGTAAAAAGTTTTCCTAGGCAACTTAATAATGTAATCGGTCTATAGTTCTCAGGATGTGTTGGGTCGCCTTTGTTTTTATATATGGGTTTCACAATACCTACAAGCCATTCATCAGGAATAAAACCATTGTCAAAAATAATATTAAACAACTTGTTATATAAAGGTAGAAATAAAGAAACTGTTGCCGAAATGTGTTCATTAAGCACCTCATCATACCCAGCGGCTTTATTATTTTTGAGTTTCTTTACGGCTTCTAATATTTCTTCATCTCCTATGGTACTGTTAAGAATAGCATCAGACATTTCGATTTCAGCATTCGATAAAAAATCACTATATTCTATATTGGGTTCATCGTCATTTTCACAATCATTAATACCTCTTAAGTAATCAAACATATTATTAATATCAACAGCACACTTATTCGATGATTTTGATGTATTTAAGATTTTCCAATATTCTTTGGAGTTTGTAGAGCGCAAGTTCTTAAGTTTTCTAGTTAAATCCGTTTTGTAACCTTTGATGCATTTATCTATTGTGTGCTTGTATTTTTTACTCATTTCTTTAAGGTTGTCTTTGTTTTCAGATGACTGACATTTTTTATGAATACGTTTAGCCAAATGAAAGTTCTTCCTTGCTGCTCTACATTCTCCATTGAACCATGGTTTCTTGTTCATTGTATTTGTATTATCCGACGAAAAGTTTTTATTATATTTTAAGCCAAATGTTATTCTAGCTGCTCCGGAAAAAACGTCACATAATTCTCTGGTAATATTGGTAATATGGCTTCGGCTAATGTTCTCGCCAAGCATTGACAAATCGTGTAATTTGTTATCAATAGATATTACAGCTGATCTATCGATATTGTTACAAAAGTCGTCCGCTTTACCTGGACACCATAATTTTACACTTGGGTGATTTTCACCTATATAACTGTGGGTTGGTTCCTTATTACAATATGAAAAAGAAAACGATATAGGATTGTGTACATCTGAATAAAAATTGCAAAAATCAGTGACATCAAAGTTCTGTAAAATTCTAAATACATTCGTAGTAGCTAGAACATAGTCCACAGTACTACTGTTTTTACAAGTTGTCCCGCCTATATTTTTATCACTGCCAAATCGGCTATTAACAATGTAGACTTCATTATTTTTACAAAATTCAATTAACTTATATCCATAATTATTCACAATGGTATCTTGAACAATTCTCTTAAGCGGTATATTATAGTTTTCAAAGACCAATGCCCGTTCAACAATATCGGGTTGAAAAATATCTGTACATCCATTTAGATGCGCTAGAAAATCATCAGAAATAAAGAAATCATTCAAATGACCAACTCTGGCATTAAAGTCGCCCATAAGACAAAAACATTTAGATTCATTTGTAATATTAATTAACTCTTGTTCTATTTCTATAAAACAGTCGGGTGATGCATATCTACTACCTTCAGGCGGTATGTAAACAACGCCGCATAATAAGTCGTCAGTGGAGTTTAGTAACATTTTGTCTAATTTAAACCAAAACACATATTTACAGTCTGTGTTAATTATTTTTATATACTTAACAATGTTATCCCTGACCGCCAAGATGATTCCACCAGAGCGGGTATTTGTAAGTTTACGTCTGTTTTTCATGAATGTTACATATCCTGGTATTTGAATATTATCACAGTCGTCGGTTTTGGTTTCAGTGAAACCTACCACATCATAATTCGTAATAAAGTCTGTGAATTCTTGATAATTTAACTTATTTTTTACACCACATACGTTTAAGGAAAGAAACTTAAGATCACTCGTCGCAGTCCGTTCTCCCGCGGGTCCCTATTTACCAGAAGGAGTTGATCCTTGGCGTTGTCTTTTGTTTGGCTGTCGGTCACTTCGGGGTGTCTGTTGACTCGCATGGCTTGGTCCAGTCTGTCGCGTAGATGCAGTTTGACGGGCGGATTCCGTAGGTGGAGTGTAAATCTCTCCCTCAATGTACAGGACATCGCGGACCAGCTTTGCGCGTTTTTTCTCTTTCTTGGCCTGACGCATGACAGGGTAGAGCTTTTTTCTTCTTTCTTCAATTTCCGGGGGATATTGTTCATTCACCCAGACATTTGATCCTTTCAGCTTCTGTGCCGCATGTGTTCGGATGAACTCCCTATCCTTGTAATATGTAAATTTGGCCACAATATTTCGTGGGTGTTCATTAAATTCGTTCCATCTGCCCATTCTGTGAACACGTTCAAAAGAGATTTCGTACTCGAGCTTGTATTTTTTCTGGAGGAAATCCTGTAGCAGGGCCTCGGTGTCTTCCCCTCTTTGTTCCGGGATTCCTGAGAACACGAGGTTATCCCTCATGGACCGCGCCTTGAGATCCGTCACTGAGTTTTGTAGCTTTTCATTAGCGTCTTCCATTCTTTTCATTTTATCAGCCATAATATTTTCGGAAAGTTGTTGTTCTTGTCTGTATTGTTCTAAGCTTTTCCTGTTGTTGTTTATTACGGTTCTATTTGCTTCTGCCGTTTCCTTAACTGAATCGAACACTTCTCCTAAGGAGCTCACATTGGTTTCTAGGTTTTTGAATTCGGATTTCACACTTTTTACATCATTATCTAGCTTCTTTGCGCGGGATTCCATTGCGTCAATAGAGCCCCGAATTTCTCTTAAAGACAAAATTTCTCCCTCAATTGTGTTCAAACGATTTTCTAGATTATCGTTTTTTAATTCAATGCTCGTAAGTTTTGTGTTCATTTGGAGTAGGAGGGTATGAATAGATTCCAAAGTCACATCACCCTGAATATTTACTGTTGGCTGACCATATATGATTGAGTGACTTTCCTCAAGAAGTTTTGACGTGTTCATTTCAGACATTGTTCAGTTATAGTAATTCACTTTGATGCTAGTTTGTAATAAATTGCATTTGTACAATCAGACATAAGTCTACATAAGTTTCAGGACACAGGTTTCGAGACCACGGATCGCTGACTACTACACTATTCAATACGGCACAAACAAGACGTGGGGTGAGTTGATCTCACGGACACACACACAAATAGATATATGTACTTGTGTAGAAAGTTTTTGATAGCATATGTAGTTCTTACAACCTAAATAAATTCAATAGTTTCAACAGAGTTGGGTCCTCCTTCACAAGACATATGCATATGCAGAGTTACAGTTCTCTTATAGATGTTTAAGACTTGTTTTTTTAAGTTTTCACCGGAGCCCAAAACAACAACGACTTACCGGCTCGATGACCTCTGACCTCTCCTATAAAACAGGGTTCCTTGTATTAAAAACAGGTGAATTTTAAAGGACAACTCTAATTTGTTGCTATTAAGTACGAAAGACAAAGAAAACAGTATTAACACCCATTATAAAGATATAAATTATCATATATGACAACAATAGACTCATTTCAGATATCCGGACACCTCACCTATCCGGACGATTGAACTTCGGAACGAAAGAGTCCGGATAACTGAGGCTCCACTGTATATCTACTGCATCAATAATGACAGTTGAATGCATACATTTGGCGAAATCACAAGCAATTTTCCTTTACTTAGTCATGTGGATGGTCTTATTTTTAGTATTTAAATCAATTTTTTAATCACAATTTCATGTATTTTTTCATTTCTTAATTTTTGTTAAATACTCCAGCTAAAAAAAGTACTATTTTTATTGCAATATTAACAAGAAAACCTGTTTTACATAAAGGAAAAATTTTGAAAATGACTCTAAATATTACAAAATTCCCCATAACGAAAATCCACTTGTGGTTTATAACTTATAAAGACACGGAACACATGGAGCATGAACCTGACTAGCAAAACCCCTACAACTTCATAATGGAAAATAAGTTTAATTCGGCTTTAATTTCTATTCCATCAATCTACATGGTCTCCGATGACAATCTTCCTTTTGTTCCTATCCTTGTCAGTCTGTCTCTTTTTTCTCTCATTGCCAAATAAAGTCCTATCTTTATGTAAAGAAATGAAGCAAATAATCAGATCTTATTATTGTTATTCACTAAAAATACGCCGCATATACCTTTAATGGTTAACTTTGATATTTCAAACCTCTCTAGCTCACCTGAGCTGGAACCTCAAGTGAGCTTTTCTGATCACATTTTGTCTGTCGTCCGTCTGTTCGTCCGTCTCTCTGTCCGTCTGCCCGTTAACTTCTCTCATTTTCAACATCTTCTCCAGAACCACCAGGCCAAATTTAACCAAACTTGGCACAAAGCACTCTTAGGCAAAGAGGATTCAAGTTGTGAAAATTAAGGACTACGCCTTTTTCAGGCGTGAGAATATTCTTTAAAATCTTTGATTCTTTAAAACTGTTTCGACTTTGGCTCCTGGATTATTCTTGGGCCTCACAAGGGGTTCAGAGTTTGATATAGGTTTATATCCTATATATAAACAATTGTTTAGGATCTTTTTGAGAACTGCTATGCTCAACATATGATATGACTATAAAATCATTCTGTTAGAAAAGGGACTTGATTATAAGCATAATAATATCAAGGGGGATGGATTTTTATGTATACATGATCTACATATATTCTACTACATTGTGCAGATATATTGGGTGCAAAACATAGTTTTATATGTAACGTTATAAGGACGTTTTTAGATTAGGGACAAGCAAAAATGACCCCTTTAGAAAACAAATTGTAAAAACGTGTTACATAAATATCTATATATCAATGGAAAGATAAAATTGTGAATTTTGTAAATATTTAAGAATAATGCATATGTAACTTAATGCTAGAATTTTTTTGGCACTCAAAACATGAGGAAAAAAGACAAAAGATTGCGTCTAAATGCAGTACACCCATGCATTTTAGGCTCCCCGTAGAAGCAGAATGGAAAAAAATCAGCTATTTTAATTTCTGTGCATTTTCAAGAGCAAGTCCTTAGGCATCGTTTTATAGTATTTTCAGGGTACATTCGCCAGCTTTTAAAAGAGCTATATTAACCACTAAAAAATTCATGAAATTTTTGGAGTTACCTCCCTTTGTTTTAGAGTCTCACAAAATTAATTTTTAAAATTTTTCTACACACTTTTTGTATGTATTCGGAAGATAAACCTCTATATTATGCAATTAAGAATTTAAAAAATTCATTTTCATGTATACCGTATAAAAATAGCAGGAAAATCCCTACCCATCATGCTTTTTCCCAGAGCAAAACCCCCTGGATTTTATACGAAACTGTGTTTAGCTACCATTGTATTACGATTCGATTAAGCTGATTTTATAAGGCGTATTATTGCTAAGGTGAGCGATGTGGCCCATTGGCCTCTTGTTTTTCATATCGTTGTCGAATAACAAGTTAGATTTTATTGATTTGTAAACAAAGACCAAACCTTTATTTATTTTACATGGATATTGTATGCATGCATTCATTTGGTAAGATATCCATCCAAATGTCGTTTTTTTGTTTACAAAGGATTTATTGCGAATAACAATTGAATTGACCTACAGGACCCGTATTGGTTTCTGTCTTTACAAAAACATATGGATTTCCGTTCCACTTTTTGATTTTAGGCCATACAGAGTAAACTCTGAGGTTCTAGTTATCTTAAGTTTAGCTTTAAAAAAAAAAGCTTACTGTCTTTAGAGCAAACCCATAACAGCAATTAGTTATCACAGAAAATTTAATTCTTTTTTATATAAATGTCGCATTCTTCATACCGTGACTTTTTTTATGTCATTATGCAGGCACGTAGCATCGCATCTTCACAACGTCAAGGCTTTGTGAATACGGAACTCCACACAAACCCTTGACATAAGTCGCTATTTAAAAGTCGGGCTCGGGCCATCGTATTTCATTGGTTCCAAGTCTCAATTTGGAGCCAATCAGAGTGTGGTTCTCATTCATATCAGAAACGATGTAAACAAATGTGGCTGCGCACATGTTGATCCCAGAAAATTGCAAGTTTTCGATCTTCTTATCGCATTTGTATGGATAATAACCGAACCGAATATCGCTGATTAATTTTTTTAAAATCGTTCACTGTGTTAGAACAGCTTTCTGAAGTTATAAATACCTTTGGATGGAAAGTCACCATACGTACGTCAAATGTGCTTAGTTCCAATAAATACGTCCCGATTATCTATTAAACATTATATCGTGAGCTTTTGATAATCAGTGAGACAATTAATATTGAATTTTTCGCAAATTTTTAGTTCGAGATCAGCCATCCTTGTGCTCAACCCAAACTACCTTTCAAAAGGAGTTATTTCATTGGACATTTTATTTTTAGAATTATTACGTATTGTTGAGCGTGAGCCCGACTTTTAAATAGCGACTTATGTCAAGGGTTTGTGTGGAGTTCCGTAATCACAAAGCCTTGACGTTGTGAAGATGGTAGCATCGGTGGGGGGGGGGGGGGGGCAGAGAGGCCAGTCCCCCCCCCCTCCCCCACTTTTTTGCAACAAACATTTTTCATAAATTTACATATAAAATAATGAATGAACACGGAGTTGCCCCCTCCTCCCTTTTTGCGATTATGAAAAAAATGAAAATGAAAATAATGAAATTAAGAGTAAAATTGAACTTATAGGTGAACAAAAGCCCCCCCACCCCCCACCCCCGGATTAGGATTTTCATGATTTTGCGAAGTTGTGGGGGGTTTTATATTCTGCATGTCAGGATTTTTTTGGATGAGTCTGCCCCCCCCCCCCCCCCCCCATCACACACTTTCGAAAACGATGCTACGTGCATGTTATGTGCCTTTCAAGCCTGCATGCGTGACTAAAATTGAGAAATGCGTACATACGTACCACATGTTTGTAAGTTGAGATCGACTACAGTAGGGAAAAAGAGATCTTAGGAGGAGTCGTAGACTCGTGTTATTTTGATAAATCAAAGTTATACCACTGCATTCAGCATCTTCTTTAACTAATATTAGTTTTACCTATTCAATGTGCATAAACCTTAACTGATATTAACCATACAGCATCAAATTTTCACATTTTTGTATTTGAATAAACAATACAAAAAGAAAAGATCCAAATAATTTAAATATATATTATAGAATATGCTTTCAGCTAGATGTACCTTAAAATTAAAGGCTGAATTTCATTCCTAGCAATTTGTATTGCTTTTTCGTTTTCTCACTTTATAAGATTTGAAATCTACGAAATTTGTTAAGTCGTACGTAAAAAAAGATCATCAGAAAATTATCTACCTTGCGCCGAACATAATTTCAACTAATGAAATAAATGTAAATTTTCACATTATGTATTTTCTACCAATCACAAAGGAGAGGAAGTGCGCAATCCGGAGATTATAAATTATTTGAACTCTTTATACCGTCTTCCAAGGAAGGCGGTAATAATGTATAGTGATTGAAAAAAAAGTCTCACAGTCGTTGTCCGAGCAGTATGAGTTATGGTCGCTTTTTTTACTTTATTATCTTTAAATTTTAATTTCAGTTTACTTTGAATTCTATAATACGATACATGTTCTTTATATGCGTTTATTTATAACCAGGGACATATTAGCAAATATCGAAAGTCTCCCATGACGCGATTTCAAAGGTCGCAAACCCTTTGACTCTTTGCTACAAATAATGCTCGTCGTCTTAGTTTTTATTTAACAAAAATAACAGGAAGAATGATGTTTGTAGATGTAGATGGATTTTTACGAGGCGTTCGAACACTATCAACATTCACTGTACATTCAACTAAACTCTTTTCCGTATTAACAGCTGCATCCTTTGTATAAAGGGACATACCTGATGCCGGGATGAAAGGGGACAGATTTCAAACTCTAACTGACCCACTCCCATTTTCTAATCTATAAACCTTCCTCCTGCATTTTTGGCATAAAATGTCACCAATGCACACGAACTGCATTGACTTTGCAGTACGTCTCTCACATACCATTTCCTATAGATGCTCTGGAAGAGCAAACGCAACAGTTCTTGATCGGCATGATTTTTACGTGGCACCTATTTTGAGTAATAGAGATCCTTGTCTTCAAACAAAGCGTGCTTACACTAGAGTATATTTCTGTTGATTGCTTTTACATGTAGTGAAGTATATACTTTTTCCATCGATATCTTTAATTCAAAGAGCATATGTGCATTTAAGAAAGAAGATAGATATTAAATACACAAAATGCACAATTCTGCATAAAAAAGAAAAGGTATTTATAAATGCCGTTAATTTTTAAAAAAGAAAAAGTATGTCCAGTAGTGGACATAGATGGAATCGAACCAGGGCACAAAAAAACATCACGTGAGTCATAGCCAGCGCTTTATCCTATTGAGCTATCCAGAACTTACATTCTTCGGTGTAAATATAGACAACTATGATAGAAATCAGTTTCTGCAACTTTTGTCAATTTTTTTTTTTTTTTTTTGCAAACTTCGAACCCAGGGCCGACGATGCCCCAGGGCCAGGGTGCCCCTTAAAAAATTATATCTTAATTTATTCATTTAAACAAAACCTATCAAAATATCTTCGATTTTAGAAGCAGGTCGTTCCTGAATGATAATGATATCTAGGCCAAAAACCAATTAGAAATATACCGTTTTACTGAGAAAATGCTGTTTTCGCCAACTTTGAAGATTAATACTAAAATTGCAAGAGAATTATGAAAAGTTCAAAAATGCAAGTTCGAAAAGTTTAGAAATATATACGATCGAAAATAACAAAAGAAAACTTTGATTTTTAAAAGTGATTTTTTTCAGTGAAATATATCTCCCCTATATGTCAATTCAATTGTTATTCGCAATATATCATTTCTTTGTTTATTTGTTAGAGTTATCTTTCTTTTGATGTTCAATCGAAGCTATAGGAAAGAGAGTGCGCATATTGGCGCGCTTCTAGTATAAATGACTTGGTAGGTTTGAGGCCAAAAGTTAATTTTTATTCTCTCACCTCAGGAACGTAGCATCGTTTTTGAAGGAACGGGACTCAGACTCATAAAAAAAAATTGACCAAAAAATTCCCTTATTTATGAAAATCCTAATCCGTGGAAATGAGGGGGGGGGGGAGATTACAATTTCAATTTCATTGTTCATTTTCTTTATTTTCACTAGTTAGTAAATGTATGTTAATTTTATATCCCAAATTATATTGATTATATTTTTCATTGCTTATTTCATTTCATTTCAAGTAATAAATGTCGTTTTCACAGATACCTTGTTATTCTACACCACAAAACTTAGCACACGCTGTGTTGATGATGTAATGATATTACAAAAGAGAAAGTTATATATTAGCACACACTCCACATTTATAGGAAAGCTTTATAATTTTGCTCCAATATTCGGTGTGACCGGTCAGCAGAGGATGCTCACTCCTCCTAGGCACCTGATCCTACCTCTATCTTGGAGGTCCGTGTTGCTCTGCTTTGAATTTGTATTCCGTTTTATGAATTTTTGAGATGGTTGACGGGTTTGTTATTGTCATTTTTTCATTAACACACGGAAAGACTAGTAAGAAAAATTGCTATTCGTACAATATAGTCTTCTGTGATACAATTTTTAGAAAGATTAACAGGCAAATAAAGCACAAGAATTACTATGCTTGTGTCTGAAACATCTTGAGATTTTTCGTGACTAAATAAGTATTTTTGTGCAATGAGGAACCGAAAAAACGTTATGTTAACGCTTAAGACGAGGGTTATCAACTCAAAAACATCTCCATGTGAGTTACAAAACTCTCATGAGACAATTCATTTTCTGAATCATTAGAATACTTATATCAGAGACATCTTCAGTTCTCCTTCACGTTAAGATGTGCAATGTTTATACACAAGGGTTTTGTGCATCTTTTATATAATTACACGCAATTTAGTTTATACAATGTGTTTTTGAACGAGAGAAAAAAATCTTTCAAATCACTTACACTATTGATAAATATGTATTAATCGAACAAACCTAACGTGAAAAAGAAATTTTCACATAACCAAGTTTTATCAATTATTGTCTCTGAACTGACTCATAGTTAAGAAACAATTCTATTAGGTAATACTCTTTTACTTTGAATACGATGGTGATTACTTCTGATATCTGTAAATCCAATTTCATGACACTGTCACACTGGTGTAAAAGTATACTTATTGATCATTTTGGTATTGATGTACAGGTATTGATGCATGCGCATAACCGCTTCCGAGTGGATACAGCGTCTGTAGCAACTCGACGGAAATGGTTAAAAGTTGTTGTGTTTACAAAAGCCGTAATGTCTTCAATGCTGACGCGAGATCGAGGGGGGTTAGTTTCTTTCGCTGACCGAAAGACAAGAGAAAACGAAGGGTGTGGATCAAAGCCGTCAATAGAAATATGTGGGAACCAGGCGACCACTCATGGATCTGTTCCGATCACGTTCCTAGTACACGGGTGGCATGGAGAAGACCCATTCTCTCACCAGAGGTCGTGCTACACAAGCTTCGCTTACACCTCTGTCAACGCCCGATGTACACGATTCTTGTACAAACTTAAATAATTGGCAAAATTTAATTAAAATCTATGTAGTTATTCATTTTATCTATGAATATGATTATAAATAATTAAATTTTAATCTTTAACGCCTTCATTTTTTCTTATTTCAACGTTACTGGGAGAACTATTTTGCGGAGGTAAAAATTAAAATATGTTCCCATAATCTATAGTTGACAGATGTTTGAAAAATCAGTTTCTGTACGCTACCGATTCATCGATGATTTTACATAAATCAGCAGCTATGTCATCTCCTGTAATGTTTTTAAACGTGTCCTTAAAGTCTTCGCCCGTCGATGACTTCCCTTCAAGCTGATTGCACAGAAGAAACGAATCAACAATACCATGTGCTTGCCATGCTTGTTTTGATCATGTGACAGACTATTTTTCCGGCGTTGACAGAGGTGTGAGAGAATGGACCATGCCCGCTTCGTTTCTCTAATGAATATTAAGCTAACGTAACAATGCTTAGTAAATACTTTAATACAAACTGGCAATTTTGTTTAGAAATGATAACCGAACACAATTATAGTTTACATTCTACCGTGTAATATTATATTCATTAGGTACAACTTGTAAAAAATTGCGATGCCCCCCCCCCCCCTTCAATTGTAGGGGCCTTTCTATTGGATTGCACACGTGTACAGTGAACTTGCTCAATGCTGCTTTTTACATCAAATACAACAATTTTGTTTTTCTTTTAAACAAAAAAAAAAATAATATCAACCGATGCATGTTTAATGTGCCGGCCTTCAATTGCCTCG
The DNA here is from genome assembly GCA_020458035.1 of Magallana ariakensis. Taxonomy (NCBI): domain Eukaryota; kingdom Metazoa; phylum Mollusca; class Bivalvia; order Ostreida; family Ostreidae; genus Magallana; species Magallana ariakensis. The sequence continues at coordinate 22,642,988 of CM035815.1, read as the reverse complement.
TTAGGTAATTACTTGTTGTGATGACACCTCTCCCCTTCAACCGTTTAAACAGTGCTATCTATTTTTAAGCATGACAATGTTAGCTAGAAAGTCAGCCAGCGGAATTTTACTTTTAGGGCAAAAGTGAATACACAATCTTTTAAAATACTAGGTAAAAAGTTTCCAGAACAATATAATAATATGCGGGTGCACATTTAGTTTGCAGCCTTATTTTTATGACTGTACATGTAGGTGACGAGATAAGCGTGTAGCGGTGTACATGCAATGTATGACTGCACACCTACTTAATACTTATAGTTGTAATTTTGTTGACATAGCATTCTGATTTTTATGGTTTGGTGGCAAACTACTTCCAATATATTTACTTTTCAATCTCACTAAGAGAGCTGGGAAGATATACGCGGACTCCGGACTGTGGCTGCAGAAGATTCCCAATAACAGTCTTCCAATACATTGATGCGCAGTTTGACCTAGAAACTGACCGGTTTCATAACGTCTTCGAATATTTCTAACACGAACTGTCTAGTTTCTTCCCAGAATTCCAATTTACGCAAGCGCAATTGAAGTTTCATCATAACTTAATATAGTCAGCCCGAATTACACACGTGCACAGTGAACCTCTTTTCTGCTTTAAACACTTGCTCACTATTGCTTAATTGTTCCATCCATTACAACGTTTTCTTTAATTGCGAATTTGAAGGTCGTCACATTATTAATATGCATTGATAAATCTTTTTTCAATGAAAAATGATATTGCTAGCTTCCATTGTTGACTGCACTGTTTCGGATGTTGTAACTTTTAAACCTTAGATATGCCTGACGTCATGACGTCAGGCAATGACCTCTGGTGAGAGAATGGAAGAAGACCCAGTGATGACAACTACGGCCCTACGTTGTTTCATTAACTCGCGGTATTCATATTGTCTGCACCGCATTGGTGTGTCATAGGACCGACGACATCCAAAAATAAGCATTCAATGCTTAAATAAAATTTTCAGTAAATGCAATGATGCAATGTGTCTTAAAACTTGTCTTAATATTTTTAACACTTAAGATAGTTTGGTGAAACGGAACTGACAGTATTAGATCTTACGATTGCCGTAAGTCAGGTCTTATGATAATTGTAAGATATGCCTTATGATAAACCTTAAGATAGTTTTGTAAAAATCCTGTCGAGATGAAGAACATACCTCAATTCCTTATACTTAACGATTTCTGTTTTTAGCCTGTATGATTTAAACTTGGATCCACTCACTGTAGATCAGTTACAAAAATAACTACTTGGTGCCATTTTTATCGCGTCAAGACATTCAGCGTAATAAGAATTTTCCGCACTGTAAGTATTTTTATTAACAAAGAGAAAAGTTATTCATAGATTCTAGATAATGTTTGGTCTTTTGGTTCTCTGTTACATATTAATTTATTCCAAATTAACATGTTATCAAATTTTATCCAATTTTGTAATAGCAGACTGACGGTATCAATTCCCTGTCCGCCTCAGTATGTCGTCTAGTTAAACGCCCATTTACAAGGCATGCATGCTAAAATAGATTCCCAACTGCAGCAAGTGTATAGTTGTAAGTGAACAGTTTACACTGATCTTATTTTGATCGCTGATTTAGAATGATGTCTTTCTGCGAACATATTTAAAATTTGTAACCGAAAAACATTTAACATTTAAAGCATTTACGTCCGCAAAAGTCGCAGACAATTAATGAGATGAAGAATATTTTAGACATCCAACATCCGTAACAGATGGCATTGTGTAATGGTACACTGTATCTAGCATGTATGCTGTATCTAAATATAGATGATGGAAGAGCCTTGGAGTGGTTTTAGCTAGGTACTTCGTTCTGAGTTTTTTTAGGGGAATGAAGGAGCAAGTCGATCGTCTTTTTTTATTAATTTTTTTATGGCGTCGAGCGGAGCTCGAAAGCCATCTAGGGATCGTGCGACCGGAAGTTCTTAGGAGCCGAACAACGCATGCTATCAATAAATCCGCGGAAATGAGTGCAAAGTTTTCTTATGACGTATTTGAAGAATAAAAGATGATATACTTCCATTTAGAGCAGAACTCTACGTCAATATAACGAGTTGGCAGATACAAAATAGTTGATGTCTTTGATAATGTTCATATTTTATTGTGAACAATATGTCAGGGTTTCAGCGGATTAATATACGAGCACCACATGCGATAATTAGGCCTACATACTCAATTTGTTTATGAAATATACCTGCCTGCAAAACAGAATATTTTGTATCCATATTGAATGTTGACGATGCACAAATGTTTGATCTTTTAGAAATAAACCTTCCTGCACAGAGCAACAAGTATATCTACAACCAAAAGTAACTTTAAACCAACTGCTTTCACTTTTAATTTGTGAATGTAAACAACGTGAACGGGTGCTCTAATATCTACCCCTGATCTTTTCGGTCCGTGTTTTTTGGACCCATCTGATTTTTAAATCAATTGATAATATGAGACAGAGTTTTTATCAGCAATAAAAAATATATAGAATTAAATACAACCATACTTTTAATGCTAATTTTAAATTCTTTTTAAATAGAAAAAAAAATATTTACAATTTTTTAACTCCAAGGATATTTCTTTAACTTGAGATTTTTAAGTAACATTCAAAACTTTTTAGAAATTTGGTGAGTCAGTTTGTAATGAAAACAAATTAATTAATTAAGTGATAATTTTTTTTTTATTTATTTGAAAGTAGTCGACTAATGAATTTGTCTGTATATCTTTTTAAAAAAGTAAATATATTTTTCTAATTTCTAAATGAATGGTCCATAACCAAATTGGAATGAATTTTGAAAATAAAAAAAATCACACTTCATTTTGATATTTTTATTATTTTAGTTGACTGCATAAAATCTTTATTAAATTTTATTTGTGTTAAATTGACCGCTCAACTCAATTTATAAAAATTAATCTCAAGCAAATGAAACAATAAGAAAAATTGGTCTCTTGTCAATGTACACATTTCTTAAGAGTTACAGAATCATAATTTGTTTTAAGGATTTTTTTAATCAATAGTACCTAAATGTACGTGTGATCAAGGAACGAATACCATAAATAACACAAATTTAAAAAAAATGGTATGCATTGCTGTTAAATGGAGATTATTATGACTTTAAAAAAAAAAATTGTTCAGGTTTGTACTCTTCAAATTAATATCAACTCGACGCCATTGTGACCCTTTAGGCCTTTGATTTTTGTTTAATAAAAATAAAGGGCTTAATTAAAATTAAATGTGCAATATGCTATATAGATAGTTCAATATGCTATATCGATAGTTCAATATGATATATCGATAATTCAATATGCTATTTAGATAGTTTAATATGTGTACTCTAATTCTGTAGATTAGATACAATGCTGAAGAATAAGAGGGGATTTTCATTCTTTAAATATCCGATATATAAAACACAAGGAAGTTCACAATCAATCAGATCGTCATCACTCAACCATCTAAGCAAGCTAAAAAATTGACTTGCTTTTGATGACTAACGGAAACTAGACACGCTGTCACAATATACGGTCTTATAGTTGTACTTACAAGTTTCTGCAAATTTCTTCCTCGTCAAAATTTTTCAGAAAGGAACGTAACCATCAACGCGAAAATGGAGAACATGAGAAACATGTTACATGGTGTTGTGGTTTATGTTTTGTTCTTCACTGTACAATCATATGAAGGTAAGTAAAGAGCGATATTTACTGTTTCCAGTTAATCCGAGCAAGAATTAAAAAAAAAAAAAAACCCCAACTAAAAACCATCCTGGAGCTAAAAACTAGGATTTATTATTAATAGGCTTTCTTTTCTTAAATAATTGACATTTTTTTTAATTATAAGACTCACAGCAATAATAAAACCTAACAGAACCAAATTCTTCTTTGAATCTGGAATTACACCTATTGAAAAAATCACTTGTGAATCTGACTGAAAATTATAATTGGAACTGCACATACTCATGGGTTACGACTAAAAATGGAATGACAAAAACTTACATTGAAAAAAAACAGTTCGCGAATCGAAACTCCACCAAAATAAAATGTCACTCTTCTGTGTTAGGTTGAATATGGGAAAAGACCTAGCGATTACAAATACAGCAAACAAATCAAAATATTTATAAAAAGTAATAATTCATTCATATACTTTAATGATCATCTTTGTTTTCAGCTGGAGCTTACTTAAAATGATATTTTTAAACTATGAACCGTTGAAAGTTCTAGTTTAGTGTACCCGCACCTTCTAAAGAATTTTGGGGTATATTATTGTTACCCCGGTCCGTCCGTCTGTCACGTTTTACTTTCTCAAACTGCTCTGGTTTTTGGGGTGTCTTGTTGTTTTGTAAAAAGGATTTAAAATTTCTCTGGTAGTCCTGGAGGTAAAATAATTGGTAAAAAATAACGTTTTTTTCACAAAATACCTGCTTCCTCGAACTCCTAGACAAATCATCTCTTAGAATATGCTATGGGGTGTCCTATAGATGCGTAATTATGTTTCGGAAATTTCAATTTTGTCCTGGGGGTCATTTAGTGGCTGAAAAATGACTGTTCATTAACAAAAAGTCTGGTTTCAAAAACATCAACATTTTTTTCAATGGCCAAATGTTCTACTAGAATATGATTGGGAGTGTCATTTTGATGTATAATCAGGTTTCAGATTTTTTTTTTATCACAGGGTCCAATTGAGTACAAAAAAATAATGTATTGTTCCCAGAACTCCTCTTACAACTTATGCAGTAGCTACGTCATCTCTTGAGATATGAAAGGGGCTGTCCAGGACCTTTAGATGTGCAATAAGGTTTTAAAATTTAAATTTCATCCATGAAGTCAAATAGTAGCAGAAAATTAATGTTTATCACTCCTAAAAAAACTAGATCACAGAACTTCACTAATAGACATATCATATCTTGGTATATAATAGGGGCTGTCCTATAGATGGGCAATAAGGTTTTAAAAATTTAAAATTTCATGATCAAGGGAATCAAATAGTAGCAGAAAATTGACGTTTATCATTCCTTAAAAAACCTAGATCCCAGAACTCCTCTTATGATTAATGAATAGACACATCATATCTTAGAATATGATCGGGGCTATTCTATAGATGTGCAATAAGGTTTTTAAAATTTAAATTTTAACCTGGTAGTCAAATAGTTGCAAAAAATTAATGTTTATACTTGTACTTCCTCAAACTGTAAATAAAATGACTGTTTTTTTTAAATAAAATAGTTGTCAAATGATCTATTAAAATTAAAATATGATTTGGGGTCTTGAAATTTTATAAACTGGTAAGATATGTTATATTTACACTTTGCTTAATTGATTAATGATCTATATTGAGATATGATCAGAAGTCTTATTTTCTACCTGGGGATCAATAACTAATATTCAAGTTAAACTTATTAACAATAAATGGTTGAAATTAATGTTTATCTTCCACCTCTATCAAACCTGGTTCTAACGATTCAGAGCCTCTTCTTACATTTTTAAAGTAGCAAAATCATTTCTTAATTGGTATTTTTCTTTTGGAAATTGATTTTTAGTCTTTGAAATAAATAAAATGTTATATATATTCGGGACAATTGTAGAGTATCCTAAACAAAGGAGTGTCTTCACTGGGCTAGGAATTACTCACATCGGTCAAACACTACATATGAATAAGATAATACACTTTATTACATGGAAACTCAGAATGTCTCCAAGGGGGCATAACCTATACCTACCATTTTATGCGCAATGACAAAAAGAGCAAGAATGAATATGGTTTAGGAATGGAGATCTCAAAAGTTATTAAAATATATTATCATTTCCTATTTCAGAGGAGGGGATGGTTTAAAGACAGCTCCTGGAGGTCATGTACTTTATTCTATTTGATGTATCATAATACATTAGAAACGAGAATTTATATGATTTAGAAGTGGGGATCTCAACTGTATTTAATATATTTGGTATTTTTCTGCTTCATGTGGGTCAGAATAATCTCATAGGGTCATGGCCTACATAACAATTGATGTCCCGCCGCTTCCCCCTATAATAGCTCTTATAAACATGATAAGTCGATCTCTACATTTACATGCCATACTATATAAATAATGCCTTTTTGGGAGGGTAACAGTTGAAATTGACACCCCCGAGAAAACTATTGTCAACCGACGCTTCCGGTAACAGTTGAAATTGACACCCCGAGAAAACCATTGTCAACCTCCGCGAAGCGAAATGTAATTTTTTCACCCCAAATAATGATACCTAAAGGCGTAGAACAATGGGTTAGAGTGTTAACTACGTGTCTGCAAGTAAAGAGTTCAAATCCTGTTTAGTCTATTCTAAATCTTACCTTACGTTTCCAAAATTGTTAAAAACTATTTTTTTATGGTTCCAATATTGTAAAATTTAATGTAATTTACTATATAAATGAATTTTTCAAAGGAGGGTCTGGACCCCCCCCCCCTCTCAACCCCTTATGTAAATCCGGCTCACAATGATGTTGATGCTAAAGCAAATCTAGCGCCGGCAACAGCTGAGGGGGAAGGGCACAATTTAAATTTGTTTGTAATAATTATATAGACCGTACTTTCTATGACATGAAATGAGAAGATTATTGATAAATTTAAAATTCACATGGAAACGGCTTAACCTCAGATTGTACATAAAGGGTCAATCATGTGCATTATGCGATGGTATCTCATGAACCTATAAAAACTACCAGAAATTGTATATGGCCTCTTTTTACTAAAACTGTTACAAGATAGTGTTTTTTAGGGGCAAACACTTGGTCCGGGCATTTCTGTCTAGTTTATTATTCATTTTCATCTTCTTGTGTCATTTTATTCAGTTATTGCGCAACTGATTGAAATTCTACATACTGTATACAGGGAAGTATTCGCCCTCGTTTTATTTTCGACCCTTTCTCTCTTGCTGTCAGCGGGCGAATTTTAGACTGGGCAAACTCCTATGTCTCAAATTATCCATCTTTAACACAATTTTGTCTGGGCGAATTCAAGACGGGGCGAAACTTTTTGCAAGTGTAGAGGGGCGAATATTACAAAGGGCGAAAATAACCCTGTATACAGTATTAATTAGAGATGATTCAGGTGATATAAAAGATACGAATTCATAAATCTTTTGAATTGTTTATTTATATAGAGGGAATGTTTACGTCTGAAGCGTCAATTATAAAAAACATAAAGTGAAATCACGAAATGTTTAAACAGTCACCCAGATCATGTAACCAAATGATTGTATCACTTTAATCTAAAGTGACCAACTTGTTTTCGCATCAAGATCAGGTCAAGGTCACACCCCTTTTTCTCAACATAAAGTATGATAGAAATAAATGTAGTTATCTGCTTTTACATACTTAGTACTACTACTCAATTGAAATGAATATTAAAACTATAAGTGATATTGCTTAGCCTGCATTTTCTCTAATATTCTTAAATTTTGAAGATATTTTGATTATTTTTTTATGCTTCCAATAATAAAACATTTCTGATTTTTACATATTATGAAGACTTTACTTAAATATATACACTAACAGAAAAGCTAAATATATTGACGATTTAATAAGAGAGAAGATCCTATTTCAGTGATTTTCCCACACAAATCTATTTATAGAATGAGCACTTAAAGCTAAACAAAAAAAGTAATTTAATAGCGAAATCATATTTCAAAAACATATATCTAATTCAAATTATCTTATCATTTGTTCTTATAAGTTGCAAAAATCCAACTTTAATATCATTGTTTTAAAACTGCTATATAAACTCATGAATCTACAACAATTCTCAATTGCAAAAACATGTGCTATTTTCATACGCCAATGCTCTGCCAAAAATCTATACTTATAAATTAAGACATTTTGCCAATAAACTTCAAAATGCCTGCACCCGAGTAACTACTCACACATTTGGCATTGTAACACGTGTGAGTTGGTGTCCGTAAGCTATAACTGAATTTTACCTGATAAGTAATTATTGTAAGATAAATTAAAAACCTACTTTCATTTTTGATAAACCAGCCCGAAATAGCAAATATGTGAGTAAGGTGGTGGACACGCTTTGGCGGATCCAAGTCAGTGGGAGTTTGCATCAAAAATATACTTACAATGAAATGATATTGAATGATAATGTAAGGAGTGAATATATATCCTGTGAACCTATTTCGGGTATACATAAGAATTGAGATTTGACAAATGTTGAATAAATAAAATGAACCAATTCGTTTCTTGAATGCGCGATTTTTGTTTTAATGAATAGAACTTTCCAGAACGGGGTAACCAAGAACGCGGTTTGACTAATTAACGTCATGGTGGAGAATGTAGGATGAGTCACCATGCTTTGCGTCAGATACCTTGGATCGGACATCTGGTTAATACAAAAAAAGATGATAAATAAAATGGGCCAATAGACGCGATTTTATTTTTAATGGAAAGAACTTTAAAGAACGGGATGCCAAAAAATGGTGTTGACTAATTAACATTAGGGCGAAAAGTGGGTACACGTTTTTAAATAAGATATACATTTTTTATACCACGACAGATTGGTAGTAAAACTTACAAATTAATTTGTTGACAGTGTTTTATCTAAAATTCTTATTTTGGGCAATAATAAGTGAAATTTGACATAGAGAACAAAGTTCTAAAAAGAAATACCACGCACTATACACCCACACTCTGGTTTGAAATAAGATTGTAGTCTAATTTTTTCCAGTCAGCTGCAACAAAAAGATTTTAAGGCCACGTAAATGTTCATGTGTATATACTCCATTTCATTTTAGATTTTCATCCCTGTCCTCTCCTCTAAATTTCCAGCCACGCAGTTGCTTTTTTATTTCAATTTTATAAAATATTTTAAGAAAAGCAATTAAGAAAAAAAGTCGGACACAGTACATAGAAAAATGAACAAAAAAAACCTGGTTCAACATATTAATTAAGCATTGTATTATACTAATGTGAATAATTGTTAATTCCCGCGATTGCGCGGGATATCATCTAGTATTGTCTAAAATTTAAATACTATTTCTATGCCAAGTTGTATAATTGTAAAACAGAAAGAAAAATAATAATACTTTAATTTCCTACCATCTTGATTTAATCAACATTTAATCAAATTTACTTTTGACAAGTTGAAAACAAGATAAGACTCCTTTCTTAAAATAAATATTGATAAATTTTGTATCTATTAATGTAACATTATGGTGCGAAGACCTCCGCTTAACCATTATATAAATAGTGCCTGATTGGGAGGGTACCAGTTGAAATTGACACCCCGAGAAAACCATTGTCAACCGACGCGAAGCGGAGGTTGACAATGGTTTTCGAGGGGTGTCAATTTCAACTGGTACCCTCCCAAACAGGCACTATTTATTTTATTATACTGAATGTCTTAATTTTATAGCAAATTTGAATGTTTTTATATAGAAAAGACGTGAGTTCTACGGCGAACCGTATGCGCATAATCTACGCGCATGTAACAATTCGTTCTATCGGCCCGTTGCCAAGTGTGTTGCTAACGCTGAGGGTATTAGAACGGATTGTCAACTGCGTCTAAACCAATCAGATTTCAGTATTTAACATGAAAGTATAATAATATATATAGTTCCGTCATAAAGAGAGACGATGGTACATGCTATTCATTGATCACATTTTCGTTTCGAAGTTAATTCTGAGAACAAAAATGATACCCCAAAAAATGAAAATTAAAAAGTGACAGTTTTTAAAAAAATATTCTCTGATTTACAACATTTGTAAAATGAAATATTGAATGTCAGTTAAGAAACTAAAATTAAATTTATATAAAACGTAGATATAGTCTATAGAAATGTGATGGGAACGCCAAAAATAAAACAATATTCATTTATGAATTCAGCTGATGTTATGATAATATCAAAACAGTTTTACGTAAGAAAATTATATTTCAGATGCTCCCTTGAACATAACAATTCAATCCACCGGTGATATCGGCAATCTACAAGAAGGCCCAGGTTACATTGAAATCAGTTGTACTGCAGATTGTAATCCAGAATGTGATAGATATTTGATATATCACAACGGTGCGGTACGTAATACATCAAAAGATACAAGAATTACAAAGGACCGGAGAAACTCTGGACGATATCAATGTGCAGCATCCAATTTGGTCAGCAATAGCTTCCAAGTCTCAACTAACAGTGTAAACATTGATATCAAATGTAAGTCAATTAATAAGAATGTATTGTGTGTAGCCAGATATATTGTTAAAATAGTTTTTCCTTGTTTTCTGTCATTAAAATATATAGTTAAGCATATGATTACATGCAGTTCACTAAATTCAAAAAAATAATAGATATCAACCATCAGGTGTAATGCATATTGCAATCCAAAGTGTTACATTTATGATTATAAACTATATCATAACAATGATATTGTATCTCAATCAGAGAGATTAGAATAACTAAAAATTATACTTACTCTGGACGATAACACTTCACAGCATCTAACTATTTAATCCAGAGATAGTTTAAATATTTAATTAATGATGGCAGCATTGATATTCAATGTTGTTAATACGTTTAAAGTCACTTTCATTGCAGAAAGATCTCTCTCTCTCTCTCTCTCTCTCTCTCTCTCTGAAAGTTCAAGTGAGGTTTTCCGATCAAATTTTGTCTGTCGTCTGTCTGTCTGTCTGCCTTCTGTAAACGTTCTACATTTCCGACTTCTTCTTTATAAACACTGGGCCAATTTCAACCAAACTTAGCACGAAACATAATTGGGTGAAAGGGATTCAAGTTTGTTAAAATGAAGGGCCACGCTTCAAGGGGTAATTAAGAACTAATTAAAATTTGTTGGTATTTTTCAAAATTCTTCTAAAAAAGCCAATTCACCAGAAAAGCTAAAACTTGTATGGAAGCATCCTCAGATAGTGTAGATTCAAGTTTGTTCAAACCATTATCCCCGGGGGTAATTTGAGGTCACAATGAGGCGGAGGGGGTGTAATTTTTATATAGGAAATAAGTTTAATTATTCTCAAAAACTCAAATGTTTTATTTACATGTATGCAAGTACCTCGACATGATATAAATTTGAGAAAGGAGTTATAGAGTTGGATGGATCAGAAAACAAAAAATACCATTAAAGTCCTTATTACAGATATAAGTTATGTCCTTCTCATATTAACTCCATCATATGAAAGATACGTGTATTGGTTCAATTTAAAGCTTTAAAAAAAAAAAAAAAAATAATATATATATATATATATATATATATATATATATATATATATATATATATATATATATATATATATATATATATATATATATATGAATAAACTTAAAAAGGGTTCTCGAGTTTATCGTGACATAATTAATCATACGTTTTTGCACTTGAAGATGGACCAAGAAATGCAAGTGTTTTGAGAAATTATTAGACTATTTCTAGTAACATAATTGAGAAGGAAAACACTTCGATGACGATTCCTCTGAGATACGCGACAAGCTGTAACCCTCCGTGGGAATAACTTGGTATAGAGATAGACAACTAGACTCTAGAGATAACCCAGTCATTAATATAACACGTTTACGTTTTTTCGGGAATAAGACTGTGCGGGGAAAATGAAACTAAAAAAAACTTGTATCCCAATAAACCTTTTCACGTTAACTGCGGTCCTGATTGTAACGTATGTGCATAAACGCTTCCGGGCGGCATACCACAGTTTACATTAGCAACGTAAATATGGTGATTCAAAACACACCCAACCAGCGTAGATGTCATTGTTTTAGATTCTGTAATTTAAGTTCGATCAACTATTGTAACAACTTATAAAAAGCAAATTGCACATAAATATGGAATATATCACTCAGTTTGTTTTGTTCTGTTAAACCGTACATATAAAAATCAGAAATTTAAATTAATACAAGTTTAGCTTGTTAAAAAAGCTTACCGTCTTTAGAGCAAACTTTAAACAGCATTAAGTTATCTAAGAAAATTCAATTCTTTTTTATATATAAGGTCGCCCCTTCCTCTACATGCAATGGCTTTTGAAACTTTTTTTTATGTACATGTACCTTAAGCGTGCGTGCCTTAAATTGAGAAATGCGTACCACGTGCTTGTGAGTTGAGATCGACTATAGTAAGGAAAAAGAGATCTTAGGAGGGCCGTATTATTTTAATAAAATCAAACTTAAAACCACAGCATTTAGCAATTGTTTTACTGATATTAGAACCATTTTAACAAGACCTTGGACTTTCAGTAACTATCTATTCTTGCGTCAAAAAAAGTTAAAAATGACGCTGGTTTCACGCGAAATATACGACGATTGCGTAGTCTTAGCTCCGAAGCCAGACAAATCTAGTTGTTTTCAAAGAGCCATGGTTGTATGGCCAGCAATGAAATAGACAGGCCTATGTCACAATGCTGTTTGCCGCAACTACCCAAAGTCCAAGCTCCTGTTAAATGGTTCTAGTTTTACCCGATACCGTATCGTTGTCACGACAGCCGTCGTGACTGTTCAGTCAAACACAACAGGATTGATTTATATTTTACAATTTTTATATAAAATAAAACCAAACAAATATACATATTATAAACAATAAGATATTTAAGTTTTTTGATGTCCATAGTCTTCGTCACGGGCATGTAGAATAGGAGTGGGTAGATATGGCATGGCGTGAGACAGTGGCGGACAGGTATAACCACGGCGATGGACTGCCAGAAACTGGATAGGGACCTTATTAAATTAAACGATAAACATATTTTGAGTTACATGATTAATATACCTTGCATAAACATAGGCTAAGTCACACGGACTTAAATATATAACATTATGGCAACAACAGCACGCCATACAATAGCACGAAACCACAGCGAATACGATCACTGCATAACACACTACTTAACACAGAAAAACCACGTCAAAACGAACAAATACTCCGTACTACACGGACAATATACAAGTACACCGAGCTACACGGCAAAATACAAGTATATCATGCATTTATATCCCAATATAAAGCACACACACTCGACACGTGACCACACAGGAACACGCGCGAGCAAGCACCTATGTTTAACAGTTCTACCTCGTAAAACCAGTATATCAAAAGTAACAAAAAATACAACTCCACAGTAATGTAAAAAGACTGAGCCGTAGTTAAATTACAAAAGTATAAAATAGTTTAACTTACCCCTAATAGGAGAAAGGGTTACTCAAAACCTTAGCTGCTCATACCTGTCATGTAGAAAACGTGGCCACTGTCTGCCAGGTCTGCAATGCGGCAGTTTAAATAAAGTAATCAAACAATAGAAAAGAACTGACCAATACGTACTATAGCTGACACCGTGTCCAGAGAGGTACACTACGGGTATAAAACTAGTTACACAGGAACGTTTAAGAGGTTCCCTACAGGATACTAATATGTAAAAAATATATAACAGTAAATACTGATCCGTGACAATCGTTTTTACTGATATTAGACATACCGTATCAAATTTTCACATTTTTGTACTTGCATAAACAATCCAAAAAGAAAAGAACAAAAAATTTCAATAGATATTATAGAACATTGCTTTCAACTAGTTGTACTGAAAAATTGAAGTCTGAATTTCATTGATAGCTAATTTTATTACTTTTTTCGTTTTCTCACTTTTTAAGATTTAAAATCTATGAAAATTTTTAAGTCGTACGTAAAAAAGACCATCAGAAAATTATCTCCCTTGCGCCGAACAGTTTTTCAACCAATGAAATAAATGTAAATTTTCACCTCATGTATTTTCTACCAATCACAAAGGAGAGGAAGTGCACAACCCGGAGACTGTAAATTATTTCAACTCTTTATACCGTCTTCCAAGGAAGACGGTAATCATTTAAAACGTTGGCTCGGGATCGGGTAATCAGAAATAAACGTATTTGATTGGATGTCGGCCTAATAGAAAATACCGGTATCATTGCTGGTGACAGTAATCTAAATTCATTTGATGGGCGCCTTACACATGTAAGATCACGAATGTCTTTATACAAGGAACCGTTTAACATATTTAATGCATTCGAAAGCCCAGAGAGCCCAGAAGGATCATCGAGATTCGAAATACGACATTTGAGATTCTAAATTCCATATTCAATATCTAAATTGACCAATCAATTCATACATATGTATCCTGTATCATAGCTACACCAAACTGTTCTTCATACAGATTATCCGTACATGATCTTATCTACAATTAAATGTTATATAATCTCTAATATTGATTATATGGTTAAATTACTTTGATGATTATGAATAACTTAATAAGTGATAATAACGCGTGCTTCGCGAATCTAAGTGATTTTGCTCGACCTGTGTGTATTCTACCCGATGAGTTTTAACCCGGATGTAGTAAAACACGGTTAGTGAAAAAAGATTTTTTTTTAAAAATCTCGTTAATCTAAATAATATTTTAAATGAAAATCATCAGTGTGGTTTCGATATGAATTGTACGTACGCATGTACGAATGATCTTGATTTAGAACAGCTTGGTGTCGCTAGGATACCTTTGATTAGTTGTATGATTTGATTAGTCAAGTTGGATATTAAATCTTTTATTTCGAATTTCGAATCTCGAATGAGCCTTCTAGACTTTCGTAATTGCATGTTAAAATGCCCACCTCGTTCAAAACAGAAAAAAAACCATCCACATAAAAATGACCAGAAATCGTTTCTTTCTTCCTATTATAATATAGTCCAAATTTTTTATAAATAACAAAATGAAACTAAATGATGAACTTCTTTTTAATATACACGTATTGTATGATTTAAATTCATATTGTTTTTTAAATGTTTTGTGTGTACATGTGTATTATATGGTATATTATTTAAGAATGGCTTGTTATCTAGGTACATGTTATATTTGAAACAGAGGCGAGGTCGATCGAATGAGTATTAATACGATGTTTTGACCTGTGTAGAAGACTCGGTAAAAAAGAAAAGTCCACAAAGTCAATTTCACATGTTGTTTTCAAAATTATGGTATATTTTTATTTTGAAGATAAAATGGCCCTGTTAGTGGGCTTCCGTTTACGCTTTTACATGTAAGCATGTAAGTTTCTTTTCTCAAAATGGTAAGTATTTGTATGTTGATACCAGTGACGTGGATAGGAAAAAGTCGTATTAATTAGGGATGTCAACGAGTTCTCGAGTACTCGACTATCTCTCGGTCACACCGATCATCGACTAAAATTTTCTTAGTCGATTACTCGTAAAAATGTATAGAATTTAAAATAATTATCTATTTTTTCTTATGGCGCCAGTTTTTATTCTACGAATGTAGATAACAGTTTTCTTTTCTCGACATGTTTGATCCGTAAGTTACATTCTTTTTCATCGATGTCCCTGGTGTATTTTTGAAGTGGCTAATAATTGATCTCTTTTGATTTACTTGGGCTGACATGTACTTGAGAACAATAAATAGTTTGTGTTTCTTCTAATCAGTAAATTATTCGTTTAGATGTTTGTATAATAAAAAAAATTATCATATCGTTAATTATCTCAAGGCGTTTGTTTTTATAATAATTAATCTTTGCTTGTTGATTAGGCATGGACAATGATTTAGTACCGTGGAACAGGTCCCACTTGTTTTGCTGAAGATGATATGGAGCACAATTATATCACAAGAAAAAAAAGGAAAAGCCAGGGCATTTTCAAACGGATATTTAGACAAAATACTTTTCAATTTATTTTAAATCAAATACATTTAGTTTATGTTATCATAAGTTTTTAAATGTTCTTTAGTTTAAAAAAAGATGTTTGTGGCAGTAGCATTATTTGATTTTAAAAAAAGACTCGCAGTTTCAAATAAATCATCGAGTACTCGACTATCGCTCGACTAAAGCCTCCGATTAATCGACCAAGCCTACCGAGTAAAATTGACATCCCTAATATTAATTAATACATTGCATTGTAGAAGCAGGTGGCCTTTGTCTAATCTACAAAAGAGAATATAAATAGTTTTTATGTCAGTATATAAAAATACTTCTTATTCACTTTTTGTTTTAAAAAATACGGACGCGTTGGTACTAGCCTCGCCACTGGACACGGTGTCACCCTAATCAATCAATAATTCAGCAGTTAGCGATTAGTTGATGCTCAGTCATTTCTGTACTGCGATTCTACAGTCAGATCTGCCTAAGCAGAACAGCTGTCATGAATTTTAGATTAAAGAACGATCTACTTCACCAATGGTTAAATGTAAACACGTTTATGAATACATGTAGGGCAATCGGTTTTTGGAACGCAGTTCGCTATTCGCAATTCAAAAGTGAGCTGCGTTCTATAGAACGCAGTTCGCAATTGAAATTTATAATTCATATTTGGGGCCTGAAATTTTCAGGGTCATCTACTAGTGGTATACTACTACCACTGTGAAAATATTGTGAAGTGATCATCTCTAGTTTTTGAGATTCGGGCTTCTTCACAATTCAAAAGTGACAGTTCGCAATTCAAAATTTTTAATTTATATTTGGGGCCTGAAATTTTCAGGGTCATCTGCTAGTGGTATACCACTACCACCGTGATAATATGGTAAAGTGGTCATCTCTAAATTTGAGATCCGGGCTTAGTCGCAATTGAAAAGTGAACTGTATTCTAGAACGCAGTTCGCAAAGGGTCTGAAATTTTTAGGGTAATCTACTTGTGGTATATCAGTACCACTGTGAAAATATGGTAATGTGGTCATCTCAAGTATTTGAGAATCGGGCCCCTACTTATAGAACACTATTCATTATAATGGGTGTTTAAACAATGGGCTCGGAAACATAGAAGGTCCTACCCTGGGCGCTGACATTTTCAAGGTCATATACTTGTGGTATACCACTACCACTGTGAAAATATGGTAATGTGGTCATCATAAGTTTTTTTAGAGTCGGGTCCCACTCATAAAACACTTTTCGCAATTTAAAAGTGAACTGTGTTAGCAATTCAAAATTTATAATTCATATTTACGGCCTTAAATTAACAGGGTCATCAACTCGTGCTATACCACTACCACCGTTAAAATATGGTGAAGTGGTCATCTCTAGATTTTGAGATATTGGTCCCTAAAAATGCACTATTAATTTTAATCAGATTTTAAACATCGGACTCGGAAACATCGAGGGCCTCTTCACTGGGCGCTATTTTTTCAGGGTCATCTACTAGTGGTATACCACTACCACTGTGAAAATATTGTGATGTGATCATCTTTAATCTTTAAACTTATAGGATTTACTGAAAATACACCTACGCTAATATTGAATATTTTCAAATTTATTAACTTTAAAAAATATTATATAATTTGAGTAATTGTGCTACTGTTAAGGATGTTATTTACTCTGGGTTTAATTTGTAAAACTCGGATTGTTATAAAGATCAATGTCATGAATGAGAGTTAACCTGCGATAGACTGGTGTCCCATCCATGGGTGAGGAGCAATGACTGTCATCCACTTGCACCACGGATGCTGGGTACAAGTACCCATCTTTGGCGCCTTCAAGGCTCGGAGAGAACTTTAATGGAGGGATGTGGTCAATCGGTTTCTTTATGCGGCGACAACTGGAAACTTATTCAAAAGAGTGCACTCTTTATTGATCGAAACATCATCAATGAAAATATTTTTAATAATACACAAAAAATAAAAAATTTATCATATCTGATTTTTAAAAATTAATTTAACAGACTAAACACATTTGAAATTTTACATACACGTGTTTAATGTTTTTAAACTAACATTGATCAATTTAGCCTGTAAATCGACAGTAATGTTGTTGATACTAGAAATTCTACAAATTCTACAAATCTATAAAATAAATATGCGAATAAAACATTTCCAGAAAACATACCAGAAAAGGAAGAATTGAGTTTAAACAGACGCGGATCCAGAAATATTCTAAAAGAGGGGTGATGTATGAAGTACATGTTTGCTTGCAGGGTTTTTCAGAGAGAGGGGGATTTGGGGCTGCATAGAAACTCCAGCTATGTTCAAGTGATCCAGGCAGCGAAGCATTCAGCGTCTCCTAATTTTTTTTCAGATTTGAATACGTATAAAGGAAACCGTGAAATTAGTATCTGCATTGGTGTTCCCGTATTCCATGAAGATTAACATTACAACAAACGGATGTATAAACATATTTACAGCAAACCCCTATTGATGTAAAATCTGTATGTAGATTATTTAGAAATTTCTCACATGTCTGGTTGAATTTTCTCTCCCTTTCTCTCCCTCTCTTTTGTTTATTTTTTTTTTTTTTTTGAGGTAGGGTTATTTTAAAAAGGACGGGGGTGAGGGTATAAAAATCATTTAAATATGAAGAAAAAAAACAATACGATAATCCAGGATTGTTAACTCATACAATGAACTACTAGTAATCGCATCTGATGATAAAACTAAACAATCCCACCCCCCCCCCTCTAAAAAAACCCAAAACGATTGACATAAAAAATTCAAATGATCTCGTCGTTTTTCAGAAATGGAAAAGTCTTACATCTTATATCAGCCCCTAACGCGAGCAAATATCCACATAAGCCACCAAAAAAAATCGGGAATTATATTTTCCTCAGCCATGTTTTGAAAAATACTTTTGAAAAAAAACATCGATGATTCCGAGCCCCATGTTTAAAACTCCATTACAATGAATAGTATTCTAGAAGTGGAATCACAAAAACTAGAGATAACCACTTCGCAATATTTTCACAGTGGTAGTGGTATACCACTATTAGATGACCCTGAAAATTCCAGGCCCAAAATTTAAAAAATAAATTTTGAATTGCGAACTGCGTTCTGGAACTCAGTTCACTTTTCAATTGCAAATAGCGAACTGAACCACTTCACCATATTTTCACAGTGGAAGTGGTATACCACTTGTAGATGACCTGAAAATTTCAGCGCCCAGTGTATCAGCCTTCGATGTTTCCGAGCCCGATGTTTAAAATAAAAAAATAATGAATTATTTTTTTATAAGTGGGAGCCAGAATTTCAACAACTAGAGATAACCACTTTACCATATTTTCACAATGGTAGTGGTATACCACTAGTAGATGACCCTTAAAATTTCAGGCCCCAAATAGGAATTATTAATTTTAAATTGCGAACTGCGTTCTAGAATGCAGTTCACTTTTGAATTGCGAATAAGCCCGAATCTCAAAAACTAGAGATGAGCGCATTATCATATTTTTACAATGGTAGTGGTATAACACTAGAAGATGGCCCTAAAAATTTAGGCCCCAAATATGAATTATAAATTTTAAATTGCTAACTGCGTTCTAGTATGCAATTCACTTTTCAATTGCGACTAAGCCCGAATCTCAAATACCAGAGATAACCACTTCACCCTATTTTCACAGTGGTAGTGGTATACCACTAGTTAATGACCCTGAAAATTTCAGGCCCCAAATAGGAATTTTAAATTTTGAATTGCGAACTGCGTTCTTGAATGCAGTTCACTTTTGAATTGCGACTTAGCCCGAATCTCAGAAACTAGAGATGAGCACATTACCATATTTTCACAGTGGTAGTGGTATAACACTAGAAGATGGCCCTGAAAATTCCAGGCCCCAAATAGAAATTACAAATTTTGAATTGCGAACTGCGTTTTATAGACCGCAGCTCACTTTTGAATTGTGAATAAGCCCGAATCTCAAAAACTAGAGATGACCACCTCACCATATTTTTTACAGTGGTAGTGGTATACCACTAGTAGATCGCCCTGAAAATTGCAGGCCCCAAATAGGAATTATAAATTTTGAACTGCGAACTGCGTTCTATAGAACGCAGTTCACTTTTGATTGCGAATAGCGAACTGCGTTCCAAAAACTGATTGCCAGCTGAAGTACTAGTATTCATGAGTAAACCTCTTCCGTAGATTGAAATCATTTTAATTTTGCTTTCAGGGGAAATGCAGCGCTATTTTTTAAATTATTATACCCCATGTAACACTATGACAATTTTGTATTAGGTTTATATATTTCGAAAAATTCAAATGTCATACGATTATTCAAATAGTTTTGATGTATCTGACCAGTCAAAAGAGATATTTACAATGTACCTTCGAAAAATAAATTCCTATGGAAAAATATTTTTTCCCATAGGAAATACAATTTTCCTTTAGGATTTTTAGATTCCAAAAGGAAATCTTAAATTCCTATCGGAAAACTAGCAGTCTGAATTAAATTCCTGTAGGAAAAACCATATTATCCTATAGAAAATATAATTCTTGTAGAATTTTCTAAAAATTTAAAAAGATATACTGTAGGAAAAAAAATTGTCCGTGTAAATTAATGTTTCCCCATTGGTTATTAATTTTAAAAGATACATATCTCACATAAAGGGTACTTAAGTCTAAGACAGTGTTTAAATACGACGTAAGTAATTCTTAGACTTAAATCCGTGACTGAGGAGTGCTTAGGACAATTTACCCAAATTTAGGCGGCCGGTAGATATGTTTTTTTGTGTCATCTTAAGAATTGTTTAACACATTTTTGTGTTTGATCGTTAATTATTGCAATTCGGCATTTTAATACAGAGTATTCTTTACATAGTTCACACAAAATAAAACAAATACCTAAATATTTACGAATATAAAAGTTTTCGTAAAAATGTATGAATGTATGTATGTATGTATGTATGTTATGTATGTATGTTATGTATGTATGTATGTATGTATGTATGTATGTATGTATGTATGTATGTATGTATGTATGTATGTTATGTATATAATTATGTAAATATCTTTTTTGTAGACTCTATTCTACTTCATTGTCAAGATATTAAGTATTTGATTCCATATATGATTATTTTATTATGACTAATGTTGCTTAGATGAGCGATGTGGCCCATGGTCCTTTTGTTGTTACTGTCGTTGTAGTAAACTTTTCACATTTTCATCTTTTTCTCTAGCACCACTGGGTCAATTTTAACCAAACTTAACTCAAAGAACCTTCAGGGAAAGTTTGAGCAAAGAAAGGGGCAGATTTTCTTGAATAGAGAGATACTTTGGAATTATTGTAAATTTGTTGAAATTTTTCAAAAACCTTCTTATCAAAAACATTTTGGCCTTAAAGGTAAGGATGATTATTTTTTGGTTTAAATCATGATCCCCGAGGGTGGGTGGGGCCACAATGGTGGTCCATTTTTTATACAAGAATGTATACAGAAAAACCTTTAAAAATCTTCTTTTCAAAACCTTAATGGTCGGAAAATATGTAATTGTGTGGAAGCATTCTCAGGAAGTGTAGATTCAAGTTTGCTTAAATTAATGATCCCCGAGTGGAGAGTCGGGCCACAATGGCGTTTGGGCAATTTTTCCATATAGAGAAAAATCTTTAAAATTCTTCTTCTCAAAATCAAATTAGCCACAAAAACTGTTACTTGTGTGGAAGCATCCTCAGGTAGTGTAAATTCAAGCTTGTTCAAATCATGATCCCCCGGGGGTAAGGTGGGGCCACGATTGAGTAGGGGGGTCGAATTTCTACATAGGAATATATAGAGAAAAATCTTCTCAAAAATCCATTTGGCCAGAAACCTGTAACTTGTGTGGAAGCATCCTCAGGTTGTGTAGTTTTTGTTTAAAGTATGATGCCTGGAGGAAGGGCGGGGTCGATAGGGTGGTTAGTGGATTTGTTTACGTTGGAAAAAAATAGAGAAAACCTTTTAAAATCTTATTGTCAAAAACCTAAAAATCAAAAGCTCAATATTTAACTTTAAAAAATATGTGGTGAAAAATCTTTTACATATTTATAATCAAGATATACTCTAGGGAACTGTCTAGATATTTTGTATTTGATACTCGAAAGATGGTTTAAAGCTTTTCTGATCAGTTATGGTTATTTTTGCTTAGGTAAGCGATATGGCCCCTGGGTCTTTTGTTACTTTTTATCATGACAATGAATTAGCTTAGACCTTGCTTAGTTTGCTTAATGTTATGGTTTAAGACAAACTGAAGTAGGACATAGGCAGGTCATAAAATTGCATAAAAGTCCTACTTATGACCCTTCTTTAACTCAAAATCTTTGCATGCTTTATGTTACGAGCCCCTGCATCTTAACCGGATGAAAAACTGCAACCTAAAGCTGTAACACATGTATATATAAACCTTTCGATTTCGTTACACTCGATTGCACAACTAAACTTCGTGGCCGACGTGTAGTATTCCTTTCGTGGTCTAAGATTTTGTGCATTCATTTCTTGTTTTATGTGCATTTTCTGCATGTAAATAATGCATTTACCATGTATATTTGATGGTAGTTTTTTTCTGGCTTGGAAAAATAGTGTAAAAATTCATAATTTCATCGAGACCAAGTAACACTGCGATGCAGGATGTACGTTTACACAAGTGAGACATCTACAGTGAAACACTTTGAACTGTTAAGAGGTCTGCGGCTCTCATAGAGGTTATAGGGATATCGGCGATGAAAGAGAAATATGACGGACAATGCCTTTTCCCTTTAAAACTGGCATAATTATCTGCCACAATGTTAATTCTTTTATAACAATAAATAGATATAGCACACATTATGTGATTTCGTCTACATTATAGCGCTTTTGCAAACATCAGACATTTCAATATTATACAATATATATTTTTAAAATAACCAGGTTAAAAGAGTCTTAATTACCTAACATAACATCATTAAACTACTCAGGATTTGTTAGGGGTATATAGGAAAATCGTTATTATGCAATAGAAAATATATAACTATTTGAACCACTTTAAACCAAAGAAATCCGATTAAAATTATGTTGTACGTATTTTGTAGTACACGTTTACATTGAATGAATTTTGGTTTGACGTGGTCTTCTTATTGAAAATAAGACAAATATTTCAATTTGTGATTTTTTTTTTCTAATACAATCATGTATTCAGCCTTATATAGTGAAAAGAGATCATACGAAGATCATACGAAAGTGTTTTAAGCGTGGCCTAGTGGTAACGCGTAGGTTTTTTTGATTTTGCAGTCGCTGGATCGATTCCACCAAGTAGTAAATCTTTTTTTTTCTTAAAGCATTATAAGAATAGAGAGTTTAAATTGCATGTATATTATCTGCTGAATTTTCTTTTCAAATCCTCTAGTTTAATTCTGAGTATGAGCACACCCAATATAACATATCGCTTCAATAAGTTAACCACTATATTCTTTTTACACTTACATTCATTTTTGCTGAAAGTTGTCACAGTTCAGGATATCAAATGACTTTATTTACAGAGTTCTATATATTCATTTTTCTATGCAGGTTTCCTGAATTTCTGACAAATCAGTGGTTACAGACACCATAATGAAATCAGTACTTAGGTTTCGAAAATCACATTTTGACAGGTACCTGTATCTATTTTTAGTAACAGGTACTTTCCATTCAAACACGGGTGTAGGGAAATAATGGGGAAAGGCGCTATATCTCTTTACATTTTATAAATATAAAATGCAAATTCATTTTTATTTAATCATGACAGAAAAAATTTAATTTCCACATGTTTGGAACATTTCGCATTTGAATGTCTTCATTTGATCTTTTTCTAATTTAGCAACTAAATTTTTAGCCGGGCTCTGCTGAAAGCAGAGTCCTGGCTGTAGGCAGGCAAATCGCTAAAGTTACTATAAATAGCACAGCTTCAAAAGTAAACAAAAAACCGAACAGCGTCAAAGTAAAAGCTTCCGCTATTCCAAATAGTTACAGAAAGCCATGTTTTGTGAAATGTATTTTTTTTGGTGGGTTTTTTTTTTGCAAATAAATCTAGCAAAGAGTGGTTGTTTTCTTATTAATTACGTGTTTTAAAAACAAGACTAATAGTATGCATTTTTGACACATACAATGCGCATGAATTTCCATGAACTACTTTTCAAAACAGTTATCTTCGGCTGCACATCGAAGATATAGGGGATTTAGTTTATAACGCTTGTTGCACCGTTGATTTTATATTCTACTAGACAGACATATTTTTGCTAATAGCCGCTTTCAAAATTTAGTCACTATCTGACGCTTGCCGACATTAAAAGCATATGAGAGAGAGAGAGAGAGAGAGAGAGAGAGAGAGAGAGAGAGAGAGAGAGAGAGAGATTGTCAGTCTTTACTGCACAATGTGCATTATACACATCAAAAGAGTCCGGCTTTCAGTACTTCAGTACTTTGATTGTAACTAGCGTTTCTTGTAAAACAAAGACTTGAAATTAAGACATAGTCATCACTTGTGCTTAGACTTAATGCACATTAAATTTAAAG
This sequence comes from Magallana ariakensis, assembly GCA_020458035.1. Lineage (NCBI taxonomy): Eukaryota > Metazoa > Mollusca > Bivalvia > Ostreida > Ostreidae > Magallana > Magallana ariakensis. The sequence goes on along the minus strand of CM035815.1, from coordinate 22,618,772 downwards.
GTTATATCCAAAGGTCAAAGGTCAAATATGGTGACATCGTCTACGATCATTATCAATTTCATCTCTGTCAAATATGTGTAAACCTTAATTTTATTCTTTATATTTATATTAATAACGTGCTTATGATATTCATACTGTTATGGTATATATAAATTTAAATCATACATTTTTTTAGAAACCTTTGCGTGTTTCAAATGTTCGTCTTAAAAGATTAATTGCGAGCGCTATTCATATATTATGTTACATCAGAATTTATTTTAGTTACCAGTTAGAATGTATTTCAGTGTACATGTATTTAAGTAACAAAAATTTACCCTGTATAAATATGATCACAAATATTGTAATATTTTGAAAAGTAACTTTTTGGGGTTGCAAATTCTTCTTACTTACACTACTTCGTATTACACTTCGCTGAAAGTAAATAGAAATGGCAGTTTGAGGCGATAAGCACGGAAGCGTATTACTGCCACATTGGGCTTTTTTATTTTTTATGACTAACATTTACACTTTAATTTGTAAAAAATTAAATATTTATCTGTAAATTTTAAACTTGAATGTGTACAGTAACTACAGATTCCAATATTATCTGTAAAACTGCAATGTTATCTGTAAATTTTACATTTTGATGTACAAAGTTTACACAATTTTCCCCCCAAAAATCAAAACATTTATTACGAAATTCCTCAACCACAGAAGTTCTTACAGATTTCAACGTCGTGCATTAAATGTTATCGGACATTACAGGAACAACATGTACAGTAGATGGATAACTGTCGAAGTAAAACGTAGGATTGTGTATCTGTACCGGTTTGTTTAATGTAATGCAATATATTTTCTATATTGAAAGAAGAGAATGTGAAAAAAGGTAAATATCTTTATAACATTATGAATTTACAAAATTCAAACTCTGGACGCAGATGGAGTTAAATACAAGCGAAACATTACTCATGTTAAAAAGTTCCTTGAAAAACATGATGACCCACAGGAAGTCAAACCAAATGATGTGAAATCCAAAGCAACTACAGATGATGATGAGAAGATCGATATGCTGCCGAGTGATACCGAGAAACCTGGAATTGTGGAACCGGAACATGACATAGAGACTACAAGCAGACCGCAAAGAACGCGAAATATACCTTTGCGTTTCCAGGATTATGTGATGGGGAAATGACAACTGTGTTCAGATTTTCTTGACTGAAAAGGATGATCAATTTTGATTCTTAGTTCATGAGAATATTTGAGGTTATGAGGTTAAAAACCTTAACTTTAAATAACAATTTTATTTTGTAAAATGAATACGGTGTTATTCTATTCAACTGTATTATGCATCAAGAAATTGAGTCAGTATGCAATTTTATATCCAAGTAGGGGAGGAATGTAGTGTCGTGTATTGTATGAATATTTGTTGTACGACTTAATGTGTGTCTGTGTATCCGTTTGATGTACGAGTTAATAAATTATGTAAAACCTTCAATGGTGTTAGCACATGGTTCACAAATCTGTCATAATCAGACAGTACAGTCGCCACCTTCTTATCCCACATGAATCACCAAATAAAGCATTTTATTGTTTAAATAATTCATTAACCGTTTTAAACTTAATAAGTTACTATTAATAATGATATTCATCATATTTGATGATTCAACATATTTAAACTTTAAATTTTTAATGATTTTGTATTTATTAACTTTTTAAAAAATTCTTTAATAATATTGCGTCTGTTAACTTTTTTAATAGATGGTCCAAAGGTTGTTACAATGCAATACTCCAGCAGGAATAATCAGCTCATAGAAGGACAGGATTACATAACTCTTACCTGCAAAGCTGATTGTAATCCGGAATGCTCTTACCTGTTTTACCAAAACGGAAAGATGATGAATTACGCATACACAAATGAGCTGGTACACAGGAACATGTCTGGTCGGTACACTTGTTCAGCAAAGAATTCAATTGTAGACACGTATAGGGATTCATCTAATTTCCAAGATATAAACATTAGATGTAAGTAAGAAGTGCCTTCACTCTTTAAAGGTATATGTGCCGTTTTTAAGGCATTTTTGCGATGTTGAAAACCAGACTCAAATTTTGTCAGCATGACTAAATATATGAAAAAAAAAAGTATCTACAAAATTTTGCATTTTTTTTTTTTGGATAGATATTATCGAGGTACTAGCCATAATTTTAAAATGAATAAAGGCTATTCACTTATGCATATTCATAAACGATTAACCTTTGAGGTTGATTTGCGCATGTGCGCGGGAATAGTAATTTAGAAAAGAAGCCTGCAGAACGAGGTAATGCGACAGGTTTGTTTACAGTTGTTTGAATTCATATAAACAGGAATGTGTGCTTTTAACAGAAAAAAATAACAGATATTGTCATCTGCATTTTATGAGGATTGTTGTGTCTCGATGTCGATGATAATCTATAAGAGCTCGTTTGCATTGACTACTTTTTTTACAATTGACAAAATAAACATGTACAAGTGGTCTTCAATAGAGATTCTCATTTTACAAGGTTCTCTGTCAAACACGATATTCCACTGCCAAAGCACCAACCACGTTATCGCGTCGACAACTTGTGTACGTTCTTAAATTATAGCTTGTCAAATCACGTCTCATGAATATTTCAAGGTTGCGCGTTTACTGACCGGTGTCGTATAATTTAAGGTCCGCCCCGTAAAATGGTCCGGCCGGACCTTTAATGTTACCATTTAAGATCCGGCTTTCCCCTATAAGAAAAGGTCCTACCCGTTGACACTTACTTAAAAATTTCTCTTAAAGTTATTACTTTTCGCTCATGTAGATGTCTTCGTTTAACCGAGTACTCTGACAATAATTTGCACACACCATTTAGTCCCATTGTTTTTAAATCTATTCCGGTGTATACGTATTAGCAGAGGGTTTCACGACAGGTAAACAAGGGTAAATGAAGCCATGCAGGCATTCACACCTGTGCTAATCAGAATACACCCCTGAACTGAGAAAGAACAAAAAATGTCTCCGCTATAGTGTTCTACACAACTAAGATTGTCTTTCTAGCTCGTGCTTTGTTAAACTTTCAGTAGATCAGGGTTTTTTTCTAATACAATCATGTATTAAGCTTTATATAGTGAAAAGAGATCATACGAAGATCATACGAAAGTGTTTTATGCGTGGCCTAGTGGTAACGCGTAGGTCTTTTTGATTTTGCGGTCGCTGGATCGATTCCACCAAATAGTAAATCTTTTTTTCTTTCTTAAAGCATGATAAGAATAGAGAGTTTAAATTACATGTATATTATCTGTTGAATTTTCTTTTCAAATCCTCTTGTTTAATTCTGAGTATGAGCACACCCAATATAAACATATCGCTTCAATAAGTTAACCACTATATTCTTTTTACACTAACATTCATTTTTGCTGAAAGTTGTCACAGTTCAGGATATCACTTGACTTTATTTACAGAGTTCTATATATTCATTTTTCTATGCAGGTTTCCTGAATTTCTGACAAATTAGTGGTTACAGACACCATAATGAAATCAGTACTTAGATTTCGAAAATCACATTTTGACAGGTACCTGTATCTATTTTTAGTAACAGGTACTTTCCATTCAAACACGGATTGTAGGCGAAATAATGGCGCTATACCTCTTTACTTTTTATAAATATAAAATGCAAATTCATTTCTATTTAATCATGACAAAAAAAATTTAGTTTCCACATGTTTGGAACATTTCGCATTTGAATGTCTTCATTTGATCTTTTTCTAACTTAGTAACTAAATTTTTGCAACTAGCGTTTCTTGTAAAACAAAGACTTGAAATTAAGACATAGTCATCACTTGTGCTTAGACTTAATGCACATTAAATTTAAAGGTTATATCCAAAGGTCAAAGGTCAAATATGGTGACATCGTCTACGATCATTATCAATTTCATCTCTGTCAAATATGTGTAAACCTTAATTTTATTCTTTATATTTATATTAATAACGTGCTTATGATATTCATACTGTTATGGTATATATAAATTTAAATCATACATTTTTTTAGAAACCTTTGCGTGTTTCAAATGTTCGTCTTAAAAGATTAATTGCGAGCGCTATTCATATATTATGTTACATCAGAATTTATTTTAGTTACCAGTTAGAATGTATTTCAGTGTACATGTATTTAAGTAACAAAAATTTACCCTGCATAAATATGATCACAAATATTGTAATATTTTGAAAAGTAACTTTTTGGGGTTGCAAATTCTTCTTACTTACACTACTTCGTATTACACTTCGCTGAAAGTAAATAGAAATGGCAGTTTGAGGCGATAAGCACGGAAGCGTATTACTGCCACATTGGGCTTTTTTATTTTTTATGACTAACATTTACACTTTAATTTGTAAAAAATTAAATATTTATCTGTAAATTTTAAACTTGAATGTGTACAGTAACTACAGATTCCAATATTATCTGTAAAACTGCAATGTTATCTGTAAATTTTACATTTTGATGTACAAAGTTTACACAATTTCCCCCCCAAAAATCAAAACATTTATTACGAAATTCCTCAACCACAGAAGTTCTTACAGATTTCAACGTCGTGCATTAAATGTTATCGGACATTACAGGAACAATATGTACAGTAGATGGATAACTGTCGAAGTAAAACGTAGGATTGTGTATCTGTACCGGTTTGTTTAATGTAATGCAATATATTTTCTATATTGAAAGAAGAGAATGTGAAAAAAGGTAAATATCTTTATAACATTATGAATTTACAAAAGTCAAATTCTGGACGCAGATGGAGTTGAATACAAGCGAAACATTACTCATGTTAAAAAGTTCCTTGAAAAACATGATGACCCACAGGAAGTCAAACCAAATGATGTGAAATCCAAAGCAACTACAGATGATGATGAGAAGATCGAAATGCTGCCGAGTGATACCGAGAAACCTGGAATTGTGGAACCGGAACATGACATAGAGACTACAAGCAGACCGCAAAGAACGCGAAATATACCTTTGCGTTTCCAGGATTATGTGATGGGGAAATGACAACTGTGTTCAGATTTTCTTGACTGAAAGGGATGATCAATTTTGATTATTAGTTCATGAGAATATTTGAGGTTATGAGGTTAAAAACCTTAACTTTAAATAACAATTTTATTTTGTAAAATGAATACGGTGTTATTCTATTCAACTGTATTATGCATCAAGAAATTGAGTCAGTATGCAATTTTATATCCAAGTAGGGGAGGAATGTAGTGTCGTGTATTGTATGAATATTTGTTGTACGACTTAATGTGTGTCTGTGTATCCGTTTGATGTACGAGTTAATAAATGTATGTAAAACCTTCAATGGTGTTAGCACATGGTTCACAAATCTGTCATAATCAGACAGTACAGTCGCCACCTTCTTATCCCACATGAATCACCAAATAAAGCATTTTATTGTTTAAATAATTCATTAACCGTTTTAAACTTAATAAGTTACTATTAATAATGATATTCATCATATTTGATGATTCAACATATTTAAACTTTAAATTTTTAATGATTTTGTATTTATTAACTTTTTAAAAAATTCTTTAATAATATTGCGTCTGTTAACTTTTTTAATAGATGGTCCAAAGGTTGTTACAATGCAATACTCCAGCAGGAATAATCAGCTCATAGAAGGACAGGATTACATAACTCTTACCTGCAAAGCTGATTGTAATCCGGAATGCTCTTACCTGTTTTACCAAAACGGAAAGATGATGAATTACGCATACACAAATGAGCTGGTACACAGGAACATGTCTGGTCGGTACACTTGTTCAGCAAAGAATTCAATTGTAGACACGTATAGGGATTCATCTAATTTCCAAGATATAAACATTAGATGTAAGTAAGAAGTGCCTTCACTCTTTAAAGGTATATGTGCCGTTTTTAAAGGCATTTTTGCGATGTTGAAAACCAGACTCAAATTTTGTCAGCATGACTAAATATATGGAAAAAAAAGTATCTACAAAATTTTGCATTTTTTTTTTGGATAGATATTATCGAGGTACTAGCCATAATTTTAAAATGAATAAAGGCTATTTACCTATGCATATTCATAAACGATTAACCTTTGAGGTTGATTTGCGCATGTGCGCGGGAATAGTAATTTAGAAAAGAAGCCTGCAGAACGAGGTAATGCGACAGGTTTGTTTACAGTTGTTTGAATTCATATAAACAGGAATGTGTGCTTTTAACAGAAAAAAATAACAGATATTGTCATCTGCATTTTATGAGGATTGTTGTGTCTCGATGTCGATGATAATCTATAAGAGCTCTTTTGCAGTTGACTACTTTTTTTTACAATTGACAACATATATATGTACAAGTGGTCTTCAATAGAGATTCTCATTTTACAAGGTTCTCTGTCAAACTTTTTTTCCTTTCTTTTCTTTCCGAACACGATATTCCACTGCCAAAGCACCAACCACGTTATCGCGTCGACAACTTGTGTACGTTCTTAAATTATAGCTTGTCAAATCACGTCTCATGAATATTTCAAAGTTGCGCGTTTACTGACCGGTGTCGTATAATTTAAGGTCCGCCCCGTAAAATGGTCCGGCCGGACCATTAAAGTTACTATTTAAGGTCCGGCTTTCCCCTATAAGAAAAGGTCCTACCCGTTGACACTTACTTAAAAATTTCTCTTAAAGTTATTACTTTTCGCTCATGTAGATGTCTTCGTTTAACCGAGTACTTTGACAATAATTTGCACACACCATTTAGTCCCATTGTTTTTAAATCTATTCCGGTGTATACGTATTAGCAGAGGGTTTCACGACAGGTAAACAAGGGTAAATGAAGCCATGCAGGCATTCACACCTGCGCTAATCAGAATACACCCCTGAACTGAGAAAGAAAAAAAATGTCTCCGCTATAGTGTTCTACACAACTAAGATTGTCTTTTTAGCTCGTGCTTTGTTAAACTTTCAGTAGATCAGGGTTTTTTTCTAATACAATCATGTATTAAGCTTTATATAGTGAAAAGAGATCATACGAAGATCATACGAAAGTGTTTTATGCGTGGCCTAGTGGTAACGCGTAGGTCATTTTGATTTTGCGGTCGCTGGATCGATTCCACCAAATAGTAAATCTTTTTTTTTTCTTAAAGCATGATAAGAATAGAGAGTTTGAATTACATGTATATTATCTGCTGAATTTTTTTTTCAAATCCTCTTGTTTAATTCTGAGTATGAGCACACCCAATATAAACATATCGCTTCAATAAGCAGTCTAGGCGGACTCCGAAAACGGAGTATTTGGCACCGTCATGCATTACGATTTTCTCAACTTCCGTTTTGTAGCTAATGTAAATAATGGAGAGTTACCTCCCTTCTCCGTGAAAACGTGATTGAAAAATAGATTAAAATCCATCAGAAGCGTAAAAAAAATTAAAAACGATACAGAAATGGTTAATTTTAAAATTATACTTCAAAAGAAATGTGAAAATGTTTCGGTAAACAGCAGGAAAATAAATACAAAATTTTTAATTCACACGTGGTCGACCAGGACTTGTAAGATTAAAAAATCGGACTTCAAATTAAAACATGGAAGTATGGAGATGGAAATTTAAATGTTGCACTTATGTAAGTATTCAAGTCTTTAATAAAGGTAATGTTTTTGAAAAAAAATACGACTATTTACGATGTATACAAGGTTTTAAGAAGTGCCGACTGAGCGAGACATCGCGTGTTCAACAGAACGGTGTAATGACTACAAACGGGATATAAAACTCACGGTAATAGTTTCTTTCACACCCTAGCCCATAAATAATCTTTAATCATAGTGAAATCATGAAAAAAAACATTAGTTTATTCACTTTTAATGACATCGTCATCGGAAACAGAATTGACCAACTTTGACAGCAAATAAAATTTGATTTGCCAAACGAACGTATATTTTTGCCAAATACATTCTGTTGAAATATGTCTTATAAAGCATTTAAACGTATTTTCAGACCTGCATATGAATAATCCGCTTTGCACGATCAATTTTCCTGAGTGCCCTGTTTTCACGTAAAAATGTGATATTTTGATTAACTGCGCATGCGCCGAACTCCTTTTTCGGAGTATTTTTACTTTTGAGAAATCACTTCCGTTTACTCCGTTTTCGGAGTCCGCCCAGACTGATAAGTTAACACTATATTCTTTTTACACTTACATTCATTTTTGCTGAAAGTTGTCACAGTTCAGGATATCACTTGACTTTATTTACAGAGTTCTATATATTCATTTTTATATGCAGGTTTCCTGAATTTCTGACAAATCAGTGGTTACAGACACCATAATGAAATCAGTACTTAGATTTCGAAAATCACATTTTGACAGGTACCTGTATCTATTTTTAGTAACAGGTACTTTCCATTCAAACACGGGTGTAGGCGAAATAATGGCGCTATACCTCTTTACTTTTTATAAATATAAAATGCAAATTCATTTTTATTTAATCATGACAGAAAAAATTTAGTTTCCACATGTTTGGAACATTTCGCATTTGAATGTCTTCATTTGATCTTTTTCTAATTTAGTAACTCAATTTTTTGTAACTAGCGTTTCTTGTAAAACAAAGACTTGAAATTGGTATGCGTCGCTTCACCCATATCGTCGATGCGGGTTTGAGTGCCGGAAAGAACATAAATCCGTCCTAGCCAAAATGTTTTGACTCTAAATGCAAGTGCGTATAAACACTAGCTGCTACATGTATTTACATGTGGGTTTTTCTTTTCGACATTCCGTTCACTGCATATACGATCCGGATGTAATAATATTTTTGCTTGCTTTGAATTTATTTATTAATTCATCAACGGGGTGAATTGTATTTATCTATTTATATATATTTTTTGTATTTATCAACTTCTGAAATGTGTTTCTGATTTTTCTAATCACTCCGGAAATATATGTTACTTTTTATCTACTCGTGAATTAACTAATTTACTCATAAACTGGGATACTTATTTTTGTATTTCCGAGTTTACTAACTGTGCTTCTGTTTTTTGTTTTTTTTAAACACAATATTATAGTCCGGAAACTGTCAATAATAGATGGAGTTTTCCTTCAATAGGATTTTTTCCCCCAAGTATTTAACACGTTATTATTATTATTATTATTATTATTATTATTATTATTCTTAGTGTGTTTTATAATTACTTACACATAGTATGTTTCTGTGTCTCTGGACATTCCAGAAATCTGTTCGGTTTAGTATTCCGGAATTATTTGTATCGATTCTATACTATTTTTACCTTTACATGCCAACAAACGGCATCCGGTTTGATTTGCTTTAGTAACGAGGTATGTTGACTACCTTTTTATCCATTTCTATTTGTTTATAAAATCTTAAATATTCAGCCACTAGTCCTAAGGTGGTAAGAAATGCATTCTCTTTTTCGGAGTTAATAAATGTCAGTGTTTTATCTGTTATTTTACACTATTAGATTGATAGGTTGCAAGACTGTAAATTTGCAGTAAAGTTTGCATAGGAAAATACTTTATACAATGCAGTCTGTCTCCCTTAAATATATTTTTATTAATATGGAGGGAATGTGTTTAATACTTCCTGTCCGTTTCCATAAACTGTATTATTTTTCAAATTATTTTAACTCTACCTGAAAATAACTTCAACATATATAGGTTTATCGGCAGTTGTATAGCATGCCAATGTATACAAATGACAAATAATACCAATTCATGCGCTGAATCAACACCTTTGCTATGTCATGGCACTTTTTTCTCTTCTATACAGTGTATATCTCTTTTAACTGTCTTCTGCAGGGGTAAAGTTTTATTAAATAAATCTAAAGCTAATGGACAACAAAACACTTAAGGAAAACAAGTTAAAAGTGCTATCAGTAAACTGCCAAGGGCTTAATGACTTCCATAAGAGGAAAGATGTTTTCAGAAATCTTAAAATGAAAAACCACAACATTTATTTCTTGCAAGATACACATTTTAGTGAAAAAGATGAAATGTTGGTACAATCTCAATGGGGAATTAAATCTTTCTGTCTAAACAAAATGTTTAAAGTGTCTGAAAAAGATGAAGTAAAACATTAAGACAAGATCATGGAAGGAAATTTATCTAATTGTTTAAAGTGTCTTATAAAGATTAAGACAAGGTCACGGAAGGAACTTTATCTACCGATCCACTGATTCTACGCGCTATAAAAATGAATATACTACCATGCACAGTGTAGGAATGGAAGTGTACGGTTTTAAGTAGCGCTGTTTGTCGAAGCGAATAAACAAATAGAAGACGTAGCTCTGCGAACAGTCGAAGATTTTAATCAAATGAATTGATAAATGGATGTAAACAAAAAAACTTCCTTAACAATCCAATACGTTATGGATAATAAACTGGCACAAGTATAAAAAGTTGTATTCCTTTTTCAACATGATTTTCAATGAACATTTTGACAGTCACATTCCAAAGTTGAAATGGTTATTATGTACGAAATCCAATCATTACGACTGAATAGGGGACATGTATAGAGGTGGATATATACCTCAAGAGAGTAATCTGACCTGGAGTTTGACGTCATTGCAAATAAAAGTAGAGGTCCGCCCGTTGAAAAAACATGTTAATACATGTAGTTAAACAAGGGATTAAGTATAAAATAGATATTGATGCATGCATTGATGTTCATCTAAATTACATTTTGATTCAGGGGGGTAGGACCCAATATCATAGTACAAGAAAAGGTCCGCCTCGTTGAAAGTACTGGTCATACATGGATGTTGTGAGTTTAATATACTAGGTTCTTGTAATTATATTTATCAGTTGATCTTAAAGTTGGAGTGGACATGAAATTGACTTTAGCGTAGTTTTTTAAAATGTATTCAGAGTAGTTACTCATTATTTATAATAATATTTATATAATTGATTTTCATCGTAAAATATTTCATTTAAAGAAGTGAGACCCCCGGTACATGTATTGCATCCCTAAAAAGACCGTAAAATTAGTGTAATGTTAAGTAAAAGAAGTGAAAACATATTTATAATTGAGTTTTATCCGACGATTTTTTAAAAAGGTGACAAAGGCCTGGAATCCATTGCAAGCGATTGTCCGTCTCGTTGAAATAATCACAAAATAAGGTAGATTTGTCATATTTGTCAGACGGTATTGTTTTTTTTTCTAATGACCTTCTTATTTTTTTTTATTGGGGGTGGGGCCAAGAAATGCATGTCATGATGTTTACATGATATTTGTGAAAGAAATAATTAATGCTATATGTGATTGTAACAGGAATCTAGAATAATAAAAGAAAGTGCTTGCTTAAGATGTAGATTCGGCAGGAATCTGGGCGCACAAGGAGAGTGGAAATTTCATCAATTAATTTTGCACATTTTCCGAATTATAACCGTTATTTGGTTTCTGCTGGACGTAGAATGGGTAGAAGAATGTTTGTAATGCAAAAGGTTTTATCATAATATGGGTCTAAATACAGCAACACGATGCAATCCATGCAAAATCATACTTATTTACAGCTGTTTTTAAATGATTTTATTGTCTCTGGGTCTTCTCTTCACAAATTTGAAATGTGCAAAGATGACATATTTCAACATTAAAGATGTCGCTTTTTAAAAAAGATGGAGAGATGACCCAGATATGACTAATTATGTACTTTTTCAAAATATTTTTGTGAGGATAAAAAACAAAGTCCATGGATATGACAATGTTGTTTCAAACACTACTTTATACCGCATATTGTGAAGTCACGCATGGCTCAATGGTTTCGTCCTGGATTAGTGAATACATACATGCGGTGTTTGGGATTCAAATTCAACCGGTGACTCCTTTTTCATTTTATTGTTTTTAAATGTATGTTGATATAACATTATGTTGAATTATAGAATACCGGTATATTTTAATTTGTCGTTATTGATTTCTGCCGTATGAACACTATTTTCTGTTCTTATTACTAGTTTATTGAGATATACGATATAAACTAGTAGACTAATTGTTCTCGAACAATTAGAGGTCTTTCCACCTCATTAATTTTTATGTTTTGTTTGAAAATAATAAATAAACAAAAATTTCTGCGTTACTTTATTAAAAAAAAGGCAAAACCGTAAATATGCATTTTTTGTTTGTTTGACCTTGACCTTTGACCTTTATATCATTTTGATCGGACAAAGTAGACGAATCAGTCTCAAGTGGTCCGATGTATCTACGATTATTGGTTCAAAAGTTGTTAGTGTTTTATTGAATGTTGGAAACTTCAAGGGGCAATAACTGCAACAAAGGGACCTTGGACACTTTTATTATGATAGATTGAAGAAGCCCCTAAATGTACTGAATACATTAATAAAAGTTTCATGTCTCTATCTCTAACGGTTTTTGAGGAGTAGCGATAACAAGCATTTTGTACTATAGGGGCAATAACTCTGTATGTGTAGATTGAAGAACCCTCTAAGTTTACTGAAGACATTGATAAAAGTTTTAAGTCTCTATCTCTTATGGTTTCAGAGGAGTAGCGATAACAAGCATTTTGTACACAAGGGCAATAACTTTGGAAGTTCTGGGAGTTATTAAGCAAAGGGTCATTTGGTACCATAACTTTTTATGATCAATAACATAAAGAAAAAATTGTTTCAATATCTCTTGATATAAAAAAGCTGTCCCTGGAAAAAAAGAGGAGATAAAAAATAATAATAATAAAAAACATAAAGAAAACAAAAGGTCTTTCACCTGAAAGGTGGAAAGACCTAATGAATTAAAATATGCATGCATTAACATTTCCAATATAACTAGTTATCGGTTTACCCTCTCATTGCCATTTTTAGTTGTGAGGTTTTTTTAATAGCCGAAATAGACATGTACTTCAACTCTCAACATAACATGATATAGTTTGAGTAATTAATTTTGGTTCAAATCTGTACATAGCCTTTCGAGGTTATAGACATTTAAATCACTATTGATTCGTGTTGATGATTCCTGCAAACTTATAATCTTGTGCGCCCAATTTCTTTACCAGGGGTGTCAACATTTGCCTTTTTCACGAATATGTTCTTTTTAAAAAAATCCCCTTATATTCTTTGTCAGATGCAAAATGCTAATGTAGCCGAAGGAATAGGGCGCTTTACTAATCTTACATGTATTTAATTTCCTTATATATATAAATTAGTTCCTTTAAAAAATTGGATACTACCCTTTTATTATTATAACAAAGGCAAAGGTCCGATTCAAAAAATATAATTAGGGAAAAGAAGGATCGGATCGAAGAACGGAACTATTTATAATAATTAGCATAACTTACACATGTGTCATAGTGCAAATAAAATATAGCAATAATACGGCTTGAGGGTATCGTTATAATTAAATTGTGAAGAATATTTGATTTTAAATTGGTTTAAGTTTTCAAACGTGTGTTATATTGGAAAGATGTGAAAAAAAGAGGACGTGTGAAATGTCCATTGTTTACTAGTACTTGATAATTTCAAACGGTCAAACACCTGAAGGTGTGAACCCTTCACACCTGCAGGGTGGTGTGTGTATATAACACCTGGTTCAAGCTATTGTTTAATTAATGACACCAATTAATAGCTTCATTTCCTGTTTATATAAGGTCGCCCTGCAAAATTAAAGTTAAATGAAAAAACAGTTTTAAACTGTAATTAATATTATAATTTATTTGTGTTGACCAAGCTGTATGTATTTTCATTTACACTCTGTGCTGGATATTTACGAACTCACTTCGGGTAACTACTCCTTTAAACGAATTACAATATAAAACCACTTATTTTGTAACAAAATACTCAAAATTGAAAAGATAGAAATGGAAAATATACCCCGGACCTTTTATGTTAGGCGGACCTTTTCTTATACGGACCGGACCCTTTTAGAGCAAAGGCGGACCTTAAATGTTAACATTAAAGGTCCGCTCCGGACCATTTTACGGGGCGGACCTTTAATTATACGACACCGGCCCGGTCAGTTAATGAATTATTTAGAATCTATATTTAAAGCTGCTTGGTCCGATTTTATATCAAATTTTGTGTACGCTTTTAAACTATGGTTATGCTAAGTATGTGTATAATAATAGACATTGCAGTAGTTTCCCCGGTCAATAAAGCCAAATTTCAATGAAAAAAAAATATGTACAAAATTATTCAACAAAACAAACGACATAAAAGGGTTTCGCGTTGTTTCGCTTCATGTTAAAATTCGCCTCTGACGTCGAGACCGGTATGGTTACATCGCTATAAATAAAGGTCATAATGTTCAGCCAAACTAAAATTAAACCTGTGTTCGCTAATATTTCTGAAGTTTGCTTTGTTTACAATCGATGCATAACATGCGGGGTGAATAAACCCAATCATTCGGGGGAAGAAACAAAACGGTTCCCTTTTCTAAACAATCCAATGATGCATTTTGTTTTGTTTTTTCGTTTGCCCAAAAAGAAATTATTTTTATTTACTTTCAATATTTTTAACTTTGAAAGGAGACCGATTCTGCTGGTGTAAATAGGAGAAAGTGTCTAACTTTTTAAGGTAATTGGGTTTTATGGAAAATTATTTGATACTGTAAAAACCAAAAAATCGGACCAAGCAGCTTTAATACTTTTAAATGCGTTTGATTTAAACTGTAAATTTGGCCGAAAGTTTATAACTTTTGTAGCGTTATTGAAAAAACTCAAACATTTCTTTCTTTTAAAATTTTCATTTCAAACGGCATATGTACCTTTAACTATGACATTACACAAAACAACAAGTCATCAAAAATGCTCAAAAATAAAGAAATTCGCGATTTTTATCTGTATGAACACACTGATAAAACTAATAGTACAATATTGTTGGATCTATCTATCTATCTGTTTTATTAGGTTTCATCAATAATTCACATTTTGTACCAAAATAGTACATGTAATATAAAGTAAAAAAAAAACATATTACTACTAATGACCAATTTAGAGAAATTAATTGAAAGCCTTCTGGTGGCCGGTTATCATACAAATGTTTAGATACCTTCAAATGGTCGTCTTAATTGATTAATTGCAAGCGATATTCGTATATAATGTTACATTAGAATTTTCTTAAATTACAATTAATTTTTTGCATCAAAGTGTAGAATTTATAGAATGAACATTTTTTCTTTCTAGTTTAAACTGTGAAATTTACAATTTAATCTGTAAAATTACACGTTAATCTTAAAGTTTTACTCTTTTCAAAGTGTGCGATACACAAAAAATAAGTAGTATTAATATGGCACTATACCGCTTCCATAGATTGGGGGAAATTGTACGGTCAGATTTCGTTCATGGCTTAGATAGCCCGCGGGTTTACTGCTTGTGAGAAAACCTACCCTGAAAATGTGTCCATTTCATGCATTGTACAGTGTATGTACAGTTTAGTTATTAATTTATCGTTTTTCAAACACAACATTGGTTATCAAATCAAGCAACGCCACTTCTGTGAACTATTTATTAACATGCAAAATTCTAAATTTCTAAATTCTCGATAAACGCATTTCAGAACTATGCCTCTAGATTTTAAACGAATCAGACGAATTTGATTTAACTCAAAAAAATAACATAAGAAATATTTTAAAATCAATTTATCAAATTTAAGCAATGTGTTCTCGTCCAATTCTTTGCAAGATAACTTTAAATTTTTTAAAGATTTCACAAAATCTTATATTTTTTTATGACGTTATGCTACATTAGCGCGATGTTGTCCTATTCTCACGTCTGAGAACCACACAATAACAATCCGTTGATTAACTAGCCAAACGTATTAAAACATGTAAATACTTTTATTATAATATCGTATTTTTTCCCAAGTACATGATTGGTTGATTGCTGTCAAATGACCGTGCTATCAATTCTACTGTAGACCTTACTATACTAAAATAGAAAATGTATAAACCTCAATATACTAAAAATAGATTTTCATGACAAAATACTGGTTTTGGCACATGCGAATTGTGACGTCATAATAGCGAAATCAACACCTAAAAATTATGAACAAAATATTTTACAATTATACGCTTGAAGAGAATTAAGAGAATTAGTTTTTTATTTATTATGATAAAACAGTTATACCCTTTTGATATCTGTCTTCGTCCTCTGTCGATATACGCTCATCAGGTCTATAAAACCATGTATTGACCTCATCAAAAGGCTATAATTGTATAATACAGGTATATTATTGTGACTTTTAATTGTAAAAGAAAGGAACCTTAAAATCTTTTAGAAGCCTAAACAGGATTTTAGATTGAACAGTTTCAACGGATACTCATACTTTATAGAACAAAGTTTGACTTAAAGGGACATGGTCACGATTTTGGTCAAAAATTATTTTTTCGATTTTAATGTTTACAATGCTTCAGTAAGGCATTTTTAATAGACAACCAAAATTTGGGTGTCATTCGTTGAGATATAAGCGAGTTATAGAGCTTACAATTCTTTGCTATATAAACAAAGGTTTTGTTCGCATTTTGAATGTTGAAGTGAAAATTCCAGTTTATGACCAAAAATAATGTGTTAAACGTTAGGAACCGTTTATTTATGCTTAAAAGAATTTAAAAAATAGACAAATCGGTTTGAAAAATATTTTTACTGGTATATTGAACCTATGTAAACAAAAACAGGGCACGAGCCTTGTTTACATGGCAAAGAGTTGTAAGCCCTGTATCTTGCTTATAACTCTACGACCGGCTCTCAAAACTCATTTGATCATTAGAAATTAATTCCTAAAGCATTGTCAATAATAAAAAAAGAAAAAGAAAATTTGCCCAAAATCGTGGACATGCCCCTTTAAGCTTAGTATGTTACATCTTTTAATTTCTATCCTTGATAATTGATATACTTGTATAAACTGAATTCAAGCTTTATAGAATATTTATTTTTGTTAGTATGTTGTTAAAGACTATTTGTCATTTCTTTGCTAACCTTCTATCCGATTCCTTTTGTGACGTAATCAAATCTGCGAGCTATTATAGACAAAGTCCAAGTTACTTTAAAAAACGAATACTCGGATCCGTTAGTTAATAGAAATCGAAATATTGCTCAGTTTTCCCCTATTGTTTTGTATCTTACAGAAGAGGTTGCTTGGGATAAAGCATGTATGAATTCTTTCAGACCCACCAGGAATCGTCACAATTACTCCCGGAAACGATACGTTCTACACAAAACGATACAGTAAACCTTCACAAGACATCACCTGTAAGGCTGATTGTGAACCAGAGTGTACCTACAGGTGGTACAGAGAGAGAGAATACTTCACGACAGGAAAAAGCTTGTTTGCCACAAAATCTTACAACTTCACATATTCTTACAGTTTTCAATGTTATGCAACAAATAATATCGGATCTTACAGTTACAGTAGAAGGATAAATGTCGAAGTAAAAGGTTTATTTCTTTATATAGACATATTGAGTATAAACATTAAACACAAAAAGTCTACGCTTTAAATAAATTTCTTTGTATAACATAAATGTTGATTATATATATATATATATATATATATATATATAATGCAAAAAACACTGTATCAATCCTAATTTTTTAAAAAATAATCATTAATGTTGGTTGTAGATGGACCGGATAATGTGACAATTATACCGTCATCATCAGAGATAGAGAATAGTCACTTTCAACTTCTTTGTTCCGCAAGCTGTCACAATGGATGTCAGTCTTACAGTTGGTATTATAATGGTAGACGGAGGGACCAGGGAACACAGATTCTAAAATTTCAGAGTCTGTCAAAAGAGGACAGCGGGAATTATTGGTGTCGAGTTACTGACGACTTTGGAACTACTGATTCTAAATACTACACAGTAGATGTGCAATGTAAGTCATGATTTAAAGAATGATCCTTCCATTTTACAAATATAACAAATGCAAATAATCGTTGATAATATTCATAAACGTTTATATAGTGACATTTATATTAATTACATATAATAAACATATCAGTAACTTTTTTCAATGATTTGCGTTTAGATTATTAACTATATAAAACCGTTGGAGAGGGTTTATATAAGCTTAGCCTGTTGCCCAATCCTTTTGAATCATCTATTAAATATGTTCAAATTAATAATTAAAACCCTAAGCTAATACTGCGTTTAATATTTCTTTTTAAATAGATGGCCCAAAGGTTGTTACAATGCAATACTCCAGCAGGTATTATCAGCTCATAGAACGACAGGATTACATAACTCTTACCTGCAGCGCTGATTGTAATCCAGCGTGCTCTTACCAATTTTACCAAAACGAAGATTTCCTGAATAAAAGATACACAAATGAGCCGGTACACAGAAACATGTCTGGTCGATACACTTGTTCAGCTAATAATTCTGTTGTGAATACACACATGCAATCATCTAATTTTGTAGATATTAACATAAAATGTGAGTAACAGTTACAATGTACCATTATTTTCCTTAAAATTGTTTTGTGTTATGAATTTATTGATATCCACAAAGTAATTTGTTTATGTAGTTCTTAAGAAAATCAATGCTTAATATACTAGTAACAATGAATAACTAATTGACGTGTAAATCTAGATAGATTTGGTAAATCTGGTTTAAAGAGGGAATCAATTACAGTGGAATCATTTAATTTCGTGGGGGCCAATTTTCGTGGATTATGGATTTTGTGCTTGATCGTGGGGATGTAATTTCGTGGATGAGTCAGTTTTCAGTTTCAGTAGGTAAACAAAACCTTTTATAGTTAGTTTTCGTTGAGGATGTAAATTCGTGGGCGAGGGCTACCCACGAATACCAAAATTAAGCCACTACGAATTCTAATGATTCCACAGTACATGAAAGCATGATATACAAAAGGATGTGTCATACGTAAAATATGTTGTTTAACAGTATATAGGAAGATCATGGTTGATGCGATCGTTGTAGAAAAATAATGCAGGCTACTAGTATGTATTTTTCTGCAATGTATACGTTCTACCAGTTTAACTCATCAAATACATCTGATTGAATAATAGGATGTAACAATTGACCAAATCCACAGTGCATAGTATTGTAATTATTTAGATAATAATTGCACTGACTTTCGATTTTGTATCTTTTCCAGAATTAAAAAAATTACGAAAATGATTATTAAAAGTTTGTTTTGCCTTTTGGATATTTTGTGCCAGCTTTCCTTAATATTTTGAAATTAAACATGGCATATAGACTTTAGTATATCGTAAATGTTTAACTGAAAATTTAGTATACTTTTTCAATGAAAGTCACGATTAAATCTAAATGTGCTTTGGTGTTTTCAGATAAACCAACGATTACTTCTTTTGCTAATCGAAAAATCCTAACTGCGCCAGACCTGTTGTGTTTGAATTTCAGTGTTGACAGTTTTCCTTTGTCCAATGTGACGATATTCCACGAAACAAAACCCTTGACATTCATACCAAACGTGACTGGACAACTTTCATTTAATGTATCAATTAAGTCTTGTCTGGATCAGGGGGAATACAGAGTAGAGGCCGTAAATGATGCTGGATATGGAAATGTTACTTTCATAGCCAATGTGGAATGTAGGTTTATATATTGAATATGATTAATAATGAGTTTCATCATTATTATACAAAAAGTAAAATGGCTTTACTAATGATGGTAAAATTATTCGAATTGATAATCCCATTAATTGAGTATAAATATTTATATTAATAACCAAAATCATTGTTAAAGTGTTCTCTTTCTTTTAGGTTCACCTTTTATCGTGAGCCAGTCTAATCTTTCTCAGAATGGGTTTCAAGTCGGGGATTCATTTTATTACAAGGTAGACTTCATGGCAAATCCAGAAGCGGAGGTGTCATGGACATTAATTGATTGGATAAACGAGAAGCCCAAAGAGTTGAAAAAACCCCTAATACGGAACCAAAAAGAATCTACAATGGTTGACATCAACAGATTGAATATTAGTTATTTTGGAAAATATAAACTTGAATTGAGAAATAACTTCGGAAATTTAACAAAGGAATTTGATATACGGGGTAAATCAAATTGGAATGTTATACAAATGTGAAAGAATTTGATAAATGTATTTTAGTATGAAATTCAAATACTGTGAAACATTATATGTAGCTATAGATGGCGGATTTTTATAAATCAGCTTAGCAAAGACTTGATTTAGCGCATTTTTAAGGTACTTATTTGAATGTATACATATACATACACTTTAATGACTTACTTGATTTAATGAAAGCTGCTCTTCGCCAAAATCACTAAAGGTGGCAGGGGGTAGGTTTTTTTGCCGAGGAAATGTTAAGCAAATATTGCTCATATAATTATGTTATCTAATTTTTTCAGTGGATTTTCAAATTTGCTAAAATTGGTTTACATGCAGGGGACAAATGGTCCTGACTCTTGAGAATTTTTAAACATTTCAGAATAAAACAAGTACAAATTACTATAAACAGGCAGGGACGGTCTCAAAATTTTCTGAAAAATTGCCCTTTTTCACATTTCCACGGGTCCAGCACCACGCTCCAATCCCGAGCAACTGCCATAAACTACCATAGGATTTGTAGCTTAATGTCTACCCATGCAAATAATCATAAATTAATGAGGGGTCAATCCCCTTTTCGAGTGACATTTCGTGTTCTGAACACACCCTACTTTTCAAGCACAAAACTGAAAGTGAAAATTCTGGCCACAGTTTCGCATTTTCATTCCATATCTGATGAAAAGTGTTACCAGTATTAAAGTGTCATATATCAATGAAATGGGCATGAACTCCTTTATCCACAAAATGAATGCAATAAATATTCTAAAAAGTTATAACCAGCCAAACATCAGGTTCTTCCTTTAATTTAATAATTTGGACTGGGTCTTTCGTTCAAAACTATCCCCTGCCACCTAAATAGAACTATAACATGTTCATGAAATAATTAAAAAACATTAATAAATGATATACCAGCAGACTTTTTTTTAACATTCATAGGCCCGCCCCAGAGACCTACTGACCTTAATGTTGACTGTCCTGGATCAGCCATCGTTTCATGGAGACCTGGATTTAATGGGGGTGCAACACAGGACTTTATGATAATATATTCAAATAATTCATCATATTGGCTAATTCATCATCTGCAGTCAGTGGTTTCCGCAGATAATATATTTTTATCAGCACAGATTAATGATATACAACCAAATACTCCGTATTTTTTCCGAATACGGGCAAAAAATTCATTCGGTGTTGCTGAATCAAATACAACTGTTAACTGTACCTGGCAATGTAAGAAACCCTACTAATAACATTTAGTATTTGTTTTTCAACCGTTTAACTCCTTCAAATTTTGTATTTTTGGAAAAAATGATATCAAATTGTTGCTGTAGATTAATTAGTGGCAATACGTTTATTTTATAGATATTGATGAAATGGCAAGTTTCACTGATAACCCAAATGCTTTAGTTGGCATTAGTGTTTTAGTATTACTGCTGTTGATAGCCACTGCAGCTCTGATAGTTGTACTCAAACTCAAACAAAAACGCGAATCCAAAAATCAAGGTAAAGTATATATTTATTTTTACGTTGGTATCTTTTTATAAAATTTTGTAAAGCTGTAAACAAGGTTAAATTATCTTCTAAAGTAAAGAGTTTTTGATCTCCCAGAACATGGTTTCAATAGATTTAGTTTGTTATATTTGCACGTGGAAATTCCTTACGTATGATTATACCGGGTATTTTTCAACATTTATTCTAAAGCATGAAGCAAAAGAACATTACCCCACCCCCCACCCCCCCACCCCAAAAAAAAGAAGCAAGATAAACAAAAGCCATCCCTTGCAAATAGAAATATTATTTGCAAATTTGTATAATTTATGTTTGTTTAAAACTGTAACACTAGGACATACTTGTTCAAAATACGCCTTCATACACACAGTTAGCGATGTTTTATCTACTCCGCAACAAGTTGCGCAAGAGGATTGTCAAAAGGAGTATCCCATGAAAACAAGAATTTTTTTTTAAAGTGTTGCAATATATATACATGTCATCAAAGTTAACTAACAATTCACTCAAGTTTACTTTTTTGCACTTTGTTCATCCGAAAATAAAACATTTTTTTTTCTCAAAAACTATTTACAAATTATACACATTTACCAGATGTAAGTTGTGTACTCAGCTATTATAAATAAATGGCAGCGCTTTTTCGTCTCTAATTATAACCCTTACATTCACAACCTTTTCAAATTGAGCATTCTGAATACGAGTAATGTAAATTTCCTTTTCCGAAGCTTAATCTTGTTGCATGAATTAAAGAAAAGAAAACATGTAACCCATGATATGGTGGTTATGTCATTTATTGACCAGATAAATGAAAAACGCAGAATTAAACATGTATTCACTAATCTAATCACTAAAACAACTTTACATGGTATGTAAAGCTTAAAATAGTAAGTTGCAAATATTAAGTGATTATTCCAGTTATTGTAATAATGATTACATAAACTTTGCAACAAGAAGGTGGCCACCAGCATCATATTACACAGGATTTGTGGTACAGTCGAAAAACCGGAGGGAAACAAATAGAAAATGCAAAAATTTAATATCAGCTCACAGTTTTTTTTTTTTAATGAAATGGGGAGAACGGTATGTTAACCTTATGATATAATAATGAATTTGAAGCGGTTTCAAGCAATTGAAAGATCGATCCTAATCGCAATAAAATATCGCACCCGAACATAACAAACCATACAGTTAAAATAAAGGTATCAAAATATTCACAAGTCAAATTGCTAACATGCGACATCGAAGAAAGCTTAAGTATAAAAAACATGTTATGAAACATGAAATTTATTTATATGATTGTGTAATTTTACAATATTTTTGGTAAGTTATACTTACCCGGATTGAACTTGATGACGTCTGTGATTTGATAACATTCTAAAATTAACATAATGACAAAAGCCAAATTTAATTTTCCCTGAAGGATTTTCTTTCAAAATCATATATTTGTATATCCAGTGAAAATAAATGAAAATAAACACATAATAAACCACGATTTTATATCCATGATATACATCGTATAACGTATAACAAATATCGTTGATAGCAGAGATAGTTTCTGTGAACGAGACATTAGTTTAATTTAATGAGATGTTAACTGTACAAAAAAAAATATGTCTAATACTCACTAAACATTTTTACATCTTATTTTTGTCAGATAACAGTTTGGGGTAAGTAAATATTATTGTAAGTTTTAATTAAACTACAAAAAAATTATTTATGAATAAACATAGCTTTTATTTAAAACAAATAATCAGTAAATGTAAAATGAAAATGGTCGTGATATTCTGAATTGAAGCGTGTCACAGTTTAGAAGGTCACTGTGGTCTCAGTTTGGTCCTTTACTAATGGCAATCAAATGAAGTGTTTAATCAATAACAATGTAATAAAACAGAACATAAACAAAACGAATAGGATAAAATTATTAAAAACGATTTTTTGTGTTTTAATTTGTTTCAGAAAACAAGATAACAATTCCAATAAAGAAGGTAAAGTCTGTAATCTAATTCTTTGTTAAAATATGGTTTGAAACAGGACAAATACCTTTAAACTGCTCGATTCAAATTGTGGCCCTTGAAAGTTATTTCTAACAAAGCATTATAGGTTAATGTTGCCAAAAACCAAAATTGTTTAACATTTTTTTCAAAACGAAAGGGTGAATCTTAATGTTATGAAGCCGTTTGTTAGCCTTTTAAATATTTATGGCTTTCTGGAAGAAATTTGTCAAGAAAAAGTAGTCTAAATGGTCGCTGAATAACATGTAAGCCCCCAATTTATCTGAAAGAAATAAAAGAAAATATGGACAATTCAAATTAAAAAGAATTGAAAGCTAACTTAGATGCATCTAAATAACAATAATGAGATAAAAAGAGTGTTTGGTTTTTTTTCTATTTTTAAATCCACATTCAATTTCAATTTGTAAAATATTTCACTGCATAATATAACATTTTGAAAATATTAGCACAAGGTTAGCTCAAACTGATGTGGTATACATTAACTTATAGCCTGTTTTAAGTTTCATTACGTATTGTTTATACTCAATCAGTTGCATGTTGTATTTACGTAAAATACATTTCTATAACAAAAAAGATACCTTTAAGAATACATTTAGGTATATATATTCAGTCCTAACAAAATACAAAAACATAATTCATTCAGAGAAATATTCTCTTTTAATAAAAGTTTTTACTACGGTATATTGTTGATTTTAGACAACGCATCGGAAATAGTAGAGAATGTATTGTACATTACTGCCGATGATGCAAAGGAACAAATACAAGCACATGAAGCCACGACCGAGAATCCACAGAGCGGAAGTGACGTATATGCAGTGGTAGAAAAGAAACCTAAACCAGACGACAGTGACGATCAACCGGTCTATACAGATGTCTGTAAAGCTGATCAAAAGAAAAGTAAATAAAAGCATTTTAATTAATATTATTTTCATGATTAAATAAAGGTAACTCAATCGTCATTCTTCTGAGTAATTCGCGAACTTAATGAAAGATATAGATATCCATTTTGGCGTTATAGCCAGATAACGTGATTGCTTTATTTTAAGTTGATTTTACTATTAAAATTGTGTTAATCAACTTGTAAACATGACAGTTAGTACTCTAAACGATAATATTTCATTTTCGTAGGCAAATGGTATAAAATTTATAAATGACAAAATTGTATCAGTATAGATTTATCAAACATTAAAATGATGATAGAAACTTCCAGACATTAATATCTAACACTGTTTACGATCATCTGGTTTACAATCTTTTCTAGAAAAACCAGCAACTGCTGCAAAACCGTCAAAAGTCAAGAAAGATGAGCGGCCAGTATGTATGAAAATACAGTTTGTGGTTATTTTCTTCAATACAATTGAATACAATTGAATATACATTCAAAAATAAGTTACTTATCTTAAGCTTTGTTCCAGACTGTAAATAAAGAGGGCCTTATATACGTTGATTTGGACCTGAAAGACACACCATCTACGTCGACGGGAGCATTCGTCATCCATGGAGCAGACGACAGGACCCAGTATGTTGACATCGATTTTACTAGGCGAGCTGATCCTCCCCCTGACATGGACAATAAACAATCCCAGAATGAAAAGGAGAAAGAAAAAGCCTGATGCTCGTTGACCTGTGCGATTTTCCAATGTGTTATGCATCCTGTGAACTTTGCAAGATTTTCGAAAGAAAAAAGTTGGAAAATATTTTTTAAAATAACATTAAGGAAGAAATGGTTAGTATTGTAATATAATTTAATGCAACAATTTACAAAAACCAACTTGACCTGCAAATAGTTTCTTTTGTTTACAAGTAAATGGAATATTTGTACACTCATTCAAACATCCACACTTTGTACGCATTTAACTAAAAATTTATTCTCAGTAAAGCATATATATCACAACCCATTTGAACCAGTTTTTTGGTTTGGCCGGACGATTGGTTAAGAGAAGAGAAGTTTTGCAAAGCATTGATATTCAGAATTGATCCGCGAATTTGTTTACCCCATCACAAACATAGCGTGCACTCAACAATATTTTTCACGAGAAGTCAACAATTCAGTATGACTTTTTGTCATATGAACGGACGTTTGAATAAAATAACGATTAAGTACTTGAATTACACAAATAAGATTGAACATGAATATTTACTGATCGTAATATGCAAGAAACATCCCTGTAGCCTCAGCGACTTACACTGTATTAGACCTTGGAAAGATTGTTTCTACTGTTGGACTGCTCAAGCTCTTAGACTCAAAACCAAAGAAAAATAAATTATTTTTATCGATGTTTGCAACTTATTTGTTAACTTCATGTAACGTTGTTTGTAATACATGTAACATCTTATTTACAGATAAATGCCCGTATATTTAACTACCGTTTGAGAAATATCAACTTTGATAATCCCTATGTTTAACCATTTTGTTAACTTGCTTTATGGGATTAAGTGATTATGCTTTAGCCTTCACTTTTTTTTCTTCTTTGACCTATTTAATCTGATATGTGTTATTGTTATTATTAATATTATTATTGTTATAATTATCATCATCATCATTTAAAATTAATAACGTAACATGTACTTATTGTTATTTGAATTACTTTGGTGAGGTTTGTTATACTGGGGGTTGGGGTTGGGGGGGATGGGGTAGTTGGGGGTTGTTTTTTGCTTTTTTGGGGTTTTATTTTTAAATGTATGCTTTAATATTAATCATGAATGTATTATCCATTCCAATATTTCTTTTTTGTACTCTGTTTTCTTTGATGTGTAATTTTGCATTTTTGTATTAAAATATTTTATTCATGTGTTTTTGCAAAGGTCAGATGACCTTCATAGATTGAAAAACTAAGAATTGAGAAGTCTAACTATCTGTGTCAACATTTACTTTCGACGAAAGTTGCTTATCAAAAATTGAACGCATCATTTGTTATCTGGCTTTTTCGATGCATATACAGGTATTATTTTCTTTTAAAAATCAGCGAAATAAATCTAATTGTTGAGTTTGGCAGTGACATCTAGTGAGGAAAATACATGTAAATGCATCAGGCTTGGGACAAATTGTCGGATTAAATACGTTCTTAGACAGAGCCTTGCTGCTGGTTTGTAGTCAAACAAAGGAAAATTTCAAACAGACCAATTCCGCCTAACATTAATTGAAAAATCATTTTTTTAAATGAAAATCTATTACCTTTTTAGCAAACTATATGCAATCCATACTTTGGCATGTTTTGTAAATATTGTTCGGATAGTTAAACTTTAATCATTTATTGAGAAATTGAAATAAAAAAGTTTCGAAACAGTATCTAGTATGTTCTCTTTTAGGTGAGTATTTGTATATTTGGCCTCATTTGTTCCTAACAAAACCAAACAAAGGCAAAATCACTTAAGTATTGCAAATAAACGTGAGAATTTGCTACATGTAAAAGCAAAATATTCTATCAGAGGTGGTGTAAAGAAAATAATGGCCTCGTAGAATAATACCCACAAGCTGTAGAATAATTGGATTTAAAAAAAAAAAAAAACACACACACAGAGGTCATTTTCTTCATGTTAATGATGACCCCCCCCCCCTTTCCCGTATAACTGCCGTAAACAAAAATATATATGGGCTACCCCATATCAAAGCCATTCAACTACTAGTATTAAATTATTTAAATTTTCAAAAAAAAATATAGCATTTACATGTAGTCCTCTTTATAAATTTTATTCTTTACGTATGCAATGTTGCAGTTGGAGTTTTCATGTAAATATAAATACAGTGCATCTGTGATCCCCGTGTAGGAACGGAATGAAGAATGTTACCTAGCACAGAGTTATTAATGACGCATGGTCGTCAACAATTAACCATCAGATCTATATTAAAGGGGCATGGTCATGATTTTGGTCAAAAAATATTTTCCCGATTTTAATGTTTAAAATGCTTAAATAAGGCTTATTTAACAGGCAACCAAAATTTGAGTGTCATTCGTTGAGTTATAAGCAAGTTACAGAGCTTACAATTCTTCGCTATGTAAACAAAGCTTTTGTTTACATTTTGAATGTTGAAGTAAAAATTCCAGTTTTAGACATATAATGAATGTGTTAACCGTTAGTGGCTGTTTATTTATTCTTAAAATGAATAAGAAGATAGAAAAATCAGCTTTAAAAAGATTTTTTACTAGTATATTGAAATTATGTAAACAAAAACAGGGCACGAGCCTTGTTTACATGACAAAGAATTGTGAGCCCTGTATCTTGCTTAAAACTCTATGACTGACTCTCAAATTTCATTAGTTCATTAGAAATGCATTTCTAAAGCATTGTAAATAATTAAAACAGAAAAATAGAATTTGACCAAAATCGTGACCATGCCCCTTTAAACATTAACATAAGATAGGTCGTCATCATATATTTACATTAAGAAAACAAAAAATCGAAAAGTTATTAGGCTTTAAAATATTCTCATTTTCCTATATCTTTATACAGAGGTAGTCTTAATATATTCATATGAGATTTAAATAATCTACAATGGCGACGACCATCAAGCCCTCTTAGTAATATTTTGAATTAAGGTTCCTGAACACACCAATTTTTAACTCGATGTATCGATGAAGACATTTTTTTAATAGAAAACTGGTTTCACAAAACAGAGATTAATATCGGGTTTGGATTATTTTTTTTTTATTTAAATGTGAATTTTTGTGTATTTTTAAGGGAAGCGAAGAATAATTGTTTTGACTGCGAACTAGGTAGTTTAGAGCTTAAGATTTGAAAGATAGATCTTTCGAGTAATAATTCCTAACAGTGGAGTAAACTTTTCATAATTTTTGTTTTAGTTAATCAATAATTCTGAGTCTACTTTTTTTATCGCCAATAAACAGAATTTCGTTATATAGTGGCTTGTATCTCGAAATAATTTTATTTAGTGTGTTCACTCTTATAATAATGAGATACATGTAACCCGTTGTGATCATGAGGAGAACTATACCTCGGTACAATGTGTCAGTATCATGTTATAACGTACACTACGTATCGATTTTGTACTATACCGTCCAATAAATTCAAAGCAGAGTTTGCTTATTTATTTTAAGATATTTAATCGTACAATTGCTAAAAATTATGTAAATATAAGTAATAAAGAATCATTCTTTGAATATTATGAGGTGATAATTTCGGTCGGGGCGTGATCAAATCTATCATAAAGCCCTTCGGGCTTTATTGGATTTGATCACACCCCGACCAAAATTATCACCTCATAGTACTCAAAGAATGATTCATTATTCCTTAAATAATACTCAAAAAATTCATAAGGGGTTCATTATTCTACAAGGTCCCTTTTCTTTACGTAGTGTGCTCATTTTTATGAAAATGACATTTATTCTTCAGCTAAAAGGGTCATTTTTCTACGTAGAATATTGACCGGGGGTCATTATTTTACGCCCCCCCCCCACCCCGATCATTATTCTACGGGGGTCATTATTCTGCTTTACATCGACTCCGAGATTTCGAATAAGGGCGGGATTTTTTTCTCAGTGTAGATGGTCTGGGTACTAATCCGTGAGCACAGTAATGGTTTCACAGACCTCAAAATACTAATCCAGCTTTTTTCCTCAATAAAATGTGAAAGAAGAGGAGTTTTATATTAGATCTCAAAGCAATTCTGATCAAGTTTCAATTTGATTTGATTGAATTTTAATACATGTAGTGTCTTAAATATATAACTTACTAAAATGACGTAATGTTCTCATTAAAAAAAAATGTTTAACAGTTTATTTAGAGATTATCTGCTGATTATTTATACAATCAAAGAGATAACACTTATGTATCTATCAACATTTCTAATTTTTCACCAAAGTTTTCGTCAGATATTAAAAACAAATCTTAGAGAGTTTTCAATACCCCAGGAAGTGATAATTCTTAGGAACAATCAGTTTGTGTTATCTGCCATGACCACAGTTGAAAAAAATAAATAGTGAATATTTCTAATAACAAAAATATGTGGTATTTAATATAAATTTTCTAAAGTTTAAAATAAAATACAAGGTATTTTAGTTTAATTCATATTTAATTTTAATCAATTACAAATGTTATTTAGTATTGTATAATGAAAATGTACCCAAATAAAACGAAAGCGTTTGATTTTTATATTTAATTGTACAAAATTCAATGTACAAAGAAAGATAACTCTTTCTAACTATACCATGATTTATGTACCTTACTGTTGGCGTACTATGACGTCATAAAAGTGTATACTTTTCCATGACGTTATAGATTTAAAGCACTATACGATACATCATGTGTTTTTCTCCAACTCCCTAAAATTTTTGTATTTAAGACATGTCTTATATTAACATTGTAAAGGAATTACAGTTACAACATATCATTTATTCTGTTAAAAAATCTATATAAATGTAAAATATACATTACAGTCTGAATGTTTATTTTTGATGATATAGCTATAAATGTCAAGGTCTAGACTAATACAGGGTATTCGCAAGTGGTAAAATGCAAATATAAGTAATAAACAACGATTATTTAGTGAACATAGCGTTATGAATAGCAACTGCTCTGCTGGCATATCATGGATATTTTCCCTTTCATCGATTTCATCTGTACTTCTTTCACAGGTATGTGTTTTTTTATTAAAAATCATCAAAAAGTAATGGAAGCAATAACTTGGGACAGACTATAGCAAAGTGTATTCATTTAAAGCTGCTTGGTCCGATTTTTTAGGTTTTACAGTATCAAATAATTTTCCATCCAAAACCAATTATCTTTTATTATAATGGGAAATGTTTACATCTTTTCTCCATTCGGAAGTACTCGGGACACCTCGCGCAATTTTTCAACGTTATCATCCGGGCTTATTTTATGGCTGATGCAATCCAAAATCTCCGTAGACTTTCTAATTTAGGATGGGTATTGAAGCCTGAAGTTGTAGAGGGGTCGTTTCAAAACAGATAATCTGGACATTTTTATATTAGTGGATGAACGTAGTTTGAGCACAAAGGTATTTATTATTATCGAAATATCAAGCGAAAAGTGGTGGAAGCAAAAACTCGGGACAGAGTATACGAGTATATAAGTATGACTGTATTTAAGAATGCAAATTAATTTTATCAAAGTATTTATTTCGAGTACTATCAGGTGTTTGTGTGCGAAGCAAATCTTCATTACCAAAACCTTTACATGCATTTGATCGCGCAAATCAATCATTGATATCGGTTGAATGTTCTCTCTATGTTTGAAACGTTTTCCATTATTTTGAATAAGGATCCTAGATCCGCGCCGCATTGTAGCTGTAACATATGTAAACATATGCACGCGATCGATTCAGCGACCTTCTGCCTGCTTCTATAGTATTACTTCCGGTTCTGCGTTGTTTATTCGATCAGCTGTTTTCATCTTCCGACGTATGGCGTAATATCCAAAATACCGGCTCTAACATTACAGTAAGTTCAGTAATATATTAATCTTATCACAATATATTTTAAATCCAGATGCTAACTGGTCTTATTAGAAGCATCTAAATAAATTACGTGGTTTTAAAATATGATCATGTGTTTCGTGTGTGACCACAGAATGCTTAGTCTGTGCATTGTTGTATGTAACCATTGTGGGTCATTGACTTGAATCTGGTACATTTTTTCAAAATAATGACCGGAAAAATGCTTTCTCTGTGTTTCCCGAAAAATTTGACACTCCTTTGTTATGTGATACCAGGGTATTGATTATCTCGGATTTCTGTGATAAGGCTCTGAATCTTTCTAAAGCGATATCTGTTACTTGACCTTAACTCTTTTCGACCATGGTATTGAAAATACTCAAGGCAGTGCAGTGACAAATTTACAACGACACACTCTATTTGAAGAATAAATATCGAAAGGCCCCCATATCCATTATACATGTATTTAGTATGGGTAAAAATGTGACATAGTTGTGTCAATGGCCTTAAATTAAAGACTATAGCGTGAAAGTTAGTACATGTGTACTTATTTCAAGAATCATATGACACGATCCTTTTTATGGTGAATTGATGACATTTGCTACGTTGCCACAGTCGTTGGACTGACTTTTATTTTTATATTGAAAAAGATTAAAAGGACGATGAATTAATTTGATATACCCTAACTGGATCCCAAGAATGTTCACAGTTGTGTACAGTCGTCTATTTTATTTCATAATATGTATTCAATTTCTGTTATGATTTAAACCACACCATTCCTCGTGTAAATACTA
This sequence comes from Magallana ariakensis, assembly GCA_020458035.1. Classification (NCBI taxonomy): domain Eukaryota; kingdom Metazoa; phylum Mollusca; class Bivalvia; order Ostreida; family Ostreidae; genus Magallana; species Magallana ariakensis. The sequence goes on along the minus strand of CM035815.1, from coordinate 22,587,077 downwards.
TATACACAGTCTATCCATACAAATTTGATCAACGAGAAAGGCTCAAAGTAATGGTTTACAGTGCTACGACCATCTGGTGAAGGTGCGGTTTATTAAACAAGGATTGATATGATGCTAATTATAAGAGATTAAGGAAAGCCAAACTGCACACACGGATACAGGATCGAATAACATCTCGGCGAGTAAGGGAAGACTCCTGTTGTGTCTTACTATAATAAGTTACGGATTAAATAGCTCCTGTATGTTTGAGTACATGTATTATCGATTATCCTTGAGGCATTAATATTTTTTTAATCGCTTTTTGAGAAGTATTGTTTGAGTCTTTAAAAATGTTTCATTATTATTTATTATTATCTTATTAATTCTTTTGTATCAGAAATCCTTTAGTACCATATATAATCATAAGGGTATTGGTTGCTTATTAATTTTATAAAAAAATATATTACAAAACCATATATCATGCGTCTATTAACATACTCTTTAAACAATGCTGATACATGTACATATAATTGAAATTTGATATACTTTTCGGATTATTATATAAAAATAAGAATGGAATCAAGTGTGACCAAAAAATAGGAATTGCACAAGGAAAAGAGCATATTGTCTTTTTTTTTTAATGTATCAATTTAATTGTATGAAGTTCAATTGTAGATAGGGTTTAAAGGAGCAAGCGCGGGCCGCACACTCGTGTATGTGTGGGTACATGTATGTGTGGGTACATGTATGTGTGGGTACATGTATGTGAGGAGTGAAAAGGGAGGGGGTGGTGTTGGTCAGGGTGGTAATATAAGACAGTATATACATTGTAGTCGCTATCTCCCGTGGATCTGATTAAGTGTTACAATCTGGAGTGTTGTGTTGACTTATTTATACACCTGGTATCTACTGTCCACGGTTCTGACATGCTGAGGTCAGGGTGCTCAACCTATGCAAACAAATCCCACTCATTGTAGCTATTAAATACAAATTAGTGGCATTTTGGCTGATAACGCGGTGTCCATTTTTGGAAGAAAAGGGGTATATTAAACCCAATTGTAATAAGTGACCAGAGCTCTAAATGTGATAACGATATATTTTACAGTTTTTCATGGATTGCTGTAAATACCGGTATGGACAAGTCCGATTTTATGATCGCTTTAAGTCTAAAGTACAAGAAAAAAGAAACTATATAAAATAAATCTAATAATACAACGACATAGAGTATTTTTATACACCCCTCTATTTTCAAAGTTTTCGCCATTTGCAAAAACAAAACAAAAAATATAACAAAAAATGAAAATGAAACACACCATCTAAGTCAAATTTGAAAGCATTTATAATTTAATTAAGTATATGAAACTTGATGTATGTTAAAAATAAATTACATGTAGAACATGTATCTACATTTATACATATGTACATCTGGTACGCGCAACATTAAAAATGTATCAGAGAATTAGGAAATGTTATGATAATCGTCAGTTTAATGCACGCGGGAGTGTGTTACTCTGTATTATTATACTTTCATGTTAAATACTGCAATCTGATTGGTTTAGACGCAGTTGACAATCCGTTCTCTCTCCCTCGCACGCTTAGCAACGGGCCGATAGAACGAATTGTTACATGCGCGTTAATTATGCGCGTACGGTTCGCCGTAGAATTCACGTCTTTTCTATATAAAAGCAGTAAAATTTGCTATAAAAATTATGATATTCAGTATAATAAAATAAATAGTGCCTGTTTGGGAGGGTACCAGTTGAAATTGACACCCCTCGAAAACCATTGTCAACCTCCGCTTCGCGTCGGTTGACAATGGTTTTCTCGGGGTGTCAATTTCAACTGGTACCCTCCCAAACAGGCACTATTTATATAATGTTAGTCTGGTACACTGTATATAATTGGTACCCTTCAAACATTCATCATACCATTTTTGACGATAAAAAAAATTCACATGTACAGTTAAATGTACTGACCCATTTTGTGCCAATGCATATACATGTATTAATCTACTATTGGTCGGCAACTGATAAGGCTTATAGAGAGACGGAATAATATAATAAAAAAATTTATAGTGCCATTCTGACCATCAAAATCCTATTCAATACCACATCTATATCACATTGGGGTTTTTTATATTACAAAGGTTTATTTTTCCTTATATTAAACCAACTTATATTTGAGTAGTTGTGACATCTTGATATAAAGCATTGGGGATGGATTAACAGCAGGTTAATCTACGTGGTTTAGTCTGTTCACGTGCAGAAACAAAGCAACATCACAGCAAGTGCGCTGTATGAGGCATTTTAGAGTCCGCGGAGTTTATCAGTCTAGAAGTAGACCATTGTCCAATATGTCAGACTTTGGTCGAGTCAGCATGTTTTAATCCATTATATACTTCAAAATAAAATTATTTTTAAAAAATGATGTCATTGTATATTGCTTTTTCTCTCTTTTAGAAACAATTTATCTTCACACTGGGTAGTTGATTTATGACGGTGAATAAATTAATTTGTTTAGTGGACACGATGCAACATTTACAAAGATGAAACAGGTCCCCTAGATCGCTCAAATAGCCCCTGTAGGAAACTTTTCAGGTAACGTACGTGTATATACATTCTCCATTGAAATTGACCAGGTAAAATTTCTTAACGCGAAATGATTATATCGTGTGTAAACTTAGAGATAGAAAATGCGATAGCTTTAGGTGATCTTTGGATATTTATTTCGCATTGTAAGTGAACAGAACTTGCAGACCTGCGTCCTTTTGTTAATTGCTAATTTTAGATGTGCAAGTTCGATTTTCCTCTTAATTTCAGATGGCCAACACAAAAAATGAAAGTGTTGCAAATGGGAAATCCCCCTGTATTGAGGATTCACCCCCGGGGCCACCTGACGGAGGGTGGGGCTGGGTGGTGACATTCTCCTCCTTCATGATCAGCTTTCTAGTAGATGGAGTGTGCTTTACCTTTGGACTTCTATTCACTGAGTTTCTTGAATACTTTGGGGAGAGCAAAGGAAAAACCTCTCTTCTAGGATCCGTTTTGAACGGAGCCTATCTTTCTCTAGGTAAGACACATTTCTTGTTATTTTAAACTTATTCATAGTTCAGGCCTAGTATTTATCATTGTGTGCTGCTATCTTATCCATTTTATGCATAATCACACACTTAAGACTGTATTGCTGGCAGGCTGGAAAAGCAATGCAAATGTATATGGCAGGGAGGGTATAAATACATTTACCATATTCTTGGTTGCGCTAATGTACATGTAAATGATTCGGGCTTATTTTACAAAATATATTATTTTTAAGCACGTTCAGTTGCTAAATAAGTTAGTTTTATATAGTTATAACAACACTGATGTATTTTGCATATAATAAAAAATTAAGAAGTAAGGATCCATTCTTTGAGTATTATAAATTGAATTATTGTCTGGGAGAGATCAAATCTAATAAAGCTTGAATGTCTTTTTGATAGATTTGACCACGCCCCGACCGTAATGACCACCTCTTGACATTCCTTGTTACATGTACATATGTACGATTTAACATCAAATTATTGACATTTTTACGTTATTTTCGTATCGTATCGTATAATTATTCAAACCCCGCTTGCGCCCCAACAGCACGTCATATGCGTCATTGGTATTGGACTATACGTTACAAAGATTCGTAGTTTTATCACAGACAAAAGACACTGGAATTCAAAATGTAAATAGGGTCTACTTTTTTATCATACAAGTAGAATAAATTAAAAATGTAAAATGTACTACACATACCGAAGAGAGCAAACTTTCTTAACAAGAGTTTGATGCTGCATGTTGGTTTTTTAATCTACATATATTTCACTCTTGAAAACATACATTCGAGTAAAGTGTCAGAATCCTCCTCTGACTTGAAGGAGAATAGGATACTGTAGGATGCCTAAAAAATCCTGAATAACAAATACTAGGAGAATGCTAACACATTCTTGATGAAAAGCGAAAGATCAATCTTCTGGTTCTGTAATATTTTTATACACGAAAACAATTTGGTTTCAAAGATACATAGTCATCATTTTTGTTTTTCGGTTTTTGTTGTAGTTGGATTTTTTTCTTACCACCTTGTACCCTGGTTATTGAAGGTATTCATTGGTTTTATAGAACAGCATTTAATACCCTTTCCTTTTTTACTGATTTTTAATACTTAGGACCTGTGGTGGCAGCTTTCTGTAATCGGTTCGGATGTCGTCGTGAGGCCATTGCAGGCGGAATCACGGCATTCCTGGGATTCTTCCTGTGTTCGTTCTCTCCCAATCTGGATGTCATGATATTTCTTTATGGATTCGTTGGAGGTTAGAAACAAAACAACACACAATGGACATCATAAACGATCCGCTTTAGATATCTAACTCTACACTAGTATTTATATTCTAAACATCTATATGCTGATAATGTGGATAGAAAAGGCAATAAATAGACTTTCCAAAAAGTTCTTTAGTAACGCTGTCCTTCTTGAGAGATAATTCTCCAACTAGTTATAGCAAAATTATAAAGCATCACTTAAAGTTACTTTTGTTTACAGGTGCAGGTTTTGGATTCATGTATCTGCCCTCCATTGTCATGGTGGGTTACTATTTTGAGAAGAAAAGAGCATTTGCAACAGGGATCGCCGTGTGTGGGAGCGGAATCGGAGGCTTTGTTTTCGCGCCATTAACGGCATTTCTGTTGGAGAAGTTTTCATGACAGGGAACACTTTGGATCCTCTCTGCGATTGTTCTGAATGCGGTAGTATGTGCCCAGGCGTTTCGGCCTCTATATGAAAAGAAGAAAGCTGAGAAAAAGTGTTCAAAAAGCATCAAATCAAAAGATCAAACGTTGAAGCCATTTTCAGCCCTCGATCTGGAACTATGCGAGAAACATCCTATATACAAATGCAGATCTGTAGAGGCAATACAGGCAGCCAACGGTAAGCATGAAACGGCTGTTCGGCTCGCACAGAGTCAAGACATTTCAACGCTTCTTGACGCAAAGCATCGTCACGAACGTCATCATTCCGACACGTTAAAGCCACTGGCGAGAAAAGATATTTTCTACAGCGGTAGCCTGAAGAATATTCCACACACCGTAGAGGGAGGGGCCAGGGCAAGGGTCCCCACACATAGTTTATCTCAGAATAATCAAGATGACGTAGAAAGCGTCGGCGATGATGAGAACGCCTGTTCTAAGGTTGCCAAATCATTAGCGTCTTCCTTTGATTTTAGTCTCCTAAAAAGTCCTACTTTTATCTTAATATATGGGATATCATGCTTTCTTTGTATGTTTGGTAAGTTACTTCTTTATAATGATATTATAATATGATTGGTTATTTAATCATATGAAGCTAACGCTCTTAAGAAGTAAAATAAAAAAGTATCCTATTATGACCATTACTCATTTACTACATTCACATTAATAGCATTGAAACAATCTCGTGATTAAAAAAAATGTTTTTTCTCTACAAGAATTGTGTCGCAAATACCCGTAAATGAACCTATTTGCTTTTTGTTTCAGGGTTTTTCATTCCATTTAACTTTTTACCGGACCTGGCAAAGGATCTCAAACTCGACAAAACCCAGGGAGCTCTCCTGATTTCAATTATTGGCGTGAGCAACACGGTCGCTCGGCTCGTTGTCGGCTTCGTGACTGACCGACCGTGGGCAAACTCCCTCGTCATCAACAACCTCGCTTTGATGATCGGCGGGGTCACGACCTTTGCTGTTCCTTTTTACAACAGTTTTGCTGTTCTGATAATATACAGCATTGTTTTTGGTGCTTCCATAGGTACGTATGTTTGATACACTCATGTTTGCAGTGGCGTCGGAAGCAAATTGAAAGTGGGGGTCTAGACTTATCAAAAACATTGACAAGCAAATAAAAAAAAGGTCTTTGGTTATGGTTATTATAACTTTGCAAAAGGTTAACTGGCTAAGCCCCCCCCCCAGCCCCCTCCCCGGTTCCAGTGTAAGATCATGATGGCAATGTAGCTATTGCATCTTTGGATGAATTTTTATTATAATTATTTTGACATTTAGAAAATAATCGTTTTGTTAGAAAAATACCTAATATCTATTCTGTTAAATTAAATAGGACTATATATGTACATTTTAAATATATTCTAATTGATAGAATGCTAGTTTGAATTGTATCATAACAGTTGTAAGATGCAAATTAAAATTTAATGACTAATCTTATTCAAATGTTATTACCCCTGTGTATAGCAATATCATCGTTAACTAAAGTTTATTTATGTTTCAAAGCATGTATAACATCAATGCATGCGTAATATTAATACATGTACATGCAATAATATGATATTAAAATCTTATTTCATTATACAGCTGCGTTTGTCTCCCTTCGTTCTATCATCATGGTCGAGTTGATGGGGATAGAGAGATTGACGAACGCGTTCGGACTGGTTGTGCTTTGTCAGGGATTGTCCTCATTTATGGGTTCCCCAATCGCTGGTCAGTGAATCTATAATTACGCATAAACTTTGGGTAATATATATTTCCGTGCACATGTTGGTGTTCATACGTGTATCAAAATTGAAAACAAAAATTACCACTATTCAAGTGGCCGTTCATACTCTGCCAGCGAGATTTAATCTGAAGTTTTACCCATACAATTCAAGCTGCTCAAAAAAAAGTCATTGAAGAAGAGTGGAAGTTTCTTTTCGAGAGAGATAATTATCATTCACTAGTGAATTTGTCCATTAATTGTATGTCTAAATAATGATCTAAATTTAATAGGCTATGTAGTAAGATCACTGTAGTTTCAATTTTGTATATTTATTTTTAAAATATGAGTAACCTTGTTCTTTTCTACCTCGATATTTACAGGGTCATTATCAGATCAAACGGGTACTTACGATATCACCTTTTACCTGGCCGGTGTGACCATGTTTTTGGCAGGAGCTCTCTGCGTGCCCCTCCGAAGGGTAGCCCGGTGGGAGGGGCTTCAGACGACGGTGATACAAACCGAAATCGTGGGTGACGAGCCCGAACAGTCACCAATGCTCATCGAAAAATCTCAGTGACGTCTATACATCGAAGAAGACATTCCGACATTTTGTTACTTTAGTCTGTGTTGAGCTCATTGTAAATCTTGAACTTAGAGGGTATTTCGTTGTCGTTTTTTTTGTGTAGGTTAATCAATTACGTTTTTTTTACGAAATTGTAAGTATACATTGTATGTTTTAAGTATTCAGTATTTTGCAGACATAATATATCAACATGATGCATTGTATATAATTATATACGGTTCTTCACACCGTTAATACGATTTGGATACACAACTCTTTACTTCAATTGTTATTTTTCATAGTTTTTCTGTATTGGTTATCTACAAATCCCCGTATACTCCCCCCAGGTTCCAAATTAAATGACACCAACGTTAACAGCTCATTAACTTTCGAACAGGTTCAATTTTTATATACATTGTACGTACATGCGCGGATCCAGAAAATTTTTCCAGGGGGGGGGGGGGGGGTCCGAAGGATAATTGTGTTTGCCAGGGGGGGTCCGAGGCATATTTTCGATAATTTTACTATGTAAATTTAATAAATTTTCATTTTCCAGGGGGGGGGGGGGTCGGGACCCCCCCCCCTTCTAGATCCGCGCATGCATTGTACGTTAAAAGTTGGGGTTTTCAAATTTATAAACGAAAAACCAAGATCAAGGTTTTTAGACTTTTACAGTATGAACATGTATTTAGTACATGTACCTGGATAAAATTCTTAAACTTATGTCTTGCCATTGACAGCATGGTTTTTCTGATGAGTTCCTTTTATATAGAACACTGTTAAATTGTTAATAAACTTATTGAAACTTTTAAAGATATTGCACTCTGAAAATTAGTTATAGGATATTAGTTGTGTAGGTACATGTACTAAAGTATGGTGTTTTGTGCTACGTTTCGTGTCTAAATACAAATTACTAAAAAATATTTTTATCTTTTAACAAAAATCCTATTTTTACTAGTTTTGTGTTCACTTTGTTATTGAAAAAGTTCCTTTAACATATTATGTATAGATGAAAAATGTCACCGAATAATCATGCAATTGATGATGCAGTTTAAGTAAAAGATCTCGTATTTGCATTTAAATTCCCTCGCATTCCTGTTGTGAAGTGATCTACTTTGGAGGCAATGCTTTTGCTAAAATAAGGTACTGTGAGCAAGCTCACAAATGATACCTCCCTTTAAGAAAACATAACAACTCAAAGTATTTCTCTATTGGAAAAAATTAGATGCACCTATTTTCTTAAAATGACACTGAACTTGCAAATATGACCAAACTCAAGGTCAGGACATATTTTCAGGTCATAAGCAATCTTTGGAAGGAAGGAAGCTTCTAATCATTTTCAATTACAAGATATGGCCTAGACGTGAATTATGCAATTTTCTTTACAATGACTTGAACTTGCAAAAATAACCTCGGCTTAAGATCACGACAAACCATCAGAATGGCTCAGATCATAAGCCATCTTTATGTGATGTAGGAACTTCGAATGTTTCTCTATAAGAAAGATAAGACCAGACACAAATTATGCATTTTTCCTTCAGTGACCTTAAACTTGCCCAATTGACCTTAGATCAAGATCATGATACACCATTAGGTCATAAGCAGTCACTGTGTAAAGTACATGTAGAACTTGCAATGTTTCTTTTAAAAAAAGATATAAACCGGACACGAATTACGCACTTTTCTTTCCAGTGACCTTGAACTTCACAAATGACTTAGGTCAAAATCATGACACACTCTCGGGTCATAAGTAATCACTGTGTAAAGTAGGAACTTCCGATGTTTCTCCATAAGATAGATATAAACCAACCACGAATTATGCACTTTTCTCTCCATTGACGTTGAACTTGCCAAAATGACTTTCATTGGTTCAAAATCATGTCACCCTGAGGTCATATGCAATCTTTTTATAAAGTAGGAACTTTCAAAATGATTTTTTTTTTCAGTAAGAAAGATATAGACCTAACACGAATTATATACTTTTTCTTCAAGTGACATTGTACTTGCCCAAGTGACTTTGGGTCGAAATCATGACACACCCTGAGGTCGTAACCAATTTTTGGGTGAAGTAGGAACTTCCACTGTTTACATAAGAAAGATTGCAATGACAAACATATAGACCGACGGACAAGGTGATTCCTACATAACCCTCAAGCTTTGTTTGCCGGGGTATAAAAAACAAAACCTATTTTTCCGACGGTGAAACTTTAAATTACAATGAAAATATGACATTTTTTGATTACCAATGTCCAAAAAGATTAATATACAACATTTCACACATCTGTTTTGGATATATTTAATCTAAAGTTGGAAAAAGCACCTTTACCTTCGTCGGAACGTTATTATTCGAGGGTATCAGACGCTAATTTTCCACTGGTGTAAAGAGGTGCCTTAACTGATGTGTCGTTTTTCTTAGTTTGTTAACAATGTATGCACTTGAAACGAGGTTATTTTGATATAAAAAGACATGGCATGGTGTCATAGAGTTTGCATTTTTAATCATTGATATCTCTTTTCCCTTTTCGAGTTTTTTTAAAGAGTCGTGTAACTAAATTATTTCACGGTAGAGAGAGAGGGGCGTTCTTGATGACATCTGTTTATTCAATTGCTTCTTGATACATGTGCATGCAAGTGGAGAAATATCACATAAATATACAAATACACCATATCTTATAACACCTATTTCTCTGCTGGGATCTAAACTTGCCTCAGCATAGTCATTCATTTATACCCCAAAAATTATATAAAGAAGAATAAAGACATTCTCGTTACGAGTAACGAATAGGTGTTCCGTTCGATTTGTTAAAAAGTATACCGTGAAATATCAATACAAATAAAGAAGTACCCCCCCCCCCCCCCACACACACACACCCACATACTCACTTTCAGATAATAAATAAAAATCCCGAATAACGCCAGAAATGGGTGTGGACATGATTGTTTCAAAGAGATATTGTTACGATCAACAACTTCTATAGTGCATTAAAAATCTCTATCGTTTCAAGTTATTTGTAATATACGAGTCTCTTGGCCCCTAATTTGAGGGGCCAGTCCCTTTTTTCGTGATGTCAAACAAAAGATCTGGTAAATATTAATCTTTTTTCTTCCACATGTCTTAACAAAATATTTTCGAGAAAAGAGGTAAACTAAGAAAACTATACAAATTCACAACGCTTTTTTATCCCATTTTTCAAGCCCTGCCGAGCTTCGGCTCATTTTGTGCTTAAAATTGGTAAATGCCTTTAAAATACATTTCTACAATATTTTGTCTATCATTCCTGAAATTTGAACTCAATATCTTTTATAGTTTATGAGAACATTCGTGGACCCTCTGAAAATCGGTAAATTGTTAATATCACAAAAAGTTACACTAAGGTTAAGATCAATATCTATTAGATCTGAAATTTTTATGTTAATTGGCCAAGTAGTTTTGAGATATCGCGTACAAAATATTGGTAAGAAAAAAAAAGGAATATTAGAGAAAAAAGAAACCGAACGAAAACACATCTTCGCTAGCCAAGGGTTTACGATCCACTCTGCTCCTCTACAACCCTTGGCAGATTTAGCCGACAAAATCAAAACTCACGCAACGGAATCTGATTGGCTGCGAAGACAGGCGATCGCAGGGAATCTACTAATTGGCGGTGTTCTTTGTTGTTTTTTTTTTTTAAACAAAATATAAAAAACAATCATTATTAAAATATTTACGCGATTAATAAATAAAAAAAGATATATAATAACTAATATATTGGTTTTATTCTTATTTTTTATTTATTTACACGACCATTTCTTCTAATACCTCACTCTTAGATGAAAAATACGTAATTTAGCTGTTTCAATTTAACTCATCGCTAGAAGGCGCTGTGCGGTTTCTGTAAACATTGGCTAAATCTGCCAAGGGTTGTAGAGGAGCAGAGTGGATCGTAAACCCTTGGCTAGCGAAGATGACGAAAACAATAAGGTCTTCCGTTGGAAACGGAAGGCCTTAATAAGCGAATAAGATGGCACAAATGCCCATTGGTATTAATTTTTTTTCTATTTAAATTTATCTTAAATAATATTTTACAATTTTGCAAAAGAAGCATTTCTCACTTAAGTAAATAGTGAATATATTAACAAGCATGAAGAAAAGACAAAAAAATTATTGCTTCAAGTTTTGATGTTATTGAACCCTTAACCATCAATGTTATTCATACTAACATAGGCATTTAACCCGCCTTATTCACCAACAAAGTTTGTTGTCCCAAATTCAGTTCAGTTTTTAAGGAACATATGTTGCAAACCATTGAAAGAAACAAGCCAAAACATCTTGTTAGTTTAAAGCAGATCAAACTGGTTTCCGACGTGCATTTGGGCTTTTTATTATCATTTTATTGATTCGACGTCAATATGTACGAAAGACAAATAGGGCCACATAAAAAAAAAATTATCTCGTAATTACGAGAAAAGATCCCGTTATTCCGAGATAATTATCTCTTTATTACGAGAAAAGATCTCGTTATTAGGAGTTAATTATATCGTTATTACGAGAAAAGATCTCAGATCTCGTTATTACGAGTTAATTATATCGTTATTACGAGAAAAGATCTCGTTATTACGAGTTAATTATATCGTTATTACGAGAAAAAATCTCGTCATAACGAGAAAAGATTTATATAAAATGGTGCTCTTAATTACGAGAAAAGATCTTGTTATAAATTACGAGTTAATTATCTCCTTATTACGAGAAATAATGTAGTTATTACGAGTTAATTATCTCGTAATTGCGAGAAAATATCTCGTAATTACGAGAAAAAATCTCGTTATTACGATTTAATTATCTCGTTATTACGAGAAAAGATCTCGTCATTACGAGAAAAGATTTATATAAAATGGTGCGTTTCATTGTTCTACATGTACTCTCTGAGTCTCTGTATGTAAAATGGATGAACATATGTAAAGAAATTCATTTAATTAGTGACAGAAATTTTTGACTCCAAAATGTTTATATACACAAACAATTATTTTCAATATAGGTTGTGTGTGAATATATAAAACATAATCCGAGGTACATCCCGTATATGCCCGTCGATGACTTCCCTTCAAGCTGATTGCACAGAAGAAACGAATCAACAATGCCATGTGCTTGCCATGCTTGTTTTGATCATGTGACAGACTATTTTTCCGGCGTTGACAGAGGTGTAAGCGAAGCTTGTGTAGCACAAGTAATAGCTTTCCAAAAAGCTTGCCTGACTAAACATATTTATTTCATTGCAAGAACTTGGTTCTATGAATTTTAGCAAGTTATGAATTTAAATTTTAATATTTAGGTTTAGGGTCTATATGGTTGAATCTGAAGGTATTATACAACATCTAGACATAATGATTTAAAATGGTGGCGTATGCATGGTATGGAACGCTTCAACTTCTTATGTGGATGATCTTCATTATATGACCATGCTTCAACATTACGTGATACTTCAACATTACATGTTGACACTTTCACATTACGTGCTGATACTTTAATTAACGTTACATGGCGAGACTTCTTCTGTAGATGCCGATGCTGTGTCATAATATGATCATAATTTTTCACAAAAATATTTTGCGTACATGTAATTTTCTCTTAAAACTTTATTTGCTGCCAACAAAATAAAAATATAGCAATTAAAACTTAATTACGAACACAATACAATTGTTAAAATACAAAATTAATCCTGTGCCTCCTTTTATGCAGATTGGAATTGCCCACCGAGTTTACACCATAAATGAACTCTTCCATAGAGGTGGTGCATTCTATAATACCCGTATCTGTGGAGTCAATAAAACTCTTTTTTGGCATTTGTTTCGTAACAACTTTTACTTGTTATATATTAATTTTACTTTAGTTTAGATAGAATCAATCGATAACTATGCACTTAATTATTATTTACACAGAGTAAAACACGAAAGTTAAACCCCTTTTACAATGAGAATGAAATCGCGTAAACGACCATGCCCGCTTCGTTTCTCTAATGAATATTTAAGCTAACGTAACTACTTTAATACAAACTGGCAATTTTGTTTAGCAATGATAACCGAACACAATTATAGTTTACATTCTACCGTGTAATATTATAATCATTAGGTACAACTTGTTGCGATGCCCCCCCCCCCTCCTTATGTAGGGGCCTTAATTTCTATTGGATTGCACACGTGTACAGTAAACTTGCTCAATACTGCTTAAATCCAATACAACATTTTTTGTTTTTCTTTTTAACAAAAAAAATATATATCAACCGATGCATGTTTAATGTGCCGGCCTTTAATTGCTTCGTTAGGTAATAACTTGCCCTCCCCTTCAGCTATCTATTTTTAAGCATGACAAGGAAGCTAAGAAAGTCAGCCAGCGGAATTTTAATTTTAGGGCAAAAGTGAATACACAATCTATTAAAATACTAGGTAAATAGTTTCCAGAACAATAATTATATGCGGGTGCAGATTTAGTTTTCAGCCTTATTTTTATGGCTGTACATGTAGGTAAGCGTGTAGCGGTGTACAGGCAATGTATGACTGCACACCTACTTAATACTTCAAGTTGTAATTTTGTTGACATAGCTCTCTGATTTTCATGGTTTGGTGGCAAACTTCTTCCAATATATTTACATTTCAATCTCACTAAGAGAGTTGGGAAGATATACGCGAACTCCGGACTGTGGCTGCAGACGATCTTCCAATACACTGATGCGCAGTTTGACCTAGAAACTGACCGGTTTCATAACGTCTTCGAATTTTTCTAACACGAATTGTCTAATTTCTTCCCAGAATTTTCCTTTTTGCTTTAAACACTTGCTCACTGTTGCTTAATTGTTACATCCATTACAACGTTTTCTTTAATTGCGAATTTGAAGGTCTTCACATTATTAATATGCATTGGTAATTCTATTTTCAATGAAAAATGATATTGCTAGCTTCCATTGTTGACTGCACTGTTTCGGATGTTGTAACTTTTAGACCTTAGATATGCCTGACGTCATGACGTCAGGCAATGACCTCTGGTGAGAGAATGGGAGAAGACCCAGTGATGACAACTACGGCCCTACGTTGTTTCACTAACGCGCGGTATTCAATTTGTCTGCACCGCATTGTGTGTCATAGGACCGACGACATAAAATTTTCAGTAAATGCAATTAATGATGCAATGTGTCTTAAAACTTGTCTTAATATTTTTAACACTTTAGATAGTTTGGTGAAACGGAACTGATAGTAATAGATCTTACGATTCCCATAAGTCAGGTCTTATGATAATTGTAAGATATGCCTTATGATAAACCTTAAGATAGTTTTGTAAAAACCCTGTCGAGATAAAGAACACACCTCATTTCCTTATACTTAACGATTTCTGTTTTTAGCCTGTATGATTTAAACTTAGATCCAATCACTGTAGATCAGTTACAAAAATAACTACTTGGTGCCATTTTTATCGCGTCAAGACATTCAGCATAAGAAGAATTTTCCGCACTGTAAGTATTTTTATCGTCAAATGAAAAAGTTATTCATTGATTCTAGATAATGTTTGGTCTTTTGGCTCTTTGTTACATATTAATTTATTCCAGATTAACATGTTATCAAATTTTATCCAATTTTGTAATAGCAGACTGACGGTATCAATTCCCTGTCAGCCTCAGTATGTCGTCTAGTTTAACGCCCATTTACAAGTCATGCATGCTAAAATAGATTCCCAACTGCAGCAAATGTATTGTAAGTGAACAGTTTAAAATGATCTTATTTTGATCGCTTACTTAAAATGATGTCTTTCTGCGAACATATTTAAAATTTGTAACCGAAAAACATTTAACATTTAAAGCATTTACATCCGCAAAAGTCGCAGACAATTAATGAGATGAAGAATATTTTAGACATTCAACATTCTTAACAAATGGCATTGTGTAATGGTATCTGGCATGTATGCTGTATCTAAATATAGATGATGGAAGATCCTTGGAGTGGGTTTAGCTAGCTATAGGTACTTCGTTCTGTTTTTTAGGGGAATGAAGGAGCAAGTCGATCGTCTTTGTTTATTTATTTTATTTTTTTTGTTTAATAAAAATAAAGGGCTTAATTATAATTAAATGTGCAATATGCTATATAGATAGTTCAATATGCTGTATCGATAGTTCAATATGCTATATCGATAGTTCAATATGCTATTTAGATAGTTCAATATGTGTACTCTAATTCTGCATATTAGATACAATTCTGAAGAATAAGAAGGGATTTTCATACTTTAAATATCCGATATATAAAACACAAGGAAGTTCACTATCAATCAGATCGTAATCACTCAACCATCTAAGCAAGCTAAAAAATTGACTTGCTTTTGATGACTAACGGAAACTAGACACCCTGTCACAATATACGGTCTTATAGTTGTACTTACAAGTTTCTGCAAATTTCTTCCTCGTCAAAATTTTTCAGAAAGGAACGTCTCCATCAACGCGAAAATGGAGAACATGAGAAACATGTTACATGGTGTTGTGGTTTATGTTTTGTTCTTCACTGTGCAATCATCTGAAGGTAAGTAAAGAGCGATATTTACTGTTTCCAGTTAATCCGAGCAAGAATTAAAAAAAAACCCAACTAAAAACCATCCTGGAGCTAAAAACTAGGATTTATTATTAATAGGCTTTCTTTTCTTAAATAATTGACTTTACGACTAAAAATGGAATGACAAAAACTTACATTAAAAAAAAAACAGTTCGCGAATCGAAACTCCACCAAAAGAAAATGTCACTCTTCTGTGTTATGTTGAATATGGGAAAAGACCTAGCGATTACAAATACAGCATACAAATCAAAATATTTATAAAAAGTAATAATTCATTCATATACTTTAATGATCATCTTTGTTTTCAGCTGGAGCTTACTTAAAATGATATTTTTAAACTATGAACCGTTGAAAGTTCTAGTTTATTGTACCCGCACCTTCTAAAGAATATTGGGGTATATTATTGTTACCCCTGTCCTTCTGTCCGTCACGTTCTCAAACTGCTCTTATAAACCAGCAAACTGAACTCTTGGAGTTTGATTTGGGGTGTCATGTTGTTTTGTAAAAAGGATTTAAAATTTCTCTGGTAGTCCTGGAGGTAAAATTATTGGGAAACAATAACGTTTTTTTCACAAAATACCTGCTTCCTCGAACTCCTCCTAGATTTTCAACAATAGACAAATCATCTCTTAGAATATGCTATGGGTGTCCTATAGATGCGTAATTATGTTTCGGAAATTTCAATTTTGTCCTGGAGGTCATTTAGTGGCTGAAAAATGACTGTTCATTAACAAAAGGTCTGGTTTCAAAAACGTCAACATTTTTTGCAGTGGCCAAATGTTCTACTAAAATATGTTTGGGAGTGTCATTTTGATGTATAATCAGGTTTCAGATTTTTTTTTATCACAGGGTCCAATTGAGTACAAAAAAAGGCGGGTTTTTTTGCAATGTATTGTTCCCAGAACTCCTCTTACAACTTATGCAGTAGCTACGTCATTTCTTGAGATATGAAAGGGGCTGTCCTGGACATAAAGCTGTGCATTAGGGTTTAAGAATTTAAAATTCATCCATGAAGCCAAATAGTAGCAGAAAATTTATGTTTATCACTCCTAAAAAAACCTAGATCCCAGAACTCCACTAATAGACATAATTATCATATCTTGGGATATAATAGGGGCTGTCCTATAGATGGGCAAAAAGGTTTTACAATTTAAATTTCATGATCAAGGGAATCAAATAGTAGCAGAAAATTGACGTTTATCATTCCTTAAAAAACCTAGATCCCAGAACTCCTCTTATGATTTAATGAATAGACACATCATATCTTAGAATATGATCGGGGCTATCCTATAGATGTGCAATAAGGTTTTTAAAAAATTAAATTTTAACCTGGTAGTTAAATAGCAACAAAAATTAATGTTTATACATGTTCTTCCTCAAACTGTAAATAAAATGACTGTGTTTTTTTTTTAAAAAAAAACCTTTACACTACATAATTGTCATATGATCTATTAAAATTAAAATATGATTTGAGGTCTTAAAATTTTATAAACTGGTAAAATATGTTATATTTACACTTTTCTTAATTGATTTATGATCTCTTGAGATATGATCAGAAGTCTTATTTTCTACCTGGGGATCAATAACAATAACAATAAATGGTTGAAATTAATCGTCCTCCTCTATCAAACCTGAAGGCATTAGGACTATGGTGTGTCCTAAGTACATCTAAGGATACGTCTTAGTCTTAAGCCTGTTTCTGGAAGCTCTCCTAAAATTTAGGAATCGCCATAACTTTGTCCTAACTTTAGGACATCACTTAATTTGTCCTAAGACCATCCTAAGGCTGTAAAATCACGTTTTTGGGGATATTGGGAATGCTGTGAAGGTTTTTCTTAAGACTGGTAGAATAAAGTAATATTTATCTTACAGTTCTAGCATTTCCGACAAAATCCGGGGGGGGGGGGGGTCATAGTCATTTATTCTATCATGTATTTTCAATTTAATGGACCCCGAACTCTCACCCCCTTCTTCGTTAATAGAAGCTTGCCTGGAAGCTGACAAATTAAGCATTTTTTTTTCGCAAACACTTCCTCTGTTTTGCGAATGAAAATTATTCACTTATTTTTAATATCTACATTTTACACGAAATGAGTTACATTCATTGTTTTGATTACTTAAGGAAATTATTCAAATGTCCTTGGCTAAAAAGTAAACTTACATCGGTTTATATAAGTCATGCGTGATCATTCTTAATTTCTATTCATTCCGAAAAAAAATAATCTTTAAAAAATTCTTAATGTTTAATAAACTGTATTTATGTATTTTCGAAATATATTACAACACATTTCTTATTTTAAAACTTGTTCGTGTATTCTATATATTGCGGATTAAAGGGAAATTAATTGTCGTGTTTGTACGTGTGTGTTTCTACTTGAACGTTAAATTCTATGAAAAGCGCGTGTTTATGTATTACATGTGCTTGAATGACAAGATTATCAAATGTTAATCTACACTCAATGAATGCACACGTGTTGTTTAAATAATTATTCGCTTGTAAGCCAATTCTGTCCTGATACATATTTTCTTCAAAAAATAGTAGTCATTTGGATTTCTGGGGGAGGGGGT
The DNA here is from genome assembly GCA_020458035.1 of Magallana ariakensis. Lineage (NCBI taxonomy): Eukaryota > Metazoa > Mollusca > Bivalvia > Ostreida > Ostreidae > Magallana > Magallana ariakensis. Next base: position 22,568,924 of record CM035815.1, on the reverse strand, counting down.
TACTTCTTCTTTTTTTTTTTTTTTTGGACACTGATATATATTTAGGTAAGTGTAATTTTTTAAAAAATGATTACATTAAAATTACTGGTTTTAGGCATATTGTGTTTATTACCGACACGTACAATTTTCTCTGGCAAAATGTTGAATAATTGATCCCTACAAAAGTCTCCCAAATTCGATCTGTACGAATAAATGTGAAAAGTAAGAATGGTTGCAGAAAGTTAGGATATACCTAACTTAAGATGTTCCTAAGTAACCGTCGAGCTACATCTTAAGACGTGTCCTAAGTTGATCTTAGGATGTTCCTAACTTTTCTCCTAAGTCATATCCTTGAAACACACTTAGGTCATAACTTAGGAAAGTTTCGTGAACATGCCTGCTGGTTCTAACGATTCAGAGCCTCTTCTTACATTTTTAAAGTAGCAAAATCATTTCTTAATTGGTATTCTTCTCTAGATGCACTTAAAGATTTTGAAAATTGATTTTTAGTCTTTAAAATAAATAAAATGTCATGTATATTCGGGGCAATTGTAAAGTCTCCTAAACAAAGCAGGGTCATCACTGGGCTAGGAATTACTCACATGGATCAAACACTACATATGAATAAGATAATACACTTTATTACATGTATTTCCAGTTCTGGAAACTCAGAGTGTCTTCAAGGGGGCATAACCTATACCTACCGTTTGATGCACAATGACAAAAAGAGCAAGAATGAATATATTTTAGGAATGGAGATATCAAAAGTTATCAAAATATATTATCATTTCCTATTTCAGAGGAGGGGGATAGTTTAAAGACAGCTCCTGGAGTTCATGTACTTTATACCATTTGATGTATCATAATATATTAGAAACAAGAATATATATGATTTAGAAGTGGGAATCTCAACTGTATTCAATATATTTGGTATTTTTCTGTTTAATGGAGGTCAGAACAATCCCATAGGGTCATGGCCTACATAACAATTGATGTCCCGCCGCTTCCCCCTATAATAGCTCTTATAAACATGATAAGTCGGTCTCTACATTTACATGTAATACTACATAAATAATGCCTTGACACCCCCCCCCCCCCCCCCCCCGAGAAAACCATTGTCAACCGACGCTTCCGGTAACAGTTGAAATTGACACCCATTGTCAACCTCCGCGAAGCGAAATGTAATGTTTTCACCCAAAATGATGATACCTAAAGGCGTAGCACAATGGGTTAGAGCGTTAACTATGTGTCTGCAAGTAAAGAGTTCAAATTCAAATCCTGTTGAGCCTATTCTAATTCTTATATTAAGTTTCCAAAATTGTTAAAAACTATTTTTTTTGGTTCCAATATTGTAAAATTTGAAAAATTCTAAAATGGTGAAATCATTTTGATTATAACGCACTTTTATTATTTATATTATAATCGACATGTGTCCCATACCAACTTAAATAAAAATATCTAAACTCTGTCTTGGAAGTTCTGCAGTGAAAAGCATTGCGCAATGTGTCATTTATTTTAAACTGTTTACAATCTTCTTTGTTGCAACTACATGTACAGGCTGTTTATTTATCTCCTGGGCAGTAGCGGCACATGCGCGGATTAAGTTTTCCCATGGGAAGTGGGGTTAGAGTAATAATTTTGTTTGCAGGGGTGGGGTGGGGGTTGGGGTACAAGGTTTTTTTTAATGTTATTTACTATATAAATGAATTTTTCAAAGGAAGGTCTGGACCCCCCCCCCCCCCACCCCCAACCCCTTCTGTAAATCCGGATCACAATGATGTTGATGCAAAAGCAAATCTAGCGCCGGTGTAGCGACGAAAAGTGACCCTCGTAGAATAATGACCGGGGGTCATTTTTCTACGTAAAAAAATGACCCACTCGGTTGCAGAATACTTGGATTACATTGTAATGACCCACTCGGTTGTAGAATACTTGGATTACATTGTAGAAATTATGGTCTAGGGGACATTTTTCTCCGTGTGGCTTGTAGAAAAAGGACCCTATAGAATATCGACTTCATGTATATATTATTATTATTTTTTGAGGTGGATACAGGGGGGTGGTGCTGAAGGGGGGGGGGGCATTGCCTGCTTGTTACCTAGATTGTTCGAAAAACCAGCTTTAGTACGCTTTTCTGATCACCTGTTATTGCTTATTATCATTATCTCAGTCTGTCTATTAATTTTGTAAATTAAAAATTAAAAGGTATAGTCATGTTTCGTTAATTAAAGTACACTGAATATAAAATGTTACCCTTCCTTACATTTCGGCAACAGAACAAAAAGACGTACCTTAGATAACAACTAAATTTAAAATAGATAGTTAAAATTGCCGCGAATCTAGAACAAAATTAAAAGTTATGGGGACTTGGCGGGAAGGGAGTAATGATATTTAATATAACGTATCTTTACATTAAATGTTAATCCATGACTGAATAAGAATTGTATCAACCTGAATGAACATAAAATTCGCACTCATTGTATGCAGAAATTGATACCAGTTAATTTACAGGGAAAGAGAAAATTATTCATCACGCTCTATATCGCCATGAGAGATTTATTTACCATTAATCTGAAATACGCATATCTTATTACATGCGTGAATCCAGAAAATTTTATCCGGGGGTGGGGGAGGGGGTCCGAGGGATAATTATGTTTGCCAAAGAGGGGATGGAGTCTAGGCCTATATATGATCGGTCAATTTGATAAGTGATTTCAAAAAGTTTGAATTCCCCCACTCCTTAAATCCGCGCTTGCATGCAACATCCCATTAGATATAACAACAATTATTTTCTTGTTACAACAGGTTTAAGAAGAATATATATTAAATACAATGCTTGATTTAAAAACAATATAAACGTCACAAATTCCAAAAATTCAAATTTAGAATTGAACAAAAGAAACAGAATACTATATAGATAATTCTATCTATATATGCATGATTCAAATCGATCTCTATTGTAATCAAAATTAACTTTTAAAATGTACTTGCGAACTTCGGTGCATAACAGAGATAGCAAATCGTTAAGAAATAGTGACACTAAAAAGGGATTTACATGTAGCATTGACTTTGATTCCAATTGAATACAACCGCGGTATTATTGACAAGTAAAAAAAAAACCAGAGGTCATTCTCAACTTGCGAACTTCGGTGCATAACAGAGATAGCAAATCGTTAAGAAATAGTGACACTAAAAAGGGATTTACATGTAGCATTGACTTTGATTCCAATTGAATACAACCGCGGTATTATTGACAAGTAAAAAAAAAAACCAGAGGTCATCCTCAACGTGTTGCATTCTGCATACAGAAAGTGGGGAAGTATACAGTATTGCATTATACTTGACAGTTCGTTACAGATCTGAATAATTATAAAGTTATTTCAGACAAAATGCATCTGTCAGGTAAACATCATTCGGTCTAATACATGTATACTGTTTATTGTTTAAACAATATTTTATTATGTAAAATATTACATTTACATAGTCTAATATAATGTCATTTGTGAATCATTGTAACATTGCATCCTCCAATAACTTGATTCAGCGATCCTGTTAATCATTACCTTTTGGTTAGAGTAGAGTTTCTTGAATGTGTTGTTTGTATATTTAGGAAACATTTTCTCCTATGGGGGAACTATGATATCAAAATTTGAACAAAGCAAACCATTTTGCGACCTTTCATGTTGGTTGGAATAAACAAATTGGTCTCTGCAATTATTTTTTTCTCAAACAAGTATTATATATATAACTAGACTATTGTTGCTATAGCAACAAATAGGTCTTCCGTTCCTCGTGTATTAACCTGTACAAAAACAAAACGGATATAATATATATGTAATATATATATAATATATACCGTAAAGGAATTCCCAAGAAATTATTTCTAAGTTAAACAGAACAAAAAGACAAAATGTCAATTTTTCAGTACTTTCCGTGACGACCGGAAGTCACGCCGGATCATACAGAACATAGTAAACATATTTTCATACATTGTTTTGTCTTTCCTCAAAGTTTGGATGTTCAAGGTTTTGTTAGTTATAATATCTCGTTGAGAAAAGGTTTTTGTCTCGAGCCCGGAAACGGACAAACGGAAGTAATTTAAGAAATTGAAAGTAGATATGTTTAGTACATTTAGCTACGGTACGTTACTGTTCATCACACTGAGTAAAATGTTTAAAAATCTTAAGTTAAAAAAAAATCTTTTACTTGAATGCTTTGAGTGAGAACCGGAAGTGGCGTACGACCAAATGAAACCCGTCAAACACATGTATGTTATGTTATGTTAACATCAAATAGATGACATATGTAAGGATTTATACTTATATTTCAATTCTATGTAAAAAAAAAATTAAATGCGTAAAAAAATTAATTTTTGAAGTGCTTCCGGTGACGACCGGAAGTTACGCCGAACAAAACAAAATAGTGTAAAGACATCTACAGATATAGGTCTATCATCCTGCAAAGTTTGATTGTTCAAGTCATTACCATATTTAAGATCTCGAGGACTCAAGTTTTTTGTTTTGGGACAGGAAACGGACAAACGGAAGAACGCAGTGAAAATTGAAAGTTAGTTGTTCTTATGCATTTGACAACAGGACTTAATTGCTTATCAATTTATCTAAAACTATCAAAGAAAAATAATTAAACTTATAAACAGCTTGATTTGTTTGAACTCTTCCGGTGTGGACCGGAAGTGACGGCCGACAAAATAAAAGCAGTTAAACACATCTTCATTCAAATGTTTATCATCCATGAAAGTTTCCTGTTTTGATCACTTATACTTTTTGAGATCTCGCGGGTAAAAAATTTATTTTTTAAAAGCTACCTGAGATGTTTGAGATATCTCACCGGAAGTGGAATTTTTCTGTTGATTGAACATCGTTTAGATGAAATAAAGAAAGATTTATACTTATATATTCATTCTATGTAAATTAAATTCAATACGTAAAAAAAATATTTTTGAAGCACTTCCGGTGACGACCGGAAGTTACGACGAACAAAACAAAATAGTTTAAACACATCTAAAGCTATAGGTCTATCATCCTACAAAGTCTGAATGCTTAAGTCTTTATTGTTTCTGAGATCTCGATGTGACAAGGAAACGGACGACAGGAAGTGAATTTTGAAAAAATGAAAAAAAACGCCTCGAGGTATTATCATTTTCTATCGTTCCTGAAAATTTCAAGAAAATCTGTCTAGGCATCTCTGAGAAATCTTGTGGCCAAAAAGTGGGAAAAAATAATAATAATAACTAGAGCAAAGCTCGTTGCAAAGCAACGAGTGGGTCTTCCGTTAATGTCGAAAGAAAAGCTAGATGTTCCTGTAAGAAGCAGAGCTCTAAAACCAATACCAGGAGTTTTAAAACAAAAATATATATAGAATCGAATAATTCTTGGTACGACTTATCAAAATCCGAATGAATTTAAGTACGAATTAACAAAAACCTTAACGATTTAAAGAACGACTTCACAAAAAAAATTCGAATGTGTTTAAGAACGACTTATCAAATATCGAATCATTCTAGGTACGAGGTAATTTAACTTTGAACATAACACTATTTTCTTAACCAAGAATGTGGAATCAAGATTTCCGGAAAAATCAATTTCTAAACCCCTATATCTCTATAATGCATCGTCCGATTTTAAAACAGATTTCAGATTTAAATTAAGCTTAATAAGTTAAACATTTTTGCTTCAATAATATATAACAAATTATTTTTCAGTAAATAGTTATTGTTAAAAGACTTTGTAGCCCTCCTGGCCCCTAATTTGAGGGGCCGGGCTTTTTCTTGATATCAAATGAAAGGTCTTGCAAATATAAACGTATTTTGTTCAACAACTGTTCACGAATTGTTAACCGTTCTAGAGATATCTGAACAAATGTGTTTTAGGGGCCGACCGTTAAACTCCTTAATGGGGCCACCAACAAAAATTTTTTAGGAATCATATTGTTGAAAACATTATTTTGAGCAACTTTTCTTCTACAATGCTTTCAAAATATTTCTCCTTTTCTACATATTAATGATCAAAGTTTTGGACTTCTGGCCCCTTGAAACCCCTAATTACGTAACATATGACGTAGATATGGTACTGTTTAGATAAACATCTGTACAAAGAATATTTTTGCTTCTATAATATATAACAAATTATTTTTCAGTTAAAAGTTATTATCAATAGACTTAAGAGCCTTCTTGGTCCCTAATTTAAGGGGCCAGCCCTTTTTTCTTGATATCAAATGAAAGGTGTAGCAAATATAAACATATTTTGTTCAACAAGTGTTCAGGAATTGTTTACCGTTCTAGAGATATCTGAAGTAATGTGTTTTAGGGGCCGACCCTTAAACTCCTTACTGGGGCCACCAACAAATTTTTCTAAGTAGCATATTGTTGAGAACATTATTCTAAGCATTTTTTGTTCTACAATGCTTTTCAAAATATTTCTCCTTTTCTAGATGTTAATGATCAAAGTTTTGGACTTCTGGCCCCTTGAAACCCCTAATTACGTAACATATGATTAAGGTGTGTGACTGTACAGATAAACAGCTGTACAATAAACATTTTTGCTTCTATAATTGATAACAAATTATTGTTCAATAAAGAGTTATTGCAAAAATACTTTAGAGCCCTCTTCGCCCCTAATTTGAGGGGCCAGCCCCTTTTCCTTGATATCAAATGAAAGCCCGTCGAAATTGAAACAACTTTTGCATTACATGTTTTAACAAAATTTTTACAGGTTTAAAAATATTTCAGAAAATGTGAAAAATTTTTGTGAAAAAAATTGGTGCCAATTTTTTACCTCAGAGGAGTCCAACGCCTTGCGTATTATCCATATTTTAAAACAATGCGGTACATCTACAGACTTTTATCTACAGTCCCTGAAAATTTCAACTTTCTATCGTGAATAATTTCAGAGGAGTTGCGTGGACAAAATGACCCTTAAATTTTCATTAAATCGTCAATATCTAAAACCGGAAGTGACGTCATCAAAAAATTTTACTGAAAGATTTATCCCCTCCGATGCTCTATAAGTCCTGAAAATTTGGTGCAAATCGAGTGAATAGTTTTCGAGAAATAAAGCTTTAAAGAAGGTAGAAAAAGAATATTAAGAATAACTAGAGCAAAGCAACGAGTGGGTCTTCCGTTAATGTCGAAAGTAATGCTAGAAGTTCCTGTAAGAAGCAGAGATCTTAAACCAATGAAAAGAGTAACTAAATCAAAAAGATAAAAAAAATCAAATAATTCTTGGTACGACTTAACAAAATCCGAATAATTTTAAGTACGATTTAACAAAAACCTTAACGATTTCATGAACGACTTAACAAAAAAAATCCGAATGTGTTTAGGTACGACTTACCAATAATTTTTAGGTACGAGTTAATTTAACTTAGAAATTAACACTACTTTCTTAACCAAGATCGCGGAATCAAAATTTCCGTAAAAATCAATTTTTAAACCCCAATATCTCTGTAATGCATGGTCCGATTTTAAAACGGATTTCGGTGTTAGATTCAGCTTGAAAAATTCTACAAAACGTATACGTTTTTGATTTGATCAAAAAATTTAATTTTTCGAAAATTTTGATTCACTTCCGGTTTCGAGCGGAAGTGACGGATTTTCATATCAAGCCTTATTACAGATTAAAATCGATAAATGTTTTATCACGCAAAATTTAAAGCCTTTATCTCAAAGCATTTTTTTAAAACGCCGCGGACAAAATGACTTTTTTAAAATTTAAAAAATGACGTAACGTAAAAACGAAAGTGACGTTTTCATGGAAACTTTCATAACTTTGAGGAATGATGATTGCACATAACCTCTGAAAGTTTCATTAAAATCGGTTGAAAACTTTTCGAGTTATGAAGCCGAAAAGGAGTCAGAAAAAAAAGAAAAAGTATAATAATAACTAGAGCAAAGCTCGTTGCAAAGCAACGAGTGGGTCTTCCGTTAATGTCAAAAGTAAAGCTTGAAGTTCCTGTAAGAAGAAAAGTTCTTAAACCAATAACAAGAGACCCTAAAACAAAAATAATTAAAAAATCGAATAATTCTTGGTACGACTTAACAAAATCCGAATGATTTTAAGTACGAATTAACAAATTCCTTTACAATTTTAAGAACGACTTAACCAAAAAAATCCGAATGTGTTTAAGTACGACTTAACAATTATTTTTGGTACGAGTTAATTTCACATTGAACTTAACGCTATTTTTTAAACCAAGAACGCAGAATCAAAATTTCCGGAAAAATCAATTTTTAAACCCAAATATCTCAGTAATGCATTGTCCGATTTTAAAACGGCTTTCAGTGTTAGATTCAGCTTGAAAAGCTTTACAAAACACACATACGTTTTTGATTTGATCAAACAATTCAAATTTTTGAAAAATTTGATTCACTTCCGGTTTCGACCGGAAGTGACGGATTTCTGTTTCCAGCCTTATTGCACAGGTAAATTGACAAATTCATAATCATGGAAAATTTAAAGCCTCTATCTTAAAGCATTTTTGAGAAAAGCCCCGGACAAAATGACTTTTTTAAAATTTTAAAAATGACGTAACGTCAAAACGGAAGTGACACTTAAATATCTTTGAGGGACGCCAACTTGCAACAACCGCTGAAAGTTTTAATAAAATCGTATGAAAACTTTTTGAGTTATGAAGCGGAAAAGGAGTCAGAAAAAAAAGAAAAAGTATAATAATAATAAAAAGAAACCGAAGAATAACAAGAGGGTCTTCCGTTGGAAACGGAAGACCCTAATAACTAGAGCAAAGCTCGTTGCAAAGCAACGAGTGGGTCTTCCGTTAATGTCGAGAGTAAAGTTAGATATTCCTGTAAGGAGCAAAGTTCTTTAACCAATAACAAGAGTAACTAAAACAAAAAGATAAAAAATCGAATAATTCTTGGTACGACTTAACAAAATCCGAATGATTTTTAGTACGAATTAACAAAAACCTTAACGATTCCAAGAACGACTTAACAAAAAAAATCCGAATGTGTCAAAGTACGACTTAACAACAATCGAATTATTTTTGGTACGAGTTAATTTCACTTTGAACATAACACTATTTTTTAAACCAAGAACGCGGAATCAAAATTTCCGAAAAAATTAATTTTCAAACCCTTATAACTCTGTAACGCAACGTCCGATTTTTAAACGGATTTTAGTTTCGTACTCAGCATGTAAATTGCCATCATATGCGTATTTTTCATTTTTAAAATTGAAAAACATGAAAACTTCAAAAAATTGGTTTTTCTTCCGGTTTCTACCGAAAGTGTCCGAATTGAGTTTCCAGCCTTATGTCATAAGTAAAACGATAGTTCTAACTTGTCTGAAAATCTCAGAGCTCTAGCTTTTTACAAAAATGAGAAAAGCTCCGGACAAAATCACTTTTTGAAACGTGAAAAACGTCAATAAGTGACGAATGTGATGACGTCATCAGCTAATTTTTTCATATCATAGACATCTTTTAAAGGCATAAAAGACCTGTAAATTTCTAGAAAATCGAATCAAGCGTTTTTGAGTTATTTGAGTTGGAAAAAAAATAAAAAGAATAATAATAACTAGACATGATCTCGTTGCGAGCAACGAGGAGGTCTTCCGTCCGATTTTAGAAGTTGAGATACATGTAAGATCTTGATTTTGCTATAAAACAGCTGAACATAATTTGAAAAAAGAGGAAAAGGGGTCTTTGTTCTAAATATCAGAGAGTATTTTGTTTCAGGTGTAAGAACTTTGGTTGAAAAACTTGAGACCCCTCTTGACCCCTAATTTAAGGGGCCAGTCACCTTTTCTTGATATCAAATGAAATCTTTGAATTCTTTAATTTCTTAATTCTTCATTTTTTCAACAAGTGTTAACAAATTTGATACAAATCTACAGATATTTGGAAAATATTGCTTTAGGGGTTGTGTCCTTATCTCCTTATCGGGGCCCTTTAAAGAAATGTTTAAGGTTGCAAACTGTTTAGTAGATCATTTTAAGCATTATTTCTTCGATACTGCTTATCAAAATATTTTCCCTTTTTTGAGATATGGGCGATCAAAGATTGGGACTTTTGACCCCTATAAACCCCTTATTACGTAACACCTGATAAATTTATGATAGTGTTTGGCTTCATTACTGTAAGATAAACATATTTGCTTCTATAACCTATGACAAAATAGCCCTCAGTTAAGGGCTATCGATTAAATACTTTAGAGCCCTTTAGGTTCCTAATTTTAGGGGCCAGCCCCTTGTCCTTGGTAATAAATGAAAGTTTACTAAAACTACACACATTTTGTTCAAAAAGTGTTTACAAATTCGTTATCGTTCTTGAGATATCTAAGAAAAATGGTTTTAGCGGCCGACCCCTATCTCCTAATCGGGGCCGTTTAACGAAATTTTGATGGTTGCGTACTGTTTAGATGATCATTTGGAGAATCTTTTCTTCTCTACTGCTTATCAAAATATTTTCCCTTTTTGAGATATAGGTGATCAAAGTTTTGGACTTTTGACCCCTAAAAACCCTTAATTACGTAACACATTAGAAAATCATGATATTGTTAGGCTTTATAACTTTAAGATAAACATATTTGCTTCTTTAACTTATTACAAAATATCCCTCAGTTAAGGGCTATATATAAAATACTTCAGAGCCCTCTAGTTCCCTAATTTTAGGGCCAGCTCCTTGTCCTTGGTATTAAATGAAAGGTAACTTAAAACTACATACATTTTGTTCAACAAGTGTTTACAAATTCGTTATCGTTCTTGAGATATCTAAGAAAAATGGTTTTAGGGGCCGACCCCTTATCTCCTTATCGGGGCCGTTTACCAAAAGTTTGATGGTTGCATACTGTTTAGTAGATCATTTTGAGCATCTTTTCTTCTATACTGCTAATCAAAATATTTTTCCTTTTTGAAATATAGGTGATTAAAGTTTTGGACTTCTGACCCCTAAAAACCCCTAATTACGTAAGACATAGGCTTCATAACTATAAGATAAACATATTTGCTTCTATAACTTATTACAAAATATCCCTCAGTTAAGGGCTATAGATTAAATACTTTAGAGCCCTTCAGGTCCCTAAGTTTAGGGGCCAGCCCCTTTTTGTTGATATCAAACGAAAGATCTTGTAAATTTAAACAATTTTCGCTTTACATGTTTTTACAAAATATTTACCAAAAAAGAGATAAACAAAAAAAAAGCATAAAAATTTACGACGCTTTTGATATCTCAATTTTCGAGCTTTGGCGCATTTAGTGCTAAATATATAAAACAACAATCATGCAAAACTTCAATCTTTCCTCTACCAACCGTAAAAATTTGAGCTCGATATCTCTTATAGTTTAAGAGAACGACTGCAGACAAAATACCCATATAAAAATTGGAAAAATCTCAATATCTCAAAAACGGATGTGACGTCATCAACGGAAAAAATTTGCTATCAGGTTCAGAGTAATATCTATCATATCTGAAAATTTGATAGAGATCGGCCGAGCCGTTTCTGAGAAATCGCGTGCACAAAAATGGGAAGAAAAAAAAAGAATAAAAATAATAGGGAAAAAGAAACCGAAGAATAACAATAAGGTCTTCCGTTGGAAACGGAAGACCTTAATAAGAATAAGAATAAAAAGAAACCGTAGAAAAACAATAGGGTCTTCCGTTGGAAACGGAAGACCCTAAAAAGAAACCGAAGAATAACAAGAGGGTCTTCCGTTTCCAACAATAATAATAGAAAGAAACAGTAGAAAAACAAGAGGGTCTTACGTCGGAAACGGAAGACCCTAATAATAATAATAGAAAGAAACAGTAGAAAAACAAGAGGGTCTTCCATCGGAAACGGAAGACCCTAATAATAATAAAACATTACAATCACTATAAGGTCTTCCGTTGGAAACGGAAGACCTTAAATAGGTATTGTACGATCCTAAGAGCAGTTTAAAAGTGCATCGAAAAAAGGCAGCATTACATTCTATTCTTAAATTATTCTGTAATCTAAAACTAGGGTGGGATAAGTTGTCAGAAAGAAGGAAAGTCGATAAATTAATCTTGTTTCATAAGATGGTAAATGGTATGGTGCCAAATCACTTACAGAATCTTTTAGAACCCTGTATTTCACCTGAAATCACTTATTCCTTGAGAAATAATGATGGTCTTACTTTTGTCATTCCTCAAGCCAGAACTACATCTTATTTAAGAAGTTTTATACCTTCTACAATTAAGCTGTGGAATGAACAACCTTTGGACATCAGAATTCTCCCAATATTGTCTTCTTTTTCAAACTTCATTAAGAAACAATATTTCAAAACTCCAAATAAACTTTTTAATTTTTAAAATTGCAACGAAAATATTGTACATTTTTAATTGAGAAACAATGCTAGTAGTTTAAATAGTGACCTTTTTGATGATGTTATTCGTGAAAATTCAATCTGTGGAAATTGTGGCTATCGTACTGAAAATGCATACATTTTTCTTTGACAGTCCTAAATGTAATGAAGAAAGAAATATCAATGCTATAATTGCAAAAACCAGTAACTGTAGATTTATTGTTATTTGGAGATGATGACATTTCACATGATGAAAATACTGTACTATTTAAGGTCTTCCGTTTCCAACAGAAGACCTTATAGTTTTCGTACAGTTTCTTATTATTATTAAGGTCTTCCGTTTCCAACGGAAGACCTTTTTGTTTTCGTACGATTTCTTATTATTATTATTTTTTTCCACAAATTTTGTGCACGCGATTTCTCGAAAACTATTCGACCGATTTCAACCATTTTTTCACAGAAGATGAGACTTGAGATAAACTTCATACATTTTTAATATTTTTCCTGTCGTCACTTCCGGTACCGATTTATCGGCCATTTTGCACATTTTTACGACCTTTTTTGTGCAGAGTTGATCTCAGAAACTATCAGAGATATGACTATGAAATTTTCAGGATAGGTAGTCTATAGTCTGAAGTTGTGCACTATTATTTTGTTTTACGCCAGTGGCGCCATTTCTTGAAGCTCGCTTAGGCACGAAAATTGGGTACGAATTTTTATTCAAAATTTTCATACGTTTTGATCTGTATCTTTTTATCAGTTGATATTTTGTTAAGACATATATAACAAAAGTGGTAGAGAATCAAAAGTTCTTTTAAACGAAATCTAGAAAAAGGGGCTGGCCCCTTAAATTAGGAGCCAAAAGACTCGTAAAGTCTTTTACATATAACTAAAAAACGATAAAGATTTTGTTATGCATTATAGAAGCAAAGTTGTTGATCGTAACAATATCGAACAGAAAAAATCATTGCCACGCCCATTTATTACGTAATTAGGGATTTTTAGGGGCCAAAGTACTTAAACTTTGACGCAATATATCAAGAAAACGAAATATATTTTGTTAGGCATTGTAGAAGAGAAAATGCTTAAAATGATGATTCTAATCGATTTCACTAATCAAAACACCAATATATGTCCCCATTAAGGATCTAGAGGGCTGGCCCCTAAAATATTTAATCATTTGTATCTCAAAAATGAACAACAATTTTAGATAGGTGTAAGAACAAAAAATGTAAGTATTAATAAGACCTTTCGTATAAAATCAAGAAAAAGGGGCTGGCCCCTTAAATTAGGGGCCAAGAGACTCGTAAACTGTATTACAAATAACTTAAAAACGATAAAGATTTTGTTATGCATTATAGAAGCAAAGTTGTTGATCGTAACAATATCGAACAGAAAAAATCATTGCCACGCCCATTTATTACGTAATTAGGGATTTTTAGGGGCCAAAGTACTTAAACTTTGACGCAATATATCAAGAAAACGAAACATATTTTGTTAGGCATTGTAGAAGAGAAAATGCTGACAATGATGATTCTAATCGATTTCACTAATCAAAACACCAATATATGTCCCCATTAAGGATCTAGAGGGCTGGCCCCTAAAATATTTAAACAATTGTATCTAAAAAATGAACAACAATTTTAGATAGGTGTAAGAACAAAAAATGTAAGTATTCATAAGACCTTTCGTATAAAACCAAGAAAAAGGGGCTGGCCCCTTAAATTAGGGACCAAGAGACTCGTAAACTGTATTACAAATAACTTAAAAACGATAAAGATTTTGTTATGCATTATAGAAGCAAAGTTGTTGATCGTAACAATATCGAACAGAAAAAATCATTGCCACGCCCATTTATTACGTAATTAGGGATTTTTAGGGGCCAAAGTACTTAAACTTTGACGCAATATATCAAGAAAACGAAACATATTTTGTTAGGCACTGTAGAAGAGAAAATGCTTACAATGGTGATTCTAATCGATTCCACTAATCAAAACACCAATATATGTCCCCATTAAGGATCTAGAGGGCTGGCCCCTAAAATATTTAAACAATTGTATCTCAAAAATGAACAACAATTTTAGATAGGTGTAAGAACAAAAAATGTAAGTATTCATAAGACCTTTCGTATAAAATCAAGAAAAAGGGGCTGGCCCCTTAAATAAGGGGCCAAGAGACTCGTAAACTGTATTAAAAATAACTTAAAAACGATAAAGATTTTGTAATGCATTATAGAAGCAAAGTTGTTGATCGTAACAATATCTAACAGAAAAAATCATTGCCACGCCCATTTATTATGTAATTAGGGATTTTAGGGGCCAAAGTACTTAAACTTTGACGCAATATATCTAGAGAAGGAAACATATTTTGTTAGGCATTGTAGAAGAGGAAATGCTTCCATTGATAATTTAAATCGATTCCACTAATCAAAAAACTAATATTTGTCCCCATGAAGGATCTAGAGGGCTGGCCCCTAAAATATTCAATCATTTGTATCTCAAAAAGGAACAACAATTTAAGATAGGTGTAAGAACAAAAATTGTTAGTATTCGTAAGACCTTTCGAATGAATTCAAGAAAAAGGGGCTGGGCCCTTTAATTAGGGGCCAAGACACTCGTTAACTATATTACAGATAACTTAAAAATGATAAAGATTTTGTAATGCATTATAGAAGCAAAGTTGTTGATCGTAACAAAATCAGTTTGTTAAACTCATTGTGACACCCATTTCTGACATAATTAGGAATTTTAAGGCACTAAAATCTTAAATTCTTAATGTGCTGTATGTGAAAAAGCAAAACACTTTGTTAAGCATTGTACAGGATATTGACAATCGTATATATTACTTGAAAGGAAAGGGGTTGATTGGGAATTCTGAAATTTCATTAATATTTTTATCGTATCATTTAACATATTGAACGGAAGACCTACTCGTTACTCGTAACGAGATCGTATCTAGTTATTATTATTTTTTTTTTCCACAAATTTTGTGCAAGCGTTTTCTCGAAAACTATTTGACCGATTTTGACCATTTTTTCACAGATGATTACAAGTGGTCTGAATTTATTTTGTTTTTAAAATTTCTGCCGTCGTCACTTCCGGTACCGATTTATTGCTAATTTTGTAAACTTTTACGACCCATTTTGTGAGCAGTTGATCTCGAAGACTATCAGAGATATGAATATGAAATTTTCAGGATAGGTAGTCCATAGTTTGAAGTTGTGCCTATTGTTTTCGTTTTACGCAAGTGGCGCCATTTCTTGGAGCTCGCTAGGGCTCGAAAATTGGGTACGAATTTCAAATCAAAATTTTCATACATTTTGATCTATATCTTTTTATCAGTTGATATTTTGTTAAGACATATATAACAAAAGTGGTAGAGAATCAAAAGTTCTTTCCAACAAAATCAAGAAAAAGGGGCTGGCCCCTTAAATTAGGGGCCAATAGACCCGTAAATTCTATTACAAATAACTTAAAAACGATCAAGATTTTGTAATGCATTATAGAAGCAAAGTTGTTGATCGTAACAATATCTATTTGAAAAACTCATTGCCACGCCCATTTATGACGTTATTAGGGATTTTTAGGGGCCAAAGTTCTCAAACTTTGACACAATATATCTAAAGAACGAGACATATTTTGTTAAGCGTTGTAGAAGAGAAAATGCTTGTATTGATAATTATAATCGATTCCAATATTGGAAAAACCAATGTCTGTCCCCATTAAGGATCTACAGGGCTGGCCCCTAATGTATTCAATCATTTGTATCTTAAAAATGAACAACAATTTGAGATGGGTGTAAGAACAAAAAATGTTAGTATTTGAGAGATCTCTTGTATGAAATGAACAAAAAGGGGCTGGCCCCTTTAATTAGGGGTCAATAGACTCGTTAACTCTATTACAATTAATTTAAAAACAATCAAGATTTTGTTATGCATTATAGAAGCAAAGTTGTTGATCGTAACAATATCTATTTGAAAAACTCATTACCACGCCCATTTATGACGTAATTAAGGATTTTTAGGGGCCAAAGTTCTCAAACTTTGACACAATATATCTAGAGAACGAGACATATTTTGTTAAGCATTGTAGAAGAGAAAATGCTTGTATTGATAATTATAATCGATTCCAATATTGGAAAAACCAATGTCTGTCTCCATTAAGGATCTAGAGGGCTGGCCCCTAAAATATTCAATCATTTGTATCTCATAAATGAACAACAATGTGAGATGGGTGTAAGAACAAAAAATGTTAGTATTTGTAAGATATTTCATATGAAATGAACAAAAAGGGGCTGGCCCCTTTAATTAAGGGCCAAGACCCACGTAAAGTCTATCACAAATAACTTAAAAACGATCAAGATTTTGTAATGCATTATAGAAGCAAAGTTGTTGATCGTAACAATATCTGTTTGAAAAAATCATTGCCATGCCCATTTATAACTTTGTTAGGGGCCAAAGTCCTTAACTTTTGATGGAATGTATTTAAAATAGGAGACATATTTTGTTAAGCATTGTATAAGAGAAATTGTCTGCATTGATGATTTTAATCGATTCCACTATTCAAAACACCAATATATGTCCCCATTTAGGATCTACAGGGGTGGCCCCTAAAATATTCAGTCATTTAAATCTTAAGTTTTATCGATAAATCATCGTATCATTTTAAAAAATCAAACGGAAGACCTACTCGTTACTCGTAACGAGATCGTGTCTAGTTACTGTACTATTTGAATTAGTTCATAACTACATTGTAAAATCTAAGAGGTTTAGCTAAAATTATCAATACTATAAATGTATATCTAATACATGTACGCATAAATAGTATACTTATGTTGTAACTGTACTACCGGTATTGAAGTTTTTGATTATTTTGGATTTTTTTTCCCTCAAACCGGTTTTTGTAAATCTTTTTTCCCCCATTTGAATATATATTTTTATGCTACATCACATTATTTTATAAAAACGTGTATCATTCCATTTGTCATTTATATTTTGCACTTTACATATTACCTTGCACCTTATGAAGAAGGCTTACATAGGCATTGCATGCTGCCTAATCCATTTTTGTAAATTTATATCTGCATAATAAAATATGAGCAAGTTAAATCAAAAACAGACTAGTTTAAAATCTATTAGAATCAATAACTCATATCTGTAGTCATAAACATGTTCAATAGAACTATCATTATAAGACACTTAAAAGCATCTAGTGTGATGTGTCATGTGTATGGAACTTAAAATCAATAAAATTATCAAATATGTAAAGAGAATATGTAAATAAAATTGAGGCTAAAAATGTTTGTAGAGACAACTCTAAATTTGAGACCAAAAGTCCTCACTCACAAAAAGTTAATGTGCACCTGTAACATAAGCGGGATTTTGTTTGGTTGTCAGACATTCACATTAACTAAATACAACATATATTTTAAAAATCCGCTTTATTCGTCGAAATTTCACATCTGTCGTCTAAGTTTTTTCTTCTTAAAATATACAATACATGTACATACTTGTACAGAGGTCATTATTTAGGTTTGTCTATGAAATCATCTACTAAAATTGTGGGGCCTATTCAGCAGAACGAGCAGACGCGAGCTGTCGCATCATTACCGTCTTTACTTTTGCAAAAAGGGAGCGCAACCGAGCACATCATCGTTAATGTACCTTTAGGTTGAGGACACAAAATTAAAATAACTTAGCGAAAAGGCACCATAAAAGAAGCTGACAAATACTTTAAGTTTAAGTTAAACACAGACATATTTTTGTTCAAACTGATGCTATATATGGAGGAGGAAGAAGCACAATTTAATTTTGTTTGTAAAAATTTTATAGACCGTTCTTTCTATGACGTGAATTGAGAAGATTATTGATGAATTTAAAATTCACATGGAAACGGCTCAACCTCAGATTGTACATAAAGGGCCACTCATGTGCATTATGCGATGGTATCTCATAAACTTATAAAAACTACCAGAAATTGTATATGACTTTTTTTTTTTACTAAAACTGTTAGAAGATAGTGTTATTTAGGGGCAAACACTTGGTGCGGGTATTGCTGTCTAGTTTATTATTCATTTTCATCTTCTTGAGTTATTGCGCAACTGATTAAAATTCTACATATTTATCAGAGATGATCCAGGTGATATAAAAGATACGAATTCATAAATCTTTTGTATTGTTTATTTATATAGAAAGAATATTTACATCTGAAACGCCAATTTCTGATGGAAAAAATGATAGCAATGCAAGAACAGGCATAAGTAAGGAACATAAATGTAAGTATAAAGAAGAGAAAGCTGTCAATGTGACAGCAAACTGTGTTTTCTTTTGTGTGAACAGTATCAATAATCCATTTTTCGACCCTTAATTGATTAAAACTACCTATTCACTTAAGAAATCACGAAATGTTTAAACAGTCAAACAGATTATGTAACCAAATGATTGTATAACTTTAATTTAAAGTGACCATCTTGTTTTCGTATCAAGGTCAGGTCAAGATCACACCCCTTTTTCTCAACTTATAGTATAAAAAAATAAATGTAGTTGTCTGCATTTACGTACTTAGTACTACTACTAAATTGAAATAGTATTAAAACTGAAAGTGATATTGCTTAGCCCGCATTTTCTCTAATTTTCTTAAATTTTGAAGATATTTTAATTAATTTTTCATGCTTCCAATAATAAAACATTTCTGATTTTTACATATTATGAAGACTTTACATAAATATATATATTACAGAAAAGCTAATTTATTGTTCTTATGTACTTCCATCTCGAATAAAACATTACATTAACACCCCATTTTCTATGATATTTATTATTTTGTGCATTGACTTCCGATACAAGTAGTCGCTCATTACAAATTCCTTCAATTTCAAAATACCATAACACACATTTTCATCAGTCCAAACCACACCATTCGCAAAACTTCACAAAGTTTTGCTTCCTGACAAGCAGCTTGTCAGTAACACTAAAAAAAATCATCATATATGCATCTTTGCAACTTCTAATATGTTCAAAATCTTTAGATTGAATATTTTAATTCTCAAATAAAAATTCGACTTTTTCGTGTCGTTCGGAATCGTCAGAATGAATACTAATCGAATATACTCTACCCGTAATCACCTTCGAACCCCGCCTACCTCATGAATATTCATCATTACCACAAAAGAAAATATTTTCAATCTAAATCACTACGTTCAAACGAAAGAAAATATATATATATCTTATGTACTTCCATCTCGAATAAAACATAACATTAACACCCCATTTTCTATAATATTTATTATTTTGTGCATTGACGTCCAATACAGAACGAAAGAAAGATATACGCAATGTTTACAGTCCCAAATTTAAAGAAACCAACAATCTTGATTCTAATTTGTCTTGATATACCCATCCTTCGCAGTTTCAGATGCACACCTTCCATGTCTTTTAAACAATCTATCGGGTATACCGGAATTAGCACACACAGTAGCACCATCTGCCCTTAAACTATGTAACCCATATTTTGAAATATCTGGCACAAACATTCAAACGCTTCTATAAACAGTTCTCTCATTCCGAATTTTACATCCCGATTTAGTTTTGCGGCCATCTTGTACATTTGTGGATAAGAATGTAAACAGTTCTTGAACTGGCTTGTTTCTGCCCGAAACTGGCCAAAAATGTTGCCAACAGATAAAAAAGCAATAAATATGAGGTTCTACATATTGTTTTGTATGCAAATTATGCACACAAGAACAGAACAATGCATATTTTAATCACTTAGAACTGCGCAGCTACAGACTTATATTCAAGATTTAAAAATCTGAAAAAATATGAAAGGAGGTCGGTGTTGTCCACTCTACAACCATTTGTTGAGGAAAAGGTCTAAGCTTGCTTATTTAGGCTGCAACGTTGTCTCAAAGTAGGGTACCCTATTCTTAAAATGGGTCCTAGAAACTATCAATTTTCACGAGATATTTTTGTCTGTGTCTATGGAAGCACATTGAACTTATATTTTCATTGAAAAATATATGGATATTTTTTATATAAGACAATCTATTTTTGGACCCCTACCGCACTTATTTACTAAAATGTATACTTATAAAACACAAAACAAACTTGGCTGATGTATGTCATATTCAACACAGATTTATTTGAATTGACATTTATTTTTTTTTTCTAAGAAAATATAACGTCAATGTGTCTCCATAGAAAAAGGAGTTCTAAGTTTAGACGGGATTTTTCTTGTTCTAAAATTAGATCCCATGTCGACTGATAAAAATAGGGTACCGTATTTTGAGGCAAAGTTACAACATAAATGTGCAAAATTTAAACTTTTTCTCAACAAATGGTTGTAGAGAGGACACTAATGAACCCTCTTCATATATTTTCAGATATTTAAATCTTCATAATAAGTCTGCAGCTGCGCAGTTTGACAGCTGTTCTGAGCGATTAAAAAGACATTGTTCTATTCTTGTATGCATAATTTGCACAAAATACAACATGTAGAACCTCATATTTATTGCTTTTTTATCTTTTGGCTACGGTTTTGGTCAGCGTCGGGCAGAATCAAGCCAGTTCAAGAAATGTTTACATTCTTATCCACAAATGTACAAGATGGCCGCACATCCCCCTTAACGTCTCCTGAACCTCTGCGTTGACACCGTACTGGATTTTGTTCCCTTTAGACTTCCAAGATATCTCACTTTCACCCTTGAATTTCTTCAATTCAGAACTTACAGAAATATTTGCACCTTGAATCTCTTGTCTTAAAGAAGATATTTTGTTATTCATATACTCTTTAATGTCTTCTTTTTGAAACTTAAGCTCCGCCAAGACATCGGCAATGGAAGGCTCGTTCTGCATACCTAGAGCGACATTCTCGTGTCGTCCAGAATCGTCAGAATGAATACTACTCGAACATACTCGACCCGTAATCACCTTCGAACCCCGCCTACCTCATGAATATTCATCATTACCACAAAAGAAAATATTTTCAATCTACAACTAGACTTTGACCCGTGCGTGCACGGGTTGACATTGCATGTGATATCGGACATTTATGAAATAGATACATTGACAAACCATATTGTTGACATTTACAGAACCAAGCTTAATTTAAGCCTACAATAATGCTATTAACTTCACTACACTCTGCTTAGTTAGAAAAATCTAACTGTGTCTCGGAACAGTTACTTAAAATGCTTCCCATTTACCCGTAATGTAGCAGAAAATTGCAGAATCGCTCCGAAACAATTTAGGAAAAGTTCCATTGAAAATAACAGTCACATTATTAATAACAAACCATTTTGGGGCTGTAAATACCTTTCATCTAAAAATTTAATTCAAATTACTGAAGAATTCAACACTTTTCCACCAACGTTTTTTACTCGCTTCAAATTTACACACCGTGTTGACAATAGGAACTCTCGGGATTTTTCATAGTAAATGAAATGTGTTAGAGTTATCTCCCGTATTTTCTTTGATGAACAGAATATATAGCAAAGAAAGTGGGCGCTTAAGATGTAGATTCGACAGGAATTTGGGTGCACAAGGAGAGTGGAAATTTCATCAATTAATTTTGTACATTTTCCGAATTATAACCGTTATTTGGTTTCTGCTGGACGTGGAATGGGTAGAAAAATGTTTGTAATGCAAAAGGTTTTATCATAATATGGGTCTAAATATAGCAACACGATGCAATTCATGCAAAATCATACTTATTTACAGCTGTTTTTAAATGGTTTAATTGTCTCTGGGTCTTCTCTCCACAAATTTGAAAAGATGACATATTTCAACATTAAAGATGTCGCTTTTTAAAAAAAGATGGAGAGATGGCCCAGAGATGACTAATTTTGTACTTTTTCAAAATATTTTGGGAAGGATAAAAAACAAAGTCCATGGATATGACAATGTTGTTTCAAACACTACTTTATACCGCACATTGTGAAGTCACGCATGGCTCAATGGTTTCGTCCTGGATTAGTGAATACATACATGCGGTGTTTGGGGTTCAAATCCTACCGGGGACTCCTTTTTCATTTTATTTTTTTTAACTTTTTTGTTTTTAAATGTATGTTGATATAACATTATGTTGAATTATTGAATACCGGTATATTTTAATTTGCCGTTATTGATTTCTGCCGTATGAACACTATTTTCTGTTCTTATTACTAGTTTATTAAGATATACGATATAAATGAATTAAAATATGTATGCATTAACATTTCCAATATAACAAGTTATCGATTTACCCTCTCATTGCCATTTTTAGAAAGCTTGTGAGTTTTTTTAATAGCCGAAATAGACATGTTCCTCATCTCTCACCATGATATAGTTTGAGTAATTAATTTTGGTTCAAATCTGTACATAGCCTTTCGATGTTAAAGACATTTAAATCACTATTGATTCGTGTCGATGATTCCTGCAAACTTATAATCTAGTGCGCCCGTTTCTTTCCAATGAAAATTTACACGTATTTGTATTATCATCTCTGAGTTTATCCATGCAAATGTGATATTGTGGAAACATAAACTTAAAAGCCTCCCGTGATTTAGGGTGAATGCAATGCGCATGCGCAAGATTGTAA
Organism: Magallana ariakensis; assembly: GCA_020458035.1. Lineage (NCBI taxonomy): Eukaryota > Metazoa > Mollusca > Bivalvia > Ostreida > Ostreidae > Magallana > Magallana ariakensis. The sequence continues at coordinate 22,546,072 of CM035815.1, read as the reverse complement.
AATCAAAAAAAAAAAATCCAGGTGATTTCCGGAATTTTTTTAGCAATTTTCGTAGATTATTTATTAGCGAAGCTTGATTGAGAAAAAATAAAAACAAATTGGTAATCTTCAAGTACCAATAATGTTTAAAATATATAAAATAAAAGACAGTCAGTACTCTTCCGATTTATCGGTATTAAAGGCCAAAAATTCGAGTCTATTATTTTAATATAGTAGTATAGATAGATGAAGCGCATTGAAGTGGTAAAAGTTTGCGTTTGAATGGAATGTTCTAAACTTTGTATCGAACGTCAATTGTTACATAAGACCAATTTCAGTGATATTTCCACATAAATCTATTTATAGAATGAGCGCTTAAAGATAAACAAAAAAGTAATTTAATAGCGAAATCATATTTCAAAAACATATTTCTAATCCAAAGTATCTTATCATTTCTTATCAGTTGCAAAAATCCAACTTTAATATTATTGTTTTAAAAATGCTATATAAACTCATGAACCTACAACAATTCTGAATTGCAAAAATATGTGCTATTTTCATACGCCAATGTTCTGCCAAAAATATTGTCTAAACTTTAATTACTATTTCTATGTCAAGTTGTATAATTGTAAAACAGAAAGAAAAATAATAATACTTTAAATTCCTACAATCTTGATTTAATGAACATTTAATCAAATTTACTTTTGACAAATTGAAAACAAGATAAGACTCCTTTCTTTTAAAAAAAGTTGATAAATTTTGTATCTTATCATGTAACATTATGGTGCGAAGACCTCCGCTTCAACATTATATATAGTTCTGCCATAAAGAAAGAGAATGGTACATGCTATTCATTGATCAGATGTTCGCGTACAATTTAATTCTGAGAACAAAAATGATAAAAAAAAAATGAAAATTAAAAATTGTCAGTTTTTGAAAAATATTCTCTGATCTACAACATTTGTAAAATGAAATATTGAATTTCAGTTAATGTACCATCTTAAAGAACTAAAATTACATTTATATAAAACGTAGATATAGTCTATAGAAATGTGATGGGAACGCCAAAAATGAAACAATATTCATTTATGAATTCAACTGATGTTATGATAATATCATAACAGTTTTACGTCAATAGCTTCCAAAACTCAACTAACAGTGTAAACATTGATATCAAATGTACAATAATGTAAGTCAATGTAATAAGAATGTATTGTGTGTAGCCAGATATATTGTTTAAAATAGTCCTTGTTTTCTGTCATTAAAAAAAATGTTTAATCATATGATTACATGCAGTTCACTTAATTCAATATAATAATAGATATCAACCATTAGGTGTAATGCATATTGCAATCTAAAGTGTTACATTTATGATTATCAACTATATTATAACAATGATATTGTATCTCAATCAGAGAGATTAGAATAACTAAATTACATTTAAAGTCACTTTTATTGCAAAAAGATCTCTCTCTCTCTCTCTCTCTCTCTCTCTCTCTCTCTCTCTCTCTCTTGCTGAAAGCTCAAGTAAGGTTTTCCGATCAAATATTTTGTCTGTCGTCCGTTTGTCTGCCCATCTGTCTGTCTGTCTGTCCTTCTGTAAACGTTTTACATTTCCGACTTCTTCTCCAGAAATACTGGGCCAATTTCAACCAAACTTAGCACATAACATAATTGGTTGAAAGGGATTCAAGTCTGTTAAAATGAAGGGCCACGCGCCAAGGGGAAATTATGAAATTATTAAGATTTGTTGATACTTTTCAAAATTCTTCTAAAAAAAAACAACTCACCAGAAAAGCTAAAACTTGTATGGAAGCATTCTCAGGTAGTGTAGATTCAAGTTTGTTCAAATCATGATCCCCGGGGGTAGTTTGGGGTCACAATGTGGCGGAGGCGGTGTATTTTTTACATAGGAAATAAGTTTAATTAAGGAGGCTGGGGGGTCAAATAAAAATTTCTCCAAAATTCACAAAATTTGCAGAAATGTTTCACATAATCTTAATTTACATTTTAATGTGAAAGACCACATCACAATCATCGTTAATTTTATCATGTATTGCATCTGAAGAAATTGCACGTTATGTAAAAAAAAATAATGAAAAAAACATATGAAATATAAATAAAGGCAAAAAACATACCAATAACATTACAAAAAATTAACACAACAATAAAAAATTTAACATTTTTTGTTATAAAGTAAAATATCACAACTTTGCCAAAAATATATATGTCACAAAAATGCAAATATGTAAAACAAAAAAAAAGTAGCCACAAGATTATTTCCAAATTTTAACATAATAATAATCAATACATGTGTAATAAAGATTAAGCATTAAAAAAAATTTTCGATGGTGAAATTTAAAAAAAAAAATTAAAGGAAAATATTTGAACAAAATATTTGGAGTTTTACAAGTTACCTCCCTTTGAAAAGTTAGAAAATGCTGAAAAACAGCCGAAATTAATTTTTTGCATCTTGTAACCCTTGCTTTACCATCAATTGACTCTTTAAATAATGTTTCAATACAATCATATCCATTTCTTTCAAAAGACAAATTCAGTACAATGTAAGAGTTATAAAACATTAAAGTGAAAATCTTTTTTGTGTAGAGATAAAAAAGCTTTAAAATGGCAGCCACCCCCCAGCCTCGTTAATTATTCTCAAAAACTCAAATGTTATATTTACATGTATATGCAACCACCTCGACATGATATAGATTTGAGAAAGGAGTTGTAGAGTTGGATGGGTCAGAAAACGAAAAATATCATTAAAGTTCTTTTTACAGATAAAAGTTATATCCTTCTCATATGAAAGATACGTGTATTTGCTAATTGTGAAGCTTTTTATATGAATAAACTTTAAAGGGTTCTCGAGTTTATCGTGACCTAGTTAATCACAATATTTTTTTCACTTGAAGATGGACCAAGAACTGCAAGTATTATGAGAAATAATCAGACCATTTCTGGTGACATAATCATGAAGGAAAACACTTCGATGACGATTCCTCTTAGATGCGCGTCAAGCTGTAACCCTCCGTGTAAAATAGCTTGGTATATAAATGGACAACTAGACCCTAGAGATAACCCAGTTATTAATATAAAACTTGACCGGAAAGTGTCTGGAGTATATCAATGTGAAGCCAGTGGAGAGGAAGGAAAAGTAGAGGCTGATCCAGTAAATGTCACCATTCAGTGTAAGTTATTTGTGATTTTAAATATTTACATTTTTTTCGGGAATAAGATTGTGCGGGGCAAATGAAATTAAAAATAACCTGCATCCTAATAGTATGTCAAAACACACCCAACCGGCGAAGATGTCATTGTTTTAGATTCGGTAATTTAAGTCCGATCAACTATTGTAACAACTTATAAAAAAAGCAAATTGCACATAAATATGGAATATATCACTCAGTTTGTTTTGTTTGGTTGAACCGTACATCTAAAAAGCAGAAATTTGAACATCAATTGAAACGTTGGCTCGGCAATTTAATAAAGTGGTCGGGTAATCAGAAATAAACGTATTTGTTTGGATGTCGGCCTAATAGAAAAATAGAAAGGTTTATCGAGATTCGAAATACGAAATTTGTCATTTTGAGATTCGCTATTCCAGATTCAATATCTAAATTGACCATAGTCCTAAATAGCTGACGTTTTCCTGGCTTTTTTAACGATTTTGATATTTTACATGCCAGGAAAACGTCAGAACCGGCGCCATTACGAAAACTGGAAATTCACCGACTCTCACTGAAAACGGCATTCTAGGCTCCATTTTAAATAGATAGGTATTTAAACTAAATAATACAGCTTAAAATATAATTTTACTGAACATTTTGATAATCACACTGATAAACAATAGTGTTGTTGACCTATTTTCTCGCGAGATTCCAAAAAATGCACAAAATCAAAACAAATCTCAACAGTTCGATACAATGTGTTCAACAGCCTGTTTATGGGATGTGAGGACCCATAAAAGCGATATTTGTGAGCAGTAAAATCATCATTTTATTAATTAGTTGTGAATGAAACATTTGTTTAAACTCGTAAATATTTAAAATCGATCCGAGGAATCTCGCCTCCAGTTGGAGTCGGCGAATTTCCAGTTTTCGTAATGGCGCCGGTTCTGACGTTTTCCTTGCGTGTGAAATATCAAAATCGTGAAAAAAAGCCAGGAAAACGTCAGCTATTTCGGACTAAATTGACCAATCCATACATATGCATCCTGTATCCTAGCTACAAAAAACTGTTCTTAATAAAGATTATCCGTATATGATATTATCTACAATTAAATGTTATATTATCTCTAATATTGATTATATGGTTAAATTACTTTGATGATTATGAATAACTTAATTGGTGATAATAACGCGTGCTTCGCGAATCTAAGTGATTTTGCTCGACCTGTATGTATTCTACCCGATGAGTTTTAACCCGGAGTGTATTCGCCCCGTTGGAGTAAAACACGGTTAGTGAAGAAAGATTTTTTTTTATAAATCTCGTTAATCTAAATAATATTTTAAATGAAAATCATCAGTGTGGTTTCGATATGAATTAATGATAGACTTAACCAATCAAAATACATGTATAGGACACATGTACGACGAAGATTAGAGACCATGACTTAAATTACAAGGTATCTTGACGCCTTAGAAGATATACAACTGCAACAACAAGAATACATTTATGCAAAGTGTATTATAGTGTATCAATGCCATGGTCGAGATTACAGAGAGAGAGAGAGAGAGAGAGAGAGAGAGAGAGAGAGAGAGAGAGAAATAGGAGCGGATATACATGTATAAACAAAAAAACTACGATACATTTTGAGGTTATAAGCAGGTACTTAAAAATAACATAAAAATGGAACAATTTTGATAATATACATTGAAATGTGATAAAACTTTGAGGTATGGCCTAACCTTGATTGTATAGTATGTATTCTTCTATATTTTATAAAACATTGCCAGAAACTAGACTCATCATATTTTTTTTCTGAGGAAAACGAGTCTTTTAAACATTTTTGTATGAGTTAATCTAAATCTGATCTGATTGATTTTATTTATGCACATTTTGTCTACAATATGATATTTAATACTCAGAATCGTTGCTGAAGCTAGACTGATAAATTTATTTTAAATTGATACAGATTTTATATAATAAAATCTCTTCAATAATCACATTTTTTTTGGGGGGGGGGGGGGGCAAAATCAGGGGTTTAAACGTATCATGGGTGAAATAAAGGCCGGGTTAAAATTTATCGGAGGAGTGGGGGGGGGTGTACACACAGAGCGAACAAAATCACTTTCATTTGCGAAACACAGTTTTCTCACCGATTTATTCCGTGTAGATAAGTGCATGTACGAATGACCTTGATTTAGAACAGATTGGTGTCGCTAGGATACCTGTGATTAGTTGTGAGATTTGATTAGTCAAGTTGGAAATTGAATCTTTTATTTCGAATTTCAAATCTCGAATGAGCCTTCTAGGCTTTCGTAATTGCCTGTTAAAATGCCTACCTCGGTCAAAGCAGAAAAAACCATACACATAAAAATGACCAGAAATCGTTTCTTTCTTCTTATTATAATATAGACCAAAATTTTATAAATAACAAAATGAAACTAAATGATGAACTTCTTTTTAATATACATGTATTGTATGATGTAAATTCATATTGTTTTTTAAATGTTTTGTGTGTACAGATGTATTATATAGTATATTATTTAAGAATGGCTTGTTATCTAGGTACATGTAATATTTGAAACAGAGGCGAGGTCGATCGAATGAGTATTAATACGATGTTTTGACCTGTGTAGAAGACTCGGTAAAAAAGAAAGGTCCACAAAATCAATTTTACATGTTGTTTTCAAAATTATGGTATATTTTTATTTTGATGATAAAATGGCCCTGTTAGTGGGCTTCCGTTTATGCCTTTACATGTAAGCATGTAAGTTTTTTATTCAAAATGGTTAGTATTTGTATGTTGATACCAGTGACGTGGATAGGAAAAAGTAATATTAATACATGTACATTGCATTGTAGAAGCAGGTGGTCTTTGTCTAATCTACAAAAGAGAATATTCATAGTTTTTATGTCAGTATATAAAAATACTCTTTATTCACTTTTTGTTTAAAAAAATACGGACGCTTTGGTATACATACTAGCCTCGCCACTGGACACGGTGTCACCCTAATCAATCAATAATTCAGCAGTTAGCGATTAGTTGATGCTCAGCCATTTCTGTACTGCAATTCTACAGTCAGATCTGCCTAAGCAGAACAGCTGTCATGAATTTTAGATTAAAGAACGATCTACTTTACCAATGGTTAAATGTAAATACGTTTATTAATACATGTAGTAGCTAATGAATTTAATTTTTTAGCCCTGAGCACTGGAAATTAAATATACAAATTTGGGCAGATTTTGATAAAGATAGAAATACGCAAATGAATTGGGTTATTCATTATATTATAGTTGATTTCGAAGTAACTGTCTATCATTTGACTATATGATGTAATGTGTCGATAGCTGTTACCCTTTCCGCCCTAGAGCGGCAATCGGTTTTTGGAACGCAGTTCGCAGTTTAAAATTTATAATTCATATTTGGGGCCTGAAATTTTCAGGGTCATCTACTAGTGGTATACTACTACCACCGTGAAAATATGGTGATGTGGTGATCTCTAGTTTTTAAGATTCGGGCTTCTTCACAATTCAAAAGTGAACTGCGTTCTAGAACGCAGTTCGCGATTCAAAATTTAAAATTCATATTTGGGGCCTAAAGTTTTCAGGGCCATCTACTAGTGGTATACCACTTACCACTGTAAAAATATGGTGAAGTGGTAATCTCTAGTGTTTGAGATTCGGGCTAATTCGGAATTGAAAAGTAAACTGCATTCTAGAACGCAGTTCGCAATTCAAAATTTATAATTTATATTTGGGGCCTGAAATTTTCAGGGCCATCTGCTAGTGGTATACCACTACCACCGTGAAAATATGGTGAAGTGGTGATCTCTAGTTTTTAAGATTCGGGCTTATTCACAATTCAAAAGTGAACTGCGTTCTAGAACGCAGTTCGCGATTCAAAATTTAAAATTTATATTTGGGACCTAAAGTTTTCAGGGCCATCTACTAGTGGTATACCACTTACCACTGTAAAAATATGGTGAAGTGGTAATCTCTAGTGTTTGAGATTCGGGCTTATTCGCAATTGAAAAGTAAACTGCATTCTAGAACGCAGTTCGCAATTCAAAATTTATAATTTATATTTGGGGCCTGAAATTTTCAGGGTCATCTGCTAGTGGTATACCACTACCACCGTGAAAATATGGTAAAATGGTCATCTCTAGTTTTTGAGATCCGGGCTTAGTCGCAATTGAAAACTGTACTGTATTCTAGAACGCAGTTCGCAATGGACCTGCAATTTTTAGGGTAATCTACTTGTGGTATATCACAACCACGGTGAAATATGGTAATGTGGTCATCTCAAGTATTTGAAATTCATGCCCCTACTTATAGAACACTTTTCATTACAATGGGTGTTTAAACAATGGGCTCGAAAGCATAGATGGTCCTAACCTTGGCGCTGACATTTTCAATGTCATATACTTGTGGTATACCACTACCACTGTGAAAATACGATAATGTGGTCATCATTAGTTTTTTAGAGTCGGGCCCCACTCATAAAACACTTTTCGCAGTTCAAAAGTGAACTGCGTTCTATAGAACGCAGTTCGCAATTCAAAATTCAAAATTCATATTTAGGGCCTAAAATTTTCAGGGCCATCTACTAGTGGTATACTACTACCACTGTGAAAATATGGTGAAGTTGTCATCTCTAGTGTTTGAGATTCGGGCTTATTCACAATTCAAAAGTGAACTGCATTTTAGAACGCAGTTCGCAATTCAAAATTTATAATCTATATTTGGGGCCTGAAATTTTCAGGGTCATTTTCTAGTGGTATACCACTTACCACTGTAAAAATAGGGTGAAGTGGTAATCTCTAGTTTTTGAGATTCGGGCTAATTCGCTATTGAAAAGTGAACTGCATTCTAGAACGCAGTTCGCAATTCAAAATTTATAATTCATATTTTGGGCCCGAAATTTTCAGGGCCATCTGCTAGTGGTATACCACTACCACCGTGAAAATATGGTAAAGTGGTCATCTCTAGTTTTTGAGATCCGGGCTTAGTCGCAATTGAAAACTGAACTGTATTCTAGAACGCAGTTTCACTGGGCCTGAAAATTTCAGGGTATTCTACTTGTGGTATATCACAACCACTGTAAAATATGGTAATGTGGTCATCTCAAGTATTTGAGATTCAGGCCCCTAATTATAGAACACTTTTCATTATAATGGGTGTTTAAACAATAAGCTCGGAATCATAGAAGGTCCTAACCTGGGCGCTGACATTTTCAATGTCATATACTTGTGGTATACCACTACCACTGTGAAAATATGGTAATACATTTGTTACTCAAGAAAGGTTTGTTATTGACTGTCATCATTTATCAGTTTTATTACACACTTAGCCAATGACTGTGAGAAGGATAGCTTTTATCAAACCCGAGACTGGGAATATTTCCACAGCGCTTGCCTAAGAGAAATAGTTCCTGCAATGGGTTTAACTTTTTTGTTAAATATAAAATTCAGAAACTTAATTATCTAAGTATCAGCGATTGAAACACTGTTTCCTTATAGTATTGCTGACTTTTAATTAACAAAGGGAATATGAAAAGTTTCAATTTCAAATTGTGATCAAGATAATTAAATTGTTACATGTATAAGGACCTTACCTTACTGTTCTCAACCGCAGACGTCTTTAGTGCAAGAGATAGTCAAATTACGAAAGAAAAAAAAATGGAGTCAATATTTAAATTTAAAGATAGTATTCAAAGGGGTGGATAGGACATTTTGTACTTCGGATTATAGCTTTGTACATATAAACAAGCTTAAAATATATTGATTGATAGCTTTTACTTTCTGAACTAATATGGAACATATATAAACAGAGCTGTAGTAATGTTTGTTGTTTTCCATACTCTAATTGCTCCTAGTCTTTTGAATTTTCAATGTTTAGATACAACCCTCATCTTGGAATCAAAAGTAAAGGAATTGCATGCGCGGATCCAGAAAATTTTTCCAGGGGGGGGGGTCCGAAGGATAATTGTGTTTGCCGGGGGGCATATTTGTGATGGATACTATGTAAATTTAATAAATGTTTATTTTCCAGGTGGGGGGGGGGGGTCGGGACCCCTCCTACCCCCTCCCCCCTTCTAGATCCGCGCATGACTTGGCCATATATGTTAGCGACATCCTCCCCTGAGGCGTATCGTGCAGTATAGACTGTTACTTTCCCGGGTGTAACTTAAGAATTGTAGTGAAAAGAAATTCACAACCCTACAGACAATTTAGTTCAGATACAGCATATTTCAAAATTGTAAAGCAAATTATTCCGATGATGAAAATTATGAATGCATGGTGGAAAACAAAATGTCAGAGAACAACTTCAAATTAATTATACATCGTAAGTCTGTAACATTGAGTATTTTAGACTTACGTTCATCATAGATATTGTATTCATTTTTTGCTAAAGATTATAATATCTACTCATACATATTGACAGCGTATAGATTTATAATTGAGAGACGTAGGGCTTTTGAAGCCATGACATCCTCTGACGTTTACATATAATTGTTATACTTTTAATTAACCATTATTTATCATCAATCAGGCCATTGCAAGTTTTTTCTTTGATAGCGTCCACCCACAACTAAAAAAAACTATTTTTCTATCAGGAAAAAAATCCCCACAAACCTTAAAAAAAACACACAACTTTAAAGGTTCAACAAAATAAAATTTATTATATATTTTGAAGTATTTTCTTCATTTTGTAACAAAACTACAAAAATATCAAATAACTATGGTTTCCATTTTGAATGTTGTTATAATTAATATTTCCGATCTTGATTTAAAAATGCGATCCCGAGCTCGACATATTAAAAAGGGATCTAATTTTATGAACAACCATTGTTTTTTTCCGGGTTTTTTATACACCTCAAACCAATCGGTCCGCGGACGCTAAACATAGAAGAAAAAAACCTTGAAATGGCCTCAATTAAGGAAGGAGTCTTCTCGGTATCAGACATCCTTCTTAAGTTAAGAAATTCATAAAATTTTGACACAGTCAAACAGATCATATAACCAAATGATTCTATCAGTTTAATCAAATTTGACCGTCTTGTTTTGGCATCAAGGTCAGGTCAAGGTCACTATCCTTCTTCAACTTAAAAGGTGATAAAAATAAATATTATATGCACTGATGTAGACATCTTTTTAATATATGTAGTTTTTATTAGCTCACCTGAGCTGAAAGCTCAAGTGAGCTTTTCTGATCACCCGTTGTCCGTCGTCCGTCTGTCCGTCTGTCCGTCCGTCCGTCTGTCCGTCTGTCCGTCTGTCCGTCCGTCTGTAAACTTTTTACATTTTGAACTTCTTCTCTAAAATCACTTGGCCAAATTCAACCAAATTTGGCAAAAAGTATCCTTATAAGAAGGTGAATATAAATTGCAGAAATGAAAGACTGATCTTTATTCAAAACGGAGAAAACCTGGAAACTGTAAAAAAGGGGGGTGCATTTTTAAAAATCTTCTTCTCAAGAACTACTGAGTCAAATTCAACATAATTTGGCAAAAATAATCCTTATGGAAAGGAAAATATAAATTGCAAAAATTATGATCTAATTCAGTTTCAAATTTGAGTAATTTACGTAACTAATAATAAAGAAATAATAGCTGTCAATCAGTTTATAACTTCGGGTTCGGTATTCCATACCTCGAAAACGAAAGTTCTTTTGTTTGCAGCAGCCATTTTGAACGCATGACACACGGGTTGACAAAGATGAATTTGCTGGTTGTGCAACACTTTACGTGCGAAGAGGATATTTGAAACATGCAACATAGATTTGTGCCGATTTTGTGAAGTAAATTGAGGTTAAATATTTCAATGCGTTGACATTTGCACTTACAACATATTATGAAATGCAATACATTTTATTGGTAATTCGGTACGATCTCTACGGAATGGTTAATTAATGCAACGTGTTTTGTTAAGATGCTCAGCATTTTCAGTATAAACGGAGATTGTTTTCGCTGCTAGAAATATATAGGTATATATGTGATGAAAAATAAATTGTGATCTTTCTTTGTTTTAGTTCACGTTTCTTCTGTTTTAATTGTTTACAATTTTCTGTTTACTTTCCATATTCGAGTGTCAAGCTTCGAATTATAAGCAAGATACAGAGCTTTGCTCACAATTTTCTGTTTGCACACGGAGCTAATGCCTTGCTTTTGTTCTCTTATATTTTAAATGCTGAATAGGAAATATCAAGTTTAAAAATCTAAAGTTGAATGTAATAAACTCATTTGAACAAAAAAATTGACACAAACCTAGCAGAATTGCGAGCTCTATATCTTGCTTATAATTTTATGATTGACGCTGAAATTTTGATTGATCACTAGAAATTTCTATCTAAACGTTTAATACTTGTACAAAAAAATTAAAAGAAGATATGCTGTAACTACTTTCTTGGGCCCCCTCTTAATACGATGTATTATATGAAATCTACACCAACCTGATTGTTTTCAGACACAAATATAAACAATCGCTTTAAAACGTTTTCCATAGTTATGACGGGATAAATGTATTATCGCTTTTAAGAAAATATTACAGCGGAAAATCATATTGGTTTGTAGTTTTGAATAAAGATGAAAATAATGGGTGGGCCGTGGTAAAATAGAGTGATATGCCTGTCAATACATTGCAGTGGTGTCTGAAGCAAATTGAAAATGGATGGGGGAGGCTAGACTTTATCAGAAATCTTGAAAAGCAAAAAAAAAAAGAAATGATTTTGAGTATGGCTATGTCTAACTTTGCAAAAAAAAGGGGGGCCTAGCCCCCACCCACCCCGTTCCGACGCATGGGCATTGATTATAACAGCTTTTAACATTTCACGGGACACCATTTTTCATTTGAGTGTATTCATCGATCAAGTGAGTAAGGTTATAAAACATCGCAGGAATTCACGCCAGGTAAACAACACTCGTTTATAATGCGGAAGACCAATTAAATTTTTGAATTTTTTTTCTAATTTGAGCGCATTGAGGTACAATATTCTTCTTTCACATGTAAGATTTTTTTTAATAAAATACAATAACTAGTAAGAAGTTAAAGAAGCAACTGTACCTATATATGCTCTCGTATATTTTGATCGCTTTATAAAGTGTGGGGAGGAGGGGGCAGAACTGAAAAGAAAGGTACTTGGAAGTTAACCGTGTACCCTTACCAAACATTTAGTTTTATATCTTGCATAAGATCTTGTTTTCGGTAAAAATGGTATTTCATAAAGGTACAATGTCAAAGATTAAGTGTACGCAAAAATAAGTGTAAAATTTGGATACTTTACGGCATTCTTTTTTGTTATTCTACCGAGGGGCCATATGGCACAATATCCTTTGAACACCCATATAAATCCATTGTTGCTCAGGTGAGCGATGTGGCCCCATGGGCCTCTTGTTCTTCAATGAAATGATAGAATATCAGAATGCATATCGGCTTATACGTACAACTAAATTGGAATTAATATTCAAGCTTTAATTGATATTGCTTAGCCCACATTTCCTCTAATATTCTTAAATTTTGAAGCTGTTTTGATTTTTTTTATGCTTCCAATTTAAAATATTTCTGATTTTTATATTATGAAGACCTTGCATAAAAATATAAATTGACAGAAAAGCTAATATATTGACCATTTATTAAGAGAGAAAACCCGACTAAGTGATTTTTCTCACAAATCTATTTATAGATTGAGCACTTAAAAAAGCGAATAAAAATGTAAATTGATAGGCAAATCATACTTAAAAACCATATTCTGAATTAGTTTAATTTAGTAATTAGCATGATACATATTACAGAAACAGTGAATTACAGATTGAGAAACAAGCCAAACGGCTTATGTTAATCTCGCTCTTGTCGGTTTACAAATGAGAGGTGAACAAAATTTTCAAGTATAATAACATTACACATACATGTAAACATTGATAAAGAAAAAGTTAGGGGAAAGGAAAAAGTAAATAATAGACACAAAGAAAAGGAAAGCTGGAATTGAGTATTGAGACAATTGTAACAAACCAATTAATATAGATATTGAAACATAATATGTTGTTAAGTAAGTCTATATTGAAAAATATATATCTGTGAACATACAGGTACACAGGTTTTATACTTGGTACAACTAAACTGTACATACAAATATAACATTTAATGTTACACAATATATATATTAAAACAACAGGTAAACTCAGAACCTTTTGCTTTCAACAAGAAATTTCTGGACAAGGTAAAAAATATTGTTGTTTTCACTTTCAGATAAATTAGCTCTACCATATAACAATAATTCAACATTAAGGAAATATGGAAGTGTCTGAATTGTATTGATCCTATTATGAATTCCAAGTACATTATCATTGGTTCACATTAGTTGAAAAAAAATCCGACATTAATGTTATTGTTTTTAAAATGCTAAATAGACTCATGAATCTACAGCAATTCTGAATTGCAAAAACATGTGATATTTTGCCTATGCCAATGTTCCGCCAAAAATATAGTCCTTGTTGGATTCTAAACTTTTTTTACTAAGTCTACGCCAAGTTGTATGATTGTAAAAAAGAAAGAAAACATATTTTAATTTTCTTTCATCTTGACCATTTAATCAAATTTACTTTTGACAAGTCGAAAACCAGAAAAGACTCCTTCCATAAGCTCGAATTATTAATTTATATAAGAAATTCTAATAACTACGCATAAAAAAATAAATTGATTTAAATCATTCTCACCATGTCGAATAACAAAGAGAAACATTATTTGCAATCCAGTAAAATGACCTAACCTTTTAAGAATATACACTTTATTTTCTTTAACTTTCAAAATCTGCTTTCACAAGAATTGTTTGTCTTATTAAAATAATGTCAACTTTCATTCAGTAAACTATAGATCATTGATTAAGACCGCGGAACATTAACTGGCAAGATTGGAAATATACAGCTTACGTCAATTTCACCTGTTACAGTCAAACATTTGAAATGGGCGGAGACAAATTGACTGCAGTTTTATGAAGTGTATTTTCAATCCACCTCAGCGGTTCTAACTTGCTTTATAAGTTAATAAAAGCGATCGAAAAACTTGTGCAATGTTGGTTAATTTTTTTTAAAACTTTCTTTAAGAATAATTATATTTCACTTATAATTATACTATAAAATATTTATTATAAATAAACTTGGGTGAAGTTAACATTAAAAACTACATTGTATAATGTTTCGCGGTCTTATAATAGTAACGGAATTTTCATAAATATTTACGTACCTCAGAAATCTTCAACAATGTCGATATAATTGATTTTTTTGTTAGTGTATGGCTAGACATACAATGAACGCGTATATCTATTCGTATACATTAACTTAGCGGAAAAAAAGAAATTTTTATCTAAGTATAATTTTAATTTATTAAATCGAAATTTGAATTATTCTCTTCTGTGAATAAATCCCGCTTCAACAATGGCCTCACTTGATTTCAGACTTGTGAGGACTGATTCTGTAAAGTCATCGGACCAATGCTTTGTCTTGGGATCTTCATATATTTGCTGATTATATACTTATTGATGAAATAAAATGATTTTCAATCGCTTTGCTGATACGAAATAAAATGTTTTTCCATAGATCTAACTTTTATAGCATTAATTTAGAAGCGCTGAGGTGGATTGAAAATACACTTTCTATAACTACAGTTTCAATCCAATGTTTCCTCAGACGTCCGCGTCAATTTGTCCCTGCCCATTTCAAATGTTTTGACTGTAACGGATGAAATTGACGTAAGCTGTATATTTCCAATCTTACCAGTTAATGTTCCGCGGTCTTACCTTTTCGTTCTTTTGATGTACTTTGCGTGGACTATTTCTTAATCAATTAAAACTTAAGATACATTGAAGGCAGGGACACTACAGGCTTCCAGTGGCTGATCTCAAAATCCCAAGTAGTTTACGTTGTTATAACCAAACATCGAAAAATTGACTATTCCTTCTGTACACTGATAACATATTTTTTTAGACATTAAATTGAGAAAGGGGGGGGGGGGGTAAGGGTGGGTGTGTCAAAAAAACGAATAATACCATTTAAGTCCTTATAACAAATAAAAGTTATTTCCTTTGTATATTAACTGCAGCATGTGAAAGATACATGTATACTCAATGTAAATTGTTTAATATATATGAATGAACTTAAAAGGGTTCTCGAGTTTACCTTGACGTTAATTGTCATATTTTTTTTCACTTGAAGATGGGCCAATAACTGCAAGTGTTTTGAGTAATAATCAGATGATTTCTGGTGACATAATTGTGAAGGAAGACAATTACAATACAATTGCCCTAAGATGCAAGTCAAGCTGTTACCCTCCGTGTGAAATAGCTTGGTATAGAGATGGACAACTAGACCTAAGAAATAACACAGTCATTGATATCACACTTGCCCGGAGGAAGTCTGGAGTATATCATTGTGAAGCCAGCGGAGTGGAAGGAAAAGTCAAGTCTGATCCAGTGCATGTAATCATTCAGTGTAAGTTATTTGTGATATATATATATATATATATATATATATATATATATATATATATATATATATAGTTTTTCCTTGTTTTTTGTCATTAAAAAATATAGTTAAGCATATGATTACATGCAGTTCACTAAATTCAATAAAATAATAGATATCAACCATCAGGTGTAATGCATATTGCAATCCAAAGTGTTACATTTATGATTATAAACTATATCATAACAATGATATTGTATCTCAATCAGAGAGATTAGAATAACTAAAAATTATACTTACTCTGTACGATAACACTGCACAGCATCTAACTGTTTAGTCCAAAGATATTTCAAATATTTAATTAATGATGGCAGCATTGATATTCTATGTTGTTAATACATTTAAAGTAACTTTCATTGCAGAAAGATCTCTCTCTCTCTCTCTCTCTCTCTCTCTCTCTCTCTGAAAGCTTAAGTGAGGTTTTCCGATCAAATTTTGTCTGTCGTCCGTCTGTCTGTATGTCTGCCTTCTGTAAACGTTTTACATTTCCGACTTCTTCTTTATAAACACTGGGCCAATTTCAACCAAACTTAGCACAAAACATAATTGGGTGAAAGGGATTCAAGTTTGTTAAAATGAAGGGCCACGCTTCAAGGGGTAATTAAGAACTAATTAAAATTTGTTGGTATTTTTCAAAATTCTTCTAAAAAAGCCAATTCACCAGAAAAGCTAAAACTTGTATGGAAGCATCCTCAGATAGTGTAGATTCAAGTTTGTTCAAACCAAGATCCCCGGGGGTAATTTGAGGTCACAATGAGGCGGAGGGGGTGTAATTTTTATATAGGAAATAGTTTAATTATTCTCAAAACCTCAAATGTTATATTTTACATGTATGCAAGTACCTCGACATGATATAAATTTGAGAAAGGAGTTATAGAGTTGGATGGATCAGAAAACAAAAAATACCATTAAAGTCCATATTACAGATAAAGGTTATGTCCTTCTCATATCAACTCCATCATATGAAAGATACGTGTATTGGTTCAATTTAAAGCTTTTAATATATATATATATATATATATATATATATATATATATATATATATATATATATATATATATATATATATATATATATAAACTTAAAAAGGGTTCTCGAGTTTATCGTGACATAATTAATCATACGTTTTTGCACTTGAAGATGGACCAAGAAATGCAAGTGTTTTGAGAAATTATTAGACTATTTCTGGTAACATAATTGAGAAGGAAAACACTTCGATGACGATTCCTCTGAGATACGCGACAAGCTGTAACCCTCCGTGTGAATAGACAACTAGACTCTAGAGATAACCGAGTCATTAATATAACACGTTTACGTTTTTTCGGGAATAAGACTGTGCGGGGAAAATGAAACTCAAAAAACTTGTATCCCAATAGACCTTTTCACGTTAACTGCGGTCCTGATTTTAACGTATGTGCATAAACGCTTCCGGGCGGCATACCACAGTTTACATTAGCAACGTAAATATGGTGATTCAAAACACACCCAACCAGCGTAGATGTCATTGTTTTAGATTCTGTAATTTAAGTCCGATTAACTATTGTAACAACTTATAAAAAAAGCAAATTCCACATAAATATGGAATATATCACTCAGTTTGTTTTATTCTGTTAAACCGTACATCTAAAAATCAGAAATTTAAATTAATATCATTTTAAACGTTGGCTCGGGATCGGGTAATTAGAAATACACGTATTTGTTTGGATGTCGGCCTAATAGAAAATACCGGTATCATTGCTGGCGACAGTAATCTAAATTCATTTGATGGGCGCCTTACACATGTAAGATCACGAATGAACCGTTTAACATATTTAACGCATTCGAAAGCTCAGAAAGCTCATAGAGATTCGAAATACGAAATTTTAGATTCGAAATTCCATATTCAATATCTAAATTGACCAATCAATCCATACATATGTATCATGTATCCTAGCTACACCAAACTGTTCTTTATAAAGATTATCCGTACATGATCTTATCTACAATTAAGTGTTATATTTTCTCTAATATTGATTATATGGTTAAATTACTTTGATGATTATGAATAACTTAATTGGTGATAATAACGCGTGCTTCGCGAATCTAAGTGATTTTGCTCGACCTGTGTGTATTCTACCCGATGAGTTTTAACCCGGAGTGTACTCGCCCCATTGGAGTAAAACATGGTTAGTGAAGAAAGATTTTTTTATTTATAAATCTCGTTAATCTAAATAATATTCTAAATGAAAATCATCAGTGTGGTTTCGATATGAATTAATGATAGAATCAACCAATCTAAATACATGTATAGGTCACATGTATGACGAAGATTAGACATCATGACTTAAATTACAAGTTATGACGCCATAGAAGATATGCAACCGCAACAACAAGAATACATTTATGCAAAGTGTATTATTGTGTATCAATGCCATGGTCGAGATTACAGAGAGAGAGAGAGAGAGAGAGAGAGAGAGAGAGAGAGAGAGAGAGAGAGAGAGAAATAGGAGTGAACATACATGTATAAACATATTTTGTTTTTATTGGGGTATGGGTCAATTTCAGTATAGATAAGCAAGGGGGGGGGGGGGACAAATCTACGATAAATTTTGAGGTTATTAGCAGGTACTAAAAAATAACATAAAATTGGAAAAATTTTAATAATCTATATTGAAATGTGATAAAACTTTGATTGTGTAATACGTATTCTTCTACATTTTATAAAACATTGTCAGAAACTAGACTCATAATTTTTTTCTGAGGAAAACGAGTCTTTTCAACATTTTTGTATGATTTACTTAATCTAGATCTGATCTGATTGATTTTATTCATGCACATTTTGTCTACAAAATGATATTTAATACTCAGAATCGTTGGTGTAGCTAGACTGATAAATTTATTTTAGATTGATACAGATTTTATATAATAAAATCTCTTCAATAATCACATTTGGGGGGGGGGGGATCAGGGGTTTAAACGTATTATGGGTGAAATAAAGGCCGGGTTAAAAAATATCGGGGGAGTGGGGGGGGGGTGTACACACACAGCGAACAAAATCACTTTCATTTGCGAAGCACATAGTTTTCTCACTGTTTTATTCCGTGTAGATAAGTGCATGTACGAATGATCTTGATTCAGAACAGCTTGGTGTCGCTAGGATACCTGTGATTAGTTGTATGATTTGATTAGTCAAGTTGGATATTGAATCTTTTATTTCGAATTTCGAATCTCGAATGAGCCTTCTAGGCTTTCGTAATTGCCTGTTAAAATGCCCACCTCGGTCAAAGCAGAAAAAACCATCCACATAAAAATGACCAGAAATCGTTTCTTTCTTCCTATTATAATATAGCCAAATTTTTATAAATAACAAAATGAAACTAAATGATGAACTTCTTTTTAATATACATGTATTGTATGATGAAAATTCATATTGTTTTTTAAATGTTTTGTGTGTACATGTGTATTATATGGTATATTATTTAAGAATGGCTTGTTATCTAGGTACATGTTATATTTGAAGCAGAGGCGAGGTCGATCGAATGAGTATTAATACGATGTTTTGACCTGTGTAGAAGACTCGGTAAAAAAGAAAAGTCCACAAAGTCAATTTCACATGTTGTTTTCAAAATTATGGTATATTTTTATTTTGAAGATAAAATGGCCCTGTTAGTGGGCTTCCGTTTACTTTTTTACATGTAAGTATGTAAGTTTCTTTTCTCAAAATGGTAAGTATTTGTATGTTGATACCAGTGACGTGGAAAAGAAAAAGTCATATCAATACATTGCATTGTAGAAGCAGGTAGTCTTTGTCTAATCTACAAAAGAGAATATTCATAGTTTTAATGTCAGTATATAAAAATACTCTTTATTCACTTTTTGTTTTAAAAAATACGGACGCTTTGGTATACATACTAGCCTCGCCACTGGACACGGTGTCACCCTAATCAATCAATAATTCAGCAGTCAGCGATTAGTTGATGCTCAGTCATTTCTGTACTGCGATTATACAGTCAGATCTGCCTAAGCAGAGCAGCTGTCATGAATTTTAGATTAAAGAACACGTTTATTAATACATGTAGTAGCTAATGAATTTAATTTTGTAGCCCTGAGCACTGGAAATTAAATATACAAATTTGGGCAGATTTTGATAAAGATAGAAATACGCAAATAAATGGGGTTATTCATTATATTATAGTTGATTTCGAAGTAAGTGTCTATCATTTGACTATATACATGTAATGTAATGTGTCGATAGCTGTTCCCCTTTCCGCCCTAGAGCGGCAATCGGTTTTTGGAACGCAGTTCGCAGTTCAAAATTTTCAGGGTCATCTACTAGTGGTATACTTCTATCACTTTGAAAATATGGTAAAGTGGTCATCTCTAGTTTTTGAGATTCGGGTTTATTCACAATTCAAAAATGAACTGCATTCTAGAACCCAGTTCGCGATTCAAAATTTAAAATTCATATTTGGGGCCTAAAATTTTCGGGGCCATCTACTAGTGGTATACCACTTACCACTGTAAAAATATGGTGAAGTGGTAATCTCTAGTTTTTGAGATTCGGGCTAATTTCAAATTGAAAAGTGAACTGCATTCTAGAACGCAGTTCGCAATTCAAAATCTATAATTCATATTTGTGGCATGAAATTTTCAGGGTCATCTGCTAGTGGTATACCACTACCACCGTGAAAATATGGTAATGTGGCCATCTCTAGTTTTTGAGATCCGGGCTTAGTCGCAATTGAAAAGTGAACTGTATTCTAGAACGCAGTTCGCAACGGGCCTGAAATTTTCAGGGTAATCTACTTGTGGTATATCACAACCACTGTGAAATATGGTAATGTGGTCATCTCAAGTATTTGAGATTCGTGCTCCTAGTTATAGAACACTTTTCATTACAATGGGTGTTTAAACAATGGGCTCGGAAACATGAAGATCCTAACCTGGAAGCTGACATTTTCAATGTCATATATTTGTGGTATACCACTACCACTGTGAAAATATGGTAATGTGGTCATCATTAGTTTTTTTAGAGTCCGGCCCTACTCATAAAACACTTTTCGGAATTCAAAAGTGAACTGCGTTTTATAGAACGCAGGTCGCAATTAAACATTTATAATTAATATTTGGGGCCTGAAATTTTCAGGGTTATTTATAAGTAGTATACTACTACCACTGTAAAATTATGGTGAAGTGGTCATCTCTAGTTTTTGAGATTCGGGCTTATTCACAATTCAAAAGTGAACTGCGTTCTATACAACGCAGTTCGCAATTCAAAATTTAAAATTCATTTTTGGGGCTTAAAATTTCAGGGCCATTTACTAGTGGTATACTAATACCACTTTGAAAATATGGTGAAGATGTCAACTCTAGTTTTTGAGATTCGGGCTAATTTGAAATTGAAAAGTGAACTGCATTCTAGAACGCAGTTCGCAATTCAAAATTTATAATTCATATTAGGACCAGAAATTTTCAGGGTCATCTGCTAGTGGTATACCACTACCACCGTGAAAATATGGTAAAGTGGTCATCTCTAGTTTTGTGATTCGGGCTAATTCGCAATTGAAAACTGAACTGAATTCTAGAACGCAGTTCGCAATTTAAAATTTATAATTCATATTTGGGGCCTGAAATTTTCAGGGTAATCTACTTGTAGTATACCAATACCTCTGTGAAAATATGTAATGTGGTTATATCTAATATTTGAGATTCGGGCCCCTACTTATAGAACACTATACATTATAATGGGTGTTTAAACAATGGGCTCGGAAACATATAAGGTCCTATCCTGGGCGCTGAAATTTTCAGGGTCATATACTTGTGGTATACCACTACCACTGTGAAAATATGGTTATGTGGTCTTCATTAGTTTTTAAGTGTCGGGTCCAACTCATAAAACCCGCAATTCAAAAGTGAACTGTGTTAGCTATTCAAAATTTATAATTCATATTTAGTGCCTTAAATTATCAGGGTCATCTACTCGTGCTATACCACTATTACCGTTAAAATATGGTGATGTGGTCATTTCTAGTTTTTGACATATGGGGCCCTAAAATGCACTATTAATTGTAATGGAATTTTAAACATCGGGCTCGGAAATATCGAGGGCTTCTACACTGGGCGCTGAAATTTTTAGGGTCATTTACTAGTGGTATTCCACTACCACTGGGAAAATATTGTGATGTGATCCTCTTTTATCTATAAACTTATAGGATTTACTGAAAATACACCTACGCTAATATTGAATATCTTTAAATTTATTAACTTTAAAAAATATATAATTTGAGTAATTGTGCTACTGTTAAGGATGTTATTTATTCTGGGTTTAATTTGTAAAATTCAGATTGTTATAAAGATCAATGTCATGAATAAGAATTAACCTTCATGGCTCGGAGAGAACTTTAATGGAAAGATGTGGTCAATCAGTTTCTTCATGCGGCGTCGACTCGAAACTTATTCAAAAGAGTGCACTCTTTATTGATCGAGACATCATCAATGAAAATATTTTTAATAATACGCAAAGATTAAAAACTTATCATATCTGAAAATTTTCAATAAATTTAACAGACTAAACACATTTGAAATTTTACATACACGTGTTTAACGTTTTTAACTTACATTGATCAATTTATCCTGTAAATCTACAGTAATGTTGTTGATACCAGAAATTCTACAAATTATACAAATCTAAAAAATAAATATGCGAATAAAACATTTCCAGAAAAAATACCAGAAAAGGAAGTATTGAGTTTAAACAGACGCGAATCCGGAAAAATTCTAAAAGAGGGGTGATGGGAAATTTGGATGTATGAAGTACATGCTCGCTTGCAGGGGTTTTCAGAGAGAGGGGGATTTGGGGCTGCATAGAAACTCCAGCTATGTTCAGGTGATCCAGGCAGCGAAGCATTCAGGGGCTCCATATTTTTTCAGATTTGAATAAGTATAAACGAAACCGTGAAATTAGCATCCGCATTGGTGTTCCCGTATTCCATGAAGATCAACATTACAACCAACAGATGTACAAACATATTTACAGCAAATCCCTATTGATGTAAAATGTGTATGTAGATTATTAAGAAATTTCTCACATGTCTGGTTGATTTTCCTCTCCCTTTTTCTCCCTCTCTTTTGTTTATTTTTTGAGGGAAGGGTATTTTTAAAAGGACGGGGTGAGGGGTATAAAAATCATTAAAATATGAGAAAAAAACAATACGATAATCCAGGATTGTTAACTCATACCATGATCTAATCGCATCTGATTATAAAACTAAACAATCCCTCCCCTCCAAAAAAAAACCGATTGACATAAAAAATTCAAATAATCTCTTCGTTTTTACAAAATAGAAAAGTCTTACATCTAACATAATGTTTTTCATGTCATTATATATATCAGCCCCTAAAGCGAGCAAATATCCACATAAGCCAAAAAAAAAATCGGGAATTATTTTCCTCAGCCATGTTTTGAAAAATACTTTTGAGAAAACGTCGATGATTCCGAGCCCTATGTTTAAAACTCCTTAAAAAAATTATAATGAATAGTATTCTAGAAGTGGAATCTCAAAAACTAGAGATAACCACTTTGCAATATTTTCACAATGATAGTGGTATACCACTATTACATGACCCTGAAAATTCCAGGCCCAAAATTTAAAAAATGTATTTTGAATTGCGAACTGCGTTCTAGAACGCAGTTCACTTTGGAATTGCAAATAGCGAACTGAACAACTTCACCATATTTTCATAGTGGAAGTGGTATCACTAGTAGATGACCTGAAAATTTCAGCGCCCAGTGTATCAGCCCTCGATGTTTCCGAGCCCGATGTTTAAAATAAAAAAATAATGAATTTTTTTTTATAAGTGGGAGCCAGAATTTCAAAAACTAGAGATAACCACTTCACCATATTTTCACAATAGTAGTGGTATACCACTAGTAGATGACCCTTAAAATTTCAGGCCCCAAATAGAAATTTTAAATTTTGAATTGCGAACTGCGTTCTTGAATGCAGTTCACTTTTGAAATGCGACTTAGCCCGAATCTCAGAAACTAGAGATGACCATATTTTCACAGTGGTAGTGTTATACCACTAGAAGATGGCCCTGAAAATTTCGGCCCCAAATATGAATTATAAATTTTGAATTGCGAACTGCGTTCTAGTATGCAGTCAACTTTTCAATTGCGACTAAGCCCGAATCTCAAAAACTAGAGATAACCACTTCACCCTATTTTCACAGTGGTAGCGGTATACCTCTAGTTGATGGCCCTGAAAATTTCAGGCCCCAAATAGGAAATATAAATTTTAAATTGCGAACTGCGTTCTAGTATGCAGTTCACTTTTCAATTGCGACTAAGCCCGAATCTCAAAAACTAGAGATAACCACTTCACCCTATTTTCACAGTGGTAGTGGTATACCACTAGTTGATGACCCTGAAAATGTCAGGCCCCAAATAGGAATTATAAATTTTGAATTGCGAACTGCGTTCTTGAATGCAGTTCACTTTTGAAATGCGACTTAGCCCGAATCTCAGAAACTAGAGATAACCACATTACCATATTTTCACAGTGGTAGTGGTATAACACTAGAAGATGGCCCTGGAAATTTCAGGCCCCAAATAGAAATTATAAATTTTGAATTGCAAACTGCGTTCTATAAAACGCAGTTCACTTTTGAATTGTGAATAAGCCCGAATCTCAAAAACTAGAGATGACCACCTCACCATATTTTTAGAGTGGTTCTGGTATACCATTAGTAGATCGACCTGAAAATTTTAGGCCACAAATAGGAATTATAAATTTTGAACTGCGAACTGCGTTCTATAGAACGCAGATCACTTTTGATTGCGAATAGCGAACTGCGTTCCAAAAACCGATTGCCAGCTGAAGTTTTCAACTTCAAATTATGATGAGTAAAATTCTTCCGTAGATTGAAATCATTTTAATTTTGCTTTCAGGGGAAATGCAGCTTATTATATCCCGTGTAACACTATGACAATTTTGTATTAGATTTAGCAAAGAAAAATGATTACAGCCGAATAAACTGCATTGGACCAGAATCTTAGACGAAACATTGTTTAAAACAAGATGAAACTTTGATACGATATATATTACAAAAATAACTACGTATCTTTTACATATGTGTTTTGAAAAAGGCATAATTTCTTACTTTCAGACCCTCCAGGAAACGTCAAAATAACTCCAGGTAATGATACTTTCTACACAAAAGGAGGCGTGAAACCTTTACTCGACATTATATGTGAAGCGGACTGTCTACCAGAGTGTACCTACACGTGGTACATGTACACAGAAGGACTCTCATCTTACGTATACGAAACAGGAAACAACTTGTTTGCCACGAAATCCCTTAACTACAGTGGTTCTTACATATTTAAATGTCGTGCATCTAATGATATCAGACCATACAGTCATATTGATAGTAGATGGATAACCGTTGAAGTAAAAGGTAGGATTGTGTGTGTGGACCGATTTGTTCAATATTGATACTAAAATATTATATACCTTTTTACTGGCTATCAGGACGATAGCAAGTTAATTGTCCCCTAAGACAGCAACTATTTCACGAGGCGAAGCCGAGGGAAATAGTTGCTGTCGATGGGGACAATAAACTTGCTATCGTCCGATAAGTCAGTAAATAGGTATTGTATTATACCGAACAAAAATTTATTTGTCGGCGATGCAGAATTTCTTGATGATAAACAAACTAGAGTTTTTGGGCTTTGAATTTAATATAGCGATCAGATTACGTCAGAGATGTTCCGAGTTTTAAAAAAGAGGGAAATCGTAGACCGCCGGTGAATAGTTTCGATGACTATTCACCATGGGCAAATAGCACGGAAACTATTTCACGGTTAGATAGAAGATATCATGTTTATTCGTTGTAATTTTACATAGAAAATATTCACAGAGGTACATGTATAATGAATATCAGTATTTTAGACTTTTAAAGAGAGAATGTAAAAAAGGTAAACATTTAATCATTATGGATTTTAATCTTTGAAAATCTTCTTCTCAGACATCAATCAGCCAGGAGGCTGAAACTTGTTTGGAAGTATCCCCAGGTAGTGTAAATTCAAAGTTGTGAAAATCATGACCCCCGGGGTAGGGTGGGGCCACAATGGGGGGGGTTGAATTTTTACATAGAAAAATACATGTATAGAGTAAATCTTTGAAAATCTTCTTCTCAGACATTAATCAGCCAGGAAAGCTGAAACTTTTGTGTAAGCATCATCGGGTAGTGTAAATTCAAAGTTGTGAAAATAGTGACCCCCAGGAGCAGGGTTGGGCCTTATTGGGGGTTGAATTTTTACATAGGAATATATAGAGTAACTCTTTAAAAATCTTCTTCTCAGAAACTAATCAGACAGGAAATCTGAAACTTATGTGGAAGCTTCTTCATTTAGTGTAGATTCAAAGTTGTGAAAATCATGATCCCTAGGGGTAAGGTGGAGCCACAATGGGGAGAGGGTCAAAATTTTACATAGGAATATATAGATTAAAGTTTTTAAAAATCTTCTTCTCAGACACCAATTGGCCAAAAAAGCTGAAACTTGTGTGGAAGCATATGGTTTTACTTATATGCAAGCATTTTGACATATTGCTGATTCTTTAAAATTGTTTAGACTCTGGCCCCTGGACGATTCTTGGACCTCACAAGGGGTTCAGAGTTTTATGTAGTTTTATATCCCATATATAATCAATTGTTTAGGATCTTTTTTAGAACTGCAATGCTCAACATGTGATATGACTATAAAATCATCCTGTTAGAAAAGGGACTTGATTATAAACATAAGAATATTCAGGGGGAAAATGAATTTTTATTTATACAGGATCTACATGTATTATACTACATTGTCTAGATAGTTATGTCTCCCAAACGAAGTTTGGAGACTTATTGTTTTTGTACGGTTCTTCTTCTTTCTCACGCTGAACAGAATTGTACAAAACTCTAGGATACGATAGGCCTGCATATCTAGATGTGCATGCTAGTTTGATTTTTCTCATTTGGGGTTGGTCAACCACTTTTCTGGGGCGTCAAAAGGGTGTGGGGTCTAACATTGATCCTTATGGGAAAAATCGACGACTCTATTGTAAATGGTTATAACTTAAAACGGACAAATATAATAATATAGGGTTTTCAGAATCATATATAGACTGTTACAGGCAATATTTAGGGTTTATAAGAACTGACCCCTGGGATCATCTCCATCCCCCAGGAATTGGAGTGACCATATATCTCAGAAACTGTTAGAATCCTGATCCCTAAACCATATATATTCTTGTTTCATGTGTTAAGGAGCATCAAATGGTATGTATGTCATGGGCCCCGGGGGTGATCCTGACCCCCTCAAACTGGAAGGGCTTAAATATCTTGAAAACGGTCGAGATCCCAACCCCTAAACCATATATATTCTTGTTCCTTGTGTTAAGTGGCATCAAATAGTATGTAGGTCATGGGCCCCGGGGGTGGTCCTGACCCCCTCAAACTGGAAGTGCCAGAATATCTTGAAAACGCTTAAGAACCCTACCCCTAAACCAAATATATTCTTGTTCTTTGTGTTAAGGACCATCAAATCGTATGAAGGTCATGGGCCCTGGGGATGGTCTTGACCCCCTCTCAAACAGAAAGTGCACAAATATCTTGAAAACGGTTAATATCCCCACCCCTAAACCATATATATTCTTGTTCCTTATGTTAAGGGCCATCAAATGGTATGTAGGTCATGTGCCTCAAGGGTGGTCCTGACCCCCCTCAATCAGGAAGGGCCCAAATATCTAGAAAACGGTTAAGAACCCCACCTCTAAACCAAACATATTCTTGTTCCTTGTGTCAAGGGGCATCATATGGTATGTAGGTCATGGGCCCTGGGGGTGGTCCTGACCCCCCTTAAACAGGAAGTGCACAAATAACTTGAAAACGGTTGAGATCCCCACCCCAAAACCATATATATTCTTGTTCCTTGTGTCAAGGGGCATCATATGGTATGTAGGTCATTGGCCCTGGGGATGGTCCTGACCCCCCTCAAACAGTGCCCGAATATCTTGAAAACGGTTAATATCCCCACCCCTAAACCATATATATTCTTGTTCCTTGGGTCATGTTAGTTTACCTGATATATAGTAAAGGACCCCTGGGAACATCATGAAACTTTTTGGGTCATCCCTACTCTATATGATAGCCTTGTTCGTTTGGGAGACTTTATAATTGCCCCGATTATAATTACATCTTGTTTGTATTATGACTCCATTAAGCTGATTTTATCATGTCTATTGTTACTCAGGTGAGCGATGTGGCCCATGGACCTCTTGTTTTACGTGTTTTATGACCTGATGAAAATCGTTTAAGGGAGTTTCCAGGTTAAAAGGAATCCACGAATGTAACTTTTCTCAAACAGTTTTCAAGTAAATGTTTCCCTATTTCACTTTTATCATAAAAGGCCTAATACACAGACCGAAAAGAGTTCTTGGAATAAGATTTAACAAATAAGGGATCTAGAGGGGTCGAACTAGCTATAACTTTTTTGTTGTTATTATTGATCCTTTTTTCAAAAATATTTCTAGTCTACAGTTCAGACTAGAGAGTACAATTCAAAAATTAAGGTCTATTGGTCCACTTTTTAGCTCCATATAGGGGGTTAAAGGGCCTTAAATGACAACATTGTTACGATTTTAAAAAATTGATGTAAAAGAGTTATTTTTCTTTACTCAAGGAATGATGGCTTAAAACCCTTAGGCATGCCAAGGTTTTTGCCTTAAAAATGAGTACTTTCTTTTATATGGATTTTTTTAATAATTTTACACTGTATTTTGATATTAACCTCTAGAGTTATATTTCTTTTGGTATTGAAAGTTCTAACAGATTTTTACAGGATTTTACTATTCAAGCCATATAATTATACCACGACGTTTAACAATTCGAAAAAGTCCCCCTTTTTTGTTGAAGGCCAAAATGTCTATAGTTTATGCAATGTATTCATCCAATTTTTATTGAATATATCAATTAGCACTGTTGATTGTAGATGGACCGGATAATGTGACAATAAAACCGTCTTCTTCATCAGAAAAAGAAAATAGTTCCTTTCAACTGACTTGTCACGCAAGCTGTATCTATGGATGCCAGTCTTACAGTTGGAATTATAATGATAAATCGATGACCCAGAGTACACATATTCTGAAATTTCAAAGTCTTTCTAAAGAAGACAGTGGGAAATATCAATGTCGAGTTACTGATTACTTTGGAGCTACTAATTCTAAATACTACACAGTAAATGTGCAATGTAAGTCAATATTTATATAGCAGGATTAAAAAATAATCCTGACTTTTTACATATATAGCAAATGTAATATCAGTAATAATTCATAAACCTTTATAAACATTATAGAGTAAAAGTGATAGTCATCACAAATAATTTTACATATTATTAACCTTTTTCAATGATTTGCTTTAAGATTAATTACTATTTAAAACCCTTAAATAATCGTGCGACTGCTCAATATTTTTCTTTAAATAGATGGTCCAAAGGATGTTACAATACAATACTTTACCTGGTATGAGCCCCTCATAGAGGGGCAGGATTCCATAACTCTTACCTGCAATGCTGATTGTAATCCGGAGTGTTCGTACCTGTTTTACCAAAACGGAAAGTTGCTGAATGAAAGATACAAATATGAGCTGGTATTCAGAAACATGTCTGGTCGATACACATGTTCAGCCAAAAATAGGATTGTAGATGCGTACATGGATTCATCTAATTTCCAAGATATAAGCATAAGATGTAAGTTAGAAGTGCCTTCACTCTTTTAGAAATGCAGTAGAAATATTGTTTTAAGCAATAAATTTAATTTAAAAACCTTACAACCTGATAACCTATAGGAATTTATACGTAATAAACTTTATTATGACATAGAATCAAGAAAGTATTTTTATGGTGTTTCGAAAGATTCAATCGTATCAGTGCACACTTGCTTTTATGGCAAAGGTGTGGAACTGCAAAGATACATTGACTCAAAGGTAAACATTTAATACATACATAGCCATATAACGTTTAAATTTTCTCTTTTGCATCTTTTTATTGTTGTATTTTCGTGGAGCTCTCTAGTGTAAGGAAATTTGCTCTTTTTTGGCTTTTGGCTTCGTAAGTAATTAATGGTCTCTACAGGTCGTCAATTGAGGTAGTAGGAAACACTTGAAAAAGAAAGTTTTTTAAATAATTTCTCGAATACACAAATTTATGTTGTAATCAACACCTTGTCGGATATTTATGCTAGTAGTGCTAGTGTGGCATTTGTGCACCCGTCAGTGGTATATGTTTCGAAAAATTCAAATGTCATGCGATTATTCAAATAGTTTTGATGTATCTGACCTGTCAAAAGAGATATTTACCTTCGAAAAATAAATTCCTATGGAAAAATATTTTTTCCCATAGGAAATACAATTTTCCTTTAGGATTTTTAGATTCCAAAAGGAAATCTTAAATTCCTATCGGAAAACTAGCGGTCTGAATTAAATTCCTGTAGGAAAAACCATATCATCCTATAGAAAATATAATTCTTGTAGAATTTTCTAAAAATTTAAAAAGATATACTGTAGGAAAAAAAATTGTCCGTGTAAATTATTGTTTCCCCATTGGTTATTAATTTTAAAAGATACATATCTCACATAAAGGGTACTTAAGTCTAAGACAGTGTTTAAGTTCGACGTAAGTAATTCTTAGACTTAAATCCGTGACTGAGGAGTGCTTAGGACAATTTACCCAAATTTAGGCGGCCGGTAGATATGTTTTTTTGTGTCATCTTAAGAATTGTTTAACACATTTTTGTGTTTGATCGTTAATTATTGCAATTCGGCATTTTAATACAGTGTATTCTTTACATAGTTCACACAAAATAAAACAAATACCTAAATATTTACGAATATAAAAGTTTTCGTAAAAATGTATGTATGTATGTATGTATGTATGTGTGTGTGGGTGGGTGGGTGGGTGGGTGGATGGATGTATGTATGTATGTATGTATGTATGTTATGTATATAATTATGTAAATATCTTTTTTGTAGAATCTATTCTACTTCATTGTCAAGATATTAAGTATTTGATTCCATATATGATTATTTTATTATGACTAATGTTGCTTAGATGAGCGATGTGGCCCATGGTCCTTTTGTTGTTGCTGTCGTTGTAGTAATCTTTTCACATTTTCATCTTTTTCTCAAGCACCACTGGGTCTATTTTAACCAAACTTAACTCAAAGAACCTTCAGGAAAAGTTTGAGCAAAGAAAGGGGCAGGTTTTCTTAAATAGAGAGATACTTTGGAATTATTGTAAATTTGTTGAAATTTTTCAAAAACCTTCTTATCAAAAACATTTTGGCCTAAAAGGTAAGGATGATTATTTTTTTGTTTAAATCATGATCCCCGAGGGTGGGTGGGGCCACAATGGTGGTCCATTTTTTATATAAGAATGTATACAGAAAAACCTTTAAAAATCTTCTTTTCAAAACCTTAATGGTCGGAAAATATGTAATTGTGTGGAAGCATTCTCAGGTAGTGTAGATTCAAGTTTGCTTAAATTAATGATCCCCGAGTGGAGAGTCGGGCCACAATGGCGTTTGGGCAATTTTTTCATATAGAGAAAAATCTTTAAAATTCTTCTTAGCCACAAACACTGTTACTTGTGTGGAAGCATCCTCAGGTAGTGTAAATTCAAGCTTGTTCAAATCATGATCCCCCGGGGGTAAGGTGGGGCCACGATTGAGTAGGGGGTCGAAGTTCTACATAGGAATATTTAGAGAAAAATCTTATCAAAAATCCATTTGGCCAGAAACCTGTAACTTGTGTGGAATGATCCTCAGGTTGTGTAGTTTTTGTTTAAAGTATGATGCCTGGAGGAAGGGCGGGACCGAAAGGGTGGTTAGTGGATTTTTTTACATTGGAAAAAAATAGAGAAAACTTTTTTAAATCTTATTGTCAAAAACCTAAAAATCAAAAGCTCAATATTTAACTTTAAAAAATATGTGGTGAAAAATCTTTTACATATTTATAATTAAGATATACTCTAGGGAATTGTCTAGATATTTTGTATTTGATACTCGAAATATGGTTTAAAGCTTTTCTGATCAGTTATGGTTATTTTTGCTTAGGTAAGCGATATGGCCCCTGGGTCTTTTGTTACTTTTTATCATGACAATGAATTAGCTTAGACCTTGCTTAGTTTGCTTAATGTTATGGTTTAAGACAAACTGAAGTAGGACATAGGCAGGTCATAAAATTGCATAAAAGTCCTACTTATGACCCTTCTTTAACTCAAAATCTTTGCATGCTTTATGTTACGAGCCCCTGCATCTTAACCGGATGAAAAACTGCAACCTAAAGCTGTAACACATGTATATATAAACCCTTCGATTTCGTTACACTCGATTGCACAACTAAACTTCGTGGCCGACGTGTAGTATTCCTTTCGTGGTCTAAGATTTTGTGCATTCATTTCTTGTTTTATGTGCATTTTCTGCATGTAAATAATGCATTTACCATGTATATTTGATGTTAGTTTTCTTCTGGCTTGGAAAAATAGTGTAAAAATTGATAATTTCATCGAGACCAGGGTAACACTGCGATGCAGGATGTACGTTTACACAAGTGAGACATCTACAGTGAAACACTTTGAACTGTTAAGAGGTCTGCGGCTCTCATAAAGGTTATATGGATATCGGCGATGAAAGAGAAATATGACGGACAATGCCTTTTACCTTTAAAACTGGCATAATTATCTGCCACAATGTTAATTCTTTTATAATAATAAATAGATATAGCACACTTATTATGTGATTTCGTCTACATTTTAGCGCTTTTGGAAACATCAGACATTTCAATATTATACAATATATATTTTTAAAATAACCAGGTTAAAAGAGTCTTAATTACCTAACATAACATCATTAAACTATTCAGGATTTGTTAGGGGTATATAGGAAAATCGTTATTATGCAATAGAAAATATATAACTATTTGAACCACTTTAAACGAAAGAAATCCGATTAAAATTATGTTGTACGTATTTTGTAGTACACGTTTACATTGAATGAATTATGGTTTGACGTGGTCTTCGTATTGAAAATAAGACAAATATTTCAATTTGTGATTTTTTTCTAATACAATCATGTATTCAGCCTTATATAGTGAAAAGAGATCATACGAAGATCATACGAAAGTGTTTTATGCGTAGCCTAGTGGTAACGCGTAGGTCTTTTTGATTTTGCGGTCGCTGGATCGATTCCACCAAGTAGTAAATCTTTTTTTTTACTTAAAGCATGATAAGAATAGAGAGTTTAAATTACATGTATATTATCTGCTGAATTTTCTTTTCAAATCCTCTAGTTTAATTCTGAGTATGAGCACACCCAATATAACATATCGCTTCAATAAGTTAACACTATATTCTTTTTACACTTACATTAAAGCTGAACACCGCTCGTAAATAGGCACCGTCACACAGATACTTGGTATATAAACCCTTCGATTTCGTTACACCCGATTGCACACCTGAAACTCGTGGCCGACGTGTAGTATTCCTTTCGTGTTTTTTGGATTTTTTGCATTTATTTCATATATTCTGTTTGTAAATAATGCATTGACCATTTTATTTGATGTTAGTATTCTCATGGCTTGAAAAAGTGCGTAAAACTTGAGAATTTCATCGCGACCGAGTAACACGGCGAGGCAAGATGTACCTCCACACAGGTGAGACCTCTACAGCAAAGTACTTTGAACTGTTTAGAGGTCTTTGCCTTATATAGGGGTTCTAGGGACAGCAGTATTGAAAGAGAAATATGGCGGACAATGCCTATTTACGAGCGGTGTTCAGCTTTAAATTCATTTTTGCTGAAAGTTGTCACAGTTCAGGATATCAACTGACTTTATTTACAGAGTTCTATATATTCATTTTTCTATGCAGGTTTCCTGAATTTCTGACAAATCAGTGGTTACAGACACCATAATGAAATCAGTACTTAGGTTTCGAAAATCACATTTTGACAGGTACCTGTATCTATTTTTAGTAACAGGTACTTTCCATTCAAACACGGGTGTAGGTGAAATAATGGGGAAAGGCGCTATATCTCTTTACTTTTTATAAATATAAAATGCAAATTCATTTTTATTTAATAATGACAGAAACAATTTAGTTTCCACATGTTTGGAACATTTCGCATTTGATCTTTTTCTAATTTAGTAACTAAATTTTTGTAACTAGCGTTTCTTGTAAAACAAAGACTTGAAATTAAGACATAGTCATCACTTGTGCTTAGACTTAATGCACATTAAATTTAAAGGTTATATCCAAAGGTCAAAGGTCAAATATGGTGACATCGTCTACGACCATTATCAATTTCATCTCTGTCAAATATGTGTAAACCTTAATTTTATTCTTTATATTTATATTAATAACGTGCTTATGATATTCATACTGTTATGGTATATATATTTAAATCATACATTTTTTTAGAACCCTTTGCGTGTTTCAAATGTTCGTCTTAAAAGATTAATTGCGAGCGCTATTCATATATTATGTTACATCAGAATTTATTTTAGTTACCAGTTAGAATGTATTTCAGTGTACATTTATTTAAGTAACAAAAATTTACCCTGTATAAATATCATCACAAACATTGTAATATTTTGAAAAGTAACTTTTTGGGGTTGCAAATTCTTCTTACTTTCACTACTTCGTATTACACTTCGCTGAAAGTAAATAGAAATGGCAGTTTGAGGCGATAAGCACGGAAGCGTATTACTGCCACATTGGGCTTTTTTATTTTTTATGACTAACATTTACACTTTAATTTGTAAAAAAAAATTACATATTTATCTGTAAATTTTAAACTTGAATGTGTACAGTAACTACGATAGGGCGGTCTAAGTTATGGAACTTGTGCCCAATCCCAATTGTTCTTTTGTACAATAAAAATATGTTCAAATACAGTAACTACAGATTCCAGTGTTATCTGTAAAACTGCAATGTTATCTGTAAATTTTACATTTTGATGTATAAAGTTTACACAATTCTACACCAAAAAATCAAAACATTTATTACGAAATTCCTCAACCACAGAATTCTTACAGATTTCAACGTCGTGCATTAAATGTTATCGGACATTACAAGAACAACATGTACAGTAGATGGATAACTGTCGAAGTAAAACGTAGGATTGTGTATCTGTACCGGTTTGTTTAATGTAATGCAATATATTTTCTATATTGAAAGAAGAGAATGTGAAAAAGGTAAATATCTATGTGCAAAACAAAAAATTTAAAGTATCAATATGGCTTCCGTAGATTGGGACAAAAATTGTAACGCCAGGTTTTTTTTTCATTTCTTTATTTTTTCAGGTTTCATTTCATAGAAATAATATAAAAGACAATATCCTTTAAAAAAAACTAAGACGAAGACGCAAATCCGTTTTTCAAAGCAATCGAAACTTTGCTCAGTTTTCCTCGAATGATGTGTATCTTACATAAAAAGATTGTTTGGGATAAAGCATGTATGAATTCTTTCAGATCCACCAGGAAACGTCACAATTACTCCAGGTAACGACACGTTCTACATAAAACGATATAGCAGACCTGTACATGATATTATCTGTGAGGCGGACTGTGTACCAGAGTGTACCTACATGTGGTACAGAGAAGGATATTCACACTCCTACACAACAGGAAACAACTTGTTTGCTACGAGATTTCGCAACGACAAGGGTTCTTACAAATTTCGATGTCTCGCATCAAATACTATCGGAAGTTACAGTTACATGTACAGTAGATGGATAACTGTCGAAGTAAAAGGTATAAACATCAATTGAACACAAATCTGATTGATTATCGTATCAATCTAATTTTTACTGAAAAAAAAACCCATTACTGTTGATTGTAGATGGACCAGATAATGTGACAATTATACAGTCATCATCAGAGATAGAGAATAGTCACTTTCAACTTGTTTGTTCCGCAAGCTGTCACAATGGATGTCAGTCTTACCGTTGGTATTATAATGGTAGATGGAGGGACCAGGGAACACAGATTCTAATATTTCAGAGTCTGTCAAAAGAGGACAGCGGGAATTATTTGTGTCGAGTTACTGACGACTTTGGAACTACTGATTCTAAATACTACACAGTAAATGTGCGATGTAAGTCATGATTTAAAGAATGATCCTTCCATTTTACAAATATAACAAATGCAAATAATCGTTGATAATATTCATTAACGTTTATATAGTGACATTTATATTAATTACATATAATTAACATATCAGTAACTTTTTTCAATGATTTGCGTTTAGATTATTAACTATATAAAACCCTTGGAGAGGGTTTACATAAGCTTAACCTGTTGCCCAATCCTTTTGAATCATCTATCAAATATGTTCAAATTAATAATTAAAACCCTAAGCTAATAGTGCGTTTAATATTTCTTTTTTAATAGATGGCCCAAAGGTTGTTACAATGCAATACTCCAGCAGGTATTATCAGCTCAAAGAAGGACAGGATAACATAAATCTTACCTGCAACGCTGATTGTAATCCAGCGTGCTCTTACCAATTTTACCAAAACGAAGAGTTCCTGAATAAAAGATACACAAATGAGCCGGTACACAGAAACATGTCTGGTCGATACACTTGTTCAGCTAAAAATTCTGTTGTGAATACAGACATGCAATCATCTAATTTTGTAGATATTAACATAAAATGTGAGTAACAGTTACACTGTACCATTATTTTCCTTAAAATTGTTTTGTGTTATGAATTTATTTATATCCAAAAAGTAATTTTTAGACGGTGGCTATAAATAGCCACTGTCTATTGCTATCGTCCTGGCCGGAAGGGTATTTCTCACGGGGACCCTAGCGGATTAAGAACGATAACTCTGTTAGGTATGCAGAGTTACTGGCGATGTTTTACCGATTTCAGTTTGAGAACTAATTTACATCTTATTAGATATTTTAAGCATTATAGCTGCTAATTATTTTGTACATACATTTAAATAATTTATGAAATTGTGTCTTATTTTTAATGAGCCGTTTCCCTGTCTGCTTACGCGGTATTGATAACTTATGCACCAACTGCCAGATGTGAAGTTTAACTCAGTATCAGGACTCCAAAAATTATATCACTGCGATAATTGACCAAGAGTTCGCACAATAATCATGTCTTTTTTAATGGTGTAAACAATTGTCAGAAACAAACTATTTAAACGGGTTTGCCATTTCATTTTTCAGCAATTATGCTTCATCGATCAATTCATGATCGATCATTTTCAACGCATCAATTTAAGTTGAGGCAGTATTTATTTTGTTGTAGCTTATTCCAAAGAATTCACAACATATACTGACAATGAATATTACATAAATTACATTTTATTGAACTTCAACCGATCGATGGCACACTTTCTTCTACAAGTGTGCATGTGTTTTCAAACATGCAAAAAACTTGAAATTTACTATACAAACATGTTCAATTTTGGACTGATCTGTGATCAACCTTATTTTATAACCCTCTCAGTCTGTAGAATCATTAATTTTGTTACATGCACCTCAATATTCATCAGACAGTAATTACTACTGATGTTGACGCTCTACAATGACTTTCTCTCAAACACGCTCATCGACCTCGGATTGTAAAACTCACGTGCAAATCGAGTCGCCATTTCACACACAGTTTTATATGTATATAAACACACCACACTTCGTCATTTTACGGACCTGGTGACGATGTTTCAAAAATTTTCAGTACAGATTTGTTGTAAGGAATCGAAGATATATGCTGTAAAACGTCTTATGGATTTCACGGCGTGTAAACCCGTGAATCTCCATTTTGCAGCAAGCGCTAGCTTTTTGTGAGGAAAAACAATCGGTTCAACTCATGCGATATTCCATATACATGTATGGTACATTGTGAAAGGTAATGTAAAATATATTTGTTCACTAAACAGTTT
This sequence comes from Magallana ariakensis, assembly GCA_020458035.1. Classification (NCBI taxonomy): domain Eukaryota; kingdom Metazoa; phylum Mollusca; class Bivalvia; order Ostreida; family Ostreidae; genus Magallana; species Magallana ariakensis. The sequence goes on along the minus strand of CM035815.1, from coordinate 22,508,439 downwards.
CTGACGAATTTTTTCACAGTAAACTGAATAACGTAATACGATGAGCGAGGTACGATCTGTGACTTTTCTCCATATGCGCCCGTCCTTGCTTTTTTTTTAACTGTTACGTGTACGTAAACATCGCCCCCTTGTTCTCAAATAACTCTGTAATTTTTAACTCGCGAGTACAACTTTATTATGAGCTTTCTTCAGCATTTGTTTCAGTCTGTTAGCATCATGTTCTCAACATGCTTTTTTAAATGGGTGGGTCTATATAAATGCGTCAATCGGAATCTTGTTGCGAATCGCAATTGAAATACACACCGGTTAGATAGTGTCATCACTCAACGCAATGCTAGAATGTGCTTCATAGATGACTGTAGTATTCTACTGAGCTACTAAACTGTAGCTTTTCGGAAATATTGCCGAGATTTGCGAACCCTAGATCTATTGTCTAGTACATGCAACGAATAAAATGAAAATATACACAGATGTACGGCTCAGAAAAACGTGCGTTCAACTTGGATTTTGTTTGTTTTGTGTTTTAAAAACTGATTTATCCTGTTAAAACATTAGATTTCATTTTACCACTTCTGTTTTATTCGTGACCTGGAAAAATTGAAAAGATCCCTGAAAACATTATTTATTTCTTTGCTCATTTTGCTTAAATCTGGTGCGGAATAGTTTACCAATATTGCCATTAATTTTATGGGATGGAGAAAAGGTCAAGCATCACACGGCTTTGGAAATAAACATGTATAATTATAAAGTTTTATTCAGGGTCCATATCTTTTGAGTCCTTTTTTGATAAAGAAGACATACCTTTGTACACATATGATCTAGAGGTCATAGGTCAAACTTTATAATGAAAAGTCCTTTGCTTGTACGCTCTTATTATATTATGGACATGTCCCAACATGTCCCATTAACAATATTATTTTACTGCAAAAAATCAAATCGGATGCAAATTTGAAGACCTTGTAAAAATTATACATATTAGTGCAAAACTCCTGACATTACACAGAGTTTTTTAAAATGAAAATATAAAAAAGATTCTTCAAAATCTCGCATATTAAATGCAGGATTAAACAAATATGTGATTTCCAAACAAAGGAACTGATTATGACCTTATGTAAAGCAAATGTTTTGGTGAATAATTAATAAATATTTGTTGTATGTATACTAGAAAAGTTAAATGTAGCAAGTAAATTATGCGTTTTAAAGTGAACTGAGAAGCAATAAAATAATTATACATGTGACTATCCCGAATTCATTCAAATGATTTGAATTAATCTACAGCTTAATACAATAGAACAAATGTACTTTAAACGTTGGTTAATGAAACTGCCGCGACTGAATATTGTATGATTTTTCTTTTCAAATTTTCATTCACTTTTGTTGTAAGCTAATGGAAATAAACCACTCGAAGTCGAAGATAAAATATTGATTGACTCTGCGGTTTCATGATGACGTGCATTCCAAAAGCATTTTCCAGTTTTATCAAACATGTTCTTGTAAACTCATTCCGTTTTCTATACACCTACATGTATTAACTGGCTATGAAGACAAATTAAAGTAAGTGTGTTAACCCACGAGACTGCAACTTTTTCCCTGTAAAGAAATTGAGGGAAAATGCTGTCGAGAGGGAAAATAAACATACTACATGCATGCCCAAATAGTTAGAAAAAACCGGCAAAGTATTTTATCATACCAAAGCCTTATTTGTTCTCGTTACATTGAAAAATCTACAATACCTTTAAAGCACAATAGTCCAATCCAGTTGTTCCCCTTTGCGGGGTCAACACAAAGGTCTAAAGAAAAAACCCACAAATGTCCCTTCTTTATACAATCAAATATTTGGGCGTATTGTGATAAAATCGCTTTGAATTTTATTTATTCATTCACTATGTAGTGGCAACCCACATATTGAATTAGGCATTCTGGGGCAAACAAAATACATACCAAAAAACGGATTTTAATGTCAAACGATATAAATACAAATATATATATGCAAACTTCTATATTACAAAGGCTACTGAAAAAAATCTACGGGTTTTCCCCAAAAGACAACGGTCAAGAGACATAGCTTTTGTAAAGTGTAAATTGAGATTACACAACTACGATTTCCACATAGTTATCTATGTAGGAAACTCACGACCAGTTGTGCATGTAAGCGTTAAGCGTTAGTACATGTATGCGATACTGGCCGTGGGTTTTCGACGACAATAATTATCATACATATAATATGCCACATTCAAACGACGCCACCGTCTTACAGTACTCTCAGTACTTTGATTCTATGTAGTTCTTAAGAAAATCAATGCTTAATATACTAGTAACAATGAATAACTAATTGACGTGTAAATCTAGATAGATTTGGTAAATCTGGTTTAAAGTGGGAATCAATTACAGTGGAATCATTTAATTTCGTGGGGGCCAATTTTCGTGGATTATGGGTTTTGTGCTTGATCGTGGGGATGTAATTTCGTGGATGAGTCAGTTTTCAGTTTCAGTAGGTAAATAAAACCTTTTATAATTAGTTTTCGTTGAGGATGTAAATTCGTGGGCGAGGGCTACCCACGAATACCACGAAAATTAAGCCACGACGAATTCTAATGATTCCACAGTACATGAAAGCATGATATACAAAAGGATGTGTCATACGTAAAATATGTTGTTTAACAGTATATAGGAAGATCATGGTTGATGCGATCGTTGTAAAAAAATAATATGTATTTTTCTGCAATGTATACGTTCTACCAGTTTAACTCATCAAATACCTCTGATTGAATAATAGGATGTAACAATTGACCAAATCCACAGTGCATAGTATTATAATTATTTAGATAATAATTGCACTGACTTTCGATTTTGTATCTTTTCCAGAATTAAAACAATTACGAAAATGATTATTAAAAGTTTGTTTTGCCTTTTGGATATTTTGTGCCAGCTTTCCTTAATATTTTGAAATTAAACATGGCATATAGACTTTAGTATATCGTAAATGTTTAACTGAAAATTTAGTATACTTTTTCAATGAAAGTCACGATTAAATCTATATGTGCTTTGGTGTTTTCAGATAAACCAACGATTACTTCTTTTGCTAATCGAAAAATCCTAACTGCGCCAGACCTGTTGTGTTTGACTTTCAGTGTTGACAGTTTTCCTTCGTCCAATGTGACGATATTCCACGAAACAAAACCCTTGACATTCATACCAAACGTGACTGGACAACTTTCATTTAATGTATCAATTAAGTCTTGTCGGGATCAGGGGGAATACACAGTAGAGGCCGTAAATGATGCTGGAGATGGAAATGTTACTTTCATAGCCAATGTGGAATGTAGGTTTATATATTGAATATTATTAATAATGAGTTTCATCATTATTATACAAAAAGTAAAGTGGCTTTACTTATGATGGTAAAATTATTCGAATTGATAATCCCATTAATTGAGTATAAATATTTATATTTATAACCAAAATCATTGTTAAAGTGTTCTCTTTCTTTTAGGTTCACCTTTTATCGTGAGCTCTTCTAATCTTTCTCAGAATGGGTTTCAAGTCGGGGATTCATTTTATTACAAGGTAGACTTCATGGCAAATCCAGAAGCGGAGGTGTCATGGACATTAATTGATTGGATAAACGAGAAGCCCAAAGAGTTGAAAAAACCCCTAATACAGAACCAAAAGGAATCTACAATGGTTGACATCAACAGATTGAATATTAGTTATTTTGGAAAATATAAACTTGAATTGAGAAATAACTTAGGAAATTTAACAAAGGAATTTGATATACGGGGTAAATCAAATTGGAATGTTATACAAATGTGAAAGAATTTGATAAATGTATTTTAGTATGAAATTCAAATACTGTGAAACATTATATGTAGCTATAGATGGCGGATTTTTATAGCAAAGACTTGATTTAGCGCATTTTTAAGGTACTTATTTGAATGTATACATATACATACACTTTAATGACTTACTTGATTTAATGAAAGCTGCTCTTCGCCAAAATCACTAAAGGTGGCAGGGGGTAGGTTTTTTTGCCGAGGAAATGTTAAGCAAATATTGCTCATATAATTATGTTATCTAATTTTTTCAGTGGATTTTCAAATTTGCTAAAATTGGTTTACATGCAGGGGACAAATGGTCCTGACTCTTGAGAATTTTTAAACATTTCAGAATAAAACAAGTACAAATTACTATAAACAGGCAGGGACGGTCTCAAAATTTTCTGAAAAATTGCCCTTTTTCACATTTCCACGGGTCCAGCACCACGCTCCAATCCCGAGGAACTGCCATAAACTACCATAGGATTTGTAGCTTAATGTCTACCCATGCAAATAATCATAAATTAATGAGGGGTCAATCCCCTTTTCGAGTGACATTTCGTGTTCTGAACACACCCTACTTTTCAAGCACAAAACTGAAAGTGAAAATTCTGGCCACAGTTTCGCATTTTCATTCCATATCTGATGAAAAGTGTTACCAGTATTAAAGTGTCATATATCAATGAAATGGGCATGAACTCCTTTATCCACAAAATGAATGCAATAAATATTCTAAAAAGTTATAACCAGCCAAACATCAGGTTCTTCCTTTAATTTAATAATTTGGACTGGGTCTTTCGTTCAAAACTATCCCCTGCCACCTAAATAGAACTATAACATGTTCATGAAATAATTAAAAAACATTAATAAATGATATACCAGCAGACTTTTTTTTAACATTCATAGGCCCGCCCCAGAGACCTACTGACCTTAATGTTGACTGTCCTGGATCAGCCATCGTTTCATGGAGACCTGGATTTAATGGGGGTGCAACACAGGACTTTATGATAATATATTCAAATAATTCATCATATTGGCTAATTCATCATCTGCAGTCAGTGGTTTCCGCAGATAATATATTTTTATCAGCACAGATTAATGATATACAACCAAATACTCCGTATTTTTTCCGAATACGGGCAAAAAATTCATTCGGTGTTGCTGAATCAAATACAACTGTTAACTGTACCTGGCAATGTAAGAAACCCTACTAATAACATTTAGTATTTGTTTTTCAACCGTTTAACTCCTTCAAATTTTGTATTTTTGGAAAAAATGATACCAAATTGTTGCTGTAGATTAATTAGTGGCAATACGTTTATTTTATAGATATTGATGAAATGGCAAGTTTCACTGATAACCCAAATGCTTTAGTTGGCATTAGTGTTTTAGTATTACTGCTGTTGATAGCCACTGCAGCTCTGATAGTTGTACTCAAACTCAAACAAAAACGCGAATCCAAAAATCAAGGTAAAGTATATATTTATTTTTACTGTGATATCTTTTTATAAAATTTTGTAAAGCTGTAAACAAGGTTAAATTATCTTCTAAAGTAAAGAGTTTTTTGATCTCCCGGAACATGGTTTCAATAGATTTAAGTTTGTTATATTTGCACGTGGAAATTCCTTACGTATGATTATACCGGGTATTTTTCAACATTTATTCTAAAGCATGAAGCAAAAGAACATTACCCCACCCCCAAAAAGAAGCAAGATAAACAAAAGCCATCCCTTGCAAATAGAAATATTATTTGCAAATTTGTATAATTTATGTTTGTTTAAAACTGTTACACTAGGACATACTTGTTCAAAATACGCCTTCATACACACAGTTAGCGATGTTTTATCTACTCCGCAACAAGTTGCGCAAGAGGATTGTCAAAAGGAGTATCCCATGGAAACAAGAAATTTTTTTTTAAGTGTTGCAATATATATACATGTCATCAAAGTTAACTAACAATTCACTCAAGTTTACTTTTTTGCACTTTGTTCATCCGAAAATAAAACATTTTTTTTTCTCAATAACTATTTACAAATTATACACATTTACCAGATGTAAGTTGTGTACTCAGCTATTATAAATAAATGGCAGCGCTTTTTTCGTCTCTAATTATAACCCTTACATTCACAACCTTTTCAAATTGAGCATTCTGAATACGAGTAATGTAAATTTCATTTTCCGAAGCTTAATCTTGTTGCATGAATTAAAGAAAAGAAAACATGTAACCCATGATATGGTGGTTATGTCATTTATTGACCAGATAAATGAAAAACGCAGAATTAAACATGTATTCACTAATCTAATCACTAAAACAACTTTACATGGTATGTAAAGCTTAAAATAGTAAGTTGCAAATATTAAGTGATTATTCCAGTTATTGTAATAATGATTACATAAACTTTGCAACAAGAAGGTGGCCACCAGCATCATATTACACAGGATTTGTGGTACAGTCGAAAAACCGGAGGGAAAACAAATAGAAAATGCAAAAATTTAATATCAGCTCACAGTTGTTTTTTTTAATGAAATGGGGAGAACGGTATGTTAACCTTATGATATAATAATGAATTTGAGGCGGTTTCAAATAATTGAAAAATATCAGCTTATACGTTTTTGTTTTTGCTTTTTTTAAAGGGAGGAGGAAGGTATCTGTTAACCTTATGATATAATAATGAATTTGAAGCGGTTTCAAGCAATTGAAAGATCGATCCTAATCGCAATAAAATTATCGCACCCGAACATAACAAACCATACAGTTAAAATAAAGGTATCAAAATATCCACAAGTCAAATTGCTAACATGCGACATCGAAGAAAGCTTAAGTATAAAAAACGTGTTATGAAACATGAAATTTATTTATATGATTGTGTAATTTTACAATATTTTTGGTAAGTTATACTTACCCGGATTGAACTTGATAACGTCTGTGATTTGATAACATTCTAAAATTAACATAATGACAAAAGCCAAATTTAATTTTCCCTGAAGGATTTTCTTTCAAAATCATATATTTGTATATCCAGTGAAAATAAATCTAAATAAACACATAATAAACCACGATTTTATATCCATGATATCCATCGTATAACTTATAACAAATATTGTTGATAGCAAAGATAGTTGCTGTGAACGAGACATTAGTATAATTTAATGAGATGTTAACTGTACAAAAAAAAATATGTCTTATACTCACTAAAACTTTTTACATCTTATTTTTGTCAGATAACAGTTTGGGGTAAGTAAATATTATTGTAAGTTTTAATTAAAGTACAAAAAAAATTATTTATTAAAAAACAAAGCTTTTATTTAAAACAAATAATCAGTAAATGTAAAATGAAAATGGTCGGGATATTCTGAATTGAAGTGTGTCACAGTTTAGAAGGTCACTGTGGTCTCAGTTTGGTCCTTTACTAATGGCAATCAAATGAAGTGTTTTATCAAATGAATAACAATGTATTAAAACAGAAAATAAACAAAACGAATAGGATAAAATTATTAAAAACGATTTTTTGTGTTTTAATTTGTTTCAGAAAACAAGATAACAATTCCAATAAAGAAGGTAAAGTCTAGAATCTAATTCTTTGTTAAAATATGGTTTGAAACAGGACAAATACCTTTAAACTGCTCGATTCAAATTGTGGCCCTTGAAAGTTATTTCTAACAAAGCATTATAGTTTAATGTTGCCAAAAACCAAAATTGTTTAACATTTTTTTCAAAACGAAAGGGTGAATCTTAATGTTATGAAGCCGTTTGTTAGCCTTTTAAATATTTATGGCTTTCTGGAAGAAATTTGTCAAGAAAAAGTAGTCTAAATGGTCGCTGAATAACATGTAAGCCCCCAATTTATCTGAAAGAAATAAAAGAAAATATGGACAATTCAAATTAAAAAGAATTGAAAGCTAACTTAGATGCATCTAAATAACAATAATGAGATAAAGAGAGTGTTTGGTTTTTTTTTCTATTTTTAAATCCACATTCAATTTCAATTTGTAAAATATTTCACTGCATAATATAACATTTTGAAAATATTAGCACAAGGTTAGCTCAAACTGATGTGATATACATTAACTTATAGCCTGTTTTAAGTTTCATTACGTATTGTTTATACTCAATCAGTTGCATGTTGTATTTACGTAAAATACATTTCTATAACAAAAAAGATACCTTTAAGAATACATTTAGGTATATATATTCAGTCCTAACAAAATACAAAAACATAATTCATTCAGAGAAATATTCTCTTTTAATAAAAGTTTTTACTACGGTATATTGTTGATTTTAGACAACGCATCGGAAATAGTAGAGAATGTATTGTACATTACTGCCGATGATGCAAAGGAACAAATACAAGCACATGAAGCCACGTCCGAGAATCCACAGAGCGGAAGTGACGTATATGCAGTGGTAGAAAAGAAACCTAAACCAGACGACAGTGACGATCAACCGGTCTATACAGATGTCTGTAAAGCTGATCAAAAGAAAAGTAAATAAAAGCATTTTAATTAATATTATTTTCATGATTAAATAAAGGTAACTCAATCGTCATTCTTCTGAGTAATTCGCGAACTTAATGAAAGATATAGATATCCATTTTGGCGTTATAGCCAGAGAACGTGATTGCTTTATTTTAAGTTGATTTTACTATTAAAATTGTGTTAATCAACTTGTAAACATGACAGTTAGTACTCTAAACGATAATATTTCATTTTCGTAGGCAAATGGTATAAAATTTATAAATGACAAAATTGTATCAGTATAGATTTATCAAACATTAAAATGATGATAGAAACTTCCAGACATTAATATCTAACACTGTTTACGGTCATCTGGTTTACAATCTTTTCTAGAAAAACCAGCAACTGCTGCAAAACCGTCAAAAGTCAAGAAAGATGAGCGACCAGTATGTATGAAAATGCAGTTTGTGGTTATTTTCTTCAATACAATTGAATACAATTGAATATACATTCAAAAATAAGTTACTTATCTTAAGCTTTGTTCCAGACTGTAAATAAAGAGGGCCTTATATACGTTGATTTGGACCTGAAAGACACACCATCTACGTCGACGGGAGCATTCGTCATCCATGGAGCAGACGACAGGACCCAGTATGTTGACATCGATTTTACTAGGCGAGCTGATCCTCCCCCTGACATGGACAATAAACAATCCCAGAATGAAAAGGAGAAAGAAAAAGCCTGATGCTCGTTGACCTGTGCGATTTTCCAATGTGTTATGCATCCTGTGAACTTTGCAAGATTTTCGAAAGAAAAAAGTTGGAAAATATTTTTTAAAATAACATTAAGGAAGAAATGGTTAGTATTGTAATATAATTTAATGCAACAATTTACAAAAACCAACTTGACCTGCAAATAGTTTCTTTTGTTTACAAGTAAATGGAATATTTGTACACTCATTCAAACATCCACACTTTGTACGCATTTAACTAAAAATTTATTCTCAGTAAAGCATATATATCACAACCCATTTGAACCAGTTTTTTGGTTTGGCCGGACGGTTGGTTAAGAGAAGAGAAGTTTTGCAAAGCATTGATATTCAGAATTGATCCGCGAATTTGTTTACCCCATCACAAACAGCGTGCACTCAACAATATTTTTCACGAGAAGTCAACAATTCAGTATGACTTTTTGTCAAATGAACGGACGTTTGAATAAAATAACGATTAAGTACTTGAATTACACAAATAAGATTGAACATGAATATTTACTGATCGTAATATGCAAGAAACATCCCTGTAGCCTCAGCGACTTACACTGTATTAGACCTTGGAAAGATTGTTTCTACTGTTGGACTGCTCAAGCTCTTAGACTCAAAACCAAAGAAAAATAAATTATTTTTATCGATGTTTGCAACTTATTTGTTAACTTCATGTAACGTTGTTTGTAATACATGTAACATCTTATTTACAGATAAATGCCCGTATATTTAACTACCGTTTGAGAAATATCAACTTTGATAATCCCTATGTTTAACCATTTTGTTAACTTGCTTTATGGGATTAAGTGATTATGCTTTAGCCTTCACTTTTTTTTCTTCTTTGACCTATTTAATCTGATATGTGTTATTGTTATTATTAATATTATTATTGTTATAATTATAATCATCATCATTTAAAATTAATAACGTAACATGTACTTATTGTTATTTGAATTACTTTGGTGAGGTTTGTTATACTGGGGGTTGGGGTTGGGGGGGATGGGGTAGTTGGGGGTTGTTTTTTGCTTTTTTGGGGTTTTATTTTTAAAATGTATGCTTTAATATTAATCATGAATGTATTATCCATTCCAATATTTCTTTTTTGTACTCTGTTTTCTTTGATGTGTAATTTTGCATTTTTGTATTAAAATATTTTATTCATGTGTTTTTGCAAAGGTCAGATGACCTTCATAGATTGAAAAACTAAGAATTGAGAAGTCTAACTATCTGTGTCAACATTTACTTTCGACGAAAGTTGCTTATCAAAAATTGAACGCATCATTTGTTATCTGGCTTTTTCGATGCATATACAGGTATTATTTTCTTTTAAAAATCAGCGAAATAAATCTAATTGTTGAGTTTGGCAGTGACATCTAGTGAGGAAAAAACATGTAAATGCATCAGGCTTGGGACAAATTGTCGGATTAAATACGTTCTTAGACAGAGCCTTGCTGCTGGTTTGTAGTCAAACAAACGAAAATTTCAAACAGACCAATTCCGCCTAACATTAATTGAAAAATCATTTTTTTAAATGAAAATCTATTACCTTTTTAGCAAACTATATGCAATCCATACTTTGGCATGTTTTGTAAATATTGTTCGGATAGTTAAACTTTAATCATTTATTGAGAAATTGAAATAAAAAAGTTTCGAAACAGTATCTAGTATGTTCTCTTTTAGGTGAGTATGTGTATATTTGGCCTCATTTGTTCCTAACAAAACCAAACAAAGGCAAAATCACTTAAGTATTGCAAATAAACGTGAGAATTTGCTACATGTAAAAACAAAATATTCTATCAGAGGTGGTGTAAAGAAAATAATGGCCTCGTAGAATATTACCCGCAAGCTGTAGAATAATTGGATTAAAAAAAAAAACCACACACAGAGGTCATTTTCTTCATGTTAATGATGACCCCCCCCCCCCTTTCCCGTATAACTGCCGTAAACAAAAATATATATGGGCTACCCCATATGAAAGCCATTCAACTACTAGTATTAAATTATTTAAATTTTCAAAAAAAAATATAGCATTTACATGTAGTCCTCTTTATAAATTTTATTCTTTACGTATACAATGTTGCAGTTGGAGTTTTCATGTAAATATGAATACAGTGCATCTGTGATCCCCGTGTAGGAACGGAATGAAGCATGTTACCTAGCACAGAGTTATTAATGACGCATGGTCGTCAACAATTAACCATCAGATCTATATTAAAGGGGCATGGTCATGATTTTGGTCAAAAAATATTTTCCCGATTTTAATGTTTAAAATGCTTAAATAAGGCTTATTTAACAGGCAACCAAAATTTGAGTGTCATTCGTTGAGTTATAAGCAAGTTACAGAGCTTACAATTCTTCGCTATGTTAACAAAGCTTTTGTTTACATTTTGAATGTTGAAGTAAAAATTCCAGTTTTAGACATATAATGAATGTGTTAACCGTTAGTGGCTGTTTATTTATTCTTAAAATGAATAAGAAGATAGAAAAATCAGCTTTAAAAAGATTTTTTACTAGTATATTGAAATTATGTAAACAAAAACAGGGCACGAGCCTTGTTTACATGACAAAGAATTGTGAGCCCTGTATCTTGCTTAAAACTCTATGACTGACTCTCAAATTTCATTAGTTCATTAGAAATGCATTTCTAAAGCATTGTAAATAATTAAAACAGAAAAATAGAATTTGACCAAAATCGTGACCATGCCCCTTTAAACATTAACATAAGATAGGTCGTCATCATATATTTACATTAAGAAAACAAAAAATCGAAAAGTTATTAGGCTTTAAAATATTCTCATTTTCCTATATCTTTATACAGAGGTAGTCTTAATATATTCATATGAGATTTAAATAATCTACAATGGCGACGACCATCAAGTCCTCTTAGTAATATTTTGAATTAAGGTTCCTGAACACACCAATTTTTAACTCGATGTATCGATGAAGACATTTTTTTAATAGAAAACTGGTTTCACAAAACAGAGATTAATATCGGCTTTGGATTATTTTTTTTTATTTAAATGTGAATTTTTGTGTATTTTTAAGGGAAGCGAAGAATAATTGTTTTGACTGCGAACTAGGTAGTTTAGAGCTTAAGATTTGAAAGATAGATCTTTCGAGTAATAATTCCTAACAGTGGAGTAAACTTTTCATAATTTTTGTTTTAGTTAATCAATAATTCTGAGTCTACTTTTTTTATCGCCAATAAACAGAATTTCGTTATATAGTGGCTTGTATCTCGAAATAATTTTATTTAGTGTGTTCACTCTTATAATAATGAAATACATGTAACCCGTTGTGATCATGAGGAGAACTATACCTCGGTACAATGTGTCAGTATCATGTTATAACGTACACTACGTATCGATTTTGTACTATTCCGTCCAATAAATTCAAAGCAGAGTTTGCTTATTTATTTTAAGATATTTAATCGTACAATTGCTAAAAATTATGTAAATATAAGTAATAAAGAATCATTCTTTGAATATTATGAGGTGATAATTTCGGTCGGGGCGTGATCAAATCTATCATAAAGCCCTTCGGGCTTTATTGGATTTGATCACTCCCCGACCAAAATTATCACCTCATAATACTCAAAGAATGATTCATTATTCCTTAAATAATACTCAAAAAATTCATAAGGGGTTCATTATTCTACAAGGTCCCTTTTCTTTACGTAGTGTGCTCATTTTTATGAAAATGACATTTATTCTTCAGCTAAAAGGGTCATTTTTCTACGTAGAATATTGACCGGGGGTCATTATTTTACGCTCCCCCACCCCACCCCGATCATTATTCTACGGGGGTCATTATTCTGCTTTACATCGACTCCGAGATTTCGAATAAGGGCGCGATTTTTTTCTCAGTGTAGATGGTCTGTGTACTAATCCGTGAGCACAGTAATGGTTTCACAGACCTCAAAATACTAATCCAGCTTTTTTCCTCAATAAAATGTGAAAGAAAAGGAGTTTTATATTAGATCTCAAAGCAATTCTGATCAAGTTTCAATTTGATTTGATTGAATTTTAATACATGTAGTGTCTTAAATATATAACTTACTAAAATGACGTAAAGTTCTCATTAAAAAAAATGTTTCACAGTTTATTTAGAGATTATCTGCTGATTATTTATACAATCAAAGAGATAACACTTATGTATCTATCAAAATTTCTAATTTTTCACCAAAGTTTTCGTCAGATATTAAAAACAAGTCTTAGAGAGTTTTCAATACCCCAGGAAGTGATAATTCTTAGGAACAATCAGTTTGTGTTATCTGCCATGACCACAATTGAAAAAAAAAAATTAACAAATATATCAAGTGCCATACAAATGCTCAACATATAGTCAATATTTGCATATCCATTGTTCTTTCCCACTATAAGCCCTTACGGAGGAGTGCATTTATTTTTCTATAATCGCAATTGCTCGGTCTGTATGCGCAATTGCCCCACAGACTCTCAGCGAATTCTCAACAATTGTTAAATGATTTTTAGTTGTATAAATAGTGAATATTTCTAATAACAAAAATATGTGGTATTTAATATAAATTTTCTAAAGTTTAAAATAAAATACAAGGTATTTTAGTTTAATTCATATTTAATTTTAATCAATTACAAATGTTATTTAGTATTGTATAATGAAAATGTACCCAAATAAAACGAAAGCGTTTGATTTTTATATTTAATTGTACAAAATTCAATGTACAAAGAAAGATAACTCTTTCTAACTATACCATGATTTATTGCTAGCGCTCTCGAGCGCTAGCAACTACGTTAGTCTTTTTCACTTGAATACGCATGCTCGACTCCATAGTAGGGGATTCTGGGAATACTGTACTACTGTAGATAAACTGTACCATGTGAATTTCGTTTTATCATCTTCACACGAAGTTTTGTGTTATATTGTAAATGTCAAAATAGTAACAGTCGCTTAGGTCTTATTATGCAAAGTTATTTTAAATATTATAATAAATAGCTAGCTTTATTTTAACTACCTTCAAGCTAGGAAAACAACCTCTGATATGTTTTCCGAGCTTGACGGAAAGGCCCGAGAAGATACGATTGCTACAAAACGGTACCAATAGTTCTTGAAAATTTTCAGCTCGAAGTTGAAATTACAGTAGATACATAATGATTAAGGCACAGTCAATGAGCTATGCCATTGCCGATTATTCTGTGTTTTATGATGGCTACAGCGCTAGCTCACCAATCTTTTTAAAAGATAAGCTTGTGTACCTTACTGTTGGCGTACTATGACGTCATAAAAGTGTATACTTTTCCATGACGTTATAGATTTAAAGCACTATACGATACATCATGTGTTTTTCTCCAACTCCCTAAAATTTGTGTATTTAAGACATGTCTTATATTAACATTGTAAAGGAATTACAGTTACAACATATCATTTATTCTGTTAAAAAATCTATGTAAATGTAAAATATACATTACAGTCTGAATGTTTATTTTTGATGATATAACTATAAATGTCAAGGTCTAGACTAATACAGGGTATTCGCAAGTGGTAAAATGCAAATATAAGTAATAAACAACGATTATTTAGTGAACATACCATTATGAATAGCAACTGCTCTGCTGGCATATCATGGATATTTTCCCTTTCATCGATTTCATCTGTACTTCTTTCACAGGTATGTGTTTTTTTATTAAAAATCATCAAAAAGTAATGGAAGCAATAACTTGGGACAGACTATAGCAAAGTGTATTCATTTAAAGCTGCTTGGTCCGATTTTCTAGGTTTGACAGTATCAAATAATTTTCCATCCAAAACCAATTATCTTATAATTATAATGGGAAATGTTTACATCTTTTCTCCATTCGGAAGTACTCGGGACACCTCGCGCAATTTTTCAACGTTATCATCCGGGCTTATTTTATGGCTGATGCAATGCAAAATCTCCGTAGACTTTCTAATTTAGGATGGGTATTGAAACCTGAAGTTGTAAAGGGGGCGTTTCAAAACAGATTATCTGGACATTTTTCATATTAGTGGATGAACGTTGTTTGGGCACAAAGGTATTTATTATTATCGAAATATCAAGCGAAAAGTGGTGGAAGCAAAAACTCGGGACAGAGTTTAATTCATGCGCTATGAGCACAAATATAAACGTCACCACGTGTTTTGAGAATATATATTTTTAAGATGAAATGAAAAGTTCAAACTTACATAATCAATTTGATATGTACTTTTGAAAAATAATCAGTAAATTATATCTTCTTAATTAAAAAGATTTTTCTCTACAAAGTTTATGGCACTATATTTTGAGCCGTGAAAGCGTACTAAATAGCATGTTAATATGGCTGCTCCATGTATGTTTCAGATCCCTGACTGAGAGCGTATATAATGGCTTTACAGCGACGATACACATATATTTCATGCAAAAAATCATCAGCATGAATATATAAATAAAAGCATTGAATGCTTATTTTTGGATGTCGTCGGTCCTATGACACACCAATGCGGTGCAGACAAATTATCATACCGCGCTAACGCGCGGTATTCAATTTGTCTGCACCGCATTGGTCTGTTACAGGACCGACGACATCCAAAAATAAGCATTCAATGCTTAAAAATGTTTCGTATTGAAAATTGTATTTTAAACTGGTTCTGTTGTGAGGTACAGGGATCATCCATGAATTGCTCGGACGTGAAGAGTGGACATTGGCTGAAGAACACGATTCATTTACCTTACACTGTATTTAGGCTTAATTGAATTGTGAAACTACTCTGAGACACATGTGCAAGTGTATATAACATGTATACGACGTATCACACCACATTGTTTGACGCTCAGCGTTAAATTTCACTGTATTTGACACAACATGAAAAAATCTTTAAAAAGTCAACAAATCTTAAACCAGAAGCATTTTAAATATACCATCATGACAGAAAACGATAACAGAATTACATTGTAAACATAAGAAGTTCCTTTGTCCATTTTCAACGAAAATTGTGTAAAACATTCCAAAGATATATATGATATATTTGTGTCACAGAATTTGTTAAAACAATTATGCCTTATTACATGTTTAACATAGCTTTTGATGAAAGTCTTTGAATAAAAGTAATCATCTCTATACTCACTGGTATTAGAAAAGTATCAATGTTTAAATATAAGTAAATAACACCTGCACCTACATGTAGCTTGCGTCCTTTCCTTTAACTTCTACAAGTCCATTCCGATCAAAAACCTCAGCCAATGATTTTAAACCTCTAGTGTACAACTTTTGCAAATTTAATATTTTGACACAGAACAATTCAACAAAGCAATCGTAAAACTACTTTAGTCTGTCCCAAGTTATTGCTTCCATCACTTTTTGATGATTTTTAATAAAACTACACATACCTATGAAAGAAGTACAGTTGAAATCGATGAAATTGAAAATATCCAAGATATTTTCATTGACAAATTATCCCTTTTCACTCAAAAAAGTTAACAACAGGAACGAAAACAAATTTCTTACGGAGATTTATAATGGGAAATGTTTACATCTTTTCTACGGGACACCTCGCGCAATTATTCAACGTTATCATCCGGGCTTATTTTAAATGGCTGATGCAATACAAAATCTCCGTAGACTTTCTATTTTGGGATGGGTATTGAAACCTGAAGCGGTAGAGGGGGCGTTTCAAAACAGATAATCTGGACATTTTTATATTAGTGGATGAACGTTGTTTGAGCACAAAGGTATTTATTATTATCGAAATATCAAGCGAAAAGTGGTGGAAGCAAAAACTCGGGACAGAGTATACGAGTATATAAGTATGACTGTATTTAAGAATGCAAATTAATTTTATCAAAGTATTTATTTCGAGTACTATATCAGGTGTTTGTGTGCGAAGCAAATCTTCATTACCAAAACCTTTACATGCATTTGATCGCGCAAATCAATCATTGATATCGGTTGAATGTTCTCTCTATGTTTGAAACGTTTTCCATTATTTTGAATAAGGATCCTAGATCCGCGCCGCATTGTAGCTGTAACATATGTAAACATATGCACGCGATCGATTCAGCGACCTTCTGCCTGCTTCTATAGTATTACTTCCGGTTCTGCGTTGTTTATTCGATCAGCTGTTTTCATCTTCCGACGTATGGCGTAATATCCAAAATACCGGCTCTAACATTACAGTAAGTTCAGTAATATATTAATCTTATCACAATATATTTTAAATCCAGATGCTAACTGGTCTTATTAGAAGCATCTAAATAAATTACGTGGTTTTAAAATATGATCATGTGTTTCGTGTGTGACCACAGAATGCTTAGTCTGTGCATTGTTGTATGTAACCATTGTGGGTCATTGACTTGAATCTGGTACATTTTTTCAAAATAATGACCGGAAAAATGCTTTCTCTGTGTTTCCCGAAAAATTTGACACTCCTTTGTTATGTGATACCAGGGTATTGATTATCTCGGATTTCTGTGATAAGGCTCTGAATCTTTCTAAAGCGATATCTGTTACTTGACCTTAACTCTTTTCGACCATGGTATTGAAAATACTCAAGGCAGTGCAGTGACGAATTTACAACGACACACTCTATTTGAAGAATAAATATCGAAAGGGCCCCATATCCATTATACATGTATTTAGTATGGGTAAAAATGTGACATAGTTGTGTCAATGGCCTTAAATTAAAGACTATAGCGTGAAAGTTAGTACATGTGTACTTATTTCAAGAATCATATGACACGATCCTTTTTATGGTGAATTGATGACATTTGCTACGTTGCCACAGTCGTTGGACTGACTTTTATTTTTATATTGAAAAAGATTAAAAGGACGATGAATTAATTTGATATACCCTAACTGGATCCCAAGAATGTTCACAGTTGTGTACAGTCGTCTATTGTATTCAATTTCTGTTATGATTTAAACCACACCATTCCTCGTGTAAATACTATATACACAGTCTATCCATACAAATTTGATCAACGAGAAAGGCTCAAAGTAATGGTGTACAGTGCTACGACCATCTGGTGAAGGTGCGGTTCATTAAACAAGGATTGATATGATGCTAATTATAAGAGATTAAGGAAAGCCAAACTGCACACACGGATACAGGATCGAATAACATCTCAGCGAGTAAGGGAAGACTCCTGTTGTGTCTTACTATAATAAGTTACGGATTAAATAGATCCTGTATGTTTGAGTACATGTATTATCGATTATCCTTGAGGCATTAATATTTTTTTAATCGCTTTTTGAGAAGTATTGTTTGAGTCTTTAAAAATGTTTCATTATTATTTATTATTATCTTATTAATTCTTTTGTATCAGAAATCCTTTAGTACCATATATAATCATAAGGGTATTGGTTGCTTATTAATTTTATAAAAAAATATATTACAAAACCATATATCATGCGTCTATTAACATACTCTTTAAACAATGCTGATACATGTACATATAATTGAAATTTGATATACTTTTCGGATTATTATATAAAAATAAGAATGGAATCAAGTGTGACCAAAAAATAGGAATTGCACAAGGAAAAGAGCATATTGTCTTTTTTTTTTAATGTATCAATTTAATTGTATGAAGTTCAATTGAAGATAGGGTTTAAAGGAGCAAGCGCGGGCCGCACACTCGTGTATGTGTGGGTACATGTATGTGAGGAGTGAAAAGGGAGGGGATGGTGTTCGTCAGGGTGGTAATATAAGACAGTATATACATTGTAGTCGCTATCTCCCGTGGATCTGATTAAGTGTTACAATCTGGAGTGTTGTGTTGACTTATTTATACACCTGGTATCTACTGTCCACGGTTCTGACATGCTGAGGTCAGGGTGCTCAACCTATGCAAACAAATCCCACTCATTGTAGCTATTAAATACACATTAGTGGCATTTTGGCTGATAACGCGGTGTCCATTTTTGGAAGAAAAGGGGTATATTAAACCCAATTGTAATAAGTGACCAGAGCTCTAAATGTGATAACGATATATTTTACAGTGTTTCATGGATTGGTGTAAATATCGGTATGGACAAGTCCGATTTTATGATCGCTTTAATTTTAAAGTACGAGAAAAAAGAAACTAGTATATAAAAGAAATAAAATAAATTTAATTATACAACGACATAGAGTATTTTTATATACCCCTCTATTTTCAAAGTTTACGATATTTGCAAAAACAAAACAAAAAATATAACAAAAAATGAAAATGAAACACACCATATAAGTCAAAATTTAAAGCATTTATAATTTAATTAAGTATATGAAACTTGATGTATGTTAAAAATGAATTACATGTTGAACATGTATCTACATTTATACATATGTACATCTGGTACGCGCAACATTAAAAATGTATCAGAGAATTAAGAAATGGTATGATAATCGTCAGTTTAATGCACTCGGGAGTTGCTTTGTAATGTTAGTCTGGTATACTGTATATAATTGGTACCCTTCAAACATTCATCATACCATTTTTGACGATAAAAAAAATTCACATGTTCAGTTAAATGTACTGACCCATTTTGTGCCAATGCATATACATGTATTAATCTACTATTGGTCGGCAACTGATAAGGCTTATAGAGAGACGGAATAATATAATAAAAAAAATAGTGCCATTCTGACCATCAAAATCCTATTTAATACCACATCTATATCACATTGGGGTTTTTTATATTACAAAGGTTTATTTTTCCTTATATTAAACCAACTTATATTTGAGTAGTTGTGACATCTTGATATAAAGCATTGTGGATGGATTAACAGCAGGTTAATCTACGTGGTTTAGTCTGTTCACATGCAGAAACAAAGCAACATCACAGCAAGTGCGCTGTATGAGGCATTTTAGAGTCCGCGGAGTTTATCAGTCTAGAAGTAGACCATTGTCCAATATGTCAGACTTTGGTCGAGTCAGCATGTTTTAATCCATTATATACTTCAAAATAAAATTATTTTTAAAAAATGATGTCATTGTATATTGCTTTTTCTCTCTTTTAGAAACAATTTATCTTCACACTGGGTAGTTGATTTATGACGGTGAATAAATTAATTTGTTTAGTGGACACGATGCAACATTTACAAAGATGAAACAGGTCCCCTAGATCGCTCAAATAGCCCCTGTAGGAAACTTTTCAGGTAACGTACGTGTATATACATTCTCCATTGAAATTGACCAGGTAAAATTTCTTAACGCGAAATGATTATATCGTGTGTAAACTTAGAGATAGAAAATGCGATAGCTTTAGGTGATCTTTGGATATTTATTTCGCATTGTAAGTGAACAGAACTTGCAGACCTGCGTCCTAATTGCTAATTTTAGATGTGCAAGTTCGATTTTCCTCTTAATTTCAGATGGCCAACACAAAAAATGAAAGTGTTGCAAATGGGAAATCCCCCTGTATTGAGGATTCACCCCCGGGGCCACCTGACGGAGGGTGGGGCTGGGTGGTGACATTCTCCTCCTTCATGATCAGCTTTCTAGTAGATGGAGTGTGCTTTACCTTTGGACTTCTATTCACTGAGTTTCTTGAATACTTTGGAGAGAGCAAAGGAAAAACCTCTCTTCTAGGATCCGTTTTGAACGGAGCCTATCTTTCTCTAGGTAAGACACATTCTTGTTATTTTAAACTTATTCATAGTTCAGGCCTAGTATTTATCATTGTGTGCTGCTATCTTATCCATTTTATGCATAATCACGCACTTAAGACTGTATTGCTGGCAGGCTGGAAAAGCAATGCAAATGTATATGGCAGGGAGGGTATAAATACCTTTACCATATTCTTGATTGCTCTAATGTACATGTAAATGATTCGGGCTTATTTTACAAAAGATATTATTTTTAAGCACGTTCAATTGCTAAATAAGTTAGTTTTAGTTATAACAACACTGATGTATTTTGCATATAATAAAAAATTAAGAAGTAAGGACCCATTCTTTGAGTATTATAAGATGAATTATTGTCTGGGAGAGATCAAATCTAATAAAGCTTGAATGTCTCTTTGATAGATTTGACCACGCCCCGACCGTAATGACCACCTCATGACATTCCTTGTTACATGTACATATGTACGATTTAACATCAAATTATTGACATTTTTACGTTATTTTCATATCGTATAATTATTCAAACCCCGCTTGCGCCCCAACAGCACGTCATATGCGTCATTGATAAAATGTATTGGACTATACGTTACAAAGATTCGTAGTTTTATCACAGACAAAAGACACTGGAACTCAAAATGTAAATTGGGTCTACTTTTTTATCATACAAGTAGAATAAATTAAAAATGCAAAATGTAATACACATACCGCAGAGAGCAAACTTTCTTAATTAACAAAAGTTTGATGCTGCATGTTGGTTTTTTAATCTACATACATGTATATTTCACTCTTAAAAACATACATGTACTTTTGAGTAAAGTGTCAGAATCCTCCTCTGACTTGAAGGAGAATAGGATACTGTAGGATGCTAAAGAATCCTGAATAACAAATACTAGGAGAATGCAAACACATTCTTGATGAAAAGCGAAAGATCAATCTTCTGGTTCTGTAATATTTTTTATACCGTCTTTTACTATGTTTCGGTTCACTGTATACACGCAGAACAATTTGGTTTCAAAGATACATAGTCATCATTCAAAATTCCACGATCGGTTTCTGTTGTTGTTGGATTTTTTTACTTTCCACCTTGTACCTTGGTTTTTAAAAGTATGCCATTGGTTTTATAGAACAGCATTTAATACCCTTTCTTTTTTACTGATTTTTAATACCTAGGACCTGTGGTGGCAGCTTTCTGTAATCGGTTCGGATGTCGTCGTGTGGCCATTGCAGGCGGAATCACGGCATTCCTGGGATTCTTCCTGTGTTCGTTCTCTCCCAATCTGGATGTCATGATATTTCTTTATGGATTCGTTGGAGGTTAGAAACAAAACAACACACAATGGACATCATAAACGATCCGCTTTAGATATTTAACTCTACACTAGTATTTATATTCTAAACTGCTGATAATGTGGATAGAACAGGCAATAAATAGACTTTCCAAAAAGTTCTTTAGTAACGCTGTCCGGACTTTCTTGAGAGATAATTCTCCAACTAGTTATAGCAAAATTATAAAGCATCACTTTAAGTTACTTTTGTTTACAGGTGCAGGTTTTGGATTCATGTATCTGCCCTCCATTGTCATGGTGGGTTATTATTTTGAGAAGAAAAGAGCATTTGCAACAGGGATCGCCGTGTGTGGGAGCGGAATCGGAGGCTTTGTTTTCGCGCCATTAACGGTATTTCTGTTGGAGAAGTTTTCATGGCAGGGAACACTTTGGATCCTTTCTGCGATTGTTCTGAATGCGGTAGTATTTGCCCAGGCGTTTCGGCCTCTATATGAAAAGAAGAAAGCTGAGAAAAAGTGTTCAAAAAGCATCAAATCAAAAGATCAAACGTTAAAGCCATTTTCAGCCCTCGATCTGGAACTATGCGAGAAACATCCTATATACAAATGCAGATCTGTAGAGGCAATACAGGCAGCCAACGGTAAGCATGAAACGGCCGTTCGGCTCGCACAGAGTCAAGACATTTCAACGCTTCTTGACGCAAAGCATCGTCACGAACGTCATCATTCCGACACGTTAAAGCCACTGGCGAGAAAAGATATTTTCTACAGCGGTAGCCTGAAGAATATTCCACACACCGTAGAGGGAGGGGCCAGGGCAAGGGTCTCCACACACAGTTTATCTCAGAATAATCAAGATGACGTAGAAAGCGTCGGCGATGATGAGAACGCCTGTTCTAAGGTTGCCAAATCATTAGCGTCTTCCTTTGATTTTAGTCTCCTAAAAAGTCCTACTTTTATCTTATATGGGATATCATGCTTTCTTTGTATGTTTGGTAAGTTACTTCTTTATAATGATATTATAATATGATTGGTTATTTAATCATATGAAGCTAACGCTCTTAAGAAGTAAAATAAAAAAGTATCCTATTATGACCATTACTCATTTACTACATTCACATTAATAGCATTGAAACAATCTCGTGATTAAAAAAAATGTTTTTTCTCTACAAGAATTGTGTCGCAAATACCCGTAAATGAACCTATTTGCTTTTTGTTTCAGGGTTTTTCATTCCATTTAACTTTTTACCGGACCTGGCAAAGGATCTCAAACTCGACAAAACCCAGGGAGCTCTCCTGATTTCAATTATTGGCGTGAGCAACACGGTCGCTCGGCTCGTTGTCGGCTTCGTGACTGACCGACCGTGGGCAAACTCCCTCGTCATCAACAACCTCGCTTTGATGATCGGCGGGGTCACGACCTTTGCTGTTCCTTTTTACAACAGTTTTGCTGTTCTGATAATATACAGCATTGTTTTTGGTGCTTCCATAGGTACGTATGTTTGATACACTCATGTTTGCAGTGGCGTCGGAAGCAAATTGAAAGTGGGGGTCTAGACTTATCAAAAACATTGACAAGCAAATAAAAAAAGGTCTTTGGTTATGGTTATTATAACTTTGCAAAAGGTTAACTGGCTAAGCCCCTCCCCGGTTGCAGTGTAAGATCATGATGGCAATGTAGCTATTGCATCTTTGGATGAAATTTTATTATAATTATTTTGACATTTAGAAAATAATCGTTTTGTTAGAAAAATACCTAATATCTATTCTGTTAAATTAAATAGGACTATATATGTGCATTTTAAATATATTCTAATTGATAGAATGCTAGTTTGAATTGTATCATAACAGTTGTAAGATGCAAATTTAAATTTAATGACTAATCTTATTCAAATGTTATTACACCTGTGTATAGCAATATCATCGTTAACTAAAGTTTATTTATAAAGTTGTTTCAAAGCATGTATAACATCAATGCATGCGTAATATTAATACACGTACATGCAATAATATGATATTAAAATCTTATTTCATTATACAGCTGCGTTTGTCTCCCTTCGTTCTATCATCATGGTCGAGTTGATGGGGATAGAGAGATTGACGAACGCGTTCGGACTGGTTGTGCTTTGTCAGGGATTGTCCTCATTTATGGGTTCCCCAATCGCTGGTCAGTGAATCTATAATTACGCATAAACTTTGGGTAATATATATTTCCGTGCACATGTTGGTGTTCATACGTGTATCAAAATTGAAAACAAAAATTACCACTATTCAAGTGGCCGTTCATACTCTGCCAGCAAGGTTTAATCTGAAGTTTTACCCATACAATTCAAGCTGCTAAAAAAAGGTCATTGAAGAAGAGTGCAAGTTTCTTTTTGAGAGAGATAATAATTATCATTCACTAGTGAATTTGTCCATTAATTGTATGTCTAAATAATGATCTAAATTTAATAAGCTATGTAGTAAGATCACTGCAGTTTCAATTTTGTATATTTATTTTTAAAATATGAGTAACCTTGTTCTTTTCTACATCGATATTTACAGGGTCATTATCAGATCAAACGGGTACTTACGATATCACCTTTTACCTGGCCGGTGTGACCATGTTTTTGGCAGGAGCTCTCTGCGTGCCCCTCCGAAGGGTAGCCCGGTGGGAGGGGCTTCAGACGACGGTGATACAAACCGAAATCGTGGGTGACGAGCCCGAACAGTCACCCATGCTCATCGAAAAATCTCAGTGACGTCTAGACATCGAAGAAGACATTCCGACATTTTGTTACTTTAGTCTGTGTTGAGCTCATTGTAAATCTTGAACTTAGAGGGTATTTCGTTGTCGTATTTTTGTGTAGGTTAATCAATTACGTTTTTTTAACGAAATTGTAAGTATACATTGTATGTTTTAAGTATTCAGTATTTTGCAGACATAATATATCAACATGATGCATTGTATATACGGTTCTTCACGCCGATAATACGATTTGGATACACAACTCTTTACTTCAATTGTTATTTTTCATAGTTTTTCTGTGTTGGTTATCTACAAATCCCCGTATACTCCCCCCAGGTTCCAAATTAAATGACACCAACGTTAACAGTTCATTAACTTTCGAACAGGATCAATTTTTATATACATTGTACGTTAAAAGTTGGGGTTTTCAAATTTATAAACGAAAAACCAAGATCAAGGTTTTTTTTTTTAGACTTTTACAGTATGAACATGTATTTTAGTACCTGGATAAAATTCTTAAACTTATGTCTTGCCATTGACAGCATGGTTTTTCTGATGAGTTCCTTTTAGAACACTGTTAAATTGTTAATAAACTTATTGAAACTTTTAAAGATATTGCACTCTGAAAATTAGTTATAGGATATTAATTGTGTAGGTACATGTATAGTGTTTTGTGCTACGTTTCGTGTCTAAATACAAATTACTAAAAAATATTTTTATCTTTAAACAAAAATCCTATTTATACTAGTGTTGTGTTCACCTTGTTATTGAACAAGTTCATTTACATATTATGTATAGATAAAAAATGTCACCGAATAATCATGCAATTGATGATGCAGTTTAAGTCAAAGATCTCGTATTTGTATTTAAATTCCCTCCCATCCTGTTGTGATGTGATCTACCTTGGAGGCAATGCTTTTGCTAAAATAAGGTACTGTGAGCATGCTCACAAATGATACCTCCCTCTAAGAAAACATAACAACTCAAGTATTTCTCTATTGGAAAAAAATAGATGCACCTATTTTCTTAAAATGACACTGAACTTGCAAATATGACCAAACTCAAGGTCAGGACATAATTTCAGGTCATAAGCAATCTATGTGTAGGAAGCTTCTAATCATTTTCCATTACAAGATATGGCCTAGACGTGAATTATGCAATTTTCTTTACAATGACTTGAACTTGCAAAAATAACCTCGACTTAAGATCACGACAAACCATCAGAATGGCTCAGATCATAAGCCATCTTTATGTGATGTAGGAACTTCAAATGTTTCTTTATAAGAAAGATAAGACCAGACACAAATTATGCATTTTTCCTTCAGTGACCTTAAACTTGCCCAATTGACTTTAAATCAAGATCATGATACACCTTTAGGTCATAAGCAGTCACTGTGTAAAGAACATGTAGGCACTTCCAATGTTTCTAAAAAAAAGATATAAACCGGACACGAATTATGCACTTTTCTTTCCAGTGACCTTGAACTTCCCAAATGACTTAGGTCAAGATCATGACACACTCTCGGGTCATAAGTAATCACTGTGTAAAGTAGGAACTTCCGATTTTTCTCCATAAGATAGATATAGACCAACCACGAATTATGCACTTTTCTCTTCAGTGACGTTGAACTTGCCAAAATGACTTTCATTGGTTCAAAATCATGTCACCCTGAGGTCATATGCAATCTTTTTATAAAGAAGGAACTTCCAAAATGATTTTTTTTCAATAAGAAAGATATAGACCTAACACGAATTATATACTTTTTCTTCAAGTGACATTGTACTTGCCCAAGTGACTTTGGGTCGAAATCATGACACCCAGAGGTCGTAACCAATTTTTGGGTGAAGTAGGAACTTCCACTGTTTACATAAGAAAGATTGCAATGACAAACATACAGACCGACGGACAAGGTGATTCCTACATAACCCTCAAGCTTTGTTTGCCGGGTATAAAAAACAAAACCTATTTTTCCGACGGTGAAACTTAAAATTACAATGAAAATATGACATATCTTTTGATAACCAATGTCCAAAAAGATTAATATACAACATTTCACACATCTGTTTTGTAAATATATTTATCCTAAAGTTGGAAAAAGCACCTTTACCTTCGTCGGAACGTTATTATTCGAGGGTATATGACGCTAATGTTCCACAGGTGTAAAGAGGTGCCTTAACTGATGTGTCGTTTTTCTTAGTTTGTTAACAATGTATGGACTTGAAACGAGCTATTTGTTATTTTGATATAAAAAGACATGGCATGGTGTCATAGAGTTTGTATTTTTAATCATTGATATCTCTTTTCCATTTCCGAGGTTTTTTTTTAAAGAGTCGTGTAACTAAATTATTTCACGGTAGAGAGAGGGGCGTTCTTGATGACGTCTGTTTATTCAACTGCTTCTTGATACATGTGCATGTGCATGCAAGTGGAGAAATATCACATAAATATACAAATACCCCATATCTTATAAAACCTATTTCTCAGCTGGGATCCAAACTTGCCTCAGCATAGTCATTCATTTATACCCCAAAAATTATATAAAGAAGACTAAAGACAATCTCGTTACGAGTAACGAATAGGTCTTCCGTGCGATTTGTTAAAAAGTATACCGTGAAATATACCCACAACCACCCCCACCCCCCCCCCCCCCACACACACACACACATACACACTCACTTTCAAATAATAAATAAAAGTCCCGAATAACGCCAGAAATGGGTGTGGACATGATTGTTTCAAAGAGATATTATTACGATCAACAACTTGGCTTCTATACTGCATTAAAAATCTCTATCGTTTCAAGTTATTTTTAATATACGAGTCTCTTGGCCCTTAAGAGGGACCAGTCCCTTTTTTCGTGATGTCAAACAAAAGATCTGGTAAATACTAATCTTTTTTCTTCCACATGTCTTAACAAAATATTTTCGAGAAAAGAGATAAACTACTGTAAGAAAACTATGCAAATTCACAACGCTTTTTTATCCCATTTTTCAAGCTCTGCCGAGCTTCGGCTCTTTTTGTGCTTAGAAATTGTAAATGCCTTTAAAATACATATCTACAATATTTTGTCTATCATTCCTGAAATTTTGAACTCAATATCTTTTTATAGGTTATGAGAACATCCGTGGACCCTCTGAAAATCGGTGAATTGTTAATATCACAAAAAGTTGCACTAAGGTTAAGATCAATTATATCTATTAGATTTGAAATTTTTATGTTAATTGGCCAAGTAGTTTTGAGATATTGCGTACAAAATATTGGTAAGAAAAAAAAAGAATATTAGAGAAAAAGAAACCGAACGTAAAACAATAAGGTCTTCCGTTGGAAACGGAAGACCTTAATAAGCGAATAAGATGGCACAAATGCCCATTGGTATTAATTTTTTTTTCTATTTAAATTTATTTTTAATAATATTTTACAATTTTGCAAAAGAAGCATTTTTCACTTAAGTCAATAGGGAATATTTTAACAAGCATGAAGAAAAGACAAAAAAATTATTGCTTCAAGTTTTGATGTTATTGAACCCTTAACCATCAATGTTATTCATACTAACATAGGCATTTAACCCGCCTTATTCACCAACAAAGTTTGTTGTCCCAAATTCAGTTCGATTTTTAAGGAACATATGTTGCAAACCATTGAAAGAAAACAAGCCAAAACATCTCGTTAGCTTAAAGCAGATCAAACTGGTTTCCGACGTGCATTTGAGCTTTTTATTATCTATTGATTCGACGTTAATATGTACGAAAGACGAATAGGGTCACATAAAAAAATCATTTTTATCTCGTAATTACGAGAAAAGATCCCGTTATTACGAGATAATTATCTCGTAATTACGAGAAAAGATCTCGTTATTACGAGTTACCGGTAATTATATCGTTATTACGAGAAAAGATCCCAGATCTCGTTATTACGAGTTAATTATATCGTTATAACGAGAAAAGATCTCGTTATTACGAGATAATTATATCGTTATTACGAGAAAAGATCTCTTAATTACGAAAAAAGATCTCTTTATAAATTACGAGTTTATCATCTCGTTATTACGAGAAATAATGTCATTATTACGAGTTAATTATCTCGTAATTGCGAGAAAATATCTCGTAATTACGAGAATAAATCTCGTTATTACGATTTAATTATCTCGTTATTACGAGAAAAGATATCGTCATAACGAGAAAAGATCTGTATAAAATGGTGCGTTTCTTTGTTCTACATGTACTCTCTGAGTCTCTTTATGTAAAATGGATGAACATATGTTAAGAAATTCATTTAATTAGTGACATAAATTTTTGACTCCAAAATGTTTATATACAAAAACAATTATTTTCAATATAGGTTGTGTGTGAATATATAAAACATAATCCGAGGTTCATCCCGTATATCCATGATTGAAACTATATACAATGTAGTTACATGTATCTGTAACTAATATAATTGTGTTTTTATGACTAGGACTTTCGGATTTTTACTTCAGAGTTGGGTTTTAATATACGTTGAAACGTAAAATTTCCACCTATTAATGTAAGATAATATGTCAAATCCGATCATTTTATGTAGAAATTAATTAATAATGATCGTTGTTATTTAAAAGTAATCAGAATTGAATTAACGTTTCTGGAAAGAAAACAAATAGACTGAAAGGGTGAACCAATCGACTTGGAGGTCAAGATCTGATGAACAAAGAACACTTATTATAAATGTATTGTTTCACAATAAAATCAAATGATAACTACTATGGCTATGTATGTTAATTATTATAACAAAATATTTTCTCGTAATTATAAGATATTTAAGGGCAATCGTAATTGCAAGATCTTTTCTCGTAATAATGAGATAATTAACTAGTTATAACGAGATCTTTTCTCGTAATTACGAGATAAAAATATTTTTTAATTTTTTTTTTATGTGGCCCTATTCGCCTTTCGTAAATATACGAAGGTATATTGGCTTTTTTTGTTCCGGTTGCACGCTCCCTTGCGTTTTACAAGAGCTTTAAGCCGTGAAAAGTTAGGTTAATTACACTCTTAACATTTATGTTGAGTCATCTGTTTATCAAAACTCCATATGTAAGGTATTAACGGGATGTCAGACGTACGATTTTCACACCCCTACCCTAAAATTCTTCATCTGTCAATGTTACAACAATATGACTTTCACTGTTGCTCAGTACTTCCTTACTCAATGAATACACTTTAAAAATATTCTGAACAAATGAGTAAAGCTAGTATTGATCACATGTTTATTATAAAAACATTACTGTGAAGCGCGGAATAGGATTGTTGTAATGTTAAAGACTTATGTTTACATCTACCAGAGTATTTCTGTCATTTCTTTAAAGCTGTATGGTCCGATTTAGAATATGAGCCGATTGCGTAGTCTTAGCTCAAAATCCAGACAAATCGTGTTGATTTCACAGAGCCATGGCCGAGTGGCCTACAATGAAATAGACAGGCCTAAGTCACATTGCTATTCGACAACTACATGTACCCAAAGTCCAAGCTCTTGTTAAATTGGTTCTAAAGAATACTTTTTTTCTGTTTAGTAGTTGTTAAGTTATGAAAGTTCTGATATTAAATGACCAATGACAAAGATTTTTGTCAACGTTTACTAGTATTTGGTTGGCACTTCTGCAGTATAGTAAATAGAAATGGAAAGAGATGCTCTAACTTAGATAGAATTGCAAGAACAATTTTTAAGATAATTAGAAATTCAACAAGACTTTCTTTATCTGCTATTAGAGGAAAATCCTAATCATCATTTTCCGATCGGAGATTCATTCTAAATAAAGTACATATAAATGGCCAGACCACATTTCAAGCAAGAGTGGTAATATAGGCATTGGGTTACTGTATGACCTATACCTGTGTGTATTAATGGACACTGTTACTTAGACACTATATAGATAGCCAGTTCAAAAATAGCATTATGGTATTTTAGGTGATATGAATATCCGATAATTTGTTGGTAACTCTCCCTACTACGATGGCGAATTAATTTATTAACTGACTATTTTTATGCAAATTATCATCGGCTTGTTTTTACAAAAAGAGATTAATTTTTATTTACACAATATACTTGCCACATACCGAATGCACATTTTCCCATTTCAATCAAGGTGACCTTGACAAGTGCATAGCGCTTGACATCGATGTTACAGATCGGTGCTTTGCTTTTAATGATATTATGCAAGAATATTGCATCGATTTCCAGTACAGTGATACCTAAATTTAAGGGATAAGGAACCATTCTTTGAGTATTTTGGTCGGGGCATGATCAAATCTAATAAAGCCCGAAGGGGTGATAACCGAAATTATCACCTCATAATATTCAAAGAATGATTCCTTATTACTTATATTTACATAATTTTCAGCAATTGTGCGATTAAATATCTTAATATAAATATACAAAATCCGCTTTGAATTTATCGGACTGTATAGTACAAAATCGATACGTAGTGTTATCACAGGCAAAGACACTGAAAAATGTAAATATATGTTGTTAGACACCTTGGGACCCGAGCGATTTGTGACACTAAAGGGACTAAGCGAGATTTGAGCTCAAATTTTCAAAATTTATTTTTTCATTTTTAATGTCTAGAATGGTCAATATGGATGTTTTTAATGCTCTGTCAAAATTTGAAAGTCAATATCGAGTTAGAAGCGAGTAACAGAGGTTAGAATTCCTTGTTTTGTCTTGAGTCTTGTTATTGTTTACATATGTGCTGTATTGGTATAGGTTTCAATCTAATGTTGCTTTTTGTTGTTGATAAAATTGAATCAGTTTACATGTATCTTGTTTCCCAAGTTCTTTTGTCAAAGAAATGTTAATTTCCTTACTTTACATTATTTGTAAACAAATAAATATAAGGCTCGAGCTTTGTTTACATAACAACGACTTCTTTCCTCTGTATCTCGCTCGTAAGATGACTTCTAACATTCAAATTTTGGCGATTCATTCAAAATACACAATTAAACTACATTGTATTTTATACATAAAGATAAAAACTTATCTTTTATCTTAAGTCGTGTCTAGGTCCCTTTAATTCATCGCCGTAATCTTCATAGTACAAAAAAGTTAACTTGCTAACTGATGACGTTGTCAATTTAGCAAACTTACTAAAAACACAATGTGGAGATTTAAACCTGTAAGATTCCATATTTTGAAATTATTTTGATCAACCAAGTATGCCTTGTGGAATTCAAAACTGTCGATTGCAAAAACTGGTTAAGGGATACAAATAGGTTTAAAATGTAAAGCAATCGAACAATTTTATACAGATCAATCGTATGCGAAAGACGTTGAAAAAATATGACTATTGAATAGCTAGTGAATTGTATTGGAACATATAAAGCTTATTTAAAATAAACAGTATGCATATTCAACTCCGACGGTATCTTTTACTTTGATAAAATATTGTGCAGTTCCCTTTACATCAATGGTTAAAAGTATATAAGGCGTATTTGGAGTAAAATTTTGACATGAGTATGTCATGCTTCATATAATTAGACGATGTTTTCTGCGCATATTGGAACCAAATAGAGCAAGACGGTCCTTGAACTTAAAATCGAATGTGTTTTATTCTGATACTATTTAAAAATACAAGTTCATCAGCGGTCAAAAGAAAATATGTTGTCAAAGATTTTTTCGTAAGGATCTAAACCAAAACGCAAAGTTAAAGATTCTGCATTTTCATTAATTCATGGCATGCGCAATTTTAAATAGCTAACTGAATTTAATAAGTAATGCATACTTTTCAAAATTCGAGAATAATTACTTTACAAGAATCATACATATACCATTGTTTTATTCACTATATTATTTTTTATCTGAAGCAGAAAATATTATAAATAATATGTTTAATACCATTCACGTACCTAGTCCATATTCACTTTTCGGCTTTTTGTATGGTGTTTCTTTTTCTTAAAAAAAATCTACTTTTTTGCACAGTATAATTTGACCCACTGCCATTTAATCCTGCTTGTTGGAACTTGTTACATACTCCTTTCATAAACAGTGTTAATAAAGGCTGGTAAGTACATATATTAATAAAGACCTTGACACGAGAGATTTGTTCCGCTGGGTGAGAATAAAAGAGAAATGGAGCAGAGCTAAACCGGAATAAACTGGTTTAATGCTGCATGCATCATTGTATTTTGCATGTGTCTTTGAAGTCCACCCCCTTTCTCACCTACAAAAAGGACAGTGGCACTGCTTCGTTAGTATTGTTTATTGCACAGTCAGCACTGAGAATAAACGTTAGTAATTGGACTTTAGATATTAAAATTATCTCCAGAGACAGTTTTATCAAAATCCACATTGTAAAGATAAACAATTGTTCGAATTCGAAGCACATGTTTTGCATCTTTAACGTAACTATAACTCGATATACTAAAATACATGTAAGTACTATGTATACAAAGAAAGAAAGAAAGTAAGAAAGCACAGAATTTCTTATCATGAATTTACAGGCACCCTGCGCTATTTATTTTTCTCATAATAAAAATTATACCCCCTACATAATTAGGTAGCAGGTATAATTTGTATTATAAGAAAGAATTAGGTAAAAGGTATACCTTTTATTATGAGAAAAATATATAACGTCAGGTCTGTGCATGATATAAGAAATATCACCTTATTCTATATGACGGACATTTAGTAACCATTACGGCATTACATTGCATCACGCCGGATATTACCAGTGCACAATAATAGCAGTAGGCTGTTCCGCGATCAGTGTCCATGATCTTTTGACTTTGTTTCTTTATTCCTGTTTTGGCGAGCGCTCACCATATCAAACAGTAAGAATTTTTGTCGATTTATTTCTTTTTTCTACAAAATAAGTATATATTCTTTACCGAGGAATATTTTGTTATGTTACCAGAAAGAAAAGGTAACCGTGTCTATTTTTTCCTCCAGACTATGTACTATTGTGAAAATCTACCAGATATTGGTCTGAACAAGTACGTGTATCCTGCACAATTTTAAGAGTTATTGTTAAACTACCTATTTAGTAAGATTAGATTGAACCATGCAACGGTTACCATCAACCTTGAGATGCTTTACTAACCAAGTCACCCAAGTCACACAGCGCTTAACGTCTCAACTTTAAAGCAATTCTGTATGAAAAATGTTTAAATATTTTTTTAAACAATGTTTATCATCAATTCATCTTTATTCATCCGAATTACTTATATCCATTAAAAGCAGACAGCGAAAGTTTAAATAGCCTGGCAAATAAACGATATAAACTGCATGAACAAGAACTATATGGCGGAAGTTGCGTTACATAAAATCGTCATCATCCTGTAGTATGGTCAAGCATCCTGTGGAATTTACTGTTTACAAATTCAAGGGGGACATGATTGTTACAGCGGTGTTAGTGATATAGAACAATTAAGGTAAGTTATAAGATATCTATGGAAACTATTTTCAAACATACGTACACTACTCTACTGATATAGATCAGATGAAATCATTTTTGCACTTAAAACAACCCATTCTTAAATGCATACATTCATTTTGTACTCTTTGTTCCATTTTGGTTTTTTTTATATTTGGGTAACTGTTACAATAAGTTTCAAACAAATATATTAAAATTAAGAGAATCCTAGACTTTATTGATGTCCAAAATCAATGTCACTCTTTTGATTTTGTCGCCCTTAGATTGATTAGGATTCCATCCTGTAAATATACCTATATGGTATAATTAAACAATATTAACGATATCAATATCACAGAAACATTTGAAAGAACTGAAATAAGCTTTCCAGCTTATTCATATTGAATTCGTTCTGCTTTTGACACCAAGCAATTTTTTGTAGATGTCGATGCGTTAAAAATGAGCTATAAAATTTCACTCAAATTATTATACATGTAGGTCTCTGACCTTCCTTTGAGGTTTCCCTTAGATGCGCGTAAGTAAGCATTATCCAGAAAATTCAGGATCAGGCCAGAAGCTCCGTACTAGGAGATGGGGAGTTGTGTCTCCTATAAATAAAGATCACGTAGATCAGAAATATACATTTCTCGTACACGTTGTACATTTCTGTTGTCCGTGACATCTTTGCACTAAGGTAGGAACAATATAAAAAAGCATTTTTACATTTGATATTTTTAAAAAAAAATCTCAGTGTACACGGTTGTGAACAGGAATAGAAATCACATCCATCAATCGCGTATTTTTAAAAATTGTAAAGAGGATTTATTTAGGGCTGCATTCTAAATACAGTATAATTATATGTCGGGATCAATTGAGGATTTCCCATTTGTTATATTAAAACAGATATTTATTCATCAATAATCAAATAGAAATCTGAATGATATTGTACACTGCTGATCCTAATGTCATTTGCTGCATTATACGACAATAGGCATTACTTTTCCTATTAATCAATTAACACTTTAATGTTAGATTGACATAGATCAGTTCATCTCCGACAAATGGTGTATTTTCGACCTGTAGGAATTTCTACTGTTTCACCCGACATGACCTGACCCGTTTCTTACGGAAATGACGATACACATGTATTTTGAGACCGCCCCTTAAGTGGCACGCTGTTTACATACAAACAGCTGATCGCACCGTGCACTTTGCTCATCGAACAGAACGTGGTTCATCTCTGAGCAAAACGGTCGCATTTCTTAATCTTATTCCCTATTGTCATGGCGATTGACAAATTTGGTGAAGACTTGCACTGCTCCGAAGGGCGCATAGACTGTGGTAAGATATCTTTAATAAATTTTATGTCATGTTCACAGTTCCGAGTCGTCATCTGTGAAATATATTGTCAGCCAGCAATTTATCGATTAAAATGCGAAGAGAAGCATATTTCATGAAGGAACACGATTTGGAATTGAGAGATAACCATATGGGTGTTTATGATTTTTACATGTAAAATTTTAAAGTAAAATTTAAAAATAGTGTAAGTAATTTTTTTTGTGAATTTTAGACTTATTTAAGACAATCGTCCAAAATTAAAAAAAAAATTATGTTGTGGGGTCCAACTTAAATGTTCATGCAGATAATCGTTTTTTTTTTAAAGACTTTTATTAACTAAATGTTTATAATGCAAGCTGGCGTAAATTATTATACATATTCTATAGTAACGAAATTTTAGTTAATATCGTCTTTTCTATGGACCGCTGATTTCCAGATTCTGCAACAAAGGCATCGGCCTAGTTTAGTGGTCATCGCAAAACGCCAGTAATTAACGAAGTAGGTCAACACGCAAAAGCCACGTGCTAATCGGAAGAGAATGCAAGATTCCTTGTCATTCACGCTAAGGTTTACGCGCACTGTAACAGTTCCCATCATCTGTATCACCCTCAAACTACACACACATATAACTTCTGAACAACGAATAAATGAAGAACCAGATTCAGTACTGTAATCGTATGAAAGTAGGAAACTAACATTTTGTAGTTTAACTAACTATAGTTTTAAGTTTTATTTCATCAAGTAGTAATATATTATTGGATTAAATAATCATTTTATTTCTTTTTTACACAAAAAGAAGATGGTCTAAAACGTATGAATGACGTCCTGAAGTTTATAGAAATGGAGAAAAACCAGAAAGATTCCCAGAATTCGTCTGAGACACACAGCACGCATTCGAAGCAGACGACAGATACCGCTGCACCCGATGGCGGCTGGGGATGGTTGGTCTGCCTTGGCAGTTTTGTCATCAATTTCATCCTGGATGGCACTATGTTTTCCTTTGGAGTGATGCTACTCACACTCCTCGAGTATTTTGGCGAATCCAAGGCTAAAACCTCCTGGATTGGATCCGTCCTGCTCGGGCTGAGTATGATTCTCGGTAAGGTTAGAATATGTAAATATATTCCAGGATTTGTGGTGGTGTATGATTTAAATCTAATGAATTGTGTGATTTATACATGTAACATCAAAGTTTGAAATTTATGAAACCCATGTCACAGGGTGTGAAATTATCATTTCTGTTCGCAAATGTGGCACACTCGCAAATAAACACTAATATTTTGAGAATATCCCTTTTATAAGGATAAACTTTGTACCTGATGGAAACAAACATGTATTATCGCAATTTCGCGGCATTCATGGCATGTGCTAATTCTCATTTAATAATGCACACTTCAGTCTGTCAAATTGTAATTATATTTTATTTTACCCGTTTCGCATCAGTAGATGTAATTACTGGTGAAAGTTTGTGCTATTCGTTGTAAGGTATCCCTCTCCTCAATGTTGTTATCTAAAGAAGTTCTTGAGAAGTATATCAATTAAATCTCTAGTAAAACGTACTTAACGTACTGAAAAATACAAAGAAAATTGGGGGGGGGGGAGGGGGGAGTATTCATTTCTCTGAATCATAGCACACTTAATTTGACCTTTTTGCACCTGAACTGCAATTTCAGCCCGATTGGCATTTGCAAGTTTTTTTTAATCAAGCAAATTATTTCATTAAATAATAATTTTTATTATGCACATTGATAGATTAAGTAGAGAGGTTACGAAAAAAAAATCTGTCTAAAGCTGCTAAATTTTTTTCATGACCTTTTTGCACTTAAAATAGATAATTTCTTTAATAGTTACAATTTGATTTTAAATAAAAGCTTTTTGAATATCAATAATTCAATAGAATTGATTATGTTTGTCTACATATGTATTCAGTATTACAGTGTATTTTGACATCATAAAACATGGCCGTCAGTGATGTAATATTTTAGACAGAGAGCTTCATAGGATAAATTCTTGTAAAATTTGGCTTAAATTTCAGACTTTTTCTTTACATTTGCATGAGTTTATGCTAAAAGTCTATCACAATCTCAACATTTATTTTGTAAATGTTACACAGAACCTATAGAATGTGTTCCAAACCTATCGAATATTAAAAATGTGTTTATGAATAAGGTATAATAAAAAGAAAATATTGCTTGATTTCTGTTAGTATAATGATCATATGCGCAATAAAATCAAAACGTGACGAGTAGGAGTAAGTGTTTGTATACAAGTTATATTGGACTAATTTCAAGCTCAAAACAACTTCCAGTTATAAACCTGTTTCACCTCACCGCTGTTAACAGCATCTTGTCATAG
Source organism: Magallana ariakensis (assembly GCA_020458035.1). Classification (NCBI taxonomy): domain Eukaryota; kingdom Metazoa; phylum Mollusca; class Bivalvia; order Ostreida; family Ostreidae; genus Magallana; species Magallana ariakensis. Next base: position 22,470,740 of record CM035815.1, on the reverse strand, counting down.
AGGTAGCTCCTCTGAATTTTGAAAACAAAATCAATATTTGAATCGGAGAATTCAGATTAAAGGGTGTATAGAATTTTTATGATATACATGTACACAGGAAAAATTGCAACATATGTTCAACATATGTTTCAACATACTTTGCAATTTTACCTGTGTACAGTCTTGTGAATTAAACAATAGGATTAGGCTTTCATGGGTTTCCTACATGTATCTTAAAGAAAAACTAAATTTAAGCCCAATTTTTTTTATCAATTGGTGCGTTTTTCATCCGATTAGCTTATTTCCGCAAAATGATCGTGCAATACACATGCAGTATTGCCCATAGGGCCACAGGCTTAGAGTTTTAGAAATTGGTACTAATTTTAAACAGTATCGTTGGGGACAAGGAGATCGCGATTTCATAAGAAAATCTCACAGTCATTGCCTGCCACTTCGCGGGACCGCGGGGAAAGATAAACAAGACCAGTTTATATGTTCCGGATGTGATCATCACAAGTGGAAGTGTTAGCTGAGCTGTAGGAAGAATTTTATAAGATACATGAAATTCTAATTCATAAAACTAGGAATGTTATTATAAGAGTAAAACGTACTGATCTGTAGAATTAGTGGGCGCAGCAAGTTGACACTGACAATGTATTTACAAAGGTTTGGGCGAGCAGATATGTGGGAGATGAGACTGTTATTGTTGTGAAGTGACCAGATTCTGAACTGTCAGATTTGTTATCATTGACAACGCACTAGAAAAGTTCGATACATATATAATTAATGTTGCTTATGGTCCGTTCATCTGTAATAATATATGCTGATAAAAGTTGTCACGTGTTTATTAAACACATGCTGTATATATATGGGTTGCACGTAAAAATAAGCCTGCACGCCCAGTACTCTAAATAATGCTGCTGTTGTATGAAAACGGAAGAAGAAAAAAACTAAATTTGTTCTATTTCATCTTTAATAAGTGTAAAGTAAATTCTACTTTTATTGGAAGCTCGTGTTAACTATATTATGATAAAAAATTATGCCCAGAGTGTTCAAACCAGTACCCCTCGTCCTCCAGAAACTGCAGCCTCAATATAAAATAAGATACGTGAAAATTGATTATTTAGATACTGTCTCTATAGAACTTTAGCTATACGAGATTTAGCTATACGAGAGAGAGAGAGAGAGAGAGAGAGAGAGAGAGAGAGAGAGAGAGAGAGACGTCAGTCAGTCTGTCCACCTGAATGTTCTCATACAGCTACAATTATGTAGCTATTGAGATACGTGCTAATTACTACAGTGAAAAACAATACGTTCTTGGAAAACTACACTGCATGTACATTGATTGTGTAACACAATCACCCTTTATTATCAACAAACTCAGAAAATAAATACTTGAACATACATTTTGAGATCGAATGCGCCATAAACTGGACTGTGTATCTACTTTGGTGTCTGGTCGAGTAGGAACCAAGTGACGGGGCTACTTAGAGACCCCCTTCTGTGTTTACTGATGTCACTTGACCTCAACTTGAGGTTTGTACATGTATATGACAAATAAAAAGCTCACCAAAACAACAAGTCCGGTTTGGATCCAGATTAAACGGGACATTGTGCGATAGAGCCCCGAAAGAGCATGTATATATACTCAAACCTAGGATGGACATTTACAGGTGTTTGTGAGAGGGTGGTTTGCCATTACATGTAGTTTAATATTAGCCAAACACGTTTACATGTACCTTGCTTTTTATATGCATTTCTAGCTTGAAAGCATGCAAATATGGTTAACAAACAAACAAGAGATTTGCTGGTGTGACGGAAACGTCCGTCGGTACGAGCTAGCAAAATGTAGCTTCGACTTCGAAACCTTATTCTGCGGGGGCATTCTTCTTCTTCACACCGCCACTGTTCAGGTAGCATGAACAGCTAGTGATCAGTCCTAACCTTTGAAAATACACTGATTGTCGCCAATGTCACTAAACTGTAGGACTTATAGGGATGTATCAAACAGCATGTTAACGATGTTAGAGGCTGTGCATGCATAAATAAAGTACATGTAAATCTCTATGCCCCAAATTATTCTTAATACTAGAACGTGTTATTTGTTATACAAGGTGGCAAGGTATTTACATTGATAAAAATATTTCACGTGTTTAATTTGTATCATTTTTCTTTGCTTATATATGTACATTGTATGTATTAATTAAATACTAGTAACATATGGTGAGATGATACACCATATCAAAAAGGTGCATTTAATATGCCCTCTTAACAGTGATTTAGATCTATTTCGCCTCCTACATGTAAATTGGAACTGTTTTTTTTCTTCTGAATTATCTTAATTATCTTATACATGTAAGAGATTATTTAGAGCAGGAAGTTGCTGTACTGACCTGGATGGGTTTTTTTATCATACTAATCAGACTTTCAAAGATGATAGTTATTGTACTTCAATGGAAAAAATGCACTGACTAAGCAAACTGTGGAATGTCTTAAGGTAGCAAGGGACAGTTTCGGATAAAGTTCCCGTCAATATTTTTGTAAAATTGAGAGTTGCTGTAAGAATTATGAGTGTTGCGAAAATTCATGAAATTATTTTTAATGATTATTATTAGTTAGAGGGATGTCTCTTGTTGAAATTGACACGCAATATGTAGACCCCATATGTTAGGTACACGAGAATCAGAAGTAAAATGCGAAACCGCGGCTATGACTGTTGTGTTGACTTTACACAGTGAAATTGTAAGTGACAGACGGGAGGTAAAATAACACGAAAAGTAGGTGGATGGGACATTGTAAACTATACACCGGTAAGTTTCTGACATGTGCAATATGCACACGGTACGGAAGGTCAACCCTTTGCAGGAATTAGCTGGGGGAGGTCTAAAAAGCTGAAAAATCATGAAAAATTAGCAAAATATGAAAGGGTCAAAATCTTATAAAATCCAGTATGTAGAAAATTTTACAGGTTTTGACTAGTAATTTTCTTCAGAAATTAGCAATTGACCCTATAACAAGTGAATTAAAGGTATTTGTGATCAATGGGAACTGAGGAAATTCTAGTTACAGAGTTCCGAAGACACAGATCCCCTGGCTACAATGAATTGTGCCGTGCCACCTAATCTAAATCTGGCAAGCATGCACGTGTGACGTCAGTATCAAGCCATGACCCAGCTTAGATTGCCTTTCACACATTGAATTTTAACCGGGTTTTCCAAAGAAATTGTACGGATAACTACTCCTACAATTTTCAAGATAAGAAGTTGTTTTCCAGATCAATTGTACATATACCAGAGATGTGCATATTGAATTTTAATTTTTGATAATTTATCAAACAATACAAGCTGTTATACTAGTAGAGGGAACTCCTATATTGTACGGATAACTCCTCCTTGGTTTTTCATGATAGAAAATTGTTGTATTGCAATAAATATCAAACAAAATAAAAATATATATAACAGAAAGACATGCAAATGTACATAAAACATTTGTTATACAGGCAACTGACTGTTAACTATTATGGTCGAAAATATATATAAACCTCTTGCTTTACAGGTCCTTTTGTTGGTTGGTTGTTGGACAGATTCACCATCCGTCAGGTGACATTGTGTGGTGCTTTGGTAGCCACCTGCGGCTTTGTCATCAGCATGTTCGCTCAAAGTGTTGAGGTCCTGATCATAACGTACGGGATTGTTGGAGGTAATCTGATAACTAGGATAACACGGATCATCTTTGACATCGCGACCCGTTTACAAGCTCCTATGATCAGAGATAGTACTGTTCAAGGCTGCTGACACACTAACAGTTCTTAGTACGGATACCTTTCAGTCACGCGGTCTAAATAAGTACTTAAAAGAAACATGTATTATATAATAGGATTTTACACCAGTTCTTTGTGTAAATAAACATGGATCTAGATTATATGAAAACCATTACTTTAATTTTGCGGATACTAGCTTTTCCTTAACTTTGTATTCAATACTAGTAAATGACAACTTGACAACTAAATTAAGAAGTAAAGATTCTGCAGTGCATGGTCAGTAATGATAAGAAGCAGCGTTTGATCGGTCGGTCCATATCAATTGTATTTCTCGTTACCTTTCAGGAATCGGTTTTTGTATGATGTTCATTCCTAGCATCATTGTCGTGGGTTTATACTTTTCCCGGAAGAGGGCGCTCGCAACCGGAATCGCAATGAGCGGTTCCGGCGTAGGAACCTTCGTCTATGCCTACCTCTGTGAAACTCTCTTGAATGAATTCAGCTGGCGAGGAACAGTCCTGATTATGGCTGGAATTCTTTTGAATTGTGTCGTCTGTGCTGCTTTATTTAGACCTTTATCGAATGAGGCCGTGAAACAGAAGCAACGAAAAACAAAGGATAGCAAACTGTACGACTGCGTACGTTGCTCGGATTCGAACAAATCTTCATCCAATGACTTGAGCACAAAAAGTGAAGATGTGAATGCAGGATTCGATGGACCAAGAAACGGGTCTGCTCTATTCAATTCTACCTCAGCCTTGGACAGAAGGACCCCAGCATGTTACTCATTTATTGAAAACACAACTTACCGAAAACCCAAACGAATGTACTCAAGTGCCCATGCATTAAACCGGATAGACAATATGAATTTTCAACAACCTAATGTGCTAAAACCGTTTAACCCTCTGTCTCGAAGAGACATCTATTACAGTGGAAGCGTCAGAAACATTCCCAAAAGTGTTTCCAGCGCAGACTCTAGCGATGGCAACAGCACTGAGGAGCTGTCCGACTTTGAAATAGAGGTCAGTGAGGTCAAGGCCGCTTCCTGCTGCTCGTGTCTACTGAAGCTGGGAGGAACGGTTGACTTGTCGCTGTTTAAGAATGGCAAGTTTACTCTCCTGCTGTTGTGTATGGTACTCTGGACAGGTAAACACCTTTTTCTCGTTTTGTTAATAATGAACATTTATCCTTTTGTATAGAATATTTCACATACACGGGAATTGAATCACAGAATAAAAGAAAATGGAGGGACAATTTCGTTTTGTTCTGTGGTTCAACACGCACTTCTGCCTAAAATGTGAAACATATTGGAGATGAAAAAAAAAACAATTTCAAAGTCTGAATAATGATATAATTGTAGAAATAATTACATCGTCCGAAACCCACCGTCAGTCTTGAAATATGCTTACTGACCGAGGATTAACTCGCTGATTTTTCCTCGTTCTCATGAATAAACCTTGCCTTATTCAGATGAATTTTGCTACTTTATCGGATGACTGAGAATATTAAATATTCATAAAAACGAGAAAAGATCAAAGAGTTGGCCAACAGTCAGTAAGCGCAGGCGAGACTGGCTATGGGTTTCCAACGATGCAATTCACAAAGTTAAAACATCTCATCAATATGCTCATAAATTTTGTGCAAGCTTTTCTACATATATAACAATTTTTTGTTGCCGTTTAGTCAAAAGCATGTGGACGTCATCTATTAGGTCAATTTATGTACATTTAAAATATTATATGCACGTACTGTTTCTCAAAGTATATATCACCCTTTATAAGAGTGTGCCTAACTATCTATTTATTTGACGTAGCGATTTTTAGTAGACTGAATTAAAAATATCTACGCTTTGGCCGCTGTATAATGTAGAGGTAACATTTTGAACTTATTGAAATGAAATAATAGTGTAAATTAGAATTTAATTTTTTTCCCATTCATTCGTGTTCTAAACTGTTATCAGCACATCGATTTTTTCATCATTTTATCCTTTTCTATTTTTCTGTACTAAGCAGTGAAACAGGTACTTAAGGAAGCTGGGTGGTCCTCAAATTACCCGTCAGATCTACCTGAAATTTTTCGATATGATTTCTTTATAGTTATAAAATATTATTTAGCATAGAAAAATTGCATGTATTTAAGTATTTTTCTTTTTATGGAGCTCTTCTTCTAAAGGAGATCTTTATAGTCTATAAACGGTCAGGACCATCCAGCTCTTATAAGTTGTTGTAGAAAGTCATTTTGTAATTAATTAATTAAATGATAAATTTTGCACGTATCTTGCAAATGCAATTAAATTTTTAGACCTGACACGGGTACCTGTTTCAATTAAATCCATCATTATGATGCTCTTCCCATTTTTAGTTTACATTTGCTTCTGTTTTTTCAGTCACTTCTGTTTTTCAGGGGGTCAGGGCGCTGACGTAATTCTCCTGCACGTGTGCATTTAGGGGCTTTCCGTTACGTCCGGCAGTCAAGTCACTCAATATGCAAAGATGTAATTGGCAGGACGGTATACAATGGAAAAAACGGTGTAAATGGGGGGTCGTGGAGACTTTGTTTGAATTTGATCATTTGCATTGAGAAAACAGAGTTTAATAAACGATTACGTTAAACTTTTCAGCCATAAATGTGAATATATTTGCATTTTAATGTCGGTACCACGTTGACTTGAAAATTTCACAGTATAAGCAAGCTGGGCTAACTTGATGATAATTCATAATGAATGGAAAAGGTTAAAAACTTAGGAAATTTTGTTTATGAAAATCAATTTCACGGTCATGTAATTTACTTTTTATCAAGCTTAAACCACAGGCGCTTAACGTTCAAAACACGTATTTTTTTCACTACAATATATTTAAAAGCCTTTCATTATAAAAGAAAGAAAAGGATGTTTTAAACGTCAAGTGCGTGTGTCTTCAATGTATTTCTTTTACACTTGATACACGAATAGCTATATAAGCATGCTTGATATTAAATTTATTTCAAAAATTCTACAACCAAAGCAAATGATCAATAGAGATGTAACACTTGAATGTAACCACTTTTTTTTTATCTACTATCATACTTTAACGGCACATTATTTTTATTTACCCAAAGGCATATAGATGTAAGCTTATTTATAAAATTAAAAATCTTCGTTTACAGATATTTATGTCATAAGAATGATTTAGATATCATGGAAAATAATGACGGCATGTCTTGAATTTTTTTTCTGCTACGGAAAAAATAAAAATTATCAATACTATTTCTTTGCAGATGATGACTTGATTCTCACTCAGAGAATTCATGACATATCATTTTTGAAACAATAAATTTTAAATCAAGATTGATATTTAATTATTTTAATCAAATTTCCACTCAAAATTTGATAATTTTATTAAATATTTAAACAAAAATCATATTTACGCTTTTTGTTCTTTCCCACAGCTCAGTCTATAACGCTGACCTACCTACCAGACATGGCCGTCGCTAACGGTATACCACGTGATCAAAGCGCGAGCATCATCTCTATCTGCGGCATCACTAACACTATCGGCCGGATTTTGGCGGGCTTTCTGACCGACTCCTTCCACGTAAGCAGTACAACCATCTATCTTGTCGCCCTTACTGTGGCAGCTGTAACCAACTTTCTATTTCCGTGGTGTTATAACTATCTGACTGTTGCCCTGTGTTCGGGCGTCTTCGGTCTATGTATGGGTAAGCTTTGGGTTTGATTACATTTTGATTACATTGTATTTTCTATTGACGAAATAATTGTTTTTCCCGTTGACCATAACAAAAATAAAGCAAAAATATTGTGTATAATTTACACTGCATTCCTTTATGATTTACAGCAAGCATTGTATGCCTGCGCACCATTGTAATCGTGGAACAGCTAGGATTAAAAAGACTAACCAGTGCCTTCAGCATGATTGCCTTTTTCCAGGGCGTAGCATTTATTATTAATCCTCCACTTGCAGGTAAAGATCAACACATTGATTCCACATACCCAAGGTTCAAATCTTTGAGTGTATAAAATTATTTGAGTAACGTTATTGCATTTGATAGATAATTAATTTGCAATTAGAAGGTAAGCTCTATGAAATACTTTGCAGGTTTTCTGTACGATCATATGAAATCCTATCTGTACCCGTTTATCTTGTCTGGGACAATGTATGTTGTGGCTGCCCTTGCCTGTGCTACAGTCATGCTGAAACACTGCATTTCGGCCAAGGACACGAAAAAAGACAACATTTCTATTGCGATTGAAAGCGAGGGGACCTCAACGGATGAATCTCTTCTCAATGTATAGAGTGTTAGCACAATGTTTTATATGCAAATTATATTGTCTTGTGTGGGAATGTGTTGCTTTTAAATTAAAGAGCAGCTTATAATTACTGTGGAAAACTTACTTTTCTTTATACGTGTTTGTTATATGATTTGAAAATTGTGCCTTTTTGGAAATGGACATTTTTTTACATATTTAATAGCGTTTTTTTTGTTCCAAGGAACAATAATAAAAAAAAATTTAGAAACGTTTTTATGTCAACTGCAAACGTAATTATCAGTGAAAATAAGTATTTCCTCGGAGCAATTTGCTTTGAATGTGCAGCACCTGCTATAGTAATTACATGTAAAGAGGCATGATCATTAGCTAAACATTTTCAAATTAATAAGTTTTCTAATTTGAAAAAAAAAAAATTTTAATGCCTAGAATAGATTACTAGTACTGTGGCACTTCTTTTGTTTTTTAAACAAAGCTCGAGTCATGTTTTGTTTGCAAATAATGTGTTGTAAAAAATATCACATTTGTAAAAATTGGTAAAAAAGAGACACAATTTCATTTTGTTCATAAGTAACTTGTACAAATTTAACATCTATGTAAAGAAATTGCAACATTCTCAGCTCTGCATACGTTTCTTGCTTGGTTTTTTATTTCTGACTTCAAATTTTGGCCAAGCGTTAGAAGTGCCCATAGGCTAGATAACCATTCTAGACTTTAGCATGGACATCAGCAATGGTACAATATAGATTTGAAAATGTTGAGCTTAAATCGTGACTATGCTGTATTAAGATAGTTATATGTATATAAATGTAGAAGCTAATATATAGAATACTCAAGTGAAATTTTCTGTCACTATTTTAATCCTAAACTAATCAACATTAGCCTGCATTTATGTCTTTAACAAACTTGTTTCTTAATTGAAAGTACTTGCTTTTTGTTAGTATTTTTAAATTATCATTAAAATTCAAAAATTTATAGAGGCAGAGTTAGATCAGATACATGTAGCATTAATTTTGAGTCTATTTGTTTCTCAGCTACAAAACCTCTTGCATTTTTTTAGCTCACCTGAGCTGAAAGCTCAAGTGAGCTTTTCTGATCACATTTTGTCCGTCGTCCGTCCGTCCGTCCGTCTGTAAACTTTTACATTTTGAACTTCTTCTCTAAAACCACCTAGCCAATTTCAACCAAATTTGGCACAAAGCATCCTTATGGTAAGACGGATATAAATTGCAGAAATGAAAGACCGATCTTTATTCAAAGCGGAGAAAACCTCGAAACTGTAAAAAAAAAAAAGAGGGGTGCATTTTTAAAAATCTTCTTCTCAAGAACTACCGAGTCAAATTCAATGTAATTTAGCCTACATAATCCTTATGGAAAGGAAAATATAAATTGCAAAACTCATGGGCCAATTCTGTTTCAAATTTGAGTAATTTACGAAAATAATAACAAAGAAATTGGGGGTCGACCAGTTTATAACTTCGGGTTCGGTATTTCGTATATCGAAAACGAGGTTTTGTTTAGAATGTAACTGGTCAAACTGACAAAGATGAATTTGCTTGTTGTGCAACAGTGTACGTGCGAAGGGAATATTTGAAACTTGCAAAATATATTTGTGCCGATTTTTTTAAGTAAATTGAGGTATAATGTTTCAATGTTGACATGTTCACTTGTCACGATGGTTTTAGCTTGTTTTGATTTTAGTTTCATTTTCGTTAATTATGCCTTTTAACTTGAGGGGAACTATCGCCTGTATTTTGGAATATTTTCGAGAATGAGCGCATTGAGGTACAATTTTCTTTCACGTATAGGAAAGTGGGGGAGGGGGCTAAAATAAAGGGAACTGGAGGTTAATCGTGAACCCCTACCAAAAATTTAGTTAAATATCTTGCATAGGATCTTATTTTCGGTAAAATTTGGATACTTTATGAGGTTTTTTTGGTTATTCTACCGAAGGGCCATATGGCACAATATTCTTTGAATGCCCATATAAAGTCATTTTTGCTCAGGTGAGCGATGTGGCCCCATGGGCCTCTTGTTTTATTATTGTACCATACAAAAGTAATGTTAGATTGATCAGTTTGTGAAATATATATTTTAAGATTAGTAATGAATATCATATTCATTTTTCCTCTAAGACTGCATATTAAATGAAAAATGAACAATGTCAAATCCATGTATTTCATAGTATTAAACTCTTCCATAAGTTTTCGTCCAAATTTAAAGATTGAATTTTACATGTGTGATAAAGTTTACCCCATAGTATTACGTGATTATACTATTTGATGGATTGTTGTAACAGAAACAAGCGCCAGGGGTGTGATATTACTTGTACATGTATCCTTTTCTAGATGTTTGTGCATTCTATTGTGCATTCTATTGATCGTTTACAACTATATTGGTTTTTATGTATTGGCTTTGCATTGGCCATAGAACTAACTAGCTGCAGTTGTTAATGACTTTTTTGTACTTAAGTTTTTAAAACAGCTAACTGAAATAAAGAAAGGAAGCTTTACTACCATTCAAAAGTTATTTTGTATTAGTCAACAAATTAATAATGCTATATGCTCTCTCTCTCTCTCTCTCTCTCTCTCTCTCTCTCTCTCTCTCTCTCTGTTTCTCTCTCTCTGGTCTATTGTGTCAGTTGATGTTGTTATTTTCATTTTAGGTGATTTTATTTTAACAATGTTTTTTTATGGAGTGGAAATATTTCCTTTGCAAATTAAGTTAAAGTATTATCGTGATTGTATTTTTTTACAACTGATTTAAATGGACTGTATGATTTGCTTTTTATCTTATTGTTATCCTTAAGGAGGCATTCAATCATACTCTTTGTTATTTGCGATTCAATAAACATTTACATGTGTACTTTTTTACAAGCTGTTTTTCACAATTGTAAAACATTTCGATTTTTTTAAAACCATAAATATTTATTTTTAAAAAAGTTTCATCGTTTTCAATAACTTAGTTGCCCACGGGATATACCGCTCACCTGAATAACAGTGCTGCCAATAACAAGTTTTTGTTATAACCTGCTACAATATTCCGTCAAAAACAATTTAATAATTAACAAGATAAATGTAGGACACGACAGGTGAGTTTTTATTTTCCTCGAATTTATTTTTTTCCAAAACTTAATATATTGGTCTTTTATATAAAGTCTCGCTTTGTCTCTCTTTGTGCACAAAGGAAGAAATTCGCTTACACATTTTTGGCCCATATGGTTTGAAATATTGTTATCAGACAAATTTACACGTAAGAGGATGATGAATTATGAGACATTCGTAGTTGCATAAGATTGCGCATTGCTTAAAAGTTACCTTTTTGAGAAATCACAAATGATTGTTATGTTCAAAAGAGGACCGTTTTTAAAACCCAGTGAAATATATTGATACTAATATTTTGGAGTACACTGTGTGAAAATGTAACATACATAGTGCCTTTCCACAACTGTTTATTCAAAAATAAAATTAGGTATTATGACTACTTAAAGGTAGCCTTTACATCAAATTTTATTTTTAAAGTAGTCATAACACCAAATTTTATTTTTAAATAAACATTCGTTGGAAGACAATAGCTTTAGAATGGCAAACTGATTTGAAAATGCTAAACATGTAAATCCTTTTAATGATATCATATATAATAATTAAAATGACAGTGATGTTACAAAAAATCCAACAAAATAATTTATGTGGAACACAAATAAATTTATGTGAAAATTATTTTTTAAAAATCGACCGTGAGTTTTTACATGTAGCTCACCTCGTAAGCTTTTCTTATCACATTTTGTCTGTCGTCTGTCTGTCTGTCTGTCCGTCTGTCTGTCTGTCAGTAAACTTTTCAACATCTTCTCCAGAACCTCTGGGCAAACTTCAACCAAACTTGGCACAAAGCACCCTTAGGCAAAGGGGATTTAAAATTGTGAAAATTAAGGACCACGCCCTTTTTCAAGGGGAGATACCGGTAATTTGGAATTATTGGAAAATGTTGATAAATTTTCAAAAATCTTCTCCTCAAGAACCATTTGGCCAGGAAAGTTGAAACTTATGTGGAAGCATCTTCAGCTAGTGTAGATTCAAAGTTGTGAAAATCATGACCCCCGGGGGTAGGGTGGGGCCACAATGGGAGGTCAAAATTTTACATAGTAGTATATAGAGTAAATCTTTAAAAATCTTCTTTTAACTAATTTAATAATGTAAGTAGCCATGAAAGCTGAGACGTGCGTGAAAGCATCCTTAGCTACTATAGATTTAAAGTTGTGAAAATCATGATCCCCGGGGGTAGGGTGGGGCCACAATAGGGGGAGTCGAATTTTTACATACGAATATATAGAGTAAATCTTTTAAAATCTTCTTCTCAAAAACTAATCAGCCAGGAAAGCTGAAACTTGTGTGGAGGCATCCTCAGCTAATGTAGATTCAAAGTTGTGAAAATCATGATCCCCGTAGGTAGGGTGGGGCCACAATAGGGGGGGGGTCGAATTTTTACATAGGAATATATTGAGTAAATCTTTAAAAATCTTCTTCTCACAAACTAAGTAGCCATGAACGCTGAGACTTATGTGAAAGCATCCTCAACTAGTGCAGATTCAAAGTGTGAAAATCATGATCTCCGGAGGTAGGGTGGGTTCACAATTGTGGGAGTCGAATTTTTACATAGGAATATTAGAGAAAAGTCTTTAAAAACCTTCTTCCCAAAAAACGATTGGCCAGAAAACCTGAAACTTGTGTGAAAGCATCCTCATGTAAGGACTGGGTAGATTCAAGTTTGTTCAGATCATGATCGCCGTGGTAGGATGGGGTCACAACGGGGAGGGGGAGGGGACAAATTTTTACCTAGAAATATATGAAGAAAAATCTTTAAAAATCCTCTACAAAACCATTTGCCTAGAAAATCTGTAACTTTAGTAAAAGCAACCTTAGGTAGTGAAGATTCAAATTCGTTAAAATCAAAATCTTGGGGAGTAGGGTGGGGCAACATTCGGGATCCAATTTTGCAAAGGAAAACATTTTCATTCACAAAAAGTGAATTGTTATAATATATGGTTTTACTTATATGCAAGCATTTTGACAAATAACTGATTCTTTAAAATTGTTAATACTTTGGCCCCTGGACGATTCTTGGGCCTCACAAGCGGTTCAGAGTTTGATGTTTGATGTTATATCCCATGTATAATCAATTGTCTTGGATCTTGTTGAGAACATCTTCGCTAGCCAAGGGTTTTTGGTCCACTCTGCTCCCCATAAACCCTTGGCAGATCTCATTAAGAAAACTCGGTGACAAGCTCCGTTTAATGATTGGCTGCAGCTGCGAGTAGCTGATCCAATCGCAGCGTTGTAAACAAGCGCTTATAAATAAAATTTTAAAAGAAACACACGTGTGATCTTTAGTAAAACATTCGGTGCTTTTCACAAGTTGAGGAACACGTGCTCGAGTACAATATCTCCACAAGGATGGTCTAACCAGATCACTTTAAAAAACGATATATTTTACTGGATTTAACAGGGCTTTACAAACTTCTCAAGGCTCGTGTGATCGTAGTATGGGAAGTAAACATGGCGAATGAAGAAGTTGTCTATCCCGTTAGTATATATGTCCCTGCTTATGGTTAGGGGTTAAATTGTTCAATGAGCTGTATTTTATTTAATTTCTTTTGACCACAATAATTACGACAACGATACCTGATTTTATGGCTTGAATGCATTTATATATAGCTACTTTTTCACTCCCGGCACATGTCTCTACAAACACTAGGCCTATAAATAAAACATTCCTTGCTTTCTGTAGGTTATATCTTCATTCCCATTGAATGGTATCGTTAATTATGTTCCTATTTTCGCTAGTCAACATGTTTTCAAGTTGTATTTATGCCGTAGCGTGTATATTACCCGTTGTTTAATTCGATTAAAATGTAAATATACAAGGGGCGCTACTCAAATTGCTCGCAAGATAGCGCCACCGCATCACCGAGTTTTCGTAATGAGATCTGCCAATGGTTTATGGGGAGCGAAGTGGACCGAAAACACTTGGCTAGCGAAGATGTGTTGAGAACTGTGATGCTCAACATGTGATATGACTATAAAATCATCCTGTTAGAAAAGGAACTTGATTATATTAAACATAAGAATATCCAAAGGGAAATTGATTTTTATTTCTACAGGATTTACTTGCCGTGTATTACAATTCTACATTGTCCAGATATTTTGTATTATGACTCCTTTAAACTGATTTTATCATGCCTATTGTTGCTCAGGTAAGCGATGTGGCCCATGGGCCTCTTATTAGATTAGAAAATTATTCAAAGCCGAATAATTAAAAAAAAAAAATTCTAGACCTATGACAATGATCTTGACTTTTATTGTGCATAAAAGAACTCCTTATGGAAATTTTTATTCACGTCTCAATTTATTTAGTATAGAATGCATGTAAAAATTTAAATACATTACATTATGTATGTACATATATCAAATACAATTTTATAACACCCTAAGTAACTGTTTGCCTAAATTAAAATTATTAGGATCAACAAATTTATATAGTTTTAGGTCAAACTTGCTACATTCAAGCAACACAGTTATACTCAATTTACACTTGCAGTGGTCGATACATTTACATACAATATCGTGTTATCAAACCAATTCAAACTTTTTTCAACCACTTTCACTTCGCAAACAAATATCAGACATTAATTCTGACATTGCAAAAATACACTCTTAACATAAAATAAATCATTGCATTCAAATAGGAGATACTCATTTACAAATCCATTTCGTACAAACCAATTATACAATATAAAACCATACATGTCAAAACAACAGAACGATTCTCGCAATCACACCTCTTCGTCGTCGTTGGAAGATGGGAGCATCGTCTTGTCTTCCTCCTCAACCAGTACTATCTCGTTACTTGCTATCTCCTGTCCCTTCTTCTTGACACATGGCAGATGGAGGACCAAATGACACGCGGCCCCGAGGGCAAACATCAGACCGCCCAACCAGAACGAGTAGTTGTAGGATCCTGTGGCGCTGTATACCGCTCCTAGTCGATCAAAGCAAAACTGTTGATATTAAATCTCTCACACATAATATAGTAAATCTTTTCAGTAAAAAATGCATGAATGTTCTGTATAATTTCATAGAAGTTGTTATCTTTGCAGTGTTTGTTAAAAAGGACTGTAAGAAAAACACTGTAGGAGTTCAACTACATGTATATTAACCAACACAAACTGCTACAGACCAGCGACAGGAGGGCCATATATGCCAGCTATCCCCCTGGCTAGGGTCAGAAGTCCAAATGCATTGGTCAGTTTTCTTAAGCCAAGCAAGTCGCAAATGATGATGGATGTCAATGAAATGTAGGCAGCTAAAATTTCATAAACACGATTACGAGACAATTGATTTTCTTAAATCATACAAGATAACAACAACAATAAGAGCTGATTAGATACTTACCAACACAGAGTCCATAAAGAACGGCGAAGGTAACCAGAAGCTCGTAGGTTGTGCAGAAGGGTTCCAAGAAGAGTAAGACTGCGCTGACCACTAGAGCTGTATTGTTGATAACGAGTGCGTTCAATTTAAAAATGTCCACCAGTAGTCCAGATAATATTCTTCCTATTGTGTTTGTTATACCTTTGGAAAGAAGACTGTTGTTAAAAGTTCATCTTTAAGAAATCTGCATAAGTTATTAAAAAATAAATTGAGAGTATAATTTTTCGTCAGGTTTTGCATTGGTTACCAATGATTGAGAGTAGAAAAGCAGCATCCGTCTTGGGAATACCGAACTGTAATGCGTGATCAACGATGTATGAAAATGGAACGTAGAAACCAGTCATGGCCAGAATGTTTCCGATGCAAATCATGAGAAAATTAAAGTCTTTGAGCAGAGAAAGATCTAACATGTCTTTCATCGTGTCCACGACAGATACTGGAAGACAAGAACAGCGGTCCCAGCATGATGGAGATGGAACATCCGTGATGTTGGTTATGCTTGTGATGTATTCCCTGACGTCTGAGCCGGACGTTTTGTACTGGGGAATGTTATAGATGCTGCCGCTGTAGAAAATGTCCTGTCGGTACATTGGACGGGAATAATCTGTTTTCTCGTGATGCACAGAATCGTGACGCAGTCGAGGTGCGGACAGAAAGGGTTTGGGCTGGGATGTCTTGGCGTACCCGCTCTCTATCTTGGGATGAATTTCATGAGCTTTGATTCCCCTCATAAAATCGTTGGTCTCTGAATTTGTTCTTTTGTCAGTTTCTTCTTTTCGTTTTTGAATTTCTTTAAGTTTCGTAAAATCATTGGCACCCGGCATACTTGAATCTGAATGTGCATTGCGTTTTCTATTTCGGATTGCCTTTTTCTTTGCATTTTCCATCTGTGCTTTTCTCTGAAATTGCTTCATCTTCTTTGTTGGTTCCAGTGGTCTCATTAACATACCAAACACACACGCGTTCAGCACTAAACCGGCCTGAATCATGACCAGATTCCTCCAATCAAACACATCCAGCATGATGGCGTTAGCAGGTGCGAAGATAAAGGTTCCAACACCAGATCCACAGACTGCTATGCCAGTCGCTATAGCGCGTCTCTTCTCAAAGTAGTATCCCACAATTACCACAGCGGGGAGATAAATCAATCCAAAGCCTAGGCCTAGCAAGAGGAAGTGCTATCAGATGCATAAGAATTATCAATTGTATGGGTTTTAAAATTAAATAAAATAGAGTACTTATTGTTTCATCTTACCTCCTAAGAATCCATAAGTAAGTAGAAGTACTGTTATGTTTTGCGAGAAAGATGCACATACAAACGCCACAGTAGCAAATATGCTCCCTGTTATCGCAACCGTTCGACAACCAAACTTGTTCGTCAAACCGCTGACTATAGGACCTAGAACAAAATTATTTAAAAGCTATAAACTATATATATATTCAATCTTTTGTTAATGGATAAACTATTTCCAGTTTAAGTTTAATGATTGTTGTATATCTATTTACCGGCACAAAGATACACCCCATTCAACAAGGAACCAACTAAGGAAACTTTTCCTCTACTCTCTTGGAAAACATCCACCCACAAGGGGAGCAGGACTCCAAAGGAATATCCAAGACCGTCCACGATCAGATTACACATGAAGGAACTGAACACCACCACCCAACCCCACCCTCCGTCCGGAGGGGTGGGGATGTAGTCCCCAGGGTCGACTTCACTGGAAGAGGTTGAATCTCCGGAGGCATGTCTCTTTTTCTCTTCAGAACTCATTATTTAGTCTCAAATGATCCAAACTCAGAATGCAGCTCTTCGTTTGCTGAGGTTAGCTAAGTCCCCTTCATCTTTACCTTGGATTAGATTTTTTTATTTGAAGTTTTATCCTGAAAAATAAAGTGAATCTGAAGAAAAGAAGAGATTAACAGTTTTAATTTTATATTCAAATACCCTGAAGTGTTTGGCATGTAAATAATTTCACGCCTCTTTGAAAGGCGATTATCTTCCCATGTAATCGTTTTCATTTATATTCGTAGTTTTTATTTTTGGGGGATTTGTATACATTTATTTCATAAATCAGTAGGAGAGAAATTATAAATAATGTATTTGTGTGATAGATAAAAATAATTTAGAGCACGAAGTTCATCACTTGATTCACCTTTATCTAGTTTTTTCACATATTAAACAAAATTTCGATTTTTTGATTATAAAATGCATATCAATTAGTAAATATGTATACTCTCCTATCTGTGTCTTAATTCAAGGAGAATAATAACATTTGTTTGATTTTCAACATTTTAATTTTTCTGGCAAGATTTACTAGCGTGAGGAATAAGAAAGTTTACTTTCATAAGTATTAAAGTTTAATACCACAATATCTTTGAAAGACTCTAATAGACTGCATATTTTCGATTAGTTTACTTGTAACACGTGAATAATTGCATATTTTTATATTATAAATCACTTTCAAACTTAACATAAACTCTATAGTAACGGCATTGGCTCGATTTTGAAAAGTGATCATCTTCGAACAGAAAAAGTTCGATGTAAAATGCACACATAGTTTTTCCCGGTTTGTCTCAGTACATGCATGCTGCATCCTTTAACATTATTTCTCTCTCTAACATCATCTTTTTTACTCCATTCTTAAGTATAAAATTCCATTTCTTGGTCCATCCGTCCGTTTAAAGTTTGTTGGGTGTTTGCGTATCTTCGTTCACACGTGAACAGACTATGGAAGTATATATATCAAGTATTTCTTATCATATAAGAAATAATTAGTTTATACATGTATATGCATTCGTATGGTACCCGGGTGACTATACTTTCTACATACATAAACTACGTTTACACAGAATCTGAATATATAAACTTGACACTATTGATCAGGTTTATTTGTTTAAATTCCAGCGAGGATATTTTAGCCAGATTATTTCGAAACTTAATACACCACACCAATATTCCTATCATAAAGCTAACCAGGATTGTACCCATTGATAAACTTGGATAAATGACCGAGAGACCCACTTCCTTCGGATTTAATCTGAGCTTTAAGGTCAATGATTCGTAGGATGGTAAGAAGTGACCATCAAAATCAATAGTGTCACATTAAATGCCACAGGTATAAGGAGATTACAATACCAATTGTCAATATTTTTCTACGTACTATATGACAGCTCGAGTGTTCGCCAGCGATAACACTGGCCTTGAGGAAAGTGGGTGTCTAGGCTCTGAGAAATTTCCCGCCCAGTACAGGTAGTATGTGTTTTATCTGTACATGTAAGTCTATAAAAAGATTGTGTACAGCCTATTTTTATTTTTCAAGTGGCAAGATATTGTCTAAATCATATTGTAATTAGATGTACTACGCAACATTTTTGTAATCATGGTTAAACAATGGTATGAAAAATACTAGCACCCAGAAAGGAAAAGTCTTAGATGGCATTTAGGTAAACAATGAGTTTTTAATTTACCTTGGTAATTTAAGGGTATTTACAGGTAAAGTCAATGATTTACATGTAGTAATTCATCATCTTTTTTAACTGTGGACGAACAGGTAAATTACCAAACTCATAACTACTGAAAAATTTAAGCGATATGATTTATAACTTGCATCAATATACCGGTAGTTACTTATTTCCCTTAACTATAGAAACAAGAAATAGATAAGGGTTGGTATGAAAATTGTCAGAACATGTCACAACTTCTCGTGATATTAAAGATAAATTTTCATCAGACCTAAATGATCTAGAGGGTCTAGCATTTTTCTGATTGATAAAACCAGGTTACATATTTACGTCTCGGGACAATTCAGATATATGTGCATAGTGAAGTAGGTTTAGGATTGTGGTGAGATATCAGTTGACCTGACCTTAAAAGTTGTCCCTGAACTTTTCAACGCAAATAGCACCTAAAAGCAGTATATTACGAGGTTCAAAGAGGGAAATCGGACATTGAACTAAACGAACAACAGTAAAAGTGATTTATATACAGCTGAATTCACAATGGCTTTAACGGTCACCTGAAATGAATGCTTATAAGTTATACTCAGAAATGCTGTTTGATAATTATAATACTATCTTGTGCATTTGTTCATTAGTCATGAGTCATGGATAGAAAGGGATCTGATTAAGTTAGAATATCTGTACAGTATTTAGGATGTTGTATAATATTTGAAACATTGAATATCACACCATATAATAACATTAGGAGCTCTGTCCGCGGCATTGGAAAATTAAAACCAAAAGACCAGAGCCGTGATTTCCATTTTGGTAGAAGATACCCTGCTCATCCCAAAAATGCACTTAGCCTGATTGATATCCAGGAGTAGTAAAAAATATATTTTTGGAAGTATTACTGTTTTTTATTCTAAAAATCAAAATGGCACGGAGAGTCATAAATTTTTCAATTTTGGTAGAATTTTGTTATACTCATTCTTACGTAATCATGCTCCCAGTTTGTCTCAAACACGCCCAAAAGCATATAGAATATTTTTTAACAATTCTATGTAAACTTACTATGTAATCAATAGATTCCTAACCTAACCCAAAACAATGTGCAATTAATTTCAATATTTTGGTAAGGGTTATTTCCCCCCTCATAAGTATGTACACATTCTTACTTAGTTCGCTTGATTTATAAGAGTAGAGACGACAGAAGAAAACGGTTACCAATTGGTCACATGATATTTTCTTCTGGATGTTACGTCCAGCTAACAATTATTTGCACAATATTTTGTCTATAAGATCATCATTGTAATGCATATCAATTTTTAAAGAATTTTTCAGAAGAGCATCATGAAATTGTCATATTTTAAACACATTATAATCTTTTACTGGTTTATTGAACTAGTGAACCCCCATTTCATAAATTACATATGAACATGTACATATAATATGCGTACTTTGATAATTACGCCTGTTCATCAAAAGGACATATTATTAGAATGTCACATTTTTCATAATTATCACATACATTTGTTAACAACCACTGCATGCTGCATTTTGCCAAATTTATCCGGAAAGAACCTGAGAGGAAGACAGTAGCCCAATTTTGTCAAAAACAACCCGTGTTTGTCACAATATTTATGCCAAAACGGCGGAAAACTAAATATTTCTTTTAGAAACATCCTTAAAAAAATGACGACTGAAAATAAACACGCACTCATAACCAGATATATGTACATGTACCTATGGTGAATCATATTGAGCATGTACGCTTAGCGAAATTTTGTTTCTCATAATTTTGTATTATTTATCAATATTTAAAAGTAGTTATTTTACACTTTTGGACATATCCAAGGCACATCCTCCCATACAACGTGATTATGCCGGTAGTTTTACAGGCACATGTCTTTGATTTTTTTCTCACAATAAAAAATATTAGGTAGGGAGTATAATTTTTATTACGAGAAAAACATTTAACGTCGATGGGTTTTTTTTTTTATTATGAAAAATAACATATATAACATCGGAAGCATGTGGGTAATACTGGTCTAGTGTATAGAAAGACCCGGCAAAGTGCACCAAGTTTCACCTTATCTTCACCCAGTGGAGATAAACCCGCCACCGGACAGCGAAGGTAGATGTACCGGGTACAGGGTAAGCGAAGGTACATTGCCCTCTGCCGATTCATTCATAAGTTTCTATCAATTGAATTGAAATAGAACAAGTTTCTATCAATTGAATTGAAATAGAACAAGTTTCTATCAATTGAATTGAAATAGAACATTCGGTCCATGCTAAGAAAATACTAGCCTAAGGGTTGCATATTAAAACTTTATTTGGGGTCGGGGTGGGGTTTCGTAATTAGAACTAGGTCTGTGTACAATCTTCGCCTAGAAAATAAGTTTCATAAAATTCCCCAAGACCATTTGCAATCATTATAAGGAAACGCTAATCTGAATTTATGGTACTTAACTTTATCATTGGTTAAGATGACGCAATGTCTTGAATCAGTTATACGAAATATTACTATTTTGTCAATTATGTTATTAACATAGGTTTAAGATTAAATTCTAATAATTCAACGCTGTCTTTTGGATTTAGGGATAATCTTATTCGATGTTAGCAATCATAAATACACCAAAGTAACGGGTTTTTCTTTTCGTAGTCAAATGATTTTGATACAATCATTTCAAATGAACGAAAGCTTTAGATTGGAAGAGTATTTGCAGAAAATATCCATTTAGATTTAAGATTAGAGGTACAGAATCATAAATATGCATTACGCTCTGAAACAAATCATACATCAATTTTAATAAAACGTGTACAAGAACGACATATTATTTCATAATGTGAAATGAAGTTAACTTGGCTTAGTGCTTAAATTTTCAAATAGACTCTATATAAATGGTATTTGGTTGCCTATTAATCAGCTAGGAGCCGTAGTGTAATATATGCTTGAGTAATAAATCACCAATAATTTTTTTTAAATATAGATATACAAAATACACTTTTACGTATCTGTTGAGAAGAAAAGATGTGCTTTGATTAAAAATACCAGTGAGTAAATGTACATTTCAAGAAAAATATTTAAAGGTCATATGAAACGATATTCTGACCATATTTAGTTATATGCGGGAATGAGTTCATAAGTGCCTATTTAATAAGACTGGCATTGTTTTTTGGATATTTTATGCAAAATGTCAGCGCCACAGTCGATCAAAATCACTCAGTCGAGAAAAGGAACATTGACTTACGCGGCTTACCTCCCTTGCTTATGACGTCAGTAAGACCCAATGGCCTTATAACGCTCTGTAGTGAATACAAATATCCATGTCATTTTGCAGTATTTTAAAAGGAAAAAAATACTATTTTATATAAAAACTTATATAATTATACAATAATCAACCACGGCAGTATATTTTCTCTCAAGAAATTAAATCGTATATATGCGTTTATATTTGATAGCGTGTACATATACATATGTACAGTTTAGAGACTGGAGAATTATGAATGATTTTCTTCATAGATCTACATGCAAGTATAATGTAATTTTAAATATATGCATGTATATATGTTTTGTTTCAGAAAGTTTTAATGAAATTGTCAAATTCAAAAATAAATAATCGTTTTTCCCATTTGCACGTTCATGCAATTTATAATGATTTTTTTTCTATAAACAGCTTATAGGCAACATGCTGCCTCATTCGCTTCACGATTAAATTGTTTGTTTCGTTTTCAAATTCACAAATATGTTACCATTTAATTATTTTTAGTCAATGAGAATTTTTTTCAAATGTTTTGATTTTGAAACGTGTACTTGTATGTGCGGTGTTTTGTTTTTACAACGTGTATGTGCGGTGTTTTGTTTTTACAACGTGTATGTGCGGTGTTTACTCACAGATCCCTTCTATCGCCCTATCTTCCGCAATTTTTTTCTTTCGTTCTTTGGTTATTATTGATGCTTGTTCTTAAGAAACATCTGTTGATTATCTACACATTCGTTCACATTTATTTACTGCAGTACGGGATCTTCATCATGATTATACTCTTGTCAAAAGCCGATAGTTTTATTCATTAACGACCAATTAAAACTAAGTCATCTGCACTACGAAATCAGATGATCTCATCTGAAAAGAAAGACACGTTCATATATGCAAAAATTACAAAAATCAAATCGATACACTACTGTAAAATTACACTAGTTTTAATGCATTGTTTACATCGGTGGGTCTGTGTGACGTCATAAATCCACAAAATCAAGAACGATAAGCGGGGAAGAATTTTTTCAAGTGCTGAGTTTTCACGGTTATTTCTCAGTAATGCAAAGGCAAAAAAATTTTACTACTCGTATTTTAACATTCGTTTATACCAAGCTTTATATTTATGAAAGAAAATCATAGTGTTAAAAATCGTTTCATATGACCTTTAAGGTTCTGTTGCCTGGTAAGGTATAATGCACATCTGTATTTGAAATTTAACAATAGCGTGACTGTGCAATCCTTACATTTGTTTATTTGCCATGATTTGCACCAAGCACAAATGACAAAACATGAATTTGCAAACGCATTTCTTTAAACGTACAGTAGTATATATCTCGTTACTTTTTTGTTTATTAGTTCAAAAATAATTGTATTATGTGTGTTGTTAATCAATCAATCTCTCTCTCTCTCTCTCTCTCTCTCTCTCTCTCTCTCTCTCTCTCTCTGAGCTGTCAATAGTGTGGTCATTTTTGTACAGTCAAGTACAAGTATTTCCATTTCATTACTCTGATTAAATATCACATGAAAACACTTATCTGTCTCCTTCAATATACAAAAAATGTCAAATACTCTCCACGTTAGAAATGGGGTCACAAATAATCTACTCTATGTAGAAATGAGGACACAAATAATCTACTTTATGTAGATATAGGACCCAGACATAATATCATTCAAGTCCATGTATCAGCTGCTATCGTTGTCGTGCGTTCTTGGGTGCAGTCTTGAGAAAGTTGATATTGCATAGATATTGGACAAAGTCATTTAATAGTCAATGTCGTCAGAAAGTATAGAACAATTCAAATTTAACACTTAGAAAAAATATATCAACTCAATATACATATACTATTAGCCAAAAACGTTTTATTATGTTTTCTATGATTCAATCTTTTAAGCGTATACCAAATGAACATAATTAATGTCTTTAAAAATATAATAATTTGATTTTTTTTATTTTTCATTCAATTTTTTGCGTTAATTCTACTTTTATATTTTATTTCTCTAAAGTTTATAAAATTTAAAAAAAAATCAATAGTTAAGAAAAATAAAACGTTTCCCATAAAATTATTCACATTTTTGTCACTTACTTGTGCTGACGGAACCAGTCAGGACTTCTGGAACAGTTCCTGCTCGCTCAAAAGCTACGGATACCGCAAAGCCTAGCCAATGTGCGCGTATGGAGCAACTCTATAGTATAAGATCTTCACAGTTTACCAGCTATCAGCTGATTCGTAGTAAAACGTGACGGAGTAGCTTCTCGGCTCGTTAGTCATACCCTCATTTCACGGCCCGCGATAATCGCCTTTTGATATTCCCCTCTTGTCTCTCGCTCAGATTGTGCTTTGGACCCTCTTTCTTCGAGTGGTGTTTGTTTTACGCTAGCGTTGTGTTTACATGCATGTACATCTTGTTATCGATGGAGTATCTGACGACGCAGCAAACTGCAGGACGATACCCGTATTATGTCTTTCCTTTTTTTTAACCAATAATAAATTATCTTACTGTGGGAACTGCAGAAATTTCGTTATAAATTTCGTTATTTATTGGACACATTTATGATACAATAGATCAGCAACAGAAAATGGTATATGAGACAAGGCCATTCAAAACGACAAATACCTACGCAAAATAATGTTGCATTTATCCCATCTGCAAAATAAAGCAGTAGACGGTGTTATCAAGAATTTAAGAAAAACAACATGCATCTACATGTTTTAATATATGTCAAATAGAAAATAAACAAGGCAGGTATTTAATATGGTAAAAATACGGACAGATTGGTTTTATTTTTCCCTCCAGTTGTTGTGTGGTATCCCCATCTGACAGGGATGTAATTGTTGCACTTGTCAGTAATGCACACAAATAGCAGAATATATTCCATTGTTTTTGTTTTCAAAATATCATCTAGTCAAATACGCATTATTCTTGTTTAATATAGTTTAATAAGGAATGGAAATTATAAATTTGATCTCAAAATAGAAACTTTAAATTGTGTATGATATTTGAATTTATGATTAAATCTTACAGTGTATTTGTATGTATAATTACTTGTAATCGAAGGAGAACCTTTGAATGTATTAAATAAGAATATTAATATGTTATCCTTATTAGTTACCTATACTTTGAGATGGTCTTGTCTGTTACTTAAACCACGAATTTCTAGAAATATCATAATTACTGGATTAAATAACTACAGGGTTTTCGGTGTTAAAAACCCTGCTAGGAACACACTTGAGGAAGGGGACATTTATATTTTCCACCATCATAGACTGGGACCGAAGTGGAGAGAAAACCGTCTTATGAAGAAGGGGAACCAGTTAGACTTTCAGTTCAGCGCAAAACCTCTAGCATGCTGAAACCACGAAAGAACAAAGAAAAGGATTTAGTAAAAAGTATTATTTGCGGATGTGTAATTTGCTTTGTAACGCTTTCTGCAATTTAATCAATATACCCCATGTAGCAATCGGCACACTTTTAAGTGTAGGTTGTGGATATGCTTGCATAAAAAATTCTTATGATCATTATAATGCATGATGCATTTCGATTTTCTATGTGACATTGCGACCCGCACATGCAAAAAAATTCATGCTTTATAACAACACAGATCCTTACAAATGAGCGTAATTGAACAGCAAAACGCACAATTTACATGGCTTTACATGTCCTTGGCATTTTTTAAAGCGTGTTTATGTGTATGTATCAACATGTCTTTATACTTAAATATATGCATAGGACTAAGGTTATAGTTATCATAAACCGGTATCTTCGAGTTTTATATACTAGTACGTGAAGATGCATAACGGTCATTGGTTTTTTTTCCAGTAAATATCATATAATGGCCTGTTTTAACTGCTCTAAATCTTTACAATTTTATTGACAATGCGACTAATTTAAATTGTAAATTTTTTACCTACTCGAATATACTTAAATATTGAAATCATTCAGCAGACCAGTATTTGATTTTATTTTCAGACTTTTGCAAAGCATACAATATTTATTCCGTAGACCTCGGATCATGTACATTGTGTATGCGACATCAGCGAGATACTCGGACATTTTGGAGTTTATTTTTGAGCATCATAATGTACGCGTATGCCTGCAAATCAATTGCACGTTAAACTCCTGAATAAAAATTGTTTATAAGAAAAGGAAAGCACCACAATTGAACGTTGCGCTTTTATTTTTTTAAGTAACGCCGAGCTTGTAAAGCTCTTTGGAATGTGGCACAAATGTTTCCGTAGACAAGAAGATGTGGTAGTCTACGAAATGTCCTCACGTTTTAAGGTCATTAACCTGTATGCATACCCTTTGCAAGTTTAATATCTAGTCCTACGGCGAAGCAACCGTCCTTGCTCCCTTAACGTTCAATAACTTTTTTTGGCAAAAGCACCGGAGCAGATACTTTGACGGATTTGGTATGATGTGCGTGCTAAATCGCATTAACCAACGAAAGCAAATCCTCTACAACAAAGAATTAGGCCCAGATTATGATAATCTTTCCATGAATATTGAATACAAGCAAGGATGCCACCAACATTTCTGTCGATTTAGATAAACTGTAAGACCCCCATCTTTTACAAAGTTTTTGAGGGGAAAATATTTTGCGATGTCCACTGATCGTAGCAGAGATGTGTATTCATGACATGCGCATTAAGCTCATGTACTTTGACCAATTTTAGTCGTACAATGGAAAACTTTGAACCTAAATTAAGGTTGATTGCAAATTGTCATATCTACCCTTGACATTCTAGCTGCTACCATGCTGCGTTAGAGTGCAGTATATATTAATTACAGGTGATATTTCGTTATAGGTCGTGTTTATTTTACCAAAAGCATAGCGTCACATCATTGATTACGATAGTATGTCCTAGGTTACCGTTTCCATCACTTTTTGTTGATTTTCTTAATAAATACACATACCTGTCAGCGAACAACAATCGAAATCAACATTTTAAGATTTCTTCTTTCACACGTTCCCTCTTTATACCCGGTGAAATTCACGGGAACGGGAATTGATATTGGGAAAATCTTCCATCTTTTATAAATTCTGAAATTCTCGGAACTCCTCGCATAAGTTTTCAACATTATTTTCCGGGTACTTTTTACGTCATTTGCCATTCAAAATTCCTTAGACTTCTTATTAATGGCTGTGTATTGAAACCTGATGCAATAGAAGGGGTTGTTTCAAAACAGAAAAACTGGACTTTTTTCATTTTAGTGGATGAATGTAGTTTGGGCACAACGGTATTTATAGTTATCGAAATAATAAGCAAAAAGTGGTGGAAGCAGAAACGTGGGACAGAGTATAGAATAAACCACTTGTTAAATGATTATAAGTCGGGGTAAAAATTGCATATACCGCTCAAGTGAAAGATATTCAGAAGTGTATTTAGAATTGAATTTATTTTACAATCTCATACTATTATTGTTCGAATTAATAAGATATAAGGTGAATGAACATCTTTAAGATATCAGTTATATACAAGTTTCCAATACCTTGAGACGTGAATTATTAGAGAATATGGCTAACTCTATTCCCTACCACACCCAGTATGACACCAATATTGATCAGCATGCGCGACTTGTGTGACATCACATCAGTGGTATTAACACTAATGTATTGCAACCTTTTCGAGAAATAATTAGTTTGTTCTCACTTGATCCTAACCATGCTATTGTATACCGTACATGTACAAGTGAATAAATTGTTTAATATGTACTTCATGTATCATTGCATACCTTTCAGAGAAATAAACTGATCTGAATGAAAGAAGTATCAATACTATCATGCGCGGATCTAGAAAATTTTTCCAGGGGGGGGGGGTCCGAAGGATAATTGTGTTTGCCGGGGGGGGGGGGGGGGTCCGAGGCATATTTTCGATAATTTTACTATGTAAATTTAATAAATTTTCATTTTCCGGGGGGGGGGGGGGTCGGGACCCCCCCCACCCCCCCCCCCCCTAGATCCGCGCATGACTATATATATTACTATACTAAAATAATAGACTCGAATTTTTGGGCTTTAATACCGAGAAATCGGAAGAGTACTATCTTTTGTTTTATATATTTTAAACATCATTGGTATTTGAAGATTACCAATTTATTTTTATTTTTTCTTAATCAAGCTTCGCTAATTAATGATCAACGAAAATTCCTTTAAAAAATCCGTAAATCATCTGGAATTTTTGGATTTTACAATCTTGCGCATGCGTATTACATTCACGCTAAATCACGGGAGGCTCTTTCCACAATAACACATTTGCATGGATAAACTCAGAAACGATATTACAAATACGTGTAAATTTTCATTGAAAATTTGTCATAATTAATTGGTATCTGTAGCAACGTGTAATGTAGATACCTCTGTGCAAAACTGTAGCCAGATGCTTTAATTTGTTAGTGAACAAATAACTAAATGTTCATAGCTCAAAGGTTCGGCAATAGTAGCAGGGGGGAAGAAATACAACTCTGTATTCAGATGAAACGTAAAAAGATTTTTTTATTCACATAATGAAGACAAGAATATATGCTTTTAGACAACAGAGACAATTTTTCACAAAGTTTATGACAATGACCCGGATGATCAACTTGAAGGTAAAATTAAAGAGTCGACTACGATATATTTCAAGTGATGATCAATGACTATACAGCCAACTCAAAAGGTTGAGTGGATTTTTTTCAGCTGATATTGAGCGACATGACTCAGAGGGCTTGTCTTTCTTTAACTGTTCATCCCCCACCCAGGAGAAGATATGGTAGTATGTATACATGTCCCTCAGTTCCTTCAAATAATTGGCAGATATATATGTACTTAATTTTATAATATTTCAATTTCAAAAACGTAACATAATCTTGTTATTTTTTTCTAGAAGTAGCATATTCCTTGGTTCAGAAAACATAGTGTGTTTTAATACAAATATTGTTTAAAATGGCGTTCAAAGCTTTTTGCAGGTAGAGAAAATGCATCTTAAATAAATTCAGAGTTTTGGGGGTTTTTTTTGGCGATTTATCATTTTTCTTCTTTAGGAAGATGGGGGAACAAGATAGCGCAAATGCCCGTTTGGTTAAGTCGTAAAATACAATACAAAATTCAAATTTAATTTTTTCCAACTAAATATACTTGATAATGTTATAATACAACTTTACAAAAGCACAATTTCTAACTATATTCAGTTTTGAATATTTTAACAAACGATAAGAAAAAAATTCTAAAGGTTTAGTGGTATCGAACCCACAACCTAAAAACTCTTGCTCTATAATGTTACCTAATTCCTAGTGCTCTAACCACTGAGCCATTTCAGTCACAACAAACTTCATTGTTATATGCTATATGCGACTTCAACCACAAATGCGGACTTGTAGTATTTTTCTAAAAACGTTCAATTGTTGGGATACAAGATGGCATTTTTAAAGTATAGTGGGTCATCTCTCCACGTTCTTGTTGATTGAAATCGGTTCGATTTCCTTTAAACCTTTTATAGACTATGACAAAAATATGGAGCTCAGACCCACTCTATAAAAGAAAATGCATAGAAGTTCTAAAAATGACACTATTTCGAGGTTTGACACGCATACGCCAGTTTAAATCAAACTATTCCAAATATTTAAGATATTTAAGGGTTATAAATTGATGTTATGGTAAATATACATTGTTTTTAATAATTTAGAAAGAAATTATGCGATTTGTTCATATTTTAATTTAAGAGTATCTAATCTATCCTCATATAGGCAGTTTACACGCCTTATTCAGCCATCTTCTTTCTTTGCGTGCATCATGTGAAAAGAGTTCTGGAGAGTGGTAACAGTTCATCAAATATTTGATTTCAAAAAACTTTTTCGTGCAGCTGGAAAAATGAAGTGTGTGATGATACCCCACAACTACAACTTCTGGATGCGATCAGTTTTCCAAAATGTCCGATTTTTTAATCCTTCGTATGTTAAGAAAACCATACTCATCATTGGCTGCACTGTTTATACATTTAACTAAAACCCTGTGTCCGCTTTTTATATCAATACTCATATAATAACACATGTATATAGCATGTCCAAAATATTTCTAAAACGAGAAAAGTCAATTAAACAAAGAAAAACAAAATCAATTTCCCGTTTTTATTGTGGCTGGCATGTAAAAGTGAAAATGACTGTAAAGCTCAAAAATGTGGAATAACCGTTTCTAGCACGCTATCGTACAAACTGATTCTCCATCCCCGCAGTTATTGCGAATAAAACTTTCATACGTTTACAAATTGCAAAACAAGGCAGTTGGCTTATACTATAACAAAAAATCACAGTAAAGCCATTAAAAATGTAATGCATTGTTATTAATTAAATGAAAAGTCGGAGATTACAATGTGATTAGGTTCATACATATTCTGGAGTTACAATAAAGATTATTGTAAAAAAAAATATGCAACGAAACATTCAACACATGCACATAAAACAGTCAAATATAAAATGAAGTTCCAAGTAAAAATATATATATAAATCTTTTTCAATCGATATCAGTTGCCATATCCTTATTCTAAAACGTACCATACAACAAAAACTATTTGAGATTATCAAATTGTAAAAGTTTAAAGATTTTCAGTTATGGACGCAAACAAACACTGAAACAAACACATATACACACACTAACAAACAAACAAACAAACAATAATTTCTTTAAACATTTAGTAAAACGTTAAGTAAAAATTAATAAAAACCTCCGTAATACACAAATATAACAAACATTAGGAATTCCTCTTAAGGATAAGTTAACAAATTCGCTCACAAAAATACAAGCAACTAGATGTTGCATGTCACGATCACATGATATATTATCTACGCATGTGCGGTGACGTCAGAAGTCATGAACTTTATACCGCCACCGGTTTGTTGTTCTCGGGTTTGTTTTCTGGCACGTCCAACTCACCAGCGGTAAGGTTCCGCAATCCCCTCCGTTTGACGCAGGGTAAATGTAACATTAAATGGAACACGGAACCGATGACGAACATCAAACCTCCCAGGTAAAAAGAATAGTTGTAGCTTTTGGTGGCAACACGAACCGCACCTGTTGTTAAAAAGGAAAACAATTATAGAAAACTGTTAAAAAAGTTTTCTTTTAATTTATTGCCAATATAGCAATAGTTTTAAAAACCAGAAGAAGTTTACAGATTCAATAGATGATGTCCCTGAACTTATAATAATTTATCTCACACATTATCTAGTTTTGTCTATTTTTAGTTCCGCCTTCCAGGCTAAGCATAGTAGCTGCAACGTGCAATATACCAAACGCAAGATGTTTGCAATCAAAGTTAGGTTAAAAGACTAGTGGTTTTTTTTAAAATCGTACTGATTGCCAATATTAAAATTTAGAAAAGTATACACATAATATATTTACCAGCAATAGGGGGTCCATATATGGAAGAAGTCCCTCGAGCTAGTGTCAGAATACCGAAAGCATTGGTAAGTTTCTCAAGACCAATCAGATCACAGATTATGATGGAGGTCAAAGATATATAGGCAGCTGAAATTACAACGGTTTCACATTATGACTTAGAATATTTGTGTTTGTACATGTAATGTATGTTATTTATCTTTTCAAAATCATTCTCCTTTATTATTTATAGATAGGTCTAGTTTAATTTTCTAAGAATAAACAACATAAACATGCAATCAAACACTTACAAACGCACAGTCCATATAAAGCTGCGAACAACACAAGGAGAGGATAGGTCGTACAGAAAGGTTCAAGGAAAAGCAGCACCGCGCTTAACACCAAAGCAACATTGTTGATTATCAAGGCGTCCACCTTGGTGACGTCAGCTATCACACCGGACAAAATCCTCCCAACCGTATTGGTGATTCCTGAAAAAGAAATCAAAACTTGAAAAATCCTCTGTTTTGAGATTTGGCTTTGGCAAACCAAGAGAACCGGTGTGCGTTAAATCCTCAACCAATGAAGTATGCACGAAATTTCAAATACGCAAATATCACATTAATGAACGGCTTACCAATCACAGAGACCAAGAACGCAGCGTTGGTCTTGTCGATGTTCTGCTCCATAGCGTGGTCAACCAGGTATGTGAACGGAACATAAAATCCAACCATAGCAAATAAATTACCGATACAAATAAGCACGAAAGGCAAGTCTTTCAAAATTGAAAAATCTAACATATCTCGAAGAGTATCTACAATGGATTTTGGCAAACAGGTGCAGTGATCCCATATGGAGGAGGGCGGAAGCGCCAGTTCTCCAGGAATCGTAGTAATACTTGTAATGTAACTGTGCATGTCAGGCTGGGACGTAAACTCTGGGATTTTAAGCGTACTCCCACTGTAGAAAATGTCCTTTCTATACAGTGGTCTAGAGTAGTCTTTTTTCTCCACATTGTGTTGTGATCCAATCCGTAATCTTACGGCAGATGAATAGTTACGGTTAGAGGGCACCACTTTTGCGTAGCCGTTCTCAATAAGTGGTTCCACCTCGTGGCTGTACACACCGTTAAGAATGTTGGCATCATTAGCGTCCTTGTTCGCAGCCTCTTCCTCCTTCAGTGGCTTTTCCTCGATGGTCGCCATCGATCCAAACCTTTCCTCTGACCTGTCGGACCTAGGTGATTCCGGTGATGACGGTTCTTTGTTGTCAACGCCAACAAATGTTATTTTGGGGATGTCCACCACCGGACTCCCGCAGTAACTCTCGCCAGCCTCCGAGAACGAGTGTTTGTACGTGTCGCTATCGCGAATTTTTACAAAATAAGCGCTTGGCATTGACGTAATGTCAGAATCGTCATCTTTTAACCTTTCTTCGCGCATCCTCTTAGCTTCTTGCAATTTAGCAAAACTCTCCACAACCTGGACACTCGATTCTGATTCAGTACAACGTTTACGGTTGGCAATGGCCCTTTCTTTCACGCGATCAATCATAGTTTTGGCCCTAACCTTTGTTTTCACCTTTTTCCTTCTTGGTGGTTCTAACGGTCTCATTAACATAGCAAAGACGCATCCATTCAGAATAATACCGGCGTGAATCATTAACATATACTTCCAGTCGAACGCATCTAATATGGCGGCGTTTGCAGGAGAAAATATGAAAGTTCCTATCCCGGAACCGGATACGGCAATGCCTGTTGCAATGGCGCGTTTTTTCTCGAAATAAAAACCGACGCTTACAATGGCAGGCAAGTAGATTAAACCAAATCCCAAACCTAAAAGGCAAGAGCAAGAAAATATTCAGTTATGTTTTTTTTTACTTGTAACAAATATGAAGAGGCTCAAAATGTTCTGCTTAATGAAATTTTCCATATTGTAAATCTAAATATTGTTAATTAATACTCATGTCCTACTTTAGGGTGACAGCGCAATTTGTGTCAATGAAAGCAAACATTTATTTTCTTTAGTTTATCTTTATATCAAAGACACAAAAAGATTTAGTTGATGTTTGTACACCATTGAAAATTTTATATATAACTGTCATATGATCTGTTGACCTTACATGTTGTGTATATATTATTTGTACTGTAATATAGTTAAACTTGTATTGGGAGAGGGTGCTCTAAGTTTTTAAAATCCCAGTTGTAATTTTGTACAATAAAAAATATGTTCAAACTTTAAAACGAAAATATTCAGTATTACATTTTACATTAAACAAATTAGTCACTCGACTCTAATTTTCTCAGAAGGGGTGGGGTTAGAATCGAATTATAGATCTCACCTCCAATAACTCCATATGTTAACATTAGGACTGGGACACTGTTACTGAAGGAGGCAAACAAGAACCCGGCACAAGCCAAGATGCTTCCTGCAAACGTCACGGGTCTACAACCGAACTTGTTGGTCAAACCACTCACCACAGGGCCTAAACAGAAAGTAGAAGTCTAACATGTAAGTAAATAATTTAAACTATCATTCAATGTACATGTGTTTATGATTTTTTATTTATAGCGTCATCTAAACAAAAGGGTAGGTGATAATAAGCTTAAAAATTCTGGCCAAATAATGCATGCCAGAGAGGATCCAAGAACAGTTTAACCAATAACACAAAATATGCGTAGAAAATAACGGGTTCTAGTTGCATTTGAAATTCTGGGACAGGAATGCTAAAACAAAAGTAAAATACTATACAATTTAAAAATTTATAATGCAAAAATACTAGTATCTACATGTACTAGTATTATAGTAGATCTCCACTTACCAGCACACAAGTAGACTCCTACGAGCAGAGCCCCTATGAGTGAAATCTTCCCGGGGGTTTCGCCGAAATCGTCAACCCACTGGGGAAGGAGGACACCAAAAGAGTATCCAATGCCGTCCACAATTATGTTACACATCAGTGAGCTGAAGACGATTACCCAGCCCCACCCTCCGTCCGGCGGGGTGGGGATATAATCTCCGACACTCTCCACGGAGTCCGTGGAGTCCGTTGACTCGGAATCATGCCGCTTTCTGTCCGTTGACATGCTGGAATGATGTTATCAATGTGTGTTCTACTGTCACTGGCGCTAATGTGTCTATGGCATTGTCTTTTCAATCAGTGGAAATCTTTAAAGGACATAAAAAATTCCATTTTATAAAACAACACATAATTAACCCTTTTTTTAGTTATGCAACCCGTGTATGTAAATCTTTCGAATCTGCACTTGACTGGTTTATTTGAAACAACGCATTTAAATAACACGAAACACACAAAATAAATTATTAGTATGTAGGAACCAAATCTATTTTTATTATCGTATGTATTACGTGTATGTACTTGTAAGCAACAGCAAATACTTTATGATTGTTTTTCCACGTCAATTACTTTCCGTTTCAAAATGCACAGGGTTTGATATACGAGATATATACATGTAATGGATCAACAAATTGACAATAATTTGTAGTGATCACGGGTTCTAAGTAATGTAAATATATTTAATTTTTGATAACCCGGGCATTCCGTCATTATATCCTATACCAGCAGTAATGTATAGCATTGATACTCTCTCTGTTTCGGTACCACTTAATAGAAACCTAAGGGCAGACCCGTGTACACACAGACGATATCACAGATAACCTGGCTGCTTTAATGTGTGTTACATATATAAGTAACCTGACCCTCCGTCCAGTACTAACACTTCCAAGACTTAGGTCTGGGTCAAATCTGATGTAGCATTTTGTTTTAAGGGAGTGTTTATTGTTTCTCAAGGAGAGCATCTCCGCTCTAAAGATCAACAAGGGGTAACGTTGTCTCCTTGCAGAACCGCTACGACGCATACTAGAGCATTGGCATTGTATGATCACAGTACATTGAAATAACATAATATATAATCTAGTTGAATGGGAATGTTCGAACATTATTCACGTTTAACTTATTTAAACAGAATATGGAATGTTACCCAAAACAACTGTCGCCGATGGAGGGTGAAATTAATTGAAACGAACCATTAATATCAAACAGTTGTGTTGTATTGGAACAATGATCTTGTTCTTTCGTTCAGTCTTGCAAGTCGATTGAATACATGTATAACTTTGTAGAAAAAAATATCATTAGAATGCCGAAATATTTATATGCATAAAAAAAATGCATGGCTGAAATAGATGTTATAACAATACGTCGAATATTAATGTGTTGTCGGCTGCGTTTGTCTATTAAATCAATAAATTCAGAAGGAAAAGTTGAGTCCAATAAATCGATACTTGCTGATAAAATATCCACAGTTTATCATGTATGACACATGTACACTGTATATATAATTAACTGGTTCCACGTTCATCGTATATTCAGCAGTATGGAACAAAACACGTGAAAAATATCGCCGATTCAAGATTTGAGAATCAAATTAAAAGCGTTTCACTTTGAAAGGGGTGTAAATCCTACAAATAAATACAAATATTCCCTTCGCTTTGACAAACAAAACACTAAAAACCGTCTTACCTTTTACAGTGTACAACGATTAAAAGTTCAAACGTTTGTGGTTTTCGGTGAAAGTTGTGGAAACCACGCGGCTTGCTTCAATCAGCTGATACTAATGGAAAATGTGCGCAATGCGCACCTGATTACTCATACCGAGGGTTTTTAAAAAATCTATACACGAAATAATCCACCTAACTTAGTCTTTGTCTACTAAGGCCCAAGAAACTTCCTTTATATCCAACGTTTACTATGTGCTGTTAGGTTTACAGTCAGGAAGTCAAAATTTGAATATTTAAATTTTTAAACCTGCAATTTTCCCATGCACCGAGTGTGTAGAAAATTTGCATACGGTTCAATTAGCTAGGGAGAATTTACAATTTGTAAAATTCCTCAGGCACAGGTTCGCCGCGTCAACGCAACTTGGGGGTCACAATGAGCCACAGATAAAGGGGAGGCGTAGCACAGACAAAATATAAAGTCGTAGAAACGGGACCAATTTAAAAAACGTGAAACAATCAATATGTACAATCATACCGAGACGTACGGGCGATTTGTATATATACTTACTGTGTATATATCGGTGAAATAACGTCCTCCTAGGGTTGCCCAGTGTTTTGAGGTTGTGTACTAGTATTTGGGGGTTGATACATAGTAAACTGCTGGCCGCTTGATCCCCGCTTCCCCGTACACAACGGATTAGCCCCGTCCTTGACCTTTCTATAATGGGAAACACATGTTGTCCAGTAAATATAAATAAAGTTACTCATGTGTTGACGCGTTTTGGTCAAGAATTTCAAATGATAAACAAAACAAAACAAAAAACAGGTCTATGACCAGATTTTCACCATTTCAATAACAACGATGCACAATATATTTAAGATAATCCTTGTCCAACTACAGTACTTTTCAAAATAAGTTTATTGTAATTCATTTAATTGTCAGAGTTAGTAGATCATTTAATGTCACAAAAATTCTGTTCAATCTGAAACCCCGTACACAGAAAAGCCCAGTGGTCAAGTATCTACATGTGACACGTGATACACTTAACAAAGAACTAAAGTAGCAGTTTCCGCAGTGCAAAAGTTGCGAGAATACAGTTTCACATCACAGCCTAATGTGTCATAAATAATATCCATTACAGAATAGGCATGTCATTTTGTTAAAAGATAGTACCCTAACTATATATAGGATTTGATACATCCATGTTGTAAATAATGGAGTTCTTGTCTACACACTAAATCAATACATTACACTCTCCAGATTAAGGTCGTTTTCTAGAGATCGTTGACACATATTAAATCCTTTACAATAGAACTACAGACATAGTTACTCAAGCGCCCCCTGGAACTGAGCCAAAGTGACGTTCATTTCAATCAGGATGACAAGATATCATTTACATTTTTTTCTATCGTACAATGGACGCTTCCTGGAAGTGTCAAGCGAACAAAGAAAAATGAAAATCTCCAGTAATCGAGCCTTTTCCATTATAACTTACCTGCAATGAAAGATAGTCCAAGAATCGGCGAAAGCTCCAGTTTTCCCTGCTTCGATCCAGCTGATTTTTTTTCTGCTTTCGATAAAAATAGCTCAGCTAGTTTCCATCAAACAACATCACATGACAAACACACCACAACGATTATGGCTGCTGACGTTTTGCTGTTCAATCGATCGATTCATTCACCCATTCACGCGCGTTTGCCCGCGAATCAGTCTGTCTATACACCCTACACGCCGTTACAAATTCATGGAAAAAGGCGGAGAGGTGTTATGATATGTGCCGCAAAAACAGTCGTTGAGTAACTGCTATGTGTGTGCTGTAGTGCTTCCTGTTGTATGGTTTACAAAGTCGTCTCAATGACACAAATGCCGCACTTGTGTTCTTCTTGCCCGAGTGAAATATGTTTGGGATGCACTTAAAAAACAGGTAGTGGGTTGGTATCTTTAACTTAGGTAGATTTTTACTTTTTTGCATTATGAGCTCCATTGTCACTGTATACAACAATTCTTCTATCGGCCGACACTCCAGGTGGTGCCTGTGCACCCGGATATCATTTCGTCACAGTAGACGATAACTTCACTAAGGGTATAGACTGTTAATGTATCGTAATGTTACATGTACATGTGTATGATTTATCTCCTCGCACGTGATTTTCAGAAATTTACACGGATGTACAGATTAAAATGACTTGACAATCAAATAAGTTCTTCATCTCCTTACTTTGTATTTGATTTGTATTGTTTGTTTGTGTTTTATCCAAATGCCTTTAAAATATCATACATATTGGGTGCGTTCATAGTTCTACCAGTGGTACCAACTTTCAAAGAACCATTGTTGCAGTTGGATGACAATGGTACCAATTGTACCAATAAACCCTGAACAGTTTTGTTATTGATAGCATACAAATGTTATTGATTTTACCAATGTTACCAATGGGGGTCCAATGGAAACATTGGTAAAATTGATTACAGTTTTGTAAACATGTCAAACAACTAACATTTTTTTCAGCCCAAATTATACAACATCAACATTTTTATCATATATTGCACCCCAATCATTATAGTTAGAGCGAAAACCGCTTTCCTAAAACCGGGAACTAATGTCTTGATTTTCGCCGCCATGTCCTCATAATGAGTTGTGACGTCATTTACCAATACTTCCCATACTCTAGATCGTCTGCAGAAAAATATGCCATTGGCAAAAAACATTGGTACCAATGACATGCCAATGGTAGTTAATTTGACCAACAGTAACTTTTGTCTACCAATGGCAGAACTATGAACGCACCCATTGAGAGTTTGGATGATTTAACAGACGTTCGTCACCATTTGTCCAAGCCATTAACTATTGAATGTAATCCACTAAAGTCCTATGGGCTAATTAACACACACACACACACAATGGTTTGGAAGGGGAGCGCCTATGCAAGCAGCTGATGTACTCTCATGATCAATCCCAACCCATGTCCCACGTCTTTAATCATAACTTTCTAGATTTTTTGGCAGGGATGTGTGGATTCCCTATATATATCATCTCTTTTTAAGATAAATTGTAAACGTTTATCGATAACGCTTTTCACAAACAGTTTTCTTTCCGAGTTGACTAGTAGTCATGTTATATATTTTATTTGGTAAAATGAAATATATCAGAAAGGACAGTATCTTTAAAAGTTTAAAAATTAGATATGAAATTTGTAGCACTGCATTTTTTTCGATAAATCATTCTCGCATTACTAAGCTCCATCCTATATTGCAAAATGTGATGTAGAAATATAAATGAGTGTGAAAGATCTAGATCGTATGAATGGTGTCTTCCAGTCTCCTTATCACTTGGTCATAAGGCAGTACAATCTCGGAGAAAAACACATAATATGATAAAAATCTGCGTAACGACAGTTGAGATCGTTCACTGATAAAAGTCTATTCTATCCATGGAACATCTTCAGGAGGATGTCAGAACGATGCTTAACAAAAGTTAACGTTGTGAATATTTATTTCACGACTGGTTTATTCCTCACTGAAACAACAGCATTCACCAGAAATATCTAGCAGACAGGATAATCAATTGTGTAATCCCCCCCCCCCCCATTACAAGTTTATTTGCATCTGTATGTTGCCTGTACAATCAATTCTAATTCTAGTTTCTCCAGTAATTACGACACATGCTATTGTCTTTAAAGTTGTATGTGATGACGACTTAAGATTTATTTATAAAAATCGGTAGTATACGATATATGCGATATAAATTCTGTTTTGAGGTCGATACGATCATAAAGCCACAGGTGCTTGGGGACGGGACCTCACTGTTTACAATTAACGCGAAATAAGCTATGTATAAAAAATGTATATACCACTGGTATATGCTACACTAAAAAAAATCACAATTAACGCGAAATAAGCTATGTATAAAAAATGTATATATACCACTGGTATTTATACTTTAAATTTATAATTTAAAAAATAAATGTTGAAAAACTCGGGATTGTGGGATGAATATTTGGGGGGGAGGGGGGGGGGTCCCGTCCCCAAGCACCTGTGCATTAAGCTACCCAGAGAATGACAATATGGCTTCCAAAAAAGACTAAATGACGTATCGAGGTAATCTAT
Organism: Magallana ariakensis; assembly: GCA_020458035.1. NCBI lineage: Eukaryota > Metazoa > Mollusca > Bivalvia > Ostreida > Ostreidae > Magallana > Magallana ariakensis. Next base: position 22,430,575 of record CM035815.1, on the reverse strand, counting down.
ATTTAAATCCATAGAATTTCTTAAGACATCACAGTTACAAAAGATAACATAATTTATTTATTATATTGTACATTTAATGGGAGAATAATGAAAATATTAAAAGAAGTTCCATTTTTCTCTTCTTTATCTCACTCCTATACTAACAGGAAATGTCATAGTATATAAAAGATATATACAAAGTCAAATATTTTAAAATTTATACTCATCAAGCCAGACTGGACTTTCGTTGTTCAAAAAAAAATATATTACAGTAGCGCTATATCTGAAATTTTTCCAATACATACATATTCACATTACTTCAAATACTTTGCCTTGGTAAGGGGTTTCAAATATTTAAAAACACACACTAAGATGGAGTCAAGCTTGTATTTGTATTTTCTTTATTTATTTTTTTATCAAATCCAGCTCATGGTTTCTACATATGTATATTTATTTAGTCTGTGTACATACTCATGCACGGATCCAGATATTTTTCCAAGGGTACCCGAGGATAATTTTGTTTGCCACGAGGGAGGGGGGATTCTGCGGCCTATATTCGATAATTTTTTCCACTACCGACCCCCTCTAGACCCGCGAATGATACTGTGCATCCACTCTCTATTTCCATTTCAAACAGGTAGACAAAAATTGAATTTTTATATTCATATTACATGCAACATCAAATAATATATTTGTTCATTGTCTTAATCAAAACTTCTATTGATATGAATAAAAAATAAACAACAAAGTACACTTCAACTTCAATCTTAATATGTTTTAGTTTTTATCAATATTCGACAGCTTTTATTTGAAATGTAAAATATCGGTACATGTATCTCCAATCCAAACCTTTATCAAAATCTAACACAAAATACTTCTGTACACTTGGTGTATAAACTTGAAAACTTAGGTTAACAATATATTCATGTAAAAACAGCTCTCACGTTAAATATTAATTACGATTATATAATACTTGTAAGTAACCAATATTAGGACATTGTATCACATTGAATTATTGATATGGGTTAAAGTACATTACATGTAAACAGTCAAAGTTTCAAAAACTTACCAAGGAGAAAAAGAAAAACAAGCCAAACTTGAAGCTAAGGGCCTGTTTAGCAGAGAGATTCCCTATCCTTATACATTTACCATAGTTGTTTGCAAGCAATCTTTCTGCTGAACAAGCAACAAGTAACATTTTCACTGATTGAACTTTGTTGTTGACAATAAGAGGGAGAAAAGGTTAATATTAAAAGTTTATAGAAAAAATTTTAAAATAAGAAGATGTCCCATTCCTCATTCCTCACACATTTGCAAAAGCAAAATAATCTGGCACTCCGTATATTTTGCAAATTATAAAGGTAAATCTTTACTACAAATGATTATATCTATGAACCTTTGTACAGTGGATCATCTTTGGCTACAATGACATCCTTTCTCTCTAAGTTTGTAACTTATCAAATGAACAACTGTATTACTATACCAAATGTTACAACACTAAGACATAACGATACTCATATATGAGCATAGTTCAACTATTAAAATGTGATTCATTCCTACATGCATACATCTATCACAAAAAGTGAAGGATGATTTGAAAATATTTTTTTAGTCAGATGAGTATAAAACCAAACATGTCCTTGCAAGATGATGGTTCACTTGATATTTGCACAGTTTATTATTGTGATAATATTTGATCAATGACATAAACAACCAATATAAATTATATACATTAATTTTGTCAAAAAATAATGTCATTTTCTAAAACAGTTATATATGATTGAGTCATGTACATTTTTAAAAAGACGTTCAATCTGAATTAGGTAATTACATGTATATACATGTATATCCTGTATATTCATTAAAATCACATTTAAAAAGGAACATAGACTCTTGAACGATTTATATGAATGCATTTCAAAGGGAATCACTAGTCCAATATATTTATATACCAGACTGCCATTTTTGGATATCACATTATTAACAAAATCATCACTTGCTGTTGTTTGGGGTTTTTTTTTTTTTTTATAAAAACAATCATATTCTTAAAATGCAGAATATTCAAGATTGCTAAATAAAGTTAATTTTCTCCACACAAAAACAAGTATCTATAGTCTCCATACAAAGCTAAAAATTTTCAGACCTTTCAATGTCTCAGTCTTTATGTATTTTAAAAATAAATACATAAATGCCAAGAAAAAAAAATGAAGTGCATGTATATATAAAGTATAATCATTCTTTGGCAGTTCAAATCTATGAAATCAGTAATAAGTAATAAGACTTTGAAAAGATGTAAAATAGCTCACTGTAATAAAAGTGATTGTCATTATTTCTACAAAACACAATTTATAGAAACTAAAACTGAGACAATCATAAGATTACTAGCTACGATAAAACATCGTATGAAGAAAATAAACTATTTATCCGATCCATATGTACTATTAAATCATCATAAAAGTCTAATACATAGACGTAAAATAAACTATATGTATTTAATTCAAAATACATAAAATGTTAAAAAAAGTGAGACCTAAATAGGATCATGTTTTATAAAAGAATAATATGAGCTAACAAATGAGTTTTATAAAATTCATCACAGACATCCATAAAAAATAGTGCAAAAGATACAACCATCTCTTTCCTTATAGGGATATGTCAATTTATGAGATTCATTCGATGATCTTAAATCTGTCATGGATATGCAAAAACAAGCAATTCATTGATATACACATGTAATAGAATCAAAACACAACACAGCTTTGGTACTAGCTCAAGAGAAACCATTTTCATTGTGGCTTCGTCTGACGATTCGGTCGATGTTTATCATGACAACGGAGAGGAACTTCTGGAGATCCTTGATCTGCTGTTCCATCTTCTTCATCACTCCCTCCAGATTGTACAGTCTCTCGTTGGACAGCACTATACTCCTATTGTTATCTGACATGTCTTTAAGGGAATTTGAATCTCCTGAATTTTGCAACTTCAGACGAATTTCTGAATGATTGTGGCTGTTAAAGTAAACAAAACGATGATCATTATGATTATTAAAATGGAGAATAACAAGCTAAGAAGAAAATTATTCCAGATAAATTAATTAAAAAATAAGTGTTCATTGTTGTGTTCTGAATTAAAATAAAATCAATTAAAATATATTAAATATTGATCTGTATACATGCATGTATATGGTATGCTGAAATAAATCTAAATGTAAAACTTATTTTCATATAGGCCTACATGTATTCTCAGATACTGTAAATCCATTATGAGAGGGGTAGTGGTACAATAATATTTTATTCTGTAAAAAAATTTGAAGAAAAGTAGCTCATAATAATAATACATACGTAAGATTGCGTAGAGATTCTTTCATTTCGTCACATTTCATCCTCATGTCCCGCATGACTCCAGTGATGTGATGTCGTATAGCTCTCTCATCATTTAGACAGCTCTCTGTCACCAGACGGAGTTGCTGTTCCTGTTTAATTTCAGCTTTCATATTATCCACGTGCTCTGTTGCCTATGCAGAATAAAATGAAACATATTTCTAATTAGATCACACATAATCACACATTACCCTACAAAAATCGGTTTATCAAAGCTGATATTTGCAGTTGAACTTTTCATCCACGATGGTGATAATCAGATATATTTAAGTTTATTACCAAAAACAAATCAAATATTATTATTGACAATCAAAAAATAAATCAAAAGGAAAAAACCCATTAAACTACACTGTAGATATTATCTACGGAATGAATTGTGCAAGATTTTTTAGCTAATGAAAATACATGTACATTACAATCTCCAAAGATTTCATGGTATCATTGAATATTTCCATATTTTTGTACCTTCAAAAGCTGAAGAGCCATTTCCTGCATTTCTCCTTCCAGACGATCTGCATAAGCTTGCTCCAGCCTGTCATTGGTTGGCATTGGAGCTTTGCTTTGCCAGCGAGCTATGGCATTTGTCATCTTTTTTCTTGGACCAAACAATCTAGAATTCAAAACAAATAACATATATTCTGAATTTTAAATTTATGAAAAACATCTACATCACTATCTTTAACCAGAAGAAAAATGCATATATAAATAAAACGCTATTAAAAGACACTCACTTTATTCCAATCTCTTTCAGATCATTATCTGTCAATGATAAGAACACTTGTAAGTCAACGTCTTGTTCCTCAAACACTTTCAGGTATTTAGACAAACCCAGTTGATGCAAAAGAGAAGGTAAATCTCGAGGATGGTCTCCAAGATCAGGCTAAAATTCAAAGTTAATTGAATTTAAAATCAAATACATGTAGTAACATGTTAAATTGCACTTGAATAAAAAATCAATCTTTTTTGTTATAAAGAGCAGAATAATAATTTTGTAATAATGTGGCAAAACAGATAATTTTTTTTTAAAAGTTTCTGTTGAGGTTATGACAAGTATCAATACTCTCTTACACACATCAAAATCCACAAAAACACATAAATTATTTCACTGAAAGAAACACCAATATATCCATAATGTCAAAATACTTATTGTCATAGTCTTGTCTGCCAAGCAAATTAAAATAAACTCAAATACTTCTTATATTAGAATTCTTACCTTCTTCTGAGCAAAGAACTGTGGGTCGGGCATACCAGGGGATGGAAATATCTGACATCCGAGCTGAGGCATAAAGTTTGCGGCAAGATTGCTATAGACAGGAGCCGGGGCTTTGGGCTTAGCCCCCTGTAAATGGTGGGGGATCTGTGTGGTTGGGAGGGTGGTAGGTGGTTGTGTAGTTGGGTGGGGAGGTTGCTTGGCAGACTGGGGTCTGTGCTGGTCTATCTGGTGCTGTGGGGGAGGGTTATGAACAGGCACAGACTGCTGCATGATGACATCTTGAGTATTGAACTTGACACTAGGGGAATTTGAACGGCTTTTGTTGGACTGTTTCTCTCTGTCTTTCAGTTGTGACGTGGGACTCATTGCACTAGATTTTGGCTGAGGGTTATTATTTTTGGAGACCTGCTCCTTTTTATTGCTTTTATTGTCTTTCTCATTTTTGGTTATGTTTTCCAGCTCTGACTCGGACGACACGCCAGACTGATTTTTAATGCTTAGCTGAGCCATGGCTTTGTTGTAACTGGAGGCTGGGGACAAAGTGGCCTCATTATCTGACAGGTCACGACCTCCGGTGCTGCCATCTAGGGAGGAGCTTATGCTGTCCTGTGGCTGACAGTCATCACTCTCGTTACTGCTGTGACTTAGACCGAAGGCCGCCATTAATCCACCACTCGAGCCTGAGCTGCTTTTGATGGTCAGGGCCCCAGTTTTAGAGAAGGCATTCCCATCCTCTCCAGGCTCATTATCATTGGAGTCTGCAATTTACCAAAAACACTCATTTTTCACATACAGAAAAGTTTTTGGGTAGCAGTTTAAAAGAGAATTCCATGTATAAAAATATATATTATTTCTGAGCTTTGTTCATTATCAGAATATTGAAAACAAAGCAATAAGATTTCCCAATGCTGCATTTGAAATAAAACTAGAACTGTCCTAATGGGACTAATACCCCCGCGAGGCTAATTTCAAATGGGACAATTAATTGAATTGTATAATAAAGGTTTGCGACACATAAATAAAAAAAAATTATAGAATTTTTAAAAAACTCAATAACACATGTAGTTAACAAAGAAAAATTAAAATCAAAATTTTCAAAACTTCACTGTAAATACATATGTATAACAGTAATACATTTACAAATTTATGTATCTGGTGATATTTTTTTATTAATTGTTTTAAAGAAAAACCAACAAAGTGACAATAACCCCTCCCTTTGCAGTAAATGAAAATAGCCAAGCAAATGCTCTTCTGTTGATAACACTTTGAATATCGTCTTGACAGATGCAATTAGTTGTTTCAAATTTTCCTCACTTTCTCCTATGGTACAATGCAACTCACTATCAGAAAATTGATCCCATAGGACTATGATTTTCTTTGATGAGCTTGTTAAATTGGATAAAATCCCAAAACATTATCATAATTAGCATACTATGTAAAAATATGAAAAAAAGAAAATTTAATATTACAAACAATTTTAAAATTGCCAAAACACTACAATCATATCCGTAATTTTGAATTTCATTTAAATTGATGCCCTATAGGGTCACTTCATCAGTTTACTTGACTAATAAATTTAAACAGCTTCTAAAAATAGCTAACTTCTTTATTAATAATGATATTATTTATTTCATTATAATGATAGAAACTTTTGGTTTACATGAAGCAGTATTAAAATAACCCCAAAACCACCGCCCATTTTACAGATTATCAATTTTCCCTAAACCCATGCTCCATCTAAACCATGGCTCAGATAATGGCCCCCTTGGGACAACTGAATTCAGCCACACTTGTCTTTGATGTTCTTATTAGCTCCTAAGAATTTATCAATGACAAACAAACATTTTGCATTGTCAGTTGATAGAATACTTATAAAAAATAAATTAAGTTAAGAAATAAAGACAAAAAACCTCCATCTGGATGTACATGTATTAATATAAATATATTTTAGAGTGTTTACTATTAATTAATTAATAAAGTCTGTAAGGATTACCTCCCTTACTTTTCAACATCAGTGTATAATATATAGAATAAGGAAAATGAAAACTGTCATAAAATCATTAAATCTTGTCTGATCTTAAAAAAAAATTGCAGGTGCACATCTTCAGATGGTGTTCAACATATGTACAAATTTTCAGACTGTTCCATGCAGTAGTAAAAAATTCTATAGGGGGGACAAAGTTGCGTCTACAGACAGACGGACAGACAGACGGACAGGGTGAAACCAATATACCCCCCTAAACTTCGTTTGCGGGGGTATAATGATTACTTTCATTGAATAATCATCAGTGTGCATTTTAAATTTTGAGTGATTACTGGTACTGTACAATATGATTATATGCACCAATATGATCGTGCACACCTGTATTTCTGCCCCCTGAGCTGTCCAGAGCGTTGTAGTCTTGAAGGTTGATGGGGGAGGTCACATCTCGGTAACACAGCTTAGAGTTCCCCTCTGCTCCAACTTCTCCTTTAGGAAATGTCACGTATCCTTTTGGAACTTTCGGACTTTCTGTAAGGCAATAGTAAAGGTATACATGTATTGTAAATAAACCTTGGAACCAAACATAATAACTTTACACAAGAATATAGGTCTAATGAATAAAGTTGAACAGACTGGAATATTTACAGTACACCTACATGTACATATTCAAGTACTGCAAATATTCCAATTTCAAGAAATCATTTCAAATATGCCTGCATGTTTTTAAAAGGTAAGAAAAAGTCTTAGTCACCCACTTGTAGGTGTTTTGTAGTTGTCTGAGGTAGGGGATCTGTTGATCAGTCTGGCAATAGCATCAGGTCCATCGCGAATGCTGGGACGACCTTTACCCTTCTGACCCCTATGACCTTGCTTTGGTTTGGAATAGGCTTCATCAGAGGAACTAAGTTCTCCTGCGTCCAGACCTTCAAAAGAGAGAGCATTGAATTTTCATGTTATTGTGAAGATTAACATGTTTAATACAATGAATTTTGATAATGTGAACATGTTCATACATAATTTATAAAAGGTCTACAAGTGCTACAGTGACTTTCAGGACATTTGTATAATTTGATTCAATCATTTTAAAAAAGTAACTTTAGTCCTTCATGCAATTTTACTTCTAAATATATGCCATCTCACTGATAAGCCAGTAAATTTGACTAAAACGGTACCTGCACTGAGAGAAAACAATTAACATAAGGTATGCTGCTGCATAAGGTATCAATTTTTATAAACGTAAATCAATGCACTTTAACAAAGCTGCGCAAATAAAAGTTAATTGACTAGAATTAATCCTCTGATATAGCGAGAAGATAAGTCCTAACCCTGGGTCCTGTTACTTACCGGCCTCTGATCGCAGACAAGTGTTGGGCATGACATGGTTATCAATGAGGCTGACTATCTTCATGTTGCTGTGGATGAGGGCCAGAGAACGGGCCGTGTCTCCATTGTGCGCTTTGTTAAACACATTCACTCCCTTCAAAGAAAACCATACACAAATTTTTAAAACAATCTTTATTTTATCTTAGCAGTAATCATGTTTTAAAAAAGTTTCAGAATGGTACAAAAAATCATGATTTTCTGCAATCCTTGCATCCCATTTTTTCCCCCAAAAATTCTGGAATATTTTCTCAATGAGCTTATTTTGGTATGTTATTTTCACAAATAAACATAAAACTTTTATGAATAAATGCATAACAGTTGTACGAAGTATTATGACACCATAAAATTGAATAACTTTATACATTTACTGTACCTGCATTACAAGGTACCGGTATTCTGTAGATGCATTGCATAGATATTTTTATTACACATAATAATATAAGTCTACTTGTACTTACGTGCTGAAGAAACAGTTGAACAATGATTTCATGACCCTCTGCTGCAGCTTCCATAAAGGGAGTTAATCCTAGACTAGGTTCCCTGGTAAACAAAGATAAAATATGTTTATTGCTACATTTTTTGTATGACATAGAAATCAGACACTAATCACGTTTATATATGTATTTTGTATTTCTTAACACATATGATCTGGAGAAAACTACTCGAATGACGATACCTTTACATACGTACGTACACTGACACAATTTCAATTTAAAATACTGAACTTAATATTCTTACAAAAAACCGATAGTGTTACATCTACATCTACTTACACAGCATTTATGTTGGCTCCCTGCTCCAACAGAAATTTGACCATGTTTTGATGTCCAGCGTAGGTAGCATGAAAGAGAGCGGTCCAGCCTTTGTGATCACGTGCCTCCAGCTCTGCTCCTTGCTATAATACCAGTATACACAAATGCTACTAGATTATCATACTTATTCTGTATAACATACTGTATATTAACATTTACATGTACATTTACTTATTAGCTGCAGATCTGCAGCTCTGTGGCTTGTCATCCAGAATTTTCATGAGGATATACAGATCTGCTGCTATTTTCTTATTACACTTGCACTATAAAACATGAGGAATGGAAAACTGATTTAAGTATGACTGATATTTTTTTCAGATTAACATATTACTATGCAATTATTTTCATAAAGCAATAATATGAAACCGGAAAATTAAAACAAAGATTTTACAGAACCTGTACAAGAAAGTAGCCAACACTTTCATTTCCACAGCTAGAAGCTAACATCAGGGGAGTCTGTCCTTTATGGTTCTTGACATTTACACTAACACCTGCATCCAGCAACAGATTCACTATGTTGTCATGTCCAATGTAGCAGGCATACATCAACGGTGACCACCCACCCACATTTTTCTTGTTCAGGTCAACTTTCCTATTTGAATAGAAAAAATTTGAATTTTTTATCATGATAATTATCATATGTATCATTATCTGATACATATAAATTTGTAGATACACAAATTTCATACATAATGAACAAGTGGATGATGAACATAGGAATCATGAGCATATTTACATGATTGTAGTAACTGTTCCCAATTTTGCTTCCACACATTACCAAATTTTCAGTGAGGTTTACCTGCTTTAAGACTATATTAACACAGTTATTTTGAAAATATTTAAGCAACTACAATAAAAGTCTCATCTGATTTATAGCATATATAAAGAGGTCAAACATTAATTTCATAATCTGAGCACAGGGGCTTGTGTAGAAAAAAAATTGTTAAAAATGTGGGTACCAAGGAGGAAAAATAACAAGGGAGGACACCATGTTGGATACCGCCTCGCTTCATCAGCTAATTTGTCATTTAAAACTATATACTAGAAACTTAATTATATAATTGTGCCAATACGTATTCCTTTATAAATGCTTCTTCTTTAAGATCCCACCTTCAGTTTAATTCTTTTCAAGTCTATATCAACAATTTTTAACTTTTTCTCCCGTAAACATCCGAAATTGACAACTCCCTGGCTTTTCCCAATTGTATGACAAAAATCACACGTGCCGTGCTTTCGCTTTCTGCAGAAGCCAGGGAGTTGTAAAAAAGAACTAAACCTGAGGTGATAACTTAAAGAGGAATAATTTATAAAGGAATACAAATCGGCGCAAATGTCTAGTTTAACAATCTAAGCGAGAAATTAGCTCCCTTGTTATTTTTCCTCCACGGTAACCACTTTTTTGACTATGTTATTTTTTTTCTACACAGGCACCAGTGATATGAGCTTCCTTGCAGGTTGTACAGTTTGTACAGTGATATATGTGTCTTATATTTGTATTTACTACATGATGATTCAAGTAATTAATACAAGTGTACCTGGCAATGTATGATCTGACAACATCATACTGTCCTATGCTAGATGCTGTGTGAAGATCCAGAGGAATGGGATCAAACACATCCTTAACGTTCCAGTTCCATCCTTTCCAAACTGAAAGGCTACGGTCAAGAAGCTCATTCTCTGAGGACTCATCTGATGCCTCATATTGGTTATCTGCCTCTTGTGCCATCCTCTGTCATGTTGATCAAGCCATCACACTGCTAAATATTTCATACAGTGTACAGGTGGTGTACATGATTTGCCCTTCAAGAGAGATTGTTATCTGCAAGTGTTAGATATTATGAATCGCATAATCATATTTTTATAAAAATGTTGCAGTAAAGAATGACTTAGAAAAATGCAAGTTACACTGCAGAATGTAATAAACATATAGCCTTAGTTTATCTAGGGCTAAGTTTGTTATTTGGCCTATTTAATCAGCTGTTGATAGTATACACTTTCCCCCCTGCAGAGAAATGTAGTAAGTTATTACAAAGTATAGTTGATTTAACAACATGTTAAAAATTAATAAGATTTCAATACTTTACCTTAAATAATAGATAGAAGGTCAGATTTTTCGAAAATAATCAATATTTTTTTCTGTTCTCCTTTCAAGAAAATTCCGTTGAAAAACGATCCCGATCATTAACAAATATTTTTAAATTACTTACAAAGAATGAGAAATATAATATTTATTACAGTCATATACAGCTTAAAATTATTAATAAAGTCATCGTTTTTGTATTTTTGCACAAAAAAGTGGTAAGAACTAAATAGAAATCGTGAATCGGGTTTGGTGTTCTGCAAGGTTGTTGATCATCCGGGGACCTTTGCGCAGACACGATGGTTCGAAATTCCACCGATGTTCCATCGGTTGGAATGTTTTAGTTTAAATATATAGCTATCTGAGCAACATATTTCATTGGATTTGGTAATTGACTTAATTTATGTGCGGTATGTTATCTGTTTTGTGTGTTAGAAATGAAATATTCGTTGTTTTGATGCTAATAATTGTTCATTTGTGTGATAGTTTACATAATTACCATGGTACCGTTTACGATATATATTTTTCTCATAAATTTGTTTTTGTTGATCCAAGCTCAATTTAATTGTTTAGGGTATTAATGAAAAATACAAATCATAGTACAGAGTATTTACAAAAAACAATAATCACTGCAAAGTAGGTCAACAGGTTGATTCATGTAAGAACATATCGAATTTTAAATGCCATATTTCAATTCATTCTCCATTTGTGCACATTTGTGCGCGGAACAGTGTTAGTTTATGAATGAAATGTATTTTTATATCAAAATAATGTTAGCAAAATAATATGCAGTTCATTGGGTAATAGAGTCTGGTTCTGAGGGGGACAATTTTGTTAATAGTTATTTTAAAATTAAATATTTGTAATATCAACTGATGATATAGATACAGTAAAATAGAAGTTGTGTGGAAGACATGGTTCTCAAAACACACTTAGACCTGTGTTCAATATGGTGTCTTCATATCCTTGAAGCATTGATTGTCAAAAGTGTACATGTGTTGGATTTTAAATTTTTGGCAATTTTCCATCCTCAAAGGTGCACCATTTGGAACATGACTTAAATGGACATAATAAACAATATTAATGCTACAATCATTTCCTTTAAACTTATTTAAGATAATTATGAGTAAACATGCATACCGGTACTTTAGGTTTTATCAGCTAGTACTAATAGCATTATATTATTTTCAAAATTCCTAAGAAATGCTAATTAAGTTTGTTTTAATTTTTTTTACGGTATATGAAAATTACTGCAAGATATTTACATGTATTTTATATAGTTTCAAGAATAAGATATAAGAGCATTATTGTATGGAAATAAAAATTTATGAAATATTAATGACCATTGTAAATTTATAAACAATTACGGTACTCACACATCATCAACTTTATAGGTAATGAATAGAAGTTAAATATGTTACTTGCAGCTTTCATATACATGTACTAGTAACCAGATACTTATTTTCATTACGGTACCATGACAAAAATTATTAATTTTTATAGAAAGAAGTATGGACTCAAGTGATGATAACAGTGACAGTGAGCTCTTTTTGACTGGATCAGGAGGAGGTTGTGAGTTCCCTGTCCCTGAACACTCCCAGCTGAAACCAAAACTAGATTCTATTTTTGCTGAAGTAGAGAAAAATCTTCCTTCCATTGATTTTGATCTCTCAGATGTAAGGCAATATGCTTTTCTTCTGATTTAATGAAACCTGTGATGTGTTATATTAATTGTTTTGTCATTTTTGTTTTCACTGTTTTATGTTTAAGTTTTAAAAAAAGAATACTCTTGCATTTGAGATTGACAATATACCTTTCAAACAATATTTTGTGTTCTTTTCAACTCATTATTTTAAATATGTAGGTAAGCTCAGACAATGAGGATCAGGAAATTTTCCATCGCTCTTTGTTCAACACATCTCTATTTGATGACGACAAGGATTTGGACACAAGTCAGTGTGGGGATACATTCTCAGACCTTTTTCAACCTAATATTGATTCAGTGTCACTGACAAATGTAAGAGTAGATGTGGACACACAGGCTGTTGAGATTCAGGGTAATGTTGCAGCCGCAGCCATTGGTCAGCCACAGCGACCCAGAGCTCAGGCAAAGTCAACAAGTTGGACTGAAGTAGTCATTGACTCTCACGATGAAAAAGACAAATTTAAAGAGAGAAAGACGGCCAGTAATAATGTCACCAAAACAAGCACAGGCACCCAGATGGATGAAGACTTGTCTCCCATGGCAGGAGCCATGAGTGTTATGGAACAAGAGCTTGACAATGAGGACAAGTATAGGACAAACAGTACAGAGGAGGAGCTGGAAAAACATGAGAAGGAGTCAACAAGTGAGACAGCCTCTAAGGTCAGCTCAGCATCGTCCTCTAGGGTGGGGACATATAATTCTGGGGACAAGCGGATGAACAAATTGGTGACCACTGAGGAAATCAGAAGAAATGAGAAGAAACTTGTGTCTAATATGGTGCCCACATCTGCTCCCAAACTCTTGACTAATAATCTAAATATAGGTAAAATATAACATTGTCTTGCCAATTTTGCCTCTAAGACCTGTTTATGAAAATAAATGTCAACATCCATCTTCCAAACTGTTATAAACAAAAATGACTGAACTTGAAGTAAGGCTAGAAATTTAAGATAGACAGGTATTTAATGTTTAACCTTCTATTTTTTTTTTTGTTTCAGATCTGATTTTGTGCTCACTTGATGAAGAGCACCGTATGAATTCATCTGTTCCCCCAGTAGTCAGGGAAGCCTGGGCCAGGCAGCAGAGGATCCAGTCACTGATTGGAGCAGGGGAGGGATCCAACAGATTCCTGAACGAACACAGAGGTACTGTCTTCTAAGCATATCTACAATGCTTATTTTTGAATTTGTAATATTTTTTTTTGCTACTGGATAGTCATTACAACATTTTCCCAATTAAAACTGATTTGAAACCAATATTGATGTGGCTAGAGACAACCTTCAACTGTATAAATTTATATTCACTCCAATTGTGATTGTAAATTTACGAAAAATAAAATGTTCAGTCTGTAAAATTGTCAGTCATTTCTGATTTGTTGACATTCTGCAGAGGAGGAGAGTACCCCGTCTCAGACTCTGATTCAGAGATTGGCCGAGTTCTCAATGACCCAGTCAGGGGAGGACATGACAGACATCGACCCACTGACTGGGGCCAAGACCCCCAGGGACACTGACGCTGATGTCATAGAGACAGATAACAGGTCAAAAAGTCCCCTCTTTACAAGGAGGAAACCTCCTCCTGAGGAACAGAAGGGTAGGTTTTTATAGTTTGAATATAAAAACATGCTTATGAACAAAAAGTAGGAAGTTATGGTGATATCGATTTAGAATACATAAGTTTAAAATGGTTTTGTATATAAGTTTAAACTGTTTTTGTAAATATTTATAACATTCATCTTAGTGTTATTTATCAGATACGTAAATGTATGATTTCATTGTTAACACTAGTCCTCTTAAAATTTTGTACAACAGTAGAAAAGAAAACCACCTCTACCAGCTGTGGAACCAACACAAATAACAACGATGGCCCACTGAGGATCATTACACCCACCCCAAAGAACAAACTGGAGGCAGAGAAAAATCCTGGTAAGATTAGGGGACTACTGAGTTGAAGATTTAATCTGTCCCTCTACAAGCCCATCAGACTGAAAATAACTACATTTATACTGCAATTAATTGTTTTGGTACTGTAATTTGGATAAAGTTTGAAGGAGAAATTTAGGAGATGAAAAAAATGTTTTGTTGGATGAAATTTTTGGTTGCACATTGGGGTCAAGATTAACTGCTGTATACATGTACATGTATATCTGGTGTATAAGGAAAAAATGTTGATCATTCATTTCAGAATCAAAACGAGAAAGAGAAACTGTGTTTATTGACTTGAGAAATCATGACCAAAAGGTCAAGGAGCAGCAGCAGATCATCTCAAGAGTCCAGCAGGTGTTGCACATCAGTCATGAAAGGTAACATGGAATGAAAGTAATCCACAGACTGCACAATTAACTGTTCACAACTGGTTTAAAAGTTTATAAAATTTTGTATAGAAACTTGTTTTAGATTGTTACCATTATCAATGTAACTTTTTTCTACAATAGTGAGAGTAGCAGTGACAGTGACTCAGAAGATGACATGCAGACCTGGTTTGAACAGAGGAGGCGTTTGAAGCAGACTCTGGCCTCAAGAGGCGTCAATGCTGATGTTCTCCCGAACAAACCAAAACCTAAAAGGTAACAGCTTCTTTTAACTTGTCAGATTAACACATGAATGATTACTCTATTGACTAGATTTTGTTTACAGATGCGAATATTTACCTATAAAACTTATTATATGTCATTATATAACATTAATGGCTTCTTAAATCCTTGATAATGTGGGAATAGTGCAGAGCCATTCAAGCACCCAAATCGAGTGATTAACCTGTCAGAACTGGATAACCGACTTGTAGCGAAGATCAAGCCGGAGACAACTGAGGAGGAGCTGAGTGAGGAGCAAAAGGCTGCCCTCGAGAAGGAGAGGAAGATCAAAGAGGAGGAAAGGGAGAGGCAGAAGAAGATTGAGGAAGCAAGGTCAGCTTCGGATAGTGACTCCATTGTCTCAATGAAGACAGAAATATTGTGATAATTTCAAACAGAAAATAGAAAACATTTTGATAGATTATTCAAAACTTTGTAATGTATTTAGAGTAGTTGAGGTTAGTTTAATACTTGTAGAAAACAAAGAGAGGAGAGGGAAGCAGAGAGACAAAGTCGTTTACGCCTGGCCAAAAGACTTGAGGTTCTGAGGCCGACTGCTTCTGTCAGCGGTAAACAGGATTGTGCTGAGACAACGCCTGTTATGTTTGACCTTGTAAGTAATCGTTTCAGCATTAAACTTAAAAGAAGAGAGATTAACCAGTTTAAGTATATTTTTTTTATTTTAACTTTGAAAATTCCCTTTGAATTAACAGGAAGCATCTTATGAGCCCTCTCCTTCCACACTCCCCCCATTTCTCCCCTCGGACAAAGAGATTCTGTTGTTGACCATCCACCTGTCAAGTAATGGGGAAATTATTTTGCACAGAGGGAAGTCAAAGAGTGTTGACACAGGTTAGGAAATGAATTTTTTTTTTCTTACTGATATATGTATAGTAGAGCTTACAAAGCTTACCGGTAATTTACTATTCTGATGTTATACATGTATTATAACAACAACTAATGGTAAATGTGCTGTAATAGAATTTCAAACTTCACTCTCTGAAATTGTACAGTGATCTCTGTTATAGGTCTGGGTCTCTCAGCGTCTTACACTGTCCTCCTGACTTGGCTGTTATCCATGGTTCCTGAGAACTATGATTTCCTCATCAAGAAGCCTGAGGAGCTGGAACAGGTGCCGTTCTATCCTCCGTTCTATGTGCTGGGGATGCAGCAGCTGTTGATGGATGAGGACCTGTGTCTAGTGGTGGCTGTTACTCCTCATCCACTCTGTGACACCAAAGGCATTCCAAACAAACAAAAAAAATCCAAGACAAAGGTACCACAGCTCATTGGCTTTCCTCTTTAAATTGCAGCATTTGTTTTCTGCAAAAAGATCATGATAACAACGGAAGATGTGTGTTATAGAGGGAATATTAGGATAGTTTAAAAAACCACTTTTATCAGTTTATTGTATGAAATCTGAAGTTTCACATATTTTACCCAGTCTTGATTTCTTTTGTAGCTGAAGGATGAAGTTAAAAATAACTCTCCATTTCAACAATTCCTCACCAAGTTTTTATCCACCAATACTCTGCACACAGTGTGCCCCTGGCTACAGGCAGTGGTCCCTATAGACATAAGTTGTCCCTCCCAAGACCCGGAGGACACAGCTACCTATGTGTACAGAGCCCCCTTACCAATCATCACAACTAAACCTCTGTCCACATTCATACAGATGAACCCTGACCCCCAGGCTGCTCAGAAAGTATTTAACACCCCTGTGGGCTTTTTCTGGCAGACGGTGGACAATGAGGAGTCTTCATTTGATCACGGACTCGGTGACAGTGAGGTGAATTATGACACTCAAGTGACAATGTCTCTCGTGTACAAGAAAATTTTCCAGGAACCTCCTGCCATGTCGGGTATCTTCAACAAGATCATGCAGGAGGGACTGGACTTGTCTGGGGTGAGACTGCTGTATCCAGTGCAAGAACTTCTGGACAAACCAAGTGTGCCAAATCAAACCAATCGTGTTCAATCAAACATAGAATTTCTGAATAAAGTGGGCCCAGTCCTGGCTTTAGGTCTGCGGGGTACCTTTGCTCGGGCTATTTGGTTAGATGCTGTAGGACCCACTGACCCAGCTCTGGCCCGAAGGACTGACCCAAATTCTTTGTGTGCTTTGTACGGAGGTGCATCTCGTGATGAGTGTTTGTTGTTTTCTCCGAGGAATCCTTCAAGGGTGCATTCTGAGCTCACTCGCTGGTTCGCAGGAAGGGTTCCTCCTGGTGGTGTCATTGATGTTGGAACTCCATATACTAGAAAAGATCATTTGAGGTTTGTATTAATGGGAGGAAAACATTTGAATTAATTCTCCATGTACATAGTTAGAATGTCTGTGGTACTAAGTTCCATTATTTGAGCATTGATTCTGTTTATTATAAGTGTTGTCATGACCTAAAAGACTTGATAATCTAATTTTTTTCTGAAGATTTCAGTCCATATTTTCATTTTTGAAGTTAATATATGTATTTGGATAGATCTGGAAGTCCGAAAGGTCAAAAAGCAAAAAAGACCACTTCAATTGGTGAATTAACTGAGGAAAAACCAGCCTCTGGTCAGTCAAAGAAAAGCTCCTCCCACCACAGTCTGATGGACAGCCACACACAGCACCGCCCACCAGCTGCCCTCACAGCTACCACCACAAGTGAAATCATTCTAGTTATCTCCCCTGTAGTACGACCGCAGTACATTGGTATCATCATGGCCTCTTGTCAAAGAAAGGGATTTAGAATCAGAGGAGTAAGGAGGCAGAAGCTTACCGCCAAAAAAGTTGCATGTCTCGGTCAGTGAATCTACTGTACTACTGTAGTAATTGATTTCAAAACACTTGAAATATAAAAATTTCTATTTATGTATAATTTTTTCTTAAAATCCAGGAATTGACAGTAGTTTGTTGAGAGCATTTTGTCCCGGGATCTCAGATGATGGGGTACCCTCACAGGCCAGTAAGCATGCTGAGGCCACATCTCCATGCTTCCTTTTGCTGCTGGAGAAGGAGAATGGTGCACATAATGCTGCTAGTCTGATTGAGTCTTGTATGATTCAGCTAACCCTAAAGGGACTGATGGGTAAGCTTACCTGCATTTGCTATGATAATGACAAAAGACAACAGGTAATTCAATACTTTGGATTCATTAGAATTCATGATGGCTCATTTTTTGTGGTTTCTTACTGAAACTGAAAACGACGCATCCACGAAATTACATCCCTACTACCGTAATAAGCAAAAAACCTACAATCCACGAAAATTGGTCACCACAAATTAAATGATTCCACAGTATAAAGACTTGCATTTCAATCATGTTTTATATTTTTTCATTTTGGCTTTTATTTCAGAAAACATGCAAAGTACAGTGGATCACTATTTAGAATCCAAGCACATGTTTTATTCTGCTCGATACTCTGACAATTTACTGGTCAACCTAGGAGGTGACTTCTCAAAAGTAAGTCAGACAACTTTGGTTATTGGTTGATCAGTCTATATATATTATGTATTGTAATTTTTGTATGTTTTGTACTAGGAATATTGGTATGATGATTGGATTTTATTTTTTAATGACAGTGTGTGGATCATGAGATTCAGGTGAACCCTAACTTTGTGGTGCCAAAGCTGTACACCAACCCAGAAATGGAACAGATTGTGATACTGATACTGCTGGGACACGAGATTCAGAAAAACTCAGGAATGTTTGTGGGTCAGTGTCTGCTGAAATGAATTTTGTCTGTTCTTGGGGTTTCTTTTTCATGTAGAAAAGAATGAAACCTTATAAACATTATGTTAAATCTGAATACATTAAGGTCTTTTTAATGGTCATACAGGTTTACCAATATTTCGTAAATAAAAGAAAATAAAGATAAATGTTCTTTGATAGTGGTACATGTACATTTTTGCTTCTATATGTATTAAGTCCTTCATAACTTTGTATGAGGAATGAATGGTTTATCTCCCCTACAGGTAAACTCTTGGGTATGATTCCTTTTGGAAAGTTGACTACTGTTGTGCCCCTGAAGGAGGGGTTTGAACTTTTGGGGATGAAATGGCTCCCAGGATTGACCACCTCTCAGGCCAAGGAAGTGACCCCCTGTGAAGTGGGTGACCGACTGTGGAAGGACAACATACACACTTTAGTGTCAGGTAACTTAATGCTTTCTATCAGCTGTGCATATAATTCATGTACATGTATGTATGATTGTCAGTAATAACTGATGCTTGTTAGATGTTTTAAAGCTTCGCAAAACCTTTCAAGGGAGCTGTACACATACTGTGAAATTCATAAGACCCTTTTAGATTAAAAAAAAAAACAGTGAAAAAAAATACAGGATATTCTTTGAAAACGTCCTCTACTCCAGGCCAATTAGCCAGACAAACTAAGACTCTATCAATCATTACATATATGGTACTGGTAAGTGGCAAATCAGTCAAACCATTTCTGGATGTCCATGATTTTTTTTTCAATTTAATTTCTATTTGGACAGAACCTGCCCTCGTGCTGGCCTTGAGAGGAATCGATGCCTTCCGTCGTCTGGAGGCTGTTGTGCCTCTAGCTCAGCCTGGTAGGGGGAAAGATTCTCACATAGACTACATCATGTCAAGGAATGCTGAGGAGTCCTATGGATTCGCCAGGGCTTTCTTCACAGACAAGGAGATCTTTTCTGACCCCACAGCTAGGCATTTGTTGATGTTCCTACCTCAGGTCCGACATCATATCCAAGGATTTGGATCCAGGTAAACATTGTTTACAATTGAAGTAAAAATAATTTAGGGTCTCTTTGAAACAGATTTTTTAAAGATACAACTTCATTGAATTTGAACATATATTCTAATATCATTGCAAGCTAAACTACTGTAACAGCTAACACATTGAAATAGAGTTTTGCATACACAATCTTGATGCATTTTCATTAACAGTATTTTAAAATGATATTAATGATGTCATGATTTGAAAGCTATGATATCTTTTTCAGTTTTAAGCTATAGGCTAATAACACACTATTTAAAATAAGAGATCTTATATTTAGGGGAATTACAATTATATTGTTTGTGTATGATACAATAGGTCCCATTCCATCAAGACTGACGTGATGACGGAGTCTATGTTTGATGTGATGCTGTCTGGACCTCAGCCAATCTCCACGCTCCTCGTCATCAAACCGCGGGCAGTCAAGAAACACCTGACCAAGATCCTCCGTAAGGTCATGTTGGAAGGCTTCACCATGGTGGGACTAAGGCTGGGGTTGGTCAGTCAGGACGAGGAGTTAGTCTCCCTCATTGACGAGGAAGGAGAGCTTGTAAGTTTGATTAGATATCCAAGCACTGAAATAAACATTGAAGTTCAAAGCTCAATCTGGGAAAGAGAGATAATTTCAACCATTTGTATTAGGGATTATTATTTTTAGATATTTAAAAATGAGCTAGTCATCTTCTTTCAAACATTTCATTTGCAAAAAAAAAATTCTTTTTTTACTCAGGATTCTGACAGATTGGATCAGCATAAAAAATATCTAAGTTCAGGGCCTTCACTCATTCTGGCTTTAGAGAGAGAAAATGCAGTGAAGAAGATGTTAGATCTGCTTGGACCATGTGATCCTCTGAGTGCCCGCAGACAGAGCCAGTTTCTGTGGAGGGGAACCTTTGGCATGGACACTGTTGCCAATGGACTTCATGGTAGGTTTTCATATACATATGCATGCCCTATATTTATTGAATGTTGTAACCTGCCACCTACATTAATGAAGAAGACATGTTGAATAATTACGTTAATGTTATAAAGAGCACTGAGTATATAAGAGCACATTTTCAAACTGATTCAAATATTAGGTTAATTATTTTTCTTCTATGTATGATTTATAAAACTTTTCTCAGGAAGCAATGATCTATCTTTGCATCAAATTTCTACAGGTTCTCAGAACTTTCCACATGCAGTACAGGAACTAAAGCTGTTCTTCAAGGATGGATTATGCTGTAATGAAACGGACGAATTGAGAGACTTGGAGGTATGGTTTATGAGATTAAATAGTGGAAAAAATAAAATGAAAAAAACAAAAACAAAACAGAATAATGTTCATTTCTTTTTTTTTGTGTAATTATTATGTTTGATGAATATACAGGATGATTATTATGATGAGGATGAGGTAGTCAGTTTTAAATATTAGTATTTTACTTATTAATGTTTTTGGCTTTCTTTGTTATTTGTTGATTTGTTATTATTTTAAAGATTTTGTTTATTTACTTGTTAATTCATGCGCTAATTGCATGCGTCCATGCATGTCTAAATTACATTTTTATTACCAGAGTACTCTGCCAAGAACTTGTTAAACTGTTGATTTTAAATTTTGTAAAAGAATAAGCAATAACCCTTCTAAAATATCTAAGATAGGAAGTTTTGTCTAAAAAAATTTATTGGCAGTAAAAGAAGTTTTTTAGTATCTCGATAAGTAAAATAAATTGACTCTGAATATGTAGGTTTAAACTTGTGTTGTTTTTGAGTTTATGTATGGTTTTCGACCGTTTCAGATTATTGGACCTGCTGTGGACAGTCTATTAGATATGACAAAGGGAGATAAAAGAATTGTTCAGATCACAAGCATGCAAGGCGATACAGATCACTCCGCTATTGGTAAATCAAAGTTTCCATTTTTGGATGAAATTTAATTTTAGAAAATAAGAGCAGATTTGGGTGCCTCTACACCCTGTGTATGACATTTCTTATGTCAGTAAACCACAATTCGATTAAAACTTTATTTTCTCCAGCTTTTGAGAATATTTTTGACTGTCTGGGCATCTAGCTATAGTCTCTAAATTCTTGAAAAAAAAATTTTGATTATTCAATTCCAATTAACGAGGTTGAGTTTTACCCTAGATATTTTGAAAAAAATTCATGCATTATTATAGTTTTACTATTTATATCAATTATTTTAAGATTTAAAAACATAAATTTTTTTATCCTGATCTTCAAAGGGATCATCCCAAAAGTTATCAATTTTTATGATGGGCCCAATGGCCACATGTTGGAAAAGCACCAAATTTATACATTTTCTGCCCAGGTATATTTTCTTTCAAATATGTGAAAACTTTTGTAAAAAGTAACTAATTGGTGAAATGAAATCCAAGGCCGCCTCGATTAAGCTAGCGAGTCATACTTTTTTCTTCGGCTTTATGCGTTGTTTAGTATACCTGAAAGCAATGATTTTAGCATTTTACCAGATTAATGTCATATAGTCACAATTTTTCAACCCATAAATGTTACCGATTATGTTAATTTTGAATGAAAACATAATTTTAAAAAAGACCGTTATAACTTTGCATCTACGACTGCATAAAAATAAAAGGATGTGCAAAGTGATGCGCACTTGAGTTGTACTTGGCCTCATTAACTTACATTTAAATCCATCAAAAAATCTATGGTAAATTCCATTTGAAAAGAGTTTTACAGAGATCAACACTTTATTTTGTAGAGTAGGCTTTTGAAGAAGAAAGTCATCAATATTCTATTTTGTTATAGTCTAGTTAAGCTTCCTTCTTTAATTTTCATGCAGACAAAGAAAGCTTTGTGTCCCTATGTTCATGCATTTATTCAAGGTTTTTACCGTACGTGCTTTTGGTAATCAATTACATATTAGATCAAGTATCATGAATTCTATCGATATATGGTAATAAAGCAAACATTGAAAATATTTAGTATAAAAATTTAGAATTTACTCCTATTTTATGCCATATTTTTAAGTTTTTATCCTCTGATCCCTTCTTGTACTATTGTACAATAATTGCTTTGTAACCTACACTTCAAATCTGATTTTTTTTTTTAAGAAATTCAGCTGTTACTTCAGACAACATGCATTGTGTTGAAGCCCCCACTTCTGAAAATCCATGACAGAGGCCACTATGCTTATGTTGACATTGTGGAGGAACTTCTAAAGCAAGAGTAAGTACTTCATCATATAAAGATACATTGTATTAAACACAAGTGAAAAGTGTAAAGACAACTTAGTTTTTTGAGTTTGGTAAATACTGGTAGGACATTTTGTCAGAAAATTTCTTATTTATGAAAATACTGTACAATTCATATTTCTGAGAATGCAACATGCACCCACCTACGGAACGGCACTGCAGATACCTAGATAGCAGCATAGCTATTCACAAATTATTGATCGTCATTTCATAGAAAAAATCGACAAGTTTGTGTTTGCATACAAGATACCTGAAACTTTCTGTGATTTGTTTTCCTTTAAAGCATATAGATCTTTGATGCATTGATTTATATTCCTTGTGGGTTTTTTTGTTATGAAGTTTCTCTTTGATTGCTAGCACAATTTAGTGAGCTCTGGTCATTTTTACTTGTTCTGGTTTGTGCCTTTTTCTTCTTGTTCATTGGTTAACCATTTAAGGAACTTCCAACACCCCCCTCTCCATCTCTACCTCCATTATTTTAAGTAATTTTTGGGTAGGATGATAATCTTATTTAATCATACACATTTTGATATCTAGAGTTTTGGCAAATTCATCACCCTGCAGTTCTTTTGTGTACATTGAACTATTAATCTATCCATGTACTTTTTTTTCAAAGATTTGAAATTGTTGGGGCTCGGATGGTTTGGTTTACACAAGAGCAGGCAGAGGTATTCCTCCACATCATCAATGCTGGCAGTTATAAACAGGTAATTTAATAACTCAATAATCAGGAATACATGCAGGAAATACATTGTACATTCTTTTACAAGAATATTGCATGGTCTTTAAGGTGCATTGTCACCAATTGATGGCCATGGGGTTTTTTTCTATATGAAATTGAGGTTTCATTGGTCTCTGAGGCAGTATAACCCATGTTTGTCTTAGAAAAGTTCTGTGTCCCAATCGGAAGCCACACAAATTTGTCAATGGAGGTTAAAGACTCTTATTGAGACAAAGTCAGCCATGAATTACTCATGGGGCTCAGGGTTTCAATAACATTCAATTTAACCTTTGCTTATAATTGGTTTAAAGATATTAGAGTATTTGATTAAAATTTCCATTTCTCATTTATTGCAGTTGATTACAAAATGGTTCGAGTGAGTGAATTAAACAGAAATGAAAATTCTATTCAGTAATTTTTCAGTCAGGTTTTGCTGGCTTCTGGTCTAGAGTTTAATAACTGAATTGCTTTTCTGCCATCTATTAATCACTCTGACAAATACAATATTTGGTACTGTTTATGATTCAAGCCCAATTAATAGGTGATCCAGTGGTTTTGAAACATTTAAGGAAAAAAGACACAAATTAAGGAGGGAGACACTTTATAAATATATATATTGAACTATCACAAATCACTTAAATGTAGCTAATACATGTAATTCCTTTTTATTAAAGGTTCCTATGCTGCTGGCGGGCCCCTCCCTAGTATTTGCCTTACAAAGGGATAATGCTGTGTTGTCCTTTGACTCTATTCTAGGAAGGTAAGAAGTTCACTAAAGCTATTTACAGACTTTATTATTCACTAAATTACAGTAATTTTTCACGTGCCTTGATCAGCCATACCAAAGGTAATGAAGAGCTGACTTTTAGTGTGATGTAATATCTTTCAATGTCACGGCTTTATTGCATTAGGCGTTACATTGTCACCTCCCTGTGACTCCACAAAGCACCTTAAGCTTACATAACAGCCCGAGTCTGCTCCTAATTGAATCCCCAGCATATTACACAGCCTTATTCTCTTCATCTGCAAGTGGTGACTGCTAGGCTAACTTAATCAAAGAGATGAAAACAATTCAGTTGCAGCACTAATTTTGACGACTGCATTATAACACTTTTCAGTAACATGTATTGCCTTTTTGTTCTTTTGTGCTCCACAAGATTAAATGCACAAGAGGATTAAAGACCAGTATCATCATTAAACTTGCTGAGCATACAAAGGTCTTCTAATTAGTCTCTATGTTTCATTATTTTGTTTACTATAAATGTAGAAAAGTCACGAGAATGACCTAAATTTTCAGCCATTAGGGATTCCAAAGGTTTTGTGTTATATTGTATGACCACATACATGTAATTCTTTTTAAGATAAAAAATTGAAGTAAATGTTTTACAAAGGCTTAGCAGGTTGATATCTTGCTAAGTAATGTTCATTTTGCAGTAGTAATTTTATTGCATGTACATGTCATCACCCAATTAAACTTGAACTTACCATATTTTGGTTACCCCAAATATTATACTAGTATATTGGCACTGTGAATGGTTAAATCATTTCATAAAAGTTTTAAATTATAAAACTCTTTTTTCCTTTGTAGTGATTTTGGTGCAGATTCAATTATTGGAAAATATGGAGGTGGGATATTCCGCCCAGCAGATATCAAACAGGTAGGGACCATGCAGTCTTGATACAGTTTTCGATCACATAGGCACACAAATTTGGTATTCAACACAAACAAATGTGGCAAATGCTATACACTCTGAATTTGTCTGACTATCATTAAAAAAAAATCAATTGATGGTCTAAAATCTGATAATATGTGGATCATTATCAATAAATCCTGTCTATTTTTGATAATAATTCTTGGTTCTCAGTGTCTAACTGTCAACCCACATTTAGAAGTGCATGACCAATATTGATGACATTTTATGTAGGCCTTGTTTTGTCATCAAAAGTAATTCAACCAGTAAGAAGCAAGATGAATATATTAATGACATGCAGCATTTCAGAGCATCAGGACAGAATGGCTGCAGACAAATATGATTAATTGATTATTAAGTATTAAGCAATCAATAATTAGGCTGATCCGGGTCTGATCAGGGTATTCCTCCTCTAGATGATGTAACAGGATCAGATATTTGTTCCCTGATTTGGCAGCTGATGGTCAGATTTCTATGATTAATACCTGGTGTTTAGGAGAGGCACCCAGATTAATGACCGGATTAACAGTCCAAGCCATTGACAAAATATGAAATATGGATGCCAGAGATATTATCCTGCATACTGTTTACCTCAGAAAAATCAGCTGTTATAAATATGTTCAGTCTTGCTTTTTAGATTCTTGCTTAGCTTGCTATTTTTCCACAATGACAGAGGATCTAAGTTTGAAAGGATGGTTTTGCATGTTATATTGTGACAGTAAAAGTTATTCATAAAATGCAAACATAAACTTCAATTTTACATGATTCTAGGTCAGATTTATTGAAAAAAAAAATAAGTGGAAACTTAGATCAATAATTTTAATTGGATATGATAAAACAGAGTTTTAATGTCTGTGTTGAAAAACTTTAAAATAGTAACAGCAGTTGGTATTTGAATATTGCCTTTAAGTTACTTTCTACTGTTGAAAGAATTGTATGTCAGCTGTACCAGTGGATATTGTTTTTATTTCAAATCTTAACAGGTTTTTAACTTTGTAATGATTCCATGATGATACATTTAATTTACATGTACATGTATAATAAGCAGTCTATAGCAGCTAAAATTCTGTAAATAATTGTCATTCAATAGTTATTGAATAATTGACAAGTATTCATGCTTTGTAACTTTAGTATGCAAACTGCATTTGTGTCTGCAGTAGAGAAAAAAGGGTTCATAATGAGAGAACATTAGAAATAATCAAGTTTCAGCGAAACCTGACCTGGTCTGTCTCTCCTGATGGACAGTAATCTATTTGTTGGTGTACCAATGTGACCACAGGGATTGATTGGGTTTTCTACAAACATGCTTCTACAGGCATGAAATGGGCGCTATATGTTGATTATGCAGAGCCCTGGACACAACATTTAGGAGTCAATGTGCCACATAGTATTACTGGATTGTCACTCACTCAGCAAAATCTTGGTCCACTTCAAGTACTCTACGCTGCTCACTTGAGCTGCTTTTTGACAAAAATAAAAACCTATAGATACATAAAAAAAGGCATTGTGAATTAACATTAATGCAAACTTGCTGTACTTTGTTTCAATAACCTTAGGTGTTTTGATATGGACTCCAGAATAACTAGATGTGGTGCTGGGCCTGAAACATCAGATAAAACCCTTAAAGTAGACAGAGCAATATAAGCCTAAACATCAGATAAAACCCTTAAAGTAGACACAGCAATATAAGCCTAAACATCAGATAAAACCCTTAAAGTAGACACAGCAATATAAGCCTAAACATCAGATAAAACCCTTAAAGTAGACAGAGCAATATAAGCCTAAACATCAGATAAAACCCTTAAAGTAGACAGAGCAATATAAGCCTAAACATCAGATAAAACCCTTAAAGTAGACAGAGCAATATAAGCCTAAACATCAGATAAAACCCTTAAAGTAGACAGAGCAATATAAGCCGAACTCTTACATTTGCCGGGACCTGAAAAGGCAGTCAGTCAATAAGAGTGGTTCTGTGTGTAATTTAGCACAACACTATTTTCTGAATTACACTTTTTCTCGAAAAAATACCTCTTTGTTGCTCACCTTCAGCTAAGCCACAGTGCATGTGAACTTTTATGGTAAAATTTTGTAAGGCAGCAATTTTGTCATTAACTTTTCACTTTCAAGGGACTTGGACAGGATTTGAGATCAAAATTTAAAAAAAAAATTATTTTTAGTATTTATAATAGTTAATATGGGTATTTTTAACATTCTTAAAAATTTATAAGTCAAATATTGAGTTACAAGCAAGATACAGAGTTCTAAATTCTTTGTTATGTAAACAAAGCTCCAGTCTTGTTATTGTTTAGTACATCTGTGTGGTAATGGTATGAGTTTCAATCAGATGTTGCCTTTTTTGTTGATCATATTTATGAACACACTAAATCAGTGTATCTGATTTGGCACGAGTCATTTTGTCAAAGAAATGGTAATTTCTGTACTGTGCATTATTTGTAAACAAATATAAGATTGAAGCTTCGTTTACATAACATTGATTTCTTACCTCTGTATCTCACTTGTAACTTTACTTCTAACATTCAAATTTTTGTCAATCATTCAACAATTTTAACATAAAAAAAATAAAATTATGATCTCAAATCATGCCTAGGTTCCTTTAACAGACTAATTTTTTACCAAACCTGGCACAAAGCATCATAGGACGAAGGAATATTTTTTTTTAAGAAAGGCTATGTTCAGAAAGGGCCACCAAATCATTTACATACTAGCATTTAAAGCTCTTTTTCAGAAGAATATGGAAGGTAGTAATTTGTGAAATTAATACATTTGTATCTTGAAATAAGTTAGAACTTAAAATCTCATGTTAATTCAAACAACCTTGTTTTAAATCTAGTCAGGTGATTGCCTCACGTTGATCAGAAAGGTGACATGGACCTCTTGTTTTATTAATCAATTCATAAACATGTACATGTATCTCCAAATGAAATAAAGAAAAATCTCTGAGGGATGCTGGATTCAACCTATCAATCAATCAATCAACTATATTGTTGTGTTGCTAAAAGGGGTAAAAAACCTATACAAATACACTACACCAGGTAATATACTTGCTGTCAGTGCAAAATCTTTAATCCGTGACTTGCCGTTTTTATGTACCTTTTTAACAAATGAACATTTATAACTCTCCATTGTTTGTTAAAAGCTGTTTTGAACCCGGACTTTCGCCGTTTTCAATGATTTTCAGCACGCAACATCCGCGATGTATCAACTCATTTCGATTAATTGATCACTAGATAATTCCCCTCAAATGTAAACAGGAGGATAAACATGTGAATCATTTTAAGGTTGTCACATTAGTGACATAACCGAGCATCTTCCCTTTCGATAAGATCAAGGTTGAATAGATGACCGGTTTTCTTGGGATCATCGTCGAAAGCCACGTGACCCATATACAACTTTTGCTGTTAATGAATGCAGTGTTTGAGTGTTTATATGCTGTACCTACTTTGAGTATTGACGGGAAACCCGTCTTGGAATATCCGTAGAAAATTTTTTATGTATGCGAGCTTTCTGAAAACATTTTGACTGTACTTATTGATATTTACGTCGATTTTCTTGTCTTCAAGATCAACTTCTTCTGTTCGAATTCCTGACAAAGAACAATCATGTTTTGAGGCATGTATACTAAAGAGGAGTATGTTTTGCTCACCAATAGAGTATATAGTTGACGAGGCATGATATCAACACAACATAATTTTGCAATCTGTCATTTTAACTACATTAACTACATTTACTATGTCTAAAGGTTATCCACCTTTGGTAACTTGGTTTATCCATTAGCTGCACTCTATTAATCTACATTATAGTTCTTTTCTAATTAGCGAATTATTTTCAATTGCAAGTTATACATAAAAAAGATAAACTTCTTGGTTATTGATCCTAGAAACATGACAAATTACATTGTAATATTTTCTACGCTAAAACAGTTACATTTATACTATGCACCTCGTATCGGGATCACCCAACCCGGAGTATCAGTTTGAACTGGCACTACCGGATAATCTGTAAAGGACCCAGAATTAGAAAACAAATCTCACTGACTGGATGCTTGAACTAACGTCCAAAAATAAAATTCATAATTTTTTTTAGATCTTCAATTATAATCAAGAAGACTACTAGTAGTTAGATTTGCTCTTTAAATCTAGTATTTGGGACTTCAACAGCAAGAAATAATTTGTGTTTTGGAAGTTGCATGCTGCCTCAAATTTGAAATGTCTCGTTTATATACCACAGCTCCTGTTGTCGTTACACTAGATACGTGCATCTTTTTTTGGTTCCAAGACCTTGTTTTTGCGGAAATTTTCAGCGGTCATGGGTTTTCCGTCAAAATCTATTATTATTTCACGTCGAGGTGCGTCACAGGATCCGATATGCAGCGTTGATGTAATTTTCTTTGTCTCTGGGGTCATTACAATGTTTTATTCTCTTCTCATCGATCAAGAAGAGATGAAAGCGCTGAGATGAAGCAGATTGCATTAACTAAAGTTTTGTCCAATAATTTGGAAGAACCACGTTGGCCAAAAATTCATAGTAACGACTTGAAATTGAAATAATTTATTCCTTTGTGCGCAATAAGTTTCCCACTAATGCAGATGAAACACAGACTTGGTAAATACGAGTCAGAGGATATGTATATATGTACTGCGGAATCGGAGCTTTACTCTGAATTCATTGGCTGCTGTAGTGCACCCGGGGGGTTGCCATCTCTTTGAAGGTCTGTCAGCCAAAAACAGAATGAAATAATTTTTAACCCAAAAGATTGGTGTCTTGGAAGCAATAAATACTGTTTTAGGAATTACAGTTTTAAATTGACGCCCTTATCGTCAAGTTCCCAGATTTTAGGACAGAGGTCTTTGCAACGGTATCTGGTTCATAAAACTCCACTGTTGCAGAACGGTATCGTTTTGATCAAGGGCTCGTTATTTTGTCGACCATTTTATTCGCCCCCTCCCCCAATAACGATTTCAATCCATTTGCGTTTTAAGTCTTGGAATTTTTTAAATCCAATTTACTTTGTGTAAACTGAATGACTTTTTCATCTGTTATGAGTTTTTCTTTGCGAATGAGAAGTAATCGAACACTCTGAACTTACCTTCTGTGGCGTGTTTCTAATCGAACAAGCTTTTTGAAGCAATTTTGAGTACCACTTCAATAATTGACTCTTCAAAGAATTCGCTGTAGTCCTCTGTACTTAACTTGCAAACAATCAGATTTTGAAGTACATGTACATCTTTATTTTCTGCTCTTTTTGTGAAATCTTTAATCAACACAACGAAATGAAATTTAATCAAAGATATTGCTGTAACAAAGTTAAATATAGCCTCTAAAATTAATTTCGTAATTTAACTGTTTAAGTCCCTTAATTAGAATTGTGTTGAAATTAAAAGAGGGGGACTTTTTTTTTTTTACTTGTGTTTGTGTTTACTCAATCAGTACACTTAGTCTCAATAGTTTTATTTTTAAGCTTCAGTTAATTTTTTAAACTTCAAAATATTTTATCAAGAAAACCGTCTATGTTGAAAATAGTATGTGCTGAAATGTTCTGTCGAGTAGATTAGTTTGTACTAATGCTATTTTAATTATTAAGTCAACAGACTTAACATTTATGGTGACGTAATTTAATTTCCGTTTGATGGATTCGAATGCTTCTGCCAGTCGTCAAACTGGTATTTGTCGGGCTTTGGGATGAACTAAATCTGACTGATAGTGATAGACCACTGTAAGGGCCAAACAATAATTTCTAATAACAAAAACTTGTTCATTATTAAATCTATTCAGAAATGGTTGATGATAATCAACCGGGGATTTAATTGGGTAAGTTGCGATTCATTAGGTCCCTTGATCGCCAGCTAATATGATAAAATTATTTTGATCTTAACAACGAGATGGTTTATCCACTGCTTAGCACTTTTGCATTTTCTGTGAATTTCCTCCACTCCAGTGGTTAAATGCAGATTTAATTATGAAAACTTGATAGAGCATTTGGAAAAACTGAGGGCGGTCGTAAATCTCTGATGCAAATACTCTGTTTGAAAAGCAGACCTAAATCAACTTCAATTTATGCTCCAGTCATGTCACAATAGTTGATGGAAAACTTAACGATGTGGAAAAGTAGGTTCTACGTAGAGACGTCGTAAGTGCCAACCGATCTTGGAGTAAAACATAAGGCAAATACTACAAAATGGATTTTGATATTTCATGCATTGAACCAAGTATAAAGGTAGTGGGTTTCCAGTAGGAAGAAGAAACCGTAATGCTTCGGCATTGCAGGGAGCAGACTTGGTGATGAGTGTTCTACAACAACATGCAATTAAGTCTAATGCAATTGCTTTGTGGTCTCGTATCCTCTAGAGCAATGGCTTTCACAATCACGGTCCCGGTCCCAGCTAGTACATATACAGTGTAAATGTTCCCCCTTAAATCCCAGCACTAGAATTCATCAACTTTGTGTTGTTATGTAATGTTATTGCTTTCGGTTTTTTTGTTTTCGGTGAACTGCTTTCTCTCTGAAAATCTTGTAAAGTAGCTCGCGGGAAGTCTTGTACCAATTATGTTGCAGCATCCAAATTGTAAAGTACTATTCAAGAGTATGTTAAAATAGTTGGATGGTCACGATGTCTAATTACATGAATGAGAACTGAGTCACAAGAATACAATGCTATGTAACTCTTGAATTCGAATAATCCGAACGAAGACTTTTATGGAGTTTCCGATTCTTTTGTTATTGGGGTTTACGAAGGGTCAGAGATATGTGAATTTCCGCTTCGTCTTGCAATATTTATGAGCAATGAGGAACAATTTGACGAGAGACATTACCAATATGTTTGATTAAAATTTTACTCCTTGGTGAATGGAAGAACGTACTAAGCTTTTCTGAACAAGTGATTAGAATTCTGCATGTAGTTGAGGTGCATTGGAATTCTCAAATGTATAACTATATACCTGACTTTACTGGCACAGTGTGTTCACTGACTCACTGTCATTTTGTTTTATGTGATGGTTATTAAGAGAACTGAAGGACAGCACTGAATCTGCCAACTGTCTCCTATTGCCGTTAAGATTACTTCTCGATATTGAAAATATTAAAGATTTGTGGGGGAAAAACAGTTTCTTTATGAAAATCTGATATTGAATAGATCGGCAAGAAAATTAAAGAAGTGTCTCCAAAGCTGTATGATTTACCAAAACATTTAGCAATGATGAAAGAAATCGAAAAATAATTTCTCGGATTGTGATTGTATGGTGATTTACAGTTCATTCTAGCTAGTTCTGCCAAATTGATACATGGACCTTGATTTTAGCTTTTGCTGGTTTGGTCACACGTTTTGATTTAAAATGTTATCTTAATAAGAATCGGTTTACTTCTTTTGCAATCCTGTGTTTTCTACGTTTCCTTGTCAAATGTTAGCAGGTTTTTAGCCCCGAGATTTTATCGTTACTATAAACGTCTTTGCCAAAGATTGCTGATGGGGCTTTGGGGATTCTTTTCTGCTCCCATTACAATCTTGATCGGAACCGATTATTCTGAATTAATACTATTGGTCCATCGTTGCCTTCCGATCATTTGATTTAACGTAAACCGATGCATCCTATAGTACCGCTTTGTGAATAGTGTCCCAATATCCTGTCATGTGGCTCTCAAACGCAATAAATGCAAACATGATTTATTGGGGCAAAAGTTTAATGTGAGCCACGTTAAGGACTCTTTCAATGGGTGGATGGGGTGTAAGTGTAAAGTTCTGAAAAGAAATATTGAATAGAAAAGTAACTGTCTTCATGTACATAAAGTTTTATACTGATGTCTCTTACTTTTCAGGCTCACAGAATGCTTGGCTTTTTCTTTGACGAGTTGATGCCTGGAAGTCAGATCAAAATTAGTCCAAAGGACGAGTCTGTCAGATCGTGAACTTCTTGTTCTCTTCTACTCCCCCGACTACAGTATTATATGAACCTTTTCTGAGGAACCTCGAATTAAGGATTGTAAGATTTTGCGGCACTTTACTTAAGATGCTAAGCGGTAATCACGTCCATATATATTGGTTACTGTGTAATTCCGTTTTTCAATTACAATGAATTTATTATAATTGTGATAATTTAGTGCCGTCCACTTGGTTTGTCTATTTAGATATTGTCTATTTATTATGTTGTACTTTTTTAATATTCTTGAGTGTTTCATTGTGTGAAATATTACATGTGTATGTCAATTAGCATTAAAACTTTGTTATAAAGATATTGAGATGTGACCATCTATATCCTCATGTTGATGATGTTACGTTATAAAAATACATTGAAACACTATACAACTCTCAAAAATGTCGAATGAGAAGTCGAAAACTCTCGTGAAATTTTTATTAAAAAAAAAACACAGGAAAAGACTTCGCCATTTTTTGTAACAAATCTAAGAAGATGGGTGAATAAGGCGTGTAAACTGCCTATATGAGGATAGATAAGATACTATAAAACTAAAATATCAACAAATCTTATAATTTGTTTTTACATTATTGAAAACAATGGTTTTTTTTACCATAACATCGATTTATAACCCTTAAATGTGTTAAATATTTGGAATAGATTGATTTAAACTGGCGTATGCGTGTCAAAACATCCAAATAGTGTCATTTTTAGAACTCCAATGCATTTTCTTTTATAGAGTGGGTCTGAGCTCATTTTTTTTTTGTCATAGTCTATATAAGATTTGAAGGATATCAAACCGAATTTAGTCAACGAAAACGTGGAGAGATGACCCACAATACTTTAAAAATGTCATTTTGTATTTCAACAATTGAACGTTTTAGCAAAATAATACAAGTCCGTAAATTTGTTGTTGAAGTCGCATATAGCATTTAACAATGGAGTTTGTTGTGACTGAAATGGTTCAGTGGTTAGAGCACCAGACATTAGGTAACATTATAGAGATAGGGTTTTAGGTTGTGGGTTCGATACCACCAAAACTATAGATTTTATTTTTTTATTATCGTTTGTTAAAATATTCAAACTGAATATAGTTAGAAATTGTGCCTTTGTAAACTTGCATTTTAACATTATCAAGTATATTTAGTTGGAAAAAATACAATTTAAAATTGTATTTTGACGACTTAACCAAATGGGCATTTGCGCTATCTTGTTCCCCCATCTTCTTTCCATTTCCCACTGAATGAACTTTAGATCAGAACCCTTGAGCTTAAAAGGTTTTTTTGGGCCTCATGTCTGATATATCTACTTTTTATGGTCGTAATACGTTTTCAAAAAACAAAGCTACACATACACAGTGCTATTTCTCATATATCACAGACTAAAACGGTGTCTGGTTGGGCTGTTCAAAGACACGCAATGACTATGTTCCTCGCTGCTGATTTTACCAAGGGAATTTCTGTAATTTAATTGATGGTACAGCAAAACGTTAGTAAACTCAACCCATGTAATATTTATTTTAATAGTCCATCGCTTAGTTTACCTATATGATATATTGCAAAAACTGAACTCCACGTGCCAACAATATATTTTAAAATATCACACATCAAACTTGACAAAGTCTGATATATTTTTCATGAGTGTTTAAAATAGCTATACAAGTATGAAGTATGTATTTCCATATCTATTCTTAACGTGAATTTCCATAGGTCAAAAATTACACTCCTACATGTATATGCTGGGTTGGCAGAATTTCTATATTCATAGACTTCTTCACAGCTTCTAAATCGTATATTGCCCAACCCATTTAATAATGGTATAGAATATGGAGCTATGGAATTACTTCCTCAATCTTGAAAATAAGCTGCTTTTGATGATAAGCTGATCTTGAAGTATAAAGTTAAGCCCCTTTCTTCTTGCAGACATCTTTAACTTGAAAATATACCGTATTTGGAAGAAAAAAATCAGCTTGTTTTAGGAATTAAAAAAGAAAAACGTTTATTTCTAAGACTTTTCCTTAAAAAATAAGCCACTTTCAAAAATAAGCTCCAGATAAACAAAGCAATTACAAAATGCAACATAACTGTGTGCTTTTTTTAGTTTAACTTTATGATCAGATTTGTCGTTACTATTTACATCACATCGTTTTTATGCAGTAAATGCATGACATTATTTTTATTATATAATATTGCACATGCATTAAGAGTGCATCGTGTAAGTTATCCATCTATCCGTCCGATTGATCTCTGAATTGCTATACTGTAATTATTTATTTTTGTGCGTGTGCCTTAACATTTACTGCATATTTTATCCATTTTTTCATGTTTTGTCATACATTTTATATATACTCTAAAATTCGAAGAAAAGAAATCTCTCTATTTTTTTTAAGATTTCTTTAAAGACGACATAATATGTAATGTTGACTGAATATAGTTTGTAAAAAGTTATATTTTCAGACTTATTTGTGAATATTGAAGTTACTTGCATTGGTCATACTGTCAAATTTGTACCCAAATTGGAATAGTATTCATTACATGTACATGTATGTAGGTTTCCATCCTGCATATTCAGATTGATCCAAGTGCTTGGCAATACTGGTATATGGCACCAAAAATCTCGCATGTTCCCACCATTTAATTTAGGATTGCTTATAATTCAAACTTTTACATATTGGATTGCTAAGAACGTTAACATTGCTTCATTTCGGACAACATTTAATGCCTGTGAATGCAAATAGGACTAGTGACTGAAAAATAAATCTATTTTCAGCTGTAGATTTTTACAATATAATTGAACATACAAAATACATGTTTGAACTGTTGATTTATTGGACCAAGTCGCTACATGTATTTCCCCCCATCATATTTGATTTTGAATAGCTGTCTTGATCTGTGTTAAACATGATTTGTGTCGAATATCATTGCAATTACATGTGCATGCATATGTTAAATAAAAATATTGTTTTTTTTTTTTTAAATGTGTAATATATAAGTTAGCCAACAATTATACTTTCCCCCGATTGTTTGCTGAAACGAAAGTACACGTACACTTGACCAAATCAATACACTTGTCATTATTTTATTATGTTTATTGAAACAGTGATTTGGTTTTTATTTGTTATTTATTGATAACAGAGCATTCTTACATTCTTACCTCATATTTTTCCTCTCAATAGTATGTCATATGCCATACAAATAATCGCTCAACGTGTATGCATTTGTCTCTGGGTTTTTTCTTTCTTTCTGAATTCAGAAAAGATGTTTGGATTGATCAAATAAACCATGAATAAATATGTTATTGTGTTCTTGTTTTTCAGTTAAAGAAGTTTGCGACGTGGTCAGTGACCAGGGCACGACTCGGAGACATTCATATACATTTATTTCATTTGTTTGTAGCATATTGTTTGCAATTTCTGCCTGGAATTTGAACCTTTACCAAAAGACCATACATATAATATGTATGTGGCTTCTTATGAAATGTGTGTGTTGTACAAAACCATAATATAAACAGTAATTTAGCAGAGTTTATTATATGTAGAGCCTTCGATAAACAAGGGACAGCATTTCATAAAGGTTTTAAGAGGAAGTGGGGGCAATTAATTTATGGGGAAAATACCGTACATTAATATTTTATTCACGTAAATTGATGCACGGAGAATTTTATGTTTTTTCGTGAATTTTAAAGTAAAATACTGAAATTGAATTTTAGAATCTCATTGATGTACAATGATTAGACAAATATATTTCAGTCGATAGAACACATGAATAAACATACATTTTCCCTTATACAATATCATTCAAACTAAAACAGAGTTACAAATAGATTTGTTTACTACATCCATACCAAAAATATCTAACTTTGTTACCTCCTTTTAGTTTCAATTAACGTACACTCGCCGCCTAACTAAACTGATTTGACAATTTACTTTTCAAACTGATTGATTCTGACTACCACCTGCAAGGAGATCGATAAGCCTTACCCACAAGGCGACTCTGCACAGGACAAGCCAGTATCGATAATGGTTTGTGGTACGTGTATTATTTACCAGGAATCGAGCTTCCACGATGACTAATACAGGACTTTATGAGGTGTCAATAACTCTTAAAGACATATTTATATTTGTATTGGACAAAAGTAAACATGTCATAGGGGGAACTTTTCATAATTATTTCATTAAACCACTCGGTTTATGTATTTATAGTTAACAGTAACTTGTATGACTTTCTGTATTTGGTATTGCAATATGTCATCAACACAATGAGTCTATATATACTAGTAGTACATAACTACATACAGTATATTATATTAGTATAGCATTAGGTTGACTACTATCTAAAGCTACTTGTCATACTATTAATTCTCAATATATTTGAGCATACTATCAATTCTTTTTACGGTAATAAATTTTATTTTTTTTTAAATCAAGGAAGTGAGAAAAATTTGCTCCTTTTATGCAAAGATTTAACGTGTCGAATGAAATTGTTTTATAAATTAACGCGATTTCAGGGTTTTTTTTTTCGCTTTCCCATTCAGCGCTATGTTGATATAGATGCATGTATAAATTATTCAATCTGCTAAACAGTTTGGAGTTGTTGTTTTTTTTATTGTTTAGTTTTTTTCTTTTTCTTCAATATATTACGTTTTATTTGTTAATGTTAATCAGTAGAAATACAAATATCTTTCTATTTTTGAAACTTGATACATGTAGTCCAAAAATATAAACACGTAAACAATAGGCTTCTGAATTTAGATTGCATTAATATTAGCCGTGTGCAGTGTTTGCATTTACAAAATAAAAAAAAATCATGAAATAATCAATATATCCCTGTATCTGATAGTTGGATTGGAAACATTAAATAAAGAGAAATAAATAAGAGGAACTCGGGCTTTATAAACATCCGGCCAATAGTTCAGTTGCAACACCGATAGCATTGAGGACGTATTGTCCCTAACTATGCTGCAAAGATCGGCAACGACACATTCCATTCACAGCAACGCACATGAACGGCTCGTCTAAGTGGCTCCTTCATTAGCCCATTTCGATAATTATACAAACAATCACCTTACATTTATTTACTCGTGAATAAAGATCTTAATAACCTTTTTCGCAAATTAGATCAAAGATCCCGCAAAATGGTTAAATCGTTCCCTAGAGTTCCTTTTGCCTTTTGACTTAAACAGTCTCAGTTGTTGATGAAAAGCTCCAAAGAGGAAGTGAGACTGAATTATTGATAGTATAGGAATTATTGAACGTTGGTTTCTTTGTTCTAATAATTGCTCTCAATTTTGTTATGCTTAATTCAAGATTTCTATCTTTCCTCCCAGGAGATTAACGATTTCAATTTTTACGACGACAGTCAACAGAGAAATCTATCGGGGTTTTTTCTGTTTATCCATATTGTTGTGTTGACATTCTGCCATTCTGTTTTTTTTATTTCATTCAATCCTGTTTTAGGTCCATCACATACATTTGTTGAAACTTGCACAAAATATTTTCTGACTTTTACACATATATTTAGTTATTTCTTGGTTTGTAATATGCCATAATACGCATTGACAAATTACACTATAATGTCCATTTGTTCAAACTTTTCAAATTGTTTTCCTTGCTTTTAATACATACATGTATATAGTTATATCATAGTTTGTAAACTGTCTTGATATGCATTGAAAAATTACATTTTTACATATATTGAAAGAAAATAGGATGTAAGTAAATCATTTTGGATAAAACGATATACAGTGTTTATGTTAATATATACTGAATATAACATCCCAGAATTTGAAATTAGGAACTTATTCTGATAACAATGTAACAATTCACGTGTAAGCAAAAACAATGTAAACAATTCACGTGTAAGCAAAAACCGTTTCTGATCAGGCGAATAAATGTTAAATGAAGCCCTGCATCAGAGGAATGGAATAATTATTTCATCATTTCTCTCTCCACTCCCTTCCACATGAATGATTTCGGGTTAGATAGCTTTATGTTAATCACTGACTCCGAATTACAATAATATTAACAAACATACACGTACGAAGAAATGCATAATTATCATAAAAACCTAATAGGAATAACTCCCCTTCATGTTATACGTGTGCATTATACATACATACATACCAAATTTTAGATAATTAGCAAAGATAATGTACAGAAGCATAATTTGATGAACATATTGCACAAATATCTTTACAACATTAATTACACTTTTTTAGATAAACACAATATCAAATCCGATAGTTTTGTTTGGTGGTTGTTCAACTACATGTACCTGTTTTATTTTTATCATTTTAATTTCTCTTCAAAATTTAGAAGTAGAATAGGAATTGATATTCCAGAAACTACTGAATTTAAGGTCAATATCTAGTAAATGAGTTTGGACTTAATCTTTGGTGCTAGATATTCGTTATGACGTAATAATGAGTTTGAGAGAATCTTTTCCCAGTTTTTATATCTGTATAGGAATTACATGTATGTAGAAAATGAAACATTTTCTTGACATTCCATATAAATAATAATCCCGATCGATATCTATATTCAATTTAATATTTCTCCAAAGAATAAGTCAAGAACATCATAAATACCGTTTTTCAAGACTGTAGGCATTTGGGGTACAATTTAATTGTCGGACAAAGAAAAAACTCTAATTTTAGTCACTGTTTCTTCATATTTCATTGATAGTCCAATCACATTTTTTAACCGTTTAATAACATCAATATTGAGCCCAGACAGACCTAGGGTGCCTTCCATTTGACAGGCATCGCCGGATTTGCCGGTGTTGTCTTCGTCGCCGATCGCTGGAACGCGCGTCGCCGGCGAGCGATTGTGGCAACGCTTTCTACCATTCCCGATTAGGAAACAATATGGCGTCTTGGTTACCATATTCAACAAAACTGGATTTCTGTAACTACAATTTGTCATACTAGACTAGGTTGAAATACATTAAAACAGCAAGTAGCCCAAATTTCTGGACCAAATTTTTAGATTAGTAACAGTTTTAAGCTGCAATCATTATCGTTGGAGCATATACCCATATAGTTTTTTGCAGTGCAACTGTCATTTCCAAAAATCAAGACTTTAAACTCAAATTTTGTACATTTTTATTAAGGACACATCGATTCGGATAACAAATACCGAAGTCTCTTGTAATATGGGCAGATATTCTAACATTTTGGTCAGCAAAGCTCCAGTCATCAGACGTGTACCAGCGTATTCGACCCTAGCAAGTACTGTATGCTTGCTTAAGAATACCAAGTTATCAAAACCTACGGACCAAAGTGTTATTCATGCCTTTTTTAAATAGTTTTACGCATAATGGATCCATGGCAGATCTAATGCACACATATTTATAATAGTAATTTTCTAATTTAATGTTGCATGTATGCATATACCCATATAGTTTTTGCAGTAAATGTTTAGTTAACTATTCTTGTATATAATTTATAAACTTGGCAAATTTTGTTCTAGGGTATCCGTTATAATTACATGTATATGACGAAATGTATGTTCATTGCTGAATACCAAGACCATTTTTATATTACCAGGGGAAACAGTTAAAGAAAAAAAAATCCGTTTAACACATCTATGCAAGGACATGTCTAAAAGTTATCCGAGAAGTTTGGTAATTTGTTGCAAATGTATTGAATGTTCTCTGAGCAATTCATTATATGATCCTGTGACAAATTTCCCACACATGAAAATGTCTTCTTTTCATGTTTTACTGGTGTTAAGAATAATCACCATTCATGGAATTCAAATAAGAACACGGCACGTCTCATGTCATAAAAATATGTTTTGATGAATGCTGACTTAAAATCGATGACAAAACTATATAGTCGCGTGGAAAGCGCGTGCGATTACTCGTGGGAAAACCGCGCGACGTGTATCTCAGGGTCCCGCACACTCTCGTGTCGGGACAAAGATGGGAACGCGCTCCCTCCGTCTTAAATAAGGTTAGATCCCTCATACATAATAAATAAACATTAAGCTCTTAAAGAGTCGGCATTAAAGGTGTTGATAATAATAATAATGAACATTTACTTTAAACAGTTTTAGTGACCTTATGTTGGCCCAAACAAAGCAAAGCAAACAGACAAACACCAACTTCAACATGCCGTTACACTTTATTAATATCATTTTCAAATACAAATAACAAAGGAAAGCAATGTCTTTAAAAAGCTCCAGACTGTTGATTTTCCCAGTTTGGTGTTAATTTAATTCTCCATTTAATGCATTTAATTGACATCATTCTGAAAATACCCTTTAGTGTCTTTCATCAGTGAAATTCTGTCTTTGTCAAGCAAGGGAAGTCTGTAGAGCATTAAATATCTTAAACGATTATTTCGGAAACGATCATAAGTTTAAAAAAAATAAAGTCTTATAAATACACGTTCATTACATTGCTTCAGTGACATTGAATTAGAATAATTATTTCCACATATTGGGTCACAAATCGATCACC
The DNA here is from genome assembly GCA_020458035.1 of Magallana ariakensis. NCBI lineage: Eukaryota > Metazoa > Mollusca > Bivalvia > Ostreida > Ostreidae > Magallana > Magallana ariakensis. The sequence continues at coordinate 22,388,716 of CM035815.1, read as the reverse complement.
ATCATCATGTCGGCCCAATCTTTATGCTATTAAATTTCAAAGGAGGTGCATTTTTATGATTGTCGAAGAGGGTGAACCTCAAAGGAAATCCTAGTGAAACCTGCGCGTCACCGCCAGCTCTGCTGTATTCTTCCAACCACACGCGTGCTGTCAAGTGTCAGAGCAAATTGTCTATTGTAAAAACAGGACCTTTCCAGGCGTACTTTCTTGTATCCGATTTAAGGTCCCGTGATACTTGTAAGATTCAATACAACGGTGTCACTATTGTCAGTGAGCGACATGGAGAAAAAACAGATGCGACCTTGTAGATCCCAGCAAACACGTGCAACACGCTAGGTCGATTTTGTAACAACTACACACTGTACAGAGACCTTTAGTCCAAAATATCCCTAAGATATTTTGCATCAATAAAATTTGGCTCTGTATTTTCATCAGACCAAAAGAGGTAATAAGCAAACTCGAAACCAAGTCTTTTGAAGAAAGAGTACAGACATGGTCTTTTCCATCTTCGAGACGTTAAGGCTTATTGGTACATGTACCTTCCTCACCCTAAAATTGTGTATGGAGCGTAGAAAAAAGACTCGATTTTGCGAAGATTAGTCTTTCCTAAAGACTCTGCTTTTTCAATTATACGATATATTCTTCAGCCAAATCCGTAGATAAGCATTATATTATTGCTCTGTCCAAAATATAGCATAATAATGAGCACCTTATTGTTTGTTCCGACTGCTCCTGCATAAATCAGTGTAGAGGATTTGGTAAATTAGAATGTGGTAGGCCTCCGTCGTACATGATTAATTATCTATTCAATAAAATACCCCAGCTTGATTTACACATACAAGGGGCCTCCAAAGAACCACCAGAGTAACACATGAGTTATTACGTGAACAGAAATTGAAAAAGTCCATTTCGATTATAAAGTCCATTAATAATATGAGACATAACTTAATACTTCATTATTTTTTATTTCCTCCTTTAATATCCTCTAGACCCCGTGAGAGAAATCAAGTTTATTTTGTTAGGTCTGGTGTTATATCGACAGAATCTTTTAACACAGAGATAATCAAATATTATCAAAAGAATCTTTATGTCCTGATAATTTACATCACAATGGTGTAGCTTATACAAGAATCCAAAACAACCTCACGCCCGACAATGCAGGCTAGCCTGTCGATAATGCTCTTCTATCGAGTTTTAATGTAAGTTATTGATAGTCAAGACAGTTTCAGATCTATAAACAATTAATTTAAAAGGAATATTTGCTATAAAATGCTGATGAAATTAAAAGCCGCCACTTAAGCTCATGGGAGGTGTTTGAAAATAAACAAAATCAGGAGGGAAAAATAAGGCACTGTTTGATTAAACTTTCCTGGTCATTATTAAATATCATGACAGGTTTTTCATAATTTTCTAGGTCAAATATTCCAATATTGCTTCAACAAAAGCTTTTATAATAAATATTCAATATCAATGTTATAGATAATATACAGTAGTCTAAAGTAGGGATTTTAAACCCATTTTTTCGAGCAAGGCTTTAAATTGCCATTTACGGTTTACAGTAAGGGGAGGGAGTGATGACACCAAACATTGGCTCAAACTTTCACAATCATTCATACGATTCAAATCATATGTTGTTTGTATAAAAAATTAACTACTATATATGTAATATTGACAAAGAGGTACAGACAATATTTTTGAAATTAAACATTATTATATAAAAAGAAAATGCCCATCCCACAACAAATCACAATAAATTAAAAAACCAAACTGTTGTTCAATGATTTTGGTCCCCAATACTATAATTGATATTGCATAATACACGTTTTTCTGTTTTGTTGGGCAAGGCCTGAATGCTATTTAGACACTTTAGTAATATTGCTTGCTAAGGTTAACAAATTGCTCGCTTTCAGTCAACAAAGCAATGCATGCATTGGTATAATGATAGTAATTTCAGATTGGTAAACAGTGCAGATAAATACCACTTGGGTTAATATCTACCATATTCGTGGTAATGATTTCAAGTTAATGAAGTAATTTTTAATTTAGTGTTAATCCGAAGCGAAGAACTCGGTGACTCAGGAAAGAATCTTCAAATTACTAAGAACTAACATGATTTGTCTTGATATTCAAACTTATAGAATTGTTATTAAAAATGCACTTATTTTTGATTCCCATAAAATACGGATGCTGAAAACAAATTCAGCCCAGACGGTTGGTGAAATGTTAAATACATAGAATGACATCTACCTTATTCCCAGTTGCATGGAACTGAGGAGCCAAGAAAATGTGGTAATGCATGCGTACAAAGAGAAAGTTTCGTGGTAACCTTCACTTGACCTTGTGTTTTCTGTTAATTCTGTCTATTTGCACTGCATATTTTATACGTAATTAGCGCCGAGTTCTGTTATGGGTGCGAACAGAGGAATCGCAATTCACTAGATAGTTTTACTTAATGCAATCTAACGCATCAACACTATCGTTTTACGGTTTTGAAAATCTATTCCCCAAACTATCCTTTATGATTTTTTAATTGAAATTTTGAATTTTGATATAAAAATCGATATTTCATTATAATATTCTTGAAAATAAAAAATGTTGGTTTTTACGCGCAGACACTCACAAAAAAAAAAATTCGTTTGAAATATGACAACCCAACTGAAAGTTTGGTAATTTCGTATGTTTGACTGAATTCTTATTTTTAAATACATATCAATTTCAATTAATTTTAACAAATGCCTGGATAATGTGGCACGCGCGCGCCGTCTTTCATTATTTGATTACGAATTTTGGACCGATCAGTTTTCTCTTCTTTTAAAGACCTTAACTAGCAATAAATACTTCAGCAGAGTCTTGCATACATAAGCTTTGTGAACGCCCCAAATAATAATAATAAAGACCTTTTACAATACCCAGGGTTATTAACATTTAGAATTATGCCATAATTTGACAGTCGGTCTGTAAAAGGGTCTTGGACGATAGCACCGCCCGACATCAGCTCCACAATTGGACTGGGCCGGTCTTCCGTTAAAAAAAGGTTGTAACGGGCCTATTGATTTCCACTGCCTGTACACGCGGTATGGTAGAAGCGGCACTGTTCGGATTTCAGGGACGGTTATGATGCGTCACCTGAGTAAGCATGGATAGCAATGGAGACGAACAGTTCAGGTCGGACTAAATGCTAGCAGGGGAAAAACTTTGCTGTGAAATCTTTTAATTTGTGCCAACATAAAATGAGATAGATCCTAACTATTTACAGCAAGAGCTAAACACAGGACTCTCTGGTCAAAAGGTACATTGCGAGGTTTATTTCTTTTTGCATTGATCTCCGATATTGCCAAGACGAATTACCTGTGTAAGAAATAATCTTTATTGAATGAACGCACGGTGCGACAGGAGTCAGCTTTGACTGAGGATAGTGTGCCTAGGATGCGTTGGAATCTGGACTGGGGTCCCAGTGCCTTAGTGGACTACGTTCTGTCACTTTAACCATGTGAAAGATCGGAGGTGGAGGATTCTGCACGATGTTAGGGCTGCACCGACCTATTTTAGTGCTGGCTTTTTTATTTGGTTCTTTAAAAGGTAAGTAAATGTGTTTTTTATAATTAATTATTAAAGATCTGTTGCTGCAATTACCGCGGGTTAAACTTCAGAGAGATGAAATATACAGATGTATCCATTAGCGATGAGCAATCATGTCGCATTGTCATTGAGGAAAATCAGATGGCAACACGTTTTCATTCAGAATTGAAATCTTTTCTCTGATAAGTATAAAGTTACATTTACCGTATCTTAGTTTAACCGTATTCAATCCATTTCCTTCATTGTCACTGGCTTCAGCATCAGCATCTGTGACAGTGCAATTACACTATATTTGCCTAATCCGACGAAAGTATTGTCAATCCATTTTCGCCTCGTACATCGTACGATGAATTCTATATTTTCGTCGAATAATTACGAGCAATAAGAACCCTTTTGGTGGATCTGGTCATTATCACTACGGAGCTTTCATCTGGGGACTAGTATTGTTTTCATTAATATTCTGCTCATGGAGATGTTAAATAATGCAACACATTTCCCGGTCTCTGGGCTATAGTCGGGCATGTTTAGAAGTACAACAAACACCGGCTTTTGTTAACTGTTCCTTAGTTAAAGAATAATGAACCCCGGTGTACTGGAGAGACACAGCCTCAGTTCTAACTCTGATTATGAAGAATTTGAATACCTTGATTAGTTTTTAAACGGTCCATTGCAAGGACGAGACGTTAAAATTATCGTAAATTGAGGTAAATACCTAAAATTTGAAAAGATTTTAATCTCTAGGGAGGACAAGTCCCCTACCTGTACGATTTATAGCCGAGTTACGTATGAGATAAAAAATAGAAAGATTTGCAGGACTCTCTATTTTTGCTTTAATGACTGCCCTTTTCAATGGAGGCCATTATCAATGCACGGCGTTGAAATGCGCAATTTATTATCAATTTGCATCTGATAGAATAAAAAAGCATTCGAGATTATATATACCAGGCCCATGTAAGGAAATTCATGAATGGGGGTTTATGCAGGAGTTTCGCTAGCATTCCATTTTGCTGTTTTTTTTAATGTACTGTATAAATTAAACTTTCTAGCATCAGAAGAAGTTTTAAACTACATGTAAGCACGTTCTATTTCTTAGTACCGATAAAAAAGTGCGATAATTAAACGTTCATGTATAGTATTGTATGTCAAATTTTAATAGTCATGTGGTTTTTTTTTGATAGGGCGATATAAACATTAGCAATTTGGGAAAAGTCCGGGCTGAAGTTTACGAATGTCTCTTCTTTATTTTAATTTAAGTGATACCAACTATAAAAAGAAATTCGACAGCAGAGGTTCCATATGCATCGCCCTAATAACGTGCATAGTTGATCACACAAAGATCAAATGTTTGTGTTCACTTAAGATGGATATTTGAGGACAAAAAAAATTAAACTGTCTTTGTTGCGTTAAGGTGCTTCTACAGTTAATGTTCTAATCTGGGCGGAAAAACACACTAATATCATGCAAGATTGAACGGAAATCTAATAAACTTTATTAACACTTCGAATCAAATGCCTCTCAATATCCATAATACAATTAGGATTTAAATGAGATAATCATTACGATGCACAAAGAGACTTTTCATCAACAAAATATTTAAAAACCGCTGTATCATCTGTAGCCCTCTTTATTGACAATAGGACCAAACGATTCTGAATTTCATTATCAAGGTTTAAAAAAGATTTAATAAAATTTTTGAACAAGAACCTTTGGCGAAATACAGTCAAGTATAACGCCGGTTCATGTTTGCATGTGATTGTTATATCTATTTGACATCTAGTTTAAACATTTTCTTGGGAAAAGATTAGAGTCTGTCAAATAAAGGAACCTTTCCGTATAAACATACCCTTTCATTTCTTCGTCGAACCATATTAAATATCTCAGTTTCTTGCTCTCACAGTCAGTTTAACCTTCGCACTTTCATTGTAGTGTACATGTCTCTCGATAAATAATTTGGCATTATTTACAGCTATTTACATTTTGATCAGACTAATTAAACATACTTTGTATTGATTAGGAAGAAGTAAAGTTTAGACACTTAAGTGATAATAACCCTATTGGACTCGGGTTCGACATGCCACCTGTCGCCCATATGGTAAAGAACCCGATCGAATACACCTTTTTTCCAACTGCGATTTAGTATCACCCCATAAATCATGCATAAATCCGGTTAGGCGGTTTGATAAACTGCATTGTAATTTGTTATTTCAAATTGCAGGTTGCAGGTGAACATAAATATCATGGATTGTATTATGCAATGTATTCATGCAGTATTGATCATTTCATAAGGATCTTTATTTTTTTTTTTCTGTTTTATTAATGAAATTCATGCATTGAGTTAAGTGTTTATAACAGATACACAAAAGATGAACCTTTTATTTTGAGTGTTTTATAAAAAAAAATCTCGGTTTAATGATAAACAGAAAATATTTTTAGGCGATGAAAAGACAATAAAGGATAATTTAATAATGATGAACTACCGTACTTTATTTAATCTAAAATCTTCTATATATCTTTATTTTCTTCTAAAATTTATCGTGTAAATTATGGGTGTGCACCAATGGTCGATTAAAGTTAAATACAAAGGATCGCTGGTTTGTTGTTGTTGTTTTTTTTATGACAATTTATGTAATGAAGAAAAAAATCAAATGCAAGTGGGTAAAAATCTGGAGAGCTATACATGTACATTATTGAAGCACCATTCCTCCTCCTTTTCTCTCATGCAACATTAAAGTTATCCGCAACAGTAAGTGAATTCAAGACAAAATTAAATTTCTATGCCTTAATTTCTCATCTTTCTTTTCCTATCGATTTCTTACGATACAAAATGAATCTTTACTTGAAAGAGTTTGAAACTTCTTTACAATCGATCCGGAAGCCTTTTCTTCAGAGTAATATAACACCGTTTAAAGCCCCATAACACCCATAGAAATGTTCCATTGATTTGGACATTTTATTTGCATAAGTAAATTTACAGGAGAACGTTAACGGCATTGATTGGCTCAGATTAAGCAGAGTTAAAGTTTGGCCACGTGTGGTAATGCGGTACAATGTCAACTTCATCCTTTGGTGTTTCCTCTTGCTGAAGAGCTCCGCTTCCTGTGCAAAGAAAATACCTGCTTCCGAAATTGACAAAGATGTGGCTCATAATTTTCCTTCTAGGAAAGTGCTTTTAATGAGTCAGGTATTCTGTCAATATACAATTTTTTCATCTTCAATAACATTAAGGAATAGAACAATGCTTTGTCCGTTTGGTCGATACATGGAATCTCAGAACGAACATAAAGAATTAACTCAAACATTAGTAAATCGTGCCTTTATTACTATAAAAGTATTTGTATGCGAAGAACACACAAGGATTCACTGGACACCGAGGTGTTACTCATGGAATGGACATTCTTTGTTAAAAGATGGTAAAAGTCGTCGTTAGATAAATGGTTCTCAGAAGATTCAAACGCAATAAAATGTTTCTTTTTGCAACGTTAAGCACAGTGACTCTTGAATTGCGACAATTCAGGGTTTACCCGAGAGACGAAATTCTATTCCATTAATATCGCCATCATAGCCGGCGGCGCGTGCGGATATTGCATGACTGCGCGTGCAGTGCATCTCAGATTGAACTTTTAAAGAAGGAAAGCTTGAACACAGCGCTTAGAAAATTTCATTTTCTTCCTAATCCATTCTCAAATAATTGATAGAAGTTCTGTTCTAATTAATGTCAATCTAGGAATGAGTTCTATTGAATGGTAGTAATGTCACCATATGCCTTTGTATGAAGTAAATAAAAATTCAATATAACAAATTAATTAAATATCTTCAGCGTGCATTGCTTCTTTGTAGGGTCAACTTATAGATGTGATTTTTCATGTAATTTTAACTTGGGACTTTATATAATTTTTTTTTCGTTCAGAGAAGCACATTTTAGCCAAACATAAGAGTTTCAGATTTTATAAACTAAGTTTCATTTAAAATAACATGTTAAAAATTTTAAATACAGAAAATTTACATAGCTTTTTGAAATTTCTGAATTTTCATTACCTGTTAAGTGACAATAATGACTCCCAGTATTTATTATCAATAGATTAAAAAATGATCAAAACGAAAATAACCTTTACAATGGATGGCAACGCTAAACTGTGTTAATAATAAATTGCGGTGATATTGATGGGAAAATGCTAGAACATATACATGTAACATGTCTAATTTTCTTCTTAGAATTTCAATGATATAATTGAATGAAACAGTTAATCGATTTAAGTAATTTGGGTTATGTTGAGCTACAAAAAGTAACATGTCAAATAGAGGATGGTTTTAGAAAAAGGACGACTGTGTTTGAAATGTTAACTTCAAAGTGAATTTTAATGGCATCGAATTTGAAGCCAGTCATCTTCTGACATCACTTCGATAATTTTTGTGAAATAATTTAAAACACCTAGTTAATGGAGAAAGAATGTATATTTATAATTTGTTTGCAGTTCCCCTGCGACTCCAAGGAGACCTCTAACGACGATAGAAGTCTGTTTGTCTTTTATTTTAGATCTTTTGAAATATCTCTCACATAATCATAATGAAAGGATTAAATTTAAACAACTATTACCACCATAGTCGGGACAAAATCAAATTGACATTTTTTTTAAAATGATCAGTCCTTTCGACCCTTGATTCAAATGGGACTTCTTTATATACTAGTATAAATTGTATAGGTAAATTATTTGTCTATAGTTTTAGTTTTAAAATCATCTAAGAAGAGTAATAATACTTAGAAGATTGTTGAAGATTAATGCATGTCACGCTGAAGTTTAATCCGGAGAGTCATTTTGACAAATGAAAACAGGTTGCACAACGGAAAATAACAATCTTAATTGTTATAAAGAACAACTTTTACAAAATATTTACTAAGAGTTATCTTAATTGTAAACACATTACCCATTTTTTTTTTAATTATTACTTATTTTCATAAAATAAAAATTAAATCACCATTTATGAATATTCACGTTCAGAAATAAAAAAACGTTCAAGTGATTTTTTTTTCTTTGTTTAATTTTTGTTATTGTTTGTTTTTCTATTTATATAACATTTTGTTTACCAAATTAAAAAAAAAAATGAAGATACAATTTTCTTCATAAGATCAATTGTACATCAAACAATTTTCACCACGATATATCGAATCGTATTTAGAACGTATCGTGATGCTTCGCTATAACCGGGTACTACTGTAGTTGGTCCTCTACGGGTGTAATTACGTAACGGCACCTTGTGGCCTTGAGTTAGGCTTTGTTGTACTACATTAACAATCTCTTTATTTCTTATATCGAGGGTATATTAATGATTAACAGCATTACCTAAAAAGATATGGCTAATCAGAATTCAATTCGTATAAGAATGCATAAAATTCAATTATTCAAGTCATTATCCAATTTATCTACAAGATGGAAGATACCCAAAGGAGTCTAAACCATCGGACCTGTCTAGAAGTTATTTGATTTTGGGGTGCAGAAGTTCTATTAATCAGGTGCCTGTAATGTTATCAATCGAATTAAGAATTAAGGTTAAAAAAATATACTCATTACATCACAGAGAGAGAGAGAGAGAGAGAGAGAGAGAGAGAGATGTTACAAATATTGTGTTTAGCTAACATTTTTGTTAGAAGATTTTAACTCTCGTAACAGTAACAAACGTATCAATGATATCACCAAATGTGAGTAAATATTTTGAAAGAGTTCCTAAATTATCATAGAATGACTACAATGAGACATTTTCAAAATTCCAAAATGAACTACATGCATATACATGTACCTGTATTTTAATTTACCGGTATCCATTACTTTCAAATCCAGAACATTCGTTATCTTGCTTTTACGTAAAATGCAAAATATATGTAATTCAGTGAAAGGAATGTTCCAGGGACTAAGAAATAGCAAATCAAAGACTAATTAAAAGACAATCCGTTAAAAAGACTTAATTTGATTCGACTTGATCAAAGGATGAAAATCATACTCTGAATGAAAGTTGCGAGAGATGAACGGCAGCTTTAGGCAAAACGTTCGGAATTCAATAAAACAAAAAATCACCGTTACGCTATAAATGTGCAACTTATAAGGAAAGTAAACCGACCCCTAGATTAAATTGATAAACGTTGAATTTTGCATGGCAGACTGATAGAACCAATATCTATGCACCCCACACATGGGCATCTGGTAGTATCATTATCACTGACAATCCGTTTAAAAACGATATTATGTATCCCCTGGGACCATGACTCAACATCAGCGGTCAATACACTTGTTGTTCTTGCTTTTTACTTTTAATAAATTTGTAATGTCAATTTTGTGGTTGTGCCATCAATGCTCGATGTACAAAGTGAAAGAAAACTATTGGCTCCATTGTAGGAATACAATGGCGCAGAAATAACACTTGAAGCTGCATGTTGTTTTCTTTGATTGTATAAATGACCTAGGGGGGCAGACAAAACGGCCATTTTATAGCTAATCGAACAGTTCATAATATTGAAAAAATGAAACAAAACTAACAGGTTTTCCAATTATGTAAGGATTTTAGTTGTGAATTTTAAATTGATTACGTTACGCTAACTTTTTTATGTTAAGTTGCAATACCAAAAAAAAACCCCAAAAACTTCAACTGAAATCAGAAGGATATAACAGATTTCCGACTTTTCCAGTTGTTACCAAGATAAATGCATTGTTTTGTGCACTTTTTGGTTTGTTTATTCACCAAAAATACCGGGTTTATCCGTTAATAAAATACCCGGCAGAAAACTACAACAAAACTACATTTCCTCGCCGGTCCTGGAGCCGTGTAACACAGAAGCCGGAGACCTGGTCGTCCCTCAAAATTACGTCATTAAATAGTCGATATTTCAGCATGGAATTAATTGCGGGCCGTAGAGGTAATTTTCGTGATGAGCTGGAGGCACACTTCATACAAACCCATTAACTTATTTATAGTGTCAATAATAAAAGTAATTGGATTAACTACTCTGATGTGTTGTGTCCACGACATAGCCGTGCACCTGCTGTATGTCTTGTTTTGCTTAACCAAAATTCTATATATGTTGAAGAATGTCTTTATGTTGTCCTATTCGTCGTTTTTAGCTCACCTGAGCTGAAAGCTCAAGTGAGCTTTTCTGATCACATTTTGTCTGTCGTCCGTCTGTCTGTCTGTCTGTCTGTCTGTCTGTCCGTCTGTCTGTCTGTCCGTAAACTTTTCACATTTTCAACATCTTCTCCAGAACCACTAGGCCGATTTCAACCAAACTCGGCACAAAGCACCCTTAGGCAAAGGGGATTCAAAGTTGTGAAAATTAAGGGCCACGCTCTTTTTAAAGGGGAGATAATTGGCAAAAATTGAAAAATTTTGAGAAATTTTCAAAAATCTTCTTCTCAAGAACCATTTGGCCAGGAAAGCTGAAACTTATGTGGAAGCATCCTCAGCTAGTGTAGATTCAAAATTGTGAAAATCATGATCCCCGGGGGTAGGGTGGTGCCACAATGGGGGGTCAAATTTTTACATAGGAATATATAGAGTAAATCTTTAAAAATCTTCCTCTCAGAAACTAATCAGCCAGGAAAGCTGAAACTTATGTGAAAGCATCCTCAGCTAGTGTAGAATCAAAGTTGTGAAAATCATGACCCCCGGGGGTAGGGTGGTGCCACAATGGGGGCTCAAATTTTTACATAGGAATATATAGAGTAAATCTTTAAAAATCTTCTTCTCGGAAACTAATCAGCCAGGAAAGCTGAAACTTATGTGGAAGCATCCTCAGCTAGTGTAGATTCAAAATTGTGAAAATCATGATCCCCGGGGGTAGGGTGGTGCCACAATGGGGGGTCAAATTTTTACATAGGAATATATAGAGTAAATCTTTAAAAATCTTCTTCTCAGAAACTAATCAGCTAGGAAAGCTGAAACTTATTAGGAAGCATCCTCAGCTAGTGTAGAATCAAAGTTGTGAAAATCATGACCCCCGGGAGTGGGATAGGGCCACAATGGGGGGTTGAATTTTTACATAGGAATATATAGAGTAAATCTTTAAAAATCTTCTTCTCAGAAACTAATCAGCTAGGAAAGCTGAAACTTATGTGGAAGCATCCTCAGCTAGTGAAGAATCAAAGTTGTGAAAATCATTACCCCAGGGAGTAGGGTGGTGCCACAATGAGGGCTCAAATTTTTACATAGGAATATATAGAGTAAATCTTTAAAAATCTTCTTCTCAGAAACTAATCAGCAAGGAAAGCTGAAACTTTTGTGGAAGCATCCTCAGCTAGTGTAGAATCAAAGTTGTGAAAATCATGACTCCCGGGGGTTGGATGGGGCCACAATAAGGGTTGAATTTTTACATAGGAATATATAGAGTTAATCTTTAAAAATCTTCTTCTCAGAAACTAAACAGCCAGGAAAGCTGAAACTTATGTGGAAGCACCCTCAGCTAGTGTAGAATCAAAGTTTGTTCAAATCATGACCCCTGGGAGTAGGGTGGTGCCACAATGGGGGGGGGGGTCAAATTTTTACATAGGAATATATATAGTGTAAATCTTAAGAAATCTTCTTCTCAGAAACTAATCAGCCAGGAAAGTTGAAACTTATGTGGAAGCATCCTCAGCTAGTGTAGATTCAAAGTTTTGAAAAGCATGACCCCCGGGTGTAGGGTGGTGCCACAATGGGGGGGGGGTCAAATTTTTACATAGGAATTTATAGAGTAAATCTTTAAAAATCTTCAGAAACTAATCAGCCAGGAAAGCTGAAACTTATGTGGAAGCACCCTCAGCTAGTGTAGAATCAAGATGTGAAAATCATGTCCCCTGGGGGTAGGGTGGGGTCACAATGGGGATCGAATTTTTACATAGGAATATATAGAGTAAATCTTTAAAATCTCTAAAACTAAGTAGCTAGGAAAGGTGAAACTTATGTGGAAGTATCCTCAGGTAAGGACTAGGTAGATTTTAGTTTGTTCAAATCATGATCCCCGGGGGTAGGATGGGGTCACAACAGGGAGGGGGGAGGGAGACAAATTTTTTACATAGAAATATATGGAGAAAAATCTTCTACAAAACCATTTGTCTAGAAAATCTATAACTTTAGTAAAAGCAACCTTGGGTAGTGTAGATTCAAATTCGTTAAAATAAAAATCTTGAGGAGTAGGGTGGGGCCACATTCAGGATCCAATTTTACAAAGGAAAACATTTTTAATTCACAAAAACTGAAATGTTATAATATATATGGTTTTACTTATATGCAAACATTTTGCCAATTTGTGATTCTTTAAAATTGTTAAGACTTTTGCCCCTGGACGATTCTTGGGCCTCACAAGGGGTTCAGAGTTTGATGTAGGTTTATATCCCATGTATAAACAATTGTCTAGGATCTTGTTGAGAACTGCGATGCTCAACATGTGATATGAATATAAAATCATCCTGTCAAAAAAGGGACTTGATTATAAACATAAGAATATCTACATGTATTACTACATTGTCAAGATATTTTGTATTATGTCGATCTCCATTAAGCTGATTTTATCATGCCTATTGTTGCTCAGGTGAGCGATGTGGCCCATGGGCCTCTTGTTCATTTAACGAGGCTGGGTGGTTAACAAATTAACCATCAGATCTACCTTAAACTTTAAGACATTATTTCTTTAATTTAGTAAAGAAACAATCCTAATATTTTATATTTTTAATTTGAATATTTTCCTATAGCTTTGTACAAAGCTCTTCTTCCAAGGAGACTGATATGGTCTAAAAATGGACATGACTATTCAGCCCTTTAAAAAAAAATGTTATCCACACTATGATGATACAGCACTTTTACACTGGACACAAGCACTTTTTCATCGCCTTAGTTTAAAACCTTCCTTGGAGATATCTATAGAATTCAAAATAAGCCACCAATCTGCAAAAAAAAAAATCAAAAATCAATTATATTCAATACAAATGAATTGGTAGTTTGTTCGTCTAAATTACAGGAAATGTTCGAAACAATTTCATCCTAAAACTGATTCTCGTTTGTCAATTTCCAAACAGTTTTCAATGTTGTAATAGGAAGCATCAAATTCATACGGACAAGCATTTCATTAATAAAGTACGTAAAAAAATGTCTCTAAATGTAAAAACAGATCTTTATTTAATTTCATGTTTTGTAGTTTTGGGAACGAGTATATCGGTGGTGGAATAGCGCTCTAGTTCCATCTATCAGTAAACTCGTTCGATTTAATCAAAAGATAAAACTCAGCTCATTATATGGAAACACAGAATAGAATTTCATGCTTCCAAATGCGTGCTAAACAAAAGACCTAATAGAAATCTACAGACAAGGCATGTAAAAGAAAAAAAAACACGTATTGTGTTGCAGCATTTGTTTAATGAAAAATCTGAATTTGATTGCGGTCTGTTGCTTTCACCTCGGCGGAGATCGGAGGTGTTGGGTGTCAACTCAGCGTGCTTTATCGAAAATTGTTCATCTGAATATGATAAATGTGCACTCTTTGATATTGAATGCCATTAAATCGCTGGTTTCAGGAAGTTTGAGAACTCTTGGCCGCCCAAATATTTGAGTTTGAAACAAAACCAGACTATTGCATATACAAAGAAGAAATACAAACTTCCAGCGAACAACCATTAATTAATCAATTTTGTTTTTCCCGAAAATTGATTTCCTCTAAAACAGCAATTAAAGTGCAGTTAGTTGCTCTCTCTCTCTCTCTCTCTCTCTCTCAAAAAAAAAAAAATAATAATAATAATAATAATAAAAATACTACATGCCTTGTATTTTTAGTGTAATCAAGCAGCGCAATAAATAATTTGAAGATTCAATATTCGTGCTACTGATATCATTTTCAGTTTGCTGTTTCAATTTATATATTTTTTGCCCATAGCATAATGTCAAGAAAAATGATTAATCCATGAAAACAAGAGCTTGATCAAACATAATTAATAACATTGAGTAAACACATAAAAAAATAATCACGATTTCAATGTGATAAAGGAGAGCGCAGTGATATACATCATTTCATTGCACACTATATTTGCTGCACCTAACGATTTATTGCGCTATTTCCAGAAGGATTTTTGTTCAGACATTTCGTTATCTTATGTCACAATATGACTTACAAGAGGAGTTTTCCAAGATATGTCGTACATTCACGTGATGAAGACCAATACATAACTTTCACATGTAAAGTACTGTTTGTTGTTCTATACCTAAATGCACTTAACAATTTTAAAATAAGAGAGATAACAATAACCGGCCCTAGGATTACTTTTTGCCATTAAAGGAAGAGACTACCGGAAGTCCGTAAACGACTGATGTGACAAGAATCGCGCCTAAATTGTTGCCGATGGGTGACAAATGAACGGTGTACACGCCACCGCCACAAAACGAATGACTCTGGGTTCTAATGATGGGTGCTCGTCACAGTACCGATTTCGGGTCAAGGTTTGTTATGTAATCTATACTGAATATGATTCATAACGCTAGCGTTTATTATTCCGGATTCCGCGGTTTCGTTAGATGAGTGATTGCCTAAGCCAGCTTCTTTGTTGACCGATGTAAATGATTGCTTATATAGCGATCAATCAAGTTCGCGATGCCTCTAGAAAAATATTCCCTCTTCCACAGCAATCTCAAAATCTCAAATTTCCGTAGCATCAGGATCGTCGTTGTGTTGACTACGGAAGTGACGCATGAGATGAATCGCTGCCTTGTGACATTAGGGCGGTTTTCAGCGCGCGCCGTCATCTTAAAGATGCGTTATTACGGTGACAGGCCCAATGTAGGGCTTCCTTAAGCACACAAAAATTTTAATTATACTATTGTGGGACTTCATGCAAAGCAGAGCATGGCAAAAATGTTTAAAAAATATTGGTGCATGCCCTACTGACCTACTATGTCTGTTACCACAATCCTTATATGAAATCCATTACTTATCTGCTAGAAAACACAGATATTTTTATGCAATTATTATGCACTTTCATTTAATCTCTGTTTTACTATACTCGCGATCGATTTGTAGAAATTGACTACACCTACTTACAGGCAATATAAAAATGTTTGAATACTGTAGTGTTTAAGACTTGTAGAATGTACTAATATAATACATGATCACCCGTCTCATGTTGGTTATATGTATTTATGTCTATGTTTCAGCTAAAACTACGGAATCGCCGTTTGACATCATCGGGGGACCTATATTTTTAACGGAACCTCCCTCCTCTCTAGACTTTGCCAACACCAAAGGCGCCTCCGTCCAATGTACAGCTCACGGTCGGCCCGCTCCAACTTTGGACTGGGTAAAAGACGATGATTCCCCGGTAGAAGACGTACCCGGAATCCTTCAGGTTTTACCCAACAACACCTTGTACTTTCATCCCTTTCAGCGGAGTGCTTTCCAAACCAAAGTACATGCATCCTCTTACAGGTGCATTGCATCAAACAGCGGCGGCAGGATATCAAGCAGGAGCATGCGCGTTAAGGCTGGTGGGTAGCTCGGTCCTGAACTTCATCTACAAATGAATTTTTACTAGGTTTATATTGTTGGAGTTTTGGCCTAGATTTTTTAAATGATACTGGTGTGTTTTCCCCTTTTATATGCTATCAAAAATAAACAACACCATTTTGTACTTGCAAAATATATTGAAAACACGCATGGCCTTTCGGAAACATGAAAATAGTATTACCTTTTAAAAACATGCCATGTTCCCCATTAGAAGTAAAATGAATAATTCAAACGAATCTGAATATTCCAGCGACTTCCGTTCTGTAACTATTTGACGATGCAGCACTATCAGCTTCGGAGAAGAGATATCCATTTATTGCGTTCGAATTAAAAAAGCACTAATTCATGTGAAAATAACATCTTTTATTTCATCGCGCCATTAGTGACGTACATTTTTAAGTTTTTAAGTAACAATAATCCGCGATAGTAACTGCCGATTACCCGTGCCTATCATTAGATGATCGAGCTGGGTTTGATGAATTGCGCTGCCTTTCTTGTAGCAGAGAGCCTCTTAATCGCTAAATTTTATTGCGTTTCTCACTTCTTAATACTGATCGTGGATCTTAATGGAATTTACAGATTACAACTACTCCGGTGAAAAAACTCTTCACTCTGTTCTTCGATGCTGAAATTTTTACGCTCTTAAATCGCCTACATTTCTAACAAAATGGTTGAAATGTTATGTATTAACAAATTTTTGATTGGAAACGACTAGCGCTGTTTCAAAAATCCTGTAAAGTACACATAAAGATGGATAATTATGCAACATAAAAACCCTCTATTAAAGTTAATAGTTTGCTTGTAGCACTAATGATCCAAGACTTTGGAACCCGTAATACTTTGTTCAAAAAAGCTAAGGATTTTCATTTCCTTTAGACTTTTCTCCTAAAAAAAATCCTTAATAGGATTGTGCGAAATGTTCCAAACTACTTTATTTTATACGCACCCACGTTTTTAAGCCTACTCAGACTTTTAATGTCTTTTTCGTAAATATAAAATCCTTCTGACCATCAGTGACCTTATAACGTTGAATAACAATTCTTTCATTTTCGCTGTTTTTTTTTTTTTATATCGATATTCAATTAAAGTTTGAAATTAACAAACCTGAGTTAATGCAATTTGTTTGAATTTTAAAAGAAGTTAAAAAAGGCTAAATGAATTGCATTCACAAGCACATAAACCAATTTGACAAATTGTACTCACGATTTTCTTGCAAACACGTGCTGCTCCACCTGTTTACGGAACCTCTTGATATTAACGTTTCAGTTCTTGTTGAGGATTACGTGACGTATAACTTACAGTTGAGTGATGTCTGGTCAGTACGGGGCAGCACCGCCGTCTTCAAGTGTATCATTAACCCATACTTTGTCAAGGATTACATCCACGTGGTCGGCTGGTCAAAAGGAACGAAGGCTATCCAAACAGGTGCGCATGCGTTCACATGAATTCAGTGGAACCCCTTTCATCATTTGATTCTTAATTATCTCTTTGAATAAAACATAAACTATATCTTACACTCGAATTTTCATCATAATGGTCTTTTATGAAAATTGTTTCTGTCACTGAATACCGATTACGTCATTTGACAGGGGACCGGGTGAGCGTTTTGTCTGACGGCGAACTCCACATCAGAGACGTTCGGGATGAGGACAGGTATTCAACGTACACCTGTGTGGCGCGAAACATCCTCACGGGGGACGAGAAGCCTAGCAAGGCCGCTTATCTACATGTGCATGGTATGCTTTTTATGAAATGTATACTTCGTGAAGCATTGACTGTTTCACTAGAGTGCTCACCTTTTTGCTTTCGTTCTAGGACGTTTAACTACATATTTTCTGTAAAGTGTGTTATTCATTTTTGACGTTTCTGCAGACCCACCGGCTAGTTGGACACCCCCAAAGATCGACGACATAATGACCCAAATGACTGTGAATGAGGGAGAGAAGGTAGAATTGCCATGTGTTGCCAGCAGCAACCCTCTCCCCAAATACCGGTGGAGCATCAGCAACAAGGAGCTTGTGATTGACAGTGTAAGCAGGATTCAGAGAGCTGGAAATCTCGTGATCGTTGACGCCAAAGTTACAGACAGTGGTGTTTATATGTGCAATGCGTCCAATAGTCATGGTTCAGCGACTGGAACAACGCAACTGACCGTGCAATGTAAATTAACTGCAATCATAGATCAATTCATTGCCGTGTTTGGTACATCATATATGCTGAGATATCGCATTAGACAATAATGAATCATTAAATACATGAAATAAAAGACGAGTCCTTTTTTATGCCTGAAAAATCCATTTACTTTTGCAGATCCCCTTTTCGCAACTATTGACCCACAGCAGCAAAAAGTCGACTCAAACCAATCGGCGATTTTCAACTGTACGGTTTTAGGTCATCCAATCAAGTCAGTGTTCTGGATGAAAGATGGATTCAAAATTTCACCCAATCAAAAAGTTAGAATTACGGACCAATCGGTGCTGACCATTCATGCTGTGAACAAGAAAGATCAAGGAATGTACCAATGTGTTGTCAAGAATGAAGAGACCAGTAGTCAAGGAACGGCCCAGTTGCTTCTAGGAGGTACTATTTGTCTATTATGGCAATTATCTATACATATAAATATATATTTACATCTACCGAGTATAATTCCCTCAATTTCTTACGAAAACTTAAAGTTAATTCATAGCTCTATAGAAACAGTCAGACTGAAATCTACACGCCCCGTTTATCTATTGGTCGAAACCTACAGCGACTTAAGTAAAATCACGGACTGCACGAAATTGTCATGATGATATCAGACTAAAATTCCCATAGGAGACTATTTGGCTGTTTCTTTCAGCTTACTTACTGATGTACATTAACAGTAATTTAGTGAATTTTACTTACTTTTTACAATCAATTTAATAATTTGTTAAAGGAAAGATGTAAATATAAACAATAAAATGCTTTCTTTGATGATTCATGCGTGTTTTGAAGGTAGCGATTATTGCAGAAAAAATTTAAATAACCCGCTAACGCGGGTTATGTATTTTTGGGAGTTGATTTTAATCAACTCTCCTATGCAGTTACTCAGGCAAACCGGAAGTGAAACAGTGTTTGGACCTAAGCACAAATCAACACCGCTGACAACATTTAGTTCTTGAAAATAACCGATAAATTCGATGTAATGTATTCTAAAGCATTGTTTTTCAAGGAAACTTATTTATAGATAGCTTGTTAATAGTCAGATTTTAAATGGTACGAACAATTTAGATATTTTTTGCAGTCGTACATCGTATATATTCCTATGCCAGAGTTCAATAGCTGTCTCCGTAAATCTCCGACAAGAAGAGAGTCTCTCTTGCTTGTCGGAGATTAACGGAGACAGCCGAGCGTCGTTCTGGTTGAACGAGACTAGAGTTCAATATTGCTTGGATCCATACAATTTCTCAGAACTGTTTCGATTACTGATACATAGTTTGATGGAATTAATTCTCTGAATATTACACAACATGATTCATAACATGGTTTTTTTTTACGAAATTCCTGTCAGAGAATTCATATTATAAAAAATGTGCGTAATTCAAATACATATCTAGGAATTTACTTGCCATGCAAAATAACATATCGTTGATTTTAAAATAAAATTTTAATAATAATCGATAAAACCAACTCCCGTCAGTACTTCAGTACTTTGATTTTTGCAATGTCGCCACCTTCATATCCCGCACGAATCACCAAAGAAAGCATTTTATTGTTTAAAAATATATAGTATACATAATCGTGCGAACTACGTTTATTCATGGTTGACTGATGGCGTTGGGTTGCTCTCGGAGTGCTTTGTTTGGTTTCATAGAAATTTAGGCTGCTACATGTATAATATACTGTTTACTTATAAGGGCTTAGTGACTATAATTCTAAACTTTTTGCTTTATGAAAAGAAATCGCACATTAATTTCCAAAGGACAATAATTTGGTTCAGTTGAATTATTATTAAAAGTGATTCTTCAATTTTTGACAAGTACATGTTTATGTTTGTAAAAAAAAATCAGTTACATAAAATAATTGATGACAGGGTATTTACAGGTAAATATATACAAGTAGACATATACGAGGTTGGGTAAGATGTATCTCCATATATTATATACATTCAAGGATTATTCATTGACAATGGTGATCCCTTTTGTAGCCGCCCATCCCACCTTTGTGGACACGTTTGTTGACCAGTATGTCCAGACAGGCCAAAAGATATCAATCCGGTGTATTGCAACTGGAAATCCGACTCCGGAGATCCGATGGAAACTCGACGGTGAAATTCTCACCGAAAACTCAGACATCAAAATCGGGAGCTTCCTGAATCCTGCCGGTGACGTTGTTAGTTACGTTAATATTTCTAACGTCCATCTACATTATGGCGGCGAGTACAAATGCATCTCGTCTAATGAGGTCGGGGAAATACATCACGTGGGCCAAATGTTTGTTTATGGTATGCAAATATAATCTTAGTAAAACAATGACACGGCTTAGCTTTACTTAATATTTTAGTATATATATATATATATATATATATATATATATATATATATATATATATATATATATATATATATATATATATATATATATATATATATATATATATATATAAATAAAGTATGTGAGGCTGATTTAAAATATTTTTTTCAGTAATTCTTGTATTTTTTTTTAATTTTTATTTAGATTAAACTCAAAATGTTAAATCCCACTAAGGCATCACGAAAAAGTCGTATTTTTGGTTAAGGACAGTTAATATATAGAACTTCTATGTATGTCAATTTATTCGTAAATTCAATGTACATGTACATGTATATGAACGCTGAATGTAAGGGACATGGTTGTAATATGATCCGAAATTTTCATCATTTTGTTTTCAAGTTATACGTGTTAAAAAGAGCTTCGTATATAGAAGTATAAAGGTTGCAAAAAACAAACATTGCCACATACTAGTACTTTCACATAATATTACTTTGTTATTTTGTTTACAAACAAATTGCTCAAAGGTAAATTTTATATTGTTATAAATTAGGAATAACTCTTCTTTTCTAAAGAACTCTTCTTTTCTAAAGAAGAGTTTAAGATAGTGTGGCTTTTAGTTTTTTATGCAAGTGAGTAAATGATTCAGGCAAGCCTACAGTAGGCTATCATTAATTTAGATAAAAAAATATAGAATAATGTTAATTAAGAGAAAATATTAAAATTAAAGGTTTGTGAAAAATTAATATATATTCGAAAATTTCTAGATACTAGTATATATTCTCCGCGGGGGGGGGGGGGGGGGGGGAAATATAGATGCATGACATTGTAAAAAATGTAACATTCAATTATTTGTTCAGTACATTTTGGAAATAAAAAATCCTATTTGAACCATTTATTTTACCCCCAACCCCCAAAATCACCCTATAGAAGTACAAAAGTTACATATGCTATTTTTATATAAAAAGTTCAATCCCCATGAGTACTTTTTGTACTTTGATTATCGTAGGTGTTCCGTTTGTTAGACCTATGAAAAACGTGACCACTACAGCTGGAAAGAACTTTTCTATACGATGTTATGTCGCTGGATATCCTGTGTCTCAAGTCACGTGGTCAAAAGGTGAGTTAAAATATGTTTAAAATTATGTTTATTAGATTTATTCTGTTCGCTCCTTTTTTTATCCGGAATGTTATCCAGTGCTGGTTTTAACTTTCGTTGCAATGCAGACATCCTGTGAAAAAATGGTGGGAAATTATAAACTTGTTACAACCATTGTTCACTGTAACGTTACAGCTGTTGGTTAAGGTAGAATGATGAAGTTTTTATTTGTTTCTTTGTTTAAATTTGTTTCTTTAATAAAATTTTAATATTTAAGAATGTGGATGATTTTTACGTCGATTAGTAACAGACGTAATTCCACTGTAGCAGTTTTACAGTAGCATGTAGTTTTATAAGTTCAATGTCGATGGGAAGTTGCCAACTTAGTTGGACAGTCGTTAATTAATTGATAAATTGTAAGAGACCATTGGATACTAAACTAAAATCATTTCTCTGTTTTAATTGCACAATAACCATAATGATATCAAGATTGTGCGACAGTTTTTCATTTTAGGAAACCCATAAAGTCAATGCTTAGTAATCTTCTTGCCCCAGCTTCACAAAATATTGTGGATTCTTTGTTGTATTTAGAACCATCAGATCTTTGTAAATCTATCGAAGACGAACACAAGTTTCTTGGTAACAAGTGTATTAAAGAACAAGTAGTAAAAGTACACCCAATATCAATCCGCTCTGCTTTCGCTTGCTCTCTGCTATCTCTTATATACCCGCCTGACACCTAACACCATTAGGCCTCCCTGTAAGAGCATTAGGCTCCCTAGTTGGGTCGCCTGTTAGGGCATTAGGCTTCTGTGTTAAGGCCTGTTGCACTATCGTTAGGTGTCAAGACACCTAATCCATCTAGGGCATCCAATATTAGGACACTAATTAGGTTCCATGGTTAGGACCTTTATATAACTATATCAATTCTATTTCTTTAAAAAGAAACTACATGTAATAAAACATTGTCACATAAACAAAAACATTATGTCTTTTGTTATGGATTTACATTATAATTTGTGAAGAGGAAGCTTGAGAGAACATTTTACCAGTAGAAAATCTGATTAACACTTTTTGCATTTGGCATTAGCTCACACTTGATCAGCTGTTGATCCTCTGAACTTTGTTGTTTAGTGTTTACATTTGGGACATTAGTAAAGACACCCCTTTTTTTTTTTAATACCATGGATTGACACACATTTGCTAAGAATGCTTGTAAATTTCTGTATTTTCAGTTATTCACATGAGCATATTTTATATTTAGGGCATAATGTTCTTCCCAAGAATCACCTCCAAAAAGTTGTCAATGACACCCTGTTTATCGAGGGAGTACAGAAGGATCATGATGTGGGCGTGTACACATGCACGGCCAGGAATTCTAATGGACAAGAGATGAGTCGCGATGTCTACGTCAATGTTGTGGGTAGGTATTAATTATTTCAAGCTACACCATATTTGAATCTTCATTTATTTTATTTTTTTTCACTTTTATTCATGCTTTTTTGTTGTATAATGATTATTTTTCTCTTTTATCATTTAATGAGCGAAACTAAGGAATGAAATCAATTTCGTAAAACATACAAATGTAAAAAAGTACAGCATTGGCTTCATTTCAAGCGTATTGCATAATAACTATTTTTAGAAGTATTTGTCATCGATGCAAAAATCATTGAATATGTCAGGTAGAAAGATGCTTGGGCACAGTGTATGCACTTTTGATTGCCTCTGATAAACATGGTCCATGCACTTGAGTTGGTGGAAAATACATGTCCCATCTGTATATACAATTCCTGTTGGTGGCTTTTATTGATTTCAGGCGAAGTGAGTCGACAGTTATTGACACATTATTTCTGTAGATAGGAACTGGGTCAACTAAAACCATGCAAATAAATCACTTGGAAGAAAAAATATTAGAGTTTGGCAGCCTTTTACATGATATCATTAAAAAGACTTAAACTGGTGAAGAAATCTATACTTCCAGATTGTTACATGTACAATAATACATGTATAATGCCATAACATTTTTTCTCAAGCTAAAACAATTATGATATTTGGATAAATTAAAAAGGGGCATCTTATGAACTACAAGTCAAGAGATAAAACATTTTTGAAAGATCCATGTAAATTTTACTGTAAGCTGACACTTGGACAGTTCTATGTTATGTAGAGATTTCTCTCTGGCGATCAAATACTGATCTTCCTTTTAAGAAAAGTAAAAATAAACTGCCAGTTATTAGGTGCTTGTATTTAGCGCTGTGGTGTTTTTTATTGATTGATTGCAATTGAAGCTGTTTTTGTGCTGTGCAGTGATGCTGAAGGTGAACTGTAATAAAAATGTGCTGATATGAAATGTCATGTGGTTTCTTCCAATCTGTACATGACTCACAATTAGGCCATCTTTTTAAGACCTCAAAGAGTATTTGTGTGTGTGTTTGAGAGAGAGAGAGAGAGAGAGAGAGAGAGAGAGAGAGAGAGAGGAGAGAGAGAGAGAGATGGATGGACAGACAGACAGGGGAGAGAGATAAAGCTGGATTGTAGAATTGTACTGAATAACATGTCTGCTTTAGCTTTCCTTTGGCTTTGAAAGGATACTAGTACATGTGTTAGTCATCTACCACCTCCAGATATATCCTTTTCATGACGATATTTGATTTTTGATTGATGCCTGTACAACAGCTCCTGCTTCTGTAACAAAGTGGACTGTGTTATATCTGTCCTAGACATCAAAATGGATTTGTTGTTGTACCAAAAATTAAACAAAGCCTTCAGGCCTCCACAATACACAACTGTGTCTGTATGAAACTTTTTGTTTTCTCATGTACAGTACTAAATTTTAACATGTTTCTCTTCACAGAGCCCCCAGTAATTGATGCTTTTTCCTTTGAGAACAAGAAACTTGGGGACAGAATTGTAGTGACATGTGCAGTCAAAACAGGGGACCAGCCATTACACATTGTGTGGACCAAAGATGGAGAAGTTATTCCCCCTGATTTAGGCATTCAAGTACAGGTATACATGCATTGAGAATGACAAGAAATAAAAAAGGGAATAAGGTTATAATGTTCTGGTAAAGCTGACCAGTAATAGCACTTTGTCTTTGGTCCTTTGATAAATCCTCTAAGCATACCGGTAACTGAATGTAAATACTTGTAATAGATTAATTTTTAAAATTAAATGATCCACTTGTCATGTAATATCTATAATTTGTAAAACTTAATCAGTAACTAATGTAAGGTAAAACAGGCAAAGAACAGTCCTGTCATAAGATTTAACAACTTGATGTAATATGGCTTGTTGTGAGGAAATGGTATTCCTATGTGTTTTTAATTCTAGATAAACTTGTATCCTGTATGTGGGAGTTTTATTTATTATTTGAATAATTTGACATACACAGAAACTGAATGACTTCATCACCATGCTGTCCATTGGAGATGCCAACCCCAAACACAACGGGAACTACACGTGTCAAGCCAGCAATGCTGCGGCTACCACCAATTACACTGCAACATTGCGTGTTGATGGTAGTTGACATTTATTTTATTGACCTATAACCTGAATTCTTCAAGGAAGTTTGAAAGTATTGAATTTATTTAAGATGATAAAGATCTATTATGATTTGAATTGTGATGGTACATTAAAGGGGCATGGTCACGATTTTGGTCAAATTCTATTTTTCTGTTTTTATTATTTACAATGCTTTAGGAATGCATTTCCAATGACCAAATGAAATTAGAGAGTCAGTAGTGAAGTTATAAGCAAGATACAGGGCTCACAAGTCTTTTTCATGTAAACAAGGCTCGTGCCCTGTTTTTGTTTACATTAGTTCAATATACAGGTAAAAATTCTTTTTCAAGCTGATTTTTCCATCTTCTTATTCATTTTAAGCATAAATAAAGAGATCTTAACGTTTACTACATTCAGTTTCGGTCTAAAACTGGAGTTTTCACTTCAACGTTCAAAATGTAAACAAAAGCTTTGTTTACATAGCAAAGAATTGTAAGCTCTGTAACTCGCTTTTAACTCAACGAATGACACTTAAATTTTGGTTGCCTATTAAAAATGCCTTACTGAAGCATTGTAAACACTAAAATCGGGAAAATAATTTTTGACCAAAATCGTGACCATGCCCCTTTAAACATGTAAATAATTTTTAACCAACCAGTTGCGAGTTTTCTATTACCAAACCTTCGCAAGGGGATATAAAACACACTTAAAATTGGTTAAAATTATATACATTTACCATCAAATATCACAAGATGTTCTATTTATCACATCTTTAAACTCATTCTTTACACAGTTATTAAATCTTTCTTGATAGTCATTTAGATGCAAAATATCCTAACATACACATAAAAATCCATTGTTTAGGTCATTGCAGGGTAATATATGTTCAGTATAAAAAAATTGTTACATATGTAATATACACCGAATATTGAGGCCAACATGTGATCTTAAATATGTAATTTTATTATTTCAGTCCCCCCAAGGTGGGTCATGGAGCCTGGAGACTCGTTTGTGATCCTGAAAAACTCGGTCTCACTAGATTGTCTCACCACAGGTTCTCCCAAACCGACCATCCAGTGGAGGAAGGCAATAGGTATGATAGAATAGAGTGATAGCATCAAATGTGTGCTGGCATATTAGCAAGAATAGTCAGCCCTTAAACATCATGGTTTTTATTTATTGCCTTTCGCATATTCCTTTTTTGACAAATAAATAGCCCTTTCATACTGGTTAACTTAGGAGGTTTAAGAATCCCTTTCATCAAGTTCTGATTTTAGTTGCATTATGATTATATTTTCCAGGTAAAAACCCAGGGCACTACCAAACAATTCGCTACGTTGCCAATGACAATGCCACAACTGCCTCCAAGCAGCTGTTTAGTAATGGAACCTTGGTAATCAGAAATGCCAAAGAAGAGGACCATGGATATTATCTCTGTCACTCAATGAACAACGTGGGACCAGGAATTAGCAAAGTCATTTTTCTCCGAGTTCACAGTGCGTCTTTTTATAAATTTTTTCCCCTGTACCTATAAGAACTAACATTTTATCATAATTTTGACAGAAAGGAAAAATATTAACAGCAATATAGCTGAAATCATTTACTTGTAACCATATCATGTTTTCTATTTAATATCTAGTTCCGGCACGATTTGATGAAGTGGAGAAAAACTACACAGTGATAAAAGGTCAGAACAAGACAATGGACTGCCAGGCCATCGGGGACCAGCCTCTGTCTGTCACCTGGAGCTTCAACTCCCAGACCCTCAGCACCGCCGGCATGACCCGGTATGTAACAGTAGTATTATTTATTAGATACAAGAGTTAGGGTCAGAAACTGTTTCCATTGAACTGGTATGTCACAGTAGCATTGTTGTAAGGTGTGAGTGTTTGAGTTATATGTATATAGGGTCAGCAAAGGTTTCCATTGACCCAGTGTAGTATGAGTGTACACCACTGATGTTGTGTTACGTTTGGTGTTTGAGAGATAAGTAGTGTCAATAAATTTAATGTACGTTTTGTTGTGCATTTCTTTAAGTAGAAGGCTGATCACTACAACCCAGACATCGCGGGGGAAGTTATCAGAATTGACCCTCCGCCCCGCAGAGAGAGGGGACACTGGCTTCTATGTCTGTACAGCAAAAAACAAGTTTGGGAATGCAGTCTTAGCCATGAGATTAGTTGTGCTGGGTAAATAATATGATTTTTATGAATGACTGGAATGTCATAGTTATAATTTATTGTACATGTTAACACCAATTTCTTTTCAGACTTCATTCAGTTTTTAAGAGTTTTTGTCTATAATGTTAGAACAACCAGAGTCTCCCCAGAACTTAACCTTGGTCAAGAAAACGAGTCGCACCATCAAAGTGAAATGGCAGCCTCCTTATGACGGAAACAGTCCGATACAGTTCTACTCTGTCCAGTACAAAGAGCAAAAAGGTCAGGGATACAGCAATAATGCTGATATCATTTAAAATGTTTTGATTGGATGGTATTTGTAAATGATGAGAAATTTGATGATAAAGAACTGTCATAAGATATGTTAAAGGTTTTAAAATAAAAACTGTAACTATATTTATGCTAGTGATGCTGTCACTTACTTTCTAATTGATGGTTTTAGTTTGCATTTCTTTGATCTCTTTTCAGCGGTCTGGCAAGGTGTTATACCAAATGTGACTGTAAGTTCTGATACGCTGATTGCGTCCATTTCTGACCTACATCCTGCTTATGTGTATGAAGTACGGATGCTAGCAAACAACTCCATTGGATATGGTGAAGCAAGTGGAAGTCTCATCATCAAATTGGATGAAGAGAAGCCATCAGGGCCACCCACAGAGGTCAATGTCAAGGCTATTGGGTCCGAGTCTCTCCGCATATCATGGATGGTAGGGAATATTTAAAACTTAAGAAATGGGAGAGATCTAGCTTTTAAAGAATTGAAGACTGTTAAAATGCAGAATGTGAAACAGACCTGTTTTGGTTCATTGTTGATACAAAGTATTTGTACTCCTAGCCACCTTTACCATATCATCAAAATGGAGAGATTTTAGGATACTACATAGGCTACAAGGAGAAGGACAGTCAGTCCCGATTTATCTACATCACTAAATCCATTGATGGAGAGTTTCTGCCAGAGGTGGACATTCACAATCTTGAGAAATTCACGGAGTACACAGTTCATGTCCAGGCCTACAACCAGTTAGGGAGGGGTCCTCCGTCCGCTGATGCTCAGGTCTTCACCTTGGAAGATGGTAAGTCACTCTGTCATTTCTATTTCATTTTTTAAATAGTGTCGATCTTTTCTATTTTCATTTGAGAATGGGCATTGTTCAAGGATGCTCTTTGATACAGTAGATCAATGAATGAAGTACATTCATAATGTATCTTGTGTGGTACTATTTTTTTATACCTGTGAATAAGTATGAATCTTGAATTAATAGATACTATGCTTCAAGAATTATTATTCACATGACTCTCTATGACACTGAATTAAATGATGTGATTAATTTTAATTAAAATTGGTTGACATTGAGTTTCTTTGTTTGGTGATTACAGTTCCCAGTCAGCCACCACAAGGAGTGCAGGCGACTGCCATTAACTCCCGCAGTATCAAGGTCGTCTGGTCCCCACCACCTCTCTTCACACTCCACGGCATTCTGCAGGGATACAAGATCTATTACAAACCTGTGCGCTTTGATGAAGGTAAGATTTAATACCATTTATACTTGTTTAACTGAGAAATCTTGAATATGAACTTTATAACATTGCACCAATTTAATGAATGTTGGTTTTTAAAGATGCATTCTTGCCAATCGAAAAAAGATTTGTAAAAAAAATCTGTCAGTATTATAAATGATTATGGTATCCTAAAACAGAGCAATAAGATTGACTTTATATAAGAAAAAGTGTAAAATATTGGATGTTTTGTAGATGAGAGTGACTCCAATGCTGTAGTGTCATCAGAACTAGAGGCCACCATTACTGGCCTGTCCAAGTACACAAACTACAGTCTCCAGGTGCTGGCCTTCACCAGGAAGGGAGAGGGAGTCCGCTGTGAGCCACTGTTTGTGTTGACACAGCAAGATGGTATGTAGCAACAGGGGGACAACTCCAACATCATTGTAAGAATGGAACATGTTGATTGTATGATGTGTAATTTTGGTTTCGTAAACTCATAAATGGTACATTAGCGGTATTCTTGGTATTTTGTTTTTATACAGCTCCCGAGCGACCAGCAGACATTAAAGCTCTCCCTGTCAGTAACACCTCGGTAATGGCGTCATGGAAACCACCTCTCCACAGCAACGGAATTCTCACAAAATACAATGTCTATGTCTACAACAGCACTTCTACTGAGGTACGCATGTAAATTGATTTACCTACCGGTATTTTGTGATAACTCTCAGCAGAATTTTAAATCAAAATGGTTATGCTTTTTGTTTAGTTGATGAGTAAACTAGAGTTACCTCCCATGAAGACCTCGTACTACATGAACAATCTGTCACTTAATGAGGAGGTTCGATTCGAAGTGTCTGCCAACACCATCATAGGGGAAGGGGAGAGAACCCACAGTGTCACCACTGCTCCCCAGGAAAAAGGTGAAGCGAACAATTTATGTACAAATATTTTTAAAAATTAATCATTTTTTGACAAGTTTAATATATTTTGCTGTTGTTACGGTACATGAAAGTAACCTGTCATTTACCTACTTACAGTGGCTGCTCGCATTGCCAGTTTTTCTGCTGTTATGTTGATACCATGGCAACATACTTTGACTTTGGAGTGTTTAGCAGTAGGAGATCCTGCTCCCATTATTAAGTGGAAAATAAGGTAAGAGTTTTGTTTATTTCATTGATTTAAAAAAAAAATCTTGAATATTTCTTGAATAGTTCTATATCCGAAATATTGTTTGTGCTAGTGACGTTATATGCAACTGGCATGCTGGTATTTATCTGTTTCAAAAAAAGATAAATTTTAGAATTATCTCCCTTAGTAAGACAAGTGCATGTTGTATTTTTATTTCCTTTTTAGGGGAAGACCTTTAATTGTGAATGAGCGACTACAGATTCTGAAGAATGGTTCTCTACATATAAATGGCGTCCTCGGTAGTGATGCAGCTAACTATTCCTGTCGGACAGAAAATGTCTACGGTTCTGACGAAATTAATTATGCAATCAGTGTTCAAGGTAATTAAACATACGATCATCCAAAAAAACCAAAACCCAATAACAACTGATGATATTACATTTTTATGGAGAAATTAACTTTACTGGTTATTTTAATATTTCTTTTGACTTACTCAGTCAGTGATAAATTGGCAAGTGAGTAGCCGGCATAATCAGTCTTTTTTATTCTATATTGTTGTTAGTTTGTGAATCATATTGCCTGAAAATTTCTTTTATTTATCTTTATTAAAAACTCCTCAGCAGCCTCTTTCCCTAAACCACCTGAACCATTCTCTGATTTCTAACATCATTATTTTACTCTTGTCATGGTTTGAAAAATGTAAACAGTCTTTTATAGTTTGTCATTCAGTAAATGTTGTGTTTTTTAAAAAACAAAAAGTTACCAAATTAATCGTTGAGTATTTTAAAATTATACCAAGTATCATAAACAAACAGTGTTTTTAGAATGGCATGATATATTAACAAAACATTTATTCATGGTATGTGTGCTTGATGAGTTAAGGAATATAAAATGGAATGAAACATCAAATCATTGCATGAATGCATGATCATCTGGATGCTGCTCATAATAACATTTCTGATATTTCTATTGCTGCATCAGATAATCATTGTTTCCATATATACATATAATCTATTTACATGTAAATTACCTGTATTTAATGAAATTGTAGAGATGAACCTTTTTATGTTGTTTAGTTGTGTTTTTTTTTAATGTTTAGAAAGTAAAAATGAGATTGTGTAACTGTATATACCGGTAGATGATGCTTTACTTCCCACATTTCTTGTTTATGAAATATTGTACATGTACTTAAATCATTTTTCAATGTTGACCTTCGGTTTTGAAAGGAAAGTATTAGATACTGATGTAAGATGTTGAGTTTACTAATTAAATAATCTGCTGACATTAACAAAGAAATCATTGTGAATATATCTGACTATGTCTTTATATAGCTCCTCCCAAACCCCCAAGTCTGTATGTTGTTGCCACAACAACCTCCACAATTCAAATTAACTGGAGATCTGGCAGTAATGGTGGAAGTCCAATTCAAGGTAGGCAACTCCTGTAAAAAAACAGACTCAACCAATTCCTCTCTCTCCCTCTCTCCCAATTGGTATCAAGCTGTGATGCTTTAAAAGGAGTACATTTTTAGCTCACCTGAGCTGAAAGCTCAAGTGAGCTTTTCTGATCAA
Organism: Magallana ariakensis; assembly: GCA_020458035.1. NCBI lineage: Eukaryota > Metazoa > Mollusca > Bivalvia > Ostreida > Ostreidae > Magallana > Magallana ariakensis. The sequence goes on along the minus strand of CM035815.1, from coordinate 22,357,159 downwards.
AATTTGTCCGTTGTCTGTCGTCGTTGGCTTTGGCGTCGGCGTTGTCGTTGTTGTCGTTGTAAACTTTTCACATTTTCATCTTCTTCTCTAGAACCACTGGGCAGATTTCAACCAAACTTGGCACAAAGCATCACTGGGTAAAGGGGATTCAAGTTTATTCAAATGAAGGGCCACACCCTCTTTAAAGGGGAGATAATTTAGAATTATTGAAAATTTGTAGGTATTTTCTTCTCAAAAACTATTAGGCCAGAAATTCTGTAACTTGTATGGAAGCATCCTCAGGTAGTGTAGATTCAAGTTTGTTCAAATCATGGTCCCCGGGGGTAGGGTGGGGCCACAATGGGGGTGATGAATTTTTACAAAGGAATATATAGAGAAAATCTTTAAAAATCTTCTTCTCAAAAACTATTAGGCCAGAAAAGCTCAAATTTGAGTGGAAGCATCCTCAGATAGTGTAAATTCAAGTTTGTTTAAATCATGGTCCCTGGGGGTAGGGTGGGGCCACCATGGGATGATGAATTTTTGCATAGGAATATATAGAGAAAATCTTTAAAAATCTTCTTCTCAAAAACTATTAGGCCAGAAAAGCTCAAATTTAAGTGGAAGCATCCTCAGATAGTGTAGATTCAAGTTTGTTTAAATCATGGTCCCTGGGGGTAGGGTGGGGCCACAATGGGGGGATGAATTTTTACAAAGGAATATATAGAGAAAATATTTAAAAATCTTCTTCTCAAAAACTTTTAGGCCAGAAAAGCTCAAATTGGAGTGGAAGCATCCTCAGATAGTGTAAATTCAAGTTTGTTCAAATCATGGCCCCCGGGGGTAGGGTGGGGTCACAATGGGGGATGAATTTTTACATAGGTATATATAGAGAAAATCTTTAAAAATCTTCTTCTCAAAAACTATAAGGCCAGAAATGCTCCAATTTGAGCAGAGGCATCCTCAGATAGTGTAGATTCAAGTTTGATTAAATCATGGTCCCCGGGGGTAGGGTGGGGTCACAATTGGGGAATGAATTTTTACATAGGAATATATAAAGAAAATCTTTAAAAATCTTCTTCTCAAAAACTATTAGACCAGAAAAGCTCAAATTGGAGTGGAAGCATCCTCAGATAGTGTAGATTCAAGTTTGATTAAATCATGGTCCCCGGGGGTAGGGTGGGGCCACAATGGGGGGATGAATTTTTACATAGGTATATTTAGAGAAAATTTTAAAAAATCTTTTTCTCAAAAACTATTAGGCCGGAAAAAGCTCCAATTTGAGCGGAAGCATCCTCAGTCTATAGTATAGATTCAAGTTTGTTTAAATAATGGTCCTTGGGGGTTAGAGTGGGGCCACCATGGGGGGATGAATTTTTACATAGGAATATATAGAGAAAATCTTTAAAAATATTCTCCTTAAAAACTATTAGGCCAGAAAAGATCAAACTTTTGTGGAGGCATCCTCAGATAGTGTAGATTCAAGTTTGTTTACATCATGGTCCCCGGGGGTAGGGCGGGGCCACAATGAGGGGATGAATTTTTACATAGGAATATATAGAGGAAATCTTTAAAAATATTCTGGGAAAGTTTTCAGTCCAAAAAGTAGTAACTTGTATGGAAGCACCGGTTGTGCAGATTCAAGTTTGATCAAACCATGATTCCCTAGAGGAAAGTGGGGCCACAAAGGGGGGGGGGTTATATAGGAATAGAGAAAAATCTTCTTACAGGTACAACAACAAAAGGGGCTATGTATTTACCATAAAAATATGTGGATAAAAATCGGCAGATGTTTTAAATTTTTTTAGCAAGATCTACTGTACTTAGTTGTCAAGATATTTTGATTTTGATACTGTAATGCTAATTTGATCAGAGTTAAGGCTATTGTTGCTCAGGTGAGTGATGTGGCCCCTTGGCCTCTTGTTTTCTTAAAAGCTTTGTTTTGCATCTTAATATATGGAGGTTATGGAAATGAAGGTTTAACAAATATTTTGTAGGAGAAAATTATTAATTAATCTGGATTAGTTATACAAAATTTAATCCATTTATATTGACTTTCTTTAGGTTTTGTGATTCACTTCAAGAAGGATCATGAGGTATGGCAGAAGATCCAAGGGGGTCCGACCAATCGTACACAAACAGTGACCGGTCTGCTGTGTGGCACCACCTATAAGTTCTACATCAACGCCCTCAATCGTCTCGGATACAGCCCCGACAGTGACATCATGTCCGTCAAAACTAATGGCTCTAGTATGTCATTCACATTTAAAGATCATTGACTATTTGAATCAAAGCTTTGATATTTAAGTATTTTAAAAAACTCATTGTATAGTGTGGATAGAAATTAATCAATCATCATCGTCCTGTAAATTTACTGATAGAAGAATTAAGTGGATATGAAAAAAATCCAATTTATATTTCAGCACCAATTATGCCCCCACAAAGCATGCTATTGAAAGTTATCAATGTGACATCAGTTGACCTTGACCTCAATACTTGGATCACATCAGGCTGTCCAATTCGTTTTTTCTCTGTCCAATATAAAGTGTGGGGAGATACAGCATGGACAGAGGTGTCCAATAACATCCAAAGCAACAAGGTGGGAAAAAAATTATAAATATGTCCAAAAAGACAAGTTAAAAATTCATATATTGTACTCTGGGCTAACTCGGCTAAGTTGAGGCAATGCTAATTAGTATTTTTAAAATTTCAGACAATCCACACTGTTGAAGACCTTCACCCTGCCACCTGGTATGTGATGAAGGTCATTGCTCACAGTGACGCAGGATCAACAGAAAGCGAGCTTAAGTTTGCAACTCTCACCTATCATGGCCGTAAGATTTTAACCTTTCTATCAGTAACTGAGTTGCCATGAATTACTTTTGTTGGAAACAGAAATGATTGTCCATCTACTGACAAATTTTGATATTTCAGATACCATTACACCACTGTTCATCACAAAGAAGGAGGAGAGTAACTTCTATGAGAAGACTTACATCATGATTCCCCTCTGTTTTGGGATTGTTGCTTTCCTCATCCTCATCATTGCAGTATTCCTTTACATGAGGCGACGAAGGGAGCTCATTCAAATGAAAGGTTTGTTAAAAAAATTTTAAAGTTAAAAGCATAATTATAAATGATGTCACTCATCTTATGCTTCAAAGTAGTATGCAGGACCTTTTATATGTAAAACAAAAAGTAAAAGCCTTTATATTCCTTTGTACAGAGAGTGCCTCAAATTTGAGGAGAGACATAACTGCTGAGACCTCATTGATGAATGACCTTGACAAACGTTTCAACTTTGACTTTGATGGAGGAAATACTGAGCCGTACGGCAAGAGGAATGTCAACTTGCTGATTTCATTCAACTCTGATGAGAATTTGACCAATAACAGTCCTACATGGCTGAACAATGGATCCAGCAAGACCAACAGTGACAATGGCTCTATCAGCCGCTCAGGTAACCATAGCAATGTTTTCTTAATATAAAAATTTTGTTTGAGGTTAGACTTGCCATGAGTGTAACTTAATTATTTTCCCCCCAAAATTTTAGCATATTTAGGAAATATTCTCAAACTGGTATCATAAAACTATGAATTCATGCATCAATTTAACTCATGAAAAACAACTATATGGATCTGTATTATAAAATGCTTTTAAGTGATATGGATAAACTGCACTTGAAGACTGTGAAAAATTCCTCTTTTTAATGTAGAAGACGATGGAAACATCAACCCTTATGCCACATTTAACCAGATGAAGCAGGTGATAATGGAGAAAGAACAGCAGTCAGAGCGAGACAAATCCCCAGACCTAGACGACATCAGTTTGCAGAAACTCGAAGCTCAAAAAGCAGTATGTGTGTTGTTCTCACCATTTTATCAATACTTCTTTGAATATGATTATGAATTTTTTCTCATTGCTATTGTGATAATCTTGTGTGATTTAATATCCCTATCTCATATTTTATAGATGATATCTCCATCAGAGCCCTATGTGCCTTTCTTTCATGCTAAGGGAGATAATGGAGATGTTGCCAAAGACCCCCACCCTCCACTCATTCCCCTCAAGACGACCGAGGGCTACGACAACCAAGGTACCCATAATTACCTGTGTACACTCTGAATTTCTGCAGTGATTGATGTATACTGTAGATTGGCATGTTATCATGATGGTTTTAATTTCTCTATGTTCGTGATTTATCGTTTTCCCTCGAAATAAAACCCATCGTAAATATTAACATAAGTTTTTAAAACGTGTTAATACTTATACTCTAATCAACTTATTTTTTTGGAGCTTGAAATTAAAACCATTGTGATTGGTACTTCTTGAGAAATCGTGAAATTTTAACACCGTGATTCAAACGACTTATAGTATACATGTACACACAAATAAATAACTGAAATATAAATTGATAGTTTTGATTACTGTAGATGTTTGTCTTTTCCCTAGGACTGATATTGAGCCCCAGGAAGTACGCCAGTGCTGACCAGATCCACGCCCTGTTCACCCAGGTCCCCGCCCGACCCCACAGCTCCTACAGCAAGTCCAAGAAATGTCCCTCCAGCTCCGACGAAAAAGGTCAGTATGTCGAAGATCTCAATGCATCAAACAACAAATATGGCACATTATAGGAAATTTTTTTTAAAATTCTCAATATCCATCTTTCTGTTATAAAACCATTGATCAATGCAAACATTGCTTCAGATTCATAATACATGTACATGTACAAGCATTGTAAAACAAGAGTTCTACAGATAGATTTATCAATATAACAAATTTTAGTTGAATTATTTATGAAATTTTCCCAGAAAAGCAGAGACTGTAAGATGAATCAAAATAGTATAATGTACTGGTAGTTGAAAATGTTTTAAAATTGTTCACAGGAAGCCAGAGACAGAGCATTATCTCCAGTGTGACCACGGTCTCCTCCAGTCGAGATGAGCTGCTAGAGGCCCTAGAGAATGCCAAACACAACCCCCCACCCCCAGTAGTGTACGAGTCTCAGCCTGAGTCCAGCTCGCAGCCCACAGACAGCTCAGTGGGCACCGAGCCAGGAATCGTCAAGTTCACTCAGTCACCCCCCAAACCTAACGAACAGAGGGAGGCTTCCTGTGAAGTCCACTATACCAGTAAGCTTCACTACACTTACAATGAAATACCTTCAGAAAATGTGGTACAAAGAAATGCCTCTTTTACTTACATAGCCTGAATCGTGAAAATAAATCAGCAAAAAATGCTTGTAAAATTGTGACTTAAATTATCCATGAACGTAAGATAGTATTTTGACTTGTTACTTTCAGGTGACATGAAACCATCTATAAAGAGATCTCGCAAAGAAGCTGAGAGTGACACCACGGAGTGTGAGACTAACGAGAGACCCACCCAGCCCCGAAGGATCAAGGGGCGGCGAAACAAACAGAGGGGTCAGCTGACCAAGAGGCAGGTCATGCCCAGCTATGTACCAAGGTGTGATTTAGAAATCATTTACTCTTGCTCTTAAGTTTATCATTATTCAAGACAACAGACTTTGGGGTTAACTAGTATGTTTTATGATTTTAGATATTAAAATTTCTATCATCAATAAAAACAGATTCAGTGAAATCAATAAGTACTTAAAAAAACCAATATTGTGAACATTTCACGTTATAAAGTTTATGACTGTGAGGTTTAACACTAGTTTGTGTACTATTTATAGGACCCACAGTCGTACCAGCACCACTAGTAGTGAAGAGGTGACCTACACCTTTCAAGGTCGTCAGTCTCCCCACAGTCCCCCCAGGGGCTATTCCTCCTATCTACCCGACAGCCAGCTGCCAGAGTTGGACAAAACACCAATGAGAAGAGGTAAGAAAGTACATGTACTACTAGGCAGCTATCTCACATTTTATGCCCCCGCGGTGAAATGGCTGGGGCATATAGTGTTACCCCATTCTGTCATTCCATCCTTCTGTCATTCCGTCATTCATATTCCAATCATTATCTCAACAACCGTTGCATATATTCAACTCATTTGATATATGGATGTATCTTATAAATATACAGGCTGAGTTCAAATTTGGTTCCAGTCTGATGAAATTTGACAGATTCATGCCTCTTGAACTTTGGAAAAATTGAGAAATTCTCAGTTTTTGCTCTTTAACTTTTGAAGGGATGCATATGCAAAGTTTATATTTCATATAAGGTTAATTTATTAGAAAATACAGGTCAAGTTTGAGCTTATTTCCAGTCCAATGATTTTTGACAGAGTTATGCCTCTTGAACTTAACAGAAAATGAGTAATTTTCAGGGATTTATAACTTATTCTGCAATCAAACAAATGTTATAATAAATTTGGAAATTTTGGTCCCCTGCATGGGCATTTGTGGTGTTACAACACATCTAGTTCAAAATAGCATTATATGCACTGTAATACAAAGCATAAAAGCAAGCATGGCGCCCAGCTGTGCACTTCAGCTTGGTCTGCGTTTCAACCCTTGTTTTATTAAACATTTTTAAAAGCCAGAACCAAATCAAAGACAAAAATTCATGAACTTATCTTTGAAAGTCACACTGGCATCAGTTGTTTTTTGGTTGACAGTGCATGCATGAAACTTGATACTTTTTAAGGGAGAAGAACCCCTCACGCCAAGGTGAAGTATGACCTGTCTCTACAGACGCCGGGCACAGACGAGAGTCGACCACTAGTGATGGCGGTTGCTCAGCCGTCGATGTCCAGTCCTAATGAAGAGGACGAGGACTCAGCAACTGTCAGTCTCCTTAACAGGTCTGTATAGGAATGGAAATGTTGCATATGTTTTGATGATAGCCATGCCTATGAGACCTACCGTAGAATGAGTGGTAGGAGAGAAAGAAGTGTTGGTTGGGATCTGAGATGGTCTTACATTTCATTGTATTTTGTAAAAGTACTGTTTTTTGTTTTTTTGAAAACAGCTATGTATTTAGGAAAGTAATGACAAGGAATACAGGAAACCTTTAATTGTTAGAAATTACTATAGAGACAGTCACAGTGTACTGATAAGTTATCTACAATTTTCAGACATTACCGTCCAGTGGAACAAGAGGAGGGCGAGATAACAGGACAACAGAAGTCGCGGGACAAAGGCTACAGAGAAGACTTCACACTGGTCTAGAATGGCACTGATAGGAGGACAAATGTACAGGTTTCTATGGTGACAGGTTCATAATTATTGTCTCAGCTGGTATGAGAGGATAATTCAAACATTTCATCATTCATCGATGTCACTTCCACAAGAGCTTCAAGTATTCATGAAGTGAGGGAAACAGAAGTCTTATGCTTTTTTTTAACCCATCATAACCACAACACAACTGTTCTTAAAAACTGTGAAGCATATCAGCTTTTGAATTAAAGCAGTATTGTGTGCTTGTTGACCCCTATGTATTGCATCTGCTTGGCAAATCACTCTGTTTCATTCAACTTATATTGAGAGGATTTACGGGTGTGAAATGCCAAGACCTTTTGAGGTGCTATGGTTGTGTTGACCTTGTTGTGTCACTTGATTAAAATACTTTTATTGCCTTCAAAGACTGAAGAGCTTCAGGAGAGAAAGAGGGTTTAAAAGTTGCGTATGCATGTGCCGAAGGTTGTGACTGCAATCACAGACATTGGACTTCCATTAACAGGAAGCGTGCAGCAGATATCCACACTGGCGCAGAACAACACCAATAAAGAAACTTCAAAAAGTTGTGATAATCCAAAATAACTTCTCGGGGAAAGACAGGAGAGAAATACACTGCAATATATTCCATGTTGTGTAGACTTGAGCATTGTGAACTTCATCCTGTGTGTGCTTCGATACAAGCAGTTTGTACGCGGTAATAAGTTGACAGTATTCATGATTTTATTCCCTAGATCTATCCAGTCCCTTTAGTTCCAGGTTTATGTGTCTCTTGCTTTTTTAGTTATTGGTGCATTTGTTTCAATATACGTGTATAGATATAAAATTCTAAATATACATGTACTTTATAAATATAAAATACTGATGTCTATATTTACTGCATGATAACAAATGATACAATTGTTATTCTTATGCCAAAATTGAGAATCTCAGTCGAGATATTAGATTTTATTATCCAGGTGATATTCTTGAAAATTTGGGTTTTTCTGGAAACAATCAAGCTGATACAAACAGCATTAGAACAACAAAAGTTTTAATGTGTACATAAATGAATATTTATGGGGATCTAGTGACAGTATTGTTAAGATTAACCATATAAGTTTCAACATATTGTGTCTCTTGTACATTGAATTTAAATTTTGTTAAACCTGAATTTGTGAGATTTTCTTTGTATATCAAAATAGAGGGCATCATAACAGTATGTGCTGGTTGTACCTATACCTTTTCTGGTATTTGGATGAAGGTATATAAATAATACCAATGTCCTGGACATGAATATAAAGTAATTTTATATACAAGCAATTTTATTGTTCGATATATTCTACAGTATATGGATGGTTACATGAACAGAGGTCCAAGCAATTATTTCTTTATTTTGTGTTATGTCATCATATTAATTTTTTCCTATAGTGATGGATAAAACTATGTCCAGCACACAGATTTGTTATTAAAAATTTCATTTGTATGCATTTATCAGATGATTGTATTTGCTCATTATTATCAACTGTATTTCTTATTTATTCTTTTGTTGAGTTGCTGGGATTTTTATTTTGTTTGCTTTGTATGATTTATACCTCAGCTATTCCTGCTAACTTCTAGTCGTGTCACTGCCAATTTATTCATCAAGTTGTACAGGTATTTTGAAAACTTTATTTATACGATTATATTTTCATTTAGTGTGAGTTTTTATTTATTTCATTTGAGATTTATTTATTTGTCTATAATTCATATTTTTTAAATAAGAAAACCCCATCCCACCCTGAATTTGCCATGATATTGTTTTATTTGTCAGTCATATTATATATATGTATTGGAGACTATTTGGATTTGAGTGGGGGGAAAAGTTGAAAATATTAATACTAGTGTGCTTTGGTTCTGATACTATGACTATTTCTACATGTGTTGTGTTAATATTTATCATATGTTTGTTACATGTTTATTGATTTTTGCCTCTTGTGGGATGTGCAATATATTTGTAATTTGAGAAGTCTGTATACAGAAAAAAAGTCACAAAATGAATGAAAAGGGTACATTTTACCTTTACTTATCAATCATGTAAATCAATTAGAAATATATTCAGAAGAAAAGAGCGACAAAAAATAAAATTAATGTTTTTGTCACAATGAAAAGTTAAAACTTCTTACGTACCAGCGGTAAAGAGTTTAACATCTTTATGAAAAGTAAGGGAAGGGAGGTAATCTTGTTGAGTATTCAAGTATTTTTCCCTAACAATGTGGCCAGTCCTCTTCATAGCAAACAGGAATGTGGTAGAGAATAAATTAATGTCTACAAGTTGTGCATTAAATATAAAGTTATGGACACGAAACACTAAGGACAGACAACCTTTTCTTCTTGTGTTTCATTTATTCTTAGAGAGTTTTGTCATGCCATTGTTTTATCTGGTGCAATAGAATGTTTTTCAATAAATATGTCAAATAAATGAATATTTTCCTCTTTATTTACCATAAATAGTGACATCTTCAATTTATGTCCATTTTTTCTGGATTTTTTTTCATTGAATCTCCGAATCATTAAAACCAACGAGGTTCAAAGACTGTTAAAGATATCAAGAGATTATATCGCAATATAAAATCAAAGCCGTCAAAACACTTCATGTAATACTGGTATCCACAGTTTTTTGATGAGTTTATAAAAGGATTAGGTGACCATTATCTAATAAACAAAAAAGCTCTTTCGTTTTAGAATGACTTCAATTTCACTTCCACGATATTTTTATTGGATAATATGGAAACTTTCAATCTGTTAGTAACTCAGTATATAACAGACATCCTGACATGTCATGTGATATTAATGGAATGACCAATGACACATGATTACATAGGGAGACAATTAGATCTCTAGTAAAAACAATTAATTATTCATATCACCACACAGAGCAATGTGTACAAATGGTATTTTTACCATACAATGTAAGCTGATGCAGTTATGGAGTGGTATTTTGATTACCCGTTAGTATGATAAATCGGTCAATTATTTTCTCTCTACTCATGCAACATAGAGACCCAACAGTATGGTTGATCAGATCCCGTGTTAAGGTGGTATGGGACCTCCATATTCTGACATTGTTTATCGAAATAAATTATTAAAATTAACAATAAATTCAAGTATAATGTTATAGACATTTTCTGACCAAACATTGTCACCTAACAGCCTAGCGCAATGGGTTAGAGCATTCACTACAAACCTGGAAGTCACGAGTTCGAATCCTGCTGGGGATTTTTAAATTTTTTACCTTTCCAAAAAAAATTTAAAACTTATTTTTTGATAAAATATTGTAAAATTTTAAAATTCTAAACTGTTAAAAGTATTTTGATTATTATGTACTTTTATCTACATATATATCGACAGATGTCTTCATTTAACATATAGACTTCAATATAGGTACGGTATACAGCAATGTACTTAATCCAGGGTTTTAGCTCACCTGAACTGTTGGTTCAAGTGAGCTGACCTCATCAAGCCTTGAGAGGAGTCTGGTCAGATTTGCTGGCATTTACTTCACACATATTCTCACTATCATTAAGCCAATTTCAACCAAACTTCACACAAAGCATCCTTGGATGAGGTTTTAAATAAAGGTCCACCCACCCTTCCAAGGGGAGATAATTGGAATAAATGAATGAGTAATTTAGTATATAATCTCCTGAAGCAAGGCTTTCATACAAGATCCTTTAAATGGCATTCAAATTTTTTTCAAACCATGGCTCATGGAATGGAAAAGGGCTCATTTCATTATGAATACATGTAAAGAGGAAAAAATCTTAAAAATACCAGGAATTTCACTGAAAAATATGAGGGTTTGTGATATTTATGTGGCAGCAAGCTAATATATTTTATACTTCATGTTATATACCATGCAAAAGGAACAGAAAATATCTATGGGATCTTTTCAATTCTTTGATATCACTAAGCTATCATGATTGGAAAACGTTTACCAAACAGGCAAAATTTCATTTTCCGTTGTCACTCAGTGAAAATTAATATGGTGTATATTTACATATAACCATGCACACAGACTTTAAAAGACAATGAATCCGATATTAAACATGTTACGCCTGCAGATGATTAAATAACACATTTTCTACAAAGGTAACGCACATGTAATTTGATTCTCTTATCTCTTGTTGTGACGGTTGCAAGAGAAAAAGGTACTTGGTGCAAATCAATAAAACAGACAGAACTCGGCAAAGATTTGAGTGTTTTATTACAGTATCATTATTAATTTATAAATATCAGCAACTTGTAACAAACGACCTTGACCTTGTCAAGCTTTCACAACAGTTATATACATGTAACAAACTCCATGCAACATAGACAAGTCGGACTGTTGTTATGGTAACACAAATACTTTGGGCAAGATGGATGGAAGAACAACAATATGCAGCTACTAATATAGTAAGTCTACACCAACCAAGTATTCAGAGATACACAGAGACCATTAAAAAAGTACATATATTAAAAAAAAAATCCAAAATCCTATAAATTGAAAAATAAAAATGGCGATGATGTTTGGTACTCAATGAAATGAATTTGATAATCTCAGAGTGAAATTTGAAATGACAACCTTGATCAGAAAAAGTTGTGAGGAGGACAAACGTCCATACATGGAACACTATGCAACTGATTGAACAACCTTAATGGTTTTACAATACGGTAATTAAAACTTGGAGACATCTGCATGACTGACATTTGACTCTGAACATTCAAAATAAAAATGAAAATAGCTACATGTATATATGGTATACATTTAAGAAAAGAGGCTTTCTCACTAACAAAGTACCTGATTAAAACAAAATATTTGGGTATATAGCTACCTAGAGAACCTTGTGTTTCCAAAGAATCATCACAAGTAAAGGAATACAATAAACATCTACAGAAAGAGTCCTGAAAGTAAATGACAACAGTTGCCCTGTCAACCATTCCAGTGCCCAATGTATCATCATAATTGTGTATTATACCATTATGCCTACCATAAAAAAATAGTGTAGTCATTCAGATTAAAACAAGTTATTATATATTCAGCACTATTCATCTGCCCCTGGATACACTCATTCATGGTAACCATCTGAAACCTTACCACTGTGCACCGTTCAGCAGATAACCACTCAGTGGTAAAAGGTAATCACAATTTCAACAAATATCTTTTGTGTAAAATAATGGTAACCACTGCTTCAGCAGTCCATCTGTCAGCAGTTTTTCTTTTTCCCTTTTTTTTGGTAACCCCAAACACAACAACAACACACACTACTTCTGATTTCCATCTCAACTTCTCAGACTACATGTACACGTCTACTGTTCCATCCCACTTCATATCATATCTTGTAACAAACCGTTCATTAACATGCTATGAAATCTAGTCACACTGATCACCAATGTCCTTTGAATGGAAGGTACATTGTAATCCCCATTCCTTGTAATTACAAGCATGTTCAGCCATTCCTTCCACCACAGTCCAGTACCAGTACTAATCTTAAGCAATCGTCATCATAAAAACTGCTGGTACCCTTCTGCTCCAGTGAATATCACATCAATCCAGATCCTCATGGCCTCTGGGGTGGGGGCCACCATGTAATAAGTCCTATCACAAGTTTTCACACAGAAAGTTAACTTTGGATTGGGACTTTTAACTGTCCGTAAATGGTCAACATACACTTCCTCTATCGCCTGGAAATAAATGCCTCCCCTGGGTTTGCTTTCGTTCTTGTCCGTGTAGTAAATCAGAGATCGCTTGTTTCTATCAAACACAAACCAACGTCTGTGCCATGTTTTGAATTTGTTGCCCATTTTTTGGAGCCACCCTCTACAGTTTGTGGATGTGACCACCAGATGAGAACAGTCGTCAAGGTGATGACCTGCAGACTCTATGTGGTTTTTTAGGTCAAATTCTTTACCTCTAACAGGCAGGTATCTTGTTAAAGGACGAGCCTGCAAAACAAAATAATTCTCATTTAAAAAATATCTATCCTTTTTTGTACTTGAAATGCCCTGAAAGGTGTTTTTGGAGCAGACTTTTACCTACCTGTTTTGACTGTTTTTCACGCATTTTGATCTGCTGTTGGACAAGTTCCTCTCTAAGCTGGGTCTCCTCTTGAAGTTTCCTCTCCAGTTCTTCTCGTTTATGTCTCTCCTCTTGTAGGGCCATCATCTCATGCTCCCGAGTTTTCACCTGGAAAAGTTTACAGTATACATGAATATACTTAGTAACAAAATGTTTCAACACTAAAATCAACCAATTATAATTCATTTTAAATGAACTCCATTTCTATAAATAATAAATCTTACCTGGTCTGCTATCATTCTCATCTTCTCTGACTGGGCTTGTGCGAGGAGTCTCTCCAACTCCAACATCTTCTCCAGCTGGTCCTCCCCACTGCTGAGGCTGAAACAGAAAAACATATATTTAGGTGTAAAGTTTATCAAAGTAACTGAGACATTGTTACATGTATATGTTTAAATCATACTCATCTTCTTGAACAAGAAAAATCTTTTAATAACTATTTTGTAGTCAACAGTGCAGTCTTTGGTGGTACATTATGCAAAGTCTTAAACAAGATCAATTTCACTGCAGCAGCATTATTGATGATAAAGCATTGCAGCATTACCTATACTTCTTTAACATCAAAGCATTAACCAATTTCTTTAAAGCAGCATGATTAATCAATAACAATAATTATCATAAAGACCAAGAAATTCAGATCATCATAAAATGCCTTTTCTGCAGCATTACTGATGGTAAAACATTGCAACATAACCTTTTTTCAACATCAAAGCAACCAATTACTTCAAAGCAGCATGATATATCAATATCAATAATTATTATAAAGACCAAGAAATTCAGATTATCATAAAATGCCTTTTCTTTTAAATCAGAACAAAGGTTTCAAAGAAAAATCAAATCAATGTATCTCAAAGTAAGGGCAAGTTCAGTGAAATACATTCAGAAATTGATTTTTTTCTTCAATAATAAAACCAACAGTGAAAGGAAGAAACAATAGCACTGTTTCAGTATATACATTAGACACAATCAATCCCAACTGACTGCCAAGAAACAAAATGCTGTACTTTCATGTATACATTTAAAGAATTCTTAAATCAATATTTCCAAAAAAAAAAACTAATCATTAACTTTTTTCCTACTTAAAATAAACTGTTATATCTAGATAATCAGAAACAATGATTATCATCGATTCAAAGAATGGTACTTGATTTACCATGATATCAATTTGTACTGCCTCTCTAAACAATGAATACCCCGCCCCCCCAACAAGATTTGCCTTTTTTCTAAGTATAGGTGTAATTAATCTCATTAATTAATAAACAGCTTGCATCACTGGGTATCTTTGACAATAGTGCAAGTCAGGGATTTTAATCAAAAGGTTATCGGAAAATGAGTACCGGTAAATGTAAATGCACTCCTTATTTTTGTTGGAAGCAATTAGACCACTGATATAAGAAGATAAGAATCTAGACTACAGTACATCTCAAAGTCATAGTACTCAACAACACAGCAATTTACAAACACAAAATTGCCTCCCACAATTCCGAACAAAAAGTCAAGAGAGGATAAGGAACTAAGGACATTAATTCTTAAGCGCTTAGTAAAAAAAAATAGAAGAAAGGAGAGAAAATCAATGATTTTAGAACTGCCAAGATTCCATGAAATCTGTTGTTGGAGTTGACTAATTTGTTTGAAGTTAAAATTTTTGCAAAAATTTCGAAAATTATTTTCTAATTAAGAAATGTTATCTTGATGGAGCATGAAAAAAGAAGGAGGATTAACATGATGAACCTCTGTGATGCTGAGACTCTGATTCAATACGAATAATTGAGCTCAGTTTTTTATGATTAAAGCTCTGTATGGAACGCTAGCGTAATCTTTAACTATCGCACTCATTTTTCTACTTTAATAAGTATCTTTGAGTTCGTACACAGGTAAATCAGCTATTGATTACAATTTACATTTGGATTCACCAAAATCTAATTACGCTTTGTTTAGATTCCCTGGTTGAAACCAATAACGCATTAGGAAACAAGACCTATTCAATGCATTCCCCGCACAAAACAATCAAGATTTATCATTTTCACATTACCATTAAAATATACCTTGTTTTATTTTCTCTCATTCAATTATTGGATTTACTGAAGCTGAGCTTTGTCCTATTGATTTAAATGGAGATGTTCAGAAATGACCGGAGGCTCCGGAGAATGGACAATCGCGGGAACAACCGTCCCTGTCCGGTCCGAGGTCTTTTATGATCAATTAGTGATAGAGTCACAAGTTCATCTCGGTCTAAAGACGTGATGAATTACGATGAGGCGATATTGACAGTTTCCCTGACCATAATCTCCGGTCCCAACACAATAATTGTAATATAACAGAGGTAAATCAGAACATTTTGACAAGGAGATTCATCTGGTTCAATTAGAGCCCACGTTCACCAACCCTTCGCCTTAATAATTAGCTGTTATGAAATATTAGGAATATTTTACAAGTAGGAAGAAATACGTAAAAAAGGCATATGATTTACAATAAAGACATCCTGATACTAAAATGATATCCAAAAACTATGATAGCTTGTTAATTAATTGCCCTTTGTTTATACATTACAAGGGTACCATGGGGAAATCTCTCTCAAAACACTACTGTTTGATATTAGTGTTTGATTCATCATCAGTTATCGGAAATAGAGGAAATTGCTGGCTTTGTTTTATAGGAAAATGACTTTTAGCTCATAATAATTGATTTGTATGAACATCTGAGCCAGAGATTGTGTTCAGATAACCTTTAGTAATTGAACTGCCAACAAATAATAAGACCCAATAGACATATATAGACCATTCCATCCAAGACTCAGAAATGTTCTTTGAATTCCTTGTATATGTCAACTTCTTAGTTATTATTTTATAGCTCAAAGTTATCTGACAACATCTTTATTTTCAGTGCTCTGTAGTACTATTTACAGGGACATTTTTGCCAATGTTTTATTTTTGTCACACCAGTGTTGAATACTGTAAACGTATTATATTTGGCGTGTACGATATTTGGCGGAAATTAGTTTTTGAACAAGTTGGCGTGGATTTGAATTAGTGTATTCCTGAATGTGACTGTGCATGGCATTGAGCGCTGTACTTGATTTGGCGGAAGCCGCATTCCGCCAAAAGTGCTAAATAGAATACACAGCCAAATATAGTACGTTTACAGTATATATACAACAAAGGCAATTTGAACAGTAAACACTTTTTTTTAAGACAGAGTAAAGAGTATCCTGTATACAGTTATCAGCACAATGATATATGAATTTGACAGCTAATCATAAAGAGACTTTTCGAATTCACATGTACAAATTGATTTCATTTTTTTTTTTTGAGTGTGTTGATGTCAAGTTTGAAATTTGTTTGCTGGGTCACTTACAGACTGTCACAGTACAATTTATCAGAAAGAGGCAAGTATGACAATTGAATAATATTTTTTGTGACTTAATTTGGACATGCCCATGATGACTTATGTTTCTTTTAAATGTAAATAAATCATGGAGCAAAAAAATTGCAAATTGGTATCTGAAAGAATAGATGCCATACTGATTCCAAACACAGATTTACTTCATGGATTGTAATACTGCAAAGATAAATACCAGGGAATTCAAGGGCATCAAACCTAATTAAGACTGATTTAGATGGCTAGAAATCAATTTAATTGTACTAGGCTATGATATATAAAGACAGGCCCCAGGCCTTAATTTAGCTGTCATCTACAAAAATGCCACCCCTTCACTAGCACTGATTATAATAAGCCTACTATTTGGGCTATTGAAAAAGTCTAGGTTACACAACACAAATATTAGCTTTGTTTTGACGGAGAGAATTATATGACAAAAATTTAAAATGGACAAATATATTCTTTTTTTCACTCTCAATCCAGGAAGATGACACACAAATCTTATTTGCTGGTGTAAAAAGGCTTATAACTCTATATAATATCTCCACATCTTTAAATGAATGGATGTTTAAACTAATCTTATAAACTTATGTTTTGGGAGGATAGATGCATTCACATAGACAATTATAGACACTCACCCATTCATGGGCCTTCCACAAAACCAACAATAATCCAAATTAAATCCCCTGGCTATACTCTGCCGTGAGTCCCCCACTTTCGACGGGGAGGTTTTAAACGTCACCCGGGGAGAACCCCCTATGTGGTTAGAAATTCCATTCTTTTTCTTCACTTCACTCACAATTAGCTTAGGATTATCCATAGCTTGTAAACTGCCTCATTTTTAATCAGACTTCAATAATTTACTGAACTAATCTCAACGATTAGTCATTTCACAAATTATCCACTGCATTTCAACATTTCATCTGAAGCATGTAACTGTAAGCATAAAAAAACTGTCCATTCCCGGAGAAGAAATCCATTCAGTTAAAATCAGTTGCAACCAACACAGTGTAGTATGAGGTTGTAAAATCTGCTCCAGGAACTTTTAAATTTCCGATATCAGTACTTATCAATATTAGTATAGTACATAGGTCCTCTATGAAAACATTAACCGACTGATATTCAAACACGACTCAAGATTCTGGCAGTTGCGTACACATCAATAATGACCCTAGCAGAATGCTTTCAATATCGTTAATTTCTCCCAGCCTCCGAATTCAGGTGAAATTGATTCACTGGTTCCCTCATAATGTACATAGCTACGTATTTGTGTAAATTATGCCATTACATCAGAACAAAAGACGGTACCAGAAATCTTTATGATTAACCAGTCAAAGGATCCTATACTGTCTCCTGCTGAAGAATTTAATTACCGTGGTCCTGATGTCCTCGAGGTCTAAATACAAGGTCTGATGCCGTAGAAGCTCTGGTGAATACACGAGTTAACTCAATGACTTTCCTCTAAAATTAGCAACACCTAAACACATTAAACCCCAAAACATTAATAAAAGAGTCTTGTAATGATAATTATACCACCTCATATATTTATCCATATTACAACGAATCTAGCAGGCTTTTTTCTGGTGGCTGCAACATCTTAGTATGTCTTTGAAAGAACATATCTACCAACGATAGAATTAATCCCACAATATAATGGCAGAAATCTGGACAGATTCCATTAAGATCAGCTGCCTTATCAAATCATATAAATTGACTAAACAAAACTACACAAATTAATAAACAAAAATGCAAATCCAACATATTTCACATTTCTGTTAGAACTGGAAAATAAATTTTTTTAATCATTGGTAGGTCGCCTACGTTCTTTATGAAATGATAGCAACATTGTAATTTCGCTAGTTCAAAGAATCATCCCATTTCTGGGTTAAAGCTGTTAAATTGCATAAACTACCATTATATCACAGCTGGCAGCATTTAAAAAAGATAATTTCAAACAATACACTGATATTAACTGTCTGTAATTCTTTCCAAACTTTGCTGGAATACACAACTGTTCCAAACTTTCATTTCCTGAGTGATGCTGTAATTATTCTATGAAGCGAGAAAAAGTAGAATTTTATCAAATCCTTCAATGGTCCAAATGCTTTAATAGGTTCTTTTGGAGATCAGTTTTCCCACTAGCAAAACCCAAAGTCTTTAAAAAAATGGTGCATTAATAGCCACCTTATGATCAATAATGTATAGACATGTAGAAAAGTTGTTTGCTAAGAATGCTGTTGTGTCTATAAATTATTTATATTGTGCTCTATGTATTCAACATCAGTTATTTGATTTGTGATTTAAATCTTGCTTAAACAATATTACAGGTCTATGTACTTCTATAGCAATAATTTTACACGTAGCTTTATTAGGTTTGGCAGGATGGTCATTAGGATGGTGAAGCCAAAACAGTATAAAACTTGGTTACAACAAAGTCCTAGGAACAAGAAGATTTCCTTCGCTATATCTGTAATTTGGTATATACAGTTGAACTTCGATATCTCGAAAACTGATATCTCGAATACAATGGATATGTCAAAGTGATTTGTAAGTCCCAACCACTTATTTTTTTACGTATTTTACACTCAATATCTCGAATACTCGGGTATCTCAAAGTTTTTAAACAGTCCCATTTAATTAGTTCAAGATAACAAAGTTTGACTGTACATATAACAAATTTGCTATATACATGGTTAATTCTTGTACAAGACTTACTGTACAATTTATGCTAGTTGGGGCATAGAATAAAAATTTATTCTTTCAATACCTTAAAAAAATGGATTGTAAATTGAAGAATTTATGTGGAAATAAATTCATTCAAACTTTTATGTCAATTAGTATTGCTCACTTTTAAAGCTTTAAAGAAATTTGTTATAAACATTTTAAATTTCATTATTTTTCATCTCTATGGAACTCAAAATCAGTTTGCTTTATCTGTAAATTTGTTATATCTGAAATCGTTACAACCATGAATTTGGTCAAGGATAGGTCAAAAATGGAAATTAATTCTTATTATGATATTTCTAAATCTTATCATAGAATTATGTTTCGATCCAAACAAATTCAAATAATATTTTTGTTAGATCCTTTTTTAATTCTTCGTTTCTATATCATCTATCATAATGTCACAAGAAAATGAGTATTATGGTTAAATTTTTTCATTAGAAGGTTGAAATAATCAGCCAAAAAAATTTCTATAAGTATTAAAAGCACAAGCTTTATTGATAATCATGAAACATTAGAAAACCAAACAAAATCCTCGCAATCACTATAAAAAATTAACATTGAACAAAAATTACATGTCAGCTAGCAGGACAAGTAAAAGGTTAGCAAGCTGTGTACTAAGATTTCCTGCTTCAGAAATCTATAGTCTCCCTGTGAGCAAAACAATCTTTATTTGACCAAAACATCCAACTTTCTCATTAATAATTCAGAGAAAACCCGACAACAGGGAAACCTGACTCCCGAGAAGTGCAGGCCTGTGTTCTATTGCATTATGATGTCACTTTTACAGATTAGCAGGATATAAACTAATGTTGTAATTATTCTTTTACACAATGAACACGAATGACCAATCAAAAAGCAAACAGAATTTGTTTGAAATAAAATGTTCCTTTTTACCCCAAATTTAAAGATACTACTATAAACAACTCAAATGAGATATCATATAGCACTCTTTCCCATATCATTTTGCCTACTCCTATGTTATAACCGAAGAACCTTTTCCTAAAAATATGTATAGCTGGAGCATCATATAGAAGAATTTTTTAGATCTTAAGAAACTAATTTATTGTAAATTTTGGAAGCCAACATTCAGAATTCTGTGATATAGTTATATTACATTCCTTATAGTCATGGTATAAGTAAAAGTAATGAATCTAGGTGTAAACAGATGATGCCATACTTGTGCTCATGACTTCATACCCGGTATACTATTGGTATACATGTACTAATACCACAATAAAGAAAAACAAGATGTAATTATAATCGGGGCGATTATAAAGTCTCCCAAACGAACGAGGCCATCATTGGGGGTAGGGATGACCAACATGGGTCAAACTTTACAGACAAAAAAGTTAATACTGGAGTATTTCTATTTGTGAAATTTAATGAGGTTCCCGAGGGGTCATTTACTATATATCAGGTGAACCGACATAATGTAAGGAACAAGAATATACATGGTTTAGGGGTGGGGATCTCAACCGTTTTCAAGATATTTGGGCACTTCCTGTTCGAGGGGGGGGGTCAGGACTACCCCAGGGGCCCATGACCTATACACAGTTTGATGCCCCTTAACACAAGGAACAAGAATATATACGGTTTAGGGGTGGGGATCTCAACCGTTTTCAAGATATTTGGGCACTTCCTGTTCGAGGGGGGGGGGGGGTCAGGACTACCCCCGGGGCCCATGACCTACACACAGATTGATTCCCCTTAACACAAGGAACAAGAATATATATGGTTTAGGGGTTGGGATCTCAACCGTTTTCAAGATATTTGGGCACTTCCTGTTCGAGGGGGGCAGGACTACCCCCGGGGCCCATGACCTACACACAGATTGATTCCCCTTAACACAAGGAACAATAATATATATGGTTATGGGGTGGGGATCTCAACCGTTTTCAAGATATTTGGGCACTTCCTGTTCGAGGGGGGTCAGGACTACCCCTGGGGCCCATGACCTACCTACCGTTTAATGCCCCTTAACACAAGGATCATGAATATATATGGTTTATGGGTGGGGAGCTCAACCGTTTTCAAGATATTTGGTCATTTCTAATTCCTGGGGGGTGGGGATGACCCCAGGGGTAAGATCTAATAAACCCCATATATTGCCTATAATAGTCAATATATGATTCTGAAAACCCTTTGCATT
This sequence comes from Magallana ariakensis, assembly GCA_020458035.1. Lineage (NCBI taxonomy): Eukaryota > Metazoa > Mollusca > Bivalvia > Ostreida > Ostreidae > Magallana > Magallana ariakensis. The sequence goes on along the minus strand of CM035815.1, from coordinate 22,335,708 downwards.
TATCTCTGTTCGTTTTCAAGTTATAACCATTTACAATAGAGTCTACGATTTTCCCCATAGGCTTCTATGTTAGACCCCACACCCTTTTGACCCCCCAAAAAAGTGGTTGGCCAACCCCAAATGAGAAAAATCAAACCGGCGTGCACAACTAGATATGCAGGCCTATCATATCCTAGAGTTTTGTAGAACTCTGTTCAGCCATCTCTGAGAAACGCGACGGACAAGTTCAGACGAGAAAGAAGAAGAAGAAGAAGAATAATAATAATAATAATAATAAGAACCGTACAAAAACAATAAGTCTCCAAACTTCGTTTGGGAGACTTAACAAACATTAGATATTAGAAGTCTAATTAGAATTTAATTTTGGGGAATTGAACCAGACACTACGAAATCAAAAACATCAGTGAGCTACCGCTGAACCATGGAGACATTGCAATATCTCCCTTGGAGTTTATTGTCACACATGCATGCATACAGCAGCATTATGCGCTTGCAAGAATTATCGATAAGAGATCTCTAACAGCATAAATGTTGCTAAAAAATGATTCCCACTAATTCAGTATGTTAACCTCTGCATTTGGCTAAATACAGGTAATACAAGTAATCTTGGCAATTTTCTACCTTTTGCCAAAAGACCAAAACTGTTTAAGCATATTAAATGCAAAACAAAAAGATCCAGAATCCAAGTTGCTCTATGGAGATAACTCTGATAATTTAGGACCCTCTCGTGTTAACTCATACATTTTGTACCTTCTTTGCTTATACTACAAGACCTGCTAAAACCATGGGCTTTAATGGTAGCATGTCATTTTAACAATATTCATGTAAATAACATTTATGTAATGGCAATGGAGGAAAAAGACTGTCAAGAAAACTATCTTCATCATGCAAATTGAATCAATCTGCGATCCTTTTCATTAAATGTTGGTTGAAATGTTGTCAAATCAATGAAATCCCTACTCCACCAAATGGATTACAAAGATTAAGCTTTATTTGTATATCAGGGAGTTACCTTAGTTGTATCCAAGAATAATACCAAAATCCTTGATCATTTTATCTACTCTGATAAATCGAAAATGACATTGATGTGGCAGTACATAATACAGAGTCTGAACGAGGAAATCAGTTCCTATCTGCCTTGTAAAGCCTACATCACCTCAGGATAATTGCAGGCAAACGCTTAAAAACCTTAATTGAAAAATCTGTTAATGGAAGGATGAGGTGATAAAAAGTTCTCCTTCTAAAACACATTTTTTGGTAATGTAAAATTAGCATATAAGAACGTTTACTATTGCAGCTAATATTAGACCATTCTACCGAAAATTGGCCTTAAGCATATACTATGTATTCACATAAAGATAAGCAGCAAATTGTTTTTTCTCGATCTTTACAAGTTATATGAACTGATATAAAAGTTTTTAAAAAGATTTTTGAAAATCCAGCTTCTGATAATGGTACAATGTAAAAAAAAAAACCCGTTGTATAATGAGTAAGCATCTCAGAAATACATTATTGCTGTTACTGACTTACATTGTCACCATTATAAAGTAAAACATGCAGTCTTAATTTTCTGCTAGGAACTGCCGGTCTTTTTTCCCCATTCAGCGAGCAGAGATCATGCAATCTCATTTATTTTTGGCAGAACGGCATCTACTGATTCTACCTATATTATGTCCAGCTTCAATCTAATGAATTATGCATGACAGACAACCCAGAGGAAATTGTTTTCATACAGATGGATATTAATTCTTTATCGCCAGCATTTCAAACAGAAAAATCCAAACTCATAATTGCTTTTAGCCATTACATCATGCTATATAATCAAAAAGATCACATACTAGTTAATTATGTCAACAGAATGAATTACTTAGTCTTGATTTTCTTTGCTTTATCTATGATATTCAGCATCCAATAATTGAAGCCATCTACAGACTGAGGATTTTATTTTTGAAACATGCCTATGTATTTATATCCATCAAGAAGTCAGCCAGAACTTCTTAATGACATTCTGAATACACTATTTGATTCATTTATATGGGAAGTTGAGAACGAAAAACAGTTGGTGCATGAGACACAATTTTTCTTCAAGGTTGTACTGGAATGTACACAATTTTTAAAAGAAAAATGTTTTTAAAAAAATGAATTCATGAATGATGACTAGAAATAAATAAAGCACAATTTAACAAGTTTAATAGCAATTAACTTAATATTGTGTCACAATGAATAGAAAAGCACTGATTTATAAAACAGTTCAATTAAGTTTTATACTGCAGTCATTTTTTAGAGCAACCAAATTAACCTTTTCTCCTCCATCCTCTTTAAAGCCATAGATTTTAATCTCCCCACATTTTGATGACACCACCCTGCTTCATTGCTAATAATGGAGTACAGCTTACAAGCAAACAACATCCTGACGAAACAATCAAATCATTACGCAAGAGCAGCAAGCCATAAATCTCTGCTAAAAATGGCTTTAAACTGAAACCTACAGCTAAATAAAGCTTCTGAAGTACGACGCTCTATTGATCCAAAGCATCTTGTAAGGAAGATAGCACTCATTTCCATCATAACCGAACACAGTATGACAGACTCAAGTGGTGCGGAATAAATGTCTACATCCTTTTGATGACAGGCGACAAAAAATAATGTGGTATCTTGTTCCTTTCCCACCACCTTGTGGAATACCCTGAGCAATGTAGGAGCCGTCATTTGTAACTAGCTGTCTATTAGACCACTTTAACAATATCCTGTTGTATCAAGTCCTGAGGAATCATATACGGCTGGATATCTGGGTTACTACTACACCACATGAAATGTTCTTGCGCAATCTACATGTATGTATACCAATTAGTACAATATATGTCTGAATCGTAATACAGAAGAACAGACTAGAAGCCACTGCAATTCCTGCACATAAAACTGTTTTATCTCCAGTAAAAATTAAGTACTTGTATATGACCTTCAGATTCCTTGAACTTTGACCTTGGAGTACTAGTCTTACCTTGTTTCTTTCTCTGAAGGCGTTTCACAACTGCTGGCAACACTGCTGTCTTCGGACTCCAGTGAGTTGAAGCTTTTACAGTTGGCCTCTCTGAGTTTCCTCTCCTCCCACTGAGCTCTTCCCTCATCTGCTGCCCTACGTTTTAACTCTTCAATTCGCTTCTTCTCTTGTTCTATCACATGACCTCCTGTCCAAACCAAAACACAATCTTTATGATGTAATGATCATCAAAGCAGCAGTTTAGTTTGTTTTATTTTGAATTAATAAATGAAACTGACAGTTAATTAACAAGCATTTATCTGAGGCAAGGGCAAAATATGTACATGCTTCAAGAAATAGATATATATTTTTAAATATCTTGTAGAACATATATACAAGTAGACAGTTACAGTACATATTATAAGCTTTCATTAATATGATTGTTTACTTTCATTTCATGTAAAAACGCCATACATCTTTTACAGATACTTTATGAGACTTACAGACACTATGAAAAGAGAGGATATCATTACAACACACATGCTCTATATACATGTATAGTTAGTCATATTCTAAAGTGAATTCTGAAAACTGAATTATTTTTAGAGTAGAAATCTGTTAGCAGTTGGGATAGATTCTTTAGAATATAAAGAAGATGATGTGAATTCTCACAAATTACCAAAGATAGAAGCTAAAATCACAACATTTTCATGTTACTAAAAAATGGCCAAATATATTTTTTTCAGTGCTGAGTTTCCATAGCTATATGAATAATAAAAAGTATCAGTAATTCTCGTAACCATGCAGTATATTATTTCAAGTGCACACCACCACTGTATTTTTAAAATTAGTTTTTAATAATTTTTGTGCATAGGGAGAAGAATTCTTTACAGACGTATATAAGGTGTGTTGCTGTTGATTTATGGCCCATTGCACTGTGATTATATGTATTAATTATTAAATGTAAAATCCTCCCCAGAGCAAGAAAACTGATGAATTATTGTCGTGCAGAGAGATAAATATTAAACAAAGCATTGACAGTTGAAAGTTTCATGTAAACAGTGACTTTGTATATTACCATGAAAACTAGTCCTGCCTTTGTTAAGAAATTAAAAGCTGCATGTGAAATGATCAAGCCATACAGTAAGAGAAGAAATATTTAATACAAATTCTAGTCATTCATACTGCAAATCCCTAATCCACTGATATAGAAAAGTTGTAGATGCAATACCCTGAGTATATCATTTTTGAAAGAATTGTATCATGTTCTTATTAAGATTTTTTGGACTATAAGTTTTTATGTTCCACAACTTTTCTCATAACACAGTATTTAAAAATACCAGTGAGCTTGGGAAATAGGAGAAGAAACAATGTATGAACAAATTACAACTTTTTTCCCATCATTTTAGAGAGTTCCCAATCTCACAAAATGTGGTATTTTCAAGTTAAACAAAAGAAAAATAATAACCCTCTCTACACCCAATTAGTGCCATCTTGGGCCTCCTGTACACTGAACAACATTCATTACTATAAATAATGCACATTTCAGTCAAATCACTCATTACGAAATATAAACAATTGAAAATTATCCATGAAAAAGTCTTTTACATTAAATTTTCTTAATAAACTATATCCAAAGCATTCATTTTCAGAGCAGACGTTGGTCTGACTAAGGCATTCAGTGTACAGTGGACACCACTACTTGCCTTGAAGCTCGAGGAACAGGGAGTGGTTTCGCTCGATCTCCAACATGGTGGCTGATTTCTTGCGCTCACCTTTCTCTGAGGAAGAGGATATCCAAGACATTGTCGGACTCGACGTAGCAGAGAGGGGGACTGACCCCTCCCTCTCCCCCTGACCGGCGGGGGTGGGGTCACTGGTAAAGCTGTCTCTGGCTGAGAGTTTTCCTTCCTAAAAACAGTGTCTCAGTTTATTTGTGAGAAACCCACAATATATGAAGATTCACCAGTTTAACTGACCATTCTAACTTTAAGTAAAATTGAACATACAGAAACTTCAAATTAAGATGAATACAACAATAATACAAACCTGTTTCATATCTCATACAAATATTTTAATGATCACTTGTTATTTTTTTGCTTTACAGAGACTGATCAATTGTATTCAACAGAGGATATTTTAGTGTACTGATGCATTACTCTACAGTTCCTGTGTTCTAACTTTGGTACCTGGAAGTCAGCTAAAAATGAGTCCCTATTATCATCACTGACAGGAAGAGCCAGCATTTTGGAAATCTCTTGAATTTTCTTCACCAAGTTTGACAATTCTACTTTTTCCTGAAAGCAAGACCGATTTCTAATGCTAGGATCTAACACATCAAGCAAGCAGACTGCTCACCCAGGAAATAATCAAACATGCACAACACAATGTCTACACAACAGGAAAGTCAGATTGCTCAAATCAAATTACAGAGATTGCACAAAAATAATTTTCAAAATTTAAACCAAATGAAAATGAGCTAGACAAAAAAAATTTTCAATAGAAGAAAAAAATATGTGAAAAATTGAGAAATAGATTTGCTAGAAAAGCTTCATGAAAACAATACAGAGGCACTTAAAATGATAAAGACAGCTACATAATGTACAAAATTGACCAATCATCTCGCACCTTCCGGAATTCCTCCACCAATCTCTGCCTCTTTTGTTCCATGGACTGCATGTCTTTCCGGACTCCAGAAAACATTTCCTTTTTATGGCCATCTATTTCCACTAGACGGTTCTGTAAATTACATTGCAAATATTACATCACTAGTGAAGGAAATTACATGCTATTTACATCAAGTTGGTTAATGCTCCAAGTAATTAATGGTAATATAAAGAAGGTTAATGCCCACAGCCTGTTAGTCTTTTTTATTTTCCGACTTACCTCCCTTGACCTGTATTTTTCTAACAGTTCTTGCTGCTCTTTCATGAGTTTTCTCTGTATCTGTTCCTTCTCCTCTTCATACTTGGCCTCAGACTGCAAAGTTCAGTTAATAAATGTGTCATTTCTATAAATCAAACAATTCAATGAAAGAAAAGACATCTATTGTAACTTTACATTTGCAATATTTATGGAGCCTCGCTTTCTCTTTGGAAACTTGACAAAAGGAAGCTCGGTCTCCATAAGATGCCATGACAAATAATTTTATCTACACAAGCCCTTAATCTTCATTTAATTAAACAAGTAATTAACAAATAAAACCACCTCCAATTGTTTGAATTCCATGTCATCAAATATCTTATGCTGATGCTCTATGCTGTCCATCTGCTGCTGATGCTGCTCTAACAGGTCTTCCTCGTCGTCCTTCGGGCATGCCTCCAGTCTCTGCTCTGTCTCATGCTGCTGCTGCTCCAACTGCTGGATCAACTCTCTCTGTTTCTCCATCTGCTGCAGCTCCTGACAAATTCAAATCCAACTTTGTTACTGTATTTTAAAAATTCTCGTGCAAGGTCTCTTAATTCTGTCAACCTTGATCCTTATTGTATGTGTAAGCAGCAAACTCTTTCCCCCAACAAAGAAATTATTTAATTCTTTCTTTATACTTTATTTAAAATCATTTTCTCTCCATTGAATCAATTCATAAATATACAATTGCAAATTAGATTATATGTGTATTTGATTTCATTTTTTCACACTTATTTCAATATGAAATCCTGAATCTGACTCTTTCATTTCACAGTGCCTTTAGAGTGGGAACAATTTGTGACTTGATTGTATGTACTTAGAAAGTAAGCTAAAATGTCATCTATTTCTCATCTTGTACGTGTATTTAAACAAGTTTTCTACAACCTTTCACTCTGCACAATCAATGGTGCACTGCGGTATAAAACAGTAGTTGATCAGTGCAAAAAACCTTTCCATTGAATAACAATGAAGAGGCAAAGGAAACAAATTTCTATTCAACAGCACCTGAATACGAATTAATGAAGTTTAGTTCTGTGAAAAGAGTTTACTTCTAAATGAAGCGAGGAAAGATTTCCCTAGATCAAGCATCTAAAGCCAGCATTCCCTCTCTGCCAACAAGTGCTGCATCATTCTTATACAGCAGGAAATCTTCATTCACTGTTACGCATGGCTAGTTTCAGTCATTTGTTGTTCACTACAGTGCAGTATTTTTTTTCATTTTGATTGTAAACTAATTGAGGATCAAACGTGGAATGTTTTAGACCACCATGCAAGAGAGATGAAAGATAATGTTTATATTATTCTAGCCTTATACAAAAGATAATTAACATTGTAAAGACTTTTGTCAAATGATGCAAGACTACGAGAGATTTACCACTTTTTATTAATTTTTATTTTTTTTGTAGGGGGGGGGGGTCATATTGTCATGCAGTAGTCCTTGATTCAACATTTGCACAATATAACTTTCATTAAAAAAAAATTGTCCAACTTTTAACAAAGAGTGACAGCATTATTATATATATACAAATGTAAATACCAGTATATTAGAAGTTTCAGAGTATATATGTGATAGTAAAAGGATTTGCGGGTCGGGGATTCACTACATACATATCATATATCATACATGGATCATATCAATTATTAGATAATACATATATCAAGTGTTAATTGTTAGAATTTCTTCCTCTTGGGGTATCTTGTTTGCATTCCAGTATTTTCTGAGTACATACAGCATATAATAGTAAACAGATATCAAACATAATTCATAAGAGAAAACCTCTTAACATGCCTTCGCAGAAAACATACAACTGGCATTTCATTATCAGCCAATCAGCATTCAGTTCACAAACCACAAAATTTGAGAATTCATGCCCTAAGTGGGAGAGTTAAAAGTTTCATTGTTTTACACACTACATCCTATACAATACTATAAACATGGAGAAATACGCACCCAAAATCTGGCCTATAATCAGAAAGACAGTAGGCAATAGGTTACATGTGGTGGCAAGAGATGTAAGCATATTTAAAGAAAGAATTCTTCAGAAATAATATTTATAACTAAGCCCAGAAGAATACTGTAGCAAAAAAGTAATCTGGTAAGCTTAAGCAACATTTTCTACATCTTCTTGAGTCCCTTTCTTTGAGGCAGCTTTAAGATTCTTGTCATAAAGCCGGTGTTTTGCGATAGAAATTTATGAAAAAATTCCACTCCACAACAGTAAAATCTTACTTTATGTAATCTGCTGCTTGTTCTAATTCGCTGCTGAATATATCATGTATTTACAATTAAAAATTTTTTAAATTGATTATAAACCTTAAACAATTTTCATCAGGAAGATAGAAAAATAAAATGCATTTTTTAAAGAAATAATTGACAATACATGTTCAAGTGTTCTAGGATAAAATAACAAGTTATAGTGCAGTGTGTAATTGTTAAAAACATGTACATCTACATATGTAAGATATGTATTGTGAATTAGATACTCGTATAAAAATCATTCTTATAAAGTGACTGTAATACATGTACATGGAAGCCATAATTAGATCCCTGTGGTGAGCCCCTGTCCTCACCTTTTGCCTCTCCCTTGCTGCTCTTTCCACCACCTCCCTATGCCGCTCCTTCAGAATGTTGATCCGCTCCTGGTCGCGCTGTAGTTCCTCCATCTCTGTTTCTTTTTCTCCATCCAACAGAGCTTTTTCCATTTCAAGCTACAAATGACAAAACATTAAGAATTTTCTATTCGATTTCAGTTTACTGCAATTCAATGAAGCTCCTAGTATCCATTCTTGGTGTATCTTTAGATGTACAGATTTATCGATAAAGTAATATCCTAGTATATATTACAATTATAAATCGAGCATATCCTTCTATTCGGATACACAGGTCTATATCAAATAAATACTTAAAACAAGGTAAGCAGAGATTTAATGAAATGTAGAAGTTTTCTGGGAAAATTATTAGTACACACTGTTCGAAGAAATGCAACAGTAAAAACCAAGCACAGCCTTTACATCTTCACATGTAACAAGTTTCAATATTTTGTCTTATATTATCTATATCTCTCTAAACAAAACTGTTGTCAGTAAATAAGCGTGAGTTAACAAAACTACTGCTGGTTTATAAGCTTCCATCTCAAAAACAAAAACACGCTGATTTACAACTGATGATACATGCAATGTACCCAAGTCACATCAATATGATCCAGCATGTAGAACTGGTCATTAATGCAAACACAAAAAACTTTGTCTATGTCAATGTTTGTGAAGTGATTCATTTTCGATGAAGCATTTATGCCTTAAGATCTTTCAACAATCCCCCAAAAGTCTTGAAAATAAGATGCTCTTAAGAATAGGCAGCTCTTGAAAATATGCAAGCTGCTTATGTCTTGCAGACAATTCTAACTTGAAAAGTAAGCCTCATATTTACTGCATTTGAAATAAACTGCTATTTGAATGGATTTCTGATGAAATATTTCATAGCAACTTATATCTATACGCATGTCCTTTACTCATTACATTTCAAGTAATACACATGTATAAAAAATATCATCATATGTGTAATAAAAACACTACTGTGATGTAATTCCTTGGTTCTTGTATGAAAATTAACCTTTGGCAGTCTAATATCAGTGTGCTTATCAGACTGCTGCAGTACTGATATTCAATTTAGACTGTCTCAATCAAATGAAATTCAATGGCAATGTTATAAGTATGATATATATGCTGAAAGCAGTTCAGTATGAACAAACATCAGGCCTTAAACTTTCTTTTATTTTTTCATACAGTTGAAATGTATTCGGCATATATCCAATACAAACAATTGCTCCACCAAGCAAAAAGGTCTAATCAGCATACCTCTCGGATGGCTTCATTTTCCAGTTTCTCTATTTCCTCTATCTGCTGTTTCAGGAAGGTTATTTTGGACACTAGCTCCACTTTGTCTTTCTTCAGTCTATCCAGCTGCTGAAAGGACTCGGAATCCTGCAGGATAGAAAGAATGCCAAACTGAAATAATTCAGCAGCTATCATGTACAATAAAAGATCTTTACACTATAAAGAAATAATTGAGCTGCATATTTGTCAGTTTGACTGTACTTTTATCAATTATATATGGAACACCTGTTGGGGACAAGACAACCTGACTGATCGTATGTCCATAGCTAGACATATGTTATATACATGTACTGATTAATAGTCAGTTTAATCCAACCTTTGTTGTTTCAAATTTACCCCCTTGGAAATGAAAATAAATCTAAACACAAGCAAATAAAACCCACTTCCATAGGGAATAAAAAAATATCTTAACCAGTTAGTACGAAATCTACACAGTCACGTACCTTAAAATTCTACAAAGTAAAAAATATAAAATAAAGATCAGAGCAAAAAGAAAGGCTCCATAGAACAAAGCTATCTCCTGACAACCATGTAAAATTTATGCCTGTATCTGAGCGCCTGTCTTCTGAATTAGTGAGAATTTTCCAGGTTTTCGGAGTGAATTGGTTTGCCTGACTTATAGTTATCACTGTTTTACCTTGACATCTTATCTGTCTACCTGTTTACTGTCGAAGCTTGCCCCATGTCATCACAACCTCCCCCTCCCCTTTTCTTTCTAAAATCTTTCGCCTATCAAAATCAGGAGTATAAAGAGTCAATCAAACTGAAAGTTGGAAAATTTATTACCTCACTTAGTCTTTTTTTTTTTACTAGACATTAAAATTCTCATAACTTGGTCATATCTCTTCACAACACTCCTGTTAAATTCCTACAGGTGCATTGTAAAAGGTAGCATATCCGATTTACATTACTGAGGTGAGTCTAGTTTTCAAAGGAATTTTGAAGACTAAAATAAACCATTATGTAAGAACCAAGATATTCTACACCCCCAGAGCACATTAACTCAGGAAATTCACTCTTCAACTGCCACCTACTTGTTTGCTAGCATTTGACATTGAAAAGACAAAAAAAAAAGAGGCCTAGATTAATCTTATTTTTGAAAATTGCAAGTTTGAAATGAGATACAGGAATAAATTTAAACTGTGTCAACATGTACCTACTACAGAACCCCTGGAGTCAGACCTTATTTGAAACCTGGAATTACCTGCCACCGTGACCAGGTACAAATCCAAACTTACCTGTGAATCAGTTTACACTGTCCCGGGGTGGACCGTTAGAAATAATCATCACCTACTAGAGATCATATACACTGATAACCGAGTCCCTAACACCTGGTGGGTGACAGCACATAGAATACATATACCTGATTTTTTTCTACTGTTGTATACTTTCAAAAACACTAAATATCTAACTCTCCTCCTTACTAGCCATTTACCTAATATATTTTATAATAAGGGCTACATCATTTTTACATCTGGATACAAATGAGAATAAAATTACCATGTGAAAAATGTTGACAACTTACAAGGACAAAGAAAATAAATTGTCATTGTGTGACAAATATCAAACCTAATTAATGTCCTAATTTTTCAACAACCAATTAAAATTTACAGGGAAATTCACTTTATCAGGGAAAAAATAAAATCATGTTTTGTTAAAAAGTAACGTAACATTCTATAAATGTAATCAAAAAATAGAGATCATATTTCCTCAAAATAAAAAACTTATGAAGAATTGAGTGCTTCTAGAATTTTTTATTAACATAATTTTCCCCCATACAAGTCAAAAATCTCATTAACATACCTCCATGTTGCTTAATATGTCCATGAACAAACAAGAATAATTACATAACGTAGTCAGCGTAATTCTTCCATATATGGTTATAAACCACTACTCCAATCCCTAAACGGCGATCAATTTATCAGAAGTTTAAACCGATTTTACGAAAAAAAAATCTCAAAATGATAGCAGATCCCTCTGATGTCCTTTGTCATTTAAATGTTTGTAATGCGGGGTAAGAAACGGTCTATCAGCCCGTCCATCTACGAGTAAATAAACTTAGCATGTTTTCACAGTCGACCATTGTTGTCTTTATGGTAGCTTTCCAAAACTTTAAAACCACTCGAAATTCACCAAACGCCACAATGACTATCACATCCTTGTCATATTTGTGCCTTCATATTTCATAAAAACCACATGGCTTTTTCGCTCTTTGAACAAACAGAATTAGTTGAGAAGTTTTTTCCGGTACATTATATGATAATGAAGAGGACCTTAGGTCAGAAATACTACATACAAACTACTTAATATTCTGAGAGAGAGGCAAAAAAGAATGGCATTCCACTGTTGGTATTTAACTAGATTTATCTTACATTTTTTTAATGGGACACAGAAAAAAGTATTGTGTTTACATACAAACTTTTAATGTTGTCAAGCTTTTACAGGTGCCTTATCCAGTCTTATAGGTCTCTAGGAGACAATGTCTATATTCACAAAACTAGAACAGGTAGATATATGAGGATAATGACCTACATTTTTAATAAGAGTTACTACCCTTTGAATTCAAATTTTTATTACCTTGCTATGACCTGAACTCCTTCTACTGGATGGATCCCCTGACCTTCGGTGACCCCGTGACGACCCTTTGACTTCTGTGTCACTGCTGTTTGACACTAGACTCTCCACATCATCTGACTTTCTTCCTCCACCAGAACCTGAGGAATTCCGGGAACCAGGCAGTCCATTTACCAATGTCTTATTATCTCCATCCCAGAAAGACTGCAATTTCATTCCTTGTTTCACTTCCACTTTGAAACCAGGGAATGATTTAGGAGATCTTGCTGGTATGTTCTCGTAAATTCCAGTCTTCTGGTCCACTGCAGTAGAATTGGTAGCACTACTGGAGTCAGGGCTTGTATGCTTTCCTGAAAGTCCATTCTGAGGTAATGTTGCATCTTTAAAATTAAAAAGTCCATTCTCCACTTTTCTCCTTTGGGATTCCAGCCAGCTGACTGGACCAGAATCTTGTTTTTCACTCACTTTTTGAACAGCAATGGGACTTTTATTCTCTACATCAATATCAATATCCACAACTTTCACATTTACTTCTTCTCGATGAATATGATATGTGGTGATGTTTTCATTACCTTTCTCATTTGAGTCCTCCACATGCATTAGTTTACGGGTAAGTTTGGGACTCCTGCTACCCATCGCAGGACGGAAGTTTGTGGGCGGGTCATCTGGACTCAGTTTGTCCTTCACCTCACTTGATGACCCTGGGCCTTTACGTTGCACTTGGAACTCTTGCAACTGCCCTGGACGGCGTTTGATAGTTCCTGTGTCCTCGGAATTACTCGCCGATTCCTCTTCTGAATTGGATGAGTTGGAACTTGCTCTCCGCATTTGGAAGCTAAATTCCTTGTGCGTGTTGCTGGGAGATGAAATCATTGTTAATGATCCATTGGTCTTGATTTTTGTCATTGAACTTTTGAATTCTGATTTTTCTTTTCTATCCAATGAATTAACTTCATTACTAAAATCCTGAAAACTTGGTAAATGATTTGGTCTGTGAAGAGGAGAAGCCATACTTTCTCCATCAAACTCGTCCTCTTTCACTTTGACACTTGTTTTCCCATTATGATTCACACTTTCAGGATTCTCGGACACTTCTGCACTATGCTGTACAGAATGTTGTGCATTATGGTGCCTATCATTTCCATGAAGAGCAGGCACATCTCCGTTGACCATTTTAGGCGGTTCTATAATCATGTCAGCACTATCATAGTCAGAATCTTTCCTCTCTCTGAAGTATCTTGGACCTCCTCTAGATGATTTAGGACTGTCTTCTATTTCAAGATGTCTCTCATCTTTAAAGTTCACAGATTTAGGTGTGCTAGTGATTTGTCCTTTCCCTGATCGGGAATACTGTCCATCTCTGTCTGTTTTTATGATTGGGCTTACTATCTTGTTCCCTGACGGTGTTTTGGATGGGGTAACATCCTGGTAAGAAATAAGTGGACTCTCACTTTTAGAGGAATCAGAAACTAGTCTCTTCTTTTGATCATATTGCTCCACTTTCTCTACTGGAGTGCCATCAAAAACAAAGGAGTCGCCAGCTTTTGGAGTCTTTGGGGTAGATTTGTTAGGGACAGGAGAAGATTTCTTAGGACTTGGAGATCCTGACATTTTTGGAATATTATTGTCAAGAAACTGTTGCATTGCAGGTGGGATTTTGGGCTCTGCCTTGACTGAGGTCTGTTGTTTCACTTTCACAGTGTCTACAGAGACCTTTTGGTCATACTCTGCACACATACTAAGAATCTCTTCCAACCTTTGTTTTTCTTGTCTTTCCATTTCTTGTTCCTTCTTTCGTTCTGCCACAATTTCACGATGTTTCATAGACAAATCCTGCTGGCTCGCAGTCAGTTCATTGAAATCAAAGTCCATTCCATCAAAAGTATTTCTCTTACTGGACGAGTTACTACTTCCAGCACTATCATAAGCTGTTGCTAGTAGGTCACCATTCATGATACTTTCAGCGAGTTTCTCTGCATCTGTCTCTAAGTTGACTTTGGAGGTGAACACTTTTGGCGACACAACAGTAATGAGAGTTTTCTTATGTTCTGTGGAATTCTGGGAAGAGAGAGTGACAAAGCTGGTTCTGGGGGAGGATTTGTTGGAGTCGGAGTGCCAGCTTAGAGTGGCACCACCAGCACTACTAACACTGGTCAGAGAACTGGAGCTAGAGCTTCCAGTGCTGGTCACTCGTTCAGTCACTTGCACATTTCCAGCTTTTTTGAGAATATCCGCAGATACACGAGTTGTAGCCGTTTCTTTTGTAAAAAGTTTCTCTCCTGCATAAGTATAACTTGGTTTTGGCACATACTGTTTTCCTTCCAGCGGAGACGAGACATAGCCTCTTTTCATTTCCACAGGTGATAAAGGCTCCGATTTTCCCACTTCATTTTGGTCAGACATTGCTTGTGTATATGAACGGTAAGATCCATCAGGTGAAAAACTTTTGTTCACTGGAGATCTGGCTGTAGGTGAGGACTTGCCACGTGAGATCATCTCAAACTTACAAACTTTATTTAGAAACTCTTCATCGTCCTGCTGATTACTGTAAGAGCTATGTGGAGATCTCGAAGACGATCCTTTGCGACTTTTGTCAGATCCGGAAGAAGACCGTTTTTGCACAGTATTTCCAGCATCTGATATCATTTTGAGATACTCCGGGTTTTCCTCCAGTTCTGAAAAAAAAATAAGACTCATTTAAAATTTACTCCAAGCTCATGTTCTGCTATAAATTTCAATGACAATACAATCTTATCAAACTTTTTTCAAAAGACATCCTGCATGAAATACGAGTGTACAAAAACAAGTTTCCTCCCACTGGTTCAATAATTTTCCTATTTTCACCTTTTACCATTCACGCATCTTAGTTTCCGTAGTAATTAGGTAAGGAATGTACAAGGGGAGACACATGCTAATAAGGAAAAAGATTAATGACATTTCTCTGCCAGGATTTGAAGCAACGAAACCAGAAAATTTACTCCATGAGGTCATAGTTTACACCTTATACATCCAGGTACCCTTTTCACCAAAGCTCCGAAATCAAATACTCCTGATTTATCACCCATTAAATTACAATGCCCGTTAATGTGCTTTTTCCTCTATTACCTCCATTTAGACTAAACACCATAAGATACAGCTCCAATTTTCAAAGAGTTAAATATTTCATTCCTATTTTGGGAATCACCAAATTGGATTTTCTCTTCTTCAAATAGAGAAAATATTAATGTTTTGGGTTCTCTTGATTACACAATTGATCTGTCGACACATAACACCGTCCACGAAAAAAAAGTCTCCGATTGATTTTAATGCCCTTTTCCCAGTGATTACAAATTGATTTCCTCTTCAGCCAAATATGTCGTCAGCGTATTAAAGACCTGTTATAGTCAATGGATTACAACCACGTAACCCGTGGACATAAAGTGGACATTTAGGTCACATTACCTGACCTGATTGACAGGTGAAACAATTAGAACCTGTCAGGTAATTGACTTACTGCACACCTGGGTTTCAATCACAGTCAGAAAAACACTGTCAGATTTACAATTACCTACCCTGCAATGACAACTGATACATATAAAATTCATATTAATTATTATGGAAGAGCTCACAATCTGTGACAAATGCTGTCACATATATAGACCAGAAATACCTACATGTGTATTTTCTGTGCAAGATATCGGCTCCCTGACACAGTAGACAACTTTATATCCCATTTATTTTCTTTGATCTCTCTGAAGTATCACAGCAAGTAAGAAGTTTACACAGAATTTAAAATAAGCTCCCAGAACAGAACCCCTCGGAAAGATAGAGAAGACAGTGTTCTTGTACACAGTACTCGAGTCAGGCCTGAAGAGGAAGGAAAAAAACCCCGAAATGCTATCATTTAATCATCCAAGCTTATTACTGCAGCTATATATCAATAAATATCCTTCTTTAAAGTCATCTAAAATCAATATTACATATGCATGATTCATGGTACTTTGTAGTCGTAATGAAAAACAGTGAAATTACAAGATTTCAGTAAGTTCCGATGGATAAAGATTTCTTTTCAATATGAGGTTTTTATAACCTCTATTTATATAACTGTCTAATAAGAGATTTATGAACATATATATTTGATCGAATGACTCATACAATCACATATTAATACTTGTAGTCAGTGAAAACATTCAACTCAGAAATCAGAAAGTCATTCAACTTTTTATTCCGGAAGATAAGAGGGTGAGCTTAGCTCCATGTCAAAAAGACCTTACTCAAGTTCAGTGGGTTTGAATATCTTATATCACTTTATTAATGTTTAGAAATGACCCTTAAACCTTTTCATTATTGAAGATTTCTTGCAATGAAATGGTTGTATTTTATTTGATCAAAGAAAACTGCAGACACTGTGCTGAAAGTAAATATTAGGGAAAAAAAGTGAACTTCTAGCATGCATAACAAACTAGAATGATTTGAAAAGGAAAGGTCTTTTCTTTAATATTCTTGCTATGTCATGTACAACAACCAAAGAGAATGTATTGAGATCTTTCAAACCCTTCTTTGAATTTGCACAAAACAAATATTCTGCAATATTCTACAATTACTGTAAGGTGGTAAATAACATCAATACATCTGAATGTCCAATTGTTTCTGCAAGCATACTCTACTAAGTTCATGTAAAGGTAAACAAATATTTACCATACAATTCTATTTTCTAAAGCAATGCATTCACAAGATGTGCAAATAATGAAGACAGATAGAGATACATGTGTATGCGTAAAGCAAAGAAGCATATAGGACACAGCTGTTCTCAAATCATGAAATGATGGCCACAAATAATTGTCCAATAGATCACAAGCAGTCCAATCATGGAGAAAATCATGTACAGAAAGTTTGAACCTCTATACATGATCAGGTTGTGAGCATCGTTGCTCATTAGCTATTTTGACTTGTGTTGTTATATGAAGCCAGCCTTTGATGTGGGCGTTATTATTATGTTCAAACCCAACATTGGTTTCAATGACATTGCCCATCATCATGTTGTTCTAGACAACACCGACTCCTGAAAACAAGGAAGCATACACTGTACTTTAATTACAGAGCTTCAATCTTGCTGAGGTTTTTCTCAAACAAGAGGAAACTGTGAAAGAAACTTCTTTTCTTCTAATACATTACCCCCCTCTCCCCCATCTTTGTTAGCCAAGGGTTTACTTCCACCCTTGGCTAATGAAGATGCCCCTCCTCCCTATCTGTAACAATGTATATTGTTGTCAGTCTTGATCATGGACAAAATATGTAGGGTAAATATTTTAAGGGGCTCTCTCGCTTGAAGTGTTTAAGGACATTTTATTCTGTTACTAGGCCACACAGAGACTTCTCCATCATTTTAACCTCGTTTGGTGCAGGAAATGACAAATTACGCCAGGTATATGTGAAACCTCCCCCAAGACTGGATTTCAGTACCTAGTTTTGATAATAAAAGTGACTTTAAATGCCATCAAAGAGGAGATTGTGCTAGGACAACAAAGAGCCCAGTAATTATCTGCTTGGCCCATGTAAAATATGATAGCGATGGATCCAGAAGTCACCCAGAGTGTCAACTTGGGGCGGGAAGTCAGAGAGAGAAAATACAAGACCACAGTCGCAACCTTACTCCAAAATACAAAGCGGACCCTGTTTTATGTGTTGATTGGTGACTTGCAAAATTTTTTTTCACAGACAGATCCAGTCCACATGCCTTGGTGAAAACACCTTTTTAAAGAGTGACATTCATAATGTATTAGTAAATGGAAAATTGTATGTGAAGTACAAATTTGGCAACAAATAGGTTTATATCAACATTTCTTTTGTCAGACTATATACTGACAATGCAATGTAAACACAACAGAAACATTTCGGAACAGAATTCCCCCATATTGTACAGAGATACTCAATTAAGTGAAAATCATCAAAGAAAAGCATTCAGTAATCCCTGAAAGTTGTTTAATATGAAAGTTTTTAAGGGAAAACATAAAAGCAATCATATCTTACCTGTAAGCATGTCTGCTGTTGTACAAATTAACAACAACACCACTAAAAGCTTCAATTAAAAGAAGTCCACACAAGAGTGAGTCTACAGTTATCAGCCACAAAATCAGCTTTAAAAAGAAACTTGATCAAATAGAAAAAATGCATGTTAAAGGCACACGGACATTTCTGCTCCAGAACAGATCTTGATATAGAAAAAATTCACACCTGATCATAAAAGTAACAGATTTCAGAAAGTTGGGAGAATGTACAAAATTCTAATGAATTTGAAAAACTCAGATTCAACGATTTCCGGTGTCTGGATAATGTTTGCTAAACAAACAATCTTTTTATCCCTTCTTGAAAAGGGAAACTCCATCCATTTAAAGGCAACACAAGAGCTCTGCGTAGATTGACTTTTGTTGATAAAAGTTATATATCTATGTATTATAAAAACTCCAATTCTTCCATACAAAGAATTGAATGAATCTTTGAAATCTAGTTCAATTTTTAACATCAGCGGATGTGGCAGTATAAAGTTTAAGTGATTCATTTTCACAATGAATAATCATCTATTTGTTCAACAAAAACATTTAAAAAATGCTATCCATTCTAGATTTAACATATCAGAAAAAATTTAAATTATTCACTTACCTAAATAAACCAATACAACTAGAGCCAAGATTTTGTTTGCTTAAATTTAAACAGGGGGCAATTCATTAGTTTGCTAAAGAACCAAAAGCCCTCTCTTTGACATGTATATGGTTAAGGGAAATTTGGAATTGATAAGGGGGAGGAGAGAGGGGGGTCCAAATTCCAAAATTATGCTGCCAGGCAAAATAGGTAGACAGATACACCAAGTCTGTTCCCGCTGTTTAAATTTCTCTCCAAAATTGTGTCGCAATATTATCTTGACAAAACAAATATCATAAGAGCGTTGTATAATACACTTTATACCAAAATCAACATTGTAACCCTTCAGTGAATACTGAGGTACCTGCCCAGTCCAAAAATGGGGCTCGCCACAATCAAAAAATCTTAGCCTGGTCACTTTGAGAGAATCCATTGAGAAAATTATTCACACTTGAAGGAGTTAGAGCACATTTTTAAAAATAATGATTATAATTCTAACTAAGAATACTTAAAAATTTGCCTGGAACTATACAAATGTATTTAAATCTGCCCTTGCAATACACTCATTTTGAAAAGGTTCATGTTCCTATTTACACTGTATAATCTTTGTATAATAGCCGAAACCACAAACACATTATACAACTTTGTTTTAACCTAATTCTCCAACTGCCAACTGGTATATTGCCTTATGAAGCAACTTCAATATAATTATTAAACAGCCAGGAATTGATAACATTAAAGTATGCAGAGTTATGGTCCTTGAACTACAGAAATGATTTTGTGCTGATATAATAAATCAAGACGTGTTCCTTTATTAATTGCTTCATTATAGGCATTTGTCCATGAATATTTTCAGCAATATTACCCAGAAAACTCAACCCAGCCCACCATCACAATGTCAAATCCATGGCACTCGATCGGGCGCTCTTCCATAAAATACATTAAGTAGTTGTTTAAATGGATAAGTTTGTGAATCTCCCAAAGAACCCAAAACAGGCATTGTTCTTGTCCAATAACAGTAAATTATCTGTGATCAATGATATCTGGCCATCAACGAACCACATAACCCAGTCCCTGCTTAGACCCCAGTCTTCTGCCAGATTAGGTAGACATAAAGCCCACCTTACTGCATCTTCGTTTTTCGGTTTTTTAGTATTAGGAATTAACAAGATTAAAAGGCTAACATTGACAGTCTTAACAAGAGGAAGCTCAGCGGGCTAACAAAGAACATGTCTCAAGAATAAATATGGGACCTGTTTTGCACGTCTCAGCCTAGAGAAAATATGTACATAACTTCCAGACATTTTTTGGTCTCGCTAACTAAAGTACAAGGAATTAGTGCTAATCCAATTACACTGGCATAACAATTATGACAATGGCGAAAACTTTTAAAAAGTTGCACTAACACACTTACTGCTTGGAGGTTCCCTTACCAGACACATGCAAACCAATATTGCCTTAACTGATTTCACAAGAAACTAACGTTTAATCTTCTACATAGATTTGTTGCCAGTTCTTTTTCATATTTCTGTCATAATTGGAGATAAAAAAGGGCCAAGTTGCAAATATCAGAATTATTATGAATTATTGAGGATTTGTTTCTCAAATAATGTCAAAATAATCAGATTACTTTTCTTTTGATTTATCCAATACGGGGGATGAGGTTGAGAGATGACAGCCAATATAATCATTGACTGGGGGTTCTTGCCACCTATCTATTAGTTCTACGCAATGGTCCTATCCGGCATGGTGCTGCTAATCTAGAGACATGCCAGAACTGCTCGGCATAGCTGGTCCTTCAGTGAAAGGCCCCAAGTAGAAGCACTCCATATGACAATTGTCCACCCTCTATTCATGTGTACCGGCTCGTGTTTCACAAAAATCTTATCTGTGTCTTTCCCTGTCACCCACCTGATGACTTTCAAATGAAATTCAGCAACAGATCCAAACAAGCCTCTTGACGCAGTTTTTCTTCTGCTCCATATTGTGTCAATGGGCCAGAGAGAAAGCAGATCTATTTTTTCTGCTGAAAAGGGGTATTCATATCAGTCATCGGACTCCAATAATAGGATCAAATCGGGGTCTTACAACACTGGGAATGCCTTTGAAGTCCTGAGAATCCCATGTACAGAAAGAAGTTATCTCAAACATATTTCTGTGATCAACCTTATACAGTTGTTGCATGTGGGTATCTAGTAACCACACACACACCCAAAAAGCTCTCACAAAAGTACCATATATCCACCTGCATCTAATGAACTCATGGGTAGTTTCAGAGACATTAAAATACATTGATCTTTTGAGACCCTAACCTTGAAAATCAATTATGAACATTATAAATTTGAATTTTCATCTGAGAATAAATCCAGGGCTCATTTAAAGATAATAAAAATCAATATATCACAGCAATTTATCATATTTATGCATACATTATGGCTATCCTTGTTAAGAAGATATGATATCAAACCATGATTAATATCTAAATTCTGGGAGATTCATAGAGAGCAGCAAGTTCACCAAACACTAGATTTTGTTAAGTATTACTGCACAAATTATGTTGTAAAAATACAACATAAGAAAGTTTAGAAACTCCTATTTACAGAGACCAAACCATAACACTGCAAAATATTATGTCAACAAGTAGGGATATAGGCATTATTATGACACCAAATAGAGAGCAAACATTTAATAACACAGTACACTGCTCTGATGTGTCATGTTAAATTTCAAATGCAATAATGCTAGATTTTTACTGCCGTCTGCTTGTCTGCTGATATTTTGTTATGCCCCAAAATTGTCCAATATATTTATAGCTTGCAATTTTATATACCAGGTAATGTCCCAGTAAACTCTTTAGCATATACTTTAATACAAAACAATGATAAAAATCAAAACACAATACCATATACAAACACATGCACTGCAGGATAATGAGAAGTCTGAAGTTGACCTGGATAAATGCATTCAACAGGTGCCCTCATTGCAACAATTTACCAACCTTGTTTTACAAAACAAAAACCAAAGCTGATAACTTATCTACTTACAAAGATTGAATATGAGTCGTGACACAATGTTATGTTCCAATCCACTGACTCCAAACATGTTCTTGCTATCTAACCATTAAACACACTGTTTTAGTAGATCCAATACAAAATCAATGCTTCTTGGGATCAAAATTCACTTAATTCCCATTTGGCATAAGGTTATGAAGTCTTAATTATTACACATAGTGGGGTCACAGTCAGATCTCCAACAGTTCTATTCTATGGCTAAGTGAAGTGGTCAATGCCTTCATTCAGGCCAAAGCAACATCACACAATGTGGGCTCTAAATAGACCTTACCTGGTCCATTATACCCACCCATAAATCTCTGCCCCTTTTGTTGCAGTTGTGTGAAGGCTTGAACATTAATTCTCCCCTTCTAATAATGAGCCTGGACACATTATATCCAACAGACAAATTAAAATTGTTTTCCTTATTTGACATCAGCGATATGATGACATTCAGCCGTTGTCAAATGCTTACCACAGCGTGACAACTAGCTTCACCATGTGACAGCTCTCTAAGATAAAGTCATGGAAGCTATCAAAAAACCCTTTATTTTGAAAGCAGTACCTGTCTCATTACTTTCTTGTTTTTTCCTTAGATTTTTGGAATTTAGGCCCTAAAATTTATGTTAGATAATACCGGTAAAGTATTTCTCTGGAATTGAGCCCAGTATTAATTCAGCTCTATCACCTGGGATCAGGCTGTTAGACCCACCTGTGTTTAGTGTCCAGGTGTACAATCAGTACCTGTTGTCCGAGAGTGACAAAACTCACGTCAAAATTGCCGCCATTGCATAAACATGATTGTCCCTTCACCATCCACACACACACATAAATATATATCCCTGGGCCGTGGAAAAATCACAATAGCTATGTCTATCCTCTTCTCCACACACCTAGGTATTAAAGGTAGACCAAAATTTCATTCATTCTTCACTGTATGTTTTGATCCTCTACGACCTTTAATTCAAGGGGCTCCCATGGGGTTGTTGATAAAAAAGTCCTACTCCACGAGTTCAAAAAATCATCTCATTATCTCCAGAGCATCCACTGTAAGAGTAATTGTCCAAGAAGCCCCTGTAGTGTGTATACCAGTCTGGTCCTCAGATCTGTATATGCTTGTCTGCATATTTATCACATGCATATGTGCATATTTAATCAGTTTACATATGTTTATCTAGTATACTTGCCAAAATGCAAACCAGTTTTTCCAGTGCAGAGTAAAGCCCTCAATCAAAAGCGATTCTAGGTCAAGAATTTTATTTTGTTTATGAATTTAATACATGTTGTACTAACATATTTCAAAATATGAATTCATTCATTGTAACCACTTATATTTTAGTTCAATAAACAGTATATAATTAAACAGTGTAGTCTATTCTCAGCACTAAAATAACATTAGTTTAGCACATCGGGATTCCTGCAAGTTCTTCCGAACATTGTGAACACTAAAGATTGTAAATAGACATTAAATATTTTCAAAACAAACAATTATCTGTCCTTGCAGTTAGCAAACATCGAGCAGGAGGTAAAAAAAGACTGAAAATATTTTGAAGTTGCTTGGCAGTTGTTGACAGAGTGTTGGGATATGAGCAAAGAGCAAATACCTGATAGTAAACACACAATTCCTATTTTGATCTATTCTACAGCAATTACATCTGTCATAATTTTGCAATGGTTTTAGCCATTCCAAAACATTTCTGATTATCTGGGATGATGGGGTTGGGGTTATGTGATATTGGAAACTTAATATTAAATCATTCAATGAACATAAGATTCTCTCAACTGAAAACTTCCTCCCTTCAATATTATGTCAATTTTGACATCTACCATTACAACATGTACCTCATTGATGATTACAGGTACATTAAGGTTACGGTAATTCCCACAGGTAAATTAAATACAGTAACATGAATTAATCAATTTTACCAGGTATAAATATATCTTTATTGTTTTACTGTTATTCCAATGGAACAAAAAACAATTGATTTTAAAATTGCATATTTTTGGGGGTTTTAAATTTTTAAGATGAAAATATTAAAATTGCGACTACATGTACATTTTTTTTTTTTTGGCCACCTCTACCCTACCCCGAAAAAGAAACTGTGTCAATTAAGGGCTGAAGGAAAACAGATTCAGCAACTATTAATAAATGAATCAAGTAGCCACCTTACCTTCAAAGAACTTGTCAATTAAGAATTTTCTTCTCAAAAACTTCTTCTTAGAAACTGGATAATGCAAACTAGCCATTGTGATTCACCTAAAAAGTTTCTTCCAACACTCAAATATAGCTCGAGCCTAAGCTTCCACAATCTCTGATATAGAGACAGAGATCCATTTATAAAACTGTCTCTACCGGCTCCCAACTTACAGCAGTGTTTTGGAACAAAGACTTCCCAACTTTCTGACATCTTGAACACAAGCTATTGATAAGTAACAACCTTGTTAGAAGTAACTCAATTACAGAGGCCCTCTTCCCTGTTCCAAATATCAAAAGGAAAAAAATTCCTCCAAATTCTGGTTACTGAAATTACAAAGAGTTCTGTACTTGTGTTTTACTGAAGACTTTTTTCATGTTCACAAACGTAATAAGAAAGTGAAAGATTAAACAATAAAAGCATACAATTTTATAGGAACTTTTGGGCAATTCAAGTCAACAGATATACTATAATCATTAGGGTTAACATAATTATCATTGTTTGTATTGACAGACATCAGAAAGTAGATAACAAACTTGTTTGCCTGTTGGTCACTTAGAGTGACTCAGTGTCCAACTATCCTTGTTCCCAGATCAGTATGTATATACAGATTGTTTACCTTGTTAACTTTGTACTATATAATACATTTAATAAACCACACCTTACCAGGAACAATGTGTGAAGGGAAGCAACTCCTACTGATTGTAGTTAGCATCAGGCCACTCTCAGGTCATTATGGCCCATAATTCACCACTGACATCGCCTACTCAATGGCTCAGGCTCTAATCACACTAATTATGGTCACACAGTGGCTGGGGTCAGTTGGTGAGTTACTTCTGCCCTTAGCCAGGTGGTCAGTCCCGAGAAATAGCAGCCTGATGATAATCCATCTGTCATAGTCGGGGCCACCCTCTAAATGCCCTGATTATATCTCCCCATTAATCCATCACCTTATCAGACAGGGCATCAGATAAGCTCTATTATACCACAACAATGAGTCTCTTCAATATACTTTCATCTGTCAATTTAATCCACTGTATATGTAATTAGATAAAAAAATGAGTAAATTTTCTACAGATTCTCATCTTCACCAAACCTAATGCTCTGGTCTCCCCCACAGAAGCCTTATTCACTGCAGCTATACTTCATTATAAAACATTGTAACATAAATTTCATGACAATATACCAAGAGATTAGACTAATTTAGATCAAAGGAAACAGCTAGACCCCCTGCAGGTTTCAGCCATCTTTGCCCTCAACCCTTCAATATTTCACCATACAGCTTGGGGGAACAATGCCTGCACATGATGGAGACCTGGTAGAAAACTGTTATATTTTACAACATGAGGCACAAAATGAGCTTGCTTGTCTTTCTAGAGGCGCTTGCCACCTACCACCTCCCCAGCAGACTTAATCAAATGGTAATTAGCCTTTTCACCCTGTCTGATGAGGATCTGAACAACACAGATAGCTGCTGAGCGCACTAAGTTTCCAGACCTCTTACCTACATTATATGTACCTGATATGATCCCCAGTGAGTCATATTGGAACATCCTGTTATATTTCACATAATCTTGATGACAAATAAAGGTATTCATGCTGGCTTTATTTCGCTGTAGCTTATCCCGTTTTACAAGCAGAGTTCAACTTACATTTATTTTCAAATTTATTGCTTTTTTAACTGAAATCTGATTTGTCCTTAAGCACTTTAAACCTCATAAAAAGATAATATAACATCAGTATGTCAATCAGGACACACAATGAAACATATACTTTATGCATATACATGTACATATGGATCAAATTTAACAAAGGTAACAAACTGTATCATGTAGCCAGACCTACTCTCTTTCATCAAGAGGACGGATATTAAGCCTTATCATGAAGGCTATGCCTATAATTTTTCTAAAGGCAATAGAACCAGACCTAGTACATCATCAAAACTTCACATATATACTCACAATTCATGAATTTATCTAAACTTTGAACTTCCCATAGGTGTTTACAAACACAGAGTATGGTACTGTTCTAGCTATGGACCTTACATTAACACATGTTGCAGGAGTATACAAAAATACAGATAATAGGGTCTATAATTAAATCTTAATATCTGGTGCCCCTTTCTCAGGATTTACAGACACAGCACCAGCATTAAGAGAAATCCAGAAAGCAGGGCCATGCTTGCGCTGTAATTGAAGTTCACGTTTATTCCCTTCTCGAAAGATAAGATGAGCATGAAATTTATTCTGATCTCTAGTTTTTATGTTTACAAGACTTGAAATGTCTTCTTTAAACCTGTGGAATAATTTTCCCTCTAGTTTTAAAGCCATCTTTTTATCTGCATATCATACTCTCTGAAGGACACCTATGGTATTCTGATAAAAAAACTCATGTATTATATAAAGGGACATTATAATTGATATCACACTGTATGAAAACAGCTTTTAGTTATAAGAACTGCATGCATCACAAATTTTATCAGGTCTGCATTAAATGGCATCCATTATTTAATAGCTGTACATGCTTCTGAGATCAGCAACTATTACATAACTTTCCAAAGTCTGACAACAAAGTCTCATCTTTGCAAAAACATGAGCAGTGTATCTTCAGACTACACAAAAACTGCATCAGTTTGAAATCAACTGCTGCTTCATGCAGGCTTCAGCCCTGTTCAGCTTGGAAAAACACATATGACGGAAAAACTTGCATAACTCCATGAAATGCCTCCATGAAATAACTTAAGTTTTTTCCTCTGACTAGTAATAGAATAGCTTTGTATATATACATTGTGTAGGCATATTGTACTGATTCAGAAAATGAAAGTGATATAAGTAAAAACAAGAAGCTAGTATTTTTTGTTCATTTTTTCCTTTCCATATGTGTTAATGATTAAGTTTGAGCTTGAGTACAGTTTTAGAACAATGATATTTAACTCATCAGAAAACAAAGATTCTGAGAATATTTCACAAGCAATGAACGTTCCCGACATTTATATTCAATTTCTTGTCGAATGTCATTCATTGGAATCTTTTTTAAGAATTGATATCTCTGGAATGGTTATCATAGATACATGTGTAATAATAATTACTTTCGATCTATTGCATTGTTAATCAGTTCTGAAAACCATGAAAATAAAAGGCAAAAGCTAAGTAAAACAAACAGACAGACTGTGAGAAATCTTATAGACCTCCCTGGTTTTATGGGCAAGAAATTACAATGTAATAAGAATTAAACTAAGTAGAAGGTGGGGAGGGGGTGATGATAGTTACCTTGAAGGAAAGCCAATGGTGCACATGAGATCCTACAGTTGGGCATGGCCTCTTTGATTTTCTTAGCCTCCTTTGGATGGTTAAATCTGAAGTAATTTGATCGGCCCAAACAAAGCATACAACCTAAAAAAAAAAGATAAATCAAAAACATCTTTAAAATTTCATTTAAAATGCTTTATTTTATTATTGTTCTTCATTACATATACTTGGAGAACTACTGTACACAGGGGTTTTTTTTTGCCTAGTAAAATTTACGCCCTTCTACCGGCCTTCTATACTTGCAAACAGTTTCGCCCCGTCTTGAATGTCTTTTAAATCACCCAGAAACATTTATGTTTAAATAGAGATAATTTAAGACATTGGAATTCGCCCAGTCTTAAATTTGCCCGATGACTACGAGGGCGAAAATAAAGCTGGGGTGAATAATTCCCTGCATACAGTATTTTTCCTATCTTGTTTTGCCTTTCTTAAGGACACTTTTTTTTTTACTATTTCAATATTCACATGGCTCCTAATACCATTTGAATATGATGTATTACACTGCATGGTAGACAGATTGTTCTGTCCTGTTCTTAAATTCAAACTGTCCTTCAACCTATATACCCCAATATAATAAAAAGTTGGTTTTTTTCACTATTTTTGAATCACCTTTACTTTTCAATGCAATTTGTCCTCCTTTCTAATAGTATACATGTATGCATGAAGAGAATTGGTGTGAAGTGATTTTTAAGTGAGTAATTTGGCACACTTTTGAAAGTTGGCAGTCTGTTTTATGGAGGAGATGAGAAAATCCAACAGGCACCTCACACCTTCCTATTTCTATAATCTGTAAAAGTTCTGAGAAATTACTCACTTTGTTCCCCCATGAGCTTAAAAATTCATGATTCAATCAAAGTTGTGAGGAAATATTTAAGGATTTCTTCAAATGAAAATCAGCATGTATACATTTTGTGCAAAACTGGCCACATTTCAGTATTTCAGAGCCTGCAACTGAATCAGAATGTTGATTGTGTGTACAGTGACAGCTATTCTCCATTATGCAGCAATTATCCTAATTCTCCTGAGCGCAGAGGCAGTGTAAAATAAACAAGCTACCAAACAATACAAAACAAGGGAATCGAATTGACATGTGTGTATCTTTTTCTTTCTTTGGCCTTCACTAAGCAAAAATTAGCTTCCCTTAAGCATTTTTAAAAGAATATCACTAATTTACATGCTATCATTGAATGAAAATTTTCTTATCATACTTTTGTTTTTATGAAAGCCAATAAAAATCAGAATGCTACGAAAAAGTGCAACCACAAAAGTTCAGATGGGTAAACTGATTCAGGGCCATCACAAAAAATCTCTGGGATCCGAGACATGGATCCAAAACATTGAACCACAGCTCCTGAGGTAGAAGGCACGTGCGGACAATTACCAAATTACAGGCGAAAGTTTTTTTAAACAAATCGGCATCATCTGCCTCTAAGCAGTTGTGGTTTCAATTATCCAAGCGGAAGTTTCTTGTCTTCAATTGAGGCATAGCTTAATCGGCCCCGAGTCCCTATAATAATGGGCAGCACACTTTGTGTTTTCACTGTTGGAGCCTGTGCAATTTATTTTCCCTTTGCTTGTGTTGCCATTCTTTTTTTTTGATGATGAGAAAAGACAAATGGTGCTCTGCTTCTCTGTCAAACATACACCACACTTATATCTGATTCGCTCTTGCTCACAAGTCTGCTCTCTGATCACTCTAATGGAATTATTCTTTACAACATCCCAGTACCATCATCTTACTTTTTTAAAGCATTTAACCTTGCAGCTACAAACATTTGACATTGAGCATTTGTTCAGTGCACTGTACCAACAGAAGTTTCACTTTAAAAAGTTGTCTATGAATATTTAACCAAACATCAGGCAGTTGAACGTCAACTGTTCTGAATGACTTCTGATGACTAACAGAAAGGGGAAAACCAAATATTAATTCATACCACAGCTGATTATTCATCATTTTTAGGAATATTAAAACTCAGAGAATTTTATGAACTGCATGTTATTTTTGGTTCTCCATTTCACAGTCATACATGTCAAATATTTGTACTAGTTGATATTCTTGGAGCAGTTAAATAAGCTTATGAGTAATTATATTTAATCATACATAAATACATTGTACTTTGAGAATTAAGAGTCAAGGACATTTTGTTAATCTAAGTCAATCTTATATTTAGTGGTCTGAGTGATAGAACTAAAGTGATCTACATATATAATATAATGAAGAAATTAAGAGGGCTGAATGGTCGTGGCCATTTTTTTGACTATATAAATCTCCTTAAAAAGAAGAGCCCTATATAAAGATAAAGGAAAACATTCAAATTTTAAAGTGAAAATATAAATGAAATTTTTCTGTTTTAAATGGTAGTTTATAGCTATATAAACAAATCATTTTTAAAAATATTGGGTGGGTCTGATGGTTAATTTGTTGACCACCAAGCTTTTTTTAAAGCACTTTCTTTATTCTTTTAACTCATGTTAGCATTGATCTATTGAATGTGTATCTACTATACGACGACTTCCTTCAACTTTTTCATGTTGAATTCTCCGAAACCTCTGAATTGATTAAATGCCTACACTACCCCAAAGTATTATCATTTAATCTTCAAATGTTTGTTACTAAATGTCCCTTCAAGACTATTTCAACAAAATAAGAAAGAGTAGTCAATGTTTGCATGGGAATCAATTTTAAGGCTTCAAATTACAATGTCCCTGAGGACCTCAGCATTAATTTATTTACAATATATACACTATACTGATAATTATATATTAATAATATAATTAATATATCAATAAATACTTCTCTATCTGTTTCAACTTATTACATGTACCATTGAAAAATACCAAGATTTAAATTAACAATAATTGGAAATATTGATAAATAATGGTGCTTTAAGGATTAATTTACAACTTTATTGTAAGTTCATTTGTAAAACATACTCCAACAGCCTTTATCATACCAATACCAAATGTTAAGGAGAGGGCGGTCTAAGTTTCTGAACTTAATTGTGCCTATATGATCCCAATTGTATATTTGAACAATAAAAGTACATGTATATTCAAATCAAAAACCTCATGTCACGTGACACCTTGTAACCTAGACATTCTACTGAGGCTCAAACATAGATGCTATAATAAGTTACTTCAGTGTGGTTCAAAACAGAAGGTAAAACTATGCTCTATTCCCATGCCAAACAGAAGTATATATATATGATTAATAAGTTATTTTAATAATATCAATTATGCCTTGTTATACAAGAAATAATAAACAACCTATTTATTTGGAATTTAATTTCATGCGATGCTTTATATTTCTTGTGATATTCTTATCTTACTTATATTATCTGCAGAAGTGAAATATAACCAGTATGCAGTTAAACTAATTACCTGTTTTTGATGATAATGATTTCTTTGACTTCTTTTTCTCCATCACATTAAAACAAAATTCCCTAATTCATTTGTACATTTCCCTTGAATTCTCCCCAAAGAATAAAAGAAAACACCACACTCAATTCATTTGCATTACACAATGTTTATATAAAACCAATGCAATATGTGGATTGTCATCACAAACTCTTTAGATAACACGGTAAGAAGATTGAACAGGCAAACTTTGAATCATTGTTTCACCAATACACACTATCTTGCCTTCAGAATTCCAATGCCAAAAATACATCTCCCACGAAATAAGATCAGCCCCGGATCTCATAGAATATTACGAAAAAAAATCAAGACCCAAATCGAAAGTTAATGAAACAGGATGAAAAATGAACGAAAGGAAAAAAGCATGAAGATGCACGAGACAAGATGGTGGAATGCATGCACAGTTTCTCCACCCCGAGAGTCGACATCTGGCGCTCAACATTCATCTTATGTCATATCTCAACCCCCCTACAGTAAGTGCATTCTATCAATCTTATTGTTATTATCAATAAACATAAGTCATCAAGCCACAAATCCGTCCACCATCTCCATGTCGCTCTTTGCGATCTGCACACTACATCCTAAGAATTTACCCAACTGCCAACATCAATAAACAGAGTCAGGCGAATCTACCCCAAATATTTCTAGTTATCAAAAAATAATTAATCAAATTCTCTATAAATGCTTGTATAGTCATCAATCTACATGTTTAGGATTAGAAAATAAACTTTGATCTTCGTATAGATAGAAAGGGGATTTCCATGACAGTTGTTCCTCAGGCTGGTGATACAGTTCATCTGCCCAGACTTCTACTAAGGATAGAACAGTATCCCATCAGTATCTAAAAACAGCAGACTTATCTACCCAGCTCTAACTATAGCGGTGATAACCAATCTCCAGATGGTTTATTCTTTGATTACAAAGCCTTATTGCTGATATAGTGTGAAAGATGAGCATTTTACAGACCTATCATTTTTAAACTAATTGACCCATTTCACACCTCACTGAACCGATACACACTGTTTAGATTTCAATCATTCTAGAGAGAGATCCATCCTCTCAATTATGTATTTTACAATGATTTCTTATTTGTTCCTCAAACCTTTGTAAAGTTTATATTATATCTGAGTTCCTACTATTTAATAAGAAAATGATTTTTAAATACATGAAGCGACCTGTTACTTATATTAAAAGTGCAATTTTTAGCAGACAACAAAAGTATTTCATCCCTTGAGGTATTTCAATTAATATGGATACAAAACTTTAATTAAATAAAAAGTTTTGCTTTACACTGATTCTAATGCCTTTCCAAATCTTTTCATGTATTGCATTAGTGTGCTAAATAAACAAAGTCCACAGAAGACTCAGCCAAAACAACTTCTTGTTTTCTAAAAACACAATTACCCAAAAGGTCCCAGATTATCTCCCCTGCACTTTAATGTAAAAACGTAATCAGTCTTTGCCATTCTCATAAGCTACAACATAAAGTGAGGACCTTCAAAGGAAAGACCTCTAATAAAGCCAAACACTTTCAGCCTGCAATCCTTTGTTGTTCTGTAAATCTCTGGGGTTGGGTGGCTTGTTTATGATTTGCACAGTAAAAGAAAATCTGGAGATTGTTACAGCAAAGCTCTGTGAGTGAAATATTTATCCTTTTGTTTAGGTATACTTCAGCAAAACACCATGCTAAGGAGCAAGTTTGCAATAAACTGGACAAGAGGAAAAAAGTCAACATCAAAGAAAGGCATTAACTAGCCCATGTACAGTTATAGTTCTGACATTTACTCCATAATTTGTAGCTTACTGACTGGTAAACTGATGAAATCAGATTCGCTACCAGTCACAATTACTCAGAGAGAAAAGAACCTACTTGAAAAATGAATGCATTAAATTTTCAAATCATTGCATCTCCAATTTACTGAACTTAATTTCATGATTAAATGCCAAGTTTCAATTGCAAATCACCAAATTTATCTTGTAAGTGCATACAAATGTGCAGGACAGGTGCACAGTAATTTCACTTTACTCATTCCTAAGCTCCCGTATCATATATCAAAATATTTGAGATAAATGAAAACACAATTACGACTCAGAAATAAGCCTCTCTTGTTAAAAATTTCCAACTGACACTTATATTTTCCACAACCAGAGATTTACTATTATTCTCTTGGTTTTTTGATACAACTGCAAGAACTAATGACCTGTAGCATGTGTTTAAAGTAACATCCCGGTGACAAGTGACAAGGTTAAGTTGTAGGGATGTGTAAAATAAAGAACAGTTCTGAGACACAACTAATTGACTGAAAAACAGCTAGTACATGAAATGAAAAAAGAAATTAAGAGGAAATTCACCAGTGCTTACGTGAATTTGAAATAGCCCCTTATTAGATCATTATTTTCTTTGAGCAATAATTCTTATTGAGGGCAATAACATAGATGTAGATTCCTGGTCATTATGTACATGTACATGTTATATGCACATGGTTCAAATTTTTTAAGGATTGATGTACTCATGCAGTGCGTATCAACAATACCTTGTGTTAACTACAGGTAATAGGTCATGTTAATACAGGTAAAATGTTATGACAGTGAAATGCTTCAACTGTTGCAACAAAATATCCATTCTAAAAACTCATTATGCATCTAACCTTGTTTAGCTCTTCTCCATATTACACAATTTTCAATTATCGGTATATTTTGTTTTTCTCAATCATCAAATAATCAATAACATTTATCAGTAACATCAAAATAAAATGATGTTTACAAAATAAACTAGCAAAGTAAAGATATTATCTCCATTATCATATACAAAGTTTGCATTCCAATTTATGAAAAATTGAAGTTTAAAAAAAAATATTTTAATAAAATGTTCAGTGATTACTTTATTTTTTTTTTGTTTCTTTGGTATTAAAACAATTAAACAACTTGACTTTTCATTAAGACAAATGAACGTTTAAAAATAACTTTTTATAAAGTGCTGACATAAATAAATCAATCAATCAAGATTTTTAGGTACCAGTATTAATTATACAGTGAGATAAAAAAAAAAAAAAAAGCCTTGCAAGTACCGCAGCAATATCTTACTTGGATCAGCATTACTGGAACAAACTTCAGCTTTCGCTGTTACTTTGAAGCGAGTTTTTTCCATCTGTATCCAATACCTGTCTAGTATCTCACAACTAAGCATCCGATGAAAAAGTTGAGAATCTCCAGTGTAAGACAGAATTCCTTGGGGAATTATTCAAAAGATGTGTCAATTCGTATTGGATCCTAATGACAAACTTGAAGGGGATTTTCCAGAAAATCTCCCATAAAATCTCCAATATGTCCACTTAATTTTCTTCACTTGCAGCAAAGAAAATCATTTGATCATATTACGTCCATTAATACAGAAGTTTATAAAAAGAAGTCACTAAGTAAGGCGCATATCACTTCCCCGTGTTAGTGTAATTTTTATATCACCGATACAATTCCTCCGACTCGGCAACAGATATTGAACGATTTTTTGTTTATCAGGGGGGGATGTTAAATACACCTTTTCGAGATAACCCCTGTCTGTATCCTGCTTCCCCTTGATAGCACACCTCAAACCACAAATCACTCACAAGGTTATCTCTGAATTATTAATTCCAATATTAAATACAAGCACAAAAGGGTCTAGGGTGTGTATTCTATAATTAGATTCTCCTCAACAATTCCCCTTTTGCCTAGACCCATCATTGACATCTGATACAAATTTTTTTTTTCTCTCCACAATTTAAAAAAAAACCCCAAAAACATGATTTTTGCATTTCTTCGTTAATCTCCCACATATGGTTTGGGATCAGATAGATAAATAATGAACTGTTATAAGTATTCGGTGCTCTATGCTTGGGTTATAGATAGCTGGGTCATTAGAAATACACATCTCCTCTCAAGTGGAAAAGCAGATCTCGACCCACCATGATGCATTTTCAAATATTCTTCACTTATTAGGGGATGATGATAACTACATATATTATTTAATCCCCAGAATTTAACAATATTTTTAGAAAGTCAACATAATCCAGTTTATTTAATACTTGAGCAAACATTTTTCTATAAAAGGATTAAATTCATATTTGATTTTTTGGGGTAAATTATCGCTGAAAAATGGTTAACATTTAACAAACTATGTATCATGATGATAATGATAAAGTGAGAGACCAAAATAATGTTGTGTATTCATATCTCTTGCTTTAAGATGAGCTATTAGATGATCAAGAGCTAGGTGATAAAAAAAGACCTTGTTTTATTTACATGTAAATTTGGAAATTGAGAATGTATCAAAAGCCTAGCTAGTTCTTATTAATTGATTAATACATGTACATGTATTATCAATTTCAATATCTGAAATTCTTGGAGATTTAATGTTTGGGATTCAACCAAAATACATCCCAAACAACAGACAATTCAATAAGAATATTCCAATCACCCTCAAAGTCTTGATCTATCCTTCAAAGCAGGAAAAAAATGTTATTTGAATATTTCTTGCAGACTTTGGTAATATGAACATTGAAAATCCTAGATAACACACTCTGGTTGTAGCAGTCAAAGAGCAGCAGTCGAGGCAATTACTGGCTTCTGACTCCCATCTTCACATCTGCTCACTTAAACTGCAGGCTCATTCATAAAAAGGGGGTTAAGAGCAAATAAGCATAACTGTCTCAGTAAGATTCTAGATGTTTTGGTGGTATTTTTTAAAGGGGGAGTGGAAGGAGGAGGGGGTAACCTAACCTTACTATTCTTATTTGAGAAAGACATACCCTGCGATGTGTACTGGTTAGTACCCTGAATTACTTGATTAAATGACATATTTAATCTTTATATCTAGGTGTCAAAATGACAAATCCTTGACATTCCAATTCAGAAGCGTACATAACAATACCATAACTCATCGTAATGAAGATTAGCAAATGCGCCGCCACAAAATACCTGCATAATACATGCCTCTGACACATTACAGACAGTTACAGGACTCTAATACACAGCCTCTATCTAATGTCATGTAGTTTTTGGCATGAGTAATTGATTCAGCTGTTATCTAGTCATCACATGTTTCAAACCCAGAAAATGGTTCACTTAAGGGGGTGTGGTTCTCCTCTGCGAATGCCTGTTCCTTTCTATCAATTCCTTCTACAGCCTAAAACAGATTCATGTCAACCAAAACTCTTAAACCTCAATCAAACCGAGAATTCCTTAGAATCATCTTTCAACTTCGGAAGGGATATTGAAGTTCAGGAGGCCATTATAAATTATTACTGAACACAATTTTCCCTGTGTTTATCTTTTTGCCTGAGTTTTTCCGTTTGAAGACTTTCATATAAATACAGATTCTCAGTTGCACTTTACAAAGAGAGATAACTCTTGATCAATTTTCATTTCTTAAGCACAGCTTAGACACATGCATTAGAAGTGAAGACTTGGTTAAAGGGGTTAGGTTGTTCAAATTTACAAATGGTTTCTCTACAGCAATTATACTGACCTTGAGGAAGTCTTGTGGGTTCTGAGACAAGGACTCCATCCACGGCACACATCTTGGCGAGGGGATAGAGTGTGATCACATCGTGGATGTTGTCTATGAAGCAGTGCTCTGCCTCCACCCCCGTCCCCTGTATGATGATATCAGGTACACTGGGAGCAGCAGAGGTCCCAATCTCTGTCCTACCTGTATATACAATAGTACACTGTAATTCATCTGTAACTGCATGTACTCTAGTGTGCATTCCAACAAGTTGTTTGTACCAAAGTTTTTACTACTGGTATGTCTTGATTCCATGAATGGGGTTAAAAATCC
The DNA here is from genome assembly GCA_020458035.1 of Magallana ariakensis. Lineage (NCBI taxonomy): Eukaryota > Metazoa > Mollusca > Bivalvia > Ostreida > Ostreidae > Magallana > Magallana ariakensis. The sequence continues at coordinate 22,298,950 of CM035815.1, read as the reverse complement.
CAGACATTTTGTGTACAGCTGATACTTGTTACATTTTTTAAATAGAAACCACTAAATCTAATGGTAATTATAATTTGTAAATCTAGTTTTGTGCACAAATCTTCTACTAATCATCAGAAAACATTACCACAACAGCCCATACTCTCTTCTCCAAGATTTATCAAAGTATGCGAGCGTTTTACCCTTTTGGAGCTGTACCTATAGTAACTAGAGTGCGTGAGTATTACCCTCTTGGAGTGGTAGAATGGTGACCGCCGTGGAGAGCCTGCCACTCCCTAGGCTGACCAGGTGTGGCTTGTCCGTGTGAACCTTGACCGCATTGTCTGTGTCACTCAGCTCATACTCCTCCTGTAAACAGAAAGGACTTCAAAGTGAACAAGTGATTCACTTCGTACTAACTACTGGACAGTGTGTGCATCAGGAGGCTTACATACATGTAAACAATGTGAATAGAATACTATTTTCACTACAAGGGAACACAGATATCTTATGTCACCAGTATTATATTTACTATATTATTGCTTGCAATTCTTGATAAAATAGAATCATTCTTTTCATGCATATTGCAAATTTTTTTATCTTTTTGTGCAATAAATGAATGATCATCATTTCATTCTAATGGAACATTAAGATAAGAATGGACCACATAGGAGTATGTGTCATATGAGTTGTTCTGAATCTGTGTATTAAAATGGTCAAGCTACATATTCTGTACATTTTAGTTAATTAAATGTTGAAATGTAAGAATATATCTGCAAAAATTCTAATCTAAAATCTATTTCATCCGTCTTCGCAAGCCAGAGGTTTACAGTCCACACTGCTACCCATAAAGAGCAGAGTGGACCGAAAACCCTTGGCCTGCAAAGATGTTTTCATTATTTAAAAGGGTGATCGAATGATTGCAATTAACTTAAGCTCTTTACAGGTCCAGATATGCATGTGCATGAAGTCAATTGATTAAAATCAGATTCTTTGATCCACTCACCTATGATTGCAGTGATCTACATATAAGCAGAATGAAGGATCAGATTCTAATCAGATTGGCAATAAATACTGGTAAATGTCATTGGTAAATGAAAACAGGAAATGATTCACTTGAAGTGTGTCAATGTGCTCATACATGGATCAAAAACAACTTGCAACTTCAATGGGCATGTTTTTTCCAATGATTGTAATCAAAGAGGCATAACTCTGTTATGAGGAAAATGATTACTGAATAATTTTTTTCTTTTTTTTTTAAATGTAAGCATTCCAAAGTGACTAATTCCTATATGTAAGTGTCATAAAAAAAATCATGATCAGTATAGAATCAATGCTGAGGCAGATACCTCATAGAAACTAATAGTTACAAAGGCCAAAAACTGGTACAAACTTTAGATGGTATGGGACATCTGTCGATATAAGTACAATATAATTAAAATACTCTCACCGGTTTCAAATTTTCAAATTTCACAATATTGAACAAAAAAAAATGTTTTAAAAAATTTTGGAAAGGTAAAATTTTTTTTAAAATCCCCAGTGGGATTCGAACTCATGATTTTCAGGTTCGTAGTGAACTATTCAACCCACTACGCTATGCTACGTTGTTTGATAACAATTTATAAAATAATACTTGATTTTATTGTTTATTTCGATCGGAAATACATCACAACATGGAGGTGGACGTCCCATTACCACCTTAATATATTGACCTCAATAAAAAATATATAATATAAACATTATTATTATGCATGTGAAATATTCAATAAACAAGAGGCCCAGGGGCCACATCGCTCACCTGAGCAACAATAGCCTTATATCTGATCAAATTAGCATTACAGTATCAAAATCAAAATATCTTGACAACTAAGTACAGTAGATCTTGCTCAAAAAATTTAAAACATCTGCCAATTTTTATCCACATATTTTTATGGTAAATACATAGCCCCTTTTGTTGTTGTACCTGTAAGAAGATTTTTCTCTATTCCTATATAACCCCCCCCCCCCCCACTTTGTGGCCCCACTTTTCTCTAGGGAATCATGGTTTGATCAAATTTTAATCTTCACAACCCGTGCTTTCACACCAGTTACTACTTTTTGGACTGAAAACTTTCCCAGAATATTTTTAAAGATTTTCTCTATATATTCCTATGTAAAAATTCATCCCCCCATTGTGGCCCCGCCCTACCCCCGGGGACCATGATGTAAACAAACTTGAATCTACACTATCTGAGGATGCCTCCACAAAAGTTTGAGCTTTTAGTTTTTAAGGAGAAGATTTTTAAAGATTTTCTCTATATATTCCTATGTAAAAATTCATCCCCCATGGTGGCCCCATCCTAACCCCCGGGGACCATTATTTAAACAAACTTGAATCTACACTATCTGAGGATGCTTCCGCTCAAATTGGAGCTTTTCCGGCCTAATAGTTTTTGAGAAGAAGATTTTTAAAGATTTTTAAAGATTTTCTCTTTATATTCCTATGTAAAAATTCATCCTCCATTGTGGCACCACCCCTCCCCCCGGGGACCATGATTTAATCAAACTAGAATCTACACTATCTGAGGATGCTTCCACTCCAATTTGAGCTTTTCTGGTCTAATAGTTTTTGAGAAGAAGATTTTTAAAGATTTTCTCTATATATTCCTTTGTTAAAATTCACCCCCCCCCCATTGTGGCCCTACCCTACCCCTGGGGACTATGATTTGAACAAACTTGAATCTACACTACCTGAGGATGCTTCCATACAAGTTACAGAATTTCTGGCCTAATAGTTTTTGAGAAGATTTTTGAAAAATACCTACAAATTTTCAATAATTCTAAATTATCTCCCCTTTAAAGAGGGTGTGGCCCTTCATTTGAACAAACTTGAATCCCCTTTACCCAGTGATGCTTTGTGCCAAGTTTGGTTGAAATCTGCCCAGTGGTTCTGGAGAAGAAGATGAAAATGTGAAAAGTTTACAACGACGCCGACGCCAACGCCGACACCAACGCCAACGACGACAGACAACGGACAAATTTTGATCAGAAAAGCTCACTAAAAACTACATGTATAACATATTTTTTGATTTGGTAGGACTACAAGGTATGGAAAAGACATTTTCTGATGAGTATAAGCTATGACACAAGATGTCAAGGCAACACCCCCTCACCTGTAAACACGGCAACGCCCTGCCGTCTTCTCAAGTGCCACCCACTCAAAGCTTTACACTTCATAAATAACTAGAAGTGAAAGTATACTAAATCAATTTATTGATTTTAAAATTTTATAAGGCTTTCTAAGTCTTGGTTTTTAACAAAATTACCTCATTAATAATCTCTTTTATTTTTGCTTTGCTCAATCAAGCTATATGATTAATTACCAGTATATAGGGTTTATGAGATAATGTGTTTTTACAATCTTAATACCGTTATACTAGTCCTTTGTAAGAATTTTACTTTTTTCAAGTTGATGATTACATGTACCTGGTATGTTCCCAACTTCCATTGAATATGTTGTATCAATACATTACACACATGCAGTTACATTTGTTACTAAAAACTGGCCCAATTTAACAACCAAATTTAGAGCTTTATTTTTCCATATTGATTGATTTAGCGATCAAGAGATAGGGATAGAGAGAAAGGGATGTTACTGAGAGCTTAAAATATATCCAAATGAGATAATGAAAGGCTTTCTATATCAGGGAATGCTTGCAGAACTCGTGGTGAACAAGTGCAGTATGAATAACAGCAAACAAACAATAAATCATACTTGCTAAATGGTATGTAGCCTGAATGCTGCACATCTTACCAACAGAAGTAGGAAGTGCATGGGTGAATATGGGCCAAACTAGTGCTTCGACAAGAAGCTGTCAACAGCAAGAGAACAGAGAGAGATAACAACACCACACTACTAAATGAACACTACAGTATGCTGAATGAATACACCTACTAATTGTACATATTGCTTTAAAAAACCTTACTACCCTTTACATGTACACATTGGTGTATAAAACCTGTACACGTGCACGTACACTACTGCTGAATAAAACCTACTACATCTACATAAATATGCTAAATAAAAATGACAAGTTACATACTGCTGACTTTGACTTACAATATAACCATATTGTGCTGACTTTGACTTACAGTATAACCATATTGTGCTGACTTTGACTTGCAGTATAACCATATTGTGCTGACTTTGACTTGCAGTATAACCATATTGTGCTGACTTTGACTTACAGTTTAACCATATTGTGCTGACTTTGACTTACAGTATAACCATATTGTGCTGACTTTGACTTACAGTATAACCATATTGTGCCGACTTTTACTTACAGTATAACCATATTGTGCCGACTTTGACTTACAATATAACCATATTGTGCCGACTTTGACTTACAATATAACCATATTGTGCCGACTTTGACTTATAGTATAACCATATTGTGCCGACTTTGACTTACAGTATAAACATATTGTGCTGACTTTGACTTACAATATAACCATATTGTGCTGACTTTGACTTACAGTATAACCATATTGTGCTGACTTTGACTTGCAATATAACCATATTGCAACAGAAATCTGCTAGTACACACTGCTATAAAACCAGCTAATTCATTAACATACTTCTTTATAAAAATCTACTACATGAACATATTGCTGAATAAAACCTAGCTAGTACATGTACTACTTGTAAATACTGGGTACTGCTGATTTAAACCTACTACATATAGTCACACCTTTTCTAAAAGTATATGATGTTTACTATGTAAAAAGATAACACATTGCAGACTAAACTCTACTTTCATGCTGCTTTTAATAATGTTACAGGTTTATGCTGCATTTTGACCAACACTTGCAATAACTGTTCATACTGCTGACAGCTAGAGGTCAACTTTCTGCATACCAAAGATTCAACACTATGACATATATCTATTTCATGCTGCCAGTTGCACACTATTACATATTGTGGATGTATGTTTCTCATAAAAACTATGGCATACTTGTAACTGAAAGCATTCTAATAATTTCATTCAATTTTTTTGACTGGGCACTATTAATAACTTCATGCCACTGATTGAAAGCTATATACTTCATTGATAGAGACTGATACTGATTGACTACACACCTGCAAGTATATGCTGCTGACAATACATGGTAGAAGATTGGATAAGGACTCAGTGATGGAGAATTTTTTAAAAAATTAACCTTGACCTTTAGGTTTTGATAAAAAAGGATCTTTCTGAAGTTATCAATATTTAGGTTTAATTGTATAGCTTCCAGTGATTAAAGCATCATCTGGAAACCATGTACTAGACAATAGAGGAATTTCTTTTATTATACTTTCATGTTAAATACTGCAATCTGATTGGTTTAGACGCAGTTGACAATCCGTTCTCTCTCCCTCGCACGCTTAGCAACGGGCCGACAGAACGAATTGTTACATGCGCGTTAATTATGCGCGTACGGTTCGCCGTAGAATTCACGTCTTTTCTATATAAAAGCAGTAAAATTTGCTATAAAAATTAAGACATTCAGTATAATAAAATAAATAGTGCCTGTTTGGGAGGGTACCAGTTGAAATTGACACCCCTCGAAAACCATTGTCAACCTCCGCTTCGCGTCGGTTGACAATGGTTTTCTCGGGGTGTCAATTTCAACTGGTACCCTCCCAAACAGGCACTATTTATATAATACTATATACTATATCAAAAGTGTTACCTTGTGACAATGACCTTTAACCTTTTCGTTTCAAAATCAATAGGGTTTTGATTTTGAAAAAGGAGTAAATGAATAAGTTTTCCTGCAAAAGCTGAACTATATTATTAGTTTTTATCTGTTAACCATTCTATGCGATATTCAGCAGTCTGACTGACCTTGATCTTTAGACCTCAAAATTCTTTAGTCATAGGGAGTTGTGATTTATAATCTAAAATAATTAAGGCTCTTAATGACTTCCTTCAGTAACAAAAGTGTTTCACACAAAAAGAATATAGAAATTTATGACCAGAATTAATAGAGGTCTTCTTAAAGCTATATGGAATTCAGATATTCATTTTCATTGTGAAAGTTCTAATATTTATTTTATTGAAAATAAAAGCATTACACACAGAATAAAAGGCAGGCAGATAAACAGATGGATGAATAGCCCCAAATTAACACCCCTATTTTTAGCAAAATGCATGTAGTCCCAGTTTCATATATTATTGCAAAAAAATATAGATTTTATACTATTACAGTAATTATATAGTCCGTTGGTTAGTATGATGGAAATGACATTTAGCAAATGACACCAAGGACTTGAAGAAATAATCTCCTGGACAATAATACACTGCATCATAATGGTAGTATAGCATGAGGGTCGAGAGAACCAGCCACAATGATGAATCTGGAATCAGTAACAAGTATTCAACTTCACTAAATTGTTTCAATTCTGTTTGGATCTGTTTGACTTGAATTTGAAAAGCTAAGAATGCAGAATTTTAAAAGACTAACTGAATCAAATCCATCATGTGATTTGTTATAGATAAGTTTAGAAATCTTTGAGATTGTTATAGATAAGTTTAGAAATCTTTGATTTTAAACTTTTAATGTAACAGATTTATTCAATGTATATATTTGTCTGAAAAATGGTAAAAAATCATTGAGATGTATGTTGTCTGCAAATGAAAGGGACATATTTTATCCTTTGAGTTTGTGAAAGTCTATCACTTTCCTGATAAGAGTGAGGGTTCAACAGTTGAGGAAACCTGTATCCATTACCTGCTTTGTAATCTGAAGCAATAACAAAGTGTTGAGACCAGACTTCAAATTACAGCTAGTGCATGTTTAAATTCCTGCACAAGATCTGTCAGATCACATGTGGCTTTCTCAAACATTTATCAGGAAACTCAATACAAACACACTCCGCTTTTTCTCCAAGGAAATTTTAGACTGCTTCCCAATCAATGAAGAAAACTGAATTTGTCCAAAAAAAAAAAAATTGAAAGGGACATTATAAAGTTTGGGTGGTCCCTACATTACAGATGACAGACTCGAGTAGAGAAATTTGTCATTTGTCTTCTTAAATCCGATATTGTTATTGTCTCAAGGATTACATCTAGTCTCTCTTCAAACCTGGTCTTTGTTTTCCGCCCACAAGGTTATCCACAGGTGCTCCATCTTCTTTCTACACTGTCAACTTAAAACCTGCTTTTCCATGCAAACCAATTAATTTATCTAATAATCTCCCACACAGATCACTTATTCCCATGCAAGGACATAGGGACCTTGAAATTGTAAATGAGTTTATAATTGCTCAGCAGACTGGGTGCTTGAACTCCTGGGTTTTAGCTTGCCCCCAAATGACTCCTTCCATTTACTTAGTTTTTATAAACTTACCAAAGTTACAAGAAAAAGGACAGATCAAATCAGATTTAGTTTTGCAAAAGCATACATCCTGGAAAACTGTACGTGCAATCAAGCAAGGAATTTTGACAATCAATTTTTCTTTTACTAAACCAGACGATTCTCTATAGCTTTTCCTTTCTTTAGAAAAGTTTCTAATTAATTCTTCTTAAAATTGCATCTTAAGTACCTTAAACAATGCCTTAAACATACAACCCTTAATGGACCGTATAACTTCTGAGCATGTTTAGTTAATTGATAAAATGGTTTAACTATATTTCATAAAACTTTACTGTACCTGATCCAACAGGGGATGGATTTTTCTCCTGTCTAGATTCTGGTATGGTCCGTCTAATCCATCCATTTTGATCCAGCAGCCTTCTCATGCCATGTCCAATGAGTTTTATCTTAGATTCCACTGTTTGGTCATCCTGTTTCTCTCACTCACCATCTCCCCATCATGTCCAGCAAAGCTCCACTGACCTTGGTAAATGAGGAATTTAGTCATTGTGTATTGATCATATCCAAAATGCACACAATTTATGACACAGTGGCTAAATCTGGGAGGAATGATTTATTTGAGAGTCATGTGAGGCTTAAGACTATCGGTAGTGCCTCTAGATACAGAGTTCTGATTGTTGTCAATTCAATTACCAGGCTAAATTTGAGAGCTGTATTGGAGGTCTATGTTACTCATTACCAAAAAAAAACCCAAAAAAACCACGACCTATATTTTGTGTACTTTTTACTGGAGACAGATTGTAAGAATATGGAGCAGTAATGAACTAATAGCAACAAAGTAAGACATTGTCTACTAATTAGATAATTAGAGAGCTCTAGCTGTTTTCATTATGAATCAGGCCCAGACTAGGGCAGGTTCTTAAAAGGCTATCATCTTTTAATTACCGGTAACAGAATGAGCATATCTACTTGTGTGAAACCAGGCATGATCTCAACCACATCCACCAACTTTCACAAAGATAAGTACATTTTCTTTAACAAATAATTCACATTGATTACTAGAATATATTTCAAAAATCTATATTCTGAAAAGAATTTTTAGATAAAAATATGTTCATACCACAGGCATACCATAATTCAATAACTTTAATCAATATCATTTCATTAAGGTCCTTTACCTGCAACCACGTATGTGGATACCTATAACATGATTTTTTAAAAAAAGTTGTTTATTTAATCGGCATTTATCATACCTTGTAAAGAGAAGAATACACAGGTAATCAATAAATTCCTATCACATTAATTATGAGTATCTGATTACAATCCAATACACATATCAAAAACCATCACTCCATGCTGTACAACTTCCTTCATTCCCGACCACTCACTCTCACTTGACACATAACACACTGTGGCTTGTCTGGCTGGTATTGCTACTCTGTGGGGGCTTCTAAAGACACAATCAGATAAAAACTGAAAAATGGCATCTTGATTGTCCCTAATCTTTAAACATTCAGATCAGAATTCCGAGTAACCATACTCACCCAAATCTCAGTCTTGAAGGTGGTTTTGCAGGGAGGATCAGGTACCCTTTGCAGGTGCCCCTCGTAATTAGAGGATAATTGACAAGACAGGGGGGCAAAACAAACATCTTGCTGACACTGATACCTAGAGAAGTTTGGTTGATTTTATCAGTAGCTGACCCTCAGCAGTAAACATACACATGACCTCGACTGAACTGCTGCATAAAACTGATACCAAATTGACTGCAAATTGGCCACAAAATTTCATTACACCAAAGTAATTAAGTCAAATTACAGGGCTCCAATCTTTTTCTCACATAAGGGTTTGATTAGGAAAGTGATACATGTATTCCTTCATTTGTGAAAAGAAAATGTTTCTTATTTTAAAAGTGAATAAAATAATACATTAATGTATGATCGTGCCGTCACCCAGAGGAATGATTGAACTGTATACAAAATATTTCAAATCTGTTGCAAAATGGCATCTTGACATAGTAACTCAAAAACATACATTACAACATTTACAATTACCACATGTTTGGGCTAATTCATCCTTCGATCATCATTAATATCTTAGAATACTGTAACTATCAACAGCTTGAATATTATAACCTTATGTCTGTACATTTTTATGATATTGGGAATTTTTTTCTCATCTTACTTAACAACATGTGGCTTTCAATTTTTTCTTCCTTTTCATTTTTTATTTACTCATACACTAAAACAACCTCATAAATGTCATTATAAAATAGAAAACACACCCAGTTTTTTATACACTAATGTACAAGCAACCTATGGCTATAGTTCACTTTACAGTATTTCAAAATCAAATATAATCATTTTAGAGAAGACATAACACTTCTTGGAGTGCATGTTGCATCAAGTCATATCATGATAATAAGGATTCAATTCAGCATTGACGTATTGACAAAATTTTTATGAGAAAAATAATCAAGCGTTTTATCTATTGACAAATAGAGAAATTCATATACTGGTATATTATCAATACACTAAGGTGGACTTCAAATGCATTATTTTTCATAACATTTATCTCTCTAAATATTTTAACTCAAAAACATAAAACTTTAAGGGAAGAACTGATTGACCAACCTTAAATTCTCTTGACCAAGTATGAGGCCCGTAGGCCTTAATGGTAACATTACAATAATACATTTTTGTGAAGGAGCCTTAATGACATTTAATAATTACAATACATGTACTAGTGTGTGCATTCATTAATTTTCATTACAAATCAATTAAGCCACGAGAGAGGCAGATCTTCACATTTATCTGGATATTGCACATTGTCCTTATTCATGAAACATTACTGGGAGAGGGGGATAACCCAGGACAAGTTTAGTGGACTATCACATTGGTCATAATGATTTAAGGTTATCAAGTTATTTGAAATTTCATTTAAAAGAACTGGGGTGTGAATTCAATTTTGTGCTATAAATTCCTTATAACCATGCACAAAAAGTTGATACTTATTAATTACATTAAGATTAATTAAGATATCAAGTTCTAAATGCATGCACAAAATTATTATAAGGAAAAGTGTAAATGCCAATCATATACAAGATTTCATACCTTTTTGGAATTTTCTAAATTCACCTTTTTTCCTCAAAAAAACCTTTGAAACTGATAACAGTATATCCAATAGTGTCCAATCTTTCTACCAATCACAATTACGTTGATTAAATGTTTCTCTTTATCCTAATTTTCACAGCACTCGATAGAAAGTATACAATTTTACATAGAATATGAATCCTATACATCTGCTAGTTATCTGCAACTTTCCTCACATTGTTAGAAACGGCAATGTTACATTGGCATTATCTACCAAAATAAACATTACCAATTTTTAGCATTGCATCACTTCTGCCTATAATAACACAGTATGACTGTTTGTCAAAATATGCAATTGAATATCTCTTGGTGCAGAGTGAAAATTAATTCAGCCAGTATCCAAGCTAACAGTTGTCTGTAATCAAATCTGATTTCCAGCAACAAGGAAAATTACTACCTAACTTGCAGAGTTATTTCTTTGGTAATAGAGTGTAATTTTTCAGACAGGTTTTCTAAGGGTTTGCCCAGATGCGCTTAATTTAAGAAATGTGCATCTTAGAAGATTATATTCAATTTGGATTTCAATTTGTAAATGAGAAGCCAAGATGATAGCTTGGCTTATCTATTAAATTCAACAGTATGTTTAATTCAAACAAAACTGCAATTGGCATTACTGTTGCACCAGACCAAAACTTGCTTTGAAAATAAGTGTCAGATCTAATTAAACCTGCACTTTTACTGTATTTTCTCAGTAGTGCGACAACTACTGGTAACACTTCCAAAAATAAATCTTTAGGTAATTTATATGAACAAATATAAATACTGTAAACCAACTTTTATTCGTGTGATCACGAAAATTAGTCGCAAACAAGTTCATTTCAGATAAATCGCGAAATAAAGTCGTTGCGAATAATAGTACGTTGGTTTACAGTATTGTATAATGTTCTGTATCATAATGAATAAAGGGATTAATGCCAAAGTAGTTTTTTTCAGCCAAGTCTCCGCCTAAAGTCAAATTTTCCCTTAATATAAATTCTTAGTTCTCATAATCCAACAGCATCTCTCCTCTCTCTCTCTCTCTCTCTCTCTCTCTCTCTCTCTCTCTAACATTTTTACTATATTAAAGTAATCCATCAAATACAAGATGGAACTTCTCTCTCTCTCTCTCTCTCTCTCTCTCTTTCTTTTTCAAACATTTTCACTGTATTAAAGTAATCCATCAAAAAACACAAGAAAAGTCTGACACACTCACCCAGAAATCCCCCTTGCTTTTAGCTGAGCTAGAGGGTTTATAATCAATGAATCATGCCTCGTTACAGAATTTGCAACATAAATATAAACATTTATGCACACAAACCTTTATGACTCTTCTGTGCCAGTGAAAATGTCCATTGATGATCTAACTTTACTGCCACAGTAAAGAGAAGTCACACAAATCTTCAGTTTTTCTGAAATCATGATTAAGTGATTAATTTCACTCAAGCTTCAAAGCTGGAACAGATATTCATCTGAATTTTCTGCTTCATTAAACAATGATCTGAGGCAGTATTGTGCAACTTGGATTATATACCAAATCAATCTTTGATTTCCATCGTCTAAGCTATATTGCTAGCTGTATTTCCTTTTCTTTTATGACCCCAAATCTGCAATAAAGATGGCAAAGACTCCACTCAGGATTGTGCCTCGTCTCCCTACAGCCCTCTAATTTTGATACTCATGCAGAAGACTTGCGCTGGTCTAATTGACACATCTGTCTGACAATAATCATTCACAATGCACAAAGTCCCATCTGAATCTTCTCTGATTCTGTGGTCACACAAATAACTCACATTTACACCATACAAAATGTGGAATAATCATGCTACACTACAGTCTTACACTCCATCCCCTGGGTATATAATACTGGCTTTATGGGGTTTTGATTTTTTAAAATTATTTATAACTTAGCTTTAAAATATTCAAAATGCAGCTAGCTGGCAGTGTATATTGTCTAAATATCATTAACTGGCATTAACAAAATTTCTTATTTCCTGAACTAATTATAAATTAACAATTAATTGTATAAACAATTTATAGCTTCACATTGGCAGTGCATTACATTAGGGGGTAAACCATCTACAGCTGTGTAACACTAAATGAATTAAACAGGAATACCAGATAAAAGTGCAAAGCACTTATATAAGTGTGCTAAATTTTATAAATATTTATTCTTTTAAGATTGCATATTTTCATCAAATATATTTATGACAACCAATTCATAATGCAATGCATTACATCATTTGCACAACTGCATGAATACTACTTAACTTACCAATTTTATGATGTGTTGCCTTCTCTGAATAATATTTTTCCAAATAAATAATTGTCAAAGGTTATCTCTTTTCACCCAAACAAGTACTTTCCGTTAATATTTCATAACTGTACCGTTTTTAGTCTGCAAAACATTCCCAAAATCAATACGTGTATAACATCTATGGGATAAAAAAGGCCGTCTAGCTTATAGGAATAATTTAATCTGTGACAGACTTGGTATTCGACAGAATTTGTTTATATTGCTCCGATAAGTAGCATATTATTCAACAGATGGTCTGTATTCTTAACCAACAATTAACATTCTACATGAGTGAGGTACTGACGTCTTTGATGGTGGGTTTTATCTTCATCGCACCACGAGATCCACAGTCTAAATGATTCTTAATACTACAACAGTGTTCACCATTAACAGTACAAAGTGGGGCAATTCAAGTCGATTTGGTCTCTCGAGGTTTCGTGTCTCCTTAAGAGGGTGACAAATTCACAAATAATTTCATCAAGAATTGTCTTAAAATGTGTCCATTCATAAATCTGGAGTGGGTTAATTTGTATCATGCCTGTATTGGTACTGCTTTGCAGAAATGTTGACAGCCTTATAGGTTGCAGAAGTGCATCAATTATAGATGTCTGATATGATATACATCAAAAATATTTTGTGATTATTTTTATTTTCTTGCTTCCTCTCTTTATTTTAAGAAAATGTTAATTTTAGGCATTAGTCATGTATGTATACTACCAGCATGCTCACACGGAATACCAAAAAGCAAGTTATACATAAATTAATACAATATATATATTTTCTATGCCTAAAATGTAACTTTTTACTTTTTGGACTAAAAATGTCATTTCGGGACAAATATTCTGGTATGTCGCCCTCAAAGACATGTAATATGTGCATAATGTACCATGGATAGAAATCAAGATCATTAATACATGAACCAGAAAAACAGGCAGAATATGCATGATTTTTATGTAAGTTTTCAACCATTAATATAAATCTGTAATACAATGTTATCAATTGCATTATGTGCATGTATATATAGCTACATGTAATTACCACATACATGTATAAGCAAAATTTTAATAATCAAGGATTCAATTTTTACATAATTTGCATGCATTGAGAATATTTGCCAAAAATTATTATTAATACCAAAAAAAAAAAATTTTATTCAACACAATTAAAAAAAAAAAAAAAATATTTAAATATTTAAATACCAATAAGATAGACGATTTCATAAAGCCTACCTGGCAGTAAAATTGAATCTCCAGGTTAACCTTTCATTAAGTCTGAACTGGTAATTGGTTTATAATCCAGGCGAGTGGTCTGTAATGGCCAACACACATCACTGCATACTGAAGTCTCATCCTGGCCGTAGATACCTCAGGCCCTGCTTATCAGTGTACATCAAGTGAAATTGGATTGTAAGGCTAAAAAAAAAAACCCTATGTTTATAATCAGTTTAGTACGATCATTGACAATTAAACACAAAATTAAACAATTAATGAAATCAATTGCAACTTAAGAAAAAAAATCCAGGTTCAAACTAACCAAATAAGTATAGCTTGTCTTTTCAAAAAAGAAATCCTGAAATAGAAAACCTACTAGATCATTAAAACTGTGCAGCCTTAAAGCAAGAAACAACTGAATTCAAAGATAAATGACAGAGGACCAGACCAATGCATTAGATCTCGACACTACTTAGGAATGATTGATGGAAGAAAAGAGGAAGCCTCATGCATTCATCAATAGGTTTTATAATAATTTATGCACTTCTTTTAACAACATGATACTTTTGCTTTTTTGCAAGACTGATATGAAAAAATGATTCATCGTATTAAAGCGTATAACTCCTAAGCATTCCAGTCTAGAGTTTTGAAAACTTGAAACTTCATGGATTTTTTTCTGTGTCCCTGAAGTCCATGATGAATATTTACCCATTGCTTTGCAGCCATATGATGAACCCATTCAGCAACATATAAACACCTTCTCTCACCTGCCTTGAGATAAAAAAGAGGGAGATGTTCAGGTGGAATGAAATTAATTACGGTGGTAGTAAAGGAATGACTCACTTGTTTATTTAAAGCAAACACTCTCTTTTCACAATTCAGCTTTCCTGAATTGTAGGGATATCAAATAGTTATTTTTAGAGGGATCTCTCAATGTGATTTTAAAGCATTCTATTATTCTTGAGTAAAATTAACTGCAAACATGCATCATCTCTTGGGTTGACAATTCAAACTATATCATACTTCATCAAATCTGAGGCATATAGAATTTGAATTGAAACTAAATTACTGGTACATGTACTGGATATTTTTGGCAGTACTATTTACATCATCGTCTCAAGCCACGGTCCCGACCCTGCGTTGCTCTCTCCCACCCATGGCTGCTAATGAACATAGGCTGAATAATCATGCATTATCAGTTATGTCACATTTTTTAATATATTCGATCAATGCCTTCTATCTATTCAAGATATATTACTATAGTCAGGTACTCTTTACACAATTGCGCTGAAAAATATAGTTCTGTTCATGGTCAGCAGATACAACATTACAATAAATGTTTAGAATATCAATGTGTATGTAATACGTGGAAGAAAACAAAAATAACGTAAAATTATTTTGAAAAAACACCCTACCCCAAGAAATGTAAATGTGAAGTATTCATATTCCTACGCTCGTTGCCTCCTCAGTCTTTTTCACAAAAATGTAGGTCATTCTTCGATTGACAATTGTTTCACTAATGAATATTGTTTATATTATTACAATAATTATATTACTTTCATGATTATTGTTGGTTAGTTATCACACAATCTCTTTTAATTATTTGTTGTTTATGCTCCACTTTAAACTATTCTCTCGTGTATTGACAGAAAACTGATTTTGTATCTATAGATACATGTATATCATGTTGAGCGTTGGTCACTCTCGCTATAAATCATTTACAAGTACCGTGATGTACACATAGCAATCAGACAGGTATCCCACACACCCTTCCTTTTATAGGCCCAATTTTTGGAAATGCATGCCATATAAAAATGAATGAGAGCAATCATAACCCCACCCCACCCCCTTTTTTCCAATCGGGTTAATACTGTTTAGCGACCTTACTTTACTTGCCTGCAGCTTCGGACATACTCAGGTTAGGGATTGGGTGTGTGTTTGACAGATGAGGCAAACGAACTCATTTGCATACCTACATGTATAACTTCTCACTGCTACGCACAATGGCCATCATGCTTTTTTTGAAAGCGCGGCAAACGGGATGCAGTTGTTGCGAGAGATCAACGAGAGATAACTCTGACCACGATTATGAATCAAAGTGATGAAAGGACTGAGTGCTATGATATGCACTTTTTTACAATGGCTATTATGCATGCTAGTTGCAAGGACAAAGTCACGATTCGAACTAAATATTGAAAATAAAATTATAATTAAGACATTTCTTTGTTACATGTAGAGATAAGGAAAAATATAATATCAAAAGGATTTGACAGGTAGATAAAAACAAATCTGATTAAATATTAAATGTCACATGACCTTATTAATACAAAATGATATTTGTCCCATGCCTGTTTATGATTAAGAACATTAATTAGTTTGTTTGAATTAATCACTTAATCAAATAACAAAACAATTATCATTATTGCTGGGTTATTTAATTTCTCCCCATCAATACGGGTTCGAGGGTAGTTAAATCATCGCATTGACATCAAAAACAGCAATATAATCGTCTACATATATGTTTATGGTTACAATAGATAACACACACGATAAAAAAATACAAATCATTTTCAAATGAACATCAAAATCATTAGGTAAACTTCTGATCAACAATTTTTTTTTCTTTATATACGCGAATCACATGATTTCAGAAACCATGTATTCTCTATAACCTTTCTATAAAAGGTGTATGTATTTTACCATTGCAATACTTTTCAAATTGTACTTGTATTCAAAACAAGCATTCTGAGAGTAGTGCATAATCATTTATACACGACTGACGTTCCCTATAAGCACCCCTATTCTAAACCATTTATTGTCGTTTAATATGTTAAATGTGCTAAACAGGTCTCGAGAAAATTCAGTGAAAGATTTTTTAAAGAATGAACTCGATTAGTAATAAGAACGAGTCGTTTAAAATTAATTTCTTCACCATCTGTTGACCAATTATGATAAAAGTCAAACTTGATCTGTTGTTTCTCATTATAAAGCTTCACAGCAAGTTTCAAACCTTGGCAAATTCATCAATCCATAACGAAAACAACAGAAAGCTGTCAATGTGACCCGGATTTCTTTTGTGTGAAAAGTATCCACAACCCACAATCCATTTGTCAATAAAAAAGAAATCAAAGTATGATGCTTATCGCTATGGTTCATATTTGAGCAATTGGAATGCAAATAAATTCCTATCTTGAAAACATCTGGGCAAAGATGCACTCTTTGTGCAATATTATGGAAAAAAGTACCAAGTTCAATGGCTGGTATTTTTCTCATTAATTCACAAAAAAACAAATTACAATTATTATATACATATACACATCTTGCAGTACAATTTAAAAAAACCTGCATAACATAAAAGTAAAACTGTAGGAAAAGTTATCTGAACAAATGGGGTACCTTTATGCAAAATTTTGTTAAAAATGATTAAATTCAACAGCTGGTATTTTTTGCATAAATTATCATATATCAAAATCCATTTTTACCATTTCAATAACTGGATTTTCCCTTCGGAAAACCAGGTTAAAAGGTTTTGAAAAGAAGTTGCAACAGAATGACCGCCTGACAGTGATAAAAACTATAGTACGTGTATCCTCCAGTTTTACTGGCAGGGGACTAAAAAACATCTACAACGAATATCCACTCGATGTAGTTTTTCCTGCCGTCTCCCTTAGGAAAGATTTCAAACATCTTTATAGCAGCCGGGCACAGGGGTGATCTGAGTAACATTTTTACTCGGTCAGTTGTCCAAGAGCAGAAAATAAATCGAACTAAGACGAACCTAAAAGCGACGACAAACGACAGGAAAATTTGTATGGTCTTGAATCGCAAGGAATATAAATGGTTGTAAATGGTCGTTTTTATTTTGTTAACAAAATCCCAAAATAACAAATCTATAAAATTTATGCAGTTTTAAGGCATTCTTCATTCTAAATATGCTACCATTTGCCTGTTAGATGGCTTGTATTGGGCAGGAAATTTTGAAAGAATTAATGCATATATTCACTAAATGAACACGAGTCCCTTACTAACACCAGAACCACCGTCATCATATGCTCCTTTGCACGTATTTCCCAATTTTGGTAGTTGACCTACTACTCATCCTAACTATACATCCAATTTGTCCGTTTGATGTTCTGTAGTAAGCAATTAGATTAAGCTTCGCCCTAAAGGCAGAGCATCTGACCCTTCACAATTTTGGTAAAGGCATTTTCGCTCATCCTAAACATGCGCCCAGTTCGCCAGCTAGATGTCCAGTATATTGATGAAACAATGTTGTAAGAATTAGTTCATTTTCACTATGTGACCCCTTAAATCATACCTAACACCAGAACCTTTGACCCAGGGACCATTAGAATCGTCCTTACACGTCGTTACCATGCACTTAATTTTTGGCTGATGCAAACTGTTAAAAGCTGCAGATCTGTAGCTGTATGGGAAAATTCGGTTGACATGTCATCCATATTTTTCTGATATATCTACATATCTGCATCTTTGCCGAGTGTCGTTTTTATCAAATTAAATGAAGTTCATGATTTTATATAATCGTGTTCTTCATTTAATTGATAAAATTAAATTAAGTTAATGACACAGGTAATAGCACACAATATCTACAGAAACGATAACAAAACACAGAAAACACATGAAATAGTTGCAGATTTATATACTGTTCATATCAAAAACATTTTTCACTGCTTAATCAACCTAAAATTGCATAAAATTTACACGCATGTCAAAATCACCAAATGATCTCGAATTATTAATTTATTTAAAAAAATATGTTCAAATAAAATTAATAATTTTTAGCTACATCATATTGCATTTAAACAATGTTGAAAACCTAGTAAGATCTTGTGTGGTAGCCAGATGTTAAACATAACATTCTTGAATATTCTCTGGCAATGCAAAAAACCTGTAGTCGTGTGTACCTGTAGTTACCTTTGTATCCTCACAATCAACATGTGTGAGTACACACGATTTAATAATCTACAGCTATTATTATTAAATGATAAAATGATAAAGCATGCATGACGTGTTCTTATAACGAGCAACAAATTGTAAGGATATTAAAATATACTAATTTGATTTTAACTAAAACCAGAAAGTTCATTTACTAAATGTGCTTGGACACAGTAGTTTTAATCAAATCTAATTAACTCATCAAATAATATAATACGAATAGCTAAATTTTAAGCAAAAAATTGATTAGACGATTACATTACAATCTGGAGTATTATCCACAAAGGTATATGCATGTATATAATAACAATGACTTTTTATTTTCTTTGGACATTTACTAGAACGCTGAATCATGGTATTAAAAGTATTTTTTAATCATTTTAAAAATACACATTGTAGAATTTCTGTTCACTCGAATATTGATAGTACACCATCGGCCTGGGTATTCTAAACTCAGTTCTAGCAGGTCCAAATTGTAGGTCTTTGAAAGGAACTTGTTTATCTTTGTTTCTACAAATAATATTTTAAAAGAGCAATGAAGCAACCGGATAGAGGTTACAAAATATTACACATCAGAAAAAGTTGAGGTACACTAGTACTGTAACTTTACTTACCCTTTTCGTCTACTCAAAAGAAGAAAAGGCACAATGACCATAAAAAGTAAAAGAGAACCCGAAACTGTAGGCCAAAAAATCCAGGGGTTGACTAAATTGAAAGTAAACTCATATATATATATATATATATATATATATATATATATATATATATATATATATATATATATATATATATATAAAATATTTTTTTTTCTCGTGAATATGTTACAAGTATATGTGGAGAATCTTAATATTAAAGCAGAACAATTTTTCTAAACATTCATTGTTAACACGGCTGTACCATACCAAATACAGTCAATACAAGCATATAAACATATGGCGAAAGAAGCTGATTTTAATATAAATGAATTTTTTTTAAAGTAGAGAATTGTAACCAGGGTTAAAATAATACATTCTATCATTAACCGAAACAAATAATTACTACACCTTAAAATGGTTAAGCATGTAAAATACAAACCAGTTTCGCAATTTGCTCCAATGTATAGTGTTAAACATTCATATGTGTATTGGTTGATACCATCAACACAGTTTCCTTGAATGCATGGCGAACTCTGACATTCGTCGATATCTGTCATATATAATGACGTGTATATATGAATAACATTCTCCTTACAAAGACATTTTTAATTTTTCATCATATCATCACACGTGTTGAATTATTTACCTATATCACACCTGACTCCGGTAAAACCAGGTATGCACTCACAAAGATATCCATTGACTTGGTCCGTACAATTTCCCTGTACACAAGGAGAACTTTCACATTCGTCTATATCTGTGTTTATCAATGAAGAAAAATACTAAATTACCACTTTCGTTGTTAACTTTAGACCATAAATCAAGACAGCTTCTGTACAGATACTTTTTATCAAATCTGTTACAAAGAATACAAATTCATACAGATGAGGGAAACATAAATTGTTGGAGCATTCGTTGGTAATTCGTTATGGTTCGTGAGGATACAGTATCGTGGAAGTATATAAGAATTACTGTGTTTCATACATGACATGTGATGATAACGAACAGTGTTCAAAATCAAAAGTCCAAAGGAAAAGTACAATACTGTGAATATCAGAAGTAACAGCTTGATTTGGGTTTGAAACTGCAATAATTCGAATGTAAAATCGACCCTGTTGTCAAAAATGATGCTATTGGTTATTAATAGATAGCCGAGAAGTTAATGACGTATTTTTGCAGTAACCACAAATAATTGGTAAACTGTGTATATAAGTAGTATCAGCTGTGTTTTGAGGGTTTGTGACTACAATAATTCAAATGTAATATCGACCCTAACGCCAAGAATGGTGTATTGGTTGTTAACCTAGAAGTAAATGACATAAATGTTAAATGTAATAAGAATTGCGAATAATTTAGAAATTATTCAAACGTTAATTTCATCTTAAAATGTATTGATTGTTATATTTATCTTTGCAATACAAACCAGTTCCGCAATTTGCTCCTGTAAATCCCAGAAAACATTGACATGTGTATTGGTTGACACCATCAAAACAGTTTCCATTAATGCACGGCGAACTCTGACATTCATCAATATCTGTAATGATGTATGACGAAAGGTACGTTAGACTTTTGGTATAAGATTCTAAAGCATTTTCATCATTTAACATGTAAAATATCATTTACTTGTATCACAGCCGACTCCAGTGAAACCAGGATCACATTCACAGGCGTATCCATTGACTTGGTCCGTACAATTTCTCTGCACACAGGGAGAGCTTTCACATTCGTCAAAATCTGTGTAATAAAAGACACAAAAAGACCGTGCAATCTTTCCTGTTTAAGATATTAAGTATTTTCTTATTGGATTATTTGTTTATTTAAATAGCTTGATTTCAAACTTCCGAAATGAGTTTAAGCATATTGTATTTCTATTACCAAAATCAATTTCATCGATCAACCTCTAATAGGAAAAAAAAAAAAACCGAAATAGTTTAATTTCAGATGTAAAGCATTATCATGGTATAAAATATTTATTTTTTAACTATGTAGTAGAAATTAATTGATTTGACAATGATCTTCTTGCATATTTACTTGAATGCGTTAAATGACAATGTTAAATATGCCAAGAAACAACTGTATAATTCTTATGTCTATTAAAGAATCGCTGTTAATTTCTTTCTTTTTTTGAAATTCAATTTTAAAATACTTGAAAATTTTTTATCAAAGCAATTGTGATCCCAGATACAGAGATAGTAGTTTTTCAGATATGCATTTACATGTTACAAGCCATTTTATAGCAAACCAAATTGATATTATACATTATTGCATGCAATATCAAAAACTAAGTATACTATTCACAAAGCCTTTATGTTCAAATGTCATGAAAATGAGTGTGTTATGCACTTACAAATATTTATCTTTGAATATTCTTTTATCGTTTATTAGCTTTATTTTATTTTGTTACGTGAAAAACATATTTAGATATGATATTGTTTAAATGTATATGTGGCGTAGTTGGAGTAAAATTTTTGACACGAGTTTGAGTAAAAATATACATTATGCTTCTTATAATTAGACGTTTCACAAACTCTGGGCCCATAAAACATGTTCTGTCTATAGTTATTTGTCTCTAAACTTTGCTATACGTCTGATGAATATTAATGTTATTCGCCATTTATAACGCCACTGCGCATGAGTGCGGGAAAACCTAGCATTGAAAACACGATGGAAGAAGAGTTTGTTTACAAATTAGAATCACGTTTTTCATGTCTTAAATTAGATAATTCTTATATCAGATGATACTCGAAGCATTATTATTCCGATATTCATTAATGTAGAACGATATAATTTGTTAATTACGTGTAATAAAGACGAAACACGATTTTAGCATCATCGACACGGTAAACGGAGTAAATACATGTACCTCTCCCTGAGGGATGCATGTAGTGATGTACTGAGAGTGTTTATTTATTCTTTATTCAAAAATTCCTTTAAACGAAAATCTACTTGTGGTTTAAAACTTATAAAGTAAAGACACGGAACACATGGAGCACGAACCTGACTATAGCAAAACCCCTACAACTTCATCATGGAAACTTAAGTTTAATTTGGCTTTAATTCCTGTTCCATCAATCTACATGGTCTCCGATGACAATCTTCCCTTTGTTCCTATCCTTGTCAGTCTGTCTCTTTTTTCTTTCATTGCCAAATCTGTCAAACTTTAACGGTATACCTATCATTCTCGTCGTCGCCATTCTTGTTGATAGACCAAGATGAATGTCACGTGACCCATTTAAGGCGGGGTTATTCAAATCTTTTGTATTTTTTACCGTGCCGGTAAAAAATAAAAAATATGTTTTTGATTTCTAGATCTTTGTTATGCAATTGACTTATAAAGCGTAATTTGTGTGAAAGTCCTATCTTTAAGTAAATAAATGAAGCAAATAATCAGATCTTATTATTGTTATTCACCAAAAATACGCCACATATACCTTTAAAATTCGTCTAAATGCTTCGATTTTTGTCGTAAAATATTACAAAAGATATGCAACAATATGCAACAACTGCTTATAAAGAATTCATGCAAAAATCATACAGTTCGTGTACTTACCTATATCACAGCTGACACCAATGTAACCAGGTATACACTCACAAAGGTATCCATTGATCTGGTCCGTACAATTGCCATGTACACAGGGAGAACTTTCACACTCGTTTATATCTAAAGATAGAAAATCACACTTAAAACTAAAGGGTGTGATGACAAGATATTTAAAATTTACTTAACAAATTCGAAGCCGAGTACAAGTGCGCATTACATTGCTCACTTTTTATTTTCATGTAGTCTTGAGTTCGTTGTTATTCCTTTTTTAAGTATTGTGCAAATTAGCCGTAACTTGGTTTCTTTAATTACAATACATCTTAGGCAGTTAATACAAACCAGTTTCGCAATTTGTTCCTGCGTATCCCAAAAGGCATTGACACGTATAATTGTTGATGTCATCTGAACAGATTCCATGAATGCATGGTGAACTTTCACATTCATCTATATCTGCCATAAAATCACAAATACGTGTAGCAATACTTTCATTGAGAAATTATGAAACTCCGCCGTCAAAAACGTGAGGTAATCACAGAATTGTTTACCTATTTCACAGCTGACTCCAGTGAAACCAGGATTACATTCACAGATGTATCCATTGACTTGGTCCGTACAGTTTCCCTGCATACAGGGAGAGCTTTCACATTCGTTTATATCTGTGTAGAGCAAGAAGCAAATATGTGTTAGATCTACAATTTTTTTGGTTAAAGTTGAGATTTGTAGAAATAACTTAAAAGAGCTTATGGGTCGAGATAATTTATGTTGAATAGATTTATCATAAAAGAATAAACATATTGAACACAAGCTTTTGTCTCATTTGTTATACATTGCATAAAAATATGCAATGTGAACTATAGACATAATGGCATGTGATCATACAAGATTAGGCTATGTTGTTATATGCCATAATGAAATCTAGCAACTAGAATTAAGACACGCTGTGACAAACTACATGGTCGGTAAAACACAGTTTAACGTCTAAACGGATTGTAGCGATTCACATTTCATAGACATAATATAAACAATTTAAAGGTAAAAAGTCATTTACGATTGATTATTGCATTCTGAATATACAGAATTCCTTTATACATCTAATAGAATACATTTAATCTACAGAGCTTTTTTATAAGTGTAAAATACAAACCAAATTCGCAAGTTGTTCCCGCATACCCTGCAGAACACTGGCATGTGTATTGGTTGATACCATCAGAACAGTTTCCAAAAATGCACGGCGAACTATCACATTCATCAATATCTGTCATAAACAATAAAATAATCGCCCAAGTAAGAAAATTTGAACAAATATTTATGAATTTTTTGCAAAATAAGGCAATTATTATAACGTTATAAGTTCTTTTATCTAATGTGTTTTATTGATTTTTAACCTGTATCACAATTGACTCCCCTGAAACCAGGCATGCAATCACAAAGGTATCCATTGACTTGGTCCGTACAATTTCCTTGTACACAGGGATAACTTTCACATTCGTCTATTTCTGTGACCAATACAAAATAAGCGAACAAATGAATACATCTCGAACTATTTGGCATTAGTTCGTAGACAGGATATTAATGATAATACGACATTGTGTTGGCAATTAAGGTTTTTTTCTTGAAACGGGTTCACTGGACTTTATTTTTTACCTATGTCACAGTTTGGTCCCCTGTAACCAGGTATACATTCACAGATGTATCCATTGACTTGGTCCGTACAATTTCCCTGTACACAGGGAGAGCTTTCACACTCGTATATATCTGTGAAAAGCAAGACACAACTAACATCGCTACTATTCTTGTTATTTTCAAAATTGCTAAATGTATGATCGAGTCTACCGCATACTTTCAGTGCTGACAAAAAAAATTTGCAAGATAAGTGTTTGTAAATTTCGCATTTTACTTACCTGTATCACAGTTCACTCCATTGAAACCAGGTATGCAGTCACAAATATATCCATTGACTTGGTCCGTACAATTTCCGTGTACACAAGGAGAACCTTCACATTCGTCTATTTCTGAGTAATGCAAATCACAACTAAGAATTGCTAAACAATTATTGAGTTTCTTTTATACCAAAAGTAAAATAATTTTCAAGGCATCGTAAAAATAAACATTATATATACACGCATATATAATCCTATGGAAATTGAAGCATAACATTCTGATATTCTATTAAAGTAATTAAATACAGTTTAATTGTATGCAAACTTATAACATTTAATCATTGAATATTAATTCATTTTTTGGTTAACAAATAAACACTTTTCAAATTTAAATTTCATAAACTAAATAAAAAAGATCACGCATAAAAAATTTAGTGTACGGAAAAAATGTGTCCACCTTATTATTCCTTAAAACACTTAAATTTTCTCTATTTGAATATTTGTTTGCATACATTAATGCACAGCTGAACAACCCTATAAAATGTAATTAAACTCTTGCCATTGTAAAAAAAAAAACAACCCCAAACTAGTATGATATTGTATTTTATTGTATCCGTTACATGGTCTATGCACAGATCGCTTAAAATTTAAGCTTGAGGTAAAGGGTGGTAGTATTTGTTGACCACAAACTTGAGCTTATTTATTGACCTTATTCTTTAAACTACATGTTTATATAGGCGCTTTTCTTGTAAGGTTGAAATAAAAATGATAAGTTGAACAAGGGAATTTATAATAACGCAATATTTGTTTATTTATTTGTTTATATAGCTAATTTTGCTCGAAAGAAAAAAACAAAACAAACAAAACAAACAAACAAACAAAATAAAACAATACAAACCACTTTCACAATTTGTCCCCGCATATCCCTCAATGCACTGACATGTGTAGGAGTTGTTACCATCCATACAGTTTCCATGAACACATGGCGAACTGTAGCAATCATCAATATCTGTCTCAGAGAAAAATTGAGGAAAAATTATTATTCTTCGAAATAAGAGTTGAATTATTGCCCTCATGTACGTGTACGTGACTTTTTGATGTCAGTTTAAAACATTCATGAAAGTTAATTCATTCGTTTTATATGGCATGTCAAACGTTGCAATATTCGATCTTTTCCATTTGTATTGTATAAATATTCATTTGTATTGTATAATTTTCTATTTGTATTCTATAATTTTCCATTTGTATTCTATAATTTTCCATTTGTATTTTCCATTTGTATTCTATAATTTTACATTTGCATTGTATAAATTTCATTTGTATTCTATAATTTTCTATTTGCATTCTATAATTCTCTATTTGTATTCTATAAATTTCATTCGTATTGCATAATTTTCTATTCGTATTCTATGATATTCCATTTGTATTCTATAAATTTCATTTATATTGCATAATTTTCTATTTGTATTCTATAATTTTCCATTTGTATTCTATAATTTTCCATTTGTATTTATCGAATATTGCAACGTTTGACATGCCATAGTTTTAGATCCGCGACAGTTTGGTTTAAAAAATAATGATAATACATGTAGTTATTGTTACCTAAGTAAATAAAGATAATTTTATAATATTTCGACCCCAAATATACTAATTACCATTGACAAATGATAAATGAGTACTTTTAAGATGATAATTAAATGAGTACTTTAAAAACGACATGTTATTTTCATTAAATAAAAGTTGAATTGGTGAGCTTTCTTCCCCAAGATTTCAGATACCACATCATAACAAAAATTTAAATAAGATTTTTTCCTACCTTCACAGTTAACCCCCACGTATCCGGGTTCACAATTACACTCATAAAAAAGATATTCGTTGGAGCAATTTCCATGAATACACGGTGAGCTTTCACATTCATCAACAATGTCTATTGGAATGTAAAAAGCAATGTATTATTAGGTCACCTGAGTCACTCCGGTGACCTATTGCTACATGTATATGTTTTTGTCCGTCGTCGTTCGTCGTACGTAGTTCGTAATTTTTTGAACATTTTTAGCTTCTTCTCTGAAACCAACCAAATTTGGCATGTAGTATCTATGGGTAGAGGAGAGTAAATACTGTGAAATTAATAGCCTCTGCCTCCCTGGGGCCTGAGATGTGGGGATAAAACCATAAAAAAATGCAATCTTTAAAAATTATTCTTCTTTACTTCTGGACATCAAGCAGTCAAACTGCTGGCATGATTGTAATAAGCATTGAGCTCTCTACCAAAATTGTGAAATTCATGGCCCCAAAATCAGGAGTTCTGACGCTAGGGTAAGGCTCTAATGATTATATAAAGAAAATGCTTTAATTTTTCAAAAATCTTCTCCTCTGGTCTTGGATATTATAAGCAGATGAACTTAGTACATAGTTATGATGAGGAAGAGTGCTTATTCCAAAATTGTGAAGTGCATGGCCCCGTGACAGGAGTTTATGGTGTTAGGGCAGGGCTCTAATAATTATATAGGGTAGGGTGGTGTAATTTTGACCGAATTTTTTTTTGTACTTAAGATTTGTTCAATTATGTCACTGTATGTTATTTAGAAACTTTATTGGATTAAACAATCCCGGAATATTAAAATGATTTCATTAGCCCTGTAATTATAATGCACATGAATATGCATTGCAAAAGCCACACTGCAGTTACTCAGGTGACCGATAAGGCCCACGGGCCCCTGTTATTACTATTATTACATATGTATTAACACTTTCTTATTAATGTATTTATTTATTTAATGTTTTCATGGTTTCTATCATCGATACAATTATATGAATTGCATTTTATTTTCTGCTTACACTAAATCCTCTTCAAATGCATAAGATTTATTTTATTCACTTCGGTGATCAAATACTAGTAGTTCAATGTAATACATAAGAAAATGTTTTAAATGACCTGCATTTGATATTGTATTTTGGTCCAATCGAAATACAAATTTTCCAGGAACGTCTATGTTGGACATCTGTGGTAAATTCAAAACAGCGTTTGTCATGGATCCCGGAACGGAAAAATAATTAACTCCATCACCGGCATTGAACCCGACCTAAGATTAAAGTGAAACGCTGACTTAAAATAGATGTTTTACTTTTTGATTATGACAACAGGAAATAAGAAAAAAATTCGATATTTAGTTAATAATATCGGTGGATTTATTCGTATCTGAAGGGTATTCTTCTTCTAAATTAACTTAATATCCTGTAAAAATTAGGGGTGCCGGTATGGGACATGTATTACTTAATCAATACTTCAAACCACGGTCAATATGTACTGTACGTACGATCTATATATTTCCTATCTATATCGGCTTGGGTTGCATTAGATGAGAATATAAAAGTATTTACAAATGAAAATAAGCATAAACTAGATTGTTCTCGTTGCGAGCAACGAGTGGGTCTTACGTCCAATTTATGATTAGATAAGATGGAACCCATCATTTTTATCATAAAATCGTAAATCTACGCAAAAAATTTGGGAAAATATTAATCGGCACTCGTGGCTTGAACCCCGGACTCCTGGGCCAATGTCCACGACAGTCCGCGTAGCTCAGTCGTTAGACTTTGATGTCTAATATCTCGATAATGCGTTGATCGATTTTACAAATTACATATTCTGAATCAGTAAAAGGGTCACTATTAACTGTAAAAATAAAAAAGAAAAATATTAAAAAACAAAAAAGTTGAAAATTTCATTTTTTTAAAATTTTTCTTCCGGTGACAACCGGAAGTGACGGCAGGCATTCTCTTGACCAAGGTGCACCAGAAAGGTGCGACGTCTATAATCGCTGAAAATTTCAGCCCTATATCTTTTTTCGTTTTTGAGAAACGACGCAGACAAAATTCACTTTTAAAAATTGGTTAACGACGATAACTTCCGATCGGAAGTAAATTTTGAAAAACTGTCGGTAAAAACTTCAGGTGACGAGGCATTATCCCTGAAAATTTGAAGGAAAGCGTACGAGCCATCTCCGAGAAATCGCCTGCACAAAATTGGAGGAAAAAACCAGAATAATAAGAAGAAAAGTGAAAAGGAAACAATAGAATAATAGTAGGGTCTTCCGCTGAAGATGGAAGACCCTAATAAACAATATAAAATCACTGCTCTCACCTGTGCATTTTTTGTCCAAGTTATCCTGTTATAATTAAAAAGAGTAAACGAATGTGTTCCGTCTGTTATCAAAACCAGCTGAAATGTATTCCTCTGTGGAAAAAAGCAAAGCTATAAGAAAAATAATTTTACAAATGATAATAATAATATGCGTGTCCACAATCTCTTTTTGATATGCATATAATCTACGGCATGAACAAATAAATTGCACAAAAAGCCATGTGTATGAGGATGTAGAGCTACGTTTAAACCGTTGGCTTGATGTGACAGACACGTACATGTAGCATTGTTTTCGAAAGTTTATAATCTTATGACTTGTTTCCTCAATTTCCTTCCCCCGAAATAAGGCTGAACTAACTAACGCCTGTGGTATAGCATAAATAGATTTAAAATATTCTTATAATTACTACAACTTATAATAATTTTATACATGAAAAGTTATTAGCAATTTGCTAAATTTGAACAAATTTAAAAGCTTTTCCCCAAGAATTCCTTGTGCCAGGTTTGGTTAAATTAGTGGTTCTGGAGAAGAAGATATAAATGTTATCAGTTTAAGACGACAACGACGACAGTAAAATTTATTAATGAACATGACAACTCTAAAAGGAGGTATACATATTGTGGAGATTCTGGTAAGAAAATAACGAATTATGACATGTATTTTTGTGGGTTTTTAATGACACATCATGTTCTGCGCACAGGCCCGAACTTCAAAATTACTTAAAGATTCGGATATCTAGCTTGACTTCGACTTGAAATTGACAGAAATAAAAATCAATTTTGGGGAATTTCTTTTTCAAATTTTACTGCTATTCATGAAATTGAAAATTCCTGCAGTATTCGAATTCAGGACCTGCGGATCTGTAGAGCGGAGCTACATTTGCCATATAGTTGTAATAAAAAACCCAGGTGTGGATAAGGCTTGGTCGCGAAAATTAGTCACCGCGAACCAGTTCATTTCAGGTAAACCGCGAAATAAAGTAATCGAAAATAATAATTGGTTTACAGTAAACTGGTTAAAAATTGGTTAAAATCGCCATGTTGTGACCTACTGTCATAAAAAATAGAAGTCACGAAAAAAAAAAACCATTACTTTAACAATACAAGAAAAAATGAGCAAGCTCACACATCCTACGCTCCCCTAGCACTTGACAATGATACACATAATGATGGCAAGGTATGCATTGAATACACAAAATAATTTGATAAAGGGCATAACTCGCAAAAAACTTTCTGCAAGGATGCACACCTATTCCTTCAACAACTAAAATCATTCTAAGTTCAAACGGACCCAAAAATTCCCAGAAAAATAATGGAATCGGAATTTTCTGGTAATATGCACATTGTGTCCTAAATGCCTACAAAGAGGTATAGTGTCTTTTCCCATTTTTTCGCCTACACCTGTGTTTGGACGGAAAGTACCTGTTACTAAAAATAGCTGTCGCAATATGATTTTCGAAACATAGATACACTGTACTGGTCTGTAACAACTGATTTGTCATAAATTCTGGTAACTCTGGGTATAATGGTAGTTGATATTCTGAACCGTGATAAGTTCAAGCAAAATACAATGAATCTAAGTGTAAATAGAGTACATGTATAGTGTTAATGAAGAGATCTATATATCTTGGGTGTTCTCATACTCAGACTGAATTAAACAAAATAATTTTAAAAAACCCCAGAGAAGAATAGATACATGTAACTTAACCTTTCTATTCTTTTCATGTTTCCATCCAAGTGAAAAAAAAATTACTACTTGGTGGATTCGATCAAGCGACCACAAAATCAAAAAGACCTCCGCGTTACCACTAGGCCACGCATCTATCATTTTCAGAAG
The DNA here is from genome assembly GCA_020458035.1 of Magallana ariakensis. Classification (NCBI taxonomy): domain Eukaryota; kingdom Metazoa; phylum Mollusca; class Bivalvia; order Ostreida; family Ostreidae; genus Magallana; species Magallana ariakensis. The sequence continues at coordinate 22,268,005 of CM035815.1, read as the reverse complement.
ATGCATTTTCAATATTTATGGCTATATACATGATTGTATGAGAAAAGACACTAATTGAAATATTTGTCTAATTTTCAGTACGAAGACCACGTTAAACCATAACTAATTCAATGTAAACGTATACTACAATACCTGTAGAATATAATTTTAATCGGATGTCTTTGGTTTAGAGTGGTTCAAATAGTCAAACATCTAATCTTTTTATCGTATACTAACTACTTTCCTATATATCCCTAACAAAACCTGAATATTTTAATGATGTCGTGTAAGAAAATTAAGACTCGTAGAGCATGGTGATTGTGTAATTTGCGTTTCTTTGAATATATATTTAAACTAAATATTGTTTAATATTGAAAATGTCTGATGTTTGCAAAAGTGCTATATTTGAGGCCAAATCGTATATTAAGTGCGCTATACCTTTTTTCTCTAAATTCCATGCAGCGGTTTAAGAAGAGTTCGCTTATAAATTGTTCATTACTATATATGCAATATTTGGCCAAAATTCGAAGTTCAAAAGGGCCGAAATTCCCAGAAAAATAATGGAATCGGAGTATCCTGGTAATATGCACATCTACACATTGTGCTCTAATACCTAAAAAGTTGCACGAAATTTTGTGCAGCGGTTTAAGAGGAGTTGCGCTTACCAAAACAAAAACAAAAACAAAACAGGACTGATTTACTGACTGACCAATCAAAAACATTGTACCCCTCGCAATGCCGAGAACCTTACATGAAATTGTTATCTCATACATGCACATTCTTTCTTTTTCCCTCTTTATCTTTCATTTAATTCCCTTCTCTCCGTCTCTTTTTTTTTTTTATTTTAAACGCGATGCTAGAGTTATTAATATAATCATCTGTCTTGCTGCCTAAATATATGATAATTTTTGCAGTAATGAAGTACATGTACTTTTAAAATAAAGAGTTTTTCAAACTTTGATAGAAAGCTGCACTGAGAACAAAGCCACAAGCTAGAAAAGTGCTGAAATTAAAACGCAAATGCTATAAAATTATTACACCAATAAGTCAATTATAACAACATAAGACTAAGTGATACTTAACGTGTACCTGTTATTTCTCACGATTTTTTAAAAAACATTTTTTAATTTCGGTTGATCTTTTTCTACAAAAAGGCAGCTTTCATGTCATTATGATCACACTAAATCATAAAGGGAAATTTAATGAGCTTTAATTGTTACATCCGAATTCAATGGTACTCATTTCATTAAAAACTTTCCAAACCACATGCACTTCTTAACAAGAGGCCCACAGGCCTTGACGGACACCTGAATACAATAGCTCTTAGATGGACCGGTCTGGGAGTCTCATGTTTGCAGTTCAAGCTTCATTTTGGAGTCTAAACTCTGATTCGAGACTCCACTGACTATAACCCCTGCTTTTTAATTGTACGCTTGCAAAAATCAATTCATAAAGTGGGGGGGGGGGGGTCTAAAGAACTCGGATTATCTCTATACACTAGCTCCAGGGGCCAAAAATTGCAAACTTTTGGTAAAAAGAAGACCTGGTTACTTTGTCATTTTTATAATATCCACATTTATAGTGCACACAAGCAGACAATGTACAGGAAATTAAAGTAGATTTCCTAAAATAGAATACACATTTAAATCAATATGGCCAAGTGACAATTTACAAGTTTTCAAGTTAAAAATGTTAAAACAACGTACAACCAACGGCAACAGGTTACCTAAGTGACTCAAGTGCCATAAGAAAATACATGTTTACCATATGACCATATTTGTCATCCCCTCCCAAAATAAAAAGCTTCAAACCCTGCCCCATTGGCAGTGAATATCACTATTAAAAAAAGAGGACCTTATGGACATAATAACAACGCATTTAGTATATCTCACACATCAGTGAATGGAAAGAACAAAAGGCTAAAAAAAATTATACATTTTAATTATGTTGGTATATTGGCCCTACCAGAAATCCTTGAACCCCTGACCCAAAGGCCATGAATTTCACAATTTCGGTATTGAGGGCTATAAGTATGAGTGTTATAAGAGAGATATACTGCTCACAATTCTTTGTTATGTAAACAAAGCTCAGGTCATGATTTTGTTGACATTTTGAATATTGTAAGTAAAAATTCCAGTTTTAGAGCTAAAATGAATATGAAAAACGCTAGTAACTGTTTATTTATGCTTAAAACGAATAAGCAGATAGAAAAAATCAGCTTGAAAAAGAACTTTTACTTTTGAACCAAAATAAACAAAAACAGGGAACGAGTCTTGTTTACGTAACAAAGAATTGTGAGCTCTGAATCTTTCATATGACACTCAAATTTTGGTTGATCATTAGAAAATGCATTTCTAATGCATTAAAAACAATAAAAATAGATAAATAGAATTAGACCAAAAGTCGTGACATTGCCTCTTTAACATATTTTAACTATATGGCCATATTGGCCCCTCCCTAGGGCCTGAGTCCCTGACCCAGGAGCCATAAATTTCACAATTTTGGTAGAAGGTTTCATGGACATCATAACCATGCATTTAGTTTTTTCCCCGGGAGTAGAGAAGAATTTTTTGATAATTTTGCTATTTGAGATGATAAGGTTATGACACAATTTAGATTCCACTTACCATAGAGATGCTTCAATCTAAAAATGGTAGCAATTGGCCATGTAGTTTCCAAGTTAAAAATGTTAAATTGTTAACTGACAACGCACGACGACGGACGAATACCGATAAGTGACTCAGGTGACATAAAAAGGTCTGAGTGTAGTATTACAAAACTGATCATCTTTAAGACCGAAAACTAAATTTACTGTACCTAAATAGGTTAAATAGTCTGATTCAGAGAATATGCTTTTCTAAGCTATCTTATTTACAGTATTTTTGGCATGATTTATAACAAAATGTATGAAATAAGTATATTTTAAAAACTTATTACTCAGTATATAAATCAATACAAAAATACCAGTGAGCAAGATATGTAGTTCTCATGACAACCATAAACGGCAACAGTTTCCCAGGTGACAATCATTATCCAGGAGGCAGCAAAACTCGGAATGTGTGGGAAAAGGGTTCTAATTTCACTCGTTCCTTGCTCTAGCATCCAGTCTTGTGTAGTTAAGCGGTACCACAGTTGTCCTCCATTTCTGATATCAATGTCGGTCCAGAATGGTGCAATGATTTTATGAGAGCCATCTATCGGGAAGGGCATTGCAATATATGACCGCAAATCGTTTTCGAACGTAACGTCACCATTAGTGTTCACCTTTGAAAACCAGAATATTAATTATATAATATGCATGAAAATTTATGTTTTACCTGAGTAGCTTAGGGTCATTTAATCAAATCCAAAGGTATTATTTTAGGGTACGTTATATATACGTGTACATGTATATTGCATAATGAATCACCATGCAGTAATTAAACCCCTAGTGATCAATTTGAAATTGAGTAAATCTTAAAAATCTTTTGCCTGCTCATTGACATCTAGCAGACAAATTATTTTCAAAATAAATGTTATATGCAAATTACTCTAGTTGGTGATGGGTCGTTGTTTGTAAATGGCGATCCAGCGAGGAGGAGGGTTTTATTATTTAGTTTTAAAAGCGATTTTACTTTTTTAAATGTTTCCTTCTTACTTTGTCTTTGTGAACAAAAAGAATTGTGTATGGAAATCCTTAGATCTTCTACTAAATATTATCTTGGCATACAAAGAAAGTCTTCCCAAAAAAAGTGTGTGTGGGCGGGGGGGGGGGGGGTCAACTTCAAGTTATTTCACTTTTTTATATTAAATTATCAAAAAGAAAACTGCCGCGAGAAAAAGTAGGGGCTAGCACCCCCCCCCCCCTTGATGCTGCATGACTGTACCCTTCCCCTTACTATTGACTTCACAATTCTATTTAAACCATCTGCAATTTACAGTTCTTTATCATAAATTCCCAAGTAATTTGATATATTCTTCAGATCGCCTTCGCCATTAAAGGATGACTGCACTTGAGGATATGCGATATTTGCGAGAAAATAAACTTTAAAAAGAAGAATTTTTCTTTCAATTGCAGTATGGTCAACATCTAAACTGCAACTTTACGTTGCGTTATATAAAAGTATGTTGTTACGAATTTGTTTTCATAGGCGGGGGTCATCACGATTTCTTGAATCTCCCTACGATAATGAGGACGCTCACCTTTATACTGACTTCATACAAAGTCAGCGCATGTTTGTCTATTGTTTAACAGTAGTTGTATATTTGCATTATCAAAGCTGTGTTAAAGGGAGATTAATAGACAAACTTGCGCTCATGGTTTAAATGAGAAAAAACCCTGCTTCTTCTTACTTTCGCTTTCTCTGTTGTAACCAAGGGTTGATGCATGTTGAATATTATAATCCACAACGTGATTTCTCACCTCAGGTAAATTTGTGAATACAAAATACTATCACGTGACGTGTAATGTAGCCTAGTTTTGTGCTAACTAGGACAATGTTTTCGAGCACGTGAAGTAGTCAAGCATTGATTTAAAGTCTTTTGTACTTACATGGGCGTGGTCTAATTGTTGAAACCATAGTAGATACTTGTAGTATACATGTACCATATAGAATAGATAGGGTTATGGTGAAAGAGTGATCACATAAATTTTCATACATGCCATTGTTATTTATACGAAAGCCGAATAGGGACACATTAAAAAAATTAAAAATATGTTTATCTCGTAATTATTAGAAAAGATATCATTATAACGAGTTAATTGTCTCGTTATTACGAGAAAAGATCTCATAATAACGAGAAAAGAATGAAACAATACCTTTATAATAAGTGTTCCTTGTTCATCAGATCTTAACCTCCAAGTCGATTGGTTCACCCTTTCAGTCTATTTTTTTCTTCCCAGAAACGTTATTTCGATTTTGATTATTTTTAAATAACAACGATCATTATTTATTAATTTCTACATAAAATGATCGGATTTGACATATTATCTTACATTACGTTTCAACGTATATTACAACCCAGCTCTGAAGTGAAAACCTGGAAGTCCTAGTCATAAAAACACAATTATATTTGTTACAGATACATGTAACTATATACTTTCAATCATGGATATACGGGATTTACCTCGGATTATGTTAAACCTTTATATATTCATACACAACCTGTATTGAAAATAATTGTTTGTGTATATTAACATTTTGGAGTCTAAAATTTCTTTCACTAATTTAATGAATTTCTTAACATATGTTCATCCTTTTACATAAAGAGACTCAGAGAGTACATGTAGAACAATGAAACGCACCATTTTATATAAATCTGTTCTCGTAATGACGAGATCTTTTCTCGTAATAACGAAATAATTAACTCGTAATAACGAGATCTTTTCTCGTAATTACGAGATAATTAACTCGTAATAACGAGATCTTTCATCGTATTAACGAGATAATTAACTCGAAATAACGAGATAATTAACTCGAAATAACGAGATATTTTCTCGTAATTAGGAGATAATTATCTCGTAATAACGAGATAAAAAATATTTTTTATGTATCCCTATTCGTCTTTCGTATATTTATGCTAGTCTAATTTTAGCACCATTCTGATAATGTCAGCTCTACTTCTCATGGATATTAATATCAATCTTATGTTTGATCAAGGGCAGATAAGCGAACATTTTCCTTTTTTCGAAAGTTGTAAAGAGAAAAGCATAGAATGAGCTTATTGTATCGCAGTCTGAAATCTTAATTCACGTTGCAAATTGACTAGACTCTTTAAAATTTTAACAAAAGTGATATTAGGTTAAGAAATAAACGCAAGAGAAGCGACCGAAAAGGGCCCAAAACCCGGCGTGAAGTGCAGTCATCCTTTAAAAATAATATTAGATATCGTACAATGTCTCGAATGCTATTCCGATCTGCTAACATTACTAGCTAGCTACATGTAGATTACCATCATTCCAGAATCATTCGGGAAAAAAACAGTTGAAAAAAACCCTTCAAAATTAATCTTGCTAAATAATACATGATCTTGGGAAGTACATGTTGCTCCCATGATATTTTAGAATATAGTTTGAGAATTCGAATTTATATTTATTGATTTGTGATGAAATAGAGAGAATCTTACAATGGAACATTATGAATGCCATTTCAGTAAAATGCAACAGTAATTTTAGTTTGACTTAAAGATCGGTTTGCATAGATTGTTTTGAAAATTCTTATTTACATTTCTATTTATATCTACATTTCTACAAAATTTATTCATAATGCTTTTAATAAAATGTATAATTACTTACAAAAATCGAACTGTAATTTGAACCAAAAAATGGAAACTGAACAGGCAAGGGTATACTGGATGTTGAACCATCATCAATAACTTCCATACTTATATCACCTTCCGTAGAACCAAACGGGTAGAACAAATTTAGTGGTAGAGAAGATCCAACCTGAGAATTATAGAGAACAAAAATTATCACGATCTGTCGACGCAACATTTTCGCAAAGTCTTTTAGCAAAGTATTAAGTTCATTGAGCTTTATATACTTAGGGCATTCATTCGATGTAATTGTTATCTAAATTAAGATCAAACGTTTTTATTTTCCAAGCTTGCTCAGTCTCGCAGAAAAACTTGCAGAGAAAAAACGTAACTATATTTCTGTGCGCTGGGGTGTTTCACGTGTCAAAGTTAAATGAAAGTAATTTGTTAAACTTAAAGGGACCTGGACACGATTTCAGATGAAAATTTTATTTTTGATTTTTATGTATTAAATAGTTTACTTGTGTATTTTGAATGATTTACCAAAATTTGAATGTTACAAGTCGTGTTACAAGCGAGATACAGAGGAAAGAAGTCGTTGTTATGTAAACAAAGCTCGAGTCTTATATTTGTTTACAAATAATGTAAAGTAAAGAAATTACCATTTCTTTGACAAAATAACTTGTGGAAACAAGATAAACTTATTAAATGTGTTCATAAATAAGTTTATCAACGACAAAATTCAACATTAGAAACTTTTACCAATTCAAGACATATGTAAACAATAACAAGACTCGAGCTTTGTTTACAAAACAAAGTATTTTAACCTCTGTAACTCGCTTGTAACTCGATATTTGACTTTCAAATTTTGACAGAGCATTAAAAACATCCATATTGACCATTCTAGACATTAAAAATGAAAAAATAAATTTTGAAAAAATTGAGCTCAAATCGTGTCCAAGTCCCTTTAACAATTTGTTACTGTTGTAAAGGGAATAACAATCCTGAAAAAATATCGATTATTTGAATTTTAAATAAGCTTATACAGAATCATTGCATGTATTTTTTGTTGCTATTTTCTGTTGGAAGTTTAATATAAATGGACTGTATTTGATAAGTTTCAATTTCAATTATTTTCCCCCTCCTCTCTGTAAAAAAAAAAAAAATAATAATCATTCCAAACAGATATATTTTAATAAAATAGTAAACAACCATCTTTCATCGTGCTACTAAGAAGTTCATTAAACGGGCCGTTTCCCACAATATTTCAAAATCAAAATCAGTTTTTCTTCACATTCAACAATAGGAAGTATATGGAGCGAATGGTTGCTACAACTCCATTTCACATGTATTGTTTTGCATATACACTGTAGTAGTTAAAATGTGTTGTTGTAGCTAGGTAGCATGCGTTCTATACTTTATTTTCAAAAAACTGATAATACGCAGTTTTGTTTACTTTAATACGTAACTTTGGTGAAATAAGATCCTCATTAATATATCATATATCTAATTAAAACACGAATAAGACGATTTATCTTAATATGATTGAAATGTATGAACCGTTAATTTTATCTATTTTAGCAAATTTCTAAAGCTTTATTCATAGCTTTAATTTAAATTGGGGGCATAGCAGTTATTAATCTTACACATAATCCTTTTTTAAAATCATTTCATTAATGTTCCTGTTGGAAATCAGGTTGATAAGTTTTCAAACTGAACCAAAAAAGATATCTGTGAGCATATGCTCACTAGTGATACCATGCGCGGATCCAGAAATGTTTACCGGGGGTGGTGGTCCGAAGGATAATTGTGTTTGCCGGGGGGGGGGGGGGTCCGAAGCCATATTTGCGATAATTTTACTATGTAAATTTAATAAATTTTTATTTTCCGGGGGGGGGGGGGGGTCGGGACCCCTCCGCCCCCCCCCCCCTCTAGATCCGCGCATTGATACCTCCGCTCTGATGTAAATAACCAAATAAGCAAAACGCCATTTAACAGGAAGTTGACGCTTGATTGATACAAAAACGAAGCCCACCAGATGGCATATCTAAATAAAGAGCATGTTAAAATTTCAAGCATCTGCTATAAATAGTAACTGAGAAATCTTTGACAAAAATTTGTTCGAAATATGAAGCATAAAATAAACAAAGTCGTCATTTAACCGGAAGTTGACGTCTGAGTAGTACAAAAATGGATCCTTCCATATCCATATGGCATACCTAGACAAATAGTGAGTTAAAATTTTAAGCATCTGCGATTAATATTTGCTGAGTTGAATATGACAGAAATTTGTTACGGACAGACACATAGACACACAAGGGTAAAACAGTATACCCCATCTCCTTCAGAGCGGGGTATAATTATACTATTGATTTCTTATATATGTTAGATATTCTATTGTACATACATCTGTCATCTGATAACAGTCATTGTACGTTTTAAGGGACTTAAGAGACATGAATTGCGCTAAAAAAAAAAGACCTATTTTTAATACCTATAATGTTAAACGTAGATATTTTTAATAATTCATCAAAATGTAAATGTCACTTATCGAATAAGTGAGATACATACTGTATACAGGGAAATATTCGCCCCGTTTTATTTTCGCCTTTTCGCCCTCGTTGTCAGAAGGCGAATTTAAGACAGGGCAAATTCTATGTTGCAAATAATATCTCTGTTAACACAACTGCATCTGGGCGAATTCAAGACGGATCGAAACTGTTTGCAAGCGTAAAAGAGCGAAAATTACACGGGGCGAAAATAACCCCGGATACAGTACATAGTTTCGAATTCTTTTATTTTGTAAAACACGCTCGAGTCTTGTTTTTTTTTATTTACACTTGTGGCGCAATGGTATTTCAATCAAATCTTGCTTTTTTTTTGTTGTTGATAAAATTAATAATAAACAAATTGAAACAGTTTATCTTATTTGCAATGAGTAATGCTTGAAAGATATCGTAATTGTTTTTAACGTAAATGATATTTGTAAAGAAAAAAACAAGTATTGAACTTTTAGTTGCTTATATTACAATGAACCTCTGTATTTTTTTTTTTTTTGTAACTTGACTTATAAAACTCAAACTTCGATCAATAATTCAAAATGCCCAAGCAACCATCCTCTACATGTAAATTAAAATTGATCAAAGTACAGAGAGCCGGGCTCTTTTGATGTGTAACTATGCATTTTGTGTAGTAAAGCCTGGCAAAATTTCTCTCTCTCTCTCTCTCTCTCTCTCTCTCTCTCTCTCTCTCTCGTTTGAAATGTCGGCAACGTGTCAGAGAGCGACTAAATTTTGTAAGCGGCTATTATCAAAAATATATCCTTCTAGTAGAAAAAATTCAGTTCTTTTAATTTTGAACCTAGCGTTATAAAATGGAACTCCCCATTTCTTCGATATGCAGCAATATACCAATGTTTTGTAAAGTAGTTCAAAGAATTTCATGAGCATTGTATATGCATATATGTATTGTATATGTGCCCAAAATGCATAGTCTTGTTTTAAAAACATGCAATTAATAAGGAAAAAACACTCCTCCCTAAATTTATTATAAAAAACAAATCCAACAGATTTGACAAAACATGGCTCTGTGTAAAACTATTTAGTATAGCGGAAGCTTCTACTTTGACGCTGTTCTGTTTTCTGTTTACTTTTGCAGTTGTGCTTTTTATAAAAAAAAGGAGCATTTGCAATTTGCATGCCTATAGCCAGGAATTAGCTTTTAGCAAAGTCCGGCTAAAAAAAATTTCAAAAAAGCTCAAATCGTGTATGTCCCTTAAGAAGTTATAATTATACAAATTACATGATGAAATATTTTTTAAAAATTCTTTCGAAAAAAAAAATCCACTGTTTTCCCAGTTTTTATTGTTATATCTTTCCTCTTCCTCGAATATATAACGTATATCCTCCTTAATTTTTCGTGTGATTATAGCACCCTTTCGCATTATTTCACCTACCCCTGTGATTGATCTTTTCTTAAACAAAATAGATAACGGTACCTGTCTCTATAGAAGTTATTCACTACTTTCCCATGCATGTATTACTAAAAAAACCTAAGGTTTCATTGATTTCGTTTACGATAAATAGGAATCGTAAAACCTGATAAATGTATTTGCATTTATTTATATATATTTTAACTAAATATTGTGCAATATTAAATAAGTCTGATATTTGCAACAGTGCGCTATACCTCTATGTTTTAATTTGTTTCGATAGATTGAGGTCCATTATTCAAAACAACTATTGTCTTACTCTACTCATAAAGCAACTTAATGAGGCAAGACAAAACTAGGCATAAAAATAGGCAACTTAATAGGCAAGACAAAAGTCTTCCCACTTTGTAACTTAAGTCCCTGTTATCATTCAACCTTGTGTGGTTTTTTAGAATTGGTACATAATGAATAATCTAGAACTTAAAAAAAAAATATTTTAAAATATATTTAAAATAAAATAAAAAATATTATTTTTTTCTGTTTCTCTTTTGTAAATCCTGCTTTTCTGATACTTTTGTATATAATTATTCTGCACCTCATGTAACATTATATGTTTTAAGTGAAAATAAATGAACTTGAACTTGAGAATGTATGCACTTTCAAATAAGAAAACTAACAGACCAGAATTAAGTACGTTCTAGACGATGAACGAAGGGTGAAAGGTGCAATTGATTCGAAGTTACGGACCAAGCGTTGACAAGAAATAAACTGTATGAGAGGACACCGTGCAATTAAAGTTAAACGTTATTAGCTGTAAAGAATCTGGCTATGCATACAGAATTGCTTTTTCTATTTAATAATTCAAGCGAGTCGAACTGCACTTTTAGTTTAATATAAACCTTTTCAATTGAACGTCTTTGTGCGTTTTGCTCGCAAGCGTAAAATTACAAACTTCTATTTATAAATAGTCAGCGTTATTCTTTTTAAAATTTACTTCAATTAGAAATCAGTTTCACTTTGTTCAATTGCTCGATAATTTTTAAACCCTTTTTAAAACATTATCAAAGAAAGAAGAAAGAGAGGCGAGAGAATTAAAAATAAAATAGCCTATCAACACCAATAACGTAATGAGTAGACAAAGCAGTTTCCCACAGCTTTAACATTATATACATATATCTATTTTATTCTATACATTAATTTCCATTAGCTTCAAATAAACCACTGGGCTTCTGTTGGGGTAAATGTCCGTTTGTTAATAACTTTGCAACAGCGAGAACGCTTCCTGACCACTCTCAATATTATTACTTCTTTCACATTTTTCCTTCACATTTGACACAAATAAGGATTTTATTATTATTTTGTTTTTACATAAAATTTGGTTTGGTTGTACAAATTGTGTTTATTTGAAAATGAGCGTGTTCCTTATCTTCGACGAACAACATGCTTTGTCTTTTTTAATTGTAAACTGATTAAAAGTTAATGTCTTTTCCCGTAAGGTCATTGAACATTTCATCAATTTTAGACTTAACTTGCTAAGCAACAATCATTCGGAAAATTGAATCAAATTTCTGATTAAATTAAAGATTGATGATGATTTTTAGTGATCGCATACGGGAAACATATAACTGAAAATCCAATTTGGTCACCATGTCCAAAACATCTAATCCTTTTAATTGTCCACAGAACAAGGGTGCACACACTAAGTCAAATAGATTGTTTACCTTTATCATTCTGACCATATAAACAAATCAAATTGACTGGTTTATTTGGTCATATTGACTTTACAGAATAGAAATTATGACTAAAATTATAATCATAGTGACAGAGGCAGAGGTCAATTCACATATTTCAAACTCATTATGAATATCTTTAAATAGTCGCACTGACGAACATTATAGTCAAAATTAGTGTGCACAAAGTCAACTTTTCTTTTTGTCCAACAGATTTGATTTACTTCATCTACAAGAATATGGGTATATGAACATTTCCAAAACAAAGATCTGAAAGGTTGAACATGTAACATACATTAAACAGTTTAATTGTACCAATCGGACGTCAATTTCCTGTTAAATGTTTACTTGCTTATTTTGTATATTCACATTAGAGCGGGGTTTACTAGTGAGCATTGGCTCACAGATATCTTGTTTTGATAATGTTTTTCATTTTTCTTTTCTCTTTGGCGACCAGGATGATTATTTTTGATTTTGTGTTCTACATCATTGGTCATTTTCTTTGTAGTCTCTATTGGACTTCATCGATGTTTGTGTTTCGAGCAGCCTCAATTGTTTAACTCTCCATGTATCCTGGCACTGTTGTAATGTATCCCCATCAAAATCTCATTAACAGGTCCTTTTGCCTAGTCTCCGGTCCTCTGTTTGGAAACGCCTTGACATATAGACGCTTCAATTCCAATTCTGCTGTATACTCCTCAGCAGATTCTCGTTAGTTCTGATTTTGGCGACTGAACATACGTTTTCGTTGTCACAATAACATGAAACTTTTCTGGCTCAAATTTGTTGTATGCTCAGTGCCTGTAACAGGAGGTAATTTGGTCCTAAATGTCTCACTGTACCAGTCATTTCTAATCATGCTGGATGTCTTAACAGTCGAACCACAGCTTTCGCCATCTTCGTCTTCGGTGGACGAGGAATATGAAATAACTTCTCTTACGTAACAAGTTGAGTACCAGAGGTCAAATTTCTTTTTACTTTCTTTGTGGCAATGGAATATGTAGTATATCATTGGCTTTATAATAAAGTTTCTTGCTAGTTGTCCAATTCAGGTTTTACACCATCGACTTCATCTGTCAAAGTTGTTGTTACTTCCTCAATGAGCGCCCTAAAGTGCCTACAATTCCTGATTTTTCCATACAACTTTAAACTGCTGCCTCATCATCCGCCGACTCTGTTCGCGTATGTTTCGGCCGTAGAATGGTGGTGGTAAACTTACAGGAAGAGATCTTGGATGTGTGGAAGTAGGGATGTGCCTTACAGGTGGAACTATAAACCTTACCTCATTTTAACTACTATATTGCCAGTCTCTGCACTTATGTTCTTCTTTGTTTCCCTCATCCGAACATAACATATTTCTAGTATTTTATAAATAAAAAACAACAAACACAGACTATACTGTTAGAGTGTGTGAGCTATCAAACTTACTCGCCGTAATGTACAATTAGCAAATGTACTTTATCAGCGATGAACTGGAAGTAGGCCCAATATACATGCAGCGTTTCCACAACAATAGTTCAAATTCATAAATTCTACAAAACAAAATTCAAATTTAAATACTTAAGTAATATATTTCATCAAGATATACACACGCACAAAAATTGTGATCGAATGGGTGATTGCTCTTCAATGACCTTTCTATGCCTGAATGGTTCCTCATATACTATAACCAAACTACTACTTGTATAACTACGCATAATAAAGTAGTCCGTAAATACAATGAATACAACTTACAGAAATTGATTTAAATCTTATTGGGCAATGGAGCTGACCCTACATGTATCACTGTTACTGACTAAGGAGGGTTGTTGTTGAGGTCGGCCTTATTGTATAAAGTACTAACTTTAACCAATAGTTTATCTCTTGTTTCTGTTGTAACAGTTACCTTTTGTAGTCTGTTTCCCATATTTTGTCTCACTGATAACTCATCATTTGAATCTACATCTATTTGAGTGTCCACAACAGCTGACTCTAAATTGTCAACCGTTTCTAAATTAATAAATAATTTCTCTTCTCCCATCTATATACGAGAAAAATTACTGAAAACATGGTTATGAAGTCCATGATGTCCTCTACCAAATTTGTAAAATTCATAGTCCTTGTGTCAGGGGTTAAGTCTTTAGGGCGGGGCCAATATGGCCATATACATGTAGTGAAAATGTATTAAATCTTAGATAATCCTTATATATTTAAGAAAAACTAAAAGCATGGTTGTAAACCTTACAACGGAAACGTGCACATGCTCCTTTTATTTTGATTGTCGCGAAAATCAAAATACAGGCTTGATTTTAACCAGACTGGCTATAATCTCCTTTTTTCGTTGTTAAGAACTGCTATCGATGATCTACTATCTGTTTACTTAGTGTGTCACGTCATTTAAGCATTGAATGCTTATTTTTGGATGTTGTCGGTCCTATGACATACACCAATGCGGTGCAGACAAATTGAATACCGCGCATTAGCGCGGTATGATAATTTGTCTGCACCGCATTGGTGTGTCATAGAACCGACGACATCCAGAAATAAGCATTCAATGCTTTTGTTTTTATATTCATACTAATATATTTTGTATGAAATATGTGTGTATCGCCGCTGTAAAGCCATTATATACGCTCTCAGTCACCGATATAAAACATATATGGAACAGCCATATTAACATGTTATTTAGTAAGCTTCCGCAGCTAAAAATATAGTGCCAGAAACTTTGTACAGAAAAATCTTTTTAATTAAGGAGTAGATATAATTTAATGATTAATTTTCAAAAGTAAATATCAAATTGGTTATGTAAGGTTGAACGTTTCATTTAATCTTACAAAAATAAATATACTCAAAACACGTGGTGCCGTTTATATTTGTGCTCATGGCGCATGAATTAGCAAGTGTATTCAAAGAAAATTGAACGTCGCAGATTTCCAATGCAAACATAAGGGGAAATATACACTGGATGTAAATATAGTAAGAAATGTGTAGCGGGATCGGCTTCACGCTTTCATTCAGTGTGCAGATTTGTGTGTGCAAAACTGATGACGGTATTGTAAATGATGTCATTTGTTGGAAATGATTATCAAATAGGTATAGCTTGATTTCGTTAGTTAATGCTGTAAAAAGTATTTAAGAAATTGATCATATTTAGCTTAGTCACGATGTACAGCGATTCGCTTGAAAAATGGCGGACGTGGTTTGAGAGTTGTCGCGCTTGCAATATTAAACTAAAAACTTGGTTAGACGGCCTTTGGACCTAATACATAATGCGTCTTTGGTTGAATTTGTACAGGTTTTGAATGTACTTCAAAGTGAAATTCTGCCATTTACTCAGAGTGATTTCGAACAGCCGATCGTGGGTTGTGATTTCTCTGGCATGATTTTGGTTCGTTCTTTCTATGCCAACAGTTTTCTATAATATTAATGTCTGGCCTCAGGATCATGACGCAATTTCAGACTTAAGTCAAAATTTCAGTCAGTCATAAAATGATTGTTTATCATTACATGAAGATTAAAACTTGTAATTAACAACTTTATATCAAGACACTTTTAATAGCATTTCAAGTTTTTTTCTGTCAAGTAAACTTTTGCAAACGTAAAAATGACATCACGTAACCTTTGACCCTATGCAGCTTTAAGAGTGATCTCAAAATGAACAAAAACCATGATCGCAGGTCATTTGAAAAAATACGAAGCGTAAACAATTTGCAATGTCAGCCATTTTTTCGCAAATACTTTTGGCACTACGGCGTACGGTGTACATTTCCCTAACTTTTTTGTTTAAACGACTTTCTTGACAGCCCGGCATGCTGCGAGTGATTCTGTTATACCGGTATAACTATTTTGCACTTCATTGTACGGTCATTATTAAGCATGGTTATATGGACCCATTTCAAGTGATATTGACCTCATACACGAAAAGTGATATCAACCTCGCAAGCTTGGTCGATATCACTTTTTGTGTCTTAGGTCGATATGATTTGAGATAGCTCTACATTATACACTAGTGACTATTTATTGACTAGGGTTGAGGGCAATATTGATTTTTGTTTTGTTATATGAAGAAACAAGCCAAACATTAAGATGGGGTTTGAAAGGCTGGATATAATAATTTAGTTATAAACTATTATTATTAAACTACTGGAAAGAAACCAGTCTTTCCAGTAGGGTTGTCATAAAAGGGAGGAAAAGGACTGTGAAGCTGAGGTGGTGTCTCCCAATTCAAACAGCCTCACCGTCTATGAGATTGATCAACCCGATATATTTCTGTAGTCAGTCAGTAACAAACCTAATAAGTCATAATATTACATTTTATAGTTTATAAAATATATATGTAGTATGTCTTTATTTTTATTGCATTTTGCATGCTATACAGTCTGATTAAAATCAAACTTTCCACTTGCTCCATTATTTTGATTGTCGCGTGGAAGGTCCTTCCACGTGAAAATCAAAATAAAGTGCTAGTGAAAGGTTTAATTTTAATCAGATTGCATGCTATAATAAAAAAAAAATCAAAAGTATTTATCTCCAAAATATAGTCTTGTAATGTACCCAGAATAACTTTTGGTAACACATGTTTAGATGCAAATAAGCAAGGAATAGATTTTCATAACAATTTACCAATTAATTATGTGTCCATAAAAATACCTGTATAAATTCGGCCTCATCTTTAGCAAAAGAAACCTTCTTCGTTGCCTGTACAGCACTTGCCCTTGCCTTTTTTTTCGCCTCTAGTTCCATATAGGCTGCAAGGGAAATAACCCCACCTGATGCCATATATGGGGTTATGGTTGTTGACCCTGGGTCCCGGGCTATTTTAACCTGCCCAAGTGGCACAATCCTTGGGAAATATTGGGGAACTGATACAGCATTACACGGTTGTTGCCTGAACCTGGCATTGCACGCCGCACAAGAGGAGGGTATGTGACAGCAACACAGGCAATCTAAAATCTAATAATAGAAGGCTTTTTTCTTAACTATTGCCCTGCAACGTCGCATCTCTAAAAACAAACAATAGAAAAAACTAGAGCCGAGCTCGTTGCAAGCAACGAGAAGGTCTTCCGTTACAGCTTCAAGTCGAGACAATCTGATTAAAATCATATCCTTGATCCCCTCCTTGTTTTTCTATTTTCGCTCCAAGAGAATCTGAAGAAACCCCTCTTGAGGTCACCGCCTGTTGAACGTTTGTTTATAAATATATATGAGTTAATCTAGCAATCAGAGCAAGTGTTAGAAACGGTAATTTCGGGTTACAAACAAAAATGGAGTTGTACGACGAAATAATGCCACATGTTCGTGAATCTTTCGGTATCAGCAAGTAAGAGATGGAGCATAAGTTGATATAAGACGCCCTTAGGGAATCTAAAGAATGTATTGGCATAACTTCCTAATCATGTAACTGAGGAATGGAACCGACGATTTCATTGGTCAAAGCAAAGTTCACCAGGAGGTGACCTCAAGTGGGGTTTCTTCAAATCATCGTATAGCGACTATAGAAATTTTAATTAGATTGCAAGTCAAGAAAGGATTGTCATTTAGTCTTAATTAAACCACCACTCTTCTTCTTACATGTACACTTGTCAGGGTCTGACAGTTATTGATTGGAGGTCATCTTCCCACTACCTTAACTTCTGACCAATCAGGGCTTTAGAAAATCAATTTGAACTCTTCAAAAGGAGACAGAAAAATTAATTCATGCCTATTTTCTATATATTACTGCAACCTCCAGACTGCATAGTATTGAAGAGTTACACTTCTCATAAAACAGATAAAGGCATGTCTGTGATAAGCTAGGGGTATATATTTAGATTGTATGCAAATTTAAAGGTCATGGAAAGGTGACCTCTTATTGATACCTATCCGACCCCGTTAAGTGTAAGGAGAAAAAGGTGGGCAGTCATTAAACTGGATTGTCAATATGATAATAGTAAGTTCAGAAAACGAGGTTCACTTTCAAAGTATTATTTTCCTACCAGACAAACTCTCCTTTTAACTTATTTCACGGTTATATCAATTTATGATAACTTAAAACACATCTCTTATATGTACATGTATCAAAATTATTCCAACCAGAAAATCGATAAATACGTTAACATGTATGTACAACTGATGACAGGATTCAAACTACTGGTATGCCTATATCATAGTGTAATAAACACAAAATCCACTGCGCTGATGCATGGAAAAAAGTGTTATGTCTCATAAACATGTTGATTCCCTATATTCATACTTAAACCTCTACCGCTAAAACATGGAATAGTTTATGTAAAGTGCAGTGTTAAAATTAGAGATTGAAAAGAACACCAATTGTAAATAAACAATAATGCCTTCTCCCATCTGAGGGTGCGCTATTAGTATACGAGACTGAGGTGCTCAGTGGTAGGGGTAACTATCCGTATAATGTTTGGCCATACAAGCCTCAGTATTGTTTTTGAAAGGATGAGCATATTTATCTGAAATATTCACAAACAAGTTAAAGAAATTCACAAATCTTCAAAATCATAATCCGCGGCAGTGGTAGGGGTTGTGAGGCATCTCTAACTTCATTTTTTTTCAAATAGGATTTTGTTTTAAATATCCCAATATTTTTTTTGTTCAGAGCACTGTGTACATTGTATATTTAAACCAAACCAAAAGAGATGGTGTGACGTCAAAACAATTTGTTTTTGTTTTTTAAACAAAAGAGTTCTACACAATGTCAACCTTCAGAAAATACGATTTCTCTAACTTTAACATTTACAACAATTAATAAAATCCGCTGAACAACACATATCTATACCATTTAATTGTAACTTTGAGAAGTGCATACATTTTTGGGAGGCAAGTGTGTCGCTAGTCTCTAAGTCAAGTGAATTATGTTCTAAGGTCTTTTAAAGAAATAAGAAACTGTCAACACTTGCAGTACTCTGATGATTTCTATGGCGACCGACTGCATTGAATAACGTATATTATAACTTCTAAACGTGAGAACAAATAATTATTATTTAACATCTTTGACTTAAAACTTTAAACATATATTCAACAATTGACCACTACAGTGATAACTCAACTTCCAAGTGTATTTTAATTACATAACAATTGATGATCTGCATCCATAAATTACCTATGGCTATCTGTGTCCAGGGTTGTGTGCACTTAAAGGCCGAGGTTTTTAACCGGTCAGTTTACCTTAGGTAAGTTCAGGTGGGGGTGGAAGTCTATATTGAATGAGGTGTGAAACCCCGAGGGAAACACGCTCGCTTGTGTATACTTGTCTATATACACGGAGTATTAAAGTGGTTTATTCCCATATAGCTAAAATTCTGAAATTCTTATTCCCACCTAGCTAAAATTGTGATTTTCACACCTGAGTGAGCATTGAGTATAGTCTGTTTTAGGTGTAAACTACCTGTATAAAAATCACCTGTGATATATCGTTAAGATATTCTTGACAATATGGATTTACAGTGTTATAAAAATTTTAATTTAAGTACAATCAATTATTGAATGGTTTCATATTTATAGATTAAGTAAATAAAATAAGGTTTTAAAAATTGAAGTGCTCTCAAAAGAGTTTTTCCGTTTATTTAAAAAGAATATCGTATTTATATGTACTTATAAAACAAATTGTTCTTCGTTGAAATGAATATAAACGCATGAAAAACCGCGTGCGACATGTGCAAAATCTTTTGTTTGATTGAACAAGTTTCTGTCGGGATTAACTGAGAATATATACTGATGTTTTGTGAATTATACAATCACCCCACCGTACTCAAATAGTAATGCAACTTTGCAACCAATGCTTGTAAATCTTTTCCGATCAGCTGCTAAATCTAAAGTGCACAATAATTCTACCAGCTGCGCATGCACCAGAGCTGTCTGTACTGTCTGTACCTGTTTCTCTTCCGGTTTCAGCTCGTGAAATTTCTCAAAGAAATGTGATAACTAACGATATAAATCGTGAACGCAATATTTGATTTCATTTAATTATTTATTCTCAATTAATCACAAACATCTTTATTATTAAACGACGTCTTTCATGGATACATGATCGGCACCACATGATTTTGACAGACTATAAGTGATCAGCGCATTTAGTGTGGTACATAACCAAGTACGAGTAAATTTTTAATTCATATCTTTTAATATTTCTTTTGTTTAAAGTGCTAAAAGATAGCGATTTATCGTCACGGTATGCATCAAATCAAAAGAAAAAAGTGTATTGCACCGTCGTCGCGAGCGCTGGGCATGGTATACACAGGACGAGTAAACAAATGCCAATCATTTTCTAACATCCAAACTGGGGCCTCGATTTAGTTGATTAACAAGGGTTACACTGACCAGGTAAATTTGAAGGCGGTGCTTATTTTCTCGGTCTTAAAGGGACACGAGATTTTCGGTCGCACGGGGTGATTGAATTAACACGCAGACTGGCCGAATAAATACACAGATTGCAAAGTGAAACACATTAGGAAGAACGTTAACAAATAAGGAGTCACCAAAAATTGATTTTCGACACATATAAATTTTCGATTTTTGTTCGCCAATTTTTAAAATTCAGCTCGAGCACTGGGGGGGGGGGGGGGGGGGGGCGCAGAGCAGCACAGAGATGACTTTGTTTTTAAACTTCCTAGAACGCTTCGAAAATTAATGATTTTTTTTTTACTATGTAAACCCTGCTAAAATTTGGTACAACGCTTAAGAAAACTTATTTTACTTTCTACGCTATTTAATTTTTGTGTTGGTCGAATATTAATTCTTACACCAGTATATATACATATATCCATGTGCATACTTTTTATATGACTCGTTGGCCAGGCAAAGTTTGAATATTGTCTTAAAAGTGTTAAAGTCTGTAAAAAGTCTAAGCAATAATTAACGGAAATGATCATGAGTAACTACAGTCGATTCATCGTCGGACCCCATGGGTTTTCCATCCGTTACATTGCTTGAAATCAGTGTAACGAATAGAAAACCCGTGGGTTCCGACGATGCAGTATATTAATCTTAAACACATATCAAGTTTACATATGCCGGTAAATATCTCGGAGTTCTTTTATTTATACAATTGGCCTTGCATATTTAGAATCGAATTGATAGATTACTTTTATTCAATTAATGAGAGGTTTTTATAAGATTTTTCGCCCTAACATTTAAATCAACGCTAAATCAACTGAATAAGGGAGATAAATTCATCTTTCATCTAAAACCAATATAAATGAAAATTAAATAAACAAATAGTTTTGTGTTCGTACAAAATATCAATAAGCATACACGTGTGATAAGGTACACGTAGATGTCCCCTCGCGCGCGATCTTCTCGGCCATGTGCGAGCGTGCGAGGGATGATCATCATTTAAAGGGGTAATCTTTGTGGTTTTTTGTTGTTGATCTAAAACATTATTAGTACAGTTCTTAGAACATTTTATACTTACAAACCCACCATTGATTTATGTCTGACGATGTTTTGGATTAGGAATAATATCGGATTTTATAATTTTCAGAATGACTTCTTAATTTACATTTTAAATAAAACATTAATAACTTAAAATTAAAACAGTTCCTGTATTTGCGGCTATATAAACTCAAAACAAGTACATGAAAGACGCGAATCTGGTGTATTAGATAACCGCTGACCGCTTGGTAGTGCACCCGCGGCCGATCTCCTCGGCCGCGGGCGAGGAATAGGTTACGTAAAGTTACAACACACACAGCTCAGAACCCAGGAAGATTTGAAATGTTTGCAGTATAATAATGACTAAAATCTACCAAATAGAAGTTATTATTTTTTCTTTACTTAAAACCCACAATTAATCTATGCCTGATATTACTTCCGATTGAGAATGACATTTCTTTTATTAATTAACAGAACGTTTTCTAAATTGACACTCTATCAGTTAATTCAATTTGAGATGAATAAACGTCTATGTGTGATCAAAATTAAAACAATTCTTGTTTTCAGCTAAATGAACTCATAAATTGAGAGACGTGACTCCGGTGTATTAGATAACCGCTGACCGCTAGGTAGTCCAGCCGCGACCATGGCTACCGACTTTCTCGGCCGCAAGCGAGGGATAGCTTACGTAATGGTTCACACACACAGCTCTGATTCCAGATATATTTTAAATGCACGCAGCATGATAACTAAAATGTATCACATAGATTTATTTTTTCCGGTAGTTGGTGTGATTTACTAGAAAAGAAAAAGGATGTTTATATTTTCTGTTTCTCGTTTCTTAGGATTGTGCAGAATTTACGAAGATGACTTAAACTCCTCACATAAAAGCATGTATCCTAAAAAAAATATTTTTTTCTTATGAATTAAAGCCTCCTTTTTAAACAGGCATACTGTCTGTCGTAACTTAATGTCAGTTGTACGCACAATGACTTTCGTTAACTTGCCAAATAAACACAGGTACATGTTAACATGTAAAGCTTTTTACACTCATACTACACAATTCACCAACAAAATAACATTGTAACGACATTTATAGGATCCCAACAAACAACTTTTCCCGCGACAGCTATATCAAAATCCTAGCCGTTTTTTAGTTATTTAGCAAAAACTTTCAAGGGCCCTTGGCCCTTAATTTAAGGGGCCAGCCCTTTTTTATTGGTGTCAAATGAAAGTCCTTGACATTCTGCACAACTTTTATTCTACATGTCTTAACAAAATGTTTTTTGTTTAAAAGATACAAAGGAAAATATGTCTAAATTTTCGCACTTTTTGGAACCCTGTTTTTTGACCCCCTACCTTTTTCTAAATAAAGAAAGTAATCCAAAAACAAAAACCGATGTGCAAAACTTCAATGTCTCTGTTATTCAAATTCGTTGGATTCCCATTCCCTGCTATCATAGTCTCGGAGCCTTTGTCTGGAAACGAAAGGCCCTAAAATTTTTAAAAAGGGGAATAACTCGTTAACGAAAGAGGATTTTTAAAATTTATGAAATGGTTTAGATAGTGTTTTGTAAAGTCTATAAGCCCTGAAAATTTGAGCAAAAACCGTTCAGAAATGAGCAAGATATGAAGCCTCAAAGTTCGCGTCTAGGAAGAAAAAAAAAAAAAAGAAAAATAAGAATAATCTTAATCTGCACAATAATATAAAGGTCTTCCGTTGGAAACGGAAGACCTTAAATATAAAATTTAATGACTGCATCATCATCAGCGTTCCAAATAAACCTTTTCCTCTACTCCATTTTATCATGATATAATTTTAAGTATGTGTTTTAATATTAAACTCTTTTTTAAAGGGTATACATTTAACTGTCATCTTACATCAGTAAATGTCAGTTGATGCGAAGGAGAGACCAAGTGTTTTCCGATCAATTTATTGAGAAACCTAAAAAAAAAATCACGAAACCATATAGATTTATTAATAACATTTGCAAAATCTAAGGATCATTGCCTCTTGCTTCCCGCCATTCATGTAACTCTTTATAGCTCCAAAGGAGGGAAGAGTATATTATGTAACTCTTCAGCATCAGAGAAAGAAAACGTCATGTATGTGTCTAATTACCCAATAATGTTCAATACTAGCACATAATTTTTTTAAACATTGATGGTATAAGTGCACAAATGTCAGCAACTTTATTAGGAAATGATAAGAAATTCTCAGACTGGTAAAATACAAAAAAAAAGTTTTTTTTATATTTGCCTACTTTCTGATCTTTTTTAAAGGACTGACTGCATTTGATTATATTAATCATCTTACTTTTCAACTTTATGTTATATTGAATTTTTATGTAAATGTTAAAAGCATGCTCTTGTGCTACTCCGATCCGCGATTTCCCACTTTTACATTGATTCATTGAATAGTACATGTATGTTCTGGGTCTCGTAACATAGTTTACATACAATTTTCATCAGTAAGACACTATTTCGTATAAGTTAAATGATAATAAATTTGATATCAAAAATTATACGCAAGGTTCACGAATTGATATTGTGCATTTTTACCTGCGTTTGTGTACATCTTTTCATGTAAGCATTGAATCATTATATTTTGAAAAGCGAAGTCTCAGATATTAAAGAGACAGTACGGCGCATCTTATTAAAAAACCGACTTAAAAAAATTTTCCGATCGGGTTCGGTATTTTTGTACTACTCATAAATGTATAAACTTTCAGAAAATAACAAATTCCTCCGTGAAATAAATCTAATTGTTTCATTAAAATTAATAATTAGGTATAACCTATACATATATACATCGCCACGTGTAACGGGGTTCCACTTTCTATACCATTACGCATGCGTATTTACTATAAACAAACCAGCATGGCGAGTAAGAGACCGGGTAGGCCTGCTTACTTGACTGAATTGGCAAAGAAAATAAGGTAATAATTGTTCGAAGTTTTTGAAATAACCACAGTTATTATTTTGTAAGCATGTATTTTGCGTGTTTATCATAGGAGTTGCTACAACCTAAATTCATTTTTGTAAGTGAGGCTCCTTGAGGGATAATTTGACATATTTATGTCTGTTAATTTTAAAATGAATTGAAATTGGTAAGCCATTAATAAATTATCGAGAAAGTGATGATGTGTTCCGTTTAGAGGGTCCCTTTTACCTTATGATCGTAGTCGGGCGAAGATATTGTAGTTTTCAGCTCGTGTCAATTACTGTCAATCAAAATCCACGTGGTACAAATAAACGATATAAGATTATTCAGGTTTGTACGACCCTTAAATTTCCGGAAGCTAATAATTACATTAATTAGGTATGTAAAAGAGATTTTTATGTACTTCAACTGTCACAATCAACGTTATTTCGTATTTCCTAACAATACAATGGATAAATCTGAAGTTATTCACACATGTGTTTTCAGCTGTACTGTCGCTTTAACTGCAACGATACATGCAAACAAATTGAGTAACGCCCTTGCGCGTTATACTCATAAGTTATACTCCTAAATTTTAGGGATTCACACGTTTAATTATATGCCCCCCCCCCCCCGACATCATGATTTTATGTGTTATAACGGTAAAAATCGGAGCCTTGTTGAAACACCCACAGAATGTAATTATATTGTTGATTCAGTGGAAAATCAAAGTGTACACATAACATGCAAGTAACTTATATTAGATCTTCAACATGTGTATATAAATAATACATGTAGTATGAAGATGATTTAATATCGGTAGTAAGATGGTATGAACATGCAAACACACCTTTGGCTTTCACGTTCCTGATAATAAATATGGTGTTCAAGAAAAAAAAAAACAACCACAAAAAAAAACCCAAAAACAATTTAAATGCATACATTTGTAGTGAATTATGACATTCCTTTAAAGTAAAAAAAAGACCTAATTTTTCTTCTGTTTCCATGGTTTGAAATACGGAGTAGGCTTTAAAAACGCATTTGTCATATATACAGAATTTTGCCTGTAAGTTATGGATGCTAGCGGTGGTAGCTGGTTATATACGCCCCATGGCGGAATCCGTTCAAAACAGAATATGAAAGGTTCAGTTCTTGTTCCGCATAGACTTTCTATTTTGGGATGTGTATTGAAACCTGAAGCGACAGAGGTGGCGTTTCAAAACAGATAATCTGGACATTTTTCATATTAGTGGATGAACGAAGTTTGAGCACAAAGGTATTAATAATTATCGAAATATCAAGCGAAAAGTGGTGGAAGCAAAAACTCGGGACAGAGTAATGTACAATGTAGTAAACTTAATAGGTTATCCATAGATGTGGTATAGATTGGCCTTGCAAAAAGAAATTTAAAAAAAGTCAATAATTATAATTTGTTTATTTTTTAATGTATACAAACTTTACATGCTATTTAGAAGCTAAATGGTTTATATCAATAAAGTCTTCAACATAATATATGTAGACCGTGGCACACGTAATCAATTGTCCAAATTGACGATCACTCTACTGGCGGATCCGGTGACTCCGTTGGCTTTTTCGAGGTTTCCAACGATGTAGGTGGCTTTGGTGGATTTATTGGTGACGGCTTCTGTGGCGGAATGGACATTTCCTTTTTTGGTGGCATCGGCAGTTTTAGTTTTGGTGGCAAGCTTTTTGGGGGTAAAGACATAACATTTAGTGGCGGTTTCGGTGGGTTAACTGGTAGAAGTTTTTCAGGCGGTAAGGACATTTCTTTTTCCGGTTTTTCTGGCGGATCTTGTGGCGTTAGAGATATGACTTTTGGCGGAAGTTTCACTGACGTGTCTTTAGGAAGTTCAAGCGGCTGAGATGAGGATGGTTCAACATGCGGCTTTGTTTGTTTCTTTTTTGGTTTCTCTTGTGGTAACTGAAGTGGAATGACCGAGAAATCTGGTGGCAATTTGTATGGCAGCATCGGTTGAAGAAATTTTGTCTTCGGTTTTGATGCTTCCTCTGAGTTCGTCTTAGGTCGAACCTCCGGTGGCAGTTTAGGTTTTAGCACGGACAAGCCAGGAAGCAGTGCTGCTGATCGCTTAGCCAGATTGTGTTCTATGTTCTCTAATAAAAAAATGTACTATAACATGCATTAATTACTGTCATACAGTTTTGCGATCATATAAAAATAAATATATTTTGAACAAGATAATTTTATTTTCATATAAATCTTTACGAGATACATGTACTTTAATTCGAGAAATTCCACAATGATTTTAATTTCATTAAGCTTAATATATTTGCGTTTAAATTAAACTAAAGCAGGTATAAGAACTCTTTAAAATGGCATCTGATTTCATGCCGTATGTAACCCACAATCATCTCTTTATAAAACCAACTTTGACAACTACTAGTATTTTCAGCATTAAAATATATCCGTGGACTATTTGCAGAAGTTGATGCGTTGTTTCTATAAATATATATTTCTGAGTTTAAGCAATGATTTGTTTAGTATGTCTGTCAGCTTCGTGCAATAATATAATGTGCACGTGGCAAAGAACTATGCGCTTTAAATGGTATATTTTGACTATTTAAAATTAGCTGAGCAATAACTTGCTAGGTGATAACATGCAACCTTACCCTTTGTTAAGTGACCATAGAGAGGTGTTGATGCCACGTAAACTGTCAATGCCAATAGGAAGGAAAAGGTAACACATGCCTTCATCTTCTGTCAACTAAATTGTAATTAAATTTAAATTGTTTAAGACTGGTTGGATGCTTGATAAAAGTTATCTTTTATTAAAGGAACTTTATAGCTACAAATTATTTTGTAGATATTTTGTTTTTGGCAACATTAAAACATGTTTTTTTGCCGATTGTAAAATTACAAATAAAAATAAAAAGTAAAATAACAAGTTATGCGTTTGTATTCTTTTATTGCTCTAGATTGTTAAAACATAGTTAAAACTAGGATTTATTTAATGTTCTTGAATATAAAAAATCCATTTTAAAATAAAAACAGTTTTGAAGAACAATTTATATTTTGTTTCACGTTATCGTTAAAAGAATGATTTGTAAAAACTTTCCATTGTGATCTCATTATACACAATAATAAAACCACAAACCAACATGTTAAAATTTGTCAAAAGTTAATTTTTCTTCAACCGTACACAAATATAAAATCTACATGAAAGCTTTGCTACTGTATGAATTATCACTATACCTTACTTTGCAAGTAACGTTAAAATTCGACCTGTTGGAATCGGAACACAAACAACGTAGAAGAGTGAATTCTTTTTACCAGGTGAACATATATCTTTTATATACCGGTATATTACAATGCTAGTCACGTGATATTTAGATACAAGATTTCACAGCGTTTAAGATATTACCTCCAATTAATCAAGAGATTTTTTTAAAGGAGAAAACAAAACGTTTTGTTTTTATTTAATTTAGTTTCTTTTAAAATTTACTGCTATTGTGAATTGATGTGTATCCTTTATTTGAAGAAGTTTGTTTTGTATTCAGGTATTTAAGATTATTTATTGCATGTAAATGTACAAAAAACAAACAGGAAAACAAATGAATACAATCCATTAAAAGCAGTTACAGTTGCATCCAAGCTTCAAATACAGATACAAATACAATAATATAGAAATGATTTTGTTAAGCTAGCAAGAATGAATCATAACTTGAATTTGACTGAAATTAAGAAACACAAAATGTTGCCTCCCGCAATTTATGTTTATAAAACAAAATCAATACAAAAACCATTCAATGCAATTGTTTTGAGGTGTTCAGGTAAAAGTGTACTAAAGTCAATTTAATTTTATTCACTTATGAAGCTGAAATACGACTACATTTATTATTTGAAACTTGCTCTCATTAACCCATTTTTTGTACAGGTAAACTCCTTTTGCATGGCTTGGTATAAATTAACATTATTTACAGACTGTGCTGCAGTATAAAAAAAAAGTTATTAAAACAAAAGATTAGCCAGCGTATATTTTTTAAAATACATGCACAGATAATCACAGCGCGTTCGTAAGTGCGTGTTACATAACCAGTTTGTTATCCATGAAATTGTAGTTTAAGACAGTGGTATGACGTGTAAGAACATATATTTGCATGAGCATATATATATAGTTACCTATATAAACCTACTGAAGAGCAACGACGTTCATTTTTAAAAGTTTTTTTTGTTTTTGTTTCCACAAGGCACTTCCAATCCTTTCCTAAAACATGATTTTTTTTAAAGCGTAAACTGTAAGAGTTCTTTGAACCTGGTTTTCTGGAATGAAACGTCTCTTTTGTTACTTTTAATTTACCCAAAATACAAAATTATTATATTTTCGAAACCTTGTGTATCACATTCCAAGAGATAATATGGCTACAATGGAAAAAATATTCTGGGATACAGGTATTTGTTGAAAAAGATTGGTGTCTGATAGACCCAAATGAAATTAAACAAGAGGCCCAGGTGCCACATAGCTCACTTGAGTAACTATTGGTCATAAATCTTATCATCAAGCCGCAGCATTTTGAATGAAAGACAGGCTATTTAGTCTAATACAAACAATGGAATCTTATAGCGCAGTGTCAATCTATTTGTTTCAGCTGATTACAAGCCATCAACAACTTCTTAACAAAGTAATTACTGCTTATTTATTCCACTTTAATTAATTTAATTATTCTATCTGTGCATTTACCAAAAAGAAACATTCAGCTTGAGAAAATATACTTTGCAACATTATAATGTGAATGATTCCCCCAATATAGAGGAATAATAGATTGGTTCCCTGTCATTAATTACATGGCGCTTGCACTCGCAATCAATGACATCGAACCAGCTAGTCTATTGTTCAAATATGCATATAAAGATTTCGATTCCGACCTTAATTTGACTTCAGTATAAAAAATGTGTTCTTAAAGAGGTTCGCTCCTCAGGTTTTAGGTAGCCATTTTGGGTAACCTCTAGTCTGAAAATTCTGCATCACATATTAATTCTAGTAGTTTATATATATATATATATATATATATATATATATATATATATATATATATATATATATATATATATATATATATATTACGATGCCAACTCAACTTTATTGAATAAAATTGTTTAAATAAAATTACATTTTTACAGGGTTTAGTAAGGGCGTCATTTTGTGGTGGAAGGTTTTCGAGAAAAAAATGAACAATTTCCATAACTCAATAGTTTTAGAGTACTGTTACTTTAGCTTCATAATTTTCAGCGCAGACCAAACTTCTAGATAGTTTGTGCATTACGATATAGTTTTTGAACAATATTTTGATCTTTCTATTGATATATTTTGGCATATTTAGCTTATATTTCATAGGAGTTAAGAAAAAATTAACTCCAATTTTGGCCTAAAATTAGCTTATTTCATGCTATATCTCAATTTTGTTTTAGATGTGACCCCTACGTTTTTTTTACTTTAAATTGAGACATTAAATGTATGTCTATTTAAATGTAAAGTTTTGGAACGATGACATTACTAATATTTTTTTTATTTGCGTTATAATTTGATTACTCCAAAATTTTGTAAAAATCTAAACATCTGCTGTTGTGTTCATTATGTACTAGCAATTAAAGCCACCAGTAAAGCAAGATTTTTAAACTTTGACTTAGATATTACTTTTATAGTCACTACATGTGTTCAACTTCATACTGTATCAAAATCATAATCAAATAATAGTTAAAACTATAAATATTTGTTTGATTTCTTCAAATAATCAATTTCCATGCCAAATTTTAGCAAAAATTTAAAACATTTCAGGAAAATTATCATTTCTGTTTGGGGCCTTATATTTCCAAAAAATGGCATGCGACATGGGTCGCAAATAAAACAAAAGAACATTTTAGGTCCCCATCTTTATATCCAAGTGGTTTTTGGATATTTGACATTACTAGTATTTCAGGTGCCAACCTCCTTAAGATTTTTAACCCATTAATGTTTCTATTTGAAATACATAATAACACGTAAAATTAATAATTACAAACTTAATTCACAAACATTTTAAGCCTTGTTTCCTCAACCGCCACCCCAACTACAGGCTGTTTGCTTCAGAGGAATTTCTTATCAATATAATCCTATAATTCAACCCACCAACCGCTTCCTTATGACCCACAGGGCTAAAAGCAATACTTATAAACTAAGAATTTGGTATCATATCTTTATGCTAATTTATTTTCACAAATAATAGCCATTTGATTCTATAGAAGACTTATTTCAGTGTTGTTTTCTACTTATTTCTTTTGTGAACTTTGAACCCGTTAGGGCTCCTTCTGGCCCCATGGGGTCATGATTGGAACAAATTTAAATATACCATATATCAGAAAGCTGATGTAAAAGTATTGTTATTACGGGCTATTTGGTTCTGGAGAAGAAGATTTTTAAAACACCCTATGTTCCCTTTATTCCAATTATCTTCCCTTTGAAGAAGAGCTGGTTCTTAATTTGACCAAACTTAAAAGCCCTTACTCCATGGGTGCTTTGTATTAAATTTGGTTGAAATTTGCCCAGTGGTTCTGGAGAAGAGGATTTTTAAAATACTCAACCCTATGTTCCCTATTTTCTACGAGGGTCATTCAAAATATGCGAAGATAATGTGGCTGTCTATCATATGTTTTTCATAATACATGTAGTCTTAACTAACAGATTAACTTAAGCACTAACACTTATTTCATTGATATACGAAGTTTCATTCCATTTGATACTCAATTTTAAAAACAACATGTTTTGTCACCACGGCGCATGGTAACATTGAAAACATGGGTCAAGAAGACGCACGCACAGTTGATAGAAATACCAACATTTTTTTATCACCCTGAGTCTTTTGTGCTTTTCACAATCCAAGTAAAATCGGCACTATATCACTTGACATCTAATTTGTTCACATTTGTTCGAGAATCATAAGTTAGTTCCTCAAATTTTTTATGTCTCTTCGTTTACTTTAAGAAAAACTCTGAATGTCAGATGACGTTTATTCTTTTGACCAAATATTTACAGATATTATAATCTATTTCGTACTTTTCATGTTAAAAATACAAATACCACAACCCCCCCCCCCCCCAAAAAAAAAAAAATGTTATACAGTTAAACATAAACATGCAAATGATTTTTGACTTATTTTTTCCACCTTTGAACATTTTCACAGTTTGTTTCGGCTTTTTTCGAGTTAAATCCATACTGTTTAATATCCTTTTTGTTAATTGCACCGTGACGTCCGGTGACGTCATTGTTTTTAGTCAAATTTAAGAGGACTATCTGTCTTTAGTTACTGATATCTGTTCAACAAAATTATATATCCCTTCGTTATTTGGTACATAAAATATCATGACAATTTTCAATTCGAGGTTCCAATAATATTGGGTTTTAAGCCCAATTTATAGAGATATTACTTCAACATAATATGGATTATTCTTGACATAACACAAATGTTGACCGTGCGCCGTGACATCATTTTTGCAGGATTAGATTCTAAATAATTCTTAGAAATAAAGGAATATATTAACTTTTTGGATTTCAAATTGTTTGAAACTATTGCTAAGTTATGTCTACTAAATTTTAAAATAATAGCTATGGCAAATGTCTTCGTATTTTTTATTGACCACTGTAACTATCTCCCCTATGAACTGGTCCTTAATTTGAGCACTAGAAAGCCCTTACTCCAATGATGCTTTGTGCCAAGTTTGGTTGAAATTGGATCAGTGGTTCTTGAGAAGATGAAAATTTAAAAAATTTACGACGACGACGACGACAATAACGACGACAGACAATGGATAAATTTTGTCAGAAAAGCCTTTTGCTAAGGTGAGCAAAAAAGTATACGATAACTATAAATTATATTCTAAATGGTCTGCTAAATGACTGTGTGATGCGTACAGTGTGTGTGTCTGTCTGTGTTTGTGCTTGTCACTCTCGCTTCCAGCTCCACCCATAGCTAGCAGCTTGCTGTGAAAAATAAGCAGAATTTTATTTGTAAGTCTTATTGCCAGGTATAGCCTCTTCACAGTTAGACCTATGTGGCCCAGATAGGGGATCCTCCTTGAGGTAGCAGATGGAAATTGGGTACCTTACGGCCCCAAGCAGAACCACAAGGTCTTGGAGGAAACTAGGCCCCGAAATGCACGGTACGCATGGCCCACCGGTGAGTGGATACGCCCTGGTGCCTGCAATCCTAGTTCCCAGCAATGGGCAAATTGCATTGAACTACTGTCTTGTAGATACCTTTGGGAGAAGGAAAGGCTAGGGAGTAAACCTTACAGAAATCTGGAATAAAGGATGTAAAGTGAACAACTGACAATCCTTATGACAACTCCGCCCATGCCATGGAGATATGACCGTCCAGGTTGGGACGTTAGCCTGGTAAGGCAGCTTCCTAAAAGAAGATTAACTCTTACAAAAAATCTCGGGCAGATCTAGTCTCGTCAGCCATGTAAAACCATAGATCTAGTGAAAGGAAATAAACAAATTGCCCTGGTCCTCCAGGTTGGGGATTGGGCACAAGGCTAACAACCCTGTCCCTTAAAAAAAATCAACCAAGTTACGGAAACGGCAACAAACATACACTTTACTTCAGCGTGCGAAGGGTCTTCTGAGTACAATGAGACTCGTATGAATGCTGGCAATGAAACCCACAAGGACGTTACCAGCAGAATGGGGGAGGACCTGAACACCAAAACAAAGATCAGACTAGGACATTGGAATATGAGGACAATGTATGAGACAGGCAAACTGGCACAGGTAACATCTGATATGAGACGGTTTAACCTCCGTGTCATAGGAGTGAGTGAAAGCAGATGGACTGAAACTGGAAAGATAAGAACCACTACTGGAGAAACTGTCCTCTACTCCGAAAGGGATGTCAACTTACACCATGAAGGAGTAGCCATCATACTCAAGAAAGGTGTGGAACGATGCCTGATGGAATGGAAGCCTATAAGTAATAGAATGATATGTGCAAGACATCACAATAATACAGTGCTATGCACCAACCAAAAACAGTAGTGATGAGGACAAAGACAATTTCTACAGCCAGTTACAAGCTGAGACAGAAAGGGCCACACGGCACGACCTCCTTGCCATCATGGGGGACCTTAATGCCAAGGTCGAAGGAGACAACACCGACTATGAAAGAGTTATGGGAAAACATGGAGCTTGGAAAAGAAACGATAACGATGGAGTTCTTTGCCATGAATAACCTAGTGATAGGAGGAACCCTCTTTACACACAGAGATATCCACAAACTGACCTGGAACTCTCCAAATGGAAGGGACAGGAACCAGATTGATCACATTATGATCAATGGTATGTGGAGACGCTCTCTATTAGACGTTAGAGTCAAGCGGAGTGCAGATGTAGGCAATGACCACCATCTGGTGACTGCACTCATCAAGATCAAGCTGAAGAGAACTGAGGCAAAGCATAACACTCAAAAGAGATTTGATACCCAGAGATTGAGGGACAACACCATCAAGGCTGCCTTCATCATGGAGTTCAGAAATAGAAACAGCCGATGAAGACAAGGAAACCTGTGTAGACAACTTATGCGGAAAAGTCATCAAATTGTACACTGAAAGCAGCATTAAGAAACTAGGCCATCGAAAAAGTAATACTAACAAAGACTGGATCCAGCAAGAGACTCTGATTGCTATCAAAGAGAGAAGAGAAATGAAGAAAAAGATGCTGCAGACCAAGTCCCCACGACTATGAGAGAGACAATAGGAATTGTATAGTGAGGCCAACAGGAGAGTCAAGAAACGTGCACTCCGTGACAAGAGAGAAGCCATGGAACAACTTGCGACTGAGGCAGAGGAGGCGGCAGTAAGGGGAGAGCAAGGGATAGTATATAAGATCACGAAACGAGTGTGTGGTAGATATAGAGGAAGCAGAGGAGGGCCTACCAAGGACAAACATGGTACACTGCTGAATACAGAGAAAAAACAAGAAGAAAGATTGACCAAACAATTCCATGAAGTACTGAACCGACCATCACCAGACGAAACAGCTGTCATACCAGAAGCCACCGAGGATCTGGACATTGACACTGACCCCCCAACCAAAGATGAAAAAGTAGATGCAATCAAGACCCTTAAGAATGGGAAGTCACCAGAGCATGACAATCTTGATGCAGAGCTATTTAAGGCAGACCCTGGAATAGCATCCACCATCCTCCAACCACTTTTCACAACTATATGGGAAGGAGAGATAGTTCCAGACGACTGGTGCAAGGGGGGTAATTATCAAGATACCAAAGAAAGGAACCCTGAGCGATTGCAACAACTGGAGGGGAATTACTCTATTGTCAGTGTCAAGTAAGATCATGGCCAAGATAATCATTCGAAGAATGACAAATGCTGTTGATGCAGTACTGAGGAAGGAACAGGCAGGGTTCAGGAAGTATCAAGGCTGTACTGACCAGATCTTTGCACTCCGCAACATCATAGAACAGTGCACAGAGTGGCAGAGACAGCTGTATGTAAACTTTGTTGACTTCGAAAAGGCATTTGATAGTGTACACCGAGACAGTCTTTGGAACATACTACGCCATTATGGCATTCCATCTAAACTGGTCCAACTGATCAAGAGCTTCTATAACAACTTCAGATGCTCAGTAGGACACAAGAACATCTTCTTTAATGTTAGAACCGGGGTCAGACAAGGATGTGTGATGTCTGCATTACTGTTCAACTTGGTCATCGATTGGGTCATGCGGAAGACAACAGACGACTCTCCAAGAGGGATCCGTTGGGGCCTTTTCTCAACTTTAGAGGATCTGGACTTTGCGGATGACCTTGCACTGCTGTCTCACACCCACCAGCATATTCAAGAGAAGACCAACAGGCTGCAAGCATACGGACAACAGGTTGGCCTACGTATAAGTACAAAGAAAACAGGGACAATGACACTGAGTGTGGAAGTGCCGGCTCATGTTAAGATCAGAGATGAAGAACTACACCAGACAGACAACTTCACATACCTGGGAAGCATCATAACACCAGAGGGCGGTACAAAGGAGGACATACACAGCAGACTGGGCAAGGCCAGGAGAATATTTAGGGACATGAACAACATCTGAGGTCTGCCCAGTACAGCACCAGCACCAAGCTGAAGCTTTACCAGAGCTGTGTTGTGTACACTCCTGTATGGATCAGAATGTTGGAGAATTGCAGAGACAGACCTCTCCAAATTACGATCATTCCACACGACATGCCTGCGCAGAGTACTTAGAATTTTCTGGCCAGATAAAATAACAAATGAAGAACTACTAAGAAAATGCAACCAGGGGGACATGGGAACCATCATTAAGAAACGCCGATGGAGATGGATAGGACATATCCTACGAAAAGACCTTCAGTCAACAACGAGAACAGCTCTGCACTGGACCCCAGAAGGCAAGAGAAAGAGGGGGAGACCAAGAACATCATGGAGAAGGACAGTGGAGAGCGAGCTAAAAGCCATGCAGCAGATCTGGGGATCAATCACGAAGCTGGCCCAGGATAGGCAGGGTGGAGGAAGTTTGTTGCTGCCCTACACACCACAGGGTGTAAAGGACAATGATGATGATGATATTCTAAATGATGATTTGGCTACTACATGAAGTGTAAGGGCAATTCTAGAATCATGGGTGATTCACTTTATATTTATACAAATGATGACGATTATTTATCCGAAAAGTTATAACACATATAAAGAATACTATAAAGGATACTACAAATCAAAATAAAAAATTTCGGCTAATGCGAATATGGAAACCAGGATGAAAATAAAAACTTACCTTATTTGCGCATTAACAGTAAACAATTAGTATTCTGAGAGATGATTTGACTTTCTCTAAAGTGTCATCGTCGGATACCCACGGGTGATGATCACCTTTAGGTATCCGTAGATGTTAAAGTGTAAGAGGATCAAGATCTGAAAGTATAAATTTGGCGGGAAAACCCTTAATTACCTTTAAATTGATATGAAAACGAAATGTCGAAACCATACTGCAAACAAAAAGGATACACCATTGTTTGACTACTGCGTAAAGTCTAGGAGTTGAGTTCGTGGTTTCAGATACTAGAGTTTTCATATTGGTAATTTACGAAACCTAGCATTTAAAAAAACCGAAACCCTTTGTGCGCATCAACAGGACGCCACTAATCCTTTTCTAAGAGAGGCTTGGCTATTGCATAAATTGTTAAAAGATTCTAAGGTTAAAGAAAGAATGGCGCAAATAAACGACAGGACGTAACAGAATACCAACAACAAACCATGGGTGTATGCACAAAAATTCTTTAGGTGGTTAAGTATATACTCAAGTACAGAATAAGTACTTAGGAGATTGAAATTTGACTTCGCATTATTGCTTGATACATGTTGAATTATCAACCTTTAGGCATATATCTAACATGATAATAAGCTTGGATCATACTTGCCTTAAGTATTTAAACATGTTGCTTAGTGTAACAAATATGATAAATTGTATGAAAAACAGAACATTTATTGGTCGTGTGCATCCGATACTTACACTATCGGCCGCTGAAACCTCTGTATGCACATGTTAATGATGCAGATAATTTAGAAACAGTTTATTATGTACTTTTATCTCATCAAAGTCTTAAATGTAACTCTAGTGTCTTAAAAATGACGTCACGTTTTTGTCATTTAGACAGTGCGTGCATAGAAGTAAGCTAGCGGGGTTTTCTGGCATTGAACTGTATTTCGATTTGCTGACTTCTTATATTGCTAGTATGTTAGCAACATAGCCAGCTTACCTTGATTAAAGATCTAAGACTTAAAGAATTTTCATTCTGATTCGTTACTGTTTCAACTTCGTCTTAATTTCACAATCAATCGTAAAATCAAACAGCATTTGACCTTCCTTGGATTGATGTATCTTATTTAAAAAGAAAAGTGATCCAGAAAAAAAAGGTATATCATTTCTTTAGGCATGAGATACTTATATATTATAAAACTTATGGTTCAGGTACCAGTAACTCTTTCTTCGATTAAGTATCACTGAATTTGATAGTTATCTCTCTTGGTTTACAACAAGATATACTGATGTATGCAGATAACAACTAAAAAAGTAAATTGTAATGTATAAATCTGTCATGTGAATCACTTCTACATGTAAAAAATATAAAATCAACCAAATCTTCTTTGATATGAGCCTAGAGCTCCCAAGATTTATTTACAATGTTTCAAAAAGAACAACAAACAACAAGATACCGGTATGTTTTTACTTGTTCAACATTGATCTTGATTTCATCAAAGTATTTTAACGCTGGTTGTTCGTCTTTCTGTAAACTATAACCAATTCTTGTGCATGAGAATGTTGACATTTGATTAAACTATGATACATTGTTTTATATACAGCAAAGATGCCCGTCTGTTTTTTTTTTTCAAATAACCTCTTTGTTTAATATCGTTGCCCGGAACATACATTCCTTCATTTAGCTCTGTCAATTTAGTTCAGTTTGTCCGTCTGTTCGTCTATAAACGGTGAAAAAGGGGATTGGACATTTCGAAAAAAGACTGAATAACGTTAAAAGGTTCACAAGGATATGAACATGGTTGGATCAAAGTTTCTGAAAAGCTCATATACTAGGTTTATATCACAGTATTGGTAAACTGCTTACAATAATTGTCATTTTTGAAATGTAATCAATAACCTTTTATATAAGCTACATTCATTTTTTAAAAGTAATCATTATTTTTTTGTTGTTGTTCATAAAGTAAATCAATCACTGATGAGTTTTCTGTCTGGAATTTTCGAATATAACATTTAACCACTATTTGTGGACGGATTGTGTGTATTCTGTAAATTGTGAGCCATCCATGTATATATTTTGCATGCATGTTATCCCTACTTATTTTGATATATAACATTTAAAAGTTTGAACAGTTGTACATTCTTCAAGATCTTAAAGTGGGAATAGACTAATGACAAAATATCTAATTATTATAATATTTACTTAAATAGCTTAATTTGTAAATAATGCATAATTGCAACTCTTTGTCAAGATGTCAAGATGTTAAAAATCTATATCATACTTAAGTTCAAAGTTTAAGGTTTTGGGTTCAGATATATCATATTTATTAAACATGATTTGCATCATGAATTTTATACATACATGTGTTCTGTGCAGGTATGTTACCCTGCCATTATAATTAGTTAAAGAAAATATAAAGATATATGTATGCAGAAAGGGTTAATCGAATTTAGCTACAATAGCATTGAACATAATAGGAAAATAATCATTTTTGCCAACAGAATATGTGATGGGTTTATGGGGCTATCAGTGCGGCACATAACCATGTTTATTGATACAGATGTTGTGTATATTTTATTTGAAATATCTATGGGTTTTTTTCAACTCAGTTAAATGAAATTGCGCAAAAAACACTGTGCCGGTAATGTACCTACAATGTAGGTGGATTTTTCACAAATATTTAAATCTGTCATATGATAGACCATTCCTGAAAGATTTCTAACCTTTCAAGTGAGATATTTACCTTTGAACAAAAAATATTATGGTAAAATAATTTTCCCATAGGAAAAACAATGTTCCTATAAAATATTTAGAATTTCCTACCGGAATAAGAGAACTTCTTTTTAGGAATTTAGAAGTTGAACAAAATTCCTATAGGATTTCAAATCCGATCGAAAATCTAAAATTTCTATAGGAAAACTACCTTTCTATATGAAATTCCTGTAGAAAATACGATTATCTTATAGGAAATATAATTAATGTAGGATAATGTAAAATTCCAACAGGATTTTCAAAATATCCGGTAGAAAAAAAATAGTTTTCTCTATGGAAATTATTATTTTTCCATATGAAATATATTTCAAAAGGTAAAAATATAACCTGTCAAAGGAGATACATTAAATAATTTACCTGTCAAATAAGATACAAAATTAGTAATATACTGTCTAGGCAATGGTCGATCATTTGATATGTATGGATTTTAACGAAACTGCATCCTAAGCGGGTGCCTTAATGCCACCTTGGCACTGACATTATTATCCGGCACAGTGTTAAATAGTACACGTACAACCCTATTTAAACCCCTCTTTATATATTCATGACTGCCTTTATAGTATAAAGTCACATTAATTATATGCTTATTTTCTCACTACTACTACTACTACTACTACTACTAAATTATTCTATAAGCTATTAAAGTCCATAAGTATAATGTTATTGTTTTATACCCATAGTTCTCAATTTTAACAACAAACAGAAAAAAGGACATTGTGGAGGTAGCTAGGAATACAAAATAAAAGATATTAATTTTAGTGACAGCATTGAATATGTTTGTCATTACATTCTTCTCTGCAAACTATATCACAAACACGCCGCTGAGACCACAGATGGCACAGGCCATGCAGAAACAGTGACATACACAGAATATAAAAAGTATTGCTAGCGTTATACAATTTTCTATTGCAGCTCAAACATCAAAGGAAAGTTACACGCCTCCAGGTGTTGTCTGGGGAGACT
This sequence comes from Magallana ariakensis, assembly GCA_020458035.1. Lineage (NCBI taxonomy): Eukaryota > Metazoa > Mollusca > Bivalvia > Ostreida > Ostreidae > Magallana > Magallana ariakensis. The sequence goes on along the minus strand of CM035815.1, from coordinate 22,228,319 downwards.
TACCTACTACAGGCATTACCTTAAGACTCGTGTATACCCGAATCTTGTCATACAAACGCTCGTCCAACAGAAAGACTATTCCCAGGTGTAAACTGGGGTAGTTTTTGTTTTGAAAAAAGCAGGTGCTTGTTTTGAGAACTTAATCCCGATTTGATTAAATTTAGCAGCTTTTTGGGCTTTTGTTCTCTAAATATTCGGTTTCCTGTGTGGGCTTATCCATATTGGTTCCCATGTTAATTGATCTGTGTATAGTAAATGCAATACTGCTGCGTGCAGCCTACAAATGTTAATAAAAAGAAAACTAGAGTTGCAAGTATTTCTTTTTCCTCTCTGTCTTTTTGTCTTTTTTTAGTACAGAGGTTTCTGTCAAATGAACATTTTACATGAACATGATGTTTTTCTTCAACACGTGGTTTGATCAAACTAAGGGATATACTTACATGCAAGTAAAATTTTGCTGTTTAGATTCAACTTAATATATATACATATGCTGGGCACATTTATATGAGAGCCCAATACACTGATTTTACAAAAAATATTTAGTCAAATGTACACAATTAACAAAAATTATATTAAAGAGTTGCAAATGGAACTGATGTTAATTTAGTACATAAGTCATATATATCAAAGTTTAACCTTTTCATTTTTTATTACTTTTTTATTTTTGCCAAAGCCGAAGAAGATATTAATAATTAAAAGCTTTTTAATAAATATCGACCAAATCCTTGACGAATACGTTAAGTAATAATTTCTAAAATTGTAAACCATATTTCGTTCAATTTTATGATTCTTTCAATAGAGAAAAGTGAGTATGACTCAAACTTAACCATTCCAATTGCTGCCTTGTGTAATTCAGTCGCATATATTTTGTTGGTAAAATCTTTGCAGTTTAGGAGATTCATAAAGAGTAAGTATATATATACTAGTCTTTACGACAACTGTTCTGTCAGATCTTTTCACGGCAGCTTGCTAACTATGAAATCAGAACCTAACCCCCATCGTTTGATAACATGGTTATCTTTGCTCTGAAGTCCTATCGTTTTGCGGTGGGGCGGCGCTGCAATGATGCGAGCGACTGCGCATGACCGCACAAGAGCGATCCCTTGACTTGATAACAACTAACCTGTCCAAGTTGATGGTAATTTATTAATCTTTTTGTAAAATATATATACTGTATTAAGAGAATTTTTCTACAGCTGCAGTTTGTCGGCGGTAGATCGTTGAAAATTAGGTAAAATAAATCAAATTCAAAAACGTAAAAAAATATTGTTTAAATCTTCATGAAATGAAAACAATTCTGCCATGACCTCAAACAATTAGTGCTATTTCAAACAAATATCCCGGTATTAAAAAGAAATGACTGAATTTATAGTGCGTTCCACCCTGTAATAAGTTTGTGTGTGTTCCAAAATAAAAGTTCAACAAATACTGCTGGTTCAGCTACTGTTTGCCTTTAGAATGAAAACCCTTGTAATTCTAGATAATTCAAAATTGTTAATTAAAAATAATATTCTTTTTCATTTTATCGAAGTTTTGTTTATTAGATCTTAAGTTGTCGCCTTTTCCTCCTTTACGAGTCTGGGTGGTCAAGAAATTACCCATCAGATTAAACTTTAAAAAATTATATTTTGACCATAAACTATTATTTAGGAAAGAAAAAATCCAAATATTTTAACTTTAAAATGTAATCTTTTTACAGAGCTCTCCTTCTATGGAGGTAAATATAGCCTAAAAATAGCCACGACCATCGAGCCTTCTTAATGTATGTAATGTACTTGCATTGTTTGTTTATGATTTGACAACTAATTTAACATACCAACAGAAATCATAACACTTTCATGGAAAACCGATATATTAAAAAAACATCTTGAATTACACATAGAAGAAAAATAAAACTGAAAGAAATGACAAAAGAAATTTGAAATCAGTTACAGGTGTTAAAAGTTCGAGAAATACGGGGCTTTAATGGGGACTTTATATAGTTAGGACCACAGTTTGAAAAGCTTTACAATTCAAAGGTCTCCTAATGACCCGGCCTTTTGGTCCTATCGCCACGCAGGTCTTCTATGCAAGAAAGATCAAAGTTACTTCAAGCTGCACCCAATGCCAAGGGCTTCTTACTAATTATTTGATTTGTATCGCAAAAACCAAAGATTTAAAGCAAAAGGAGCTAGGCCTAACAAGTTCGACGGTGTTAAAGGCTTCTGTACTCGGAGTTCCTTGGGGTTTATCTGGATCGGTGGCAACAGTCTTGTCCATTAACATAAGTGCTATGTCCACTTTAAGTATCAAAAGGCGTTCCAGATATCACTTTACTTCTGAAAAAAAAATTAAAGAAGTAATATTTAACTCTTATAAACTGCGGATTACAAAGAACCTTGTTGTTATTTTCATTTTATAGGTGATTTTTAAGAATGCGTTTATTATTAAAATGTGATTTTCTAATTTGTGTAAAATACTTAATATCAGTGTGGTAGAAGTTAGCAAGTCGGAACGCATGATAATACATGTATTTATTTACAATTCAGAATCCAAAGACATAAACGCAAGAAGTATTCAAACTCTGTTCTTTAATTCACCAAGCAACAAAGTGTTCGTAGCTGCTGTAGTCAGAGTTATATTTAATGCTGTTTCCCACATGTAAGCAGTTTTAGTTATGTTTTATTCCAGGTAAACTAAAGAATATAGCATGCTTAACTTACTATACAGCTAGGGTTTTGAAATTGATCTGTTTTAGACATTGTTTTGAATTAAGGGAAGACATTTTTGTCCCGCTTTACAGCATGTTTACAGTGATTATAGTAATTCCTTGCTAAAAAGCATTTCCAATTTGGTCTACAGTGTGTTGCTTCTGGGTTTAATTTTTGGCTTAAAAGTTTCAACTTACATCTGACAATACAAAATCGTGTATTGATCATTTGCACAGGACCCGTAAAACCATATTCGCAATTCTTCAAAATATGGCCTCAATATGTCGAAGGAGATTTGACAAAAGTGGAAAAAAAGAGGTAAAATTCGACGGAAATATTCTACATCGGGGCTCTCAGACGGATGAAAAACATTTCTCAAGTTTGGGAATTCGTAAAGTCGATTTTTTGTCAGCGATAACCCACCCAGATCTCAGAAGTGGAGACTTTTGTTACTGTGGTCCTTGCAACGCGCAGGAAATGTCCCCTACGTGTAAATGTTAAAAGATGACAGTCAGATTAAAGCTCCACAAAGCTCCTCCATCGCTCAAAGTTTAACTTGATCCTTGTAAAACCCAGATTAATCTGAAACGAATGTTGACAAAAGCTGACATCAAAAAGACTAGAAGGGTGGCTAATGCTATCCAACTTAAGACAAAAAGTCGCGTTCGGGTCAGGCTTGGAGTCGCTCCTGTGTGTCTTTCAGATTATGGTGAGGGCTGCACGCTAGTTGGGGTAACGTGATCACAGAGCGGCGAGTTTTTTCAAGTGTTTCGTGAAAAGTAATTACATTTTATATGAAAATCCCAATATGCTTCAAGCACCTAACTTTGTGATCTCGAGATTGTGTTTAGAAATATGAGAGATCTGCTTATATCAAAGAATGAAATGTTTTAGATCAAATGCTTGTTAGGATAGGGTATTCACAAGTGTTCGTCTTATGTGCAAAATTGAAATTGATCTAAGGAAACGTTGGGAGGTCCCTTTTGTAGTGGACAATTTTAAAAATGTCAGAATATTAAACTGCCTAAACACAGAGGGAGAAAAATATATAACTGTTTTAATAAATTCAAATTATTGCTCTTAAGAATTGGTCTTTGGAACTAAACAGCTCGAAACAATGAGCGAATATTCAATTTTTGTCTCCTTCACGTTGTTTGCTGTGAGAAAACTGAATCATTATGACATATGTTTTTGTTTGCCTTTCAATATATCCCTTGTTTGATCACGGCCTTTATCTTACTCGTCCACTCACTCTGTTCTTAAAACAGCATGTGTATATCCAAAGAGGTTCTTTTGATCCTAATAACTAATATATTTTGATAAAATATTTGAAATGTGATAAATAGACGTGTTCCTATTACTTCTCAAGTACGCTACTTCAAGATATAAAGCAGTCATTACGGTTTGTTATTTATGATCAGCTATAGATTTTGTATTAATTTGCTTAAAGAACTGACTTCAGGTAAACAATTTTTTTTAATTTTAAAAATTACTATTATTTTCTTCTGTCAATATTAGCAGAAAATGGGAGGGGGCGGTCTAAGTTATGGAACTTGTGCCCAATCCCAGTTGTATTTTTGTACAATAAAAATATGTTCATATACATTTTAAGTTCAAAAAGCGCTTTTAAATTCGGTGGATGGCTTTTTGATATCTTTAAAAATTGCAAATTGTAATTGAGCAAACGTATATTCATTTACAATTAT